>JAUCRC010000012.1:10334471-11756971 GCA_032399595.1 Tetragonula carbonaria | reverse complement strand
TGAGGTTAGGTGGGCAAAACAATGTCCCACCTTTTGCTTAGCTTTTTATGCATGGTTGAAAAGTTACTCATACAGTTTGATATTTCGATATTTTTTCCATGTTTTTGTATCGAAAAAAATTTTGTGCAACTTGGGTTTTTATTTTCTTTAAAATCGCGTAAAATGTGTTAAGTGAGTTAAATATTCGAGTGGGTTATCCTATTGCATAAATTTGTATATCACGTTTCGAGTCGAAATATCTTTCAGCTATTACTTATTAAAAAATTATTGAATACCTTAGTTTTATAGGTATTTCGAGTCGAAATATCTTTCCCGCATTTTTCTGCCCTCGCGTTCTTCCATTAAGCCGAGAGTCGTACGGCTCTAATTGGAAAAACTAATGGTTTCCCGATATAAATAGCTTTATATCGTTTTACGGGGAGTAACGAGCCGCATCGATTAGCGGAGTAAAAATTATATCGTGGCGTGACCTCTGTGCGATCATTTACTTATAGAACGCAACTGTTCATTGTTCCATTTGGCCATTTAATTTTTCATTCCGTAGAGTAAGTAGTAAGTAACGAGAGTAACTTCTTGCGACTCTGGTTGATAAACTGAATATTCTCCTTTTCTTTTTTCACATTTACGAGATTGTGTAGTGATTTAGTTATTTAATAAAAAAAAAATTTTTTTTAAATAGCATGTCATAACTGTTAGATGTCGTCTGTGTTTTTCGAAAACCGTGAAGTTTCGAAAACTTATTTTAAAATTTAATTATTTCGATAAAAGAAAAAAGTAGCATGTTGTAATTGTTTAGACATGGTCTGTGCTTTTCCAAAAATGCGAAGTTTCGAAAATTTACTTCGAAACTTAATTTAATTACTGTAATAGAAGAATGAAAATAGTATGTCATAATTAGAGACATAGTCTGTGTTTTTCGAAAACCGTGAAGTTTCGAAAACTTATTTTAAAATTTAATTATTTCGATAAAAGAAAAAAGTAGCATGTTGTAATTGTTTAGACATGGTCTGTGCTTTTCCAAAAATGCGAAGTTTCGAAAATTTACTTCGAAACTTAATTTAATTACTGTAATAGAAGAATGAAAATAGTATGTCATAATTAGAGACATAGTCTGTGTTTTTCGAAAACCGTGAAGTTTCGAAAACTTATTTTAAAATTTAATTATTTCGATAAAAGAAAAAAGTAGCATGTTGTAATTGTTTAGACATGGTCTGTGCTTTTCCAAAAATGCGAAGTTTCGAAAATTTACTTCGAAACTTAATTTAATTACTGTGATAGAAGAAAGAGAATAGTATGTCATAATTAGAGGCACAGTCTGTAGTTTTCCCAAAAAATGCGAAGTTTCGAGAACTTCAAAACTTTGCTAAAATTTAATTATTTTTAATAAAAGAAGAAAGAACAGTACGATAATCGACGTTGTCTCTGTTTTTTCTAAAAATTTGAAGTTTCGACAACTTGCTTTCAAAACTTCATTCAAATTCAATTATTCTAATCGAAGAAAAAAGAAAAAAAAATTTATTACACATTGCCTGTTTTCCCGAAATTGTAAAGTTTTCGAAATTCAAATGCTTCGAAACGTTGCTTAAATTTAATTATTTCAACAAAGACAGAGAAAGAGGAAAAAAGTAGCACGACCCAATTTACTAAAATCGAAAGAAAGAGAAATAGCGCGTGTCGCGAGTGTTTCTCCAAAATCGTGATTCGTTTCTTAACACTTTACCGACCGGTAGTCTATTAATCGGTTATCATATTTTAACACTTTACCGACCGGTAGCCTATTAATCGGCTAACTAACATATTTTAACAGTTTACCGACCGGTAGCCTATTAATCGGCTAACTATTCACCGCTAATACACGGTCGGTAAAGTGTTAAAAACTTACCTCAAAAAAAGGTAAAGTAGTCGAGACGTTTTGCCCGTCGATACGAAAAGTTGGATGGCAACATATTACTCGGTTGCAAAACTTCTCAAAACTTTTCCTCCCCTCCTCCCTCCGCCGGCTCGTTATGAATCCCTAATTGTTTCGAATAATGCTTGCTTTCACGACACGCGAGCATTGTACCACGGACACTTCCCCGTGGTTTTCCTTGATAAATTATCGGGACGAAAGTTCCACGGTGGCAAAAATAAATCAAGTGGTAGTGAAAGACTCGCGATCAGACAGAGCGCGAGTCGGAAACGAGAGAGAATGGAAGAAGAGGTTAGGACGAGAGCGGTCCAGGTTTCATTCATCCGGTCTATGTAGGCGACGTATATAGGGCCTATCCTATCTTATCAGACGACGCGACGACCGAAACGGATATTACGATAATGGTACTCTTGGAATATGCTCATCGCTGCATGGCGGTGACGCGATCGCGTCTGCGCTATCAGTCCGCACGGTATTAACACTAGAAACTACCGACGATTGAAGCATAAAATGTTCCATCAGGGACATATCGTTCAAACGAAAAAGAACAGAGGCGAAACTTTATAACACGATCGTGCGCGGGAACTTTTTACGAAGGATTAAATTTAAAAAAAGAAAAAAAAGAAGATAGAAAAACTTTGCGCGTAACACGATCTCACGGATAAACTTATTATTTCGAGAAATTTTCGAAATATTATTAAAGATTTGAATTGTTAATGTTATTATTAAGTATCTTGAAGTATTATTTCTACGTTTTATGAAGAACCATTTAAATTCAAAGAAAAAGAAAAAAAAAGATAGAAAAACTTTGTGTGTAACACGATCTCGCAGAGAAACTTATTATTTCGAGAAATTTTCAAAATATTATTAAAGATTTGAATTGTTAATGTTATTATTAAGTATCTTGAAGTATTATTTCTACGTTTTATGAAGAACCATTTAAATTCAAAGAAAAAGAAAAAAAAAGATAGAAAAACTTTGTGTGTAACACGATCTCGCAGAGAAACTTATTATTTCGAGAAATTTTCAAAATATTATTAAAGATTTGAATTGTTAATGTTATTATTAAGTATCTTGAAGTATTATTTCTACGTTTTATGAAGAACCATTTAAATTCAAAGAAAAAGAAAAAAAAAGATAGAAAAACTTTGTGTGTAACACGATCTCGCAGAGAAACTTATTATTTCGAAAGATTTTCAAAATATTATTAAAGATTTGAATTGTTAATGTTATTATTAAGTATCTTGAAGTATTATTTCTACGTTTTATGAAGAACCATTTAAATTAAAAAAAAAAAGAAAAAAAAAGAAAAACTTTGCGTGCAACACGATCTCGCAGAGAAACTCATTATTTCGAGAAATTTTCAAAATATTATTAAAGATTTGAATTGTTAATGTTATTATTAAGTATCTTGAAGTATTATTTCTACGTTTTATGAAGAACCATTTAAATTCAAAAAAAAAAAAAGAGGAGAGACGGGTAGAATCACGAAAAATCAATTTAAATTAAACCAGAGAAAAGGTATAGGAAAATTTTGTAATACGATCTTGCACGTTTATTTCCACGTTTTTTTACGAAAAATCATTGAAATCTCTGGAAATGCATGGTTTTTGCGTCTGTAAAAATTTCTAGGAAAAAATTATAAATCGATCGATATTTTGACTCGTGTTTTTGGTAGTTCGCGATAGACGAAAGGAAAATTCGCCAATCACCACCGTGATATCCTGGTGAATGTACGAATTCGATTGATCTTCGACCTAGATCGAGCGAGTATACCTTTTTACTCGATGTATAATTTTATCCGATTTTTTTTCGAGTAATTTATGTTTCTGCGGCAAATAGCGAAACAACGCAGTAATTAATTACTTTATATCCAAGTGCCAGCGAGTCAACATTTTCCACAATATTTCCCGCTGTTGGCAGACGTGGCAGGTAAATATATAGGGTGTTTCCGAAATCGTGGTACAGTCGGCCAATTGTGCGAGTCCACAGATAAAAATGTGTCGAGTTTGAAAATTTACCGAGTGTAATGATACTTGAATTTAACTATTTCAAAGGAAAGAATAATTAACAGAGGATTTGTAGAAATACAATTTTTTTGTCTTGCTACTTACTAGCATGATTCTTTTTTTTTTCCAAAACCAAGTGTAAAAATTTTATTCTCTTCTTCCAATTAATTTTTACATATAGAATCACATCCAGGATTTCGCGAACACCCTGTATATTTACATTGCCCACAATTACATTCGTATTTTACAAACGAAACGTTCTTTCGAACTCTCATCTTTATTATAATATAATTTTACATAGTTGTTACGATTGATTTTACACAGTTGTTGATTCTGTTCGCAATATTCTCGCTTATCAAATGTTTTTGTAATAACTTGACGTGACTGGTTGCTTTTTCATTTACCACGCTTTGAATGAAAATGATCGATGTGACCACAGCATCGCAACAATTAGATCTTGCAGTTTTTTGACACGTTTGTATTTTGTTGAAATCGAGATAAATAAAAGGAATCTAAGAAATAAATAAATACGTCTTATTAGGATATCCCCCCCTCCCCCCCACGTAGCGTTTTCCGCTACTCTAAATTATAATTTATTCGCGTCGCCTGTAAATATGTTTGTAATTCAGAATATTCAAATTTTAAAGCAATGTTTAATTCAGTAATTGCTCTGCCCGCTCTCTGGGTCTGCCAGTTCCCTTGGGAGAGTGTTCCCCGCAGCTGGAAAAATATTAAATCACAGCGGACGACGTAGACTTGTACTAGTATCTTTTTTTTTTTTTTTAATACGAAAATAGAAACCATTAAATTTCCAATTTCAAATAATTATCTTCGTCGTTTCGTTAGTTGTCGCGTTAAAACGCAGATCACATCGAGAAATAACAAGTCCTCGATTCAACTTGGAATATATTTAAAAAAAAAAAGAAAAAAAATGTTTCTCAAATTTTGCAACAAAACAACAAAATCGTGATCGAGGAAACGATCGGGCTCTCGTTTCATCTCAGCCTCGTGGCAAATCTCACGATCAAGAACAGAGAGAAAGACAGGGTTGAGAAAAACAGAATCTGATCGTTTTTGTCACACTTTTTTTTACACAAATCACCAACGAGAGAGAGAGAGAGAGAGAGAGAGAGAGAGAGAGAGAAAGAGATAAAATTACTGGTTCGATGTGACACAGCATTTAGCAATTCCCATCGAGAACGGCCGGGGCCAATAAAACAGGGGCAATTAATTTTACTTGGTCAATTACCCGAGATATAATTCGACGGGTATTTGTTTATTCGAGGGCATAACTAATGGCTTGAAACGATATGTAAAGCAGGCGATATCGAGGTGTATCGCGTATCGAAGGGATGATCTTCTCTTTTAGTGTCCGAAAACGAAACGGAGGTGGTCAGAAAGGCAAAAGCTCTCGGTGAAAGAGCAAGACAACCGTAGGAAGGAAAGCTCGACGAAAAGCGATATCACCCCCCTCCTCCCCCTCGTGGCTTTGCGCGCGAGTAACCCGACAGAGTTCCTCGATGTCCAGGGAGAGAGCCCGGTGTACACGCGTTCTTCTTCTTCTTCTTCTTCTTCTTCTTCGCGTTCAAGGATATATCGCGTTACTCCTGTTCGTATCGCGTAACACCTGGTTCTACAAAGGAAAGCAACTCTTGCGGCCTGGAACGACCGAGTCGCCAACAACGGCATAAACGAGCGTGTACAAGCTCTCGGGTGGTGGTACTTGATTGTACACTGCGTTGCCCTGTCGAGTTGTGCCAGATCGGGAATCGGTTCGTGCATCTCTGGCACATGTTCACGCGTTTGTCCTCCTCGACTAAGGGTACAATTATACAAAATTATACTCCCTCTGTCCGAAAATATGATATATGGTATACATTCGAAAGGAAATCTTTGATTATCTAGAGTTTCGAAAGCAACTGACAATACTCGTTTACATTGATACCTGAATAACCTACAACATATTTGACAGGCGTTGCTTTTGAGTCAAGTTGGAATTTGAAGACCAAAAATTAGTTTTTCTTTTTTTTTATTTTTTAAGAAAAATAAAATAGTTACCGCTGTAATATTCAAAGTGGAAAATTTTCACCCGTATAACGTGAATTTACAAGGAAGAGATGCCAACACGGTGCTATTAATGAATTGATCGAATGTGTTCAAGATGCATTCAATAAATTAAAGAGAAATACTCTTGATAACGTTTTTATAACATCACAAACGTGTGTGGAATCAATTATGTTGACGGGAGAGGGAAATTCCTATAAAACACCTGATATAAATAAGGCAAAACTTCGTCGTGAGGGTCGATTAGCTGAAAAGTATATATATGTTCAGAAGAAGCGTTCAACAAGGCTAAATCTCACTTTAATTAAATTTGGATTACAGTAAAATTATTTGTACTTAGTTACATTGTGATAAAATGAATTTAATATTTTCTTTTTATATTTAATTTTAGTTTCATTTGATTCTTTTCGCAAATGTATACCATATTTTTCGGACAAAAAAATTATTAAAATGTATACCATATTTTCGAACAGAGGGAGTACTTGTTATTTAATTTATTACAAAATTATACTTTGGGAATTTAATACCCAAGTATGGAACGAACGATCGAATCCTTTGCCCAGGATCCGGTTCTTTATCTTTATTTAGAAAAGTTTGTATAAAACGTCCGTGATAATTAATAATGTTGTTCTTTAAATTTTCCTGAGGAAGTTTCAATCCCAAGTATAGAATGAATCCAGGTGAAAGATAAATCTTTGTCTGGGCTCCGTTTCTCAATTTTATTTACAAAAGATAATGAATTTAATAATAGATCACCCTCGTTCACTCGCGCCTGTAAACTTTTCTGATCCAAACGAATACTTAATCGAATAAGGATGATAATAAATCTTTGTCCGAGCTTCGTTTTTCATTTTTATTTTTATTTGAAAAAATTCGACTTTCCACGAACGTTCATGATCTACTCTAATTAGTAACATTTCTCGTTCGCTCGCGGCTCTAGATTTTTCAAAGAAGCTGAAAAATTGAATTTCCCGCGTTTAAACAAGTGCCACGATATCTATCGATATTGCATTATTCGGCTAGGTCGAATTTTACACGTTGTTACGTTGTAAAGACACAATTTTATAGGAATTTTATTTGAACAAGACAAAATTTACCACTCGGTAACTTGTTGATGCAAAATCCTGCAATGCTAACTGCAATACCGACTGCGGATCCTTTACATGTGCTTTCCGAATATTAAACAAAGTGATCAAAATGGCCAATTTATAATCTTCCAAAGTACAATTCTGCAGATTTACGTTGTGATTTTTGCAACATTTTGGATAATTTTTATAAGATACACGAAAACAAAAAAAGTTTATGTCCATCGTTGTATCATAACCTTTGCTATTCATTTTGCACTCTAATTACTTCGATGTAATCTTTATGCTTTAGTCGTCGGTACTGCTAAGCGTTAAACGTACTTTAAGACGACTTATAACTATGTTTAATAACGCGGAGAACTCGGGCAGATTGCTATGGTATATGCGTTCTGGACCGTGGACAGTGAGCTTTCTCTCCAGGCACGGTGACAGAAAAATACGCGAGAACGAGCATCGGCGCGTGTACATTAGGAAGAACGCGTACGTATAACACGCTGTTGTACGTACGTGTAGTACGGTTACACGTTCTCGCTTTCGGTGAAACTCCGTTACACTCGGTAGCCACCGTGCCCCATTACGGAAATATTTCTCGCCTCTGTCAGGTTCATTGCTACTCGCGTTGTTCGCGATAGAGAGAAATAGTTTTGGGGAAGACCGAGATTGGGGAGGGGGGATGGCGCGGACGATCGCGCTCTTTCGTTTTTCCAGTGCTCTTCTCAGCCTATGGTAAATCTCACGATCAAGAACGAAAGAGAGAGAGAGAGAGAGAGAGACAAAAAAGAAAGAAAGAAGAAGAAGAAGAAGAAGAGAAAAAAAAGAAAAAGATAACGGCAATAGCCTTCGTGCCAGACGGTATAGCGTTTCGCGACTTCGTGGTCACGCGACACATCCCCTCGAACCACGAAGCATAGGCAGCGTGGTTGTCGGTTAAGCGTTCGACTGGCGCATGCTTGTTCGGACTTATTCGTGTACGTTCGCGCTGGCTCGGCTCGGCTCGGCGCTCTTCGGCGGGGTTCGTGCGTTTACGCCGCTCGGGAACGACCGGACGACTCTCTCCAGCGCGTTGAATCACAGTCTGGGTCAGTTCGCCGGATGATCGTCGTTCCGTGAGGGAGGACGCGTGCGCGTGTGCCCTTCGTGTGATCACATGAGTGTGGAGAGCTGTTCGATACGATTCCTTTTCATCGTTCGCGGAATCTAGTGCGTCGAAAACTGAAAGTTAGTGTAACCAGTGCGTGTGACCGACCGAGAGAGAGAGAGAGAAAGATACAAACCCCTCGGTTAGTGGCGAGAGGGATAATGTTCAAGTGTGTCGCCGAGAAGGCCGCGGAGGTTGCACGGAGCAAGACGAAACTCACCGAGGAGAGCAAGAACGCGTGACAGGTAAAACATAACCTCAATCTCGCGGGGGGAGGTAAAAACCGCGTAGGGGAGGTCTCTGAGTGTCTCTCCGACTCTGTTCTTCCTCGTCGAAATTTCTCTTTCCTCGGTGGCTCGTTTTCGTTCGCGCCACGGTTTATAACGCGAGCGTCGTTCCGCGATAGAATCGTTCGTTCGAACGACGGGCGGCGTAAACGAGCCATGCAACGACACGTACGTTACCCTCGGCGATTTAAAAACCATCCGACGCGAAATTACATACTTTCGATTGCACGCGTGACTTGCTTTATAGCTTGCGAGGCGTGAAAGCGTTGGAAAGTCGTTCGGCTAACGTCGGATGGCGCTGGGTCTTTTTTCTTTTTTCTTTTTTTCTTTTTTTTTTTCCCTTTCGTTTGATTTTCCAGTAATCGAAGCGTCACGCGACCCTTCTTCTCGCTGCGCGTTTGTCCCTGTGAAGGAACGACGTGGCGCTTCCGTTTGCTCCCCGGCAAGAAGGAATGTCCGAGCGTTCGTCGTCGTGCACGAGCGTGTTCTTCCTCGCTTGTCCACCACGCCTTGAAATCTTCGCCTTTCGACTTCGCCTCGGCCGATGCAAATTCATTACCGACGTGCGCGAACTTCACGCTACTGCGTCAGCGTTCCTTTTACAGATTATTTTTGTTTTCGAGTATTTCAAGCTTTTCTTCGCTACGCACGCGTAAGAGAGCTGATAAAATAATAAAAAATAGTAAAATAATAGAAAACAGTCGGCTGTTACGTATTTTCTTGACTCTCATCCGCTAGTGCTAGAATAACGAGAAGTAATTGCGGAATACGTGCGTTCTGCATCGAAAGCGAAAATTCTGTTGGATAATATCGAACGCGTAATTTCAACAGAGGAAAGATATACGTTCCTAACATTGCGCGTGCACGTAATACGTCGATGCTGAATTCAGCTTGCGCGATAATAATAATATTAAATACGCCGTGTTGGAAAAGTAAGCCGATAATCGACGGAAATATAGATTGGACCGCTCGGTGAGTAAAGGCGAGCTCGTTCTCTTTCTTTCTGTGTGTGTGCGTGTGTGTTTGATTGCCGAGAGGAGGTGATTGCCGCGGTTACCGATTCCTCGTTTGTATGCGAGAATTACAACGATAATCCGTGGACAACGATCGATGTGCTCGCTGTTTCTCTTCTGTCACGGTTTCAGAAGGTTTATCCGCGTTCCCTCCGCGAGCCCGTCTATCAAGCAGCTTAAGAAATTAGCATAAATATTCGTAGTTGCCTCCGTGCGCATCTATCATACTTACCGGCGGAGTGTGTTTCACGGTGGTGCGTGCAAATTGAAAACTAACAGCTCTCACGACGCCGAGAAACGGGACAGATTAACTCGAAATAATAGCGGCGATATAATCCTATATAAAGGTGGGAATCTATACTCGAAATACCGGAATACCTGGCCTGGTGCACGCCTGGTCGAATTAACCCCTTAACATACGAGTTGAAATGAAATTCGATATAACCAAAAAATGATATGTGTTTTTCATTTTTTACACATTTGTGTAAACTTGACAAAGATAACTTTTTATACTCTTACACTTGTACTGAGAAATGCCACGAACGCGATACTTGTGAAGGAAATTAATAAAAAAATTATGAAAGAACAAATTAATAATTCATAGTCCTTAGGAAACGTATGACGTTTCCCAGACGTCGTTATATGTTCAGGAGTTAAAAGACTTAACCTCTTAGCTACTGAGCGCCATTGTACGCCATTGTGGTTTTCGTGTATCTTCTTGAACTTGAACTGTACGCCACTGTAGCGACATTTCGCGTGTGTTATTACTTTTTTGATTGGTACGCCACTGCAGTGTGTCTCGCTCGAAATGAGCTGCTACATGTTACTGCATATGATATTTTTTCAATTTCGAAATTTTTATTCACTCTAAAGCTTCTATTCTAATGAATCGCGTGGTGTGGCAGTCAGACATAAATTTCACTGGAAGTATAAAAATTCGCGAGAAATCTCGCCGTAGCTAAGAGGTTAAGAAGATGGCTCCCGATTTTCACGATTTCTCAAGTTCCTTTACAAACATCAAACTTTAATTTATTCGTCTTTGAAAATTTTTATTCGTTTCGAAGGTTATTCCACATAAATCGAGACGGTGTGAAATTTAGATATAAATTTCACTGTTCTGCACGCGCAGAAGTGTAAATTTGCGAGGAAATCTCGCCGTAGCGCCTTTGAAATGTGAATTCGTAAATTTGTAAATTATCTGTCGTGAAACGTAGAATTGAGGTAGAATTTATTATTACACGGCACACTGTTATCAGGCCAGTATTATCTATTTCGCGATAGGATATCGTAAAAGCTAGTCTCGTAAAAGGTTTTGCTCGCTTACCGAGAAACATCGCGCACGATGTGTTTAACATATATTTCCAGTCAATTCAAGGTGACAGAGGGGGCCTATTGCCTCGTATTACGTTTGATTCATCGTTGTCAGCGATGAGTGAACGTCGGTTGAATCGCGTTGCTAATACGCAGGTGATAAAACGTTCTCTCAAAATAAACTCTGTGACTCACTTGTTGGAGCAAAGTGCTTATTTGCGTCCTTGATACGGCGAATTACGGACGTATAAAGTGTCTTTTGTTCGTTTCGACGAAACTATTTCCTGTTGCACACGCTTGGAAAATTATCTCCTTGGATTCGATTGGGAATCGTAGCCTAGTTCAGGGCATCTGAAAATGCTCGAAAGGCCGCAGGAATTTTGGCAAACGCTAAAGAAATTAGCACGAACATTTGGCGTTTACTTGGCCTTCGATACACGAACATGAAATTATATTCGTATGTTTTCGAATAAATTTTCTTTATGACTCGTCATCAGTGAACGTTTCAGTTCGTATTCTTAGTTTATTTACGCCTGTACCGAAGGTCGCGGAAACATTTGCTCGCGAATAAAGGGAAAAGTTGCGTAGTTCTTCTTTCCTCGACACATTCGAGACGAAACCGGACGTGTGTTTTTTTATATTAATAAAAATCAAGCGTATCTATCAGACTCGATAAAGTGTCCGACACCGGCCAAACGAATATTGCAGGCGTCGGTCCCGAGGGACCGACACCGTCCCGAACGTGCGTGTTGACTAGTCATTCAAACGAATCTTACACTTATCGAGGTCGCAGATTTTTAATTCGTAGAAACTCGAAAACTTGATAAAATTCGTCGTCCACGCTGAGCGACAATGAGCGAAGGGGCAGAGCGTAGGAACCATGAATGGCAGGGCGAAGCCGAAAGTATGAATGGGCTAATCAATTTCCCAGACACACAACGCGTGCTTCTGGTGGTGGCCATGTTCGCCGATACGGCGTGCACGTACCTCGCGTGCGTGCGTGCGTGCGTGCGTGCGTGTGTGTATAAATTTTCAATTGCAATTGGCGAGTAAAGCGGTGGCCGACAATACACAAACGGCGAACGATATGTCGAACGACAGCGACATGGCCGACAGCGTTCGCAAATGGAGAAATATCGCTCTGTTTGCCTCGATAATCGAACCTCTCCCGGTCGTGAAAGCTATCGGATTCGTTGGTCGCCGCGCGAAGCTTTTCCAACAAAAACTACTTTCTACTCTTCCGAGCGTTGGCACAACGACGATCTCTCCTCGTCGAACAAAGGGGGATGAAACCGCGGACGAATTAATCGAAAACCCTGTCTCGTTTTTTAATCGATCGCGTCGTTGCGAAGCTCGCGACGTGTAATTAACATTAAACTTATCTTTGAAAAAAAAAAAAAAGAAAACAGTATGTGCTTCGCAATATGGAGTATTGGCAGATAATGGCTATATCAGTTGTGAAGAAAATGTAGTTTCTCTCATTTAGAAATCGGTAATGTATATTTCAAGTCCTCGTCACCGCACGTTTTTTTTTACGAATTACGGGCATCTCGATTGCACGTTTTCCACGTACGTTATTGTTTCTATACTTTCTAGACAGATCTTGTCAGTCCTGTTGCATATCTTTACAATATGTCTAATCTGGCAAGTTTTCCGTTGTCACATGCAATTTGTATTTATATTTGTAACTATTTTTGTTGGATCTTCTTTGCCTAGTTTTCTTTCTCCCGTGGCTAAAATCCATGTTTCAGAATCGAGTTTTCGAGAAAAAAAAAGAAAAAAAAGAGATATAAACTGGTCGAATGACCGATCGTGGTCGGTAAAATAGATTACGCATTTCTCTCAGAATACAAGCAATAAGAAAACGAGTGAATATTGAAAGATTCATCGTACTGTAATAATGTTAAATGGCGGTGCAATAAACGGTGTTATTGCAAGAGATCTTAATTCTAAAAAACGAAGTTTTACAAAACCGGTCGTGGCAGGCTTACTGTTAATCGTCGCACTATCGTTTTATAGAAGTGTCTGATTATTTGCTTATTTCTCGCGGGGGGCGTGTCGTCCGCGTTACGAAAATTACCGACAGATCGAAACGCAGTGATTAATCAACGGCCAGTTCGTCAAATTTGCACGCTTTGATAAAATTCCTACCGCCGGTGGCATCCGATCAAAGCGTTCCGATGCTTATGAATGGCGGCGGTGTACGTGGAACGACGACGCGAGCGATGCACGGTCGAGCGAATCTCGCGCAAACCACCGCGTGGATGATCATTGTGCAAATGATTCAGTGACTAGTCACTCGTGCAAGGTCCCAGTTCATTTCTTCCACAGGCTGCGCTTCCATAGTCTTCTCGCATGCACGCACATACACACACGTGTACAACCGTGTGTGCACTGTGGTGTGTGCGCGACTGCTGACTTGATTTTTGCTCTGTGCTTTGCGTTCGTTCCAAGTTAGTGCCACAGTTGCGGGGAATCTTTGTAGTATCATCGAGGTCTTAAGCCTTAATATTTTGAGCATTGAAACATTCCACGTGGACGGAATGTTTTTTTTCGCTTTGCTTACCGTCAAAGATCGATGGATCCGTTGATTGATACAAGCCGTGTCAGCGTAACTAAATTGTAATTATAATTTTTCAATTCAGCTAAATTGAATGACGTATAGGTTAGAATAAAGAATAAGGATATAGGTTAGAACAAAGAGTAAAGAGTATAGGTTAGGATAAAAAATAAAGGTTATGTTTGAGCACAGATTATTAAAATTTGAAACGTGTTGAAGTTCTCAAGTTGAAGATTAATGAATCTATAGGTTAGAATAAAGAATAAGGATATAGGTTAGAATGAAGGATAAAGACACAGGTTAGAATAAAGAATAAAGATTATTCTTGAGCATGGATTATTAAAATTTGAAACATGTCTCAAGTTGAAGATTAATGAATCTATAGGTTAGAACGAGGAATGAAGATATAGGTTAGACTAAAAAATAAAGACACAGATTAGAATAAAGAGTAAAGAGTATAGGTAAGGATAAAAAATAAAGGTTATGTTTGAGCACAGATTATTAAAATTTGAAACGTGTCTCAAGTTGAAGATTAATGAATCTATAGGTTAGAATAAAGAATAAGGATATAGGTTAGAATGAAGAATAAAGACACAAGTTAGAATAAAGAATAAAGGTTATTCTTGAGCATAGATTATTAAAATTTGAAACATGTCTTAATTTGTAGATTGTTTACTAATGAATCTATGTATTTGAACTTGACAAACATAATCAAGAAACTTACATTCTAAACAAGATATTCATTTTTAAATTACATAGATATTGATATATAACGTAGATTTGTATCTACGTTAAATTCATTTAGCAGAAAATAAAATTTTTGTATTGTGTGTGTGTGTGTAATGTATGTGAAATATATATATATATATATATATATATATATATATATAAATTATTCTGTAAAGAAAAGTTAATATTTGAAATCCTAAACTCAATAATTCATTTGGGTGTGATAAGACTGTATCATATCTATCTCGTAATAATTGTCACTGACTTTCGTAGTACAATATATAATGTTCTAATTAAAATCTAATAACTTCTGAAATAACATCTAAAAACTTTAACTGTTGAACAACGAATTTCTTATTTAATAATATCGTCTAAGTATGGTGTTTAAAATTTTTTCGTCGACGATACTCATATTATTTCATCTGCTCGAAAACATTTGAAGTACTCCGGTTACAGGTGATCAACGTGCCGATGAATTTCACTTACAGTTTCGTTGTTCGAATTGCACCACGTGCTTGTTTCACAAAATTTTGGGTGTAAAATCGAGATACGAAAAAATGGAAAACCGTCTGTGCGGAATTCTTTCTAGCAACGCGATACCGGTATGTATATTTCTCGGTCGATGGGAACTCAGGATCTTTAAAAGCGATAAATAGGGAAACGCTAGGAGATCGTTCAACCGGGTGCAATCGCGGAAGAAGACGGTAAATATCGATGTTATTTATTCGCCAGTTTCCTCGTTGCAATCGGTTTTCCGATAAGCCGCGCGCCCCTCCCCCCTCCTTCCCCCCGTTCCGTATAATTTACAGTAATTTGAATACAAAACGTTAATCCATTTTTAATGGAGTGTGTCCTTAATAGCCGCCAGGGATTTTAATAGTTGCGTTAATTGTCCCACTATTTTAGTCGAACCGTCGGCTGGACGCCGGCAAATCGAATAAACTGACCGCCGTTATTTCAACTGACTGTTCGTAAACCTCGGCCCTCTGTTAAATTACTGTCGTTTCTTTTTCTCTCTCTCTCTCTCTCTCTCTCTTTCTCTCCACCTCCTCCCTCTGTTTCGTCCGTGTGTTTCTCCATAGAATTTCGGCAATTAACCATCCATCAAGGATTTAATTATATTCGGACATCATATTACCGGCTCGCTAGATTTCGTCGAAATTATTCAACAACGTTCTCGTTAACCAGAACGTTAACTCTTCTCGCTTGGAAGCTTTCCACGATTCGGGAACGAATCGCGTGTAAATAAAACCACCGAAAGCATAAAATTTCAGAGACATTGAAATGAAAAACTTTACAATATAGTGGGAACACATTTTCATTTATGTATTTTATAAGAATCATTCGAGTCTCCGAAAATACACGGCTTTGTATCTGTAAAATATCAGAAACATTCAAATGGTCATTTTGATCACTTGTCACCAGTGTCAAAGAATAATAAAATGGAGAAATCTAGTGACAAAAGAGCGATAAATTCATAGATTAGAATTACCGACACGTCCATCAGAGATATATCAAAGTAAAAGAAACAGAAAATCTTTGTAATACAATAGGGTAAGAATCATTCGAGTCACCGAAAAAAACACTGCTTTGTATCTGTAAAATATCTAACGGAATATTCAAATAGTCATTTGGACCACTTTGGTGGTTCTAAAAGTAAAATTGAGAAATCTAGTGACAAAAGAGCACTGATAAATTCATAGGTTAGAATTATCAATAACTCCATCAAAGACATTATTAAATTAAAAAAAAAAAAAAAGCAAAAAATAGAGTAAGAATCATTCGAGTCTCCGAAAAAAAAAAAAGAACACTGCTGTGTATCTGTAAAATCTAATAGAAATATTCAAATAGTTATTTCGACTGCTCTTGCTAGTTCTAGTATCAAAGAACAGTGAAACGGAGAAATCTAGTGACAAAAGAGCACTGATAAATTCATAGGTTAGAATTATCAATAACTCCATCAAAGACATTATTAAATTAAAAAAAAAAAAAAGCAAAAAATAGGGTAAGACTCATTCGAGTCTCCGAAAAAAAAAAAAAGAACACTGCTGTGTATCTGTAAAATCTAATAGAAATATTCAAATAGTTATTTCGACTGCTCTTGCTAGTTCTAGTATCAAAGAACAGTGAAACGGAGAAATCTAGTGACAGAGCGCCGATAAATTCATAGGTTAGAATTACCAATAACTCCATCAGAGACATTATTAAATTAAAAAAAAAAAAGCAAAAAATAGGGTAAGAATCATTCGAGTCTCCGAAAAAAAAAAAAGAACACTGCTGTGTATCTGTAAATATTCAAATAGTTATTTCGACTGCTCTTGCTAGTTCTAGTATCAAAGAACAGTGAAACGGAGAAATCTAGTGACAACAGAGCGCCGATAAATTCATAGGTTAGAATTACCAATAACTCCGTCAAAGACATTATTATACTAAAAAAAAAGCAAAAAATAGGGTAAGACTCATTCGCGTCTCCAAACAAAAAAACACTGCTTTGTATCTGTAAAATATCAGAATTATTCAAACAGTCATTTCGACCGCTCTTGGTATTTCTAGCGTCAAAGAATAACAAAATGGAGAAATCTAGTGACAAAAGAGCGCCGATCGCTCGCGGTATCGTTTCATTTTCGCGTTTCGCAATGATACACGCGTGTCGAACGGGGAGAGACGCTCGCGTTCGAAAACGTTCGGGAACACGTCGCGCGGACAATGAGCGACTATTTTTCGATGTTTCGCACGACAGGTTGACGCGTGGACTCTCCTCTCTTCTAATAATAGCCGGCCGGCGACGAACCGATCGCAACGAAATCTTTCCACTGACAAACTTTCATCCAGTTACATCCGCGAGTGCCCTCCTCCACGCGACGTGGAATGAACTTAACGCGACGTTCGCTTTCCTTTCGGACTCGTGTTTCGCAACTCGTGTCCCGCCGTTCGATACAAGCTGAGAAAAGAAACGGAGTTCCGCGACGGAGCGGGTCGAGGGGCGAGGGGGACACACAACTCTATGTGGGGCACAAAGCGGGGCTAGAATGGACCCCGAAGCGTGCAACGCGGTTGGACAAATATTTGTCAGGTGACGTGGCGCGATGAATTCGGGCCAGGAATCCGCGGAACCTTTCCCTTTTTGCCTGTCTCCTACGAGAACCGTCCAAGACTATTTGTTCATTCAAGAGGTACGCGCGGATTTCAATTACCCCCGCGGATTCACCGGCGAACGGAGAGAGAGATCGTTTTTACGATCGCGGCTCGAGCCGTGGAGAAGTGGATTCTTACGCTTTTTTTTTTTTTTTTCGAAGATCGAAGGATAAGTCTGAAATGAATTTTCTTTTTTTTTTTTATACATTTATCTTTTTGAGCTCGGAAATGATTGGAAACTCGATGCTTTTTTCCATCTCACTTCGTTCATTCTTATCATTTCTTTTCTTTTATAATTTCAATTTGTTTATCATCGTCATTCTCTCGTGCGATTTCTTTTAAAGCGGTGACGTTCGAAAGGGTTCGAAGGGCGAGGGGGTTTAATGTATTATACGACAGATAAAATTTCAGAAACATCGGCAGCACGATAATTAAGGGGAAGAATGGGAAACTTGGAAAGTTTTACGTTCTCTCGATCGTTAAGGGATAATTATCTCGGGCTCCGATAATTAGAGACTTGATCCCTCTCCCCGGAGTTGGTAACGCGCGGTTCGTCGCAATTTTATTTCGTTTTTTCGTCGAGACGAATCAAGTTTCGAATCGACTGCGATCGTTTTTAATCCCCAAAAGTCAACCACCAAGGGCGTTCGTTTCACGTCGTTAGAGACGTCGGTCTGCGATTGCTCTCGCGAACATTGGCCGAAATCATGCTGAATCGTTCGATAATTCGCCGAGTTGTTCCCAAGTTTTCCTACGGTTACTTAGCCGGTGCCTACGACGCGATGAATAATTCACACCTCTTCATCGGGCTGGGAAGGATAACGAGGCATCCTTAACTCTGTCCGTTAACTTCTCTGGTATTTAACCGCCGTGACGAGGCGCGAACAACGGATTAATAATACTTGAAAATCATCGGGTGTCTCTATGTTCCTCGGTACAATTAGCAACGTCGTTCTAGGCTCTCTCCTTTTTCTTTTTTTTTTTTTTTCTGAAAGGTTCGAAGCTCCAGCGTTCCGGAGGTCGTTAATCTTCCGACCGAACGAACGGCGTATGCCACAAGTGGTTCGACGCTCGATAATATTATATCGAGGAACGAACGAATGAATTCTTCTTCCCAACACGTTCGAGAGAGATAAAGATTTACTTGACTCGATTCGAGACACATTACGCACCTGTTGTGCGATGCAATTCTTAGCGAGAAAAAAGACAAATCACGACACGCGTGTTCATAAATTGTTGACGTTCATCAGCAAGTGCTGATGAACAACTAGCCGTGGAGATTTTTCTTCAAAATTTTCCCAAAAAAAGAAAAAGATAATTTTTGGATCTTGTCGTATAGAAAGTGTCTCAGTCTTAAATTAGAGGTTAGAATCCCTCTTGTAACATCCAGTCGTACTCGTGAAAATGCTACGAAAATTCGACTCAAACTTTATATTCAATCTCTCCAGACTGAACAATGAGAATTATACGTAATTCTTTCGATACTTTTAAATCAATGTTACTAACCTCAAAAATTCCACTCGGATAATCTGACAATAAACACACACACACACACACAAAAAGAAAGAAAAAGATTTTTGGATCTTGTCTTATGAAAAGTTTCTCGTCTTTTATAAATTAGAGGTTAGAATCCCTCTTGTAACATCGAGTCGTACTCGTGAAAATGCTACGAAATTTCGACTCAAACTTTATATTCAATCTCTCCAGACTGTGAACGTTGACTGTACAATGAGAATTATACGTAATTCTTTCGATACTTTTAAATCAATGTTACTAACCTCAAAAATTCCACTCGGATAATCTGACAATAAACACACACACACACACACACACACACACACACACACACACACACAAAAAGAAAGAAAAAGATTTTTGGATCTTGTCTTATGAAAAGTTTCTCGTGTTTTATAAATTAGAGGTTAGAATCCCTCTTGTAACATCGAGTCGTACTCGTGAAAATGCTACGAAATTTCGATTCAAACTTCAAATTCAATATCTCCAGACTGAACAATGAGAATTATACGTAATTCTTTCGATACTTTTAAATCAATGTTACAATTTCAATAAGCTGTGCTAACCTCAAAAATTCGACTCGGCTAATCTGAACGAAATCTACCTTACCCACCTTAATAGAAACGTTCAACGATCCCTTTGTTTCTATCTATCGTTTTCCTTACTGTTGTCGATTGTTCGAGCTTGGAGAAAAAGAAAATTTCGGCGCGTAGCGACTTGTTGCAACTTTTTCGATGCCATTTTTTTCTGCGTGTAATGGCGGCGAAATGGAAGTGCGAAGTCAAATCAGCTTTCGCCGAGGGCGAAACATCGTTCCACCCTGTCCCTATGATGTCGTCCCCACCAGCTGCGTTGGATCTTTCTTTCTTTCCGACATTACGCAACTCTTTGTCTTTCTTCGAGGAACTCGTTTGAGGAGGGAGGGCATCGGCTTTCAACGCCGCCGCCATTCCGGACGACGAGGCCTGGTCGAAAATGATCGTCTCGTCCCATGACGTTTTATTCTCGACCTTCTCTCTGTGTCTCGAGACTCCAGTCGGGCTCCATTTTCCAGGTTTCACTTTCACGCGAATGTGTTCGGCTCCCTTCGAATTTTCGTAATCCGACATGTGTCGGATGTGTAATTCGATGTCGTTCGACTGGTGGAATGTATCTCGATAAACACGTTGTTTAACGCGGGAAATTCCAATTTTTTTCGGTTTCTCGCGAAAAATTTAGAGGCGCCGAGCGAACGAGGAGTATTAAGTTTAATTAAGTAGATCGCGGATGTTCGTGGAAGGTGACACTTTTCACGAACAAAAGTAAAAACCGGTGCTTGGAAACCGAAGATTTATCGTCTATTCTGTTAAGTGTTAAATTAAATTCTGTCAGTATTAAGTAGCAGATTCATTCTGTACGTTTGAATTTTCTTAGAAAAAGATCTAGATGAACGAGGGAACAGGGTGATCGATTATTAATTAATATTGATCGCGGACGTTCGTGCGTCATTTACATTTTCATTATTAAAATTGTGAAACGGAGCTCAGACGATGGTTCATCATTCGTTCTTAAATTTTGTTATTTCCTTGAAGAAGTTTAAAGGCGCGAACGAACGAGGGGATATCATCGATTAATAGATCGCGGATTGTTCGTAGAAATTCACATTTTTGATGAACAAAAAATGAAAAAAAAACGGAGCTTGCACAAGAATTAGTCATTCAATGAAATGGCAAATTCATTCATTTGGGTGTTCATTCTTCGCTTGGGGATTTAAACCTTCACGTGGTGTCTTGTGTTTACACAAAACACGGTCTATCATTTGCTAAAATCTTGTCTTGTAGTAGACGCTAGGCGATGTAAAGATGTCGTAAAATCAGAGAATCGGAAAACTGTGTACACGTTTCGATGATTGATACAGACACCTGTGACAAACAAAAAAGTTGGAGCTTCGTTGAATGGCACGCTGTTGAAATCCGATAGATATCTTCCGTCGTTCCTCAGCCGTGACAATCGCCTCGTCTCGATATTAAAAGCCCATTCCATACCGCGTGTGTCAACAGCACACTACAGAAAATTAAAATCTTTAACCCTTTCGTTGCGATAGTCCCCCCTCCAAAGTGTACACATTAATCGAATCATTTTTGAATTTTTTACATTTTCTGGTAACGAGGGGCCTGCAATGTTCTTTCTTTCAAACAAACATTAACTTTTCAAACGAAATCTAACCTTAAACTTTTCAAACGGAAGTCTAACCTCAAATTTTTAAACATGAAATCTAACATTAAATTTTTAAGTGATTAACTTATAGTCGGTCTTTTCCGAATTGCGATCGATCGAAAAAGATTCTTTATTACAGTAATTTTTTCTCGTATTAAAAGCCCATTCTATACCGCGTGTGTCAACAACACACTACAGAAAATTGAAACCTTTAACCCTTTTGTTGCGATAGTCCCCCCCTAAAGTGTACACATTGATCGAATCATTTTCCGATTTCGTCAGTTCGTTTTGAGATAGAATCATTTTTGTATTTTCTACATTTTCTGGTAACATTTTGACGAGGGGCCTGCAACCTTCTTTCTTTTAAGCAAACATTAACCTTTCAAACGTGATTTAATCTTAAATGAAGTCTAACCTTAAACTTTTCAAACGGGAATCTAACCTCAAATTTTTAAAAATGAAATCTAACCTTAAATTTTTAAGAGAGATTAACTTTATAGTCAGTCTTTTCCGAATTGCGGTCGATTGAAAAAGATCCTTTATTGCAGTAATTTCTTCTCGTATCAAATATTCCACACTGTCGAGTAGAAAAATTAGAAAAGCTGGTCTCGAGTGGCCTGAAGTTGTATTTTTAATACACATGTGATTACAGTATGTCAATAAATGCCGTATATATCCGGCGCTCGTAATGAAATGGTTAAATATCGATATGTTCTCTTAACACGCTCTCGTGTACTTTGTTCTCGGATACTTAAAAGTATATCGTAACTGTTTACGTTCGATTCTTGCTCCATTGGCCTTTGACCCTCGACACCGATCGCGAGATCGTTCAAGGAAATTGCAATAATAATTTTGCTCGATAATCGTTACTTGCGTGGTCGGAAACGATATCTCGAAAAATGGCAGGGAAAAGAAAAAAAAAAAAGTTGAAATTGATCGAAAAGCAAACTTCCCTGAAAAATCTCTTTTCTTCGTGTTTTCCACGAACCATGAAAATTCGACTACCAACGAATAAGGATGAACAAGGACAGTGTCAAATTAAACGAAGATCCACGACACGATAAATGATTTCTACCAAGAAATTTCTTTTTAGCGGATTAATCAATAAAGAAGGAATTATACTGGCTCCATTAAGAACAAAACACACTAAAATTAAGGAGATCCTTTCTTCTGCGATAGATGTCAAAAATCTGTCACAGCTCGACAGAATATAAATTCTACATGATTGCGCAAACTTTGAGTGACAGAGACGATTCCATTTTTGTCTTGCGGATTTTCCAAAATTATCTGAACAAATCTGCACTATAAAATACAAGTACCTAATCGCTTGATATCAATGTGACTTAAAAAAAAAAAAAAAAAAAAAAAAATGAAAAAAGAAAAGAAAAAGAAAATTCTATTGTCTCTTTGATGTCTGGCTATGTTTTACGAGGGAATACAACATATTAAAGTGTTGTGCACGTTCAGCGAGGAAGATTTGAAAATCAAGATTCCGAATTTATCCGTAATTTGTGTTTGAATGTATAATTCTCGCGAACGGATATTCAAGAAAATGCATTAACATCGAGCAATGCTAAAAACATACTGTTCAAGGGAACTGGCTTTTTCGTAACATGATAATTCGTCGTTGCTTGACGCTAATTTTATGAATTTACAGAAAAATTTCCCTGAATATCCGAGATATTTCCAGAGCCTCTCAACTTCGAGGTTAGTTTCTCATTCCTTCAGCGATTCGATTGAATTGCCGATAAAAGAAAGAAAGAGAACACGAAAATGTCACAAGTATCTTCTCGGGAGGTAGGTTTTTACGCCGTAAGTTTCATCTCGAGATCGGTGATTGACACTTCGCGATATGTCCGAGCGAAGTTAGTTCTCTCTGTCGGTAAGGGAGGAGACCATTATTTCGTCTCTCGAAGCCGAGGGTGGTGATGGGGGGTGATGTAATGATTTTTCAGTCGTTTGATCTTTCGGAGGCAATTACTCCGTCTGTGTTTCCCTCTCATCGTCGTTGAGAAAAAACCGCGCGCGTGTGTGTGTGTGAGAGAGACAAATGAGAGGAGTGGGGAGGAGAAAAATAGGTGAAAAAGAGGCTGGGGATGGTGGCGAAGAGTGAGTTAGAGGGCATATAACGTCGGCCAGGACGACGGCTCCTCGTACAACAGCCGACGACGAGCCCTCCCCTCGTAATAACGGTTCGCCGTTTTACAGCTGGTCGACTCCTTTATTCGAGGATCCACGTGGACGGAAGGATACACCGACGGGGCCATTTCGACGGCAGAATATCCACGGCCATGGTAGGACCAACGACCACCATCCGCCGCCATTCCGTCCTGCAATTTGCCCTCGGTGTATAGCCGCGGCCAGGCCGTTTTATCGCCCGAGGTAAACTTCGTCGGCGACGAAGAGGGGAACGAAGCTCTCTTCCCTAAAACTCACTCGCCGACGTCGAACGTATTCCGCGGCCTTCGCTACGCGTCGTCACTTGATTAACAGGTGGAATTGTCACATTCGCCGGATTCTCTTTCGTTCTAATTGCAGCTGATGCTCGTGAGATAAACACACATCCATCCCCCGGCTCTGTCACGAGACACAGTTGGGATTGTCTGTTATCACGTATATTCCCGGACTACGGTTTAATTTACGATTTTTTTTAGCGATGAATGACGAAAGATGAACGGGAAGACGAGGCAATTATTTTATATCAGACGTTAGTTTCTGTTTTTGTACAATGATAATAATAATAGTAATAATAATAATAATGAGTTTAAAATAGCAGCAGGCAGGTCCGCCTTGTGTTAGCAATATTTTTCCTGTGATATTGTTGCTGCGGAGAGAATATATAATCTCTTGGAGCTGGACAGGTTAATTACTGAATTAAACGTAAAAACGCTTTAAAATTTGGATATCCCGTGTTACAAACGTATTTACAACAGACGCGAATAAATTGCGATTTGCGTCTATTACGAAAATGAGCGGAAAACGCGTGGTGAAAAATATCCTATGTTAGACTATAGACCTGCGAAATTACCGAGAAGTAATCACGTATAAGTGTTCCAAATCTTCGAAGTTGTCGAACTTTCTCAATGTAAGTTCAGGTTCAGGTTCGTTTCGAATAAAGAACGTTCACACCATGTTCACATGTTCACGTGAGTCGATTCGTCTTCGTTCTCGAAAAATACAGACACAGAAGTATTCACGTATACAGAATGTTCTAAATATCTGAAGCTGTCCAACTTTCTCAATGTGAGTTCAGGTTCTATTCGTTTCGAATAAAAAACGTTCACACCATGTTCACATGTTCACGTGAGTCGATTGGTCTTCGTTCTCGAAAAATACAGACAGAGAAGTATTCACTTATAAATGTTCCAAATCTTCGAAGCTGTCCAACTTTCTCAATGTGAGTTCAGGTTCTATTCGTTTCGAATAAAAAACGTTCACACCATGTTCACATGTTCACATGAGTCGATTGGTCTCCGTTCTCGAAAAATACAGACAGAGAAGTATTCACGTATAAATGTTCCAAATCTTCGAAGCTGTCAAACTTTCTCAATGTGAGTTCAGGTTCTATTCGTTTCGAATAAAAAACGTTCACACCATGTTCACATGTTCACGTGAGTCGATTTGTCTCCGTTCTCGAAAAATACAGACAGAGAAGTAATCACGTACGAGTGTTCGAAGAATTGCAAAATTTGACGCTGCAGAAATGCACAGATTGCGCAAAAATATATGAAATATCCGAAGAAGAGTGTCGATCGTTATTCTACGTGGAAGAAGTAGTTTCCTATTTAGGTTCCATTTCGTCAATGGTGTTGCACGAAAATTGGAAAAACGCCTAAAAGTCCAGGTATCGCTTGCTCTCGGGTTCTTATTTACACGTTTCTCGGTAATCTGTAATTTCGGTTGGTCGGTTCGTGACGGAATTTCAGAAAAGCTCGGCTCGACCTGATGAATTTCGAGATAGCAGAAAGAAAAGAGTGAGATAGAGAGAGATTCCATCGTATCCCGAGGTTGCTCTAATTTCGTTCTTTCCGTGGCGAGCAACGCAGACCGCTGGGATTTTCCGTTTTCCTCGTTCCGCAGAGCGTAGCCGCCCGTGATATTTTCTCTTTCGTCCTTTGCCTTTTTTCCCCGAGGTTAGAATCCTTTCCGAGAGAGAGAGAGAGAGAAAGAGAAAAGCAGTGGACGGGAGAGAGAGAGAGAGAGAGAGAGAGAAAGAAAGAGAGTAAAATGAATTACAATTATTTTGGAGCGAAAAACGGGTTACGCTCGGCACGATAAAAGCGCGCAAAAATATATTTTTCGTTTCTTTTCTCCAACACACGAATGAAATGAAACAGTTCTCTCTCTCTCTCTTTCTCTCTCTCTCTCTCTCTTTCTATATACATATATATTTCCGCGACTCTCTCATTTCGTTTCTCTCCTTCCTTCCATCCCCTAACTCCGGCGCGCCTTTGAGCGTGTGCTTCTGCTCCGAAGAAAATAATCCGAGGGACGTCTGCAAAAAATAATTTTCCGCGCGGCTGCCGCGCAACTGCACGCGCAGCATTGTTCCTCCGGATTTAATTTCTGGTTTCAAAGAAACGACGTGAAAATGTTTTCTTTCTTTTTCTTCTTCTTCTTCTTCTTCTTCTTCTTCTTCTTCTTCTTCTTCCTCCTCTTTTCCTTCTAACTCTTTGCTCGTCGCCTGGCCAAAAGAGCCTTTTCGATTCAACTCCGATTCAACTCGCCGAGGCGATTTTTCTCGATCGAACAGCCCAGCCTTCCGTTTATTGTTCTCTTCAGGCTTCTGCACAGCCTGACCACGTGATGTCGGGAGAGAGTAATCAGTGGAAAATTTAACAGGCGAAATCATTTTTTTAATCGAATCGTTCACGGTGATAATTTCCATGCGCGACGAAATTCGTTGAAATTCGGAAGATTGCTAGAATATCCCGTATTGAAAATGAGTTCGAGAAATTTATACTTACTTTTTATTTTAACATTCAACGTTGAAATCGTCACATCCCCAAGAAGTTAAATTTAATGAAAAATTAAATTCGATGTAAAATCGATTTATGAAACACGCGCCCGACGTATTGACACTAAACGTACCAAGCGGGTTCAAATGATCGAAGGTTTTTATCTCACTCTTTTCTACAACACTTTTTTTTGACAAAACTAGAGATTAGTATTAGAACGAATATTTATGCAAATTTACTTCAAACTCGATGAGAATAATAGGGATTATGTTACAAATGAATACTCTGGAAGTATTCAACAGTCGGAGATGCGAGATATATACCTTTGATTTCAATGCAGTTAAGGTTATTACAACTATTAAATTATTTTTGATTAATTAAACGAATTAAACTATTTTTACTTGGCACTAATGGCTCGATTTAAATGAATATCGCGCAGACACATTCTGTTTTTTGATTTAACACGGCGTAATTTCCACAGTAATTCGTATTCTTCCTCGGTGTCTCACTAGCATTAAACGTACCAAGCTCAAAGTTTACTTTAAAATCGTACATTCGTTGTTATTTCATTCGCTGATCTAACTTTCTGTAAATTCTTATATTACCTGATTATTCAATTTCTCGCTTTCTGTTTTTTTCTTAGCTTATTTTTTTACCGAGAAAAATTCTTTGCATACCTTGTGTACCGCGAAATTTACGTGTTATTACGCGAGGTTATGTCATTCGACCCCTTACGAAATTTACGTGTTTTTCTGACTGAATTTATAAATCGAAACCGAGAAAAAAACGTTACGATACTAAGTTCGAGACATAAATGCGTCGAAACCGAAAACAATAGAAAGCGAACACCCGAAACAATTAGTTATTATGATGAGACTAAATATGGCGTCGATGCAGTTGCACCAAATGGCGCGAAAATACAGCGCCAAATTCAAATGCAGTGCACGTATTCTTCTGCTAATCTGACTTTCTGTAAATTCGTGTATTATTCTGATTATTCAATTTCTCGCTTTCTGTTTTTCTCTTAGCTTATTATTTTATTCTAGAGAAAAATATTTTATATTTTATTTTTCTTAGAGAAAAATTCTTTGCATACCTTACGTACCGCGAGGTTATGTCATTTGACCCCTTACGAAATTTACGTGTTTTTCTGACTGAATTTATAAATCGAAACCGAGAAAAAAACGTTACGATACTAAGTTCGAGACATAAATGCGTCGAAACAATAGAAAACGAACACCCGAAACAATTAGTTATTATGATGAGACTAAATATGGCGTCGATGCAGTTGCACCAAATGGCGCGAAAATACAGCGCCAAATTCAAATGCAATGCACGTATTCTTCTGCTAATCTGACTTTCTGTAAATTCGTGTATTATTCTGATTATTCAATTTCTCGCTTTCTGTTTTTCTCTTAGCTTATTATTTTATTCTAGAGAAAAATATTTTATATTTTATTTTTCTTAGAGAAAAATTCTTTGCATACCTTGTGTACCGCGAGGTTATGTCATTTGACCCCTTACGAAATTTACGTGTTTTTCTGACTGAATTTATAAATCGAAACCGAGAAAAAAACGTTA
Source organism: Tetragonula carbonaria (assembly GCA_032399595.1). Taxonomy (NCBI): domain Eukaryota; kingdom Metazoa; phylum Arthropoda; class Insecta; order Hymenoptera; family Apidae; genus Tetragonula; species Tetragonula carbonaria. The sequence continues at coordinate 11,729,481 of JAUCRC010000012.1, read as the reverse complement.
CGATACTAAGTTCGAGACATAAATGCGTCGAAACAATAGAAAACGAACACCCGAAACAATTAGTTATTATGATGAGACTAAATATGGCGTCGATGCAGTTGCACCAAATGGCGCGAAAATACAGCGCCAAATTCAAATGCAATGCACGTATTCTTCTGCTAATCTGACTTTCTGTAAATTCGTGTATTATTCTGATTATTCAATTTCTCGCTTTCTGTTTTTCTCTTAGCTTATTATTTTATTCTAGAGAAAAATATTTTATATTTTATTTTTCTTAGAGAAAAATTCTTTGCATACCTTACGTATCGCGAGGTTATGTCATTTGACCCCTTACGAAATTTACGTGTTTTTCTGACTGAATTTATAAATCGAAACCAAGAAAAAAACGTTACGATACTAAGTTCGAGACATAAATGCGCCGAAACCGAAAACAATAGAAAGCGAACACCCGAAACAATTAGTTATTATGATGAGACTAAATATGGCGTCGATGCAGCTACACCAAATGGCGCGAAAATACAGCGCCAAATCCAAATGCAATAGACGGCCTGTGCACGTATTCTTCGATATCCTGGATTTAGCTGGGATCAATGCATGGATACTCTATCGGGGAACAACTGGAATAAAGATATCAAGAACAGCGTTTCCTGTTACAATAAGCAGATGAACTAGCCACAGAAGTATCACGAAGTTTCTTGAAAAAGGAAAGGAAAATCTACAACGAGAAACATCAAGCAATATAATTCCCAATCACGAAGAAAATGTCGAATAATATTGTGCACGGGTAATAAAACCACTCAGATTTGCATAATTTGCAAACAAATTTGTCTGCGGTGAATGTACGAAGGAGAGACCAGTCATACGCAAGAAATGCAAGTAATTGATTATTTTTTCTTTTATTTAAATAAAAATGTATATGTTTGATTATTTTATTAGAAATCAGAAGTCACGTTGTTGCGAATTATCATTTTCGTTAATAAATTCTGAATTTCTTTCTAACAAATCAACGATACGTTTATTCGTAAGGGGTCAAATGACCCCTTATGGTAAGATAGGTATATGTAAAATGCCGGTTTAGTGTTAATTAACCTGCGAACGTCTCTCGTCAGACGAAGACACGTCATTGCGTGTCAAGAGGTTAAACATCCAAGCGTTTGGACAGCGTTGATGTTTCTTCCTGCGTGTTAATCAAGAGGGATTAGAAAACAGGAACGAGATCGCGCGGATTGCCTCGATGCTCACGTTACGCTTCCACCAGTTTATCACGTGTAATGAAATATGTCTTCCGTAGCGAGGACGAGCAGTGGTTGCGGAGAGTTGTTCTTGAAATACTCTTTTGCATACAGGGTGATTCACGTAACTTGCACCAAACTGAAATAACTTTTAAATTACGCGTCTAATGAAAGATTGTTTGACACGAAAGTTGTTTTGTGGTTTCGAGGGAGGCAAAATATGGAGTATCAAAACTTTGTGTGTGTTTCGAAATTTCCAAGGTCATCGTAAATATATTTTTTGGACCATATATTTCTTTCATCGTAAATCGGAAGAGTATTAAATTCCAAGTAAAGAAAGTATCAAGCCACATTGATCCTAAGCCTAATGGTTAGGTTTAGGTTAGATCTAGGTTAGGTTTAGGAAGATAATTCGATCATCAATGGAACAAGCAAATGGTTGTCTAATGCTCTGTACAGTTTCGAGACAAATTATCGTTTTGCAATTTTTAAGTTTTTCCCTCATTTTTCCATGCTTGTAAACGAAAGTGTCAAAAGTTTCTAAATACCGTATTCGCGGCCATTTTGACGCTTGAACTGCCTTCAGATTTCCTTTTGATATTCAATTGGCATGATTCTCTGAAATAATATTTATCAACTATCACGCACAACTTCACGACGGGTGAACAACTTTCTTCTAACCCGGATAATCTGACATCTCTTGATCTGATAACGCTTGTTCTCTTCATAATGACGGTATCTCATTTTGGAAATGTGACCATAACCTCTAATCACTACTCCGAAAAAATCGTTACTTTACCAACCTGTAAACGCTATATTAACACACTGTATTCTACTTTACCAACCTCTAAACACTATATTACTGAAACACACTGAAAGAAACTCGTTGCTTTTGAAATGGCTTATAGTTTATAATTCAAAAGGCAAGCAGAGAGTTTTTATATTAATAGTGTTAATACAATTTCTGTTATTATTTAAAATTACTAATATAACTTATATTTATATTGTTATATTTTATATTTATATTGTTATATTGTTATACTGTTATATTTTATTGTTATATTGAAATAGTTTATAGTTTATAATTCAAAAGGCAAGCAGAGAGTTTTTATATTAATAGTGTTAATACAATTTCTGTTATTATTTAAAATTACTAATATAACTTATATATATATTGTTATATTTTATATTTATATTGTTATATTGTTATATTTTATTGTTATATTGAAATAGTTTATAGTTTATAATTCAAAAGGCAAGCAGAGAGTTTTTATATTAATAGTGTTAATACAATTTCTGTTATTATTTAAAATTACTAATATAACTTATATTTATATTGTTATATTTTATATTTATATTGTTATATTGTTATATTGTTATATTTTATTGTTATATTGAAATAGTTTATAGTTTATAATTCAAAAGGCAAGCAGAGAGTTTTTATATTAATAGTGTTAATACAATTTCTGTTATTATTTAAAATTACTAATATAACTTATATATATATTGTTATATTTTATATTTATATTGTTATATTGTTATATTTTATTGTTATATTGAAATAGTTTATAGTTTATAATTCAAAAGGCAAGCAGAGAGTTTTTATATTAATAGTGTTAATACAATTTCTGTTATTATTTAAAATTACTAATATAACTTATATTTATATTGTCATATTTTAAAAGACAAAGCAGGCCGATAATTTACCTTCATTTTTCAAATGAAAACGAATAAGGTTTGCGAAAAAAAAAGAAAAAAAGAAAAGCTGAAAATCGACATTTGTTGGCGTACGTATAAACGAGATCTTAGCTTGAAATCCTTTTTAAACTCGGAGCGTAGAGATCGGATGGAAAACGAATTCACACGGCGTGAACGTTGCATTTGCATCTTTGCAAGATTCCTCCTTTTCCTCCAGTTCATCACTGCCTCTGATGGTGTGTGTGTGTGTGTGTGTGTGTGTGTGTGTGTGTGTGTGTTGTAGGGATATAATTTAGATGATTTATTATATTAAATAATAAAGAAAACGAAAATAAAACAACAAATGATAAATACAAGATAGACAACTCAAACAATAATTCGAATAAACTTAAACGACACAATTAATTTACAACACAAATTACTCTTTTGACCACACTCATTCAACACTCTTTTTCGACTCTCTCCTCACACGCACGACTTTCTTCTTCTTTTAAAAAGAAAAGCGCCAACGCTGTGCCTCTCACATCACATTCATACTTTTCATTCACGCATCTTCAGCAAACAGGCCATCTATTAAAAGTAAAACTAACTAAATATATAACTATACACAATAATTTCGATACTACAATATATATATATATATATCGTCGTAAGAAAGCGAGCAATTTTCAGGAAACTCAAGACCCAGGTATCCGGTTATATCCGTCCGAACAGAAACGGACGTCCAACTCGCTCGGAACAGCAGCCCGGTGACCCAATAACGCGAAGTTTCTCTCTTGGCCTCTCTTGGCCAAGTCTTGGAAAGACTTCGGCCGCTCGTTAATCGATTAACGTCAGCCGATTCGCGGAATTCAGTTTGAAAAATCCGTCCGCGGGGAATCGATTGAAATTGAAATCGAGCAAAATCATGAAATCTGGAGTTTTCGAAGTAAATGGTAATTTTTTTTTTTTTTGTCTTACACGACGAACGCAGGTAACTGGTGAAACACACTCTCGAGCGATGAAACACACTAGAACTACCACACTCGCGAGCGATAATATCTCCGATAATACGAAGAGATACCGATTTAATTGCAATTTTAAGTCGCCGTGCGAAGCGTTGTTCGTCGATTCGAGCGTGGAAAGAATCGCGTGTCGCGTGTTGTTTCTTCTCCTCTTTCTCCTCTCGTCACGCGGGGACGAGCACGACCGGAAGTGGACGCTAGCGCGGCACAAGGGCACTGGGACGCGGATGGGAAGTGAATGGGAAATGTCTGACGACGCGCATTCCGATTTCCAACGGGATACTACTACCGTTTGCCTTTTACTTTTCTTTTCCAAGTGTTGTTGGCTTGTTGTTTTAACTCGCGTTTCCATTCAGAGCATCGCGCGCAACGTTATATCGTACACCCGTTATATATATCGCGCTTTGTTAACACTAGAACTACCACACCAGTGAAAATGACTGGTTTTACAATTTTATTTCAAAATTTCTATTTCATGTTACAATTTTTCCCCCCCATAATGATGCAATGATTTTTACAGTGTATAACTAAAAGAAATGATATAATGAATTTTATTTTATTTTTATTTATTAGAAATTAAGATAATTTTGGTAGAAATTCGTTGATGTTCCGATGCTTGGAAATTCCATTTGCAATGTTCGTTGTATATATATATATGTGTACGCATATAGTAAGCTGAATAGTTTATTTTATTCTATTCTATTATATATTTATACGGTTCGGCTCGAACGCTTGGAAACTCCATTTGCAATGTTTCATTGTTAAATAACAGGTTAAATAGTTTATTTTATTCCATTCTATTAATCTCATTTTATTCTGTTCTATCATTCGATTATTTTATTCCATTCCATCGTTCTTCATTTTGTTTCTTATTTTACTCTATATAATGATTTCACACAGCGGATGATGGCGGGTCAGCGATGACGATTTCTCTTCTCGAGAATTCGATTGTAAATCGTCGTGGCGCGTAGAACAATTTTTCGTCGTCGTTGAAACTCGCAGTGGATTTGAAGATTAAAGCTACGTCGTCGCGATTGAATCCGAGCATTGATTATTATTAAGCCCGGATGTAGCTTGAATATTGTTCTTGAAAATTCAAGAAACGATAACATTTTCATCGTCACATAACTGGATACATAGGTGAACTAATAATACGAAGTATAACTTCAAACTGTTATAATTTCTGTAGAAGAGACTTCTTCGTGTGTGCTTCGTTTTTCTCGTTTTAAAGCGTGAAGCTTCCGCTCCTAGTCTCGGATGTAAACGAGGGTTCTCGAAATTCAACATTATGTAGAAATATTAAACATTATATATCAATATTAACACTAGAACTACCGGCAGTTAAGACGAAATTATTTCTACCAAAATTATTTTTACTTCTAACAAATAAAAATAAAATAAAATTCATTATGTTATTTCTTTAGTTGTCGCTGTAAAAGTCATTGCATCATTATGGGGGGGAAAAATTGTAACATGAAATAGAAATTTTAAAATAAAATTGTATAAACCAGTCATTTTCACTGGTGTGGTAGTTCTAGTGTTGAACATATTATATTTATTATATTTATGCGTTTGTATATTTCGTTATCCGCGAAATGCACGACGTTGTTCAAATCATTCGCCAGCAGAGGTCTCACTCTTGGTGCCGTTTTTTTTGACAAAACTTTTCTCACCTTTTCCCTTACAAGCGCGAGCTGCGTGAAAATTCACCTTACGATTCAGACGCGGGATTTTTCTCGTCCCGTTTGTCGCAGCGGAGAGCTTAGCCAGGATATTGCGAAAGTTTCGTTTGATTAATACATTAGGTCGTTATTAGAGCCCCCCCCCGGATCGGATATTCGCGGCCATTCGCGAAACGGCTTCGAACGGGCGATTTATGTTTATAAACGATGCCACCCGTTCATTGTTGGCCGATTGTTCGACCGTGGCTGGCGCGTGTGATTAATCGATTTCGTCGGGGCAAGTGCGCCCCCCGACGTCGGTGTCTCCGTTTTAAAAAGAGATTTATTAGCGGCGTGACATAAACGGCGATTATGACTTCCATACGTGCTCGTCGATTAATCACCCGGTATACGTATCAGCGGCGTTTCGCTTCGGCCTCTGCCTATTTACCTATCTACCTGTTCGCTTAAGAACGCGAATTAACAAACCGAAAAGTTGCGAAAGTCGATGCAATCGATGCGAATTTCCAGGCTGATTAGCCGCGCGATTGATACCAAGCGTGTTGTGTGTATTTATCAAGCGACAACGCAATCGATTCGATTCTTTCGCAACCTCTAGTCTCTCGAAGAATTATCATCAAACCAAGTTAGGGGCGTGCGTGGATGACATCCGTCGTGGATGTGAATCGGTCGAGTGTAGTTGCTTTTTCGAGCGAGCGATGATAAGCTCGATTCTGATTTTGCAATAATTTCGTTGCAAGCTTACGCGTTGCAGTTTATTGGCTCTGTTCGAAATTTCTGCAATATCGACTTTCTGAGTTTTTCTTTTCTTTTTTCTTCTTTTTTTTTTTTTTTTGCTGATGGCTATTGAAACAATACTTGGGTTTACAGTTTAATAGTTATCTTATCGTAGAAATTACTGGAGTTGATTAACTGTTTGTCTGTTTTTATTAGTATCGCATTATTTGGCAAACAAACTTGATTTTAAAATTCAATGTATTGGGTGTGAGGTAGTAAAGTTCTGTCGTTTTCTGCAATATCGACTTTCTTGCTGGTAGATGGCTAAACAATACTTAGGTCAGTTTAAAAGGTACTTATCCTATTATATGACGTAGAGATTATTCGGACTTATTGACTATTTTCTCGTTTTTAATGTCACAAGTTTGGCAAACAAGTTTGATTTTAAAATTCAATGTATTGTACGTAAGATTGTAAAGTTCTGTCGTTTTCTGCAATATCGACTTTCTGAGTTTTTCTGCCGATGAGTAGTGATTGATAGTCAAATACTTTGATCAATTTAAAAGGCACATATCTTATTATATTAAACAGTAGAAATTATTGATCATCTGTCTTTTTGTTTTTATTAGTATGAGAAATTTGGCAAACAAATTTAATTTTAAAATTCAATGTATTGTGTGTAAAGTAATAAAATTCTGTCATTTTCTGCAATATCGACTTCCTGACTTTTTTGCTAGTAGATAGTTATTGAAACAATATTTAGATCAATTTGAAAGGTACTCGTCCTATTATATGAAGCAGTAGAAATGACTCGGGTTGATTGACTATTTTTTGCTTTCATTAGTGTCACAAGTTTGGCAAAAAAAAAAATGTAATTTTTTAATGTAAAACTCAACGTGTCCAGAAACACACGTGGTGTACAAAATATGTCACGATGTGAGTACTTTTTTTCAAAACTCATTTCGAAATTGATGAAAAATTATACGTGGATAGTTACAAAAAATTTGCAGTTACAAAAAAATGGTATGTAAAACTTTTCAGTAATTTCAACGATACTATAGAAATAAAACTAAGGAAGCAAATATTACTCTTACGACACGTGTTTCGAAAAAGTATATTAGCTTTTCCATTTAATTTCATTTTAGCAATAAATTATATATATATATATATATTTAATATTATGTAATATTATATTATTAAGATAATTGTGTCATTGACGTAAGATCGTCGAGATCTTACGCTTTGAGTATTTCACTTGAGAATCGAACACTGGCGCGACATTTGAATTAAACGCGGTTCTTCAATTTTTAACGACGTGGTGTTCGGTGCGCGATACACGATACGAACGCATCGCGTGTCCCTCAGCTCGAATCCAGTTGAAAATTATCCCTGCCCTCGCCAATAACAAGCCGCATTACCATAAATGCCGTCTGTCGGTGTAATTTTCAATTTTGCCCGGCCTTCTTCTACATCTCTCGCCGCTTGCGCGCGACGCGCACGAAGCGGTCGCGGTCACTTTACTGCACTCGCAACTTTTGGTTTCTTGCCTCTCCGAGACCAATGGATCGCCAAAGAAAGAGCAAGATTTTTTCCCCCCCTCGTCCGAGATGAGATGAGACGAGACGAGACGAGAGAAAGAAGTTAACGACTCATTTTCTGACCATCTGCAGATCGGTGATCGACGTTTCCTCTCGCGATGGATGCTCCGAGTTATCGTCGAATGAATCGATCGAACAATGATCGAACGAACGTTTTGACGATCGTCAGGCGAAGATATTCCATTCGTCGTGGAAAACGCGACTCGAACCGTATTATCACCGTCGATAAGATCGGCTCGCTGGTAACTCTTATCACGCGACCGGTGTTCCGAGATGCTGTTTCAGACAAGGTTAATTGTCCATGATCCATGACACGACTGACTGGGCGAAGCAATTTTTTTTTGGTTCGAATTCCCACGATCGTTGCACCTTGTTATTTAGTAATAGTTTTCATTTAAATTTAAAAGAACTGTTATTTAGTAATAGTTTTATTTAAATTTAAATTTAAATTTAGATCGGGTTTAGGTTAGGTTTTTTTTTTTTCAAAATTTATTTCAAAAAGAATATTCTGTTTAAGAAGGGAAGAATATTTTTAAAGTTTCTATTCAAAAGCAATATTTTTTTGTGGACAAGTTAAGGTTAGGTTTATTTCAAAGAGTCTATTTTCTTAATTTAAAAGGAGAAGAATATTTTCAAATTCGAAAGGAATATTTCTGTGATTAGGTTAGAGTTAGAGTCAGGTTAGGTTTATTTCAAAGAGTCTATTTTCTTAATTTAAAAGGAGAAGAATATTTTCAAATTCGAAAGGAATATTTCTGTGATTAGGTTAGAGTTAGAGTCAGGTTAGGTTTATTTCAAAGAGTCTATTTTCTTAATTTAAAAGGAGAAGACTATTTTCAAATTCGAAAGGAATATTTCTGTGATTAGGTTAGAGTTAGAGTCAGGTTAGGTTTATTTCAAAGAGCCTATTTTCCTAATTTAAAAGGAGAAGAATATTTTCAAATTCAAAAGGAATATTTCTGTGGTTAGAGTTAGAGTTAGGTTTATTTCAAAGAGTCTGTTTTTCTCAATTCTCAAAAAGTGAAGAATATATTCAAAGTTTTCATTCGAAAAGAACAATTCCGTTTCAACTTTCTTTGAACAGGCTCGAAAGTCTCGGCGCGAAAGTCAACGAACGTTCGCGACATTCAGGACATTTCGTTCTTTTAACAAATTTTTCGTTTCGAACCGTGGGGGGGAAATTAATTGGCCGGTTAATTAGAGGGAATTTTTGTCAAAAATTCCAGTCGTGTGTAATTACGATGTGTGTTAAGTCGTTTGAACGTTCGAACACACCGTCGAACGAGACGTATTGTAAATTTCTTCATGCCTCGCGCTATTTTAACGAGGATTGTTCGCTGATTGTTCGGGACCGAAGAGGAGCGTTTATATCGTGAGACATACGGCACGGCCGCGGTGTGGAATTATCATTGAATATTAACGAGCAACGAGGAACCGATTCGAGAAATAATTGTGGTTGGCTTTAATACGTTCGTTTCTCCGGGAGACTGGCTAACAGATTGCATCTGCAGACCGTCTGGAATCTTACGGTTGCGTTGTTATATACCTGGAAAGACGTTTTAACATAAAGACACGATTACATAGACGACGACGACGACGACGACGACGACGACGACGACGCGATGCCACACGGGTCGGTTCACCTTGAGAGTCGCGTTACGACGAGTTGGTTGGATTTCTCTAGCCTGTGGTTAGTCGAACACCTTCGCTTGCGTGGCACTTCTTTTTCTCTCTCTCTCTTACGTGGACTTGTTTTCGCGAGCGTGGAAAAGACGAGAGGAGAAAAATCCGCGAGAGAAAGATATTCTAATATTTTCTTTCTGTTCGAAGAGAAAGAGTGTTGGTTTTTTTTTTTTTTTTCTTACGTTTGTCGTCGTAGTTCGAGGAATTTCGAAACTGCGAGACTTCGAAATTATGACTTGTCGTCTATATATATATTTTTTTTTTTAATATTTATGCACAGTACGGTGTGTATGAATCATTGATGGAAAGGCCGAGAGATTATTCTAGCCCCCTTTTCGCAAACATTGTTAATCTTTCACGCGTTTACAAAAATATTCGTCGTTTCAAAACTGTGAAACTCCGAAATTGTGAAAACTTGTTGATTTTCCTTGTGATGTTTGCGCACAATAGGGTGCAATTATTAATTGAAAGATCCGAACCTGCTTTCGCAGAAACTGATTGATTTTTCATTGCGTTTGTAAGAAAAATTCGTGGTTGCAAGAATGGTTCAGAAGTGAAATTACTCACTTATCGTACACATTTTTCCTTGTAATTTTTATCCATAGGACCCAGTACAAACGTGATATAATCATTAATTGAAAAGTCGAAAGATGAAATGGAAAATCTGTAAGGGGCATGTTCCAACGTTCTTCACTTTCTGTAGATACTGTTGATTTATTATATCGTCGTAGTTGCGAGGATTTCAAATATGAATTCGAAACCTGTGAAGTGTGACTGTTGTGTATTCTATCCGTGATTTTTATATAAAATACCGTTGATTCAATGACTGAGAGATATTCTAACCTTTTTCTTTTTTCCGCAGAAAAAACTGTCGATCTCTTACATAAGTTTATGAAAAAGAAACATTCGTAATTGAAGAAATTTCAAAAACTGTGACGAATCCAAAATTATGACTCGTGACATTTGTACAGAATACGGTGCAATTACTAATTGAAAGATCGAAAGATCTCTTTCCGCAGAAACTGTCGATTTTTTTACGCGTTTGTTAAAAAGAAATTCGTACTTGCAAGAAATTTGAAACAGCGAGACTACAAAATTGTGACTTGTTGTCGGTTTTCTCTCTGATATATATATATAATACGGTGCAATTATTAATTGAAAGATCCAGAGGTGCAAAGAGAGATATTCCAATCTTTTTCTTTTTCCGCGGAAAAATTGTCGATCTCTTACGCGTTTATGAAAAACATTCGTAATTGCAGAAATTTCAAAAACTGTGACGAAAATTATGACTCGTGACATTTGTACAGAATACGGTGCAATTACTAATTGAAAGATCGAAAGATCTCTTTCCGCAGAAACTGTCGATTTTTTACGCGTTTGTTAAAAAGAAATTTGAAACAACGAGACTCCAAAATTGTGACTTGTTGCCTGTTGTCTCTCTGACATTTATATATATATATATATATATATATATATATAAAAATAATATGGTGCAGTTATTAATTGAAAGATCCAGAGATGCAAAGAGAGATATTCTAGCCTCTTTTCTCAGAAACTGCCGATCTTTCGTGCGTTTATGAATGAAATTCGAGGTTGTAAGAATTTCAAAACTGCGAGACCCGGAAAAATATGATTTCTCTCTATGCTCTTTGCACACAGTAAGTCACGAATGGAATTATAATTACAGTTGTAATAACGATAAACGATGAACAATTGAGTAAAGTTCCAGAAAAGTTACGAAAGACCCGTAGATTGAATCTCTCTCTCTCTCTCTCTCTCTCTCTCTCTCTCTCTCTCTGTTTCGCGGAGATGCAGTATAATCTCCCTGCATAATCGCGTTAACGTTTCGACGAAAAACGGCGAATACCGGAAATCGCCAGCGATGTATTCCGTGGTCGAAGTCGTGCTCGGCGTGTGCATTGCACCGTGGAAAAAGTGTGCAACATTATTTGCATGGAATTTGCATGCGATTTGCATGTAATCTTTAATGAACGCTTTCTCTCTAATAACGTAGAAAAACAGCCGCGTATACTTTCGTTCCCGTTCGCGTTGTCGAAACGCGATATTCGACTGATTAATCGATCCTCGTTCGCGCGAGACAAGGGCCATTGTCGCCTCGGAAATGGAAAGAAGAAAAAAAAAAGAAAAAAAAAGAAACGAACGATGAATAAGAAACGTCGACAGATTTCAATTCGCTGGCATCTCGCGAGTCATCGATGCTCAAATGTTTCAATTTAACCGAGGATTTTTCTTTTTTTTTTTTTAATTTACGTTTAGTCGAGCAACGTTGATTTCGCGAATTAATTCTCAGTGTTCTTCCGAAACACTGTTCTTCTGTTCTGTTAACACTTTACCGACCGATAGCCTATTAATTGGCTACTATTTACCGCTATCGGTCGGTAAAGGTGTTGATATCGTATAATAATATATTTATATATTTTAACACTTTACCGACCGATAGCCTATTAATCGGCTACTATTTACCGCTATCGGTCGGTAAAGGTGTTGATATCGTACAATAATGTATTTATATATTTTAACACTTTACCGACCGGTGATATCATATATTGATATATACAAATATATTACTATACGATATTAACACTTTACCGACCGGTAAATCTGGCTTGTTAATCGTCTATTACTTACCGCTGTCGGTCGGTAAAGTGTTAAGAAAGTGTGGTCGAACGAGCTCGAGCGAAATTCACTTTGAAAAGCAAAGCTGGCTAGGTCACACTTCGTGTTTTTAAATCTGTTAACTGTTTCATTTCATTTTTATTTCACCATTCTAACCCTACGTACCTAGTATGCCTACGATTTGCGAAAACACGGCGAGAAAATTAACGAGAAGAAATTAATTCGCTCCGCTCTGCGACGATCACAATAACGGCAATAAAAAAAAAAATATACCAAAATATTCGCGTCGAAGCGAACTTCGTCGTCCTCGTTCTTATTTCGAAACACTTTCACCCGAGGAATTCCGGCCCACGCGTCCCCGAGTAATCTTTTTCGGCGTCTGCGCGTGACTAACGCAAATGGACCGCGACAGTCCAGTCCATGATAATTAATTAGAAAGAAGAGACTCCTCTCTCTCTCTCTCTCTCTCTCTCTGTTTTAACTTTTACTCTTATCCTCTTCCCGTCTTTTTCGTCGAACGACCTTGCGATCGGCGCGTCGCCGCGCATCCGGAACGATCACATTCCGGCGAGAACGATTTCGAAATTCGACGTGTAAGAAATCGACGTGCGGTCGGGTCCATTGTGTTGGCCGATTCTGTCCCGGCATTCGTAGAATTAAATCGTTTCGGTGTATCGGGCGGCGATATCCCACTGCCACCTCGTCCTAGCTCGTGTACCTACTCTTGTGTGTATACTTTTGCGTGTATGTATATACCTGTTCGGCGGAAAGTAATTTTCGCCCGGGGGGAATGAAAACGACGGGAGCACACCGACCCCGGGATTTCAGTCGTTCGCTCGGTGGAAAAAGCGCGTCGTTCGCCGGAAGCCAGGCAATCGAGATAACGACGAAATAATAATAAAGTAACGCGCTTGCGAGCTCGCGAGAATAACGACAAAGTTAGAAACAGAGAGAAAGAGGGAGAGAGAGAAAGAGAGGGATTTGGCGGGAGCAGAATCCGGGCCAGTTCTGCTTTCTGCCTCCACACACACAAAACACACACACACACACACACACACACACACATATACACGCGCGTGTATATACGTTGAACGGTTCGCTGGCTGCTGGTTTCAGCTCGATAATCGATCCTCTCCTCTCCATTCGGTCTCTCGTAGCTTGCCAACGAGAACAAGCGATGTGCGCGCGGCTTACGTCGAACGCTTGAGAAGTATTAAGAATGAAACTTGGTTCACACCACCGTCTGGCCGGCGTCGAAATCAATAATACCCAGGTTGAACTGGGTTAATACCACGGCACGCCGGTTGGTCAGGAATTTCGATCGTTTTCCACGCGTTCTCTCCTCCCATCCCTCTTCGTCCTCATCTCCGTTTCTCTTACTTCTTCCTTTGGTTTCTTTACCGATCATCCTGACGAAGGCTCTTACGATTCTTGAATCGTAATCAATAAAGCGTATAGTTGAATTTCTTCCTCTTTTTTTTTTTTTCTTTTTTTTTTGTTATTTAAGCGACTAAGACGTTGATTCTTTCATTTTTTCTTTTTCTTCTCTCAAGTTGATCTCCGTCTTTTTTTTTTTTTAAACTAAACATAGAAACGCAGCTGTTACAATATCTAGTTGTAAGTCTCGCGATCCTAATAAAAAAAAGAAAGAAAGGAAAAAGACTTTTAGACTGACCCTTGACCTCGCCTTCATAACCGAGTTTAGAAATATCCCGCGTGTTCCATCGACTGCACTGTGAAAGAAAGAAGAGAGAGAGAGAGAGAGAGAACGAATCGTTAGCTTCGAAACGAGTTAAACAAAGAAGAAGAAGAAAAAAAAATAAAGAAAAGGAAAAGTTTTCTTGCCTATTTGGTGAGTTTTCAGGGCGGAGGCAATGCCTTCGTGCAATTTCATGGGTTTTTCACGGTTCGAACGGCGCTGACACGCGTCGAGATAATCGGCGTGTTGAAATTTATTTAAAAGATGGTCGGAAGGGTTGTCGATGCGAATCAACAAGAGGGCAGAGAAAGAGATAGAATATATATATATATATATATTCTCTTATATATATATATAGGGTGACCGCTGAAAAACTGAATGATACTAAACAAAAATAACGTTTTACAAACACGTGTTTTTTTTTTTTTTTAATTTATTCTCATTTTATTTGGAAATACAATCTGGATGGATTTATTACACGTCAGTATTACGCGTGAAAAACTAAAAAAAAAAAAAAGAAGAAACAAGTTGTGACTTTTTCAAACCCCTCAGTTCTTCAGTGGTCACCCCGTATATACGCGCGTCGTGTAACGATACGACAAACACGATTTCCGGACACGATTTTTCTTTTTCTTTTTTTTCCCGTGCAAGAACGATCGAGCGGCACGAACGCGGACGCGTGTTGGTCGGTCGGCGTTTGAAACGTCAAGAACGAAGTACGCGTATGTACTGGATGTTCATGGAGGAGGGTCGTGGTGGATGGCGATGGTAGTGGGGAGGATGTTCAGCTGATGTTGGCTGAATCGAGCGTTGATTGTGGCGATGCGTCGATTGTCGAACCGCGTTGTGTACGTACACAACGTACGTGTACGTAGGTCCGGCTCGGTCGATAGAGAGACGCCGGGTTTCGTGGCTCCGCGCGCACCTCCGCTCGCTTTGTTTGCTCGTAACAACCGTAATTATCTTGCCGCGACGTTATCTCCCATGAATCATGCTAACCTGACGTAATGTACTTGTTGTTGTTTGACGTTGCCACGCATTCAGCGGCGCTCAAGCTCCTCCCGACGTCGTAACGTCGACGAATTGTCTGTAATTCGCGGACAGGGCATTCGTTTCTTTGCCGGTGCTGAAAACTCGCTGGGAAATGGCGCTCGCCGCTAGGAGAGCCGAAATTCAATTTCAATTTTCTCCTTGTATCGAGCAGAATTGATAATTCGCGCGCAAGTGGGTATAAATATAAATGTAAATAAAAGCGAAGTACAGCGATGCAAATATAAATGACAATAATAATAAAATGCAGCAACGCAAATGAAATGGAACAGAGCATAATGATGTGATAATGATAGCGTGATGATATAGAATTTATATACGGCGCAATTGTATAATAATAACAGAGTAATGATATAAAATTTATAAAGCGTGTGATAATGTAACAATGAAGTACAGCGATACACACGAAATACAGCGATACAAATAAAATAGAATGGAATAAAGTACGGCAATATAAATATAAATATAAATAAAAATATATAGAATATGAAACGCAGCGTTAGATTGGCCAAAAAATTAATTGGTAGTTCTTCTGCGTGCAAAATTATTCTGTCCCAACATGATTTGACATTTTTCTCGAAAATTTTTCTTCGAGAAAAAGAATCGAAGAAAGATCGACTCGATGTACGATTTTTTGTTTACCGTTCATCTTAAGACGTAAAGTATGAGCAGCGTACGGTTGTGTGTGTGTGTGTGTGTATGCGAGAAGTGCGTACGAGGACAGAGATTTGAGGGTAAAATTAGAAAGTATCTCGATTACTGAAATATTAACAAACTGTTTATCATATCTATTACCACGTGAGTTGAACGTTGTTTAATTTTAATTTCTCCCCGCGCTTTAGCGGATTTAATCGCGCAGAGATATATCTCGGCATTCGTGAACTCGCGCAACTCCGTGCATCTTCCGCTTTGAAAACGGGGCCCTGCTTGTCTGCGCGGCGAGAGCCTTTTTTCCCTCGGATAAATCCTTCAATTACCGGCCGGCGAGTCGGTAAATATAGCCGTTCTGCGCAGGCTCTCCTCGTAGGGAGAGCAGCCCTCGAAAACTTCGTTTCGCCGTCAGAACGACGGCTTTAAGTGATTTATAATCAAAACCGGATTAGGCGGATGGAAAAAGCCTTAACCTGCTGCTCGGCCGCTCGAAGCAGAAACCAGGCACGACCGTGTGCCCTGTCAGTGATTTTAAAAAAGTCTCTTAAAACGTATTAAATAAACGGTCGCTTGAAAAAAACGCAAAAAGAAAAAAGTTATTCGCGGGAATAATGTCTGTTTATTCGCGCGCTGGTTGTTCGTCGTCTCGCGCTAATTAAATTGGTCGTTCTTGCTCAAATAGGTTGAGTACCTGCCCAAAGTTTTACCATTGACTGTGATCGTTGTCGCGCGCGAGTCTCTTTTTAACGCAACGATCGGTCAAACTGGCGATTGATATTTTTATTATTAATCGATCTTTTCAAAGAATCGTACAATTCGTCTCGAGGGACATTTTTAACTGATCTTGTCTTTTTGTTTTGCTTTCAGGTAAGCGATAAAAGGCAATCGAAGGTAAATCATCGACGATCTGGTCAGGAGCGAAGGTTTTTATCTTGTCTTCCTATTTCTTGAATATTTAACGTTTATTAAAACATTAACGCTCGTTTCGCGAAATTACCAATGCAATTATACACACCAGTAAAAATCAGTGCCGAGAGTACATTTGAAATACTCGAATTGAATTGGTACGCTCTTGCTGAAATGAGATTTTTGTTCGCTCGAAAGTTTATTTTACATTTGACAGTGATGCACGCAATTATACATTGAAATTCTTTATTTCAAACGGTACGAGCGGGAACTATTATTTAACTATTATTATTTAAGGCTTGTTACTAGAAATTACAGAGATTAGTTTGAAACAGAGATGATGGCTAACTGGCGGCCCGCGAGCTCTTGCCCCCACTTTCTTCATTGCTAGCGCTACCCCCTCCACTGTATCGATCTCCCCACTACATTGAAATTTCCTCGTCGCCCACTCTCTCTCGGTCTGTTGATTCCCCTACGAAGCAAGCGAAGAGATGGTTAGCCAGCTCTGATTTAAAACAATATTCAAACATTATTTCAAAACGTTACTTTTCAGACTACTTTACTAGAGAAAAAACGAACGATTAATTGGTATCTCTGAGACGAGTGTTATTCCTGTGAAAAGAAATAGCTACGCTATCTGTCATTTATTCAACAGCGACATTAAAATACGTCCGCGATTACTTCGTTGTACAGACGTTTCGTTCGTGGCACAAAAAACGAACGATTAGGAAACGATCTGTGAGAAATAATGTTGAAACTTCGTTGCACGAGAAAAAACGACCGTTTCATAATTGAAATACATTTCCCTTCACAATTGTTGGTAGAATCGAATAAATTTCAAGTTCGATATTTCAAGTTCGTCGTGAAACAAAATACGAAGTTGAAGCGCATTGCCCGCGTAATTGTTTCAGAATCAACCAGATTTCGAATAATATATTTCAATCGATGGAGAAATTAATAAACCGCGTAACGAAAATCATCTCTGTTAATTATATTTATATATTTTACACGAAACACTGGTCGTTTCGTTGTTCCATTCGTTCGTTCGAAGTACTATCTGTATCCCAACGACCTGTCTGTCCTGTTCCCCACCCCGGTAACTATAGAAATCGAAGAGAAGAAACGTACTCTTGAGAGCGGTGTGATAAATTCGCGAACCGAGAGCTTCGAGCAGAGAATCGTCGCGAGGCATCATACTTTCTCGGTGATTTGTTACTCTTGCTTCATTCTGATGGAAAACCGTTGTACGAGTAGTTTTCCGCGAGCGAGACGAAAAGTCGCGAGGTCGCGTGCCACTCGTCGTGTGACATCCGCTTGATAACGACTCCGTACGCCTCGATCTCGACGATCCTTCTCGTGCATCGTCCTCATCTTCGTCGTTGTTGAGGCCGTCTCCGCGCCGGGTATCCCCTCATTTTTTACCTCTTCTCGAGCGTTTTGCAAATAGCCGACGAAATGGCCCATTTTCCTGGCTGGTGCCTCCTCGCGCTGGTGCTGCCTCGCGCTGCCTTCTCCTTGCACCGGGTATCATTCTCCAGCGTACCGCCGATTCATCACAAACTGTCAAGCTGTCGCCGAGGCCGTCGCATCCTAAACGCGGAGAGCCGGGGGCCTCTGTATGCTCCTTTTGCTTACTGTTTCCCGATGGCCCGTTAACGGTGATTGATGCATTTTTAACGGGTGCTCGTCTCATCGAATATTATGAACAGCTTACACGCTGTTCCACTTTTCCACCCTTATCGCGCTTCCAGATTGAAACGTATATCGCCCCTTGTTACCTACCGCTCGCTTTCCTCCTCCCTCGTCGCTGCAATTTCATCTTTTTCTTTTTTTTCTTTTTTTTTTTTCTCAGCTGTTGCTGAATGCCGAATTACATACAACAAGTTCCCCTCCCCTCCTAACGCAGGCTGCTTCCATTCGACTCGAGCGCGAGTTTCATTTTTCACGAGGCTCCCTCCCTCCCCCACCCCCGAGAGTCCTTCGAGTCCTCTCGAGATTACGACAACTTTCGAAAAAGCGTCGAGCAAAGTAGCAAATTCCTCTAACGCCGTGTGTCGAGTCGAAATGTGGCGGTTGTCTGCAACTCTGCCGAGTGGTTAGGCTTGCCAGAGTTTCTTCTGCGTGCGAAATGAGAGACAAAAGCTTTCGTTAGTACAATCGACGTACGTTTGGCATATTTTTTTTCAGTCAACTTCGAAGTTCTTAGCTTTTTCGAACGGAATAGAAACAGTTACAAGAATGATTTGGTGTCCTCGTCGGCAGTGAAGTAGCCGTTTTAAGGCTTCTTCTTCTTTTGTTTTTCCTTCTAAAGCAAGTTAAAGAACCATCGCAGAATGAATCTACAGTTTAGAACGAAGTTCGCTGCATTTGCAGACAATACGTGTTGGAAAAAGACGCGATTACTTTATGGCTAATTCAACAGTATGTCCAATGTAATATACTAAAATATTAACACTTTACCGACCGGTAGCCTATTAATCGGCTACTATTTACCGCTATCGGTCGGTAAAGTGTCGGTAAAGTGATATCGTGTAATAATATATTTATATATTTTAACACTTTACCGACCGGTAATATCGGTATATTATACAAATATATACAAATATATTGTTATACGATATTGACACTTTACCGACCGTGTATTAGCGGTGAATAGTTAGCCAATTAATAGGCTACCGGTCGGTAAAGTGTTAATAATATATAATTATAATATGCTAACATGCTAAATATACATATTATAAACTATAAACTATAATATAGTAAATATACCATAAATATTAACTATAAACTATAATATACTAAATATATATACTAATATACTAAATATACATACTACATATAGTACACTATATATACTATATATACTATATATACTGAATTAATATCATTAGTATACAACTATAATGTACGAAAACATTATAAAAAGGAACCTTAACCATACGAAAGCGGAAAGTATAGCAATTTATAATTCGACCTGATCGTCAGATGCCGAAAGTCTTTCTTCCAAGGGGTGGGTCGTTCGTCAGACGAGCCGCTCGATCAGAACCGACGACGCGGCAGTGCAATTGTGAAGGAGAACAAACGGAGAGGAAACGTGAAAGGTAGAAACGTGTTCAGAGTTTGCCGAACTCTCTATCGTCCCCTTTGGTCCCCTGTGGAAACCCGCGTAGGGTGGATAGGGGGCCACACGCCAACGCGCACGGCATCTGGCCGCATTATTACCGACAGTAGCGCAATTATTTCGGCCCCGGCCGAGAAATATGTGTTCTTTGTTCGCGCGAAACGTGTTTGTGGGCCGGTGGATTTTCGTGGCGATCCATTCCTGTGTCTCTCTCGTCGAGCCTGTCTCGTCGCCGGGGCTCGTACCGACCGACCAAAACAACACCCTCGGAAACTAGCAACAGCAGGGGGGTGTTTCGCTTCCCCTTTCCTTCGCCGAGAGTTTAAGCAGGACTCGGTCGTGCCGATCCTCTCTCTGTGCGAACGCCCCAAAGCCTCGGACGTCCCTCGGGGCTTCGGCGAGGTACGATATAATACACGAGAAACTTAACAGGCATCGAGCTTACCGAGAGAGAGAGAGAGAGGGAGAGAGAGAGAGAGGAGAGTCTTGTACAGGAAGACACACACACACACATACACATACACATCAGTCCCTGGCTCGTCTCTCTCCTCAGCCCGACCACTTGGATTCTCTTTTGCCGTTATATACAGGGTGTTCTCTAATATGTGACAACAATTTCCATCAAGCACCGGATCCGTTACTTGGAAACGATTAGCAAGTTCCTCCGTGGATGCCTGCCGCTGTTTCGTACTCGCTGTCGAGAGAACCCGAGAGAGAGAGAGAAAGAGAGAGGTGAGAGAGAGCTTGCCTTCTCGGGGATTCTATTATTGTTGTTGGAAATTAATCGAAACTGTTTCAACAATTTTACCAGAGGCGGGAAAAATTGTTATTTCTAAACGAAAAGCAGAGATCGTTCGTTCTCCGTTCGTACGCTTTTAAGTACGAGTAACGAGGAAAATGATTACCAATAATTTCATTTAACTAGATTCTTCGCCAAGCTATACTCTCGCGTGCAAAAAGGTTAGGTTATAATGGTGTTGACGCCCGAATAAACTTACTAAAAATGTGTATGTAGAACAATATATAGAATGTACAATGCAGAATATACAATTATAAAATATATGGAATATACTTATAATTATACAATATGCAAAGAATATAGAATTATACAATATATAGAATATACAATGTAGAATACACAATTATAAAATATATAGACTATACAATTATACAATACACAAAGAATATACAATTATACAATATGTAAAATACACAATGAAGAATATACAATTATAAAATATATAGAATATACAATGCAAAATATACAATTATAAAATATATAGAATATACAATTATACAATGTGCAAAGAATATAGAATTATACAATATATATAATATACAATGCAGAATATATAATTATAAAATATATAGACTATAACAATTATACAATACACAAAAAATATACAATTATACAATATATAGAATATACAATTATAAAATATATAGAATATACAATGAAGAATATACAATTATAAAATATATAGAGTATACAATTATACAATATGCAAAAAATATACAATTATACAATATATAGAATATACAATGAAGAATATACAATTATACAATATATAAAATATACAATGAAGAATATACAATTATAAAATATATAGAATATACAATGCAAAATATACAATTATAAAATATATAGAACATACAATTATACAATTATAGAATATACAAAGAATATGCAATTATACAATTTGACTTTTAATCAAAAGCGCTGCAGTTCGTTCGATAGCTCGCGTAGAATTGAATTGACTTACGTTTTCTTCCGAGTGTCATTTATAGTCCTTTTATCTCAACTAGGGACCACGCAGTTTCTAAAAGGAATTCCGAGGATCCTTTGTGTCTGTTTCATGTTTCTCCTTCAATGTGAATTTTACGTACTACCATCTTTCTTTGCAAATCACTTTGTAAAGTTTGTACTCTTTATAAATTTGTCACGCGAAAGAACTTGGTGTGTGAACTCTCCTCAAACGAAGAAACAAAGCGAGCCACACCACAGTGGTGGAATCTTTTTTAAAAAGATGACATAATGTGAAAATCACTCGTACTGTTGAATGACCAATATTGGCTAAGTGCTAACACTGAGTCAGTAATGATCCTCTTGAAGTGACCTACGAACGCTTATTCATAGGGCAAATTCTGGTAGTTATCATCGATTTTATCATCGAACAAAAATATTAAAAGACGTGCTGAGATGAGCAACAATACTGTTTTCCGTCAAGCAGATCTTGTAACATCGTCCTTAATCTACGGTTTCCAACGTAGAATAAAACCCTCTAAAAACTATTATCATTCTTTTACGATATAATGGCCTTTACAATAATGTAATAAAAATTCGCGTTTTTCTGCGCGAAGCTTGAATAAAAATCTCTCCAGTCAATAAAAATTTTTTGAAAAATTTCTCTAAAATTCTCCCGCGCCAAGTTTCAGATTTAGTCTGTAAAAATTTTTTCAAAAATTTCTCGAATTTAGTCTACAAAAATCTCTCCAGTCGATAGAAATTTAAAAAAAAAATATTTCTAAAATTCTCCCGCGCGAAGCTCGAATTTAGTCTATAAAAATCTTTTGAAAAATTTCTCTAAAATTCTCCCGCGCCAAGTTTCAGATTTAGTCTGTAAAAATTTTTTCAAAAATTTCTCGAATTTAGTCTACAAAAATCTCTCCAGTCGATAGAAATTTAAAAAAAAAATATTTCTAAAATTCTCCCGCGCGAAGCTCGAATTTAGTCTATAAAAATCTTTTGAAAAATTTCTCTAAAATTTTCCCGCGCCAAGTTCAGATTTAGTCTATGAAAATTTTTTCAAAAATTTCTCGAATTTAGTCTACAAAAATCTCTCCAGTCGATAGAAATTTAAAAAAAAAATATCTCTAAAATTCTCCCGCGCGAATCTCGAATTTAGTCTATAAAAAATCTTTTGAAAAATTTCTCTAAAATTTTCCCGCGCCAAGTTCAGATCTAGTCTATGAAAATTTTTTCAAAAATTTCTCGAATTTAGTCTACAAAAATCTCTCCAGTCGATAGAAATTTAAAAAAAAAATATCTCTAAAATTCTCCTGCGCGAATCTCGAATTTAGTCTGTATAAAAATTTATTTGAAAGTCGGTCGTGTAAAAACGGACCGTTTTTATTATTTCGCGAGACACCCTGTACATACATACATACACTCGCGTGTCCATTCTTCTCGTTTCTCCTCGAGACCCTCCTCAGTCCATTTCTACCCTTAAACTGTAATTCTGTGTCCCCCTTCTTCGATGGCGCGTTGCGTGTTTCTGTTTTTCGAATTTCGATTTTTCCGAGTCGAGAACTTGCGGACCCGGTCGAAATTTCAGTCTCGACGACATTTGCTGTGATCGGGTCGGGATCTACGCGCCACCCTCGTTCTTCTTCCCTCTTCGCTCGTTTATCTATCTGTTTGGACGGCGCGTTTTAGCGCGGGACTCTTAATCGTAATAAAACGTCGTGTTGCGCGAGGGGGCGTTCGAGAGCGGGGGGAGGGGGCTGGTTTAATGACAACGGTAATGGAGTATAGAAAATGAGACGGAGCGAGAACGAGCCGCCCGGGACTTCGAGCGAATGGATACACCGGCGTTTATGTTTCATGAAACGTCGGTCCATGCCGGACTCGAACAGCAAAACGCGTGTCCCCTTTGCCCTGTGTTAGTGTATTAGCTATCTAATGCAGTTTCCTACAGGACTACACGCCTATTTCCCGTCCGTCCATTTATGCAACTCGATGAATTTTTCAAGTCGATCGATAGGCACGCGTCCGTTTCTTTCGATGATGCACGTGTGTGTGTGTGTGTGTGTGTGTGTGTGTGTATGTGTATGGGGTTTAAACGGAGGTTACACCGCACCGGGCGATTTATTGCCGATCTCAGAGAAAGCGATTGGAATTTTTGTATCGAAGGAAAGAAATGCCAGTTTCACTGTTTTCGCGAGCGCGAGAGTTTAAGGAAGTCGTTCGTTGCTGGAGAATTAATAGAAACAACCGGTTGCGATTTGCTGAATCTAAAGTTGTGCATCCTCGGAATCGTTTCAAAAGTCTTGGAACATTTTTATTTCTGACATTCAATGTCTACCGTGTATAGTTTGTGTGTTTTATAATGTGATAACACAATATGTATATAATACACAATAACGCGACGATACAGTATAATAATAATACAATATATTGTTAACAAAGCCTTTACTTTATGATGTAACAATAATATCACTTTAATATAATACACAATAATGCGATGATACAATATATTAATAAATTATATATAGTAATAATACAATTATTAGCAAAGTCTTTATTGAGACGGAATATTAACAGAGTATAAAGTTTCATATTTATCGTATGTATCATATTTATTGCAAATACAATACAATTTATATTATACGTTGCATGTTGCGTATATAATTTATACTTTCGTATTGTGCAATTTGTATTTACAATATACATTACACAATATTCATTGCACAATTCTGTTTATCGTATTTATTCTATATAATTTGTAATTTATATCTATTGCACAAATATAAATATTAGTATTTGTTCTGAGATTTCTGAGCGGGGATTGAAATTGAGGTACGCACGCTTAGTACCTAATTTATTGTCGATTTCAACAAGCAATCGGTATTTTGATACTAAACAAAAAAAATTATATATATGTATATATGAAAAAGTACGTTTTTTTCCTTGCTGTTTCATTACGAATGCAGTGTAGAAAAATTTAGTTTCTCACTAAAAAAAAGTCCAGACCTAAAGTTGCCTTCTTTCGACAATAGCTTCAATCACGTGACACGCGCTAGGTAATTTATTATCGATAGTAGGTAATTTATACTTTGAAAAGAAAAACAAAAGAAAAAAAAAAGAATAGTGTCTTTCCTTCTTCTCGTTTCGTTGCGAAACGTTTGCTTCGCAGGGGGGGGGGAAGTTCCGGGCCAATAAAATTAATAAAAGAGGCCCGAGCGAATTTTCGCGCGGCATCCACTCGCAAGCTCTCTTCCATATTCAGGTTAAGGAAGAGAAAACCGACGAATGTGTACGTACGTACGTGCCTCGCCGGGATCCTTCCTTCCTCTTCCTCTTCTTTTTCCTTTTCATCATCATCATCATCATCATCTTCTTCTTCTTCTTCTTCTCCTCAGTCCTGATACTCGTTCACCGCTCAGGTATACACCTTCCAGTTTTTTGCTCTCGATGCTCCGCGTGTTCCGTTCCTCAACGTTGGCTCAAGGGCACGGTGAACGCGTTAATTGCAACGAAATTATTCAACCTCGCGGTGAAAAGGGAGGAAAGAAGAAGACACGATCGCGGTGTGCATAGGGGAAAGGAACGTCGGGGGAAAAAGGGCGTTCGGTGTGTTGTCGGAACACGTGTATCGCTTTTTGCACCGATGGATCGTGAACGGTGTTTTTTTTTTTTTCGCGTTTATGGGGAATTTATGTGTGTAAAAGCGCGCCGGAACGCACCGTATACACATTGCGTTTACAAAACGGAACGGAAGGCGTGTATCTGTCTGGCGAGTTTTTCTCTCTCTTTTTTTGTCTTTTTTTCCGTTTCGCAGTTCGCGAAGGTTAACCGGTGAATAAATCGAATAATGTGGTTACGCTTCCTCCCCCGTTTGTAAAAGTGAGGTGTTATTATGAATGGTTATATTTTCTAGCGTGTTAAACTTAAAGAAAAACAAGATATTGTATGTGACCTTAACCTCTTGCGCTGGTAACTGGTTCGCGGACCATAACGAGTGACCAAACCGCACAGTAATATATACTAAGAAGTATTAATATTTCTAACTATTATTAATAACTAAGAAGTAATAAATTTATTATTTGTTTTGTCTAGGCTATATTTAAATATACGCAAAACTGAGAAAAATATGAGCCGCCAAATATGATCCAGTTAACCTCTTGCGCTGGTAACTGGTTCACGGACCATAACGAGTGACCAAACCGCACAGTAATATATACTAAGAAGTATTAATATTTCTAACTATTATTAATAACTAAGAAGTAATAAATTTATTATTTGTTTTGTCTGGGCTATATTTAAATATACGCAAAACTGAGAAAAATATGAGCCGCCAAATATGATCCAGTTAACCTCTTGCGCTGGTAACTGGTTCGCGGACCATAACGAGTGACCAAACCGTACAATGATATATACTAAGAAGTATTAATACTTCTAACTATTATTAATAACTAAGAAGTAATAAATTTATTATTTGTTTTGTCTGGGCTATATTTAAATATACGCAAAACTGAGAAAAGTATGAGCCGCCAAATATGATCCAGTATAACCTCTTGCGCTGGTAACTGGTTCGCGGACCATAACGAGTGACCAAACCGTGCACAATGATTGGTCGCTTTCTTTTTGAACTCGTCGGTATGATATCATTAGACAGTGATTACTAAAAAAGTAATGAATTTATTATTTGTTTCGCCTGGGTTGTATTTAAGCATACTCGAAACCGAGAAAATATTTCAGAGAAATTTTGAGAGAAGAAATTCTCGACGTGGCACGTCATTCCAGCGCAAAAGGTTAAGCAGACAATCGGTCAACTGTTACCTTCAAAGGATTAAACTCATCAAGCATAGATACAAATTACTCTTGTCCCTAAAAGTCGACGTAATAATTGCTAAATCAGATATCTCGTCCTGCTACACTTTTCTATGCGTTTCTTTGCCGAGTGAGTGAGTCTCGACGTCAGTTTCTTGTCACAAGAACTCTCGAGTCACACTCGATATTTTTAGATTGCCAAAAAAAGGAAAAAAAAAAACAAAAAAAATCATTGAGAAGTAGTTTGGAGTGCAAAGGGTTGAAAGACTACAACCTTAATGTAAAGTTTATATTCTCATTTCCTATTTTAGTTGGTTCTACAGATATAACTATAATAAATCTTAAATGAAAAGCTTAATAAAAAGAAAAAAAAAGAAAGAGAAAATCATTAATGCTGCAGTATCAATAGCTACTCGATAGTCTTAATTTCACCATCTCGTTGTATCCTGTGCTCGTTTAACCAAATGTTAAAGACACTCACGGCTGGTGTCGATCGTCTTGAATAACACCGATTTTATTTCTACGAAAATCAAATCTTGATGGTTTATTTCTATCTGATTTGGACTAAAAAGTCTAGACAATGTATGCATCCAAAAGTTCTTTCGATGATGTGTGGTTTAAATCGTGCGGTGGGTAATTCGTTACCGATAGTTGGTAATTTGTATTGTATTCTTTGCAGAATCGTAGATCGATCATCAGTGCTTTTCTTACAAATGGAATGCTTCTTACAAGTCTCTCGTAAGAGACGACAATGCCTCAGTATAATTCTCAGAGACAATGACTCTTGGCACGCACCTCGTGTTAAATTCAAACGTGTTACTCTCTCGCTTTGCATCTAGTGTCTAACGACGGGCAGATCGTTCGCCATTGTAACGAGACTGAGAATCTAAATCGAATAATAAGGTTTCGATAAAAATGAATCCGTGTCACGGGTCACACACGTTGCCTGTGATTATAAAACTCGAACAGGGGGGCACGGTCAAGAAAACAATCAAGATCTTAACTTAACAATG
The DNA here is from genome assembly GCA_032399595.1 of Tetragonula carbonaria. NCBI lineage: Eukaryota > Metazoa > Arthropoda > Insecta > Hymenoptera > Apidae > Tetragonula > Tetragonula carbonaria. Next base: position 11,702,237 of record JAUCRC010000012.1, on the reverse strand, counting down.
GCTAGGGAAAAGAGGGAAGAGAATGGAGGGGGCGAAGAGCGGAATGACGGCCCTGGCACGAGGGGGGGCCAGGCCGTGACGGAATTCATCGTCTTGCGCTCTGCTCGTAGCCGAGGATCGTTCGTTCCTCCTACTATGGCCCTATTCTCGTTCCTCGTCGATCCACCTCTCGACTCCTCTTCTGTTCTTCTTGCCCTTCTCCTCTGTTAGTTGGACGGCACACAGCTCCTCTCTCTCTCTCTCTCTTACACACATACACACACACACACACACACACACACACACACATACACAGAGACCCCCCTAGAACGTACCCGGTTCTATTTGTCTCTGTCACCGGTAAATGGCCTTTGCCGTGCGGAACCACGATTCTCTCGCAGTCTTTCTCCTCTACTCTCGTTGCCCTCTTGGTCTCTTCTTCTTCCTCGTTTCACCTTCTGCTGCGGTAGCCTAACTCCTTGTGTGTATCTTTCGCGAGGGAAGAAAGAGAGGGAGAGAGAGAGAGAGAGAGAGAGAGAGAGTGAAAAATCGGCGAACATTGTCGATGAACCACGCCAGTAGGACGATCGCCTCCTAGTGCTCTGCTATCTTCTCATTTGGAGACGCTGCTGTCTCGTTTGCTGCCCTCTTCGACGGCGAACAGATCCCTGCCGGATCGACGTGATGCGGTTTTGCGGTAGGTCGGAGCACTGTCTTCACCTAGCCAGTCTTCGTCGATCCTGAGATCGGAGATCGAAGGAATATTTGGTATTTGACGATTTCGTTCGGAGTGTTCGAAAGCGCAGCTGTAGTTTCGTTTCGATTCGAACACGATCGTTGATTCGACGATTTTTTGATGAAAAGATAGACATTTAATTAAATTCCTACATAGAAAGATAGATTTCGATTAAATTTCTACTTAGAAGTTTTATCTCTGCTTATGTCTAACACGATCGATCCAAGTTCTAGGAAAACAGTTTCTTTTTCTTCTTTTTTTTCTCGCGCGTTGAAACTTCTCGCGAATTGGTCGCAGGCTTGATCGCGCTCGTTGCGTTTGTAGTTTCTATTCGCGCCGAATTATATACTTCGAAAACACGTGAAAAATGATAACGATTCTAACAAGGATTTTCACGTGAATTTTACTTTTATTATTTTTGCCCATTTCGATCGTTCTGTCTTTGCAATATATTTACAGTACAATATATTTTTTTTTTTGCACGAATCTTTTTCCCACTCCTACTCTTCGAGAACAGAATCGAGTGTGATATGAAATCATTTGGCATTTGGCATAGGTGGAATTTGCAATATAACTGGACCTATAAGGCCGTTGAAAAGCAGTGGAATCTAAGAAAAGTAAAAATTTCGATCGTCAGAGACAGTGGTGCAACAACAACGCGGTCGAGAAATTCGTCGATGCTAAGTTGACGAAGAATCTCGTCGTCCGCCATTGCACGTTTCAATCCTCTGGATACTTGAGAGTTAACGAAAAAGTTAACCAGCGAAGGGACTCGAAGGAAAGTTGTGTTTGCAAAGCGGAACTCAGCTCCTTGGGCTTGGGCTTGTTCCGGTTGCGAGATGCGACTCCGTGGAAATCAGTCGTTAAAAAAGAAAAAAAAAAAGAGTGAGAGAGAGAAAGAAAAGAAAAAAAAAGAAGAACGAACAAATTTCAGTTGAACCGGTGTGATTGTTTAAACTCTTAACGATTGTTTAACTCGTTAAAGAGCCATTAGGAGGCCGCAAGCCTGCCGGTCGATCGCACTCGTGGAAAAATGTTACGTTCGCAACAGAGTCAGGCTCCTCGCTTCTTTTCCTTCGTTTTCTCTCGTTTTTTTCTCCTTTTTCTCCTTCATTCCTAGAGTAAATTAATTCAACTTTCCCAGACAATCGCTTTGGCCTTCCTTCTTCTGACCGGTTTCTCTCTCTCCGTTTCTTAGCCGCCGCGTTGCTTAGGGTTTTCCGCGTTTCTCGAGTCATAAGTTCGCTCTTAAACACTGAACCTACCAAGCGGGGTAAATCACCCTTTTTTTTTACAAAATTTCGTTTAGAACATCCTATGCATACGATGTTACTGTGTTTCTTACATCATACGTACAATGCATTTTTTAATACTCACTTTTTTCTCTTATTCTCTTTGAAAAGAAATTTTTTGGTCTGTCTTGCCAATCGCGAGGGATCATTTCGATCCTGTTCAATATTCTTTGCATAAATCTTGGTCTTTGTCTTCTGTTATCTTACTTGCTATCTATATTAGTTTCGGTATATTAATTTCTGTTCTGAACAGACGGCATTGAGTCAATCATCGACAAGAGTATTTTATAAAAAAAAAACGAAAGTTGCCATTGATCATGTTCGCATTGATCGTTGCAACGTCCAAATTATAAAATCGCACGATTATTTGCGAAAAACTACCGTAACGATGGTTTCTAACTATCTAATACATTTTTTACACGTAAGTGTCGAACACGTAAGTTTCGAATCATCCCGAACGTGTCGCGAAACTCGGCGCTGTTTCCTGAATGGTTAATTCCTTCGGGAGAGGAATTATTTAACTTTAGTTGAAATTTTTTTTCTTTCTTTTTTTTTTAAGAGAAAGATTTTTCGCTCCTCTTCCGAGATTTTTGCTAATCCAAATCCGTTCGGGCAACAAAGGATTCAACGGAGGCTCTCAGACAATGGAACTTGTACGCCTTCTAATCGTCTTATCGTCCAGGGTGCAGGGGTCGAAGGAAAAGCGAAGACCCCTGTATATCTTTCTAAATTACTCGGCAACTTCTCTCTCTCTCTCTCTTTTTTCGCCATTTACTTAATGAGGAATCAGAGAAAGAGTTTTTCGCGGAGAGAGAGAGAGAGAGAGAGAGAAAGAGAGTAGCAATCCTGAAAAAGATTTAAAGCGATCGTGCGTCGTTTCTTTCGGCTCGACCTCTCTCTCTCTCCCCTCCTCTTGTTATATCCCCCGGACGCGTTACTTTATTTCTTTACCTTGCCTCCACTTCTCTTTCCTCTTCTTCTGTCCATTTTTTCCCTCCATCCTAGTCGCAGGTAAGGTCGATCCAAGTTGGTCGAGCGATCGCATTCGTTACGTGGAAGTTTTCTTAAGAAGGCGGTTTATCTCGAGCTGTGCATTTCCCACGTTCGAGCAAAAGGCAGTTTCCTTCGTTCTCGAGAGATATATCAGAGAGAGTGAGAGAGAGAGAGAGAGAGGTTTTAAATTCGTTCTGACTAACTGCCGCATGGTCATAACACGCCGCGTGCGCGCATCTGTCTCTGAATCTTTTTCAGACGAGGGTCTCGAGTAATCGTAATTTCATTCTCTCTCTCTCTCTCTCTCTCTCTTTTGCTTGTTTCGATTGTCGAGCATTGTCGGCTGAGAAATTGAACTTAACGCTATAACACAGGCACGATCATGGGCGCGCGAGTGAAATTCGCGTGGAAATTAAAGCAACTTTGTTGTTTCATTCAACTATTACGAAAAGGTTTTAAAGAGCTTCTATACTGAGAAAATTCAAGTAAATAATAAAAATAAATCTGTACGTGTACTCGATGAATTTTCTTCCGTATGGTAAGATTCGAGACTTGACCTAAACGTGTTAAGCCAGCGTTGGCAAATACATGGCACGCGAGAGATTTTGTACGACACCCAAAAAATTATATAAAAAAAAAACTATGTAATAAACTTTAACTTTATGCAAAGCTTTTTTTTTAAACTTGTATTTTTTAAATTTCTAATTAACGTAGCACTAAAACCCTTCACAGGGTTTTACAAAAGTCTTTCAAAATTTGTCACCAAGTTGGCCTTGCATTCATCAATATTTTATATGCATGCACTAAAAATTCAAATTTATTATAACATCAACTTTTATACTTTATTTCTCTACTATTTCTTTATATTCAATAAACATGATAATTACATGAACTTATGCAATATGTTTATTTATAAATAATAAATATTGGCCATAGATACTGGTACTGGAAAAAATTGAAATAAATTTTTATCTAAATTTGCCACAATTTGATCGAATCTTATTTGCCATCCCTGGTGTTATACCTCACAAAATCCTCCCCCTCCCCCCTTCGTGGAGCAAAGTAACAAAATAAAGTAAAATAAAAGCAAAGCGTAGCAATCCGAAGGGTTAACACAATGAAATGTACAATGAAAAAACAAAAATAAAAAGAGAAGAATACCTAATATAGATATTTATGAGCCTATATACCTATTACACCTAATATACGAATATATGGACCTAGGATTTCATATTGTAATAATCTGAAAATTAATATTGAACTACTACGTAACACGATGCAGTGAATTTTTGCATTGAAAGTGCAGAATTGTTTTCCTCCCCGGTTGAATTGGCGATTCCTTTCGTAAAGAGAGCCGACCGATTATGGTAGAAGGGAGAAGAACAGGCACGGTATAAAGCGCCCCGGTGTACGTTTGGTGTTAATTTATCAGACAAGGAACGGTACTCTGGCGGCAAGAAACTTGCGAGTGGAGGGGAGGGGAATCGATGCTTTCCCCTTTTGGCCCTTTCCCGTTATCCACCCACGCTTCCTCCTTCGCTCCACTCTCTTTCCCCGCCACTGAAAAGTCGTCGCCGGCTTACCAAACGATGGCATTTGTTACGGGGAATCGCGGCTCGGGAAAGCAGTTTTACCCTCTTACGGTGGATTTCTCGCGCCCGGTTGCGGCGGGTTGGCCGGATCTCCTTCAACCATACGTGACTCCGACGACCCCGTAATTTACTCCGTGGCGTTCGTGCCGACTATTTAAATTCCACGAACTTCCCCCTCCATTTTCCCAGCCAACCCAATAGCTCAGCGGGAGGGGGAAATTCAACTGTTTCAATGCCATGCTGTTTCGGATTTCGCGTCGAACAGTACCCACAGCGCTTTGGCCGCTCGATTTACATTGGGGCTCGGTTTCGTCAGCTTCCTCTCCTATAATTCTTCCTTTCTTTTCACAATTGATCGAAAATCGATCGATGATCGAAAACTGTGAGATTTCCATCGGAGACGTGGAAGTTAAGGTAAAAAAAATAAAGAACTTTACAATACAAGTGCATTAGGTTTATACATTTTACGAGACTTTAGAGATCGTTTAATTCTCCAGTGAAGTATCATTTTCGATCATTTCGGTGGTTTCTAACGTGCACAAATTTCTTACTTTGTCTACTTTTATTTGCAGATATTTCCATTAGAGGTGTATATAATGTTGTTTTTTTTTTTAATAAAATGTGCGAGATTTTATTTAATTTAAGAGTTAATACAGTTTCGATCTATGATATAACAATGAACACACTAAATGTTTAGAATTTAGAAGGAAACGACATTGACTAACGAGCCAGCAATGCTCGAAACATGCTCATTTATTTATATTTCCATTTTTTACTATTCTCTTTTCTTATTCAATTTTCTTTGTATCTTTATATACACCGTTTTATTTGCACCATCTTACGTAATTTGTTTTGTACATATCGACGTATCTCATATCACAAGTTTTAGGCCTGAAGCTAATAAATAAATAAAAAGAAAGGAAAGACACGTTGAGGTAACGTTATATCGCGTTATATATAATACATATCATCCAAGAGGCTTTTTTTTTTCAACACTAGAACTACCGACAGTTAAGACGAAGTTATTTCTACCAAAATTATTTTGATTATTTTAATAAATAAAAGTAAAACAAAATTCATTATATCATTTCTTTAGTTATTACGGTAAAAGTCATTGCATCATTGCGGGGGGAAAAATTGTAACATGAAGTAGAAATTTTTAAATAAAATTGTAAAACCAGTCATTTTGACTGGTGTGGTAGTTCCAGTGTTAAATAACCCTTGTCGCTGAAATTTTTTGAAAATCGAGCGGTTCTTCTACTTAAAAATTCCGAAGGCGTCCAGTTTCGTGTCCGTTTGACGAGCAGTCGTGGGATCAAAGTGAACGTTCCTGGCCCGGTTTCAGGCGTCGAATCGTCGAATCGCCGTGGAACGACCTTGATTTCGCGGATCTCTTTCTCGGTTCGACGAACCTACAGTTTTCCTCGCTCGTGCACGTTTCTCTGTCCGCTGGCCTTAGTCGAGATCGCTGTCTCGGTAGTGCTTCGTTCCCGCACATCGGGAGATTTGAACTCGTCGCGATTTTCTTCCTTTTTTTCTTTTTTTGTTTTTGGGAGAATATTTAGCTCGGCTCGAGAAACGAAGGAAGAAAGCGATTTTTTACCATTTATGGTTCGTTTTATTTCAAGAGAAATCAGAGATTAAGAAGCAGTCAACAACTAGCAAAAGAATACTCAACTCTCGACAAGAGTGTGTGAGTGAGGCGAGATCATTTTTGAAGTATAAAATCTCTGTTTTGTCGATCTTGAGTCGTTTTTTGATCCAAAGATGTCTCGATGTTTGTTGACGAAAATTGTGAAAATTTGAACGCCTCGAGAAAACGCTAAAAAAATTTCTTCACGATAAAATAAAATGTATGTCCATCAGAGACGTTCGAGTAAGAGAAACAGAAAATCTTTATAATACAATGTTATAAGGTACGCAGATTTTTATTCATGCATTTTACGAGGAATCGTTCGAGTTTCCAAAAAGTACACTGTTTTCTTTTTTATTCATAAAACATGTAACAAAAATATTCGAACGGCCATTTTGACCATTTTGGTGGTTCTAGTGTTAAAGATCGAAGTTCCTCTCTTACCGGCGACCTTTTAAAACTCGCAAACTGTACAATTTTTTTTCTTTTTTCGTCGTCTTATCGAAATAACCTTGAATGTCAGAGTTAAACGAGAAAAATTCAAAAAAATCTCAACATTTTAATTTTGATTGATGTTCAGGGTTCGATAAAATGGCGAGAAAAGATCGTACAAGCGCGCGATAGATTTACTCGCGAGAATAATTTTTCAATCTTCTCAGAGGCATTTGAATTTCTACAATTATCGAGGGAACACTTGCTCTTTTTTTTTCGACTGACTGTACAAAATTGTATTCTATTTAAATTATTTTTTTTTTTTAAATAAACGGCAACGGTTATCAAATTTGAAAAAAAGACAACTTATTCGTACTCCTAATAGAATTTTTGAAAAAAAAACTAACACAAGCTTCTCTCTATCTTTTTTGTTTTTTTTTTTTTTTTTACAACAGACGATTTTTCATCAGACCGAGCTGACGAAATACTTTCGTTCGCCTCTGTATATTCAACTACTGTATAAAACTTCGATAATACACGTAGCTTCTCGGAATGCTCGCCAAGAGCTTCGTAAAAGTTTCTTGCACGCATTCTGAGTACAGTGGGTCACCGATGTTTCCGACAGGAAACATACTACTCGCTTGACAAAACGACGCGACGTACGTAGTACACACACTCCTCGTTTGTAAGTACTGGGATTGTGGAAATCTCTGAAAACATATATATATATATATATATATATTTTTTTTTTTTTGACATCTTTCGTATACGTTCCGCGCATCTCTCGTAAATGTATAAAAAATCCACGGTCTTATAAAACAGATTCGTTAGTTTTATTAAATTTCGATGGGCATTTGTTTTCTTAATTAATCTGGCTCGATCGTTTGAAAAACTCAAAAAAGGGAAGGGAGGAGAGATTGCTTGGCTTTGGAATGGCTGGAAAATGAGGAAAATTCGAGAACGCTTTTTTTTGGAGACAATATTATAGTTTGTTGAAATAATTGAATCTTATTACATTGTTGTTCAATTGGTAATTGAAAATTGGAAAGACATGACCGTTTCGTCGAAATATCGTCGATGGTATCGCAGGATTTTATCATGATCTTTCAAAAATCATGTCTCGTTGCAAAAATCGTATTATTTCGTAAAATTCTATAAATATTTTATTCTATAAATATTTATAAGTATTCTAAAATTCTACAAATATTTTACGAATTTTACTTTCAATAGCAAATGCAGATTTTTACTACTACATGACGTACACACATGTTCGACACAATCGAAAGCATATGACGCATATATATATATATATATATATATATATATATAGGGGTACTCATAAGTAGCGTGGTTTTCTTCAAATTCAATAAACACTGCCATCCAGTGACAACAATTCAACTCATTACGACACAACCTATATTCTGTATAGTTAAATAATACCGATGTATTAGCGTGTTTCTTGTTAAATTACATTGTAGATTGAAAACTGTAAAATAAAATCTTCTACAGAGAAATGACATTAATCAGAGGTACCCTGTAAATATAATTTCTTCGCTGCGTGAAAATTCGCAGATTCATCTAATAAATGTCAATCTCTCTCTCGAAGACTATTTTCTCTCTTTCCTCGTCTCTCTGTCTCGACTGTACGAAGAAAATACGATCTCCACAGTTGGGAGAAATTCTTCAGCTAGAGTAGCGACGAGCACGGTACGCGCGCCTCTGTTTCTAATTTCCGGTTTAATCCGTGAAAACTTTTCTACTCGCGGCCGGCTTCGCTTCTCCGGTAAACACTCTAATTAAAGTGTCGTTTCACGGTTGTTTGATTCTCTCAGAGAGAGAGAGAGAGAGTGGTGGTGGTCCCTGCGGTGGGTAAGCAACGTCCTTCCAATTCGCGTCGCGACGATCTCCTAGCGGCTAGATAGGATAATATTCCCCCGGTGAAAAATCGTCGATGATCGGCACGATCGTTAACACGTTATGCTCGCCGCGTCACGTATATCTGGTTGTGGACAGCCAAGTTTTTCCATTGGATGTGACGATCTTGTTTTTAAATCTTCAGGCAAGAATTATTTCGCAGACAAATGAAGGAAATATTTAGATAGTAGAATATTTATAATAATATTTATAATAATATAATAAAGGAAATATTTAGATAGTAGATAATAGAAGAAATATTTAATAAAAGAATGGGTTTTTAATTAGTCCGGCAAGAAATATTTTGTTCGTAATCTTAAAATATTTTTAATCTTAAGGCAAGAAATATTTCGCAGACAAATAAAGGAAATATTTAGATAGTAGATAATAGAAGAAATATTTAATAAAAGAATGGGTTTTATTAGTAGTCCGGCAAGAAATATTTTGTTCGTAATCTTAAAATATTTTTAATCTTAAGGCAAGAAATATTTCGCAGACAAATAAAGGAAATATTTAGATAGTAGATAATAGAAGAAATATTTGGTAAATGGTATTTAATAAAAGAACGAGTTTTTAATAGTCAGGCAAGAAATATTTAGTAGACAAATAAAGGAAATATTTAGTAGATAATAGGAGAAATATTTAGTAAATGATATTTAGTATATCTTTATATATATATTTAGTAAATGATATTTAGTATATTTTTATAACACACACACACACACAGAAAAATAAAAATATGTTTTTTTGATGTATTATTCTAATATACTATTATATATATTATTTTCAAATAGAATATATGTACTAAGTTACAATAATGACTTATTATGAGATTGTTTAGCACTCACTGTATTTTCTACAATATTTTTCTTTTCACGACTGAGAAATACGTGTGCGCTCATCAGATACGTAAAGCGAAAAAAAGAAAACGGGTTTTTTTACCGGAAGGGAGTACATCAGCTTAACTAGTAAAATTGTTCAAATGTAAATTGAATTATAAATTAAATATACTTCAATTTATATTCGAATATCTAACATTGTATCTGATATTTGGATATCTAATGATATCTAATGTATTAGATATTCGAATATAAATTGAAGTATAAATTACAATATATTATACATTGTAATATATTAGATATATATCTGATAAATATTATAATTTATGTTTGATGTTATATCTCAGATACATATTATATATTATACATTATACATTATATTATTAAATATAATATGTATAATATATAATTATTATATATAATATATAATAAATAATTAATATATAATTATTAAACATAATGTATTAAATATACATTATATATATTATACATTATATTATTAAATTTATTGGATGTATATATCACAAATTATACTTATTCGATACATCGACGAAAATTAAAAGAAACATCCGCAATTCAGTCACATTTTGACGATAGGTCGGGCAAATTTCACGAGAAACAGTTTAGGATTCACATTTCGATTGACGAAAATCGCCCGCGAGAAATTACGAATCGATTTATACATTGTCGAGCGTAGTACTCCATGCGCGTAGAGTCGCGCACAGTTAATTTACGATCTCGATACATCGGTTGCCATAACTATACCGTAACCATCTTTACTTACGATCTTTCTCGCGGTCGCACGAGCGCACCTGGAAACGCACACAGTGCCTGCCCCCCTCCCCTCCTTTTCACCTCGTTGCACGCATACTTGGCTCTCCTCTCTCTCTCTCTCTCTCTCTCTCTCTGCGTGGAATCGCGCGCGTTCCTCGATATCTCGCGATGCCTATCTGCTCGTGTGTCGGATAACCCGCCGCGCGGATCTCTCCTTCCACGGTTGCTCGTTGCGTGTGCACGTTCGTACGAGGCTCGAAACCGCCAGGCCTTTACCTTCGTCTCTCTCTCTCTCTCTCTCTCTCTCCTCTCCTCTCCTCGTCCTTCCGAAAGGACGAAACGCCGCGTTTTACGTTTAAGTTGCAAGGACTAAGTCGTTCCGTCGAGCAAGAAGATTGCAACCGCGTGCGCGGTTTCTTCCATCGCGTTCGCCGCGTTCCAATACGATGTTTAACCCCATCGGCGAAAACGACCGACGTTTTCCCCCTATTCCTGTTTCGTGCCGAGAGAGCTGATGATTTACGCACTGTGGAATGTTGTCATCTCATTCCCTTTCAGGTTGCCCTGCGAACCGAAATTAAGCCCCCCCCCCCCCCTTGCAGATTGTACTCAGTAATTGTAATTTTTTGCACTGTACTGTGAATTTGTGAATTCGTTTGTCGTTGATGCATTTTCGCACACTGGAAAATCAATCTTTTTGTAGGTTATGTTCGCTAAATTAACTCTTTTGCAGATTATTGTCATGCTCACCTTCTTTATTGTCATAATCCCCAGATTAAACTCTTTCGCAGGTTATATTCACTATAATTGCTAACCTAACCTTTCTGAATCTCCAAATTAACACCTTTTGTTCATTATAACTTTTGCATTATAAATTAATCCTTTTGCAAAAGTCATATTCACCTTTTTTTTGCGTCACCAAATTAACCTCTTTGCAGGTTATGTTCGGTATAATTTTTGCACTATAAATTAACCTAATCCTTTCTGAATCTCCAAATTAACACCTTGTGTTCGCTATAACTTTTGCATTGTAAATTAATCCTTTTGCAAAAGTCATATTCACCTTTTTTTTGCGTCACCAAATTAACCTCTTTGCAGGTTATGTTCGCTATAATTTTTGCACTATAAATTAACCTAACCTAATCCTTTTGTATATACTTAAATTAACCCTTTTCTCAGGTTGTGAATCTTTTTGAACTATAAATTCACCCTTTTGCAAAACAAATTCACCTTGTAGGTGACTCAAAAGTGAAGTGATACACCTTATTATTTTTACTATCATTCTCCAATAATCAGTCACATTGAAGAGATTTTTTTTCTTTTTTTTTTTTAATTAAATTCTGTGAAAGAAATAATTTGGCCAATCTTTCTAAACATGAACATTCAGCAGATGTTATTACAATCATTATATTTATTGCACTCTTGCAGATTATTTTATATATATATATATATATTATAATGTATATATTATATATATATAATGTATATATAAATGTATGTATGTATGTTATATAATGTAATAATATGTATTTATAAAACTACTTCGCAAGTATTTACTACATATATGTACGTAAATACGTATAGTTTTTTAAACAAGCATTTTACTTTAATTTTACGTTTTATGTTATTTTCCGCTCGAGTATCATCACGTTTAGATTAAATTTTATTTTTGTTACATTTCACGTACAGATTAGATTTTATTTTTCTTACGTCTGTCACTTTTGAGATTACATCACTGTTGAGAAAACAAACAATTTGTGGAAAAACTCGCGGTCGCTATGGAGGGGGGAGGGGGTGGTGAATTTGCAAAAGAGTTTTGTCGAGAATTTGAATTTCGAGAACAAGGTGATGAACACGATCCGCGGCTGGGTGCAAAATTAAAAAACCCTGCGTCGACTGTTCCATTGCCATCAGCAATGCGTCCACTTTGCCGATTTTGCGTGAAATGTTGAAAAATTGGCCAAGAATCGGAATTTCGAGAAATTGGATTCCTTTGTCTTCTTTGGCTGGTTTCTCTCGCTCGCTTCGCGATGTCTGTCGCGCGTATTACGCTTTGTCGAACTGTCGATAGCCGCGATATCGATCCCCCAACGGAAGTGAAAGAGAGACGAGGTTCGATAACAGGAACGCTGTTTCAAATTAACGTCATACTCGCGAAACAGCGGAACGTTCGAGGCGAAATGCTTATCCATCATCCGCTCTATATAGATGGATACGCGATTTTTCGAATTTTTCGATCGCGATTCGTCGTCACTCTACGAGCCGATGATATCGCCTTTTCGCTTCATATATATGATGTCACAATTTTTTTTATACTTATTCGCGCAGTGCAAATGTATTTCGTTACTTGTTCTTCGCGTCTGCGAAACTACAGCGAAATTCTCGACGTCCACAGTGTTCGACGATTTTTCATTTAAATTGGCTATAGTGTAGCGCAAAACTGACTCGCGATGATTTATATTTGGCAAACAGAGAGATCCTAAAATCTTTCTCGGACAGACGAAACATTCTACGAAACGCTACCTAAATTTTGCTTTTTTCTCTTTTTTTTTTTTTATTCTACGCACGAACGCTCGATAAAACATCGTTAACAGGGTTAAGTGCCGTGTTACTGATTACCGACGGAGCAAATTTAGTGCACGTGTATTGTAAATTGCGAAACTTTACAGGAAAGAATATATGAATATATTATACAAAAATATAAATTATAATATAAGTATACAGTATACAGTATATATAACAAAAGTATACAGTATAACAGTATAAGTATACAGTATACAGTATATATAACAAAATTATACAGTATAATATAAGTATACAGTATAATGAATATATTTATTATACAATCAGTATACAGTATAAGTATATGGTATACAGTATATATAACAAAATTATACAGTATAATAATGCAATAATAATTTTATCAAACCAGTTTAGACAAAGATGTGGTGATTTTCCTTTGGTTTTACCCATCGCAAAATGTTCTAACTTTCTCAGCCATGTTTCTACTGATATAAAATATCTCTTCTCGGCAGCTCGATTGTATTTTCTCTTTTTCCCGGACAATTTTCCCACTTGGGATGCAATCGTACTGTAATCTTTTGCGTTTTGCTTATCGCTTATTTTAACAAAATGTACGGCACTTGACCCCTTGCGCTGGCAATTGGTTCGCGGACCAAATCGTATACGATAATACGCTTTCTTTTTGAATCTGTCGGGTACGATATATATCACTGGAGATATAAAATTATTGCTAACTAGTAATAAATTTATTATTCGTTTTGGGTTATATTTAAAACTGAGATGATAATGGACTTTCGGGGCAAAGCCATGAAATACACACGCACGCGTATCTACTTCACGATGAAAATACAAATCGTCGTTGCAACGTCGTCGATCACAATTACGATGAAAAAGTAAGAAGAGAAAGGGGAGAGAAAAATGGAATTGACTCTGGCGTTGCAGAAGGGAGGAACAGCCTCGACAGAAGCCACCCTGTGACGGGTGTTCGGAAAATAAGGAAAGTTTTCGTTGCGATTGAACGTTACTCTCTTCGTCTCTTCGCGATAAGGAGGAACGAGGGCCAGAAGAAAGGAACATCTTTTTCTTCTCTCCCCCCGGTGCTGGTTCTGCATTCATTCTCTTCCTTCTCACTCCCGTCTCTCTTTCTCTCTCTCTCTCTCTCACACACACACACACTTTCGTTTTTTTTCTTTCCCCTTCCTTCTCGCGTGCAAAGTCCCGCACAAAGTCAGGCGTTTCATTTCGTTAAGAGGGAGTATGCGTGTTGGGGTTCCGATTCAAAGGCACCTGGTTTCCCCAGTCGATAAATTGTCAGAGAGACTCTCCCCTTCGTTTCGTCTCTTATCTCTGTCCCTCTCTCGAGCTGTTCTCACCTCGCCGTACCTTTTCTTTCGCGTTTCAGACTTTTAGGAAGTCCTACGGTGAACTCTCGAACGTCGAGGCCTTTCCGCCTCGATCGCGTCCCTCCTCGAGGAGAAAAGCATTCCCGAAAGAAATTCTTGCAACGGGCTTTCCCCCGAAATTTTATTCGCTGTGTGAGCTATTTGAAGTTTGAGCGGATCGCCCAGATCTCGTCCCTCTCAAGCATTTTTATCGTTTATTAATATAACTATGACAGTGAGTTACTCTTTGAGCGTGATTATTTTGAAATTGTTTAGCAATGTTTCGTGGAAGTTCGTAGAAATAGACATAAAGGATCAGGAACGTAAGAAAAAATGCAATTTTTCCCTTTTTTTGTGTCTAAAAAATATTTTATTGGTGATATATATAAGTAAAATTAAGAATCTATACAAAATTACATAGAAATTGTGAAATTTTCTAAAATTCGCACACTGAGATTGTGTTTTTGTCTCTTCAAATATAATCGTGGCCATTTTTTGGCCAGCTTGTCGCGACGCTGTAGAGAGTGGACGAGGCAAATTATTCTTCAGAATAATCTAGTTGGAAATTTGCATAAACAGCGTTTTTATTTTCAACTATTTTCTTCAATTGTTCTGTTAAAATTGTTCAATATCCTGTTCATGTGGATCTGTCTGGTACTGCTTTTGTCCCATTTTCTTTTTCTTCACTGCGTTGAAAAAATGTTTCCAGTTAGTTTCATCAGTCGAAAGGTTGAGAATACTCTTTTTTTTTTCTCATCTGAATAAATATCTAAATAAATTAGTTTACAATCGCAAAGAAAAAAGAATGAAAATGTCCCCAATATTCGTTTCTGGGACGAAATTAGGCATAATTTTTTAAATATAATTGTCACATAGATTTGATAGAGGTGATAGAACGAAGGCTTCACTTCAGAATATAAAAATAGAAGCACACTATATATAGGGTGGGCCCAAAGTTCCTTCCCATTTTTTAATAAAACATACAAGAGAAAACGAATTTTATCAGTCTTAAATTAAATTGATTTTTCTCATTATTTCTTGAAAATTACTTCTTATTTCAAATGTCGAGCGTTCGCAAAATTATGGATTTATTTCAGTAGGAAGTGACTTTTAGCCCAGCGTGCATATTCAGTAAAATATCGACACAATTTGTACAATTACTTACTTACTTAGATGCTGAAACACGTCTTCAAATTATTGCAGAATATTGCAGCGCGCTCCGCACGTGTGAATAATGCGTCACGAAAGATTACAGAGACGACGGATTCATTTGTTCTCGCTGCCAGCTCACTCACCAGCTAGCGTTTCTATTGTAAATTACAATTATCGCTGATAAGTTGCAACGCTTGATAACAGAGACAAACCGGGGGCATAGTGAAATTAGTCACGGTGGCGAATATTCCGTATCACGATTCTACTTTATCTCTCGACAAAACGTTCTATTATTCTTGGATCTTTCTAACGTGCAATTTCAGTTGAACAACGTTGCTCATCGTAGTATGAGCAATTGTTCCGAACCCACGACGGAATCGCGTGCAAATAGCAGACGTTCGATTCGATGGGAGTTTGAAGAGATAACCGTGGCAATTATCCCGGAGTTGAAAGGTGTGTGTCGTGAAAGTCGTGTCCGAGGGTGTCGTTGGTTTAGGTTGGTTCGCCGTTAACTCGCAATTAATGTAAAACAGCCGGCGCGGTCACGCTAAACGTCGTTAGCGTCCGCGAAAATGCTAGGGCTGCCCTTTGATTTAACGCCGGTCTTCGTCGAAGAAGACGTCTTTATACGCCTCGAGCGATTCTGCTTCGTTCGCACAAACGATACGTTCACTTTACGGTAACTCGCGTTTATGCGCGACACGCTAGACATAACTAGACAGAAATTTCGAAACTTTATGCTTCGCTGGTGTTCTGAAATTAATATCATTCTTCCTTCTTTTGATGAAGCGCAAACTCGACTCGGAACCAGCGTTCCACGTTTCGTTTTTTTCGTCGCTTCGTAAAACTTTCTGTCGCAAGTAATGGAAACTTTGGTGGAACGTTTGAACGAATTCTCTGCCATCCATGTCGAATGGTTTTATTATATTACGTCAGAGGTGGCGAACTGGCGGCCCGTGCCCCTACTTCTTTGGCCTATCCCCTCCACTGCATCCACCCCCACCACTGCGTCCATCCCCACTACTGCATTCATCCCCACCACTGCATCCATTCCCACCGTTGAACCGATCCCCTCCACCGAGCCCATTCCCACCACTTTAGTTTCGGTTAAGTGTTGGCTGTTTTCTCATTTTTGGGCAAACATTGACGTAAAATCCAATGTACTAGTATAGAAAATATCACAATGACACTTTCTAGTACCTTTTTTTTTTTTTTCAAAAATTCGTTTCGAAATTGACAAAAATTTGTCATTGTATGAGAATTTTTCAGTAATTTTTTAAAAGTATGTACAGCGTTGAACTCTCGTCTTGTAAAAATAGAACTGAAGAGATGAACGTTGCTCTTGCGACAGAATATAACACATATGATAATAAATCGGTATGTTTCACCGTAAAAGATAACATTACAAAGTACGTTATGGTTACTGACGATTAATTTATCTGTTAGTCCCGAGAGACAAAAAGCAACGTTGAACGTTAATCAGGCAAAGAACGATGAAAGATGGTCGATGATTTGTCTGGAACGGCGAAGATTAAGAGAAGGAGAGAGAGAGAGAGAGAGAGGGAGAGACTGACGGGTGGCGTGTGATTTTGTTTCGCAGGTCTGTTCCGCGAGGCTCGAGGAAAACGCCTCCGCGAGGATTCCCGGGCGGAACGGAGGAGGAACCGGCGACAGACCGCGTCCCGCGTAGCGGTAGAAAACTAGAGTAGAAGTAAGATGCTAGTCTTCCCGTGCAGCAGTGAGCCGACGACGACGACGACGACGACGACGTCGAGGATGGGATCGATGCTGTCGCATCAACAGCAACTCCGCCTGCTCCTGTCGATCCTGGTGCTGCTGTCACCCCGGTTGCCGGTTCGCTCGACGCCGGCCGACATAGTACAAAGGTTCCACGATCCGGAAGTGAAGCGGATGAACCACCTGGTCGTGGACAAGAACACCGGCCGCGTGTACGTGGGCGCGGTGAACCGGCTGTATCAGCTCTCGCCGGATCTGAGCCTCGTTGTGAAGGAGGTGACCGGGCCGAAGGGGGACTCGACCGCTTGCTCGATGATCGACTGCCCCCGGGAAACGCCGACCAGGCTGGTCGACAACGTGAACAAGGCGTTGGTGATCGACTACACGACCACCCGGCTGATCTCGTGCGGCAGCCTGTCGCAGGGCACCTGCCGCGTCAGGAATCTCCACAACATCTCGGACGTGGTGCAAGAGGTGAAGGAGGCCGTGGTGGCGAACAACGCTACGGCCTCGACGGTGGCGTTCATCGCGCCGGGTCCGCCGAATCCGCCCGTCTCCCAGGTGATGTACGTCGGCGTGACATTCACCGGGAACTCGCCCTACCGGTCGGAGGTGCCCGCCGTCAGTTCCCGATCGCTGGACAAGGACAGGATGTTGAACATCGCTGAGGCGGCCGTCACCACCGGCACGAGGATGTACGTGAACTCGTTGTCGCGCGAGCGTTACCCCATCAACTACGTGTACGGGTTCAGCAGCGGTGGATTCAGCTACTTCATGACCACTCAGATGAAGAACACCGACACCGCGGTGTTCATCTCGAAGCTGGTGCGCGTTTGCCACGACGACGAGCATTACTACTCGTACACGGAGATACCGATCAACTGCACCAACGACGGCACCTACTACAACCTGGTGCAGGCAGCGTACGTCGGTAAGGCCGGCTCGGTACTTGCCGGCGATCTCGGCATCACCGCCCAGGACGACGTGCTGTTCGCCGTGTTCTCCGAGAGCAACAGCACCAACAGCGACGTGCCGAAGAACCACTCGGCCCTCTGCGTCTACTCGTTGAAGGCCATCAGGAGGAAGTTCATGACCAACATACAAAAGTGTTTCAGCGGCGAGGGCCACCGCGGATTGGAATACATCTCACCGAGTCACAAGTGCATCTTAACGGTGAGTCTCTCTCTCTCTCTCTCTCTCTTTTTCTCTTTCTTTCTCTCTCTATAGCTTCCGTCTCTTTTACGATCCTTTACGACTCTTTTCCGAGCTTTCTTCGACCTTTTTTTTAACCTCTTGCGTCTTGGAATGACGTGCCGCGCAATTTTTTTGCTCCCAAAGTTGCAACATTTCCTCCGTATTTAACACAGATCCGTCCGATTATACTCTATATGAAAACAAAACCTAACTTTTAAAAAGTCATATGTTTTTTAGTGAAATTTTGGGAAACGAAGTAAACTGAATTTGTATTTATATACACGCCTTTATTTTTGATTCTTTTCCTTTCTGAAGTTAAATAAAAATTAAATCCACGAAAAAAAAAAGTTGAAATGAATTACTGAAAACATACTCATTATTTTATTAGACTAAGTAAATTATTTTCGAAACTTTAATTTCATCGTTAATTAATAGTTCTTCAACGAATGGTACTGTTCGAAACACTGAATTCCAGTATGAAGGGGCGAATGTTGCAAAAGTCACATACGTAGCTAGTTCTACTTTACAAACAACTTTGCAATATTTTAAAGGATTTTCTTTCCTGCAGTCACTATTTAACGCATATTATGTTTACGTAAAAATTACGTTTTAATTTATTCGGATTTAATAAAACGACAATCAGTTATTTACTACGATATACAAATGACGAATTTTCGTCACGCGGACGGATATGTGTTAAGTAAATAATAAATTCATTGCCTCTTAAGTGATCTCTGTTCACCGATGTCGTTCCGACGAGCTCAGAAAGAAAGCGACGGAATCATTGTGTGAACCAGTTGTGCCAGCGCAAGAAGTTAACACGGTACACACTGTGTTATCTGTGTTTGAGCGATTTTCCACGAACCAGATCCCCCCGGTCAGAATCGTAAAAATGTACACACGTGCTCGCCAAACGTTCGCCACCGCGAATGAAATTCCCGAAACCCGTGTTCGCGAAGCCTTCGAAAATCGTTTGTCGTTTTCTTTTTCGTTTGTCGTTTTCTTTTTCGTTTGAATTGAATCGGCCGCGTTGCTCGCTGCAAATCGCAACCGAAGAGGCAGAAGTAGAAGCGAGTTTCAACGATCAAAAGCGGGAATCACGACGTGTCGATCAAAGTCAAGGCAAAACACGCACACGTTTCATTGTTCGATTCTTAATAGAGCCTAGTATCTTCGCGAGATATCGGGGTAGCCAAGTGTGTTTGACACTAGAACTACCACACCAGTGAAAATGACTGGTTTTACAATTTTATTTTAAAATTTCTATTTCATGTTCACAGTTTTTTCCCTCACAATGATGCAATGACTTTCACACAGTGATAACTAAAGAAATAATATAATGAATTTTATCTTATTTTTATTTATTAGAAATCAAAATAATTTTGGTAGAAATAACTTCGTCTTAACTGTCGGTAGTTTCTAGTGTTAATTGAGACTAGCGTTGAGACTCGATTAATGAAACAGTTTGTAACCTACGTTCGCCAAAATGGCGGAGAACCGGAGGGAAAAACACATCCAAGATCGGCTGAAAAAAGATGTTTAAAAAGAAACAAACGACATCAAAGTCGTCACATTAAACAGATGTTTAAAAAGAAACATTGTTTTTTTTTATTTAATTGTTTTATATATTGAATTTAAATATTCTTTAGTTTTTCTTGGAAGCTTGTGCTGTCAGTTAGTCTGGAGTAGCCGATAGTATAAAAATGAGGGTTGCTGATAGGTTATATTAAAAAAAAATGTTCGGAGTGCAAAGAGTTAAATACGTCGAAAGAGTAGTTTTTTTCGCAATTGGAAACATTGTCAGTTCAAGGAACGAGTCTACTAATTATTTCACACAGATAAAGACGTTTTTCGCTCTTTTATCATCTGAAACACGAATTACGTTATATAGACATTCGAGTGATGCGAATAGATATACAGGGTGGGCCAAAAATCCCTTCCTAGTAAAATAAATCCTAGTAATTTTTTTATCATATATATATATATATTTTTTTTTTTTAATAATATTTGAGAGAAGCAATTTTCCAAAAAACATAATGAAAAGATCATCTTTGAACTTTAATTTAAAATTAACAAAATTAGTTTTCCCTTGTTCTCGTTGCCGACAAATCTGCGCCGAATCTGAGTCGAATTTTTATTTTACTCGCGAATGAATCGGGATAGTAATTGGAAGACGGTGCGAAGGAAATATACATCGTTTCTTCGAACGATAATGGAAACTGACAGTTTGAGGGGTTTCGCAGGTTTCCCGGACCGCATTGATTCGAATAATTAATCGAGGCTTTTCGCGTTAATCTCGTGCCCAGTTGTTTTCGCGTTTCGAACGTTTCGCCAATATTGCGAGCTAGGATCAGAGATCATATATATATATATATATATATATATATATATCCGCCACTAGCGGTAACCGCGACACAAAAATAATTGGACACGGTTAACTCCAAGCCTTCTCCCCTGCCCCTCCCCCGATTAATAATTCCGCGCGTGTAACGTGTAGTTGTGAAATCGGCTTCCGCGGTTTGCCTTTTCAATTTATCAAAAGCGCGTCTGCAAAATTGAAACGAGAATTAATAATTAATTAACACCGAGTTGCGCGACCGTTGCTCGCGGCCCTTGCCGATGTTCAAAATCGGTGATTCGAGCCGAAATTATCGGTCGAGATGCGTGATACTCGCGTGGAAGTTGTTCTTGTTGTTGTTGCGTGCTTTGGATTGAGACAGCTGCTGCTATTCTTTTTCTTCGTTTATTCAGAAATCGTAGCTCGAGAACCACTTTCCTTTTTTTTTTTAACGACGTATTTCTCTCATTCTGTCTTACAATTAGCGCGTGTAGAAAGATCGAAGTAGTTTAAAGTACATTAGGAGGTTCGTATCGTCCTTTTCAGGTTCGATCTTTTTCCATTGTGGTAGAGAGATTTGTCCTTTCGTTGCGTAAGGACAATGTCTTCTTGCGCGTGTTGCGCATCGATCGTAAAAAAATTGTCGATAATTTGACCATCAGTATAACCAGTCGATTCGATCTCGTTTTAAAACGTGAAAAGTGTCCACTTTGTCTTCTTTTTTTTGTTTTTTAAATGATTCAGCGAGAGTGGAGACTTCTCTCGAAAATTGTACGAGTTCGTAGCCGCTGATAGAAGTATCAAAAAAAGAAAAATTTCTCTTTACAACGAGCTCCGAAGATTCACTGTATGATTTTCTTTCTTCACCATTTTATTGAACTCGGAACATTCTTGAATTTTGGTCACTCAGCTCTGTTACTCAAAGTTCGATAAAAATCTCGGTGGAGAAAAGTCGTACAGCCAGTTTTAAGAGGAGAATTTCAATCTTAAAAATGACTACGAATTACGAAATTACGAAATTTTGATCTTTTTTCCTTTTTTTTTTTTACACACGCTCGAATTTTTACAATTCAACCGAAACAAGAAAGGCGTCCTCGTTTTTTACACGATGCAAAATTCTCTTCGAAATAAGATAGAAACAAAAAAAAAAAGAAAAAAAAGAACGAACTCACGACTATCAGAGTACAAGCCTCGCGCTTTAACCTCTTGTGCCGCTTTTAAAAGTGTGTATCTACATACATTGTGTCACTAGAGTGACGCGACGACGATCACTACTTGTGAAACACAGAGTAGTTTCACAGCTGAAGTGAATTAAATTACAAGGAAATAACACTAGCCTTTTTTCTTTTTTTTTTTTTTTTTTTTTTTTAAAAATCGATAATTTTATCGTTTAGCTTGATTAATATTAATCAATCAATTACCATTAATAGCAAGAAGATATTTAAATGATGCAAAAAGAAATGGTCAAGTCTAGTTTCAAAATGTCCAAAATGTCACAAACACGTTTCCACTTTCCGCAAGAAAATTTATTCAGTAACAAATTACAAAATTTAATTAATTAATTTAATTTAATTTATTCGGTAAAAAATTTAATTTATTCAGTAACAAATTACAATTGCTTTTCTCGATCGAAAAATTGCCATTTCCTCGCGACGAGTATATACTCGCCATCAGGTTAAGACAAGATCAAGTGCCATAATCGCATCGGAGTACATCGGTTTAAATTATCGACAATTTTTCACTGTCGTCGACACTGTTACACCGCGTATATTCACTTTTAATTCTCCCTTGCCGGATGCAACTCGTACGCTTCATCCATCGACAATTTCAATGTTACCTGTTATCGTCGGTAACGCGCGTGTGCCGGAAGCAAACTGTCACCCAGATGCCAGTTCCACTGTAAGTCACGCAGTATTTACAGCAAACTTCGTAAAATTATCGAACGTATCATTAAGAAGTTAACGCTATCAGTCGCGTGTCTATCCTCGTGCCTCGTGCCTCGATATCGAAGCGAACACAAACAAGGGTACATCACACAAGAGAATTGTGAATCACACGAATTTCGACGAAATTTGGCATAAACGTAGTTTTTAAAAAAATATATATTCCTTTTTATCGACAATCGTCGAAAGCTACTCTCGAAATTTGAGGAGGTGCGGAAATAATAACTTTGTCAAATGTGAAGTGATCGAAGATATACTGATATTTCGTGTCTATCCTCGTGCCTCGTGTCTCGATATCAAAGCCTCAAGCAAAGGAACTATGAATCACACAAATTTCGACGAAATTTGGCATAAACGTAGTTTTTAAAAAAATATATTCCTTTTTATCGACAATCGTAGAAAGCTACTCTCGAAATTTGAGGAGGTGCGGAAATAATAACTTTGTCAAATGTGAAGTGATCGAAGATATACTGTTTTTATGTCTATCCTCGTGTCTCGATATCGAAGCTTCAAACAAGGGTACATCACACAAGAGAACTGTGAATCACACGAATTTCGACGAAATTTGGCATAAACGTAGTTTTTAAAAAAATATATATTCCTTTTTATCGACAATCGTCATGTTGAGGAGGTGCGGAACTAATAACTTTGTTAAATATGAAGTGATCGAAGATATACTGTTTTCGTGTAAATTAGTGAAACTATGAGTGTCTTTTTTTTAACGACGAATTTATTTATTATTATTTTGCAGTAGAATCTTTCGTTTAGACGATACTCCGAAAGAACCGGTGTTTTTCATAAATTTTCTTGAATATTTTCCATGCTCGATGCACTATGCGTTATAAATCTTTTTTCGCTGGAAAGCAGAGTACACTGTAGAATTGTTCTCTCTGTTCTTCGTTAAATATATTTTATTTCTGAGAGAGGTGCCGATTTTATTGCTTTTTCTTTTTTTTTTTTTTAAATAGACACACGATCAATCGCTCAATGTAATCCTCGCAGTAGTGGATTTTCTTTTCAAGGGTTGTGGTCTTGGTAGGTCAAATTTTGTTCATCATTTTTTTTTAGTACTAGCTCGTGGGTCGCTAAGTCAGTGGCGTCACTTGGAAAGGGGGAGGGGAGGATGGTTAAAAATGTATATACATAATCAAATCTAAAACACTCCACAAACTACACAAATGCACTTGTTATTCATTTTTAAACTCTAATTAGACACATAATATTTCTTATTAATTTTTTGAAAAATTTTTTTGGGGTTCGAAAAATAATTAAAATTCTTTTACATTTATATAAGTTTATAAAAATCAACGCGTGGGTTATTTAAAAAGCCTGCGTGGGTCAGTGTCATAGGTTCGCCATCACTGGTCTATACATTGGTTCTAGCCGTTTCGTTTGTCGGTCTCGATTTGCGTTCGCAGGAACGTTATTGTTCATACGTTCGTTTGGTCAGCTCGGTCGAAGTCGTGGGATCGGAGGGGGCTCGTTGTCGCGTGACAATGTCGTCGTCAGGGGCGTTAAAGAACCCCTGGCGAAAGAAACACGAGAACACACAGGGGCGCGTGCTTTCTTGCTCGATTTTACGCGTAACAACCCGGCTGAACGATCGTTTCTCATTTACATGTTGGGGGTCGAGTGTGAGGCAAACCTTCGCTTCGTAGAGCGGTGCCGAGTTAGTGTTGTTCAGCTCAAGGTGCTGCATACCTTGCCGCCGCCTTTGACACGTTGTTAAGAATTTAGAGAATCGAAACGAACGGGGGAGGAGTGACGAGAAATGCGAGAAATCGAATCTTACGATCTTACGATTTTAGATCGGGCGAAGAGGCGGAAACGAGTGATTCGTTGAATGGTTGCCAGGCTAGGTGAGTTCGGAAGACCGCGTAAATCAATTGGCCGCGTTTGTCGTATTCTCCTTCGTGTTTACGTAACAGGTGGTGGTATCGAACCTCGGAGGAGAAGAGACAATCGCTGAAGATCGTTGCGTGCTTCTTCTTTTTGCGCACGGCTCAAGAATCAAGCTCAAACGCAGTCAACGATTCGTAAGATAAGAATTCGTTGGAGAAATTACTCGATGAACGATTGCACTCGATATATATATATATATATAGTACTCGCTTGACCAATCACGATGCAAAGAAGGGAAATAGAATCGCTATGAATATGGATCGACGAATTTTTTTTTCAGCGGCAGCAGGCGCGACAGACACGCAACTGGTCTCGCGTCATAAGGTGCAATGTCAAAGGTTCCCACGAATGAGTCATAATAAAGCACGTTTGCACGGTTCGTTTTTCCGTGGAATAAATGAAACAGGGAGGGAAAATCGGATGACGAGAGGAAAGTGGGCAGGTTTTATGAAACTCATCTCTGAAATTGATAAGAATTGTTATAATACGCGAATGACTAAAAGAATTCGTCGTATATTAGGATTTTTCAGTTTAAGAGCTAATTATAGTTCTAAATTCATCATATAAAAATGAAATTAAAAAAACGAATCCTTTGAAAATAATATCCTTACAAAAAGTGAATTTTCTTATAAAAGTAAAAACTAAATATTCTTAGGGAATTCTCTATATTCTTATAAAAATGAAACTAAAGAAACAAATGTTACACCTACGACAGGCCTTCGAAAAATAATTTTTACATTTAATTTCGTGTTTTGTTCTCAGCAGTGAGTTGATACATTTTATTAAAAGCTACAAACTACATCTTGTCGCTTTTATATTTTTTATCTCGCGACAAAAAAACTGAAAATTTCTCGGATCTTACACTTCGAATCGTACGCTGTGCGAGTCTTCTTTGTTTTCCGTTCGTTGATGTCCGAGTCTCTTATTTCTTTAACCTTCTCTCTCTCTCTCTTTCTGTTCTTTTCTTTTTCTTTTTTTTTTCTTTTTTTCGTCTCCCTTGGCACGAAACGCGGTGAGAAAGTATGCGGAGCACAAAGGATCCGTTCACGCACGCAGGGCGAGAAATAGGCAGAACCTGCCGCGGGAAAACCACGTGGAGAAGAGTAGTCGGCTGAGATAACGGCCACTATAAAAGAGATAAAGATTGTTTGTATGGTCCGAGATCGACAACAGTACTTTCTTTTTCTTTACCTCTCCTCGACTGTGTTTTTCCGGAGCCAGCTTGTGGATCGCTCTGTTCCCTAGTTGGCTAACAGCGACTTAATAGTTTTATTTTTCTTTTTTGCATTATGTTCTACTCATCACGAAGGTGAAACTTTTCCAAGGATTGCGACCTAATAGTTCTCTTGAAAAATGGCAAAACATTTTTTTAATCATTTAACACTGTGGACACGCGAGTTCTAACAGCGACTTTATGGTTCTATTTTTTTTTTTTTTGCATTATGTTCTACTCATCACGAAGGTAAAACTTTTCCAAGGATTGCGACCTAATAGTTCTCTTGAAAAATGGCAAAACATTTTTTTAATCATTTAACACTGTGGACACGCGAGTTCTAACAGCGACTTTATGGTTCTATTTTTTTTTTTTTTGCATTATGTTCTACTCATCACGAAGGTAAAACTTTTCCAAGGATTGCGACCTAATAGTTCTCTTGAAAAATGGCAAAACATTTTTTTAATCATTTAACACTGTGGACACGCGAGTTCTAACAGCAACTTTATGGTTCTGGATGCGTGTATGTTTGTATTACGTGATATTTATATTTCGAATAATGTTAACAGCTTTATCATTTTATCATTTAAACTCACACTGATGCTGAAACTATGATAAATCAAATGTCAGTGAAACTTAATACGAAACGATTACGTAAAATTGACATCCACGCGTCTAGAACCATAAAGTCGTTGTTAGAACTCACGCGTTCGCAGTGTTAAAAAATTTTTTGCCATTTTTCAAGAGAACTATTAGGTTGTAATCCTTGGAAAAGTTTTACCTTCATGATGAGAAGAACATAACGCAAAAAAAAAAAAAAAAATAGAACCATAAAGTCGCTGTTAGCACGCAGTGTTAAAGGATTAAGAAACTTTTTTGCCATTTTTCAAAAGAACTATGGTTCCTTGGAAAAAGGTTTTACCTTCGTGATAAATAGAATACAACGCAAAAAAAAAAAAATATTTATTTACATGTATTCATCTACGATTGCCACAGCGAAACTTTTCTTTCCATCCTGTACGGAAAGAATTCTTGGAGCAAGATACTGCTCAGTGTCTTCACGGTTGAATTACTATATTCGTGCCAGCGCGAGAGGTTGAAGACACTGTAACTAACATTAAGAGACTGTAATGAAAATTTCCAACGTGATTCTTCGAAGAAAACGAGGGCATCACTTTGCTAACGATAAACGTAGCGATCGACTCTCGACCTCACGATCTTTCGACCCTGCACAGTCGATCTTCCTTCCGCTGAATTGCGTCCACGGTGCGTGCGATTGCTCGTAAACGTACGTACGTCAAAAAAACGCTTTGTGGTCGGATGGAAATGTAATTCTTTTAATGGCAGCTTGATCGAACTGTCAAAAAAAAAAAAAAAAAAAAAGGAGAAAAGAAACAAAGTGCCAGCTGGTTTGGCTGGGTGTAGCACCATCAAGGCGTTTATGGCTTTCTCTCTCTCTTTTTTTTTTGTAAGCCGATCAAGCGGGATCACGAAACTCGTCGACACGGACGGTCTTAATTGGAGCTAATCGACAGATCACCTTTTTCACGCCACTTGATGGCCTTTTTTTCTATGGTTCACCGACGATCAATGAGCCGCGGTCAACGAAAAAATCAGATCTAACCTGGCTTAGGATCTCACTTAGTCCGCGAGTCGTAGAAAATAGCCTCGCGTACACGTGGAAAATATGTCGCACGCGTCCTATCAATACTGGAACTATCAAAATGGTCAAAATGACCAATTGATAATTCTCGATAATTTTCGATGAACTTTATAGGATGTAAAACAATCTGTTTTTAGAGACTGTTCGTAATAGCTTGTATTATAAAGAAATTTTCTGTCTCTTTCAATTTAATCTCTTTCTGATGGAAATTTTATGCTCTATTTGTCGGCTCTATTTGTAACGCAAGAAATGTAAATTTTGCAGAATTAAAGTTAAAGTGGTCTCCTAAATCCTAGATAACTTTTCCGACATGCGACAGATCGAGAAAATGTCGAGAGCTGCAACGATTATTAAGCGAAGAAACTACATTTAAAAAAAAAAAAATACTGGAGGTAAACTTGAAATCTATTCGTTTCGTGGAAAGATCATTATTGCAATGTTACGACCCCCTTCTTTCAATAAATTTAACTTTACTTTCAATAAAATCTAACTTTTACAGTAAATAAAATCCGTCCGTATCTCTGGAAACAACGGAGATATTTGAAGCGGGACATCCTGTATATAATTATCTTTTATTATTCTTGGAATTGAATGAGCGTCGATAGCCGAACAACACGTTCGAAACAGTTTGAAACAATCGTTCAAATAAACGATCTAGAAACGAGGATCAAAGTCTTATCCTTCGTCAAAGTTGTGTCAAAAATCTTCAAACCCTCATCACGCAAGATCTTTTATCACGGAGGAAATAGAACGAAGTCCTAAAGAAACGCAAAGAACAAAACACATGCAAGAAAAATAAAAGAAATTACGAATTTGCTTGCTCTACTATCAGCGAAGATAAGCTTTTTGGGGCGATTTGGAAAACGCGTTTAACAGCGAGGGACAAAAAGAACTGAAAGAACTACCTTAACGAGGCGTAATTTGTTATCTTTTACGAACAGAAATGCTGGCACTGTAAGAGAGATAATTTCTTATCGAGTTGACGAGATAATGCGACATATCGTTAATTTCTTTCTCTCTCTTTCTCTCTCTCTCTCTCTAACGGGAACACGTGCTTTTGCTTGTTCTACGGAGTTCCGCAATTTTAGTTCAGAATTGTTCGACTCAATACTCGGATAAACATAACGTAAATTAGTAAATTATTGCAATTATATTTTTTCCTTCTTGGAATACCTTTTATTTGCACTTTACTTCTTTGAATCTTATTCTTATTCGTAGTTTATCGCTGTCTATCGTTAACTGATGCGAAAATTACACACGATACGCTGGAAAATGCTCTCGATTCGTATACTACTACATTGGAATATTGCAATGACATTTTTGGTGTAGAATTTTTCACAAAAGGTATATTCTTTTTCGAGGGGGGAAAAAAAAAACCGGCAGTTCCACGTTAGTTAAAGCA
Organism: Tetragonula carbonaria; assembly: GCA_032399595.1. Taxonomy (NCBI): domain Eukaryota; kingdom Metazoa; phylum Arthropoda; class Insecta; order Hymenoptera; family Apidae; genus Tetragonula; species Tetragonula carbonaria. The sequence goes on along the minus strand of JAUCRC010000012.1, from coordinate 11,673,604 downwards.
CAGAATTTTCGTCAGAGACGTTAAAGTAAAAGAAACAGAATATCTTTGTAGAATATCTTTATAATACGATGGATGTAATCTTTATAATAATACAGTAGAGTATGAAAGCTTTTATTTACGTATTTTTACGAAGAAGTTGCCACAAATATACCGTTTTGCGTTTGTGAAATAATTATAAAATATCTAGAAAAGATACTCAAATGGTCATTTTGACCATTTTGGGGTTTTAGTGTTTTAGACCATTTTGGGGTTTTAGAACGGTAATGGAGAAACCTATTGACAAAAGTGCGCCGATAAATTCGTAGGTTAGAATTATCGACAAATCCATTATAGATATTAAAGTAAAAGAAAAAGAAAATTTTTATAATACAATAGTAGGGTACGCAAGAATTATTCAAGTCTCCAAAAATACATTGTTCTATATCTGTGAAATATTGAACAAATCTGTATGAAAATGTCTAACGAAAACTGTACGTTTGAAACTGCAGATACAGTATTGCTCAGATAAGCGTCCGCTGGACGAGTCAAATGGACGCTTGAGAATGGTGTATTCTACAAATTGGCATCGAAAGAATATTTGGATAGTCCGAATTCCAAAAGTTGTTGGACATAAGCGACGCTTACGAGTCCAAAAACTGCGATCACTTATAAGGGTACTATTGCATACAAGTCGTCTGCGTGAAACGAACAAAAATCTCCCGAACCTCGCTACGCAGAATTACCAAAAATATTATCCGATAAATCGTCGAGCACTTGCATAAATCACTTTCGAAGAAGCTATAGCGCAAACGTTCCGCTTGTGCGTATACAGCTTGTTACCCTTAGCTCGCGGAGGAGAGGCACGAGGACCTGGAAACGCAACCCCTTGTATATCCGCGAGCGCTTGTCCATGTCGTAACTCTAATGAAAACACAAACATCGTTCGGCAAATACCAATTGTAAAGGAGAAACGCGCTCTTATATATGTGTGTGTGTGTGTGTGGTCATGAGGTCCTTTCTGGTTAGTGCGCATACAGAGCGAAGGGTAGTTGAAGCACGCCGCGTGCTCAGCATATCACAGAAAGAGAAAGAGGCAGCGGAGTGAGAGTGTGGGGGGAGGGGGGGGAAAGAGAAGAGTCAGGGGGACGAGATTGCATTTTTATACGGGGAATGCATCGGACCGTGCAGTGATTACGAGCCGTGGCCATTCTTTCTATCGACGGATTTCGCAGTTTCGTTCTTTTGAGCTGCCGGGGCTATCGGTGTGCTCGCGCGACCGACACCGCCGCGAGAGGACGAGAGAGAGAGGAGGGGGAGAGGAAAGGGTGGCGAAGAGAGAGTGGTTGCAGAGGGTCGGAGGAATCGCGGCGTGTGTAACCTCTGCCGTTGGCATGTGGAAAAAAACTGTCGAACAATGGAGGAGCTGTAGCTAACCCGAAAAACTGTACCCGGCCGAGCTACCAGCGCCGTGGAGAAAGGGGTGGAAAATGGCGGACCGGCCAGAGAGAGCTTTACAGAGCACAGGAGGGGTTCACGTGCATCTCTCTCTTTCTCTCTCTCTTTTGAATTCAATTTTTTTCGTGACAAAAGAATCGCGGAAACGGCCGGAACGAACGGAAGGGGGAAGGAAGGAAAGGGGTTTCGAAACGGAAGCGGAGATTCCGAGGCGAAAGAGGGGATCGGGATATAGAGGCTGGCGTTTTCGTTCAAGGAAAATCCCATTCGCGCAAATTGGACGGCCTTCGGGCTTCGACCCGGAGAGAGAGAGAGAGAGAGAGAGAGAGCCTCGCAATTAAAAAGTTTCGAACCGCCGCGGAGAGAGAACTATACCTCCCGCGCGAGACGTTTCTGTTTTTCTTTTTTTTTTTCTTCCTTTTTATTTTTACCTGTCGCGTGTCCAGCTATTTTCCGTGCCTGGATAAGGGTAATAAACGCACACGGAATGTTATCGTAACGTTTCTCGCCGTGTTTCTCTCACTTTCTCTTTAATGGTATTGGAAAGCGTCTCGAGATGTTTTGCATTCATTTCAGACGCGTGCTCCGGTATCATTGGAAAATAGAGAAGTTATTTGCACTGTCGCTCGAAAGTCTCGAGACACTTTGTTCTCCCCGTTTTTTTTCTTTTTTTTTTGTTTTTTTTTGAATCGTTCGTTTACCAAATAATCGATTAACTGAGCAAACGAAAAGTAGAGAAATTGATAATATAAAATCGTTGATAAGATAGCATATTTTTTCAAAATTTCTTGTGAAGTTTAACCTCAAAAGGTAATGCAGAACATATTCGCGCACTATCTAGATTTATTTTTAACCCTTGCTAAAATAGTATACTTTTTCAAAGTTCCTCGTAAAATTTAAATTCAGAAGGGCACTGCAGAAAATATTCACACACTAGACTCGTGTTTAACTTTCACAGTATCAAGTTTGTGTTTCCCAAAAATGGTTCTACATCCACATTTTGAGAAGGCCACGGGAATAAACATTTTTTTTCCTTGAAAATTTTGCACACTGAAAAGTTTCCTTTGGTATTAAATCTATGATAGTCTCCTTTTTGCAACGATTCTTTAAGATTGTACAATTTCTTCTCGCGAAGAGTTGTAGGTATTTTTTCATCAGGCGTGCGACACGACATTCAAGATTCTTTCTTGATGACGAAGCATCGTTTAATTTGTTTTTCACTTTCGAAACGAATTATTGCATGTCCATATTTCCTGTGAATGCTTGACAACGAAAGTTTGTAGTAAATGATATTAAATATTTTGATTGATATTAAATAAACTTTGGAACGAAAGTTTATTAATATTAAATAACGTTTGAACTATTATTATAGAGGTTTCGTTGAGTTTAATGTTTATTTATAGAATAATTGTACAATTTTATTATTTCAACAGCCAACACTGATTTCAGACTTTGACAACCTTAGATTATTCTTCGGGCATTCTTGTCTGTCAAATTAATATCAATTTCTGTTTGAACAGAAACTGTACTGTAGTCTATTTGTTTTAATTATCATTTGAATTGCAACGATTTATATATGGATGTTGTAAATGAGTTTGTATTTAGTACAGTGGGTAAAGGATGATCATCTACATTGCTGTAACAAGATCCTCCATTTTGCTTTTCTTTCGTCAGAGAAAATGTCGGCCGCGACATCAACGCCTCCAACATTCGTGGACATAACCTTTCAATTTAACATTCAATAATTTAAATATCCAACACATATGTAAGTAGAATATTTTGATGTTCTACTGTGTTAATAGATATTTTCATTTATTTATGACTGAATCAAAGTCAAGCAAATATATACGTGACTATATATATATATATCTTTTGTGAAATTTTTGAATTAGCTCGTCCAGCAAAAATCGGATTCGTGGAGGTCGAACTCGTTACACGAAGGTTGTCATCGTGATATCTAATTTTAAATTCACCCTTCTCGAATTTATTATTCTTGGTTCTCTCCCTCTTCAAAATCTGTCCTGTCGCTACTGATTTTTTTTTTAAATACCTTCTCTCTGACGATCAGGTCGAGGGGGGATCTCGATCATCCTTCGATCGTTCGAGAATTTCGAAACGAATTTCGTCGTCGCTTTTACCTCTCTTTTCCCTCCCTGCTCCTCGTCGCTGGTTCGCTCGTCTGGTTCTCCTCGCCGCGGTGTGTGTGTGAGAGAGAGAGAGAGAGAGAGAGAGAGAACGGAGCGGACCGCCGCCGATGATCGAGTTTAATCAGCGGCTGGATTTACAAGAAGGAAAAATCGCATTACGCGAGGTCGGCCGTGAAACGTGATTAAGGCCCGATTGAAATTCGATATCCGAACTTTTTCTTGTCCTTTTGTAATTTATGGAGATTAAGCCGAGCGATAGCAAGCGAGCGAGCGCGTAATCATCAGCTCTGCAACCGGGGGGTATCTCTCTCTCTCGCGCACGCACGCACACACATACACGCACGCACGCGGCGTGGAAAATGATTTTTCGGGAACGTGGCGTGGGATGCGATTGGTTAACTTTCTCTTTCCCGATTTCTCCTACCCCTGTCGTGCGATGAAACTCTGTTACACTGTATTGGAGAAAAGTCTACGATCCAATAAAAAAAAAAAGAAAAATGTTGTAAATCGTTGTAAATTTGAGAAATTAAAAACGACAAAAATCGTCAAGAACAGTTTAAGGAATTGAACTGACAGATCTTCGAATGGTACGTAAGCAAACAAAAGTAGGGGAGAATTAAAGGATTTTTTTCGTTGAAAAAATAATATGTACGTTTTATTATATGTCCTGTTCGCGATTGTTAAAAATTAGAAGAACGTTCTAATAGCAGTCATTTAGTTATGGCTCGTCTCATCGTCTGTGACATATCTTCTTCGTGGCGTTTCATCTAAATTCTTCTAATTTCGCGCGAAATTGTGCAAGAGAAGCTGCTACTTCGTCGAAGTTGATCTAAAATACCAATTTTAAACATGACTGCTGTCTTGCTCTTGGACGTGTAATTCTCGTCGTGAATTTTCAACTTTTTTTATTAATGGAAGAAAAAAAAGAAGAAAAAGAAAACAGAAAAATCGTACGAATCGAAATTTCGTTTTGTCAAGTACTAAATAATAGTCATATCATTATCAAAGATATGTAACCCTTTAACCCAATGAGATCGTATTTAAATACTCTGCCGGTTGCTGATCAGATTTAAATACCCTAACAGTGGGGATGAGAGCATGAATTTTTAAAAAATATCGTATAAAATCAACGAGTAAAGATACGTGTCCAAAATTTTGCACGCGTAATACTGAAAGATCGAACTCAACAATACACATAGCAACTAGTATGATTGTTAAATGCCATGGCAACTTCATGCGACTACAACTCGTCATTTGATGCGATTGGGTCAATGCAAGTTGCACAAAGATAGTTCATTTATATATTTCTGCAGTCTCAACTGCATCGAAACTATAGTCGAAGATATAACAATTCATATCACGGTGAAAAGCTTTGGATCACTGTATTCGTTAAGAAAGAAACTTCTATTCTTTTTTTTCTTTTCTTGAAAATAATTTAAGAATAAATTTCCTTTTCACGTAGTACAGATATCGAACATATTGTACGGACATTACTCGAGTACAAGGATAAAAAAAAAAAAAAAAAGAAATAGAAAAAAAGAGCAAGGAAGGAAAAATACAACTTTGAGACTGAAAATAAATGAATTGATATTTCTCTGTAAACTACGGCGAATGACAGAAGTTTCTGGTCAACGAAAAGCTTGGCGCAAAAAAAAAAAAAGAAGAAAAGCAATCGTATCCTGTTATTTTTCACAGGGCGTGCACGATAGAACAGAGATAGCACGATAAATTTCCTCGTTTAGCGAAACGTGTTTTTCCACGTCGATTTCTCTCTCTCTCTCTTTCTCTCGTGCCTCTGGTAGCCGATCTCACGCGACTGGTCCGTTATAAATAACGATGATCTGGCCGATTCCTGACACAATAACCGTACCGGTGGCAGAGAACGGTGAACGCGAGAGAGATATCCCAGCCCGCGAAAGAAAGGAGAAACGCGCCGTGAACCGCGCGGCGACGTAATAATTGCAGCGCGCGTTGCGCACCCGCCGTAGGCGACAACGACGAAAAGAATCGCAGAACCGGAGCGCGTGGAATTAAATAAGCACACGGTACTCGCTCGTTTGCGGCGGAAACATTATAAAACGGTATACGTAGATCTCTCTCTGTCTGTCTCTCTGTCTCTTGTCGCTGTCTTGCAGCATAGCAGCGTGACAATTCGCTCGTTAGACACGGTCTGCCTCGTTAAAAATGCTTGTAACCGTGGTGTTTTTTTCTTCTTTTTCCCCCCCGAGAGGGGAGCGAGGTCGCGCGATTAATTGCACGTCACAGAGAGAGATCGATCTATCGGTCTCCCGGCGACAAAGACGTTCGCGGCGCCAAGATTAAAATTCTTCCGAGCCGGCGATGACAGCCCGGTGAAAGATAGCGAAATTTATCAGAAACCCTTCGATAACGGATAACTTCCGAACAATTGGCCGAGGTCGTCTCGTCTTATTTTTTTTTCTTTTTTTTTTCTTTTTTTTTTTTTTACGTTGTTTCGCCGCGATCGATTTTTAATCGCTTCTGCCCACTCTGACAATCGAAGGTTTCGCTCTCCCGAATGAACCTTCCTTGCAAGTTTCTTTCTTAATTCTAAATTCAGATTACACAGTTCGATCTTTCTTTTTCTTTTCTTTTTTTTTTTTTTTTTTTTCAATGAATTGATATCGGAGAACTTCGTTCATTGAATCATTCATTTCGACGATAACGATAATAAAAGACTCGCTGTCCGATGTAAAATCGAGTGAAACGCAAGTTCGACCTCTTTTTCGAATTAATGGCGAAAGGAAAATTAATTCTTTTAGTATTTAATAACAATTGATTGAGTCAATATAGGTACTTGTATGTTATGCATCGCAGAATAATTATTTATTTATTTTTTGAAATATATAACAGCTTTTTTTATTCTTCAATGAATACTTTTGGCAAGCTTGTAACTTTTCAGCTCAGTTTCAAAACGAAACTTTCATAACTTTTTCGCCCAACTTTCGCCAAACTACATTTTAGTTTGGCTCGGCGCGTTTCGAGATTACTTTCTTTTCTTTTTTTATTAAAGGGATTAAAATCTTTTTTGCCGGAAAACTTCATTCACTGCGGATTTTCTCAACAATAATGGAAACAAGAAACTCGCTGTCGATGTCGGAAATCAAGCAATAAAACGCAGTCGAATGCAAGTTCGATCTTTTTTCGAATTAATACTATTCCGATTGAAAAGAAATTGAAATCTGTCGGAGAACTTCATTCACTGCATTCATCTCTCAATAATAGTGAAAACAAAAAGAAGAAGACACACTGTCGAATCGAGAAGGCAATAAAAGTTCGATCTTCTTTAGAATTAATGCTATTCCGAGTAAAAAGAAATTGAAATTTGTCAGGGAATTTCACTCGTTCTTCAACAATAGTGAAAACAAAAACGAAGACACACTATCGAATCGAGAAGGCAGTCAAAGTTCGATCTTTTTTCGAATTAATACTATTCCGAGTGAAAAGAAATTGAAATTTGTCAGGGAATTTCACTCGTCCCTCAACAATAGTGAAAACAAAAAAAGAAGACACACTGTCGAATCGAGAAGGCAGTCAAAGTTCGATTTTTTGTCGAATTAGTACTATTCCGAATGAAAAGAAATTGAAATCAGGGAATTTCACTCATCCCTCGATAATAGTGAAAACAAAAGAAAAAAAAGAAGACACACTGTCGATGTAAAATGGAATCAAACGAAACATCAGGTCATTTGTAAGAAAGACATTTCGTCCCCCCAAGAAATTTACTGTCTCGCTCTCACGATTTCTTCACAATCTCCGAATAATAATTCAACGAAACTGGCAATGCCTCGCCGTTTCCAGCGTGTTGCGAACACCTTCGTTTGATTCGATAATCGATATTCGACGAAAGCGAGGAAACCAACGCCAGTATATCCACTATGTCTGTGTCTTCTCTGTCCCCTTCTGTTTCCCTCTTCGCGAAATCGGCCGATCTCCTCCCGTTCTCCTCTGACGTAAAAACAGTGGCAACGCGTTTAGTCAAGTCGCCTTTATACCTCGTCAAAAAAGAAAAAAAAGGCTCCCGCTAGTTTTCGAGTTTTCGAGAGACGACGGAATAAGGTCGCGGCTGTTGGTAGATCGACCGATCGACCGGATAGAGGTCGAGCAAGAATTATACAAGTGGATCTGCACTCTCGACCGAGCTGTTTCGCGCGTTATTTCACCTGGTTTCAGCTGGAATTTCACGCGCGTGGCCCCCCCGTGCCGAGTTATTGTCTCACGGTGTGTATATGTGCGTGTGTGTTCGAGGGAGAGGGTGCAGTGCAGCTTTTCGGTGAAGAGGGTTGCTGCGAGCGTTGGTCCTTACATCTGCGTGCCTTTTGCAATTTTTTTTCCTCTTTTTTTCGATTTTTAATTTCCTTTCGAACGCACTCGACTCGCGTGGAATTGGATTTTCTCTCGCGAGCGTGTGTGCACGCCGGGGCAGAGGGGGGGGGGGGGGAGAAAAGTGGGCGCAAAGTTTCGCGTTTCTATATCGATTTCTAGCTGCGAGATTTTACGAGCGGCGGGACAAGCTCGTAAAAGCGACGTTGTTGCTGTTGTTGTTGTTGTAGCGAGACATAGACGCGTAAAACCGGCCGCTTTGAAAACTCCGTTTCGCGTTTCTTCTCGTTAACCCGGATACGTCTGTCGTTCAGAAACGATGTTTTCGAACTAATTTCATTTATATCTCGCCCGTTTTTTTTTCCCCCGTGCGATATTCATTGAAAATGACCTCGGTCATTTCCAATGACGGCGGTCGGTAACAGCAAAAAAACCGTTTGGAGAAAGCAGGTGAAAATATTGCTGTGGCAGGTCGACCAGTAATAAAATTCTTATCGCCAACGAGGCGAAAAATTCATTTCAATCGACGAAGTTTGAAATGCAACCGAGCCTGAGAATACGTGTAGTTTAATTTCCAGTAGAGTGTTGCTGTAATAGTCGATGTTTACCGTGGAAAATCTGCAGAGTTGTCGCGTAATATTTATTGAGATATGCACGTCGGTATCGAAACAGTTTAGAGAAAGCTAACGTAAGGTAACGTTAGCGTGGAAAATATTCGACTGGATCGTTTTGGCAGGTTGACCATTAATAATATAAAATTCGTTTCAACTATATTTCATAGAGAATCTGACGAGTCTGTCAATTCAGTAGACACGGAGGACTTCGTAAAGTGTTTTTCGTATTTTCCTTTCAAACTTAAAGTCATTTTCCTTTGTTTTTTTTTTGCATGAGAATTAATTTGTAATTTTATAATTTTATAATTCCTACATAAAAATTAATACTGATAATATTACTATAATAATTTCTAATTACGTAATTGCAAATTGTGATTGCGTAATAATTCGTAATTTCGCATAATTTCCACGTGAAAAATTGATCTGTAATTTCCTTCGTTAGATATTAGATTGCTAGCACGTTCTCGAAGATTATTTATTCCTCTAGCGAAGAATTCTTTTTATAGTCAATTATTTATATATAATTTCGAAATAAATCTTAAAAGGACTCACATCGTGATACTCTTTCTGAATAGATTGAATTTTACATTGAAAATTAATTTTGTTTGCCAAACTTCTGATACTAATGAAAACAAACAAATAGTTAAAAATCAATCCGAATAATTTCTATTGCTTCATATAATAGGACAAGTGTATCTTTTAAACTGACTAAGTATTGTTTCACTGACTATCACCACAATCATCAGCAAGAAACTCGATATTGCAGAAAACGACAGAATTTTACTACGGCCAATACATTGAATTTTAAAATTAAATTTGTTTGCCAAACTTCTGATACTGATCAAAACGAAAAATAGTTAACCAATAATTTTCTACTGCTTAATATCGTAGGATCAAGTTTTAAATTGACCTAAGTTGTTTCAATGACTGTCATCACCCATCAGCAAAAAGACTCAGAAAGTCGATATTGCAGAAAACGACAAAACTTTCCCTTACGCCCAATATGTTGAATTTTAAAATTAAATTCGTTTGCCGAGCTTCTGATACTAACAGAAACAAACAAATAGGTTAAAAATCAACCCAGAATTTCTACTGCTTCGTATAATAGGACAAGTAGCTTTTAAACTGACCTAAGTATTATAGCACTAGAAAAAAACCTGAGAAAGTCGATATTGCAGAAAACGACAGAAGTTTCCCTTAAGCTCAGTAATTTCTGCATCCAGTTATTCCTCGTTGATGCTCGAGTTTTTCGTGACTTGACGCGGCTCCTCTAAAAAAAAAAAAAAAAAGAAAAAAAAAAGAAAAAAATACGAGGCGGCCGTTGTCGACGGTTTGACGGACGACACATCCGGTTTTTCGGTCGGTTCCCACCGAGAAACTCTTCGTTATCGCGCGTAATTGAAAGAAAGCGAAATCCGCGAAAGGAAGCGGAAACAGGCGCAGACGAAAGAGGGGGGGGGAGGGAGGGAGGGTGAGGCACAGATGAAGCGTGGAATATATATTCCACGAAATATACAGCACCGGTACTAATGAGGTACACTAATTAAAAAGTTCTCCACTTTCTATGGGCTTCTCAAAGAAAGGGGCGCGCCTCTGCCGCGACGTGGAACGCTAGAAATTTTTTTCTTTTTTCCTTTCGTTTCTTTTCTGTTATAATAGATCTCTTTTCTTTTTTATTTTTTTTTTATTTTTATTTTTATTTTCACCGCGTGTCCCCGATATATGTAGGGCGTGCGTGCAGGGCCTCCTCGGAGTCCGATTCAGCGTTTAACCCATCTTCTTCTCGTGTCGTCTACGAAATAAATGAATTCGGAGTGAGGCATCGTTGAAATCGATCGTCCCATTGAAATTTTGTTGACATCGATACATAATTTCAATGTATGAAAAATAATTTCCTTCGCTTTTCTTTTTTACAAATTTTCGCAAGAATTCGCAACTCGTGCGTGAACTGTTTCGAATTATTCGAGTTATTCCAACGAGTATCAATTGGCTCGCGAATGCCTCCTGTGTTCAGGGATTTCTTCTTCTGGAATTTTTTGGTTCTTGTCACGTCGTTATTAGAGAGTCTACATTGGTCAATCGATTGGTACTCTAGAAGTAAAAAATCTGGAAGAAAGGAAAGTACGATATTTCTTCGTCAAAGGCCTCCGTTAAAGGTTCCCGAAGGAATCGAATTTGAAAATTTGTCAATTATACTTGAATTTGGCGCGAATAATCGACACTATTACGCGTAACAGTAAGTAAAAGTTGAACAATCCTTTGCAATATTGTGAGTCTGATTCATTGCTGCGCATCCTGCCTTCTCCATTGTCTCAACGATCCACGAGTCTATGTCGTTGTTAAACAGCGAGATGTTCGTCGAAATTTAACAGCGTGATACAGGGAACAGGTTCTTCGCTGCATTCGAGTCGTCCTCAAAGCGAGTGTCAGTGCTCAAGGAGCTGGGAGAATTCGCAAACTAAAGAATCAAGCAGCTGTTGCACACACGAGCGAGGAGAGAAACTAAATAACCAACAATGGCACAAACTCGCGCGCGATACGACACGCGTCGACAAAGGATAATAAAACGAAAAACAAAAGAGAAAAAAAGAAAAGAAACGGAGAACGGTGGTGTGCAACGAGGAGTTTGGTTGAAAGCGAGCCAAAGGCTGTTTTATATCGGTGTGTCGTCCACACGAAACAGAGCCGCGAGAAAGGAGAGGAGAGACCGCTGATCCCGTTATGCTCAATTTCAAAAAGTTCCCCCAACTCCTGCTGAGGTCGAGCAGTTTTTTTCACTTTTGAAAGCTCCCCTTTCACTCGGCGAAGGAAATTTAACGAAAAAAAAAAAAAAAAAAAAAGAAAACAAGAAAAGTAAAATGGCGGAAAAGAAGAGAAGAAAGAGTCAAGTTGATCAAACCGAAGAAGAGATTTTCTTTCGATTCATCTTGGAATTTTGGGGGTTGTCGTTGGATATCGAGGGGATTCGGAGGTTAGGCAATTAGAATCGAGTGTTACTTCAAAGTATACGTATACTTAGGATTAAACTTGATTGAACTACTACTAGACAGATCATACTGCACGCTGTCTTCTGCATCACAGCACAATCCTACGTCGAATCAACCCTACGTTCGAACGATATCGCAGCGACGCGAAGAAACAACGTAAAATGTAGAATTCAATGTCATTTAAATCGCGAAGTACTCATTTGAATGAAATGAAATGTAAATTATATATAAATAAAATAAATAAATTAATAAAACACATTCACGTATTACTTTACGTAATAACAATGAATTGCAAATTATAAAAATTAATATTATAAATGAAATACATACGTGATCACGAATCGCGATGTTTAATATTAATAAATGAAATTGCATACCGATGATTACAGATTACGAAATCGCTGGTTCAGTTTTAACATTGTTTAAATCGATGAACGACCACTGATTATTATGATTATTGTTCAGCGAGAATTGATTACAGAGCGCGATCGATATAATCGATTGTCGTTGTTGCAACGCTCGCATACTTTTAGCTCGTAAATGTCGAGCTGTTGATTTTAACATTTCTAAAACGGCCGGGAAGAAAAGTAAACAAAATGGCGAAACGAAAGACAGAAGCAGTTTTCCGGGAGGGAGAGAGAGAAAAAAGAAAAAAGAAAAGAAGAAACGCGAACGAGTCGACGATTCGAGCCGGTCCCGATTTTCCAATTCACTCACTTTTTCTCTCTCTCTCTCTCTCTCTCTCTCTCTCTCTCTCTTTCTGTTTCTCTCTGAGCTGTTGCCCCGCTTGGAAAAATATTCTCTGTGAAAATACGTTCGCGCGCCGGTAGAAACGGTAGCAGCGAATTATAAAATAACGATCGAGCTCGAGCGGCCTGTGTTCCTCGTTACCATTAACTCGAGTATCGTGGGCACGCCGTGTGCCAAAGAGTGGATACATGGAAGTTCAATTTTCCGCGCGCAACGCAAAAATACCGCCGGTTTATCGGTGGGCCGGAGTCGTTCGCTGCGAGCGCTGGCTGCTCTCTCCTCTTGCCGAATCTGCCGAAACTCTGTTCGCGAACCGCGGAGCGGAACGGAGAGAGAGAGAGAGAGAGAGAGAAAGAGAAAGAGAAGGATAGAAAACGACGAGCCCGCATGTTCGAAAATGGAAACGCGAAGTCGCGGGGGGGGGAGGGGGGGGAGGGGGGGGTGGGTTTGACGGCCTGGTGTATCGCCGGCGGAATCAATATAGCGACCGGTGTATGTTCGGTGGAATCGTCACGCGAAACGAAGATCGTTTGTAATTGCATCGTTTCGATGCCCGGGTGGAAACGGACGAAATTGGAGGAAATTGTTATCGAAAAGAAATTTCTGGCCTGGCGAGATGCGATCGGTTCGGACTCTCGGATTAACGGGAATTTGCGATTTGTTTCGTCGTCGGCAACGAGAAACGATTTTGTGCGTGCACGCTTGTCGAGTGCTCATTGACAGACGCGACCACCAAAAAGTATCGTCGAACGTTTATTTCGCGCGACGATTTACCGATAATATTGGCAACGAGTAGCAAAGGCAAATTTTACACGACGCAAGTTGTACAGGGTGAAAAGAAAGATTTGTCTGTGACTATCACAGATGAATTTTACATGTAAAGAAATTGCAAAATTGATGTTGAATTTTAAGGTTATAAATTTCTTCTTCTTTTTTTTTGCATTATATATGTTACTCATCACGGAGGTGAAACTTTTTTTCCAAGGTACCACAAGTCGCAATTTAACACCGCGTACGCGCGAGTTCTAACAGCGACTTTATGGATGTCTATTTTACGTAACTTTCGTATTTAAATTTCACTTAAAATTTGACTTGTCATAGTTCTAGCATCAATTTGAATCTAAGTAATCAAAACGGTAAAACTAACAGTTAACATTATTCGAGATAGAAACGTTACATCCGTAAAGTCGTTGTTAGAACGCACGCGTTCGCAGTGTTAGATGATCAGAAAGAAACTTTTTTAAGAGAACTATTAGGTTTCTTGGGAAAGTTTCATTTTCATTATAAGTAGAATACAATGCAAAAAATGGAAACCGTAAAGTCGCTGTTAGCACGCAGTGTTGAATGATCATGTTAAGAAAGATTTCTGCGTTAGGTTGCGACCTAAAGTTTTACTTTCCCAGGATAAGTAGAATATAATGCAAAAAAAAAAAAAAAAAGAATTTTTTTCACCTTGAAATTTCTATCAAATCGAAGATAGAATTCATCTACGATAGCCACCCTGTAGATACACATTTCTAAACACAGACGCAAACACGTATGCGTACGTGCTATATACAACTTCTAACGTGTTATATACAGTGACACATAACTTGCGACGAACGTTGTTATAATAATATCGGTTCGGTTGCGTAAAAAGGACCGCCGGAAACTAATCGACGGCCGGTAGCGAGTTCAGGTAGCTGCCTTTTCTGTTCAATTCTGTCGCGGCGGCGTTTAATTCGGCCGTCGAATGACCTAAACGTCAAAAACTGTAATTACGCGTGGCGTCACCGTTCAGCCACGAAATTCGTTTTCGAAACTTCGCGGAGCTTGCCTCGACTGTCGAACCGCGGCTTTGTGAGGCTCTGGCTCTCGCTCTGGCTCTGGTCTTCCGCGCGGCTCAATCAAAATTGTGAAACAAGCGGTGAAAACCGCCGATAACACGAGTTATCGCGAGCGTGCGAGCAAGGGAGAGAGAGAGAGAGAGAGAAAGAGGGCCAGCCAGCGGCGTTCTCGATGAACGCTTTGAGGCGTGATTACGTTCCCCGGGCGCTCGTTTCCGCGGAATCACATTATTAAAAAACTTTATCGCGATCCGAACGAGCCTGCGAAAATTCGGACCGCGAGCCTACACGATGAACGAAGACGAACGAAAGTAGTGTTCGCTCTCGTACTCTCTCTCTCTCTCTCTCTCTCTCTCTCTCTCTCTCTCTCTGGTGGTTAGGTTCGATTCCTTTCCCGACAAAGTTCCGTTCTTTTGGCAAACAGGAGGTTCGTTCGCTCGGAAATTTCCGGCGAATCGCGAGCGAATAGCCAGGACTAATTGCAAGTTCGACAGACAGTCGAAGTTTGGGTGTAATTGAATTATTAAAAGAGATGCTCTTGTGAGAGCTGGTCGCGATTAACACTCGTAATATTAACGACGATTATAATCGTACATCGTTTGAACACTCGCTGCGTAGCAGAAAGTAAGAGCAAAAAAACCGAGTATTTCGATGTATTTCAGTAACAAACATTTCAGCTTCGTAAGAAAAGATCGAACGGCAACAAGAAAAATTCGCTCGAGGCTCAAATCTCTTAATTGGACCTTGTACAATAGAAAGAATGGCCAAACTTTTTCGAGAAAGTTCGCGGAAGAGTAGAATTTTCTGGAGCTATGCAAATACCGCGGTTTTATCCCATAGCAACAGATTTGACGGCGAAAAGATAATTCGCTCGTGGCTCAGATCTCTTAATTGGACCTTGTACATTAAGAAAATGATACTGGTCAAACTTTTGCCACAAAAAAAAAAAAAAAAAAAGGAAAATTGTTCGACTCGCGGAAAAGTAAAATGTATACGATTAGCCGATTTTAGGGGGTGGATAATTAAAAGACGTATAAAATTCAAAATACAGTTATAAAATTTTCATCTTTCATTAATTATAAAGCAGCGAAGAAACATTTTTAACAATTTCGACGAATATAACGTTATTCTACTTGGTCTAAAAAAAGTTCTAAAGAAGTTAGATCAATTGTTTAGAAAACAACTTTTGACGTATTTGTAAAAAGTTTGAATTATCTTAGCACGTATATGTGTTTCAATTAATAGAACAAAAATTGCACGTCTCAATTAACGGAACAAAATATTCTTTGTTCTCTTCGACAATCGTGTCACATATATCACTCGTGCCCATTCGTAACAACATAGAGTACATAGAGCAAGATTAGAACAGTAGTCCTCGGTTAAATTAACACATTCGCATCGGGAAACGGAAAAAAAATTCTCGTTTTTAAAAAAATTTGGGAAACAATTCCTGAAAATTTCAATAAACATATGTTAATTACAAAAAAATAATTATTGCAGTTTTAATACACATATGTTGAAATACCTTTAGATCATTAAAGTATTCTCGATTTATATGAAAAAACGATTGTGAAAAATACCGGGTGCAAATGTGTTAAGCGTTCCCCCTCCCACTTAAGCGTCCTTCTCCATTCCCATTAATTCTTGAAATTGGGACTGCTTCCACTATACTTTACTCGTGAAACATGACAGCTGCACACACAAAATGACCGATACATATATATATATATATATATATATATAAAATTATTGCAGTTTTAATACACATATGTTGAAATACCGTTAGATCACTAAAGTATCTCGATTTATATGAAAAAAAAGTTTGCGTATATATATATATATATATATATATATAGTGTGTGTGTGTGTGTACACATACACAATATCAATGACGGCTGCAGATACAAAATGACCGACACACACACAAAATACCAATGTTAGTGCCAATTGGTAAAACAGTTCCCTTCTCTTTCTTGTGTTAATTCGCAGAATACACCTCCCCGCTTAAGCGTCTGTTTTCGGTCTCAAAAACTGGGATACTACTAGTGCACAACACCCAGTTGGAGTTTTAATGCCCCAAATTTACTGAACGTTAAATATTTATATATCAGTATAAGATGGCGAGGTGAGAAAAATTGGTCTCAGAGGATGAACTCTTTGCGCTCCGAATTATTTTTCAATTATTATTGTCATTAGTATTGTTTTTTTTTTTTTTCGACAAAAGGAGTGCGTGCAAAATACTTGATTGAACGACGAGCAAAGTCGAGCGAGAAAGAGTGACGAAACGAGCTGGGTGGGACGGACTGACGCGGTTTGGGGGCGACATTCTCGCGGTTCCGAGGCAATTCAATTTACCTCAACCTAGTCGCGAATCCGCTCTCGATTGTTTATGCGCCACGCGTCTGTTTTGCTCGCCGGCGCGGTTTGTTATCCAGCGCGCACGAGCGCGAGACCAAGTCAGAAAATCGTTGCGCAACGCGCGAGTGTCCCGCTGAGATCGATAACTCTTTCTCTCTCTCTCTCTCTCTCTCTCACACGTTCTCGGGGATAAATTGGCATATCGGTCCGGCGGATAAACAGCGAAATTATTCAGTGTCGCGTCTGAGCGGCGAACGCGGCCAATATCCGGCAGCTCTGCCGATTTCACTGTTCCTCCGTCCCTTTCTCCTCTCTTTCTCTCCATCTTTCGCAGTGGTTTTCTTCTCTCCATTTTCTCTCCCATCAGGACGAAGAAGTATCGGGCCCCGATGAGAGGGAGGGAGGGCGTTATTTATCGCCGAAAGAAAACTGCGCGCCCCTTCCAGCCAATCATTCGTCATCGAGTTTTCTCGATACGCCTCCGTGCCTTATGTATCGTTTCCACTGGTGTACGTACACTGATCGATCGATCGATCGATCGGTCACGCCGTTTATCCTCCGCTCTTCTTCCCCTTTGATTGCGATTACTTTTTTTTCTTCTTCTTCTTTTCTTCTTCGGCTACGAAAAGCTGGCGATTTATTAACCGGTTACCTTCGCGCTCGACGTGTATACAATTCGAAACTGTGTTTTCGATGCGGTTGACGCGTACGCTTCGTCGCGTAAGATGAAAAAAATTACCATTTACTTGAAAAGCTCCAAATTTCAATGAGAAGTGATGAAAAAAAAAATAGAAAAAGGAAAATGTCATTTGGTGGTGTAAAACTGCTGTGTGTATTTTAAAAAGAAGGAAAGTTTAAATCCCGTGAACTCTTTGCTTCGAAAAATATAGCACGCTGAGATCAGATTGAATTTCTTAAACTTCAGTTGCTTCCTTTTCTTTAATTTTTCCAATTTTGTTTATGAATTTTACCATCTTTCGACAATTTTCAAGTTCTCGACAACTGATAACCTTTTCAACGACGAATTGTTCAGTTTTCTATCGAATAAAAATGCAACCTTCTCTCGTTTCGTTTCACCATTGTCGTAAAAATTTCTAACGTTTGCCGTGTTCATCATTGCTTCAGTCTAATTACGTAATTACGTAATCCCCGTGAGCGATTTTTAAAATTAAATTCTTTAAAGCAGTTAACTAGTTAAGTTTCGTTCTATTTCGAGAATGTGTGCTTAATTATTTCCAGCCGATGACGAAAAGACGGGAATTTTAAGCAAAATGACGCGAACGATTTCTTTTTCTTGGTGTTTCTTCGACAAATTTTTAATTTTATTGCTGTGGCAATTTCCAAGTGCATATATTTTATTTTTTGGTTTGTTTCGTTGCCTTGAAATGTTATAAAATGCGTCAAAGTTACCTATATATGACTTTTTTGCCTAAATTTTGCAACAAATAACAAAAGCGAATTTCTCTTTTTCCACGCGAAAAACATTAAACAAAAAACATTTCATCTTCTCGTGACGAGTATACTCGACATGAACGACTTTAGGGGTTAATTCGTCGCGTAGTTGCGCTACTAATTTTGTTTAATTAACTTGTGATTTTCTTTTTCTGATTTCAGGTAAGTGGCAAAGGTGCAAGATAGCGATTCCGCGGGACCAATAGGACTGATTGATCGCACAGGTTTTTCTATTTCAATGGTCGATTATCGTTTCTAAATTAAAATTTCATTTCTAGAAGAGTGTCACGGCTGGTTTCACGTAAAATTTATTTTCGAATGTTTGATTCGAATGAAACCGGTAATACTTTCAAGACAAGACAAGTGTTGCGTAATTCTCGTTGATAATGAAAATGAGAATGAAATGATAGCGAGATATTAATGTATTATAACTTTGATCTCTGACTAGAAAAATGGCGTAATAACGAGAAATCGATTCTGGACGGCTCCTTTTCATTTATCTTTGGTTTTCTCTTGACAGAAGATATTGAAAAAAATATTTTCTATATCTTTTTCAATATTTTTGCCAAAAATGGTTACTTCATTTTTACAAAAATACACGTTCAATTCAAATTCATAAATGATGAAGTTTAAATTTCATAAATGACGAAATGAATTTAGTTTCAATCACGTTTGGTTTAGTTAATTAGTGAATAAATTTCTCCAATAGTCACGTAAACTTACATTTTTTTTTAGCAAACTCTAATTATCTCCAATAATTTTTCGCGGATTTACTCTGCATTTTGTCCAATCTGTCTACGTTCCAAAAAATTTTTAATGTAGCTTTCACTTTAGTAGAAACGAGAGATTCGTAAATTTTGTTATACAGGGTGGGCCAAAGTTTCTTTCCACCTTTCTTTTTTTTTTCTTTCAGTGAAACGTCAGAATATAAGAAAAAACTAATTTTATTAATTTCAAATTAAATTCAAGCACAAACGTGAACTTAAATTACTGCACTGTAGGAAAAAATGAATAAAAAAAAATTACGGATTTATTTTAGTAGAAAAAGAGTTTTGGCCCATCCTATATTTACATACAATCTAGATGACTGAATTTTAAATTTTAAATTACTGTCTTTATGTCAAAATGACTGGCACTTGTCAAAGTGTAAAAAGGTTCTACAACCTGTTTACCAAACCCGAATTAATCAGTTTCGTACAACTTCTCACGCGTTTTTTTAGAATTTATACTGCTATTGTTGCAATATGATGGTGATCATCGTCAGGAAAATTGCGCATTTTCCTAATTAACGACCATATGCTTGAACGTATAATATCTTGCTCTTGGAATTAGAAGCATCTCGAGTTTTCGGGTAAAAAATTTGGAATTTTGTATGCAACGAAACAAAAAATTTGGAACGTTCATATTTATGTAACAGAAAATGTGTAACCAAACTTCTTTTTCAACTCCACGAAATGATATTTTACCGAAGTATTGAGATTTGCTTTGATATCAGCTGTGTGGGATGAAATCGCTGCAAACTATGTGCAATTATTACAATTGACAAACAACTCTTTCCATCTAAAGCCAGATGCAGATTTATTTATAATATTTGAATTAAATCTGACAAATTTGGTATTAACTGTACTACATAACATGGGATTATTGTAAGAAAGTAACAAATCAGTAAATATAAAAGTATTCTATTATTACGTATTTTTTAAAGACCAGTCATTTTCACTGGGGTTTTTGATAGAAATAGCTTCGTCTTAGCTGTCGATAGTTCTAGTGTTGAAGCGTTAAAAAATCCACGCCAGCAGTAAGGAAGAGTGTTTTTTTTTCCATCGTTATCAAATACAGATTCTCACTCGTCAAAGAGTGGAATTTATCACAGCGTGGCAACGACTGCGATTAAACTCACAACAGTTTAACTCGTCAAGAAATCGTGACAAGTTTAAATCTTAACAGTTTAACTCTTAATTTTAAACTGTTAATTTTACTTAATTTTAAACTCGTAATTTTAAATCTTAACACAAGTTTAAATCGAAACAGTTTAACTCGTTTAGAAATGCGTGTCGATCATACCAAATGGCAAGGTCGTCTCTTCCGATCGCACAATCACGACGCGAGTGTAACAATTACGTGCGTGATATCGTAAAAGCGTTGCCTCCTTTGGTTTTTCGTTTGGTTTTAGTTTGGTCAAAGAAAAAAAAAAAAAAAAAAATAATAATAATAATAATAATTCAGCGACAATGATTTCTTTCACCCGTGGCGGTCGGATTACCGAAGAGGAGGGAGGGGGTGTGTGGAATTTTCACGGTTCGGCTCGTCGGAATCCCGTTCGGCCGTCTAGTTTTTCCGTTTCGACACCTCGCCACCGAGTTCCGGCTTATACAAATGCAAATCCATTAAGCTCGCGACTAAGCTTAGGCTTTTATCGAAAAAAAGAAAAAAATCCTTCGAAGAACAAACGCCGAAACCACCGGGCGATTTTCTATCCTTCGTTCCGCGTCGAATCGCCGCCTCTCCGAAGAATTAACACGACCGCTGTGTTCCGCTCTGTTTTTAATCCGCTCCCCCCTCCCACCCCGTCGAGTTTCGAGCCCCGCCGCGAACTGAACTGCCGAATAATATATGCAAATGCAAGAGCTAGAGCTAGAATCTTCGTCTGAATAGATTATTTAATTCCTGTTTTTTTTTTCGCTCGCTCTCGCGCCGAGGGGGAAACAACAGCCCTCTCGCCCCTGGCCGAAATTTACGGGACAGCCGATATTTTCTTTCTTTCTTTCTTTCTTTTTTTTTTTTTTTCTTTCTTCTTCTGCGAGTTCCACCGTCGCTTTTCCCGCCCCCGCCGGTTCGGATTTAAATTTAAATTTAAATTCGAATTTGAATTGAAATCGGTTCGACCGATTTGGATTCTCGGATTTTTCTTGAGTTTTCCTTTTTCCCCTCTGTTTTTTCATTCGAAAGCATAAGCTCTGAATATCGAGAATGTACGAGCGAGCCGTTTATTATGAAAGTGGCCCGAGCTCGATTAATCTTTATTTGAATCAAGGTTTTTAATAAGTTTTCTTGCGTTTCTAACCCAATTCGTTTTGATGAACATTGTTTAGAAACTAACCGCTGTTCCGATGGCTTTGAATGTATTCAAGCTATTTCAGTTAGTGAAATAACTTTTGTTTTTTAAATTTTTAAAAACGCACAAGTCTCTGATCTGAACGAAATCCACTGAAAGAAAATGTTGCAATTTTGTGTGATAAAGTTTAAAAAAAAATATCCAACTTTTATTCAATATTAAGGAAATGTTACCTTCAAATAATGTTTCGTGAATTTATAATTCATTCTTCTACTCAATTTGCATATAAGGAAGGGATTTATTAAATAATTAAGGTGTACAGGTGTAACAAGTCCATTATATCGTTGTATTTCAGTGTTGTCAGTTCAATATTATTATAGTTTCTTGGCCTCCCGCCGACCAAGCGATAGCAAATCCAGAGTTTTGATCAGTGCACCCTCATTCATTGACGTTTCACAGAACATTTTATATGATTCTGTTCTCGAAAATCGCATCCAACATATTTTTAACCAATTTACCCTTATTAGTATTTTTTAAGTTTTTTTTTTCTCTAAAAACTGCGTTCTCCACAGGTTTAATTGAAATTAACTCCTCTATCCTTAATGAAAGTATTATTATACTTTGACAATAAAAAAACATAGCTCTCATCTCATTTCACCGCGTAATATAATATTTCACATCGGTTTGAAACTCTTAAAATAGGGACTCGAGCCACTTTCAAAATAAAAAAAAGTCTTCAGCGGTTCTAATTTTCCGTGTGCAAAATCTCTCGGTAATTTTAAATATCGTCGCAAAAACTTGTTTAAAAATGAAAAGCTAACGTAGAAAATGTAAATATTATAAAGCAGCCGGTTTGATCTTTTTTGTTTTTCGAATGAAATGAACTTGGGCCACTTTCCGAAATAAAGGGGGTTCGCATGCACTCGGGTTGGAGCATTTCGATTCAAAAATATCATCGAAAAGGATAACGAGGCGAAATATCGTCGCGCCGAGGAATTTCCAATTTCGCTCCTCCATCTACACAGTCTCCACGGAAATATAACGTATTTTCGTACCGCGTTCTTCCATGCACCGTGTACCGGAATAACGAGGCTCTCTCACCTTTCTTCTTTCCAATCGATAATCCACCCCCTTCTCGTTCCTCGTTCCGATCGGGTCGCGCCCGTGTTTCGCGCGCTCTGTTTGCAGCGTCTTCGAGTCCCTTTGCGATATACAGACAGACAGAGAGAGAGAGAGAGAGAGAGAGGGGAGGCAAGATGCCAGCAGACTCGACTTCCGGTCGAGTGCTCATCGCAGAAGATACACGGTCGAGATACGCACGGATAACCGCACGCTGTCCTAACTGGGTTACTGCTAGCAGCAGAGAAACAGCTTTCTCTTGCCCTTGGGAAAACGCCGCCTGTCGTCGTCGTCGTCGTTGTCGCTTCCGTTTTCATAGACCAGCTTCCTCCTCTTCTCTATCTTTCATCTATTCGTTCAGCGTTCGCCACGTTGCCCATCGCGATGCTGCGCGAGTACAAAGCGCGATTGTCTGACGATTGTCAAACGTTCTCTCACGAATTCTGCCCTCTTATCGCGTGTCGAACTAACCGATTTCCGCATCTCGCTTCGCCGCCAGAAGACCAGGAAATTCACCTGTCGATCGAGGCCTCGTTCTCCTTCCGAAATGGGCCGTTCGAGATCGGAAATTTTCTTTCGTTCCGCGGTGGACTCGTTTCGTTACTTTGTCACTGTTACTTGCTCTGTGCCCTGTGCCCCGACAAATGAAATCTCATTCTTCTTTCAAAGAAGAATGCCGTTTCTTTCGTTCCCACGAGTGCAACTTCTCCTCCAATTGCAAATGTTACACACTTGGTGTCCAAGAACCATCCACTGGGAAATAAATAACTCTAGTTTGTCTTTATTTACGCTCCATTCGATTCAGAATGCTTGGCTTTTCTAAATGGCGGCCAAGCTATCGACGACTGAGTTCGAAAAGTATAGACTTTTAGTATATCGTATATCGACTGATGATGATTGGATCTTGCTTTGACTGCTGTCAAAAAATGTGTTCAGAAAATCACTCCTCTAAAATCCTTAAAAAATAGTCTCTCCTCGATATTTTTCCTTTGTAACAAGCATTTGGATTATTTTTGCCAAGAAACACTGAAGAATCGTGGAGCAGTATGAGAGAATGTAAGATCAACCAGAAAGTATGTGAGAAGTTTCCAAAATCTCATTGCCACCAGTAATTCAAGTTTTGATGATCGCATCCTCTTCTGGAAACAGTCCCATTGCCTTCGTGATACTTCGTGATACGCACGTGTTTGTGACATGGCGCGGAAAACCTCATCGTACTTGAGACTAACTGAAACTTATGGAACGCATAGTGGAGGTTTTTAACACTAGAACTACCACACCAGTCAAAATGACTGGTTTTACAATTTTATTTTAAAATTTCTATTTCACGTTATAATTTTTCCCCCTCAATGATGCAATGACTTTTACAGTGATAACTAAAGATATAATAATATAATGAATTTTATTTTATTTTTATTTATTAGAAATCAAAATAATTTTGGTTGAAATAACTTCGTCTTAACTGTCGGTAGTTGTAGTGTTAAGTAGCCTATAACTGCGAATTCTGCGCACAAATGTTTCAGAATAGAGGTAGCTAACTGGCGACTCGCCTTGCCCTCACTCTCCTGATTTTTAGCGCTATCCCCTCCACGCGAGGAAATTTCAGTGTAATGGAGGGGGTAGCGCTAGTTCGTGATACTTCGTGATACGCACGTGTTTGTGACATGGCGTGGAAAACCTCATCGTACTTGAGACTAACTGAAATTTATGGCACGCATAGTGCAGGTTTTTAAGTAGCCTATACCTGCGAATTCTGCGCACAAATGTTTCAGAACAGAGGTGGCTAACTGGCGACTCGCCTTGCCCCCACTCTCCTGATTTCTAGCGCTATCCCCTCCACGCGAGGAAATTTCAGTGTAGTGGGTAGCACTAATTGCAGTGGAGGGGGTAGCGCTAGCGATGGAGGTAGAAGCAAGGTTTCTCAGTTTTAGAAATTCGATATGCTAGCTTTGGTGCGCGTCCATGTCACAAGTATCACCTTTAACGCACTTTTAACCCTTAACGGTCCGGAAGTATTTCAAGTTTACTTCCCACCAGGTTCAAGCTATTTTTCATACGAAGAGAAAAAATATTGAATTGTATCCAAGATGGAATGTCATCAATTTCTGTAACATTTTTCCACTCGGTGTTTCTCATCAGCAGTATATCACGTTCATATTCTTCATCCTCGTTGTAACTTATATTTGGAATTTTTCTTCTTTTTCTAGGAACTACTTCGCTATCGCTACTATTATCGCTATCATTATCATGTCTGAGAACTAATGCTTCTCAGATTTTTCATTTTCATCAATAGAAATACCGAATTCAAACTCGTCGTCGCTACTGCTAATATCATTGAAATTATCGTTATCGTCGTGTATTATTCTCTCAGAGTTTCCGGCCGTATTTTACGGTTTTATTAACAAAATAAAATACAATAAACTGTGTGTAAAAGAACTCCGATAACGCGCAGGAAAAATCTTTTGAAAAATCAAACACAAGACTGACTTTGCACGCGAAGAGTAGAAAAGTGCACGTACACGAAAACGATAAAAGATAACAAGAACATAGATAACAAGCGAAAACAAATTCACAGAAATGACATGGCACAATACTTAACGCGTTAATAGTAAATGTGACAACTCTAACAGTGATGAAAATAATAAATTGGTTTTTGCCGCCATATACGCGGCATTGGACCCAGTAAGTAAAAGTGAAAACAGTGAAGCTTATATGGCGGCATTGGTCCGTTAAGGGTTAAAAGCTCGATCAAGCATGCTCGTTGAGTCACAACACCTCGACAAGCCCTGTTTTTGTCGAATTCGCTGAAGAAGAAAAGAAACACGCTCGCCTTTTCTCTCTCTTCGATGGAGATCGAACAAGCCCGTATTTTTCTACGAGCCTAGCACTAATTGGCCTCGCGCGCTCTCGGGGAAAGGACTCTAAATCCTTATTTATAGAAGTCGCCGAGGTTTTCCGATCGACGATTCGGGGAATCGTTGCGCCAGGATGGAAGCCGGCTTAAGGCATACGGTCGGTTGATTTAAGAATCGTCCATCCGAATCGACCAGGCGAAATTTTCACATTCACTGGCCGCTCCCTCTGATCATCGGGGCCTAGATGAATCCTCAGAAAATCGCGCAAAGTCGTCGGGCAAAGTATTGAATGATCGAGAAAGAACGTGGTGTTAAAGAAGCGAGTTTAGAATTCAACACCTTCCGGAGAAGGTCTTTCATTTTTTGAATTTTAAACAAAACGAAAGGAATCTCTTTCGTTTAGCACGAAAGTTACGATAGCCTCGGACAAATCATTATGTACATTTAGTGACTTTTTTTTTTTCTTTTCTGTATGTAATGGTATACCGAGAATAAGTGGATTATCTCTGAATATAAAGATATTCTTGGAAAAGATAATTTCGGAAGAGTGCAACTCGGACCAACGAAGAGGGAAAGCATTTTGGTATATATTTTGCAAATCATTTGTCATCGTAACGTGTGACAGTGATATCTGAGAAATGTCGAAATTTCGGAAAAATCAGCTTTTATAACACTGAAAGCTCGCTTATTGTAGTACGAATTTTAAATCACGAATTCACTGAATTCGACGGTGTTTATTACAGAAACTGCTGAACCCAGTTCGGTGAAATTTACGGAATTTCACGCATATCCATAGATCATTTTGCAACGAAGATAGAAAAGTCAAAAAATTTCGTGAATTCAGATGATAATAGAATATTTCAGATTTACTAAATATTCTAAATTCACTCGAGTTGTAATATTTTGTAAAAATTAGCAGCCCTTAACACTGTTCCTACCGACAGTATTCACAACTTATATTTTTCAATATAGAATGGAGATAAAAGCCAATTTGACAGTATAGAAATATAGTTTCTTTTATTCAGAAGTATATAATGTACATTTTATTCGTTTCCACCGCATTTTTTATTTATTTTACAGTCATAGTAGATGAGACGGTGTAAAAAGATCCGAGGTACTGGGACCGCTTCGGATACCAATCATGCAAATAAGCGAGAACTGTATAAACACTTGGAAGTGCCTAATCAGTAAATCAGTCCCTGGAAGGCACTTTTCGGCTAAAATCATGCCACAGCTGCATTGTCTTTCGTTCGTAACGACTTCATAGCTTTGGAATTGAGTCCTTGAGAGAATACCATTACAAAAAGATATAAATCGTTTCACCGGTCGAATCACCGGTCGTGATAGGTAAGACAGGCTACAAATTTTTCTCAACAAATAAACAATGAAAAAAGAAGCGAATATTGAAAAATGTATTATACGTACATTTGAGGGAAAAGTCGTGAAGTTCAAAGTCGATTTAATTACGTTGTATATAGGAGATTCTAATCGAAATTTTGAAAACGGTCATTTGTGACCGTGGTCAAAAATAGTGTTAAGATTTTCTTGGAGATCGAAAGGGTCGATCCTGTCCTAAGAGTAATTCCAACCCCCATCAGTCGAAAATCGTACGTGCACGGCGATGAAGAGGACGATTGAAGAGGTCGTGAAAAAAATTATTCCCATTCCGTTGCCTCTGAAGTTTTAAAGCGGATAATCTCGAAACGTGCGAAATAATAAGCAGGGATTACACGGGACGTGTTCGATCGTCCGTGGAAACGACGACCGGCAGAAAACGAGAGAGAGAGAGAGAGAGAGAGAGGGGGGGTGAACTGAGAGAGGGCGGAAGAACGGAGAGCGCAATTTCAATTTCAGAAAGTTGATTTATTCCCATCTTCACCCTCTCAGCGATCGTCTTCCAGACACCGTTGGAATCTTCGCGGCGCGTTCGCAGCTTCCGCCTACTTCTCCCCTCCTCCTCACCCCCCTCTCCACCGCTTTAAAGTCTCCGCGCTTTCCGGTTGGAAGGGGAAACCTTTAAACGTCTTTTCTACCCCACCCCCTTCTTCCCCGGGAATTTATGTGTCTCCGATAAGGCCGGGGGAATATTGCCTCGCTCGAGCCACGAATTATCAATCGCGGAGAAGAAGAGGAGAGGAGAAGAGGAGGGAGGGGCAAGCGCGTGTCTTAAAACGCGGTGTCTCGTTATATCGGGCCGAATTATTCAGAAGCTTATCCGATCCTTACCCGGGCCTGGTTGGGGGGAGAGGGAGAAGAAAAAATTCTCATCCAGTAGTCGGTGAAAAGTGAATAGATTTCGAGCGTGTGTGTATAGCGTTCGCTTCGTGAATGATCATGATTCAGTTTCAAGATCTGGCGGCTTAGATTTGATTACCAGACGATATCTCGGTTCGATTCGTGAGACAATGCGAATTGAAACAAAGGGAGAGAAT
This sequence comes from Tetragonula carbonaria, assembly GCA_032399595.1. Lineage (NCBI taxonomy): Eukaryota > Metazoa > Arthropoda > Insecta > Hymenoptera > Apidae > Tetragonula > Tetragonula carbonaria. The sequence goes on along the minus strand of JAUCRC010000012.1, from coordinate 11,646,234 downwards.
TCGAACGAAAAGGGGGGGGGACGCTTTCGGGATCGAGAGAAACGAAGTCGCGGCGTGCTTTTCCCATTTTCTCCGTGATTCTTATCATAATGGAGATTCTTTAATGGCGGTCGCGCGATACGCGATAGATTGAAGTGTTATGAAGCATCGTAAGAGAGAGAGAGAGAGAGATAGCCTATGGTGGACCAGGCTGCTCGTATTTCACGCTTTATACGCTTTGTACATTCTTGAAATATTTATTCCAGCGCTAAAGTCCCGAGCTGCTCGAGCACCTCGGGTATAAAATACGATGACCGATGCAGCAACGTGCGCGCACGAGCGCCAGTCAGTTTTCTCGCTCTGTGTTGCCTCGTTCGAATTTTATTATCCCCCGGGTTGCCATTTTCCCCGGAACGTTGCCGTTTTGTTCGTTCCTCTTTCGTTGCGCGTTTTTTTTTTTTTATTTTTTCTTTTCGAAAATTCAACCTTTTTCACGTTGCCTCTGCCACACGCGCGTACTCGCGCAAACGTGCATAGCACTCGAACGCTTGCGGGGACATTCTTTTTTTTTTTTTACGGACATATTACGCGTCTGTTGCATTTGCCAAATTTGCATTTGACCAATTTTTGTGTAATTTGTCCCGACCGTTGTGCACGAAATCTGCGCGCCGTCCGTCAATTACAATTTCGTCTATTTCGTTTATTTGCTGCTTAGTTTGTCCGAGAAAGTGCAACAAGTTACAAGAGCAAGCGTCAGGACGAAATTCCTGTTGCATAAGGTGAAGAGTCTCGTAAAGAGAAGAGAAAATGAAAATTAAATAAGAAAACAAGAACGGGGGGGGGGGGGGAGTAAAATCGAGACACGATTTTAACGTGTTTAAATTTCCACCACTTTCGTGGAAAAATTATTCTCGCCTTTCCACTCGCTGTATAACATCATCGAAAATGGAAAAAAAAAAACAGAAAACAAAACGAATTCACTGTCAAAGTAGAGACCAAAATGAATGGTTACGCGATTTTTTTCTTTTTTTTTCACGCGAAATTACATCAGTTCAATCGATGTTTTTTTTACAAATAAATTACACGAATCATTATATATTTGTGATTTCATGTGTATTATCAAGGAAATTTGTTACAATTGTAATTTATATAATATATTTGTAATTTATTCAATTTGTTTACATATGATTTTCGTAGAGTGTAGAGATAGACAATTTTTCTTTTCGTTATTTACACGAAATTGTCCTCCTCGCTCTATGAGAGTGATATACAAAATGAAAATAATACCATTATGTAAAAAATTATAAATATTATTATAAGTTAACATGATAAATGATTGAAATTCGCAAGCAAAGTAAAGATAGCCTAACCATCGCAGGTATGTTCCTCACTCTACGAAAATCATATGTAAACAAATTGAATAAATTACAAATATATTATATAAATTACAAGTGTAACAAATTTCCTTGATAATACACGTGAAATCACAAATATATAATGATTCGTGTAATTTATTTATAAAAGAAACATCATCGACAACGCGAAACATGAAATTATAATTTATTTAGTAAATTAAATTGTAAATAGATGAAATTGAAATTTGTTCGTGGCTAAACTAAAATTAAAGGGCGCAAGTATAACACAGCATCGATACATTGTCACAGTTACGCTCTTCGTTCTACGTACATATAGACAGCGTGACGTTATTATACATATAGAAACGCGACGTTTCTCTCCCGTTTACGATCGTCTTCCTGGCGTGTGTTCCTCGTCTCTATCGAGATCGCTGGGGCGAGAAAATCGCCGACCAGTGTCCGATCAGCGTGCACTTAACCACTTCTCCTATGATCCTCTCTCCACGTAAATATGCAAATACGCGATAAGACACACAGAGAGTGAGAGAGAGAGAAAGCTACGTGTAGATGATAGGCGTATTCAGCTACATATTTACGTCACCGGGGTCGGATCGCAGACCAACTTGGGCGAATTAATGTCGTTGGAAACGGGCTACCAGCCCGGAGAAACATGGCCAGTTAATGGACCCATCGGCGAGATCTAATTGCTCGGATAAAGGCAGGCTATCTTCGAGGCAGGCTGAACCGCGTCCGATATATCGAGCATAAAATCAACACCGCGATACACACACCCGATGCACACGAAATTGAAACGTTCCACGCGGATGCCGCACCAACCCAGCCAAAACTGACTCAGGCGATGATTTCGCGGTTGGGACCTACATTCCCTCTCTCTGCTCTCGCCCGTATGCACGTACGCCTGTTTGTCTGTCTGTCTGTCTGTCTGGCTGGCTGTGTGTGTTCGTTTCCCGCGTTTGTTTCGTTTCCGTGTCGATTGCTCTGTTCCTGACGGTCCTTTTATTCCTCCCGGACGTTTTAATTCGAGAGGAATCGGATATAGATCGATAGGTTCACTCCCCAAGAGCAGCGACGTTCTTTTTTTTTTTATTTTTAATTCTTTTTTTTTTTTTTTTTTTGACGTTAGCAATTGCGTGCAATTTAACTGTGTAGAATTACTCGATCTTGTTACTAATAATAAGATAACTTTTTTTTCTTCCGCTGTAAGAATTAAATTATCGATAACTGTATTGTTTTTTGATAGATTTTTGGGACGAAAAATCCTTGCATCTAACAACAAGCGAAATAGATCGACAGAGAGAATCGACGAACGTTCGATTCTTATTTATTCCACGCGTGTGAGAATTCTCGCGGTCTTTCGAGATAGAACAGAATGCTGGAAAGTATATAAAATTGTGATATCTAGATATTTTCTAGATAGATAGAAAAAGTATTTCTCTGGTTTACCGGCAGCTGGAAATGGCCAATGAAATTATCGATAAATGCATTGTCTTCGGCAGATTTTTGGAAGAAAAATAGATGGATAGTTAGATAGATCGACAGAGAGTCGACGAACGTTCGATTCTTATTTATTTCTGCGTGTGAGAATTCTCGCGGACTTTCGAAATAGAACAGAATGCTCGAAGGTTTAAAATTGTGATATCTAGATATCTTTTAGATAAATAGAAGTATTTCTCTGGTTTACCGGCAGCTGGAAATGGCCAATGAAATTATCGATAAATGCATTGTCTTCGGCAGATTTTCGGGAGAAAAATAGTTGGATAGTTAGATAGATCGACAGAAAGTCAACGAACGTTCGATTCTTATTTATTTCTGCGTGTGAGAATTCTCGTGGACTTTCGAAATAGAACAGAATGCTCGAAGGTTTAAAATTGTGATATCTAGATATCTTTTAGATAAATAGAAGTATTTCTCTGGTTTACCGACAGCTGGAAATGGCCAATGAAATTATCGATAAATGCATTGTCTTCGGCAGATTTTCGGGAGAAAAATAGTTGGATAGTTAGATAGATCGACGGAGAGTCGACGAACGTTCGATTCTTATTTGTTCCTGCGTGTGAGAACTTTTGAGCGGTCTTTCGAGAAATAAATGGATTGTAATGATGAGAATCGTTCTGGATGATGGAACAAGCTTTGTTTTCCGAGGGCAATTGATGGAAACTAATAGCGCCGCGTCTCTCGCTTCCATTTGCGAAACCTGGGGGGAGGGGGGGGGACAATGATTGGCTCGGGAATGATTTCAAGCAGTCTCAAACCTGGTGGTATCGAGTATGCGTATTATTAAATTTATTTGGCAAAACCGGGAGAAAGAGGAGTGGAACCATGAAACATCCGGTTCGGAACGGAGCGGAGAGAAAGGCGTTCGCCGCTGCGTTTTCTCGCGGTGCGCGCCGGCTAATTTCATTCGCAACGAAATTAGATACATGGCGGATACACTTTTAAACTCTCCTGTTCCTCCCGGTGCCCACGCACGGTGTGATTCACTCTGCAACTGTTCACCCTCTGCGCGTGGAAATTGCGCGAGAGAAAAGGCCAAATTGAGAGAAAGTGCCAAAAGCGCGCGGTTTCGTTTCGTAGAGTTTCGCGCCGACACTTCTTGATGCAATTGTACAGGGTGGAATGAGAAGTTTGTCTTGTGGCTGTCATAGATGATTTCTACGTCTTCGATTTGATGAAAATCACACGTGAAAGAGTCTGCTCTTGATCTTCTGAATTTCAAGGTCGTAATATTTTTTCTTCCACTTCCTTTTTGTATTGTATTCTACTCATCACGAAGGCAAAACTTTGCCAAAGAATTTGGTAGCTCTTTCGAAAAGTAGCAAAAAGTTTCTTGATCATTGAACATTGCGTGCTAACAGCGACTTTATGGTTCTGCACGCGTGGACGTTTATATTTAGAATAATAATAATAATAATAATTATTATTATTATATTAATAGTTAATAATATAATTTAAAAGTTTTATATAATATATTAATATATTAAAACATTAAAAGTTAATAATAATTATTATTATTAACTTTTTCTTTCTTTGCTACTACAAGCTTATTGTACGTTTCCTTCGGTAGTTCCAGTATGAATCATTTAATACCGCAGTTGCATGCGTGCTAACAGCGACTTTACGGTTCTGGACGCGCGGATATTTATATTTCGAAAAATGTTAACAGTTGGTTTTACCATTCGATTATTTAGACTCAAATTGACGCTACAACTACGACAAATCAAATGTTAGTGAAACCTAATGCGAGAATTATGTAATATAGACGTCCACGCGTCCAGAATCGTAAAGTCCTTGTTAGCACGCATGCTAATGTCAATTGACTTTAAATTTCAAGATAAAAAAAATTTCTTTTCTTGCATCGTATTCTACTTATCACGAAGGTAAAACTTTCCCAAGGAACCATAGGTCGCAGCATAGTAGTTCTTTTGAAAAAATGCGAGAATGTTTCTTAATCATTGAACATTGCGTGCGTTCCAACAGCGACTTTATGGTTCTGGACGCGTGGATGTCTATATTTCGAATAATAATAATAATAATAATTATTATTATTATTATTAATATTAACTTTTTCTTGTACTTTGGATTTTAATTTCTTTGCTAATTGCAAATATTATACTTTCCCTTCGGTAGTTCCAATATTAATCATTTAATACCGCAGTCGCGTGCGTGCTAACAGCGACTTTATTACGTAACGTTTACATTTCGAATAATGTTGACAGCTGGTTTCACCATTCGATTATTTAGACTCAAATTGACGCTACAACTACGACAAGTCAAATTAGGCTAGTGCAAACCTAATGCGAGAATTATGTAACATAGACGTCCACGCGTCCAGAATCATAAAGTCGCTGTTAGAACTCACGCGTTCGCAGTGTTAAATGATTGAGAAACATTATTGCCGTTTTTCGAGTGACTGTACAGTCGACAGAGGCTACTTACTTGTATCTTTCATCCTTTCGATTTTTTTTTCCGCTCTTCGCTTGGCAAAACACGGTTTGTGTACCGCTCGTAGCACCGTGTATATCCAGAATTCGGGTTGGTTGGAGAAAGAATGATGGGGGATTGATAGAAGCGAAAGAGAGAGAGAGAGAGAGAAGAGGAGGGAGTACGATAAGCGAAAGAGAAATGCAGATTGAAAATCTGTGGCCACCGTACGCGCGAGGGGTGCATCGGCAAGAAAATTGGGGTTGCGCGAGAATAATACGAGCCGCGAGAGGGGTCGCTCAACGTCCTATCCCACCATCGCGGGCATGGGGGAATTTTTCTTTCTTTTTTCTCTACCCTGCACCATCGAGGTATGTTGATTACATTTGTCGGAGCTCGCGGCTACTCCGTTTCTGTTCCACCCCCTCGAAATTATCCGGACGCTCTCTTATTTTTCACTGTGTGTGTGTGTGTGTAAGTGTGTTCAGAGAGGAACTCTCCTTTTTTTTCTCTTTCTTTTTTTTTTTTTTAAGTAGAAATAACAAGCGTTGGTTTTTCGAAATTTGCAGAATCTTGTTCCCTGTACTCCAATTGGAGAAATTATACAAACTTCCGAGTGATTTTGTTGAATTTAACTACTAGCTACAGTGGCATCGCAATATTTAGATTATCCTTCAATTATAATTATATAGATAACAGTATAAATTATATTTAGCCAGGCGATACGCCATTGTTAAAAGTTTTAAGACTATTATATATATGTCGAATTTCTTTTTTTTTTTTTTGAAAATAATATTTATAGAAAATAATATAATATTTATATATTAAATACAAAGTTGAAGAAGAAAGGGAAATTACATAATATTTGTAAACAATTTGCAGTGTATACTTTTCATTAAAAAAATCCTCTACCTTTCTACTATTTTACGCCTTGTTTCATTTATTTAAATTTTCATCGTCTCGAATGTTGTAAATTTAGATATTTCTGCGAGTACACGTTTCCAGACTCCGCATATCATGCTCTTTCCATACAATATCTGCAAGCGAGTTAAGATCAAACTGCGGCGTTTAATCGGCGTATTATTTAATTCTTTTTTTTTAATCTTGTTTCTCTTTCAAATATTCGCAACTTCGAAAAAATGCCGTTGCAGAAATTCTGAATTGACTAACGAGTGTTCGTTGAAACTCTGAAACAATGACTGACACAGCGATACATCGACTCGAATTATTTCAAAATTTATTAATCATTACAGCAGTTTGGGAATTTCTACAAGCATTCGTTGCACAAAAATTCGGCGAAATTTTGTTGAAGATGTTTGCGAAAATTTGGCGGGAAAAAGAAAAGAAAGTTCAAATTGAAGTCACTTTTGTTAGATACCTGTGTAACGATAATGTACGCTCGTGTTATCGGAGGTGCACGCGATAGTAAGACGTTTCACACTCGCTCGCGCATAAATTTCGACCGGTGACTGGTAATTGTCGCGCTTTTAATTTCGCGGTTTTTTTCAGTCGCGCTTCAGACGAGCAGTTGGTGCTTATTAAGTGCTCACCTCGCCGGTTCCGGTTATTCGCCGTCGCGTTTCGAGGCTATTTTTCAGCGTGAATTTAGCCTGAATTTTCGGGTCTTGTCTGTGTGTGTGTCTGTGTGTGTGTGTGTGTTTCTAGAGGCAATTATCTTTGACATTCTCCTTTCCCCCTTCCCCCGTTCGTATAATTAGCGGCTACGTTTGGAATACGTTAATGGCCGGTAAATACACCCGTAGTAGTAGATAATTTGTTCTTTTACACCGAGTTTACAACGAAATTTCTACGAATTTCCTGGTTAATCTGCGACTCGTTGCAAAAACATATTTCCAATTACTGTCTCTTTAAACTATCTAACTGCACGCGTTTGATACGTAGTTTGCTTTTGTAAGTGAAGGTTTCAAATTTTTTCCTTTTCCCGCCGTTTCTATCTTCTTCGTATAATTGGGGGCTATTTTTCGGATGCGTTGATGGCCGAAAAAAAAAAAAACACCGTGAAATAGAATTCTCTTCCGTTTGCAGAGCTCGACGAAATTTTTCAACTCGTAATTTCTACCTTTTTTCCTAGCTAGTTTATAATTCGTTGCAAAACTGATTTCCAATTACTGTCTCTTTAAATTATTATGAAGATGTACTACGTACATGTTTGATGCAGTTTGATGATGAATATTTTCCAGTGACCAAATGTTCTAAATTATTCTTTCCATTTTCCACCCCGTTTGAATAATTAGAGATTAGCTTTGGAACATGTTAATGGCCGACACTGTGAAATAGAATTCTTTCTTTTATTCAAAGATTTTCTACTTTTTTCCAGTTAGTTTACAAAAACAAAGTTTCTAATCACTATTTCTTAATAAACAATATCAGGTATACTACATACGCGTTTGACGTGGTTTGACGATGGATATTTTAATGTTATAAGAGTAATAATTAAGACTAATTTAATGTTACAAGAGTAATCACAAAGACTAGTTTTTTAATGTTATAAGAGTAATAATAAAGACTAGTTTAATGTTACAAGAGTAATCACAATTCTAATTTTTTGATGTTATAAGAGTAATAATGAAGACTAGTTTAATGTTACAAGAGTAATCACAAAGAATAATTTTTTAATGTTATAAGAGTAATAATAAGGATCAATTTAATGTTACAAGAGTAATCACAAAGACTAACTTTTTAATGTTATAAGAGTAATAATAAAGATTAATTTAATGTTATAGGAGTAATCACAAAGTTTAATTGTTTGATGTTATAAGAGTAATAATAAAGACTAATTGTAATAAAGATTAATTGTGTTGCAAGAGTAATCACAAAGAATAATTTTTAATGTTATTAGAGTAATAATAAAGATTAGTTAGTGATGTTATAAGAGTAATCACAAAGACTAACTTTTTAATGTTATAAGAGTAACAACAAAGACTAATTTAATATCACAGGAGTAATCACGGAGAATAATTTAATTAAATAAAAAAATAATTATTAAATATACAATCAACAATTATATTATAATTGAATAAAGAGAAATCAATTGCAATAATGAAAAGCCCAAGTTGGAACCGATCCGGTGAAATTGTTATTGATCCTTCGCGAGCGATCCTTCTGTGAAAGAAATCGACCTGACGGAAACCAGTGGAGGAAGGGGCTGTTAACCCTCGACCACAGAATTGGACGAAGTGTGCCGGTTAACTCGAAATCACCGGATCACGCTGGTTTTTCGTAAGCGCGGTTCCCTGCGATCCTCGATCCGGGCTCGCGCGTTCCAGTGTGTTCCAACTTGTTTGATTGATTATCCCGATTATTTCGACGGTCGGAGCTCCTCTGATGGTCGGATCAATCGAAGCGGTTTCCTCGAGCAACGTTTACCGAGAGAGATAGAGAGATAGATAGAGAGAGAGAGAAGAGTAAATAGGATTATTCGATTCCCTGTTTGCGAATCGGTCGCTAGTCCCAGTTTTGATTCGCGAATCAGTCTGTGTCGGGTGGAGGTTCGTCGGAGAATGCTGTATTATCCAAACGGATTTCGCCTTTCGAAACGTCGTCCATCGAACGACGTTCAAACACCGCAGGATTCCCCGTTTACCACCCCCTCCCCCCTACCCCGCGCGGATCTTCGTCTATCCTCATTAAAATTAAAGAGATTGTCTCTCGTTGCGTGACTCGGAGCTAAGAGACGTCTTATAACGAGATCGTGATCCATTTTGTCGTGGCACGTTTCCCGATTAATTTCCGATCGATCTGCGGCGGGAATTTTTCTCAATTTTCAGGAACTCGGTTTCATTTGCAGGATACACTGGAACCATTCTTCAGAGAGCTGTATGGTGTTTTCAACGTTCTCGTGCGGTTCACAGAGGAGCAATCTGTTTTTCTCCAGGGGAAAGAATTTCTCGAACTTTCTTCTGAACTTTCCAATTATTTTAAAACTTTCTGATTTCGAAGCTCGTTTAGTTGCAGTTTGACTTGAAAGTTAATGGGGCTTCCTCCGTGTAAAAAAATCCATTCTTCGAATAATATGAATCGTCACGCAGGGATAGGAAATCTAGGGATTTTGAAGATGTTTCAATTGGGAACATGGGCAGGGAAAGGCTGGGAACTAAAGTCTAATAAAACATTCCCGAGCGAAGGGATCGATGTATGTGCATTCGCATGCGTTCTTACACGTAGCTCGTGAATTTGAAATTTCAATAGAAATGAAGTTGTATTTTTCTCATGCAATGATAAGACTTTATAAAATTTCATATTAATTTATACTTATTATTTAACATAAATTTTTAATCTGTATTTTAATGTAAATTTTTAATCTGTATTTTAATATAAATTTTTAATATGTTGGGTTTTAATTGGTCAATAATATTTGACCAATATTTAATTTGGTTCATATTTAATATAAAATTTTAATCAATGTTCAGTTGGGTTTTAATCGATCAATAATTTTTGATCAACACTTAATTTATATTTAATATAAATTGTTAATCAGTGTTTAGTTGGATTTAAATCGATCAATAATTTTTCACCAATATTTAGTTTGCTTCAGATTTAATGTAAATTTTTAATCTGTATTTTAATATAAATTTTTAATATGTTGGGTTTTAATTGGTCAATAATATTTGACCAATATTTAATTTGATTCATATTTAATATAAAATTTTAATCAATGTTCAGTTGGGTTTTAATCAATAAATAATTTTTGATCAACACTTAATTCCGTTTATATTTAATATAAATTGTTAATCAATGTTTAGTTGAATTTAAATCGATCAATAATTTTTGATCAACACTTAATTTATATTTAATATAAATTTTTAATCAGTGTTTAGTTGGGTTTTAATCGATCAATAATTTTTGACCAATATTTACTTTGGTATATACTTCATACAAATTTTCAAGTCAATATTTAGTTGGGGGGAATTAAATTTGGTAAACCACGAACCTTTGGTGAATCTTTAGTCAATTTGAATCAAAGAAAACTCTCTGACCTTTGATTTCGTGGTATCAAAAGAAAGATAACGTCACCCATGTTTGTGACGTTAGATCTCATAAAAAAAAAAAAAAAAAAAAAAAACGTTGAATCGAGATAAATTTTCAATGTACTACTTTAATAATAACGTTCGATGAATGTTCGACTTTTCAAGATCGACTATCAAGTCAGATCGCTTTCCGCCTGCGAATAAAATTAAACCATCCGCGCGAGAGGGCCGTATAATTTATTCACGTCAGTACCTACTCTCTCTCTCTCTCTCTCTCTCTCTCTAGGATTTAGTACAACCTCGGCTGGTATCTTACTTCGCTAGACCCGTAGAAGGACTGACTGACCGGTGACTCAGGGATCTGCCGCGCCGTGTCACTGTCCTCGTCCTCCTCCTCGACAACGAGAGACGAAGAAAAATCCCCTACCCTACCGGTCGTGAGTGACGCGGAAGATCGGTGAACGCGGACGAAAGAGACGAGAGATGGAGAAGGTTGAAAAGGGACGGTCGTCGGGAGAACAGACGGAGGACGGACCGTTTCACGACGAAGAGAAAGAGGCTCGGTCGGTTAATTAATTAGCACGGTGGAGGGGGTGGGGAGAGTTAATGACTCGCTCGGGACACGTAGGAGGTTGGGACCGGGTTCGGGGCAAAAATTGGCGTGCATGAGGTCGTTGCATTAACCTATTTGCTCGCCGCGGCTACCATGAAACGAGCGTACTGTGTGCTCGAACGCTGGTCTCGCTGTTTCGAGGAACGAAGAAACAGGCGGCAAATACTCTCCTTTCGTTGAAGGTTAAGCAAATTTCAGCAGTTAACCCGTTCTTCGATCGTCGTGAATTACATCTCGTACGATCCTAATCGAGCACTCGCGACGTCTTCCGAGTCCGGCGAAACGCACGTTGCCCTTTTATTTCTTCGTTTAGTCTGCGAATATAGTACCGTTTTGACGTACGATAATCAAGGATAATAATAAAAGAAAGAAATATAGTAATGTTAGGTCGTCTCGCAAAAGTTTAACACTTTTAATCGGCTACTATTTACCGCTATCGGTAAACTGTGGATATCGTGTAATAATATATTCATATATTTTAACACTTTACCGACCGGTAATATCGTATATTAATATACACAAATATATTATTATACGATAGTAACACTTTACCGACCGGTAGCCTATTAATCGTCTATTACTTACCGCTATCGGTCGGTAAAGTGTTAAAATGCACGCGATAGTGTTTGAAATTTAGCGGACGATATTCATCGTCATCGAAATTTGTCTTCGCTCGTGTCGGCGACGAGTCCAGTGAATACAATGGCTGTGTGCTTAGCATAGATACGCGAGGAGTTCGCGGGATAGATAAACCGGAAATCGGTGTTCGAGGCGAGGTGGTTAAGGCGAAAGATCGAAACTGGCGCGGCAGCGTACAGTAAGAAGAAATATTGGTCTCGTTTGGAGATTCGTCTTCTTCTTCTTGGCTGGCAACTATTTAACATAGATATGCGAAGAACGCCAAGTTCTTCGTACAAAGTGCTCAGATTCTTTCCAACAAGTTAAGTAACCACGCTCGCTTATCTGCCCGTCGTTCTCGGCACGCTCTGTTCTTCTGTTCGAAGAAGCACTCGCGAGACGAATACCGAGGATTGTTAGAGCCAAACAGGTAACAAGTAAATATCATGTTGCCCCGTGAGTTTCTTCCGTTCTTTCATTCGTGAACTGTATTTTATATTTTATATCATTGAGTTATATTGAACGTCATTATATTGCATTGAATTATATTGAACGTGAATAAACGGAAAGTCACGTGATACAATTTTTCCAAAATTCCCACGTTATAAATATTATTGAAGATGCATTTTTCTATCATTTATTGAGCCAATTGTTAAACGAAAGGTACAGATAATAATCATACGTGAGGGATGTTCCTCGTCTGATTACTTTCGTTTCAAAAAAATGAATCTCTGCGACATGGTTGAATAAATGGCACAGGAATGCACCTCGAACGACATTTCGCAAATGCCAGAAGCTTTGGAAAGATGAAGGGAGAAAGATAATAAACGAGAGTGAATCGTACATAATTCAATAATGCGATGTAAAACGTGAAATATTGCGCGTACGATATTTGTTAGTAAAACGAAGGAAACTTTTGGGAAAATGTAATACTTGGAGAGTTAACCTTTATTAGTACCTAATCTCAATATAATATTATAATATAATTATATTATATTATTCGTTAATAAAATGAAAGGGACTTTTGAAACACTCTAATAGTTGGGAGAATTAATTTTTAACTTAATCGAACCTAATATCCAACCTAACCTAATATAATATAATATAACATAATACAATATAATATAATATAATATAATATAATATAATATAATATAATATAATATAACATAATATAATATAATATAATATAATATTATTATATTATTCGTTAATAAAACGAAAGAAACTTTTGGGACAATTCAATAGTTGAAGGTTAAGACAATCTAATAGGGAAAGTTAAGGAGGTTAGGTTGAGTTAACCTCCTTAACTTTGCACTCCGAATTATTTTTCAGTTATTATTATTATTATTATTGTTTTTTTTTTGGCAATTTAAAAATATTGAGTGTGACATAAGAGATGTCGAGGAGTGCAAATATCCAACCTAATGCAATATAATAACTTAACCTAACATAATGACTTAACCTTAATACCAGTTTTTCGGTAAAATTTCGATGACGACATGCGCGTAGCGAAAGCGCGAGATTGAGAATGATGCTCTCGAAAGGGTAACATCTGGTTTTCGATCGTGGCGATATCTCGACGCGTTACACCCGGTTGGTGGACCGACGTGTTCATGGCTACCATTGCTATATGCCGGCGCAGTTGATCTTGAGGGGAGACCGGATTCCCAGGGTGCATTAAACTATCTATCAATCTATCTCGGGTACAAGAGACGCGGAGAACACGCGTGTTGCTGCCGTGGCACGTGCATCTGTGCGATCTCTACCGTGGTCAACGAAGATATAGAACCGCCGTCGCGTACATGTGCATGTATGCAGAATCGCGTATACACGGTGTCCCTGCAATTGCAGCACGATCGGCGAAAACAACAATCGAAAAACGACGATTTTTTTTTTTCTTTCTCTCGTGTCGTATAATTCGCGTATGTATACATACAGAGGCACACGTCGTTTCGCATATACACGGTGTTCCGGTAATTGTAGCAGAATCGGCGGAAACAATAATCGAAAAACGACGATTTTTTTTTCTTTTCTCTCGTGTCATATAATTCGCGTATACATACAGAAGCACACGTCGTTTCGCATATACACGGTGTCCCGGTAATTGCAGCACGATCGGCGAAAACAATCGAAAACGACGATTTTTTTTTTCTTTTCTCTCGTGTCATATAATTCGCGTATGTATACATACAGAGGCACACGTCGTTTCGCATATACACGGTGTTCCGGTAATTGTAGCAGAATCGGCGAAAACAATAATCGAAAACGACGATTTTTTTTTTCTTTTCTCTCGTGTCATATAATTCGCGTATGTATACATACAGAAGCACACGTCGTTTCGCATGTACACGGTGTCCCGGTAATTGCAGCAGAATCGGCGAGCAAAAACAACAATCGAAAACGATGATTTTTTTCTTTCTCTTCGTGATTTTCCCCCATAGTTTTCGAAGTAAGTAAGTTTCAATTATTTATTCAGTTTAACTGATGCAGTTTGTTACATGCGTGGTTGCATACGCGCGTGTCGTTTCATTCGTGGGCAGACGCGAGAATGGTACTTTTACCATTGCGTGCAAATGTGAAACCGACGTTTTCAATGTTTCGTACGATTCGACTGGAGAATACTTGCGCGAATGAAGGGAATTTGCGAGGGCGAAGGCAATGGCGGCGGAGGAAATATCGTGGGACAGCGATTACGGGGAATTGTAGCACGCGTTCGATTGCGATTTATCGCGGAATCACGATATTGTTGCCGGGGCTAATGCGTCGTCGATAAATCTGTCTTCTCGGTCGAGTAGCTGCTATTTGTTCCGTTTGTATCTATGCTATTCGACACACGCACGCACTAATGGAGAAAATTATGATCTCTTGGAAAATTACTGGTACAAATTAATTATGGTTCACATTATATTCGTTGTACTACGTTGTACAAATCAAAATTATCTAGTTTCAGTTAACATTTCCATAAATTGAACGAATAATATTTGATACAGCTCGACAGTATTATATTAATATTATCGAGAGTCTATGGAGGAAACGTAGCAGGAAACATAGAAAGCAATACAGCACAGTTCGAGAATCGAAAGAAGCAATTTTCCATAGAGCAATTTAGATCGATCTTATAAAAAAAAAAGAATTATTCAAAAGCTTGCCTAATCGAGCGATCGAAGTTATACAAAATAAAGGCAGTTAACATTAAAAAAAAGGCTTAAAATTTCGTTTTATTGCGAAGACTACTTTCGTTTTCCTCTTTCACTGTTCCTACAAGTGATAATCTATCATCTTTGTTCGAATTGAAAAATTTGTTGGAACTTTGTTCGTTCAAATTCGTGGACGTGTGTTAATCAAAACTGCGCAGCTTTGATTTGCTTGCAACGAACGCTATAACGAAAGCCTTTGCACAGAGTGATTTTGCAAGATGCCATAGATTCTCTCCGCTAGTGCGATTAATCCGCCATATTTTCTAATTGTTTGAGACGCGTTTGTCACGGGAATTGTCGGCAAGATGTGAGAACACGGTGAAGAAAGCTACGTGGAAGAAACCACCCTCCCTCGAGAACGGACATATTTTTCGAGGGTACGAATCGAAGGGAGGAAGGATCGCGAACACGCAGCGAGTCAATATTGACTGGCAATCCTCGAAAATACATGCATAACTCGATCCCGGTGTCCCTTGTAAGTTGATCAACGCTCGGCTCATCGTCGATTTCATCGCAACACACACACACACACACACACACACACACACACACACACAGGGGGTGGGAGAGAGAGTGAGGATTCGAGAGGCTTCGGGGTACAAAGGCGCATACAGTTCTAAACTGCTGCACTGCCGATCGACTTTTGTCGAGGGATGTACAACACACACGCGCGTAGCTACCATCCCACCAAACAAGAGAATAGTGCCCCGAACAAAGGGAGGTCTCCGCTCCACCATGCTGCTACAATGCTATCTGCTCGACGTACTTCCGCCCTGTTGCGTTTTTCCGATTCCACCCCGAGACTCTCCCCTCTTTTTCTTTCTTTCTTTCTTTCTTTCTTTTTTTTTTTTCCTCTTCCCCTTCGACTATCATTCAGCCGTTCGTACCAACCCCTCATTCAGCCTCATGTCGCTCTCCTCCAATCGGTCGATCGGTAATGCCGGGCAACCAGTCCAGTACGCGGCGAACTTTCGTTTCGCGTGCGTACGTCCCGGTTTTTCGCCACTCGAATCTTCGCGGGGGTTAGATGATGCAGGTGTTGCTCTCGAACACGAGGATGCTGCTCGAGTTTGGTGAAACGACGTGTCGACGTCGTCGATAATAAGCTAACTGGCTGCCAGGCTTCGAGAACATTCCCCGACATGATGGGTGAGTGCTTTCGGTGCTCGCATTAGCGATTATTTTTTATTTCGCGGTATATTTGAAACAGTTTCCGAATCTATTGTTTGCATTCTCGTTCGAGAGCTGGACGATCGGTTTCTTCTCCATCTGTAGATTTTATTATTCTTTCTATTCGTATGACTGGAATTTCCATCAATTCCAGGACCATTAAACTTTATTGTAACAATTTTTATAATAAAAAAAACTTTTCCTTAAGTTACGATCGAATCAGCCTATTTTCATGGCCAATTTCAATTAATGTAATTTTATTAATCCTTTCCTTGCCTGTATTGGCCGGGGCAATTGCTATACTTTCATTCGATCGAAATTTTAATACATCATTCTTTGATCCAATTCTTTATCAACGCCTATTTTGATCCTTTGGACACCCGGAAGTTTATATTTCAATTCTTCCAGGATTTGGATTAATTTCACAAATTCTTGTAAACGAAAGAGGGGGGAAAAAGAGGTATTTGGAAATCTAAGAATAATCTATATTAGGTATTGGATTTTTAGGATTTATTGTTTGAGCTTATCACATATTTACTGTTGGACTAGATATTGATGGACACGAGCTTATTTTACATCGGCAACTGTAATTATTGCAATTCCTACTGGAATTAAAGTTTTTAGATGATTGGCTACTTATCATGGATCAAAATTAAAATTCAACATTTCATCTAATCATTGGTTTTATTTTAATGTTTACAATTGGTGGATTAACAGGAATTATACTTTCAAAACGATGAAATTAATTCGTATCGTGTGCTCGACGAGTTCGGTAGCTCCCATGTTATGTATCTATAGTCTTCGAATTAACACATTGTTGAGTTAACTCGTGTTAGTTATTTTCATTTTTTTCACACTCGAGGTATATACAGGATGTTACGAAATCTTTCAGCTGGATTAGTATATTCAGTTAGTTATTTTCATTTTTTTCACACTCGAGGTATATACAGGATGTTACGAAATCTTCAACTTTATTATGAAGGAAGATCACTTTTATTGATATTTAGGTTTGCGATTTTAGCGATTCAGAAAAATTTCAATCGTGACGGTGAAGAACGTTTCAATGAATTATACGCAAAGAAAGATTTATCTGATTATTCGAGTGATATTTTGAAATATATCGCTGTGGAAATCGATAGTTTATCGAAAGACAGTTGTGAATCGGTGAATTTGTAAAATCTGTTGTGTATCATTACACGTAGGTGATTGCTATATACAGTTTATCATACCAAAAAAAAAAAAAAAGAAAATTACAAAAATATATTATATTGTATCAAATGTAACATATACAAGAGATGTACAAAGTTATTTAAATTTATATTCTGTATAAATAAAGTATATTTAGATTGTTTCACTTTTATACTCAATCACGAAATAGAGAGGTAGCTTTTGCGTAAAATTGCCGATCAACAATATACAGTAGAGTCACACAATTATTAATTACATTAATTGCAGAATTATATGATTATCAATAGTAATAATAACGTAGATATTTCGGTGAACTTAAATCGCTAATCGCAAGTTCAATATTTTCAAACAGTGATTCTCTCGATTTTCGTGTCAAAATATTGCATCGTACTTGAAATATTTATAGCTATAAATAAATATTATTTTCTTTCTATTTGCAATTATAGCCAACAATTTTATATATTTTATATGTAAATATTAATATTAATAAATATATATATATATATGTAATCGTATTATTACTTGCAATATATAAAAATATATATATATATATGTAATCGTATTATGTACATTGTAATATATATAATCGTATTATGTACATTGTTTGCTGGATTTTCTCCAACACGCTCGAAAACGAAACTCGTCGAGAGTGAAATTGAATGAATTTATCGCACCGGTACTGATGTGTACTGTTGGAGCATATTACACACGTTTATACTGTAACGGGAGAGGGGGGGAGAGGGAAGGGAGGAATTACACACGACGGGACTTTGTTTTCATAATTTATTCTTTCGAGGACCGACGCTAATAGCGGCTCGGTGGCTCGGTTCTCAGTCGCGGTATTAATGGCCGCTACGATTAGATAACGGCGGGTTTAGATAACGGCGGAATCGAACGCATGAACGGATGACAGAAACACGCAGCCGTCGGTCCTCCACGGAGGAGAAAGTGCGCATAATTATTGGGTGCTCGTTAACGTTAGTGGAAAGCCGGGCAGGCCACCGATCCCTGACAGATACACGGCTAACGTCGTCGTTATATATGTATATTTATTTTCTAATCACAGCCCTATTAGCTGCTGCTGATCGACGAGTACGTACGTACGTGTGTCGTGAAATCGTCGATCTTTTTTTTTTTTTTACACTTTTATCAGTATTCGTTTCGAAGTGAAACGAAGAGCCGACGCGAGAAATTTTTACATGCATGCAACGGAGAGTGTGTCTTCAGAGGTTTCGACGATTTTCAGTGAAATACATAAGTATTTATATTTTCCTTGCACCTTTTTTTTTTTTATCTGTTATAAATTCTCGATATTCTTAGCACTTTGCAACGAAACGTTTACGTTCAGCGGAACAACAGTAAATTTCAAAAATGTACAAGTGTCACCGAATATTGAAATAATTGAAATAATTGATTCAGGTAAAAAGGTATTCGATTATACTTTTTATTCGAAACAATCCGCGAACTTGTTGGATATCACGATTTTTTTTTTTTTGGTTTTGTCCTACCGCGATTGTTCTTTCGCAACATCTGCGAAATCGTCGCCGCGGTTCTGCCTTCTCTCGCCGATCTTTTCTTTCACAACGTAGATTTTATACATTTGTGAAGGAATGCAACCCTGAATTTCACTTTTCGCTTATCATAAAAATGAAAAAAAAAAAAAGAAGAAAAAGTGAAAATGGAAGAAGTCACCAGATAAATCCAATAAACATGGTTACACGTGCGCTAACTTGTCGTATATTATTGCAAATAATATTTCAACGTGGTATCACTCGCGTAATGACAGATTCGTGTTGCCGTCTTGGCCATGTCGCGATCGCCGTATCAAACGAATTTCGCGTTACGCGTTAGAGACCTTTTTCTTTCTTAAAAAAAAAAGAAAAAGAGAGAGAGAAAAAGTATGATAATCCCAGAGGCCAGGCCTTAAGCCCGTGGAGACGCGTTATCTTCGCGCGAGCGTATTTCGCTTGTTCTCGTTTTCGATTTATTTATTAAACGAAACGAGATCTGCTGCTTCTGGGGAGAGGGGGGGGGAGAGGATAGCCTGGATTCCAGCGTACAGCGGCGATACAACTGGCGATAAACGGCGCGGCGTGGATAACGGTAGCGAGAAGATAACGTCTGCGCTTGGAAAATAGGATAGCAGGACGGTTTGGCGACGGTGAGCGAGAAAGTGTATGGTGCGCAATTATATATATATATATATATATATATATATCGGTGCGCATGGTCGGTCGCGAGCCAGAAACGCAAGTTTCGTGACGATGCTAAACCTATCTGCCTGATGATCGAAGCACGAATGAAAAGAACGAAGCGAAACATTGTATTGTACGATATATCGTATCTTTTTATACATACCTGCTCTCGTCTCTCTCTCTCTCTCTCTCTCTCTCTCTTCGGCTTGGTTGTTCCAGTCGTTTATCTCGTTTAGTCGCGGTTCGACTTGGACGTGGACACGTTCCACGATCGCATCGTGGGATAAGCACATGCATCGGGACCGTTGAATTCGCAGAAGTATGTATGGGGTGATCAAACTCTAATGGGAACTTCTAATAATTGGCCCTCGAAGAATCGTGGTTTTAGCTGCTTTTCAAATATATTGCGTCTTTTTTCTTTTTTTTTTTTTGATGGATGGACATGCACGACGTGCGACAAACTTCACTTTAAATTCACACGCTGTTGTTAAATTAATAAGATGATCCGTTTAAATTTTGATTGTAAATGAAAAATTATACCAATTATACTTTTATGATTAGTTGATAGTCAGTCATCTGGTTGTAAAAATCTGTACGAATGTATTTTCAATTTTTAAAGTTAATCGTTGTTGACTTTAAACGTTGAATTTAAAGATTTTCAACGTTACGTCCGATATCTATATCAATGATAGTTTTTATATCAGTTTATATCAATTGTACTTATCGTACAATTTGATACAAGCTAATTGTATCGAGCTTGTTTCACAAAAGTCCTCTCTGAGAACTCGATCTTCCTCGAAAGCGAGAGTGAGATTTATAACACTAACCGTATCGGCATTTCACATATACCTATTCTTGCCGTTACGAAATAAACGTTTTTTCTTCCGGAAGGAATTGTCAATTTATTGTAAGAAATAATGCACAACATAACTTTTAAATAATAATATGATAACCAATCGTATATTTTCATTTTTATGTTTATCATAAACAGAAGATCATAGGGGCAGCGTTTGCTTCATTTAGAAATAAATGAAGGATATTTTTGTTTTCTTAACACTTTACCGGCTGGTAGCCTATTAATCGGCTAACATATTCTAACACTTTACCGACAAGTAGCTTATTAATCGGCTAACATATTTTAACACTTTACCGACCGGTAGCCTATTAATCGGCTAACATATTTTAACATTTTACCGACCGGTAGCCTATTAATTGGCTAACCAACATATTTTAACACACTTTACCGACCGGTAGCCTATTAATCGGCTAACTATTCACCGCTAATACACGGTCGGTAAAGTGGTAATTGCAGTTTTTACAGATGACAGGCTTCTCCTTCCCATGCATTTACTGCAGACATATTTTTCACAAATCATACAGGATTTAATTGTTTTATTATCGTTGCAAAAATCGTATCTGACATGTTTCCCGCAAATGCGAAATATTACATTGGTCACTTGGAGAAATTCGTCGATAGTATTCGGCAAGCTCTTCTGCTAATTATAGTAAACGTTGCCTTGATATATTTCGTCCACTTGTTTCCTTATAAAGGACCCCGGTGCATTGATACCGATCAAATCAAGGATGTTGAAAGAAGCTTGCACAGGCACATCTATAAAGGCCCCCATAGACGTTGAAACATGCTGCGATGCATGCATCAACTCCTAGGTTTCATGAAACATCAGATGATGTTTCAGAATCAGCTTGCCTCCACTCTACCGATTCTTCAGTGACGCCAAAGTTGAAACAAGTGTTTTAAAATGTCGGATCGTCTTCCAACTCTAATATTAGTGATAGTAATGTTAGGTTTATTATCACGGACTTTCTTTGTCCAACTAATGCTAGAAGTCTATTTTTGTATCAGTGATTCCTTGCTTCTCAGTGGTGCTTGCATCAGTGATGCACGCATCGCAGCATCACATTTCAACGTCTATGGGGGCCTTGATATTTGGATTTGACACTGTAATTTCTCGCCATTCGATCGATCACATCGACGCTGAATTTGTTTTTTTTTCTTATAATATATCGATATTGATTTTCACACATTTACGCTTCGAATACTTAGTACTATAACCTCGGTTTGTATTCAAAAATTGTTAGAGTGCAATTGTTCGATTTCTAAATTACCCGTCGAGAAAACGTTTCGTTTTGTCTTCCGTTGATTTGTCGCCAGTTCGAACGATTCTCGATTTCGAAGAGAAACCAGGCGAAGAGTCGTCCCGAAGGAACAGAAAGAAATAGGAAGAAACGTGGAATTGCGGTCGAAGGAAGAAGAGGAGGAGGAAGTTGCCGAGGAGAGGTGAAAGTGGCAGGTATCCGCTAGGAAACGACGCGAACCAGCGGCATACCCGGGTAAATAGGGGTTAAGAATGCTCAGAAGGGGGTGAGAGAGAGAGAGAGAGGGGAGAGAGATTCACGCTCGGATCGGAGATTCGTTGTTCGCCGGGATCACTCCCTTCTCGGATAATCTCGGGGAACGTCGAGGCACCACCGATGCCTCTTGCCATTGGTTTTCGATTATCGAGCTTTCGTCTTCGTGGGAAGTGTCTCGTGATGCGTTCTCGCGCGGCCTCGAGTCGTCTACAGTCGTCTATACTCGTCTATACTCGACGATGACTCTCGGGTCGAGATAGGATTCGTAACGGCTGTTTTATTATTATTTCGACTTATTCGATGCTTATTTGATGTATTTCGTTGCATGCCACGTAAACGATCGACGCGATTCTAAATAGAATCACAAACGATAACAGTAACAACGAATAATCATAGAAATTTCACGAACAGAATAAAATCGATTAAACTGAAGCCGAAGACACGATGTATATGCTCATTACTATATGCTCAAATGTAACAATCGATTTTATTCTGTAACGATTATCGTTATTCTTTTATCTCTCTTTAATCTCTTCTCCAATCAACGCGTCGACGAATGCTTCTCTAAACTTTATAAATTTTATTTTAGAAGAAAGTTGCTCTGTGAAAAGGTGTGTACGCATTGTTTATATATATCTCTATAATATCTGATGCAACCTTTTTGGGCCATCTAATAGTCTTTCTTTACATAAGCCAACTACGAGATAATTCGCAAGATCTTTTTTTTTTTTGAAAAAAAAAAAAACATTCTGTATGCTTACTGTATAATAGGAGTTTTTAATAATATAATATAATTAAATTTATATAATTATATAATTAAATATTATTTTTAATAATATAATATAATTAAATTTATCTTGAAAACTACCATGGTAGTGAACGTGTTAAGTAAAACAATTCTTAAAAAGACAGACTCGAGGCGAAATTCAGCAGCCAGCTTTCAGTGTCGCCGGTTGCCATCGGGCACAATGGGGAGGAGGAGGATGGGGTGGGAGAGGGGGATGGTGGTGACCGGTTGCGCCGGTATTGTCATTTAAATGGCGTTTATAAATTTTTCAATTAGTCATTGCTATGTAAATTGAAGATGTGTAGCTGCGCGGCCGGTGCCGAAAGACTCGCGCGAATTCAAGCGTATAATAAGGAGCACCGGAGTAATTCAATACCGCGGTACCAATTTGCTTTGCTCATCGTTCCTTTTGTCCCGCGCTCGCATTTGCACGCTGACAATAAAGCGAAATTAATCTTCCCTTCGATCTGCGGAGCGAGCGAGCGAGCGAGTGCCGTGGAGGGCGGCATCGCAATCACGAACTTCGCGTTGACCGTTCGCTATCGGAATGACACTCCAGCCAGGCCAAACAATTATACCTTCTGGCGTGCACCGTTGATAAATGCAATCCCTCTCCTCCCCCCTCCCCCTGATAACTTCGAATTCACCGCGTTCACCGGCCTCGATGGTTGTTGTTCCATCTACTCGATGAAAGATACCCAATCGATTCATACTCGTTTTCCGAAAAATATTTTATGTTGATATCTCTCGTTTGGAAATCGTCCGATCTCGACGATCACGGTGAGAGATAGATCGTCGCGCGAAAATATGTTAAGTATGTAGTATCGAATTTTATTGTGTATAGTTATATATTTAGTTAGTTTTACTTTTAATAGATGGCCTGTTTGCTGAAGATGCGAAGAATGAAAAGTATGAATGCCATGTGATGTGAGAGGCACAGCTTTTTTTTTTAAAAAAGAAGAAAGTCGTGCGAGTCAGCAGGCAGTCGAAAAAGAGTGTTGAATGAGCGTGGTCAAAAAAAGAGTAATTTTTGTTGTATATTAATTGTGTCGTTTAAGTTTATTCGAATTATTGTTGTTTGAGTTGTCTATCTTGTATTTATCACTTGTTGTTTTGTTTTCTCGTTCCGTTTTCTTTATTATTTAATATAATAAATCATCTAAATTATATCCCTACAAGTATAGTTTTAATTTTGAGACGGCTCTGTTCGATCTCGATGATCAGACGATTTATTCTACTGTGAGATCATCGTACGATGATTGTCTTGTGTGACATGTATCGCTGTGAATGCTCGGTGAATGAAACACGATTGTTGGCATCTGGTTAATTAACCTCTTATTGTTTGCTGTGGTTCCGCTTCTAAAAATGTGTATCTATCTGCAACGATTGTACTCGTCAAACACTGAGTAATTTAAAAAATCATTAGTTTTTTTTTTTTTTTTTTTGAAAAGTCAATAATTTTAATGTTCAACTCGATGTCGATATCGATTGATCAATTAGTATTGATTAATAATAATTAACATTGATAAGGAGGAAGTATTTAGAAACGACGTAAAAAGAAACCAATCGAAATGTCTAAGATTTATGAATATGTTTTATTCTTTTATTCGCGAGGAATTTAATTCGAAAAAAAAAAAAACAAATTCTGATCGCTTTTCTCGCATGACGAGTGTACTCGTCATTCGCAGCTGATCTCTCGTTTTTCGGCACGTGTGAATCTGTGTGGAACTCATTCGAAACGAATGATCCATCGATGATACACGATTTCACGATGAATTTCACTACAGCAACGAAGTATGTTGACGAATTTTTGAAAAATTATCTGAACACCAGAATTATATACACGTAAATTATAAGCACGTATATTTACGTTCTTCGTGCGCGATCGAACACCCTTTTAGGCACATTGTGTTCACGTTCTTCGGTTCTTCATTAACACTAGAACTACCGACTGTTAAGACGAAGTTATTTCTACCAAAATTATTTTGATTTCTAATAAATAAAAATAAAATAAAATTCATTATATTATTTCTTTAGTTATCACTGTAAAAGTCATTGCATCATTGTGGGGGGAAAAAATTGTAACATGAAATAGAAATTTTAAAATAAAATTGTAAAACCAGTCATTTTGACTGGTGTGGTAGTTCTAAACGATGACACGCAGGCATTGTACAGCATTCGAACATTGTTCGAACACGCGTTCATGGATCGAAAGACGCGGCCGAAATTAATCGATCGGAGCGATTGCACCATCATAAGTAGTACCAGAGATTCTCCTTCCTGTTTCCGGTGGCGACGGTTTTGGAATAATACCAGCCGCGCCCAACGACCCGGCGCAGATCATTAATTCAATTCCCCGGAAGTGGTTCTCCACTCCTTCGTCAAATAACAATTTTCGCCCAGAAGAGACTTTTCTTTTGCCATTTTCCCGAGAGAACTGTGTTACCCATTCGTGGTAAGTAGAATACAATGAGAGAAAGAAAAATTAAAAAAAAAAATTGACCTTGAAATTGAAGGTACTTCGCGTATATATTTCCATCAAATCGAACGTGTAGAATTCATCTACGACAGCCACGGACGCGAGCTTCTCTTCCCACCCTGTACAACTTAACCCTTTGCACTTTTACATTTTATCATTATACTTTCTTTCCAATTTTTTTTCTACCAGAACGGCAAGTTAACACTTTACCGACCGGTAGCCTATTAATCGGCTAACATATTTTAACACTTTACCGACCGGTAGCCTATTAATTGGCTAACTATTCACCGCTAATACACGGTCGGTAAAGTGTTAACTTGCAATATATCATTTTGATCGAATACGAAAAATAACTTTCGAGTTGATCGATGATATAACCTTCTCAAATATAAACACGAGTACAAAGGGTTAACATTCGTGACAACAACGTGCGTCTGTCGTTGTAGTTAAAAATATTTAATTCGAGGGCGAGAGGGGATGAATCGAAATTAAATGAAAAGCAACGTCCCACGGGTGGGACGCATTCTAATGCAATAGAAATTATTCCTCGTTTCCAGTTACAGCCGCGGGCGGTGTTATTACGTTCTCGTCGTGCACGTCAATTTCGCGACTATGGCAGCCGCGATCCGCTCGAACAACGCGAGAAAACAACCTCTCGCAGCGCGTTCTAAAAACCCGCGTTTTACTACCGTCCGCAAGCCTACAAGCTTCTATTTTTATTATCTATCCTATTTAATAATTCTTCGTTTTCCGGCCTGGAAATATTATTCGAGGAACAAAGTCGAATCGAGATTGTAAAATTTATCGAGATTATAAAATTTCCTTTCTTTCTTTTTTTAAAGTAAATATTTTGTATCTTAAATTTGATCAGATATTTTTAGACATCTTCTTCTTTAATATAAATGAAATCGATATTTAAATAAAATCAGGAAGGTTTTCAGCGATCGATCGATAATTCTTGCGATAATTTCAGGGGATTATTATTTGTGCAACAGGAACGCAATCAGTCCGCTGTCTGCTTTGTTTTTTTTTTTTTTTTTTTTCAATTTTCGTGTCGATTTCGATTGATCGAGGACTTGGTATTTCGACTGTTTTTTTTTCTCTGTCTACGAAGAACGTCGCAAGAAGGGTTGGCGATCCTGTCGTTTCTTCGATTAAATCTGCGCTTGCCACTTGCAGTTCACCTGCAGCCAGATTCCGGCGGATTTTCGCCGTCGTTCCGAGGGGAACGGACACACGCGCTGCCGATAACATTTTCCATCGGCAGCTCGCGTTGATGTCCGACAAATCGATATTCGGAGCACGAGGCTGCAGGCGCGGCCCCGAGGGCACGACACAAGCGGGGCAAGCAGCTGCACGTGGACCAGGGTGAAAACGGAACGGCGCATGTTTTCGACGTCATTGTTTTAGAAACGGCGATACCCTGATTCGATTCGATTCCGTCCCACCTTGGGGAGAAACAAAATCGCAACGCGATTCTGTCGCTCGCGTCATCGATCGCGGTACGCAGCGCGATCGAATTAATGAAATTCAAAAACACTGGTGGAAACAAACACCATGGTCGTGGAAAATCGCGAAATCTTGCGGACAATTCACGATTATTCTCTGTCGTCGTGCAAAATTCTAAAATGTTGCGCGACTGTTTAACTTAATTGACTTAATTGTCTCGCGTGATTTCCATACTTAAAAAGATTTTATTTTATTTTTTTTTTTATTTACGCAGTACATTATCATTAATGTAATAATATTGTGACATGTTATATTCGATGCGCGTGCCTCGGTGGTTATCACGTTCGAGACGGCGTCAGTCCCCACGGGCCGACGCCTCGGCATTCGTTCGGCCAGCGTCGGTCCCCGAGAGACCGACGCCTGCAATATTCATTTGGCCGGCTCACTCGAATTATCTGTTTCTACTCATCTTGGCATCATCGCCGTTATGTCACCAAGTATATTTAAATAAACATATATAAAATTCAATTTTGACCGTGTACAGTTAATTCGTATTATTGAAAAAGAAGTTAATTCTTGAAATATGGATACATGTTTAAAAATAATATACGTTTATTAAACTTGAGATATATAATCGAGATTGTAATATCCTGGGAGACATCAACGTATATAAAATTTATTAAACTCGAACTGTTGTTGTTCGACATTGAAAATGTTAAACCCCTTGACTCGTAATATTGTGGTTAGGGTCTCGATTTAGAAGAAAAAGTAAATTGTAAATCCTACGGAATTTCAAATCAGATTTTAAATGTCGAACATCGATAAATAAATATTACACGTATCACGTTTCGATATCTTGGATATAGCCTAAATTAATCGTACAGTTTCAGTAAGCGATGCTCAACTCCTTAAAATTGCAAAGGAAATCGCGAGGCAAGGGATTAAGGGATAGAAAATTGTTGGAGATCGTGATGTAAAGTGCGAGCTCGTCATCTCTGAGAAAACGCAGAGAACTTCGACAGAATTATGCATGTAAAAAAAAAAAAAAAAAGAAGAAAAAAGAGAAACAGGCTGTGACTGTGGTTCGCTCGTTTCGACAGAACGAGTGGAAATCTCGCGACGTGAGTGGCCGTTGCGCGGTCACCGATAGTGATTCATATCATAATTTTGCAGGAGAAGATTTTTGCCTCTCGTTTCTCTTCGTTTGGCCGAGATTCGCGTACTCGTCCGGCGATATTTCTCCGTTTCTTCTTTATTACGGAAACTTAGCGAACGCTTTCGGCCGCCAATCACTTCGATTTCGTTTTCACCTGAGGCAAGGTGGAAATGACGCTGAGAATCGTCGTCCGGGGAATATCAGTCCCCATCGGAAGTCAAATTGATCGACTCTTCTCTCTCTCTCTCTCTCTCTCTTTTTAATAAAATTATCCGTCTCGTAGTCCAGTATTCTTGAGAGAAAGATATCATATAAAACGTCAAAATATCAGGGTACGGTTTTTCAAGATTTTTGAAACCCTCGAAACTCGAAACCTCTCTCTCTCTCCTTTCTCTGTCAAGAGAGAACAGGATCCTCTGCCGAGAGGAGGAGACTCTCCTTTGGAATACGCTTTCGGATGCTTTTTGCGCGAGGATTTTTGGAAAGCCGCCTCTTTGTCGGCCGGCCATGAATTTCTAATCCCTCGGACGCGTTCCTCTTTTCACGCGGACTAGAGAGAGGCCTTTGTGCTAGGCCGTCGCCTCTGTGTCGCCTTTTTAAACGGTGAACCGGGAATTTTCAAACCGGTAATTGCATATTTAAAGGCACCGATAAATATTTTCGCGGGCGGAACCGCGCTGGAATCTCTCTTGGAATCGAGTGAAAGGAGCGCGAGGTATTTCACTCTTGGTATAATATATTCAATAAATTCGATATATCATGACAATACAATTTGACGTATTCGATAATTCGATATGTTCGATAAAACTTATAGGTTATAACTCAACATGCTTTTACAATTCATGCTTATAGGTTATAATGTAATACGCTCTTAGCGTACGATGCAATACAAATTTAATACAATACATAATTTAATGTATTCGATAATTCAACAAAAACTTATAGGTTATAATGCAACACGCATTTGCAATACATACTTATAGCTTATGATACAATACTTATAGGAATATTACAATTCATACTTATAGGTTATAATATAACAAGCTCTTAGCGTACAATACAATACAAATTTAATACAATGTATAATTTAATGTATTCGATAATTCAACAGATTCAATAAAAATTTGTAGGTTATAATGCAACACTCTCTTGCAATACATACTTATGGCTTATAGTACAATACTTATAGGAATCTTACAATTCATACTTATAGGTTATAATGCAACACGCTCTTATAACACATTCGATATGATATAGTATTCAGTAAATTTAACGTATAATTTAATGTATTCGATAATTCGACACGTTGAATAAAACTTATAGGTTATAATGCAACACGCACTTGCAATACATAATTATAGCTTATAATACAATATTTATAGGAATCTTACAATTCATATTTATATCAGGTTATAATGCAACACGCTCTTATAACACATTCGATGTGATATAGTATTTAGTAAATTTAACGTATAATTTAATGTATTCGATAATTCGACACATTGAACAAAACTTATAGGTTATAACGCAACACGCACTTGCAATACATACTTATAGGTTATCACACAACACGTTTTTACAATTCATATTTATAGGTTATAATATAACGCGCTTTTACAATTCATACTTGTAGGTTATTACACGTTTCTCGGTACGATATATTCAATAAATTTAATATCATAATATATAATTGAATGTATTTGACAATTTAATACTCAGCGAAACTTATAGGTTATTACACAACACACTAATATATACTTATAGGTTAATACATATTTATAGGTTGTAATACAACACGTACAATACAACACATATTTAATTATATATATAATTTAACGTATTCGATAACTCGATAAATTCAGTAAAACTCGTAGCTTGTAATACATTGAATCGATCGAATTTTTGTTGATCGAAATTCGCACGAGCGAATTCCGCCGCTTGTTCAAGAAACCAGCGTTTGAAATTCACCGACGATGATACCGGCGGAGGTATCACCGGCGAGCAATTAGCCTCTTTTCACGTTGCTCTCGATTAGTTTGGCTAAATGCCCGTGATAACAGTCGGTATTTTAATCGCCCATCGCCGGTCCGTGGGATGTTTCGCGCACGAGTTCGCTGTCTACGATCTGCGAAACGGATTAATATTTCGCTCTGCAGCCGACAAAATGTCCGTGAAAATTGTCGATGCGTACGCCGGTCTTCCGAGGAATCTTCGCGTGGCTCACGAAAGTCGTCCAAGTAATTTTTCTCGGAAAAAAAAAGAAGAAAAAGAAAAAAATTTCGTACGTCGAACTTTCACCACGAGCTTGGTCTCGGATCAAAAGGCGGCTTCTGACGACTTATCGATCTCTCGGGGTTCTTGAACCTGTTTCGCTTTGTTGAGCCCGTTGCACGAACAGAGCGAACGTGACACACTGCTCACACATCGGATGAAATTTACCGCGCAACTCTCGGTTTAACACTCGTCGGATTGTCCGGCCAGTTTCCAGCGGAACTGTCGCAATACGCCGCGCGTGTCAGAAAGTTATATCGAATCGAAAGAAATTGAATTCGATTAAAATTGAATTCGAATAAAAATATGTACAGATGAAATTATTTAAAGATATACGCGAGCAGCTTGGAATTTACTTGTCAGCGCAATGAATATGTGTAACAAAAGAAAAAAATGTTTCCTCCTAAAAAGTGTCGATTTTCGCTGTGTATTCTTTTTCAAAAAATTATCATCGCTGCGTAATAAAGAAAAGACTTCGTATTAAAAATACACGAAAGAATCAGAATTCATATTAAAAATTATAATATTCACATTAATATATTTTTTTTTCCATCGAATTGTAATATATAACGTTTGAAAATGTACGAAAAGTGTACGAAGTATTTCACTCGGCGTGCCGAATTTCGCGGAGAGGCGTTCAACGGTCTTAATGGCGGGTTTCTGCGAGCGAATCGAATCCTAACACGCTCGAGGCACGGTTCGCGATCGTTCGATCGGTAGAACGACGTGCTCGAGCATCACGCTGGTACATACGAAACACGTTCGAGCTATGAATTGGTAACACTGACAGAGGAGAAAAGGAAGAGAGACAGAGAGAGAGAGAGAGAGGGACATTTTGGCGTTCCGCGGAGGCTTTCCCATCGGAAACGAGAGGAGCATCGTTTCACCCTCGTGTCTTGAAATTTTCACGGTACATACTCGGTTGCTCGGTATTCGTTACACGGGCAGCGATCGTGGATCGAATTTCTCCGGTATATACGGCGCGCGAAAAGCTGACGTTTAGTGACACGCCTACGGTGTCAAGCAGATATGGAAAGCAGCCTGTAAAAAGAAAAAGCCCGATAGCGAGAGCTGGAAGAAAAGAAATCCACACTTGCCCGTGGAGAGAGAGTGCAGCCTGTGTCACGGACCAGTTTTATTAATTTTTTAGTCTAGAGACCTCTCTCACGCACACACACACACACACACACACGCGCACGCACGCACGTGCACAGAGTCTCTTTCTCTCTTTCTCTCTTCGTTCAAAGTTCAAAATTCACCGCGAATGCAAATGCGAGACGACGCGCGTTTCACGTGTGCCGCGGTACAGGAACTTTCCTTGGTGGGGCAGGGAAGAGGGGGGGGGGGAGGGATTCGAATTAAAATTTTCATATCTTCGTTCGGAACATCTGCGAAATCCGGCCTGCCAAGGGAGATCACTTGGGCGGCGGCGAGACCTTGGCGGAAATTTATTAGCCTGGAAACTTTGCCCCCTTCTTCCGCCAGGAGAGCGAGGGGGAAAGGAGAGACTGCGCCAGTTTGCCGATACGTTCGTCGGAACGTCGTATTTTTCTTATTTCCCTAACGCTCGCGTAGTTGTAGTAGTAGTAGCAGTTACTTGGCGCGGCGTCGATCGAAAAATCGCGAGGCCCTTTTACAAGCGTCGATCGGCTCCGTTCGCCTTTGAAAACTCTCTGGACTCTGTGTGAATTTTTAATCTCTCCCCCCCTCGAGATAAGAAGGTTTTCTCTTCCGCGAAATCTCGAGAGATGAAGGACGGAGAAAGAGAGAGAGAGAGAGAGTGCAATATTCACGCTCTGAGGGCTCTCTCCCGTCTGCCGATCCAAACAATCTGAAATTTTAACGCCGCCGCCGATCCGAGACGAGGAGGATTTTCTTCTTATCGTCGAAAATTTGTTCGCATTCGCGACGAATTCGCAGAAAATTCGCGAAATTCACCAGTTACTTAGCCGCAACACTTTCTCCGAGATAAAGAGAGATCCACGCCATTTCGCGAGTGAATAAATTTCGCTCTCCGTCGCCATTTGCGAAAATGAAACGAGACAAGCACGCGGAATTCTCTCGTATCTCTCGTGCTCTTTGCATCTTGGACGTGCATCCCACGACGTGCTCTCAGCGGCCGCGGAGGGTAGGGAAAACAGAACGAGAAACAGGTGACGGAAAAGAAGGGAAAAACGTATGGTTGTGTTGGGGCGCTCCCACGCGGAAGGCGTCCTCTCTCTCTCTCTCTCTCTCGCGCGTGACTACGTTAGAATCTGTCGGTCGAAACCAGTCGCGCGATCTCTTTAAGGCAACGACTGCGTGGCTGCGTCCAAAAGGGGGAGAAAGAGAGCTCGAGGGAACACCGCGATGCCAGCTTCTCTACTCTTGCCGAGAGACGCATAGAAACGAGAGGAGAGACCATAGAAACGCGTTATATCTTTTATTTATTAAAGTTTTTGTTCCTTTCGTTCTATGAAAATTCTTTACATCGCAGAGATATTGATCAGCTGATTCGTCAATGTATCTCGATAAAGATTTATGTTCATCACGTTCTTGTAATTTGCTCTGGGAAGATAAGTGGAAAGTCCATTGGACAATTCGGAAACACGTGTATGCGCGTATTTCGAAGTTTTGTGATGTATTTTATATTTTGTACGTAATATATATATATTATTATGAACGTCAAATATATATATATATATAATATATAATATATAATATATATTTCATGTTGAACTCTTTTTATGGAAAGAAATAACTCAAGGTTAGTCAGGTAAAGGTTTTTTTAGTAGCTTTAAATATGAGCTCAACTGAAGCGAACTGCAGAAAACTCGACCATGTCGGATAGTGACAAAAATGGCAAAAGAATTTCTCGTTTCACACTGAGAGCAACTAGTGCGTGCTAACAGCGACTTTATGGTTCTGGACCCGTGAATGCCTATATCACGCAATGATTACATCTCGAGTAATGTGAACAGTTGGTTTTATCATTTGGTTATTTAGACTCACGCTGATGCTGCAACTGTGATAAATCAAACGTTAGTGGAACCTAATAGGTAACCTAAAATTACGTAAAATAGACATCCATGCGTTCAGAAGCATAAAGTCGCTGTTAGACCGCAGTGTTCAATGATCGAGAAACTTTTTTCAAAAGGACTATCAAGTTGCGTCACCTTTTACCTTCGTCATCGAGTAGAATACAATGCGAGAATTTTGCAATCTTGAGGTCATCAAGGTCAAAGTCAATTTTTCCAAGGCTGATCCCTGTACATTGTTCGTCAAATCGAAGGTGTAGAAGGTCATGATTCATGATAGCCACAGCTTTAGTCAAGCTTTGTTACAATTTATCATAGATGACACAGCGAATAATCAACATTGTACATGTTGAAGTGCCTGCAAGAAAAATGTATTTATATAGCAATTATATGATGCATGTATTACGAGTACTTTGACTAGATAACTCTTAATGCATACTTGCGACGATGATACGATAAATGGAGCTGTAAACCGGTTCCCGTTCGTTGATATAAATAAAAGAAAACTGTGGAAAATTATGAATTTGCTGGAATTTACCTACGATTGCCAATTATAGATTGTCGGACAAATTTTTCTTCCCACCCTGTACATTGATCATCGCGACCAAACGCATGGCATATCCATCCTCGCAAAAGATGATTGAAACTAATCGATTATCAAATTAAATAACAAATTTCTCTGAAAAGACTATTATAAAGGCCGTCATATTATTTCATTTTAATGATTTAACATTTAATTGTAAAAAGTCTTATTTATATTAAAGTAATACGGTATCTAGTGCTAGTTTATAATTTAATTTTAATACGTTTTTATATTATAAATCATATTATGTTTATTAATTAAAATTCCACCTATAACTATTAATTTAAAAATAATTCGTTTAAAATAATATTAATAGGCATTCATTGATTATTAACTTGTAATTAAAGTTTAACCGCTATTGCTGGCATTTTACTTTATTTATTCATTATTAATTTCAATTCCCATATTTAATTTTCATTAATTAATTTACAATTTTTTCTATTAAATATTTATTTTAAATTTGTACATTTAATATTAATAAATTATATAAAATATTAATATAATTAATGATCCAACCATAATTAAATTTCAATAAAATTTATATTTATGTTATTATTATTTATAATTCATGGAAGTATTATACACGCATGTATCAGGAGGATCGTTCTCGAGAGACGAGGAGAGAACCGCGCGTCGTTCAAAAGAAGAGAGAATAATACTCGTCCGTTTAAAAGTCGCTGCTACACAGAAATGCCGGAGCGCAAAACGAGTCGCGGCTGCGGAGCAAATGGCCGTAGAACCAGCAGTTTTTCCTCTCCTTTCCGTTGCTGAGGCTCATCGAGCAATTTGTTACCGATCGAGCGGTTCGTTCGTTCGACCGGTCTTCTCTCCTTGAATCATCGCGAAATCACGGCGAGTCTCGCTGGTGGCAAACCTCTCTCTCTCTCTCTCTCTTCGGAAGAGGGATATTTTCAACGATCGATTGGCGCCGCGATTTTTCGCCGATCTCACGTCGAAGGGTGGGTACTACCACGGGGGTTACGGAACGATTGGAAATGCGTGACAAATCGGGCGAGCATCGATCGACGCCACGCCGTCGTACGAACGTAGGTGTCAAGTAATTGACTTCGCTATCGGTGAACGCAATTTAACGCTCTGCTGGAGACACAGTCGATACAAGACGCCAGGAATTATTCGCGTAAGACGGGCACAGACAAAGAGAATATATGTGTGTGTGTGTGAGAGAGAGAGAGAGAGAAGGAGGAGAGCACTTTGCGTGGGAAATCGCGAGAAATTTTACCAGACCGATCTCTCCTCCTCTCCTCGTTTCATCGTTATTTGGCGACTAATCGTCGCCGGTGTTTCAACCTGAATAATAGAGGGTTTATTGTAATTCGTTACGCTTCAGATCGTGTTCTGGAAACACGGTCGAGTTATTTAGGCGGCATTTGCCAAGATGATGCGAACCTGCGTAGCGCGACAAATCATATAGAGGAACTCTCTCGCTCGCTGGAATGATTTTCGAGATGATTGTTGATTTAAGCTCGCGTTGATTCGCGACGATAAATATTCGATTTATTTTCTGTAACTTTTAAGAGAAATGTACTTTTACTAATAAATAAATAATTTAAATATTCTTCACTTACATAATTGACGAGCCACAATCAATTAGGATATATAATTTGCACAAAAAAAAAAGAAAAACACTTGATTTTCACTAGGGTGAAACTTGCCACACAATAGATCAAATACTAAATATTAAAAAAATTAAAAAAGTTGTTTGCATGTTTGTTAAATTTGAAATGTTATAAATTTATAGTCTAAAAGATGCACATATATATTATATACAATGAAACTAATATTTATTTATAGTGTGGTATGCTTTGAAGTAAATAGTTGGGCAGAGTGGAATTTTACAGTTTTCGCGCGCGAATTTTATTTCTTGACTTCTTTTTTCGAATAAATCCAAAATCAAGGAAGAATATATATATATATATATATATTTAGTGATAGAAAATGATTCTATATGTCACTGTTAAGAAATCGAAATTAATTTCGCTTTTATTTAGGGTATAGGGATTGGCGCCATCAAGAGGTTAAAGAACTAAACCTGGCTCGAGTTTAATAAATTTAAGTCTAATAAATTTAACAATTTGATTTAACTTTCGCGTTTTGTAAATGGGAAGGTTCGAGCGAATATTCGGCGAAATGCGGATCTTCTTCTGTCTCAGAGTATCGGCTACTTTACAATTCATTTTTAATTCGAGCAACGTTTGAATAATTTTGTTGGACTCTTACGATTCAACTGGTATTTTAGAACATCGACTGTACTAGATCGAGTGTAACATGTTCGTCGAAGTTCTCTGCGATAAATAATGGAAATATTCGATGATAGACACTTTTTCCGAATAACTATCGACGATTGAAGCATAAAATTTACTTTTATCGAAAACATTAAAGTCCAAAGGATGGAGGAACTTTATATATATAATACAACAAGTATATAAGCTTTCATTTTTTTATAATGTTAAAATGTAAAAATTATTGAAAAACACGCTACACGTTTCACGCCTGTAAAGTGTCCAACAAAAATTGTAAATTGGTCGTTTCGATCACTCTGATAGTTCTGATAATTCTGTTGTTGAAACAGTTTAAACTTCGCGAGAGAAAATCGTAGAACGATCGACTTTGTACTTTGCTAACCTTCAAGTTCTTCTTTTTCTAAAAATCGTTTTCAACATCGTGCAGCAAGGATAGTTTCGTTCTCGAGAATTGAAAAAAATTTAAACAACCTTTCGTAACCGTGGGAAAATTTTTTAAGCGGTCTTGAAGATTACAGTTTTTCCTTTAAATCTGCTATACGATTTCTTTTTTTTTTATCAATACCGATAAGTGACCAATTCTGTAGACGTACAGTGTATTTTTTTTTTTGCATTTTTAGCGATTTAAAATATACGAATAAAAGTGTCTTTCGTTGTCGAGAATTGAAAAAAATTTAAATAACCTTTCGTAACCGTGGGAAAATTTTTTAAGCGGTCTTGAAGATTAGAGTTTTCCTTTTAAATCTGCTATACGATTTTTTTTTTTTATCAATACCGATAAGTGACCAATTCTGTAGACGTACAGTGTATTTTTTCTTGCATTTTTAGTGATTTAAAATATGTATACGAATGAAAGTATCCTTCGTTGTATCATGGAGTTTGCCATTCATTTTGCGCTGTAATTTTTTCGATACAATCTATATATACTTCAGTGGTCGGTGGTTCCAGTGTTGTCGAACTTCATAAAAATTCAAGAAATATAAAAAGAAAAGCGAGTTTCGAGAGGAGACTTCACTCGCCGGAAAAATTGTTTTTCGACGTTCTCGTGAAAACGTCTTTGGAAAAAAAAAAAAAGAAACGTAGAACTCTCGTAGGGCTTCGTACATTGAAACGAGATCGAGCGAATCGTTTTATACTCGTCTCTTTTTTCTTTTCTTTTTCATAGGATTACGACAGTTTCGAAAACAATTTCAATTCGAGGCAATTCTTCGTGTCCCTCCACTTCTGTATGAATGCGTGCGTCGTTCGAAATCACGCGAATAATAATAAAATAGAATCTCCATTTTGTACGCTGACACAAGAGTTCAGCTCGCGTTATGCTCGGCCGATTATTATTCGCCTCTCTCTCTCTCTCTCTCTCTCTTTCTCTCTCTGCGAGTCGTCTCGAGGCCAAAATTCAATGAGGAGAATGCACGCGTTTCGAGACAACGATCGATGAGTTCCTGGTTTGGCGGACCTCTCCTTCAGGAGATGGGCCAGGCATCTTTTCCTGTAACAGAGCCGTCCTAGATAACAATAACGACAGCCGGGATAACAATAACGCGGGGATAATTCCCGAATTTAGATGGGCAATTGACAAGGATTTAGTCCGGGGGCGGGGGGGGGGACAGGCATTATTGCCCGAGCGATCCCGCGTTCCTTGCATCACGCACGTGAGTACACCGACCGGAAACTAAGACGGTTAATCAAACGATAAGCACGTCTGGAGCTGATCCAAACCGGCATTCCTCGCTGTGTAACGTCATTGCGTATACACTCAGCTCGGGACAAACGTGCGATCACGCGTGTGTGCAACTCGTAGATGACTGTGTAACTTGGCCAGCGTGCACCGATATTATGGTACCATACGTGTCCTGTTTATTTGCACGCAGTTGTTTTTCTTCAGCGGACCTGGAAATTCACTTGGAACGATAATTTCTATATCATTGTGCGTGAATGATAAATTTTTGAAACAGTTTTCGTACTAACGCTTTGCACTCGAGACGTTTCGCAGCATTTTTGGTGAATTTCTTACCTCTAACTGAAAATGATCGCACATACGTAAATTAATGTATAAAACTTTTATATTTTAACATTTTGCGTATGTTTTTACACCTTTACGAAGATAATTTCTTAAACATTAGTCTTTGTAATTCTGCTTTGTATGATATTTTTAATATAACGATTGCCAAGATGCATGCCCGGTTTGTCACTATCATCATCACTGCTCTTGTCCCCTGTAAGCTCTCTCTGCGTATAGATTAATAATTAATTCAATAATTTGGATAATCTCCTCGTTAAGCAACGTGTCAAACTCATCTTCACCTGAGCTTGTTTCGTTATTACGTTCCATGCTTATAGGGATCGAAAAAACTTTAACTCTGATAGCCACGTTTCGCCACGACTGTCAAGTCGCTAATAAACTAATGCCGAAAATGCAGTCCGGTTCGTGATTGCGGACTAATCTCAGATAAGAGAATCTTATCTCCATTTTGAAGGGGTGTCTATTCTACACTTCATAAGATTATACACAAAAGAGCTTAGGAACCCACTTCAAAGAAACTAAACATAAATAGTCATTGCCGCGCATCGAGATTCCGCATCAAACTAAGTGGTGAGCGAGAGTCACCTCTCGAGTGCAAATGGTTAATATTATTTTTAGATTTATATTATTTTATTATTAATATTATTAATATTATTTTAGATTTCAATTAATCGTAGTGTTAATAGATTACTGTTGTTCATGGTAACGTTGTTCGTTCAACTGAAAGGGATTCGAAATTCTGCAAATAATTGGGAAGACTAATGAATCGAAGGATTATTGATTATTCGAGAGGATAATATTTATTTGGTAACTGAAGATTCGTCTTTGCAAATAACGTTCGAAGTAAATGTCGACGAAGGCGAAATTCTCAAAAGGGGGGAAAAAGCAATCAATGAGAATCAATCGATGTTATTTCGACGTGTGAAACTTTCGCGATCGAAGAAAGAAAACGTGGAAAGAGAGAGAGAGAGAGAACGAAGGGAGAAAACATGGTGTTTGGAATCGCGGTGCCATCGAGGCGAAGAAGGGGGGGGGGGTTGCCGATGGTGCTAATAACGGGCGCAGTAATATCGGTAATTGCTGTAATAATAGAGGATAAAATTACAGGGGATAACTATAATTACGCGAGTGCACGAGGTGAGCGCCAATGTCAGAAACTTTTCATCGTTATTATTATTATTTTTTTTTTCGGATGTCAAAGGGCGTGCGTACGAGAGAAGGACAGAGAAGGGCCAATTAACCGCCGGAGCTACCAAAAGCGTAAAATTTCCATCCAAAAGTACGAAAGAACAACAAAAAGATAAAAAATAAAAAACTACGCAAGCTGTTTATTCACAGGTTTTTCGAAAAGTCGCTCGAATTCTTAGAAATACAGTGTAAAATTTCTAAGAAAAGGAAGAAAAGAAAATTACGATGTAATGAATTATGATATGATATGAAAATAAGGAAATTATGATGCATATAAATTGGTCGTTTCGACCACTTTGATAGTTTTTTAGCGTCAATGATGAGCCGAGTTTGGCGGGGAAGGGAAAGAGTGGAAAGAAACGCGGAGGATCTTCGCTAAATAGGTGATAATGTGAATGCATATCCTTGTTGCGATGCAAATTAGACGAGCGGGGTCACGAAGGCCCGCACACGACCTGAGAATTAGCGCATTACACCTGTTATTACATTGTTGCGCCTCTTGTTCGCTCGTTGATCTAAACGACCGAACGAACGAACGAGATTCATCGCTGTTTAACGAGGCCGCCCGCGAAATGTGGAAAAAATCGATCGCGGCCACCGTTTCACCCAGCTGTCGTGCGAAACTTGTGAAAATACAGCAGCATTTATTAACGTATATACGTTAAAACGTATTCGACAACTTTACTCATACACTTATTCTTATCGTAATCGGTCGGGTCTTTTTAATACACGAAAGGAATACACGAATAATTGTCGATTTAATGCACAAAATAAAAGAAGAAGTTGGCAAATGAACAAAGTTAAACAGTGGAAAAAGAAATGTCGGATGATAGAAAGAGAAATTGGATTTTTTTTTTATTTTTTTAACCAGAGTCAGAACACGAATGTAGGATTTTAAATAAGAATTTTCAAATCGGTCATCTGACCAGACCATTTGTACTTTTAGTGTTAGGTTAGATTTAATACAGAAAATGCACAAAATACACAAAATAAAATAAAATGTAATTGCACAAAATAAAAAATATATAATAATATAATTGCACAAAATAAAAAAAAAGAAATTTCAGGCAACAAAGAAGGAAATTTGATTTTTTTTTTCTCTTTTGACAAGAGACAATGCAGAATTTTAAATCAAGTTTTTGAACTGATCATCTGACCGGACGTTGTTTAGGTTAGGTTGAGTTTAGATTAGGCTTAGGTTAGGTTTAGCGCGGAATTCACTTTTCCGTGCAGTTGAAACTAAACTAAACGTGAAGAAGTAACAGAATTTTTTGAAATTAATAATTAAATAAATTATTATTCAGTTGACTTTTTTTGAAAATCCTTCTCCTACGGGATAAAAAAGAAGTATGTGTGTAAAATTTCGATCAAATAATAACATTGCCAATTGCTGACAAGGATGAAGTTAACAAAATTACAGTAACGCAAATTCTGTATAATTTAAAAAAAAAACAAAAGGAACTCTTCAAACTCAAAAATTGTTACAATAAAGTTCAAGTCATAGAAGAAATATGAATAGAAGAAA
This sequence comes from Tetragonula carbonaria, assembly GCA_032399595.1. Lineage (NCBI taxonomy): Eukaryota > Metazoa > Arthropoda > Insecta > Hymenoptera > Apidae > Tetragonula > Tetragonula carbonaria. The sequence continues at coordinate 11,605,874 of JAUCRC010000012.1, read as the reverse complement.
TTATGAAGAATACGTATATTCAAGAGACTAAAAACAAAACTTCGCGGTTCGGTCACTGGTTTCCCAGTTTAAATTATCCTTCGAAGAATGTAATAATTGGAAACGTACGGGTTGAACGTGTGTTATTAATCAGCGTCGTCGCACGTTGCAAATCTGAAGATCCAACGAGATCCAAACGTTCGAAAGATAGATCGCCGTGAGCCCTGAGTTTATATTTACATTTAGCAGCGCTAAAGAACCGGAGAGAGCGCGATGGCGAAGCCACGGCGAAAGCACGAAAATTCAAATCGTCGCGATCGCGCTTAGTTTCCCCTAATTAGAGAAGTTTACGATGGCAGGCGAATCGTCGTTAACGAGGAGATATCTGGAGTCCGAATCGCGCCGGCTCCAGAAATACGACGGAGGCGTGCGTTTACACGCGCGGCCGGAAGTAAGCGGACGGAAGAGGCGAACTCGACACGCTCGCCAGATATAGAAACGACACTGCCGTGTCGATATTTTTTCAGAACATTATTATGCACCATAATTTGCAACGGGACGCATGATTTCTCGTTGAGGAAACGCCGTATTTTATCGTGGAAAAGAATATCAGGATAGAAAAGGTTAAACACAGTTGGACAGAGGAAGAAGAACCAAATCATCTGATCGAAGAATCGAGATTTCTAAAATGTTTCTGAACTTTACGTGTCTGTTTTAAATAGAATTATTATTTTTTCATTTTTTTTTTTTTTTTCTTTTTCGAGGTTGGTGGATATTCGGGAATCGAGAAAAAGAAGTCAGAACGAGAAGGTCGATTTTCTTCTGTAAAAATATCGGCTGGATAATTCGGCTAATCAGCGGCGAGGTAAATTTTCGCTGGTTCTCGCGAGTTTTATTCGTTCGCAGCTTCGAGTTTGTAGCCTTCGACTTTGCGATAATGCGTTGGCGCACGATACCTGGACGTTGACGACATCCACGATACGTCGACGTGTTCCAACATGGACGTCACTCGGACGCAGAGAGAGAGAGAGAGTGAGAGAGAGAGAGAGAGGGGTTTTCTCGAGCCGGGGCCAGCTAACGAGCGTCGTGGAAAGAGCAACGGGGCAGCATCGCGATGCAAAGAATCGCGCGAGGGAAAGGGCAATGCCGGAGAGAGCAGAGGGCAGCCGTGTTACGAGGAGAGAAAGACCGCGTTGTTGGGATGAACGATGAACGGTGGGAAGAGGAAGGGATATAAAGAGAGAGAGAGAGAGAGAGAGAGAGAGTGACTGGCTCAGAAGCGAGCGAACGTCGGCAAGATAGGAGGCGGCAGCCAGCAATTACTAGCTGGAATGTCTGGGAACGCGTGGGACTCGATCCTAAAGGCCCCTCCGACCACGACAAAGTCTTGTGATGCCCCTTCTCGTCCATTTCCCCCCTCTCCCTTGCTAGAGGGGCCCCGCTAGCGATGGCCCGCCGCCATCGAACACGCTCGAACAATTCTGTTCTCAAGGAATTACACACAGTGAACGTTCACGAGAGTCGCCAATATTTGGCCAACGTGCTTAGTGGGAAATTGTCGATGATAATTTGAACTTGGAAATTTTGTAAAAAAAAAAAAAAGAAAAAAGAGAAGGTCGTATCCATTTTAAAGCTGTCGAAGCTTCTTGAGCTTTAAAGTCGCCAAAGTTCATTCACTTTGCGAAGCGAGGACGCACTTTTTCCTTTTTTTGTAGTTGTAAAAATTTGGAGTTTAAGGAAAGTGCGGAGTTTAAGGAATTTGTTTTCTGAGGAATGAGTTGCTCTCGTGATAGAGCTTTTTTTCTCTTTATTTTCTTCTCGAGAAAAGATTATTAATAATAACATAACAACAATATATATATATATATACACAATAATTATTAATAATAATTATTATACATATATCTGTACACACATCTCTAAAAACACACTGTTTTGCACCTGTAAAATATCTATAAAACAAAAGTTACAAATTGATCACATTTTGGTAGTTTCTAGCAATACCTTACCTTTCTACCGGGTGACCACGGGGGAAATAACGGGATCGTTATCGCGTTGGTTGTTCGAAATTTGTTTGGCCGGACGGATAGGGTACGCCTTTTGCTCTGAAGAAAAGGTGGCACGAAGGCGAGGCTGGGAATGATGGCTCGCTCGAGAGGAGAGAACGTGTTATTTGGCGATATTAATCCTGGATTTTTCGTGTGTCGTCGAGAGTCATTTCAGGGGGTGTTCGTTCTTCACGTGTTGTGTTCCTCCGACACGAGACTGATTTCGTGGTTATTATGTCGATGTAATGGCGCTTGGTATTTACGTCTGCGATATTGCGTAATGACGTTATTACATCGCGCCGTGTCGTGGGATGCCAGAGGTCGATTACTTTTCTCGTACGAGTACTTCCAAGCGATTGTATTTATTCGTATCGTTGTATTCATATCGCGTGGCGCGGCGTTCTCGTTCCACCGTGATTAATAATCGTTAAAGCGAAAGCGTGGAAATGGATCTCGCGTTCGAGGATCGAGTGATAGTCTGATTGCGTGAAATTGAATCCTTTCGAGGGATGGGTATCGATGGCGGCTCTAAATCGTTCCTTCGCGATTTGTTTTCGTCGCGGAAAAATTGTAACGTCAAGTCGAGAGGATGAAAATAGTACGTAATATATTTAGCTTTGTAGCTAATGATAAATCGCACGGCGAAAGATGAAAAAATTCTCACAATGCTCGCTCTCTCGGATCGCTTAATTCGGACCGAAGAGAATGACTGAAAACTTTTGGGAAAAATTAAGAAAATGAAATTTTCTTAAGAGATATGAAAGAGTTTGCCTCGTAGGGATGGCTAATTAAAATGCAGTTATAAGATTTTCATATTTATCAATTGAAAAGTAGTAGAAACAATCGTTTTTAACAGCTAATTTACTTGGTCTGTCTTATAAAAAATTATTAGTTTATAAAACTGTTTGAGTTATTTCAACACGTGTATATCGCAATTAATAGAACAAAAAAACGCAAATAAAATATTCGTCGTCCTCTTCGATACTTGTTATATTGTATACGTGTGTTCGTCCACAACACAGAGTGCATCGCATCCAGTTTTGTCCCAGACGCATTAATCTGTTAAACATTAAATATTTGCACTTTAGCATGAGATAGAAAGTATAAGAAAAGCATGAAAATAAGGACTATGGAATACAAATTAATATTAATTGCCTCGTTGATTGTGAAACAATCGCTTCACGCACATCGAAACTCTTCGAGCCGAAATTTTTTAACTCTGCACGGACAACGTTATGATGTTTGTTTGCTTTGAAATTTGTCACGTAATTTCGAATACCACGCCACTGTTTAACCTCTTGATCGCTGGCAGTCAATATTTACTGATAAATAAATAATTTAAATATTTTTTACTTGCATAATTGGTGAGTCACAATCACAATTAGGATATAATTTGCACGAAAGAGAAAAAGAGAAACACTTTATTTTCACTAAGGTTGCCACACAATAGATCAAATATTAAATATTAAAAAGATTAAAAAAGTTACATGCACGTTTGTTAAATTTGAAGATGTTATAATATTGTAGTCTAAAAAATACAAATATATACTATACAGAATAAAACTAATATTTATCTTGGGTGTGGAATGCTTTGAAGCAAGCAGTTGGGAAGAGTGGAATTTTACAAGTTTTCGCAGGCGAAATTTGTTTCTTGCCTTTCTTTTCGAAGCAGCTTTCGAATATATCCAAGATCAAGGAAGAATATATATATATTTCGATTTTTTTTTAGTGTTAGAAAATGATTCTAGATGCCACCGCGTTAAGAAATCGAAATTAATTTCGCTTTTATTATCGCACAGCGATCAAGTGGTTAAAGCTCTCATTTTAGAAGAATCTAACCTAAACCTAAAGTTTTGATCCAAGCTAAAAAAAAAAAAAAAAGAAAAAACACGAAATGTAGAACGTTAATGATAAAATTTCGAAAATCGAGTCACAACTTCAGGTCCCTGCCTGATGCGCATTAGCAAACCACTTTCTCGTAATCCAATTAACTCCCTACGCCCTAATTACTATCCGCTCTCTCGAACTTTCGTCGCATTCGAAACTCGATTTATCCACGATCAAACGATTCTCCTCGATCTGATCGATATAGCCACCTCAGCCACCGGACGATCCGAAATTCCGCGACAATCGCAGCTCACACGGCGAACGAAAAGGCGCTGTGGTAGTCGATCGCGAATTATTTGCCGATCGCGACTCCTCGGGAAATCGAGGCATCGCCGATCGCGTGGAAAGTACAGGCTTGCCGCGGTGATCGATGCAGCAGACCGCGAGATTATCGTTATATAACTAGAAGGTGCTGCCGACGCGACGGTGCATTAAGGTCGTCGATATGGCTGCGCGATCGGCGCAAATGTGTTTTATACCGATCGTAATAATAAACCTCCAATTAGCCAGTAATAATATTGGAGCTAGCGGCGACCGATCCGATATTTGAAAAACACGTGTTCTCAACGACAGAGCGTCTAAAACTGAAAAATCGGAGGCAAGCTGACTCTGACGCAAGAGTCAAGACAAGAGCGCGTGTCTAGCGCCACCCAGATTTCCCGATGTTTCGCGACACATTGATTCAACATGGTGTCAGAACCTGTTCAGCTGGTGTTAGAACCACAGAATAGTGTTGACGTTCTCGGATTTCGTTCGTTCAATCATGCCGATCCACGTGTCGTTCTTATTTGCTCGCTTCGAAGTTCAACATGGCTGAGATAGCCGATAGTGCTGCGCAAGAGCGGACGACACTTTGGTTTTTGTAGCCAAATGTATGTTTGAAAATCAATCGCCGCCACAGGGGTATGCTGCTGGTTTGCAGGAACATTGATCGATCTCTGGCCGATTTCTATTGGTATATTGCTGTCGTGTGCATTGCTTCAGGTTCACGTGGATCGAACCGATCGGACGAGGTCGAGTCACAATTTCTCGCGAGGTCGAATTTCGTTGTTTGTCAATGTTCCTCGATGTCCAGGGATCTCCTGGACTCTCTCTCTCTCTCTCTCTCTCCTCCCTTAAGATGAGAAATTTGGGGAATCCCTTTGTCGCGGTGCCGTACGTTACCATAGAGTGGCTCGAGATTACCTAGCGGTTCTCGAGTGACCATGAGAAATTACTTGCTCGGGATGTCGGATAATCACGAACACCCTGTACGTGAACCGGCAAGATTGCGCTACGTTCTGCATATAGATACACTGTAAGCCCCTTTCTCTCTCTCTCTATAACGTCTATTTATCTATCTCTATCCTTCCGTCTGGCTGTCCCCGAGTTTACCTATGTATGCACGTGTTTGCCCGTCTTTCTCCCTCTCGTCGTCGTCGTCGTCGTCTCACAAATCTTCTCTTGTCTCATCTGTTACACCCTGAGATACTCGGACGTAATCAATGAGGGGGGGGGGAGGAGCGGAGAGGGAACGGAAGGCTTCGTGTCTCACCTGGCAAACGCGTACTCGTGCTGGTATCACCGGCGGCGGGTCTCGAACACTGAATCGTGGCATCGTCGTCTGAGGGTGAAGCGGACGCCGGATATTAGGTGTACGAGAGTCTAAAAGGGCCTCTTCAACCTATCGATTCCTTCCTTTTCTTTTTTCTTCTCTGTTTCTCCTTCCGGTGTGTTCGCGAGAGCGTTCGTCCGCATCGTATCGTGCCACGATTTCGTGTCGTCTACTATTTTATTATCTAGTATTAGAAAGATCTGTTCATCGGGACTCGATTAGGGATTCGAGGGATTTCTGAGGGATTTCTGAGTATGTGGTAGGTTGTCATATCATTGATCGATATTTATTCTCTTTCTCTGTCTCTCCGAGAAGCCTCGTAATGATATTTTCAAAATTTCTAGGATTCAGCGAATTATCTGGAATTTCTGAACGAATTTGAAAGGTATAGATAATAATTAATAACGAAGATACAAATAAAAATTTCGAGGATTTGCCAGCGAATTATCGTTGGAGATGCCGCCGAAAGAATTTCTGAACGAATTTGAAAGCTATAGATAATAATTAATAGTGAAGGTACAGATAAAAATTTCTAGCATTTGCCAGCGAAATATCGTTGGAGATGCACTTTTGTGTCATTTACTCATTGAACAAAAAGTGTAGATAACAATCAGACGGAGGAAGATAATTCTACCTTGATATTCCCTGTGTAATTGTTACCTTTCGTTGAAAGAATGAAACTTGTGCGGTGAAAAAGTTCAATGAACCTCGAACGATATTTCGCCGACGAGTGCCAGAAGTTTTGGGAAGATGAAGCTTCCGGAAAGACGGAAGAAGATAATAAACGAGAATGGATCGTATATATAATTCAATAACGTGAAGCATTCTGCATACGTCGTTCATTAATGAAACGAAGGGAACAATTTTGGGACAATTTAATGGCCGGCTGCAAATAATTCAGATTCTTTTGAATAATTTAATGAAACGGTTTAATTTGTAATGTACACGGGCTGTTTTAATCGTTGCAAATCTTTGTAATTATTAATCTATTATTTTTTTTCTACTCTATTTTTTAATCTATTATTTCTTAATAATAATCTCTAATCTATTTTTTAATCTATTTAATCTATTATTTCTTTTATACGATTCGTCGCTATGAAACGACAGTGATATCGTACCACAAGAAGGTAATTTTATTTTCGATACAATTCTATTTTACACGACAAATAATTCCATTTGTGATGTAACAAGTCTTAACAACTGCAGATATACACTAATACCACACTATCACCTGGATGGTTATAACGAACGAACGTCTGAATTTCATACACTGTACCCATTAAATTTTCTAACGTCTCTATCTGCATTATCTTATATCTATATTATTACGAAAATTACATCTCAAGCATCTTTCGTCAATCTACTCTCCCCCTTTGGGGAGGGGGAAAAAAAAGAAGAAAAGAGAAGGAAATCTTTCTTTCACCGCGAAAAAAAAAAGGCCAATCACTCTTCCTAGCCAATCCAATCAACCCAAAACCAACCTCCCATTCCTGCAAATACTCTTCCTCGGTGTTGCTCCTCTTTTTCACCTGCCTCCCCTCCCTCGCCGAGGCAATCAGCTTTGCATCCACATCGTTCGAAACCAGCCCCGGGTTCGTGTCTTACCCGGGAACAGTCGTCCTCGGCCAAACAAAACAAGGACGAAACAGAACAACAACAAAAAAAAGAGGAAAATTGAAAAAGGGGGAAAAAAGAAACAAAATAACCGAGGGAAATCGATCGTCGGGACGCGAGCCCGCCTGTTTTTCGTCCGGACCGGATATGACCATTGGCCGGCGGGGTCAACGAGAAACACACACGCACGCACGCACAGATGTACGCAGCCGAAAAAAAAAAAAAAGAAGAAAAGAAGAAAAGAGGAGAAAGGGGAAAAAAACAAAAAAAGAAGAATAAAGACATAGCATAGCGATTGCACGGCACGCGTGCAGAGGGCCGTAACTTTGGAACGGTCGTATCGCGGTTCGCGCTACTCTGATCGATGGCCTCGTAAACGGCGTCGAAGTTGCGCTTTAATTTCGCGCCGAGCATCACCCGCTCGTGGAAATCGCGTACGTACGCGGGAACGGATTCGAGGCGCGTCCCGATGGCTGGCTGGTGGGGAATTTATTTTTCCTGGCCGGGAGTCGAAATAAACAAGGCTTAGGCGATCGCCGAAAAGTCGATATAGCGGCCTGTCGAGAGAGAGAGAGAGAGAGAGAGAGACCCGTCGCCACTTTATACAGAGGGGCGCGCGTTGAAAATCGCCAGCTTTATCTCGGCGTACCGCCGCTCTTAACCGTGTCAACGAGATCGTCCGTGCTTTCTTTTTTCCTCCTCTCCTTCCAAGTTTTCCCGCCGTTCGATAAAGTTACAGCGTTATCTATTTTTCTTAAATAGGAGAGTCTTGTTGAAATTATGGTTTGATTCTGTGGGCTCGCGGACAGTTCCAAAAGTAGTTTGCCATTTTTATTTTTTCTTCGAAATTTTTTATTTCTTCGGACGCGGGTTGTGGATTACCTTGATTCATCGCAGCTGTTTCATTTTGCGTCCCATTTTTTTCCTTTTTCTTAAATAGGAGACTCTTATTGAAATTATGGTTTGATTCTGTGGACAGTTCCAATAGTAGTTTACCATTTTCTTTTTTCTTCGAAATTTTTTATTTTTTCGGACGCGGGTTGTGGATTACCTTGATTCATCGCAGCTGTTTCATTTCGTCTTTTTTTCTTAAACAGGAGATTCTTGTTGAAATTTTTCTTTTCGTTTCTTGTTTTTTTTTTTTATTTTTTTAATTTTTCGAGCGCGGATTGTGGGTTAGTGGGTAGCTTGATTCATCGCAGTTGTTTTATATTTCATAATTTTTTTTTTTTTTTTTTTTTTTCAAAGAGGAGATCGAATCGATTGCGGTTTGGACATGCATTTCCCGATGACTTTAATCTTTCATGAATCCCGCGCGAAATTTAATTTCACAGGCAGAGATTGTTGTGTTAACTAAGCAAGGTAATATGTACTAAGCTACGTGTTATTCTCTCTCTCTCTCTCTCTCTCTCTTTCTCGCGTTCAGACAAATGGATTTAGTTGGATTGCAGGCTCATCGAATCGAGCGCTGACTAAAATCCCGTTTCGTAATAATAGAATTCGCCGTACTTCGCGCGAAAATCTCGCAATACGGAACAACAGTCGAATTTAACCCAAGCTTTCATCCAATCGAACGATGTTTCCAATGTCGAAGACAACAACGCTGATTAACGCTAAATTGATTAACACTAGGGAAGATCAAAGCATTATTTCCCAATAAATCACAAACGATTATTAAAATATACATTATACAATACAATGTATACATTATACAATACTATGTATCTCTACATAAATAAAGTAGCCACGACTTCTTCGAAATAATTTAACAATTTACAACGTCGTTGTTACACCGTTGTTTGACAATTTAATTCCTTTAATTGGAAAATAGCTTACCATCGAAAACTCTTTGTTCTACCAAACGCTATAAATACCATCGCATGTTTTCTTTCCTTGAGAATTTAGAATTAAGATCGTGATCCAGATATCAATGGCGCGGCGATCAATCTGCGTTAAATCTAACAAAGATGTCAAATTCGCCAGCCAGAATTAACACGTTGACTGCCAACTACGAGTTATCTCGTAGTTTGTTTGCTCGCCATATTTTTGCAGCTACGATGAAATTCGTAATCTATCAGTATAAATATGAATAAATAGATAGCCTGAGGGAAGAGAACAAAAAAATCATTATTGGCTTACACGAGCAGAAAATTGATTAATAAACGAACAGAAAATATAATAATACAAAGTTTATTCGAAATCAACGAGCAAAAGTATATTTTTATTTGTGACGATTTTTCAAACAATCTTCCACGCAAAAAGGGCTGGCTTCTCTTGACAGATTCGGATACTCTGTAAATAATGAAACTCTTGCAATCTAATTTTTTTTTTTTGGAACTGGTTGAATCTCTTCTCCAATCAACGCGTCGACGAATGCTTCTCTAAACTTTATAATTTTATTTTAGAAGAAATTTGCTTTATGAAAATGTTTGTGCTCATGTTTGTATCTCTATAATATGTGATGCAACCTTTTTGGGCCATCTAATAGTCTTTCTTTACATAAACTACGAGATAATTCGCAAATCTTTTTTTTTGAAAAAAAAAACACATTCTACTGATGCTTACTGTATAGTAGGAGTTTTTAATAATATAATATGATTAAATTAAATTGGCTTTTTACTCCGCGATTCTGAAAAGTATCGTGGCAGTCAACGTGTTAACCTTTTGATCGCCGCAGTCTTTTTAAAGACCGCGCATCAGCTAGCCGCGTATATTCAATTTTTAAAAAATGTACTTTTACTAATGAATAAATAATTTAAGTATTTTTATAGTGAATTAGTGAGCCACAATCAATTAGGATATAATTTGCACAAAAAAAAAAAAAAACACTTGATTTTCACTCGGGTTGCCACACAATAGATCAAATACTAAATATTGAAAAGATTAAAAAAGTTATATGCACGTTTGTTAATTCGAAATGTTATAAATTTATAGTCTAAAAAATACAAATATATACTATACACAATCAAACTAATATTTATTTATGGTGTTGTATGCTATGAAGTAAATTCGGTTGGGCGGAATTTTACAGTTTTCGCACGCGAAATTTGTTTCTTTTCGAAGCAGCTTTCGAATATATCCAAAATCAAGGAAGAATATATTTTTTCATATATAAAAAATATTATATATATATATATTTTTCGATTTTTTTTAGTGTTAGAAAATAATTCTAGACGTCACGAAATCGAAATTAATTTCGCTTTTATTTGGGGTACAGGGACTGGCGATCAAGTGGTTAGTCAGAAAGGCCGAAAAAATCGAGGCACGAGATGCTCATCGCTCGAGCTACATAACGTAACGAAAGACGGAGGAACGATCGTCCTCCCGGTTCGTTCCGATCGCGCGAAACGCCGAATAAAACAGCGGATCGGGCAACGTCGTCGAACATTTAACGCGAGAATCGGTTTTATTCCGCTCGCCCGACTCGCCCCCCCTTCCTGAATAATTCATGGCAGCCGAACTCCGGCGCGTTTTCCAGCCGATCCGACCGATTGCGATTCTTTGCAGACGAGGGGAGGGGTGGTTGCACCCCTTCCCCCCTCCCTACTTCTGGTCGGATCGATTGCGTTGCGAAAGATTAAACTTTATCCCTTGCCGCGTGATGCACTTACCGAACGATCGACCGTCTACCACTTTCCAGAGCCACGGAGAACCGATCTCTCGCGTTCGAGTGCCTCGTTAATTCTTCTTCTTCTTCTTCTTCTCGATAAGTGGCGGTGCAGTTTTCTTCCAGCGGTAGAACCGAAAATGGGAAGCTAACAATCGTTCGGTCGAATGACCGAAGTGCTCGAAATGACCAATTTGTAATTTTAACATAGAATATGTTTTACCGGGGGGTGTTTTCGGGCAAAAAATGTAACGAAATGTGCAAAGAAAAGGTGTCACGCTCTCGATCAGGAACTTGGAGGAGGGGGGTGTCACGTGATTAAGAATCGGTTGTAGATGCGGTAAAAGAGTGAGGTGTTAACCTCTTGATGGCCGTGCGCGCGTTAGTACGCGCCAATCCCTATATTCTAAATAGAAGCGAAATTAATTTCGATTTCTTAACAGTGACATATACAATCATTTTCTATCACTAAAAAAAAATCGAAATATATATATATATATATATTCTTCCTTAATTTTGGATTTATTCGAAGAAAAAGCAAGAAACAAAATTCGCGTGCGAAAACTGTAAAATTCCACTCTGCCCAACTATTTACTTCCAAGCATACCACACCATGAATAAATATTAGTTTCACTGTGTGTAATATATATGTGTATCTTTTAGACTATAAATTTGTAACATTTCAAATTTAACAAACATGCATATAACTTTTTTAATTTTTTCAATATTTAGTATTTGATCTATTGTGTGGCAACCCGAGTGAAAATCAAGCGTTCTATTTTGTGCAAATTATATCTTAATTGATTGTGGCCCACCAATTATGTAAGTAAAAAAATATTTAAATTATTTATTTAAAATATTTAAATTATTATAGTTCCAATACATATGGTTGTTCTGTATTTATTTTTCGTTATTCGACACTCTGCGAAAAGCTTCGTTTTTTTTTTTCTCGTTTCGTAAGTTTGTGATGATTGAAATATAGTTAAAAAATATAGTTAAAAACGTATCGATTCGTTTTTTTTTTGTCTGGTTAAATTATTTATTTACTAGTAAAAGTGTATTTTTCTTAAAATTGAAAATACGCGGCGATCAAGAGGTTAAGGTTGTCGAGACACAGATGACGGGCAAGTGGGATTGCGAGGTAGTAAGTAGTTAATAAAATTATAGTTATCACCGACCAATTCTGTCTATAAAAAATTAACAGGAATAAAAATAAAGCAAACATACGCGAAAGGATGTCAAGTTTTATTTCCTTGCAGAAATGAAGTCACAGACATATTCTATGTGACAGGCTTTAAGGGCGTTAAAGCCGTTCTTTTTTTTTTTTTTCTTTTCAGAATAGTCTCGCAGGATTTACGATGTTTGCATTTTCCTGGAGGTTTGAACGATTCTCAAGTGAAAGTTTGTCAAGCGTCGTAAACTTTTTTTTTTCTCGCCACGCGTATTCTTGCGTTCTAATTCGTCTGACACGATTCTTGCAAATTCGGTAGTTTTTGGTTGTTGAAAACTGAGCGAGAGCGTTTTATCTCGTTGCGAAGTTTTCATAGTCACTAGTTGTGACATATAAATATCCAGTTACTAAATTCGGGTATGTAAATGAACGTTGGCTTCGATGTATGCGAATTGTTCTATTATTTCGTGGAGAACGAGATCGGAAATCTCCATCCGGAAACATTAAAATGGAAAAAAAAAACGTGGTTTCGAAATGCAGTGCATTTTGTTTGCACGTTTTCATGAGAAATAATTTCGAATAGAAGTTGCGAACTGGTCATTTTGGCCATTTCGATAGTTCCAATACATATGGTTGTTCTGTATTTATTTTTCGTTATTGACACTCTGCGAAAAGCTTCGTTTTTTTTTCTCGTTTCGTAAGTTTGTGATGATTGACATATAGTTAAAAACGTATCGATTCGTTTTTTTTTTTTTTGCCTGGTTGAAATTTCTGTTCCATTCTTTTTTATACTTTTCCCGACAATCGTTCGTTCGCGTCAAGCGAAATCCGTATCAGCGAAAATACGTTGATTGTTCAGCTACTGAACATTTAGATGAACCGAGTGCATTGCAGCCATTTGATGTTATTATGTTATTAACGTCGTTGAAAGATGTGTCGTAACGTTAAAAAAGTGAAGACTCCCCCGAACACTCGATGCAATTTTATCCGATCCGTTTCATTTATCATGCAACTTGCGTTTTTTACGACAATTAATTATTTTACATACCGTGTGGTATCAACGTGTGTCGACACATTCAACGATATATACAACTGTTGAAGGTAACGAACGCGTGTTCAGAAATTGGCAAGCATGGCTGGTAATATTCTCTGGAAATACCGCTGGAGATATCGTGTTTTGCTCGAGGAGAAAGAAATTTTTCTCTAGAAAAGTGAAGCCGTCGTGTTTAAAATAATCACTTCTCTCGTTTATAATAATTACGTCTCTCGTTTACAATAATTGCATTATCGACGTCCAGTGATATGAATAGAAATAATACGTGTACACTTATGAGTATCTAGCAGCTTCGAAGAATATATTCTATATATATATATTCTATATATACGTATAAAAAGTGCACGATCAGGTACGAAGAACGTGATGTATATATACGTGCTCGAGCAATTTTTAAAAACTCGAATAATAGTGAAAGATTCACTGGTCACAACTGTAATAAAATTCAAAGACAGGAAAACTTCTGTTATCTTTCGTGCATCCGTATCATTTGGCGTTCGATCGAGGATCACGAAGACCGCATTTGGCCACACTGCGTGCCACAGCGAATAATAAACGGGTTAATAAACAAGTGAAGATGTTTGGAATAATCGGTGAATAGAATATGGACTAGATAGCGGATCGTGTTCGCGGATGAAAGTCGATTCAGGATGGTTCGCGCGATGGTTAGCCGAGATGATTCTCATGATCGCTGAACGCTTTCTGCGCCCCGCGTCACGCTGTTGAAACTCCCTTGACGCGTATCGGCTCCGACACAAATATATTCGTGTGCGTTATATATTCGTGCATATACGTAGATATTGTACACGCCGGCGCGTCGTGCATGCATAAATGCATCAAGCGTGAACAGGAATCGCGGCGCGTTTCTCGCGATCCTCCACCCATTTCTCCTCCTTCTCCTCCTCTTCATTCTCGTGGATGAACGTGGATTGCGTGCCCGTCGAAATTAAGCTTTGATTTTAATTTCTTTATTCTGTCGCCACGCGTTGCTCTCGCCAACGTTCTTTCCCCTTTTTTTCGCGATAAACACGTTAACTCGTGCAACTTGCTACATAGGCGTAGAAGAACGAACATATCCATCGAAAACTACGAAAGTGATCAAAAAATCCATTTTTGTACCATCCACTCTTCTTTTACGTTGAAACAAATTTATTCAATTAAAAAATAAAAATAAAAAGATGAAATTCCTTTCGATATACAATTGTGAAAAATGCTCGCAATTTCTTATAAAACGAAACAGCGAAAGGAGTTTTGAGAAAAGGCCAGTGAAAAGTAAACAAAAGCACAATATATTCGAATACAAGTAAAAACTTAAATTCAAAATAATTATAACTATAATTATAATATGTAAAATGTTTTACATATTTAAAGAAGAAATAAAAGTTGTTTCACATATATTTATAGCAATAAGAGTTTCATTCTATAAGATACTCTGACAGTGTATTTGACAGATACATACTAATTATATTAAGCTTAACTAAAACTAAACGCAACTTAAAGTTAAGACGTATCCCACGATGTCCCTGCGAGATCCCTCGTCGTCCCACGGAGCCCCGCTGGGGGGGTCCAATATTTTAATTATCAACTAATTGTCCCTACAATTCAATTCACATCGTGAAATAAAGAAACGGAAGAAATTTTCACGATCTAAACTGAACTGTAGGTTGCGTAGTTCTTAGCTTGATATCGTTTTACAAATTTTAATGTTTGCAAAACGATATCAATTACCAGGTCTCACCACGAGGAGGTGACTACGCACGAGACCCGCCCCGGGGCTTACAATGCATCATACAATACATCCCATCCATCCATACAATCATACAATCATACAATCATACAATATATACAATACATACAATAATTCTCAGCCACACCACCGCATTCTGTACAAAGACACGTTTATTGAACTTGGGACAAAATTAGGAATCCCTCATTTTCTCTCTTCTTTCGTTCGTTGTTGCTATTGCTACTTTTTTCGTTGCACTGGAGTCGAATTTCCAAGTTTCGCAGTCAGTGTGCCGAATCGAGGTTCGAGCATTTAGAGTCGAGCAGTCTAACGATACCCCCAACGAGACAGTGGGGTTCCGAAGAACCGCTGAATCGAATTACCAAGGACGCTGGACTACAAGAATCTCACCTTGTCCTCTCGGACGAGGCTGCAGTTCCCCGATTTGACCCACTGACTGCGAAATTTGGAAACTCGACTCTAGTGCAACGAACAAAGGAACAATAGTAACAACGAACGAAGGAAGAGAGGAGATGAGGGATTCCTAATTTCGTCCCAAGTTCAATAAACGTATCTTTGTACAGAATGCGTTCACAATAAATTTACAAAGATTGACTAAAACTAAACGCACGCAACTTAAAATTAAGACGCACGCAACTTAAAACTAAGACGCACGCATCCCACGATGTCCCCGGTGAGTCGATGTGCAGACGACGGATGTTCGGAGACGAATGAGTCTCTGTACCACTGAAGGTTAATTTATATTTCCGTCGTCAGTGATCGGGAACAGTTGATAACTTTTTTTTTCAAACTTCTAAAATTTAATCTTTGTGCACACGTCGAAAGTTTAATTGATAATTTTTTTTCTAAAACACGACGGATGTTTAATCGGTAATGAGCCTCCCTACCGCTCAAGGTTGATCTAATGTTTTGGTCGTTAGTGATTCGGAACAGTTGATAATTTTTTTTTAATATTTCGGGAAACAGTTTTTCTGTTATACTAATCAATAATTTAATAGTTTTTACATTTCTAATCGCAAAGCTACATTTTCATGAATATTGTTACAATGTTGAATGTAATAATAATTTATTAATTTTTTCATCGGCTAAAATTAAATTTACATTTTCATGTTTTTAATTTTCGAACTGTAACTGCATTGATGTATATTTTTGTATTATATTTTTTTCTACTATAGTAATCAATAATTTTACAGTTGTTGGGCTTCATTTGGTTAAAATTTTACAATTTTACGGTTTTATTTTTTTATAACCTCCATTAATTTAAGGCAACAATAAATACTGTAATTTTTATATTTTTTTACAAAATGAAACTACGTTTGCACGGTAGTTTTTAACTTATAATTCTGTTGACATGTACTAAATGCTAATTTATAAGTCTCTGACGTATAATACTAATTTATGTAGAAAACAACTATAGTCAAAAATTAAATTGATCGTTTTTCAAGAATAGCTATGCAAATAAGAAAGCGTTCACGTTTGAGTCAATAACTTTCGATGTAGATGTAACATTATTCCACAGACGAGTTCAGTTGAGCTTCTTTATTGCAAACAATATTTGTAGAAATATTTTATTGACAAGTTCACACGTTCATAAAATCGAGTTTACGGGATAAAGATAATTCTTCCAGGATGTGAATTTACAAATTTATGAATAAAAGAACGTCATATCCAATTATATTGTACATAAAAATGTCACGTTTCGATCAATTTTTTTCTAATACTCTCAAGTACATGTTAATGATCAAATATATACTAAATTTTTTCATCCCAATTTTCATCAGTCTCCGTTTTAAATCGTTATATTCCTTCATTGACGAAGTACCACCACGATCAATTCAATGAATGATTCTCGAAACAAATCTGGCAGCACTGTTCATATTTTTTGATTTTCGCGGTGCAAAACTTGCTGAATCGGTACGACAGGGTGTAACACGAAAATGTGGCCGAAAGAAGTACACGGTCATGCAGTGTCTGTTCACACTCGACTGTGTCAATGCTAACGCTTATCGACCGGGATCTGGATTTTTCTCGAAACCAGTGCTTACCGATTGAGTTAAGACCGTGTCAGCCATGTTGTTGTTCACTTGTTACTAATCGTCAGTGCTGGTTAGAAGCTCTCCAGTGCTGGTTGGAAACTCTTCAAATATTTGAAAATTACTCTCTTCTACAATGCATCAACGTGATAGTGACGTGTTTTTTTTTTTTCTATTCCACTAACAACAAGCCGGTAGGAAGCCATGTTCAGCAGACTTGGCCACGGCTGAAATTGATCAGGTGACAAATGAATTCAGCTTTCCCTTTCGTGTAATATATCCATTGATCGCGAGCGTCGTATATCGGCGAAGAATTTTCTTGTTGCGTGAGTAATGACATTCACGGGGGCAAGAAAACGGTGCAGCAAAAGCTCCTCCGTAAAGGAACGCCTATTGTTCTTGTACAAATACTCGCTCAACAGGTGTGTTTTATTGAGCAGTTGTTTAGTTAACGCGTCCATTGTCCGTTGATATTGTATGTCGTTCGCAGTAGCTCGCTCTTGTTCGCGCATGCGCGTGCAAATATTTCTTTGCCTGAGAGGTTATACGCAAATAAATTTTCAAACGAACATCGAGCCAAAAGCGACGATATACGTACGGATATCAAATAGGTATCGGAAGTATTCTTTGTGATAACGAAATTTCCATAAAATTTCACTGCGAAACTGTACAAAAGTAACGCGCACAGCAACGATTTCAATGATTGTATAAAAAATCGAGAGCCAAAGAAAAGTATCGACACATTTGTAATTGCAGTGCTTAATCCAAACCTAACCTAACATAAACCATTAAAAATATTTTACGTTTATATATATATATATATATGATTGTATATGATTATACATTATATATGATTTTATATATATATATATATATATATATATATATATGATAGAGTTGCAAAAAAAGAAATTCTCATATGTAAATACCTTTTTGATTCTCGAATTTTTATATTACCTGTATTATTTTTGTACAGCTCGCTATTAGAAACCATTAAAAATAATTTATGTTCTGTATAAATCCATAGTGGAGTTGCCAAAAAAGCCCCTTGTGTGTCAATACTTTTTTTTGATTTTGGAATTTTTATATTTTTTTTGTATTATTTGTGTATTTTTATTGGAAACCGTTATTTCCTATTTAAAACACGCGATAGAAGCTGCTCGTGAAAATACTCCTCGTGTGCCCAATACCTTTTTGATCCTCGAATTTTCACACGATTTGTATTATTTTTTCCTGATTCATTCCTGGAAATTGCTACCGTGACACTTTTATACCAAACTATTTACGGAAACGGATTTTCTTAAGGCATCGTCAGAGGAACTAGATGTACCAGATGTATGTGCAAGAAACTTGTTGAACATACTGCGCGAAATCCTCGTTGCGTCTCTGAAATCGAAGATCTCATCCTCTCGCTGTGGGAACACAGTACTCGACGAGAGAAGTTTTTGCGACGTTCGTGCTCGAGAAAGTCTCGAGGAATGAGCTGCTCGTCACGCTGTAAGAGGCTAATCAATGATCCTGTCTCGCTTGTCTCTTAACCTAACTAGCACTCGACCCCGAGTTACCCATTGATCGATCGGGTCCTTCCCATCGAATCAACATTTCCAAAGGCAGATCTATCAGGCGCGAATAACTGACTGAATAACTCTGTGTTTCTTCGCTCTCTTCCGTTGAAAACGGAAGTCGTCGTATAAATCGACAGATTAGCTCGAGAGCGCGCAAGTGTTGCGAGATTTCTAATTCGATCGCGTCGGGAACACACCGACTATGCTTACACGTGCATATTTATCGACCCGATTGATTATCGTACGCATCGTAGCACGATTCACGGTGAATTATCGCCTAAGTTTCGACTGTGAGATCTCAGCGTTCGCGAACGGGAGAAGGACGGTTGTTAGTTGAACACGCAATCAGCGCGCTGTTGGCTGTAATCGTGTTTCGCATGGACTGACAGTCCGTTCCGTTGATTAACAGGCGATTTTTTTTTTTGTGGCGCGTGGAAAAAAAGGTATTGCCCTGTAAGATTTAAGGACGTGTATTTCTCTTTGATCTCGTTTCACCATGCTTAGTAGTCGTCCGTGTATTTCGATATAATTTATTTCATCTCTTTTATTTTGGTGGAATTTCACTTGGTGTAATAGCCATCTCTTTAGTTCGATACAATTTGACTTGGTGAATAATTGGATGTTTTCTTGAGATTTTTATACAATAATTAGACGTATTGTAGATTTGTATAATATTTGATATACGATTCGATTAGATTGTGATTTTTAATAATTATGAACGAAGATATAGTAATATAAAGTTAACGTAGTATTATGGAGTCTGTATAATAACAATTAGAAATCGTCAAGATTTGATTCGGCGAAAGTCTCGTTTCCAACCCCTCGAGCTTCGAACACTTTCACACTCAGGCGCTTCAATTTTTCAATTTTTTTTCATGTCATGTTGGTTGTTATGTAACTCGACTTAGTTAGAACATAGACACAATCGATTTTGTATCAATATTTCAGGGCAATAAACGCTCGTGAAAGCGATACACACGATGACGTACTGGATTAAAAAAAAAAAAAAAGAAAAAAAACAGAAGATACAATCTCTGATTTCGGACAATCGTGATACATACATGAATCGACCGTGCACGTTGAAATTACTTTCAATTTGTTACTTTCAGTTGCTAGAATTACTTGCGAATTGTACTTAATTATTGTACGAGTAAAATTTCTGGCAGAAATGTCAGAGTGCAAAGTGTTGAGATTCTTTCGTTACGATACAATTATCACGATCGTATTCGAACAATAGAATGAATACCATGACACGTAGAAAAAAAAAAACGAGTAATGGTTACACGTGCTGTGACCTAATTTTTGCATCACAGTTCGGTGCTGACAAGCGACATCGCGATGAAAAATTCGGCATATTTATGGAAAGTTAGATTAGAAATCTAACTTTCGTTATAATGGTCTGCCAAGTAACACGGCTCGGATGAAAGATCTTAAAAAACAGGCAGTATTTGGGTCGACACATATTTCTGTTCTTGCTTTATATACTCGGTGCAATAGCATGTCCTAAACTACTTTAAGTCTTACCTCGCAATTACGCTGCGGATTCTGAGTTCTACTTGCTGTGAAACGTTTGTTTAGCAAATCTGCAGTGTGTGTTTAATCAAAGCGTATGTTCTCTAATATTTTTTTTTCTTTCTCATTTCAGGTAAGCAATAAAATTGATCAACCAGATCTTGGAGCTGATTCTCAGGCTGATCGAAGGTTTTTATCTCACTCTTTTCTACAACACTTTTTTTTGGCAAAACTAGAGATTAGTCTTAGAACGAATATTTATCTCTTATATAGTATCTACTATCTATATATAGTATCTACTATCTCTTGTTGTCCAAATAAATAAGAGTAAGATACAGAAAAAGCTAGTAAACATTTGCTATTCGGATGTTTTCGGTTATTCGAATAAATACACGGTACTATTTGTGAAGTATAAGATACAAGCAGCCAGCGCCTTTAATTGGTTATTTTTTTTATTTAAATAAAAATATACGTTTGATTATTTCATTAGAAATCAGAAGTTATGCTGCGAATTATTTCCTTTAATGAATAAAGAATTTCTTTCTAACAAATCAACGTTTATTCATAAGGGATCCAAATGATAGGCTCCTCTTATAGTATGATAGGTATATGTAAAATGCCGATACGCACGAAATCATAACTTCGAAATTGTAACGTTCCGTCAGCCTTTCGTATCTACTATCTCTTGTTGTCCAAATAAATAAGAGTAAGATACAGAAAAAGCTAGTAAACATTTGCTATTCGGATGTTTTCGGTTATTCGAATAAATACACAGTACTATTTGTGAAGTATAAGATACAAGCAGCCAGCGCCTTTAATTGGTTATTTTTTTTATTTAAATAAAAATATATGTTTGATTATTTCATTAGAAATCAGAAGTTATGCTGCGAATTATTTCCTTTAATAAATTCAGAATTTCTTTCTAACAAATCAACGTTTATTCATAAGGGGTCAAATGATAGCTTATGGTAGGTGTATGTAAAATATCGGTACGTTTAGTGCTTGATCCACTTACAAAGCGCTTACTGTGCTAAATTATATTCCACTCACACATTTATATTTATATTTCTCTGAATTGCTCGCCAACATCGTGCACCCTGTATAATGGATATCCATTCGTTCCATTTACAGTTAAAAAACGGTCCAACTGTATCCTCCAAGTATTTCTCCGTAAGATAGAAACTCGAACTCGAGTTTTTCCACTCTCTTTGCACTCGAAAATTTCTTCCATCAATTTCCATCGAAGTAATTCCGTTCCGAATCCGGGGGACACGACGAAAAATCACCCTCGACGTCGGCCCATCCGTTCGGCGAGAACGATCAGATCGAGCGTGTTAGGGAACGGAGAAGTGGCGAACGGAAGCTGGTACCCGCGCTTCCGCCCGGGTTTTTGTCCGCCGCGCCAAAATGCTGCGCGATTGAATAACACGGGGGATGGATCGATCGTTCCGCTGGATCCGAGTGTGTGTGTGTGTGTGTGTGCTCGAGGATTCCTCGTGTGTGCATCGAACGTACGCGCGGCCGTCGTTGAATTTTTCAAGAGGCGGATCGTGTGCGCGCTCCCCGAGATCCGGCGAGAATCGATTCGATTTTACACGGCGGCGGCGGAGAAGAGCGCAGGGGGAAACGATTTGTTATCCTTCGTTAATCCTATGTTCCGCCGTTTGTTATCTTTATCGTGGCTCGCCAGAGAGAAGACGACTACCGTTTCGAATCTCGCTCCGATAAAACCTGTCACTTCTTCTTACTCTTGGTGAACTCTGATCTGCAGATGTTTCGGTTTCCTCTTCCGTCTGATTATCGGATGTCGACGCGAAAGAGAGTTGTATTTCGATCAGACGCAGAAAGTGTCGAAGATGACGTAGACGTCTTTCTGTCTCTTTGGTAATCCGGTAATGTTTGATATATTTGATATCGATGTTGTCTTTCTCGAAAATTGAATTTCCAACATGCATCGAAGGGAGGATTCTCTCCTGCGAGAGAAGACGATCAACTGCAAAGAGTCGTCGAGATTTTCTTTTAAATTCGTAATGACACGCAACGATTACAGATGATACGGATAAATTAATCGTAATAACGACGATGTAAAAAAAATAAATAGAATGTGTTATTTTATATTGAATAAAATATTTCCTTAACCCTTTCACGACCATAGGATTGCTAACAGTAAATATTAGTATGTAACTGTTTATTTTAGTTTGTTTAGACGTAAAATAAATAAAAATCATAGGTAAATCATTTTTGGAATTTTATGGAAAATATTTTTCCCATAATGGACTGTAAAGATAACACAAATTATGGTTAGGCTTATTAGGCAATGTCTTTTATTTATTGTAATTTTTGGTTTATTATAACAAAATGTTAAATAATACGAAATTATGAAATAAAATTACTATACAAAATGATGTGCTAATTATGATATTCTGCGAAGCAAAGATGGACATTGCACATAGTACGTATATTAGTATAGCACAATTTGCACGTCTCTTTTTTCCTAAACGTTCCCGTTTGCATAATTGCGTTCGGCATACGTTCTATTATTTAGACATTCTGTATGAAAAATGCAAATAAGGTTACAATTAAATACGACACAATCACCAATTTGAAAATGGGGAAAAATGTTTCCCTTAGTCGTGAAAGGTTAAATGTGAGCTCTAGAAGGTTGAAGTAATCCTTTAAATATTAATTTATTTCGATCTTTGCGACATTGCGTATGTTACGAATGAAATTTTTCGTTCAAATGAAGTTGAGAGGCCCAACTCTTAATCCTAGCTATTAGTGAAATTAAATTTCAAATTACGATTCGTGTAAATTCGATGTAAATGAGGTTACGAAGCGCGAAAACGAGTCCGGCGACGAACAAAAATCCAGAGGCGTTAATAATGGGGCGACGATTGGCGCTGTTTTAAGCATTTAAAACGAGTGAACTATAGAACTATACCAGTCGAACTTTAATATCTTCATAAGAAACAGGTTCAAACAATGGACACTCTCTCTCTTTCTCTCTTTCTCATTCCCGCTTCCCGAAGATTCTCCTCGCAGAGGAGAATAGAGCTTCAATTCGTTTTTCTCTCTCTCTCTTTTTTTCGTCCCTCCCAAGCAAAACTTCTGATCAATCGCGCGTTCGAGATCTCGTCCTTCTTTTTTTCTACAGAGAGGAGGGGAGAGAGAGAGAGAGAGAGAGAGACACCAGGGGGTAGCAAAGTAGAATTTCCCCTCGCGAGCTTTAATTTCGTCGCGGAGAATCGACGACGAAGGGCGAAAGGGCGTTCCAGGGAAAGGAAGAGGGAGAGACACTGCTTAGGAAGGAGAGATAGAGAGAGGAGCTTGGTGCCTCTCGCTTGACAGGGAATATCGCGCCGGGGGTTGGATGCTAATTAGCATTTTCCAATTAAGGCGGCAAAGGCGGCGCAGCATCCGAGCCAGCGTCGTCGCGTCTTCTCTCCTCCAGGAGACAGAGAATCGTTCCATGCGAATTATCCCTCCGCGTCGACATCAAGAAATCGTGTTACATCCGTAATTTCCGACTTTCGCGACTCTGGCGAATTCCTCCTCTCTTCTCCGCTCCTCTTTTCTCTTCTCATCTACCGGGCTCGTCTCTCGCGAGTCTAGTCCCGGGAAAACGCGATACACGCTCGAGTCGGTGCGTGCCTTCCGCGAGAATCTCGCGTTTCTACTATGCGAGTCTCTCTCTCTCTCTCTCTCTCTCTCTGTGTGTGTCTCTTCGCTGTATCGACGAAACACGAGTCGCGAAATTTTCATTCCGTAGCGCGTAGTGCTGCCTGTTTCTCCGATTTCTTTGATCACCTTGAGTGATTGAAAGAATTTCGAATTCTTTGAACTCCGGTATGCAATAATACAGATTTGCCGTGAAAACTGTGCGCGACGTTTCGATTAAATGGCGGCGCGGAGAGATACACACTTCTCGGCCGCGGTACAGAGACATATAAATTCGTAATAAATTTTCTGCGTGAAATATCGTGTAACAGGAACGAAATGAAAACAATAATCCATGCACGTTTTATTACACGTATTGTACCCTCTTGGTAGAAAATTTGATACAAGGGAACGAGAGAAACCATCGACACGTCAGATTTGGAGACTCGACTTTGAACATTTTAGTATCGAAATTTACAAGGTAAACGTAATGAATGCATGGCTCGATCGAACGGAGGAACTAAGAGTCAGTGAAAGGACACGTTGGAAATCGTTGTAAATATCATCACACTTTAAAAAAATAAATTACACAGTGATGATAATAATAATAATAATAATAATAAATAAAAATAATTAACAAAATAATAAATTAAATAATAATATTAAATAAAGTAATAAATAAAAATTAAAAAACATTGATTTTTACCGTCGTGCATTAATTTATTCAAATGAATGCAAGCGCGAGAAGCCAAGTTCAAAGGGTTAGCATACGAATTAAATGAAATTCGATACGACCAAAAAATGATATTTATTCTTCATTTTCAACAATTGTATAAACTGAACCTAACATAGTTTAATTTTTATTCTCTTATATTTATACAACGAAACGTGTCATAAACACATAAAACACTTGAAAAATTAATAAAAAATGAAAAAAGAAATTAATAATTCAATAGTTCTTCGGAAACGCATGACGTCTGCCACACGTCATTGTATGTCAAGGAATTAAAATCGAATTTCCAACCAATAAATACCGATATATCTTCCTGCACGTTGGAAATGGTGTTTGAAAATCATTACACTTTAAAAAGTAAATTATACCGTAATAATAATGATAGGTAAAGAGACATTGATTTTTACCATCGTGCGTTAATTGGTTCAAATAAATGTAAGCGACGAAATTGAAGACAAGCCGAGTTCAAAGGGTTAAAATCGAAAATAGGACCAAATTTTGAATCAATAGATACCGACATCATCCCTTCCTGTACGTTTAAAAATTATCACACTTTAAAAAATAAATTATACCGTAATAACAATAGCTAAAGAGACATTGATTTTTACCGTCGTTCATTAATTTCTTCAAATAAATGTAAGCGGACGCGCGACACAATTGAAGCCAAGCCGAGTTCACAGGGTTAAAATCGAAAGTGGGACCAAATTTTCAATCACTAAGTGAGCGATCGTCAAAACGTGATTTCACGGGGACTATCTTTATGAAAATCCACGAGCCTTGCCAGGGTGAGTTACGCGTGTCCAATTATCATTCGCAAATTAAAAGTTGGAGCCGTGTATCGTGCTCGATCATAGGAAAAGTGCACTGTAGACCGTTTAGAGAGACTTTGAAACATAGAGAGAGAGAGAGAGAGAGAGACAGAGAGACAGAGATTGAAGAAAAAGAGGATCTCTAGAGTAGGAAGAAGAAGATGGTCCCCGAGGAGGGAAAAAGTCGTGGCGAAGTATCTTCGAAGCAGCGGTCTACGACGAGTAGACAGGGCCAATTACAATTTTCCAATTAAAAGCATCCCTTGCGTCGAAGGGATGCTTCTTCATCGAACGAGCCTGGAACTTCAACAAGGTTGAAGTTGATCAACGGTGATCGAAAAAAAAAAAAAAAAAGAAAAAAGATCTCGTCGTTCGACGTAGCGAGATATCATTTCCCTCTTCCTACACTATTTTCCAGAAAAATAGAGAAAGTGAGAAGAGTAGCGAGAGAAAGAAAAAGGAGGAAAGTCGTACGCAGCAGCGCCAGGATCTAAACTTCGGGCGCGCGTGTCGCTCGTACCGAACGATAATACAGGCGAGCCGGTTAATTGCAATTTCCCAATTAAAATGCCAAACAGTCCCATAACGCGTCGCAAATGGACGGCCACCAATCGGATTTCCATTATCGTCCCAAGCGTCGCGATAATTTGCGGCTAAACTCCGCGTCTCGTTCCGGCTGACCATTGCTCGACCCGGCCTACGTGTCGCTTCCCGCCGGTTATTGTTGCTGCCGTTGCTTGTTACCGGCAGAGAGGGGAAGGGACTCGAAAAGGCTCCACCTACCCCTCTGGTCCCTCTCGTCCCTGTTTGCCACGTTGCCGGTCCCGCGACACGCCGATTCTCCCTTTGTCTCTGCACGTCGTAGCTGCACTGAGCGTTATCGGGTCGTTAAGTTGAACGTCATCGGCGATTAGTTAACACGGCCGTGAGCAGTCAACAGCAGTCGACGACTCTCGTGTCGAGCGTGTCATTCCGGCGCTCTCCCCCGTGATTTTACCACCCCCGATTCTACCCGGGATTCTACTTTATCGGCCGAGACGTTCCCACTGTCTTTTTCGTCTTTGCTCTCGATCGAACGACTCGCAGCGACTCGCGGACTCGGCGCGTTTCGTTTCAATTTTCAGAGTTGCCCGAGTCACTTGTAGACGAAAAATAAAAAAAAAAAGAAGCGATTTCGATTTCTCGCGCGGAATTTCGATAATTCTCTGGTAATAACTGATTGTCGAGCTGACTGTTAACACACGATCCATCCGCAGCTCTTAACGAATTAGGTGATCAAATCGTCCGGAAAGGAAGGAAATCTGCGATTCTCGACGCGTTCGTGACGTTTGCAATATCATGGAAAAGACCATAACCCTGTAAAAAAAAAGAAGAAGAAAAAGAAAGAAAGAGAATCGAGAGATAATGGAAAAATTTCAAAACTGCAGAGCCTGTCGCGAGTAATTGAAAAAAAATTAATTACAACAGGGAGGATACAGTGATATCGCGGTGGTTTCCGCGCTGCGCTTCTCCGATTACGGCGCGTTGAAATCCCGTTGCAAATCTGCAGCGTTACGCGGAGGATGGAAGATTTTCTCTTCGTTACGAGCACACGCGGAGAATTGGGTTATCCCAGAGTATCATCTCTGATTCGTGATCCGGGAGGATTTCTTGTGAAAACGAAATGCAAACGGTCCTCGGATGGAAAAGATGATTGTTCGAGAACCACGCGCAGGAACGCGCTCGGTGGCTTCGAAGGAAAATGCCATTGCGTCACGACACTTCAATACACATCAAGAAAATATACAAAGGAACACGTCACGCTGTGTGAAAGGTTTTCATTTTGCACAAAGGTTACACAATGGTAAACGTCGTCGTACAGAGAAACGACAGAGAGAGAAAGAGAAAGAGAGAGAGAGAGAGAGAGAGAAGGTTTTTCGCAGTGAAACAATCGAGGGAAACAATAAATCTCGAGCCGGTGTTTCTTTCAACGAGATTTTCATCCGCCGGAGTTGGAAAGCTCTCCCGTTAAAACGTCCGCTAATTTGATTATTCTGGCGCCATACTTCGACGCGATTCAAAGCGCTTCGGCGCTCGCGGCGGGCCCGCAGTCTTTTAATTATTATACATACTCTTGTTCTGGCGAACGCCGGGGAATTTCCCCGGGTTTTGCCGCCGCGTTTCTTGGTTGCCCTCGGCTCGCCTAGCGCTGTTAAAAATTCATCTCGGCGCCGAGCTCCTCGCCGTAATAATACAATACGCCTCCTCTCCGTTGCTTCGGCTTCGCCACGTTCTCTCCGGCTTCGCTTTTAAGCTGACTCGTCTTTTCTGCCCCACGCCCCCCTCCCCCCTCCCGCTTGCCTTCCATCGATATTGCACAACCATCGACGTTGGTAGCTCGACGTTACAACTTTACGCCTGCTGCCTTTCTACCATAGTCAGTGGCCATTTATTCTTTCGACGTTCGTTTCCGTGAATTTTCCGGATCTCGATCTTTCGCGAGTAATCGCGCGAGTCGGGCGTCGAGTGCATTTCGATGAGTTTTTCGACGATTTCTTTTTTTTTTCAGGTGTTTCTGGAATTAATCAGTACATCGACTCTCGTTTTTTTCTTTTTTTTTTTTTGCATTGTTACAGTATTAGTACACTATACATTCGAAATGATTGAGGATTTCGATACAATTACCAACCTGGAGGATAATTGTAACTGGTTGAATTTTAGAATTTCTCCTCTATCAATCGAGCAAATTTCAGAAAGAAATTCTTCTTCCATTGAAACATGGAAGGAAAGGGAATTGTTGCTTTCATCGTCAAGCTTTCGTTCAAAAGCGGTTTTCTCTTGGAACGAAAAATAGGAAGGAAAAAAGAAAAAAGAGAAGGAAAGGAAAAAGACACACACACACACACACACACACACAAATACACAAAGCGTAGTTATTCCAGCTGTTACAAAGGACCGGCGGATCCAAGATAATTCCTTTACATCCTACAACGGTAATTGCGACTGACGCTCTGCAGCCGAATTCCGCACGTCTCTAAACGCACGCGCCGTGAACGAAAACTTCTCCGGTTCCGCGGAGAGAGCCCGGCTGCAAAATTAATTTCAACGCCCGGCAACACGCGAAAATTAATCTTCGCTCTCGCGGAATTTCGCGCAACTTCGCGATCTAACGTGTCGTTAACGAAAATACGCGCCGCGCAGCAGCGGGAGGAGGAGTGGCAGAATCAACACGCGGCCGACATTGATTCCCTCTCCACTTTCCGCTTAAATATTGCGCGCGTTGAGTCCCCTGTTGTGGATTCCGATTCGATCGGGGGAAAAGTACCATGAGAGAATCCATTTCTCCATTCGATACTATTTCATTGTCGATACTATTTCATTTTTTTACTTACTTGTCGCGAGGTATTTTGGGAATTATTTACGAAATCGAAAATTACGCGTTGCAACGATAAATATTCTGCTCGGTTGAGCTGAACGGACGAATCTTTGTCAGTGTTTAACACTAGAACTACCGACAGTTAAGACGAAGTCATTTCTATCGAAATTATTTTGATTTCTAATAAATGAAAATAAAATAAAATTCATTATATTATTTCTTTAGTTATCACTGTAAAGATCATTGCATCGTTGCGGGGAAAAAATTGTAACACGAAATAGAAATTTTAAAATAAAATTGCATAAACCAGTCATTTTGACTGGTATGGTAGTTCTGGTGTTGAATAAAAATACACGTGGCTGTTGGTTTAAATTTGGTTTCTCGATAAAATTGAATTGAAAAAAATGATCCATCGTTCCTTGTTTTTATTAAATTATCTGCTCCTTTCCCTGTTGAATTTCCTCTATGAATTTGACTTTCAACGAACGATTCGCGAGGCTTCGCTGAACTGAACACGAAAACGAAAACACGATTCCGAACGACGAGAACTTTCGCGCGGTGATTCACCGACAGTTTCGTCAAAACAGGAGGGGGGGGGCGAAAAATCACTGGAAAAATCACTGGCCAACGTTTTCGCAATCGTTTCGCGAGCGATTATCCATCTGGCCGGGATCATCTTTCGTGATATGCCAACGCCGTCGGGGGCAGCGTAATTGCGCCTTCGAGCTGCCAGTCTACCTCGATTTCCCTTTTCGCGAGCGTGGAGGGAAAAAAAACGCCTCGAGCTACCGACGACGACGACGACGACGACGACGACGACAACGTTGGGCGTTCGCCGATTGGCAAACGATCGCGATCCATTTAGCGCGTTAATCGCAGCAACACGCTGTTATGGCTCGGTTCTCGATCGACGTTGTTGCGATTGCCTCGGGAGATGAAAATGAAAAATGTCGTGGAAAAATCGCCGCGAACGCGCTTTCTTTCGAGAAAACAGCTTTCCTTTTCTTTTTTCAATCGCGCGCTGATCTTTCTTCCCTTCCGGACATTTTTTTTAACACTATTCCTACCACGACCGGTCAAATGACTGTTTTTAAAATTTCGATTAGAATTTTTCCTACATACAACGTAATTAAATCGACTTTAAATTTAACGACTTTTCCCTCAAATATACGTATATATAATACATTTTTCAATATTCGCTTCTTTTTTTATTAATTATTTTTTCTAATAGATGATTGGCAAATCTCTTCGATATTTTCTTCGATAAGTCTTACGAGCAAAATAACTTACCGGGAATAACTTTTTTCTCTCTCAATATTTGTTTATAGTTTATATAACAAAGTTGTGTATAGAGCAACTTTCATTCATCTGGCGAAAGTTTCAATTGTACATTGAATTAGAGGCTACGGAACGTATAACGCGGACTAACTGCGAACTAAACTGACTACGATTATCGATACTTGGCGGAGGTTGGCTTAGGTTTAGCTTAAATTGGTACAGTTTTTGTAAAAAAAAAAGTTACGATACCTTGAAGTTAAAAAAAAAAAAAAAAATAGTCGATACTTCGAAGAAATCTGTCTGAAAACTGAACGATCCCTGTTTTTATTTCACCGATTTACCGGAGGGGTTAAATCACGGTGAAATCGGGTGAAACGAGGTGAAACCAGGGGAAAGGTGAAACCATGGTTCGAGCTTGTTGATCGCACTTAGCCTATCACGAACGATGCTTCCATCGCTGCCGATCGATCGGCAGCATTGCGCAAATACGATATCGCTAAGAGTCTACGGTGCGATCGCCTGCTAACTCGCAGGCTATCTCTCTCAACGATGACGATAAAGGAAAAAAGGAACCCCCTAGGAGGAAATCGTCGCCGGTGGTGGCAGCTTCTGCCGATGTACGTTGCGCAAAAAAAAAAAAACGACCGAGAAATAACTGTTTCGCCGGTCGGCGTGCTCGTTGGTTACACGTTGCAACTCGATGTCTTCCGGTCGCTGACTAACGCGGAGTAATTGGAAACTGTTGTTCTGCCGAGAGAAGTGTGGCAAGTCGCGCGCGTTGCACGACTGCAGAAAGAAACGCGCGGAGGTGGGAAGGGCAAGCATTGCAATTCGCGTGAAGATCATCGTTCTACGCTTGATGCTGAATGCTAGTTCGTGTTTGTGTAATTAACGCTCTAACCGTGCTATGTATCTATTCTTACCGTAACCGGTCGTCGAACGACCGATTACGAAGTAAATGTTTCTTTCTCTCGGAAGGTATTGTCAATTTATTGTAAGAAACAACGCAAACAACTTCTATATAATAATATGATAACCAATCGTATATTTTCATTTTTACACTTGTCATAAATATAACAGAACGTAACATAAACAGAAGATCGTAGGGGCCCTCGGATTCACGGAAAGAAATTGGATGAATAGAAAAGAAGCGAAGCAATATAAATGTACGATTTTTAATTAAATTTCGAAACCGGTCGATACAGTCAGCTCCGATCGCTGGACCGAAGTTTCTTATTTTTCAGTACGGTTTAAAAGCAGGTAGCAAATTTTACAGAAAACTAGCAGTACTTTGGATACTTCTTTCTTTATGTTCCGTGCATTATTCGGTGAAATTTTGCACTTTAAAATTTCCAATTTTAAAATGCCCAAAAACCCGCGGGCTGCTGATTGCAAATAATCTATCTGTGTATAAAATTAAAATGTAATATATAGAATGTATGATAGAATATAGTCTATATTTAGAATATGCAGACTTTAATATTAATATATATATATAAATATATAATATATTACTTATGTTATATTATATATTAATATATAATTGATTATATTAATATATATATTAATATATATATAGAATATTAAAATATTAATATACATTTAGAATGTATAGATTTATATATATGTGTATATGTATATGTATATTAAAATCTAAATGTATATTGACACTCTAAATGTATATTGATATTTTAATATTCTAAATATATATTCTATACATATATTCTGAAATATATATTAAAGTCTATTCTCTTATAACTTATTAGACTTTATTATACATATATTCTGAAATATATATTAAAGTCTATTCTCTTATAACTTATTAGACTTTATAGAGAATATATATTAAACTCTTATAACACAATTGCGTGCAAAAATCGCGACAGCCCTCCCATGACCAATATAGGTTCCCATATGGCACGAGTTGATGAACTTGGACAACCGTCGTACGAATTTTTCCATCTATATTCCAAATTTCGCTCGGCACGGCCTCGATACAACGCTCGGAACGAACAAACCGTGTTATTTGTTCGGGTCGACTGCACCTCGCGCGATGTCCAATCAATTTTCAAACGACAACTCCGCGAGAAGAATCTCACACGTTTCACGTGTCTAATCGAAGCGAACCTGAAAGAGGAACTCTACACTCTCATATGACCAAGTGTCATGGCGGCGAATTATCTACGCGTAGCCTAATAACTCTTACAATTAGTGGTAGTGAACACAGGTTACTAGAGCGACTCAGTATAGCTCGTACACTATAGCTATGTACAATGCTACGTTGTTGTGCAGGATTTTCCAAATTCTTGGCGAAACGAATTTTTCAATTATACAAAACAGTTTTTTTTCTTCTCTTCAGTTTCGAAACTTTAATTCATTGGTTAACACGTTCCCCGCTAAGCTGCGATATTCGACGAAGTGCCATTACATCACGCCATGTGCACGGTACACGTATACAATGTTTAATATACTCGCGAAATTTGCCTATTTTTTTTTTCTTTTCATCTGTTTCACTGCGGATTTTTTCCCCTGCATTTCTAAATGTTTATATAGCGAACAAGTGAATTTTACTTGGTAACGCGGGAAAAAATTACAAGAAGAGTAATGATGAAAAAAGAAAGTAAAGTAACAAAATATAAGAAAGAGAATTATTCAGTAAATAACATTTAATTCGCTAGTTAGTCTGATTCTAACGTAATTGCATAACACCACCGGATGTAAACTTTCACTGTTGCACTCTTCTGCTTCTTCAGGTCTCGCAGAAGTAAAATCTTCGAGGTTTTCTCTAAACGAACTCTAAAAACGAAGATCGAACAAACTGTTCGAGTCGAAGAAACACGCAGCTCGATTAAACGCGCAGCTGTCGTCTTTGGACGCGGAAAAATGGCGGCTCGCGGAAGCCAGCCATTAATGCACACGCGAGCCGTGTGCGAGCTTGCGGGCGCGTAATTTTCGGGCGCGTAATTTCACCGAACATTTACGGGAGTCGAAGAGAGTCACGAGACACCCAAAGGGACCGTCGTTCTTCGCTTTTCCGTTCACCTGGGAATACTCTTCCGCAACTACTCTCCCCCATAGCCATTCTCCCCCCCCCTCTCTCTCGCTCTCTCTCTGTAACCCTTGTACCCGTCGACGTTTACGACCGCGAACCGACGCATGGTCAATGTTAAACTAACAAGGATGGGGGTGGAGGATCGGTTCGACCCTGTGTCTCTCTGTAATTTCGATCTACTTTATCGTTTGCACGCGGGGATGGAAGCGGCGAGTGGAGAAGGATTTATGTAGCCGCGTTATTTATGCGCTAATTACCGATTCTCTGTCTCGAATTAGGTTTGGATTTTCTCGTGCTCTCGGTTTGCATCGCGAAAAAACGTAGAGAGACTGTTTTCCTTTTTATCTCGAACGTTTCGTTCGAATTTAATTCAACGAAGAAAACTTGAAAATTGCACTATCGCAGTTATTAATCGACGCTGCTCGGTATTATTTGTATTGTGTAAGAAAAGAAAGAGGGTACCAAGCCATTAGGTATGCCGAAGAATTGTTAATTCGGCAGAGTGACGTTTTCGGTTGTATTCTCTCTGTGAAACTTGCCACGGGGACGTGGTGCTTACGTTTATTCTCGTCTTTCGCGCGCAGACGATGTGTTGAAGATCAAAATTCAATTATCCGCTAAGTCGAACGTCGATAAAATTTTTTCCTGTCTCTCGTGCGCAGATTTTTATACAATCAAGATTAAAGCATCTGTTAAACCAATAATAATTTTTCGACGAAGATATCCAAGTTGTTAGATATCGACAGCCCGCGCGTAATGATTTCGACCTTCGTAGCTGCTGATCATGGTGCTTGCAGCACACGGAGCACACGTGTCGTTCGTAGAATATTCGTTCGCCGAGCCGCCCGTGTCATAGTTTCATAGCGGGCTTGCAGAAATATTCCGTGGTACGAAGGCCACAACTACGGCGAAAGCCAAGTCAAAATCCAAGCGGCCGTTTTTGTTCCATGAACTATGTACGAACTTCGTTAACAGGGGTATGGAGGGTGGCACTTTTAGTGTGTTGGAGGCGGCGCGGGTGTCCCGAGCTGGCTGTTCCCCGCTTGTCTCGCGGCTCACGTTGTAGCTCAAGGAACGCGTCGCAATATTTCCAGCGCGATTTTCTCTAACTAATGCACGCTGTATACAAGACGTGACTTTTAGGAAGTCCGGGGGTCGGAGTTTATTTCCCTCGGTGGACCCGGCGAAGTAGCGAGAGAGCCTGGGAGAATAAACAGCGGCGAGAGCAGCAGCTCACCGTCAACGGCAGCGAAGATTTATCGTCAATTTCGTGGCATTCGCTCGTTCCAACCGGCGGGGGTTTTACGGCCACACGCCACGCGCGCTCCGCCAAGGTCGTTCGTATTACTTAATCGAACGGACACGCACATAACGCGAGCTCCCCAACCAACCAACGCCATGCTCTTTTGCCGTTCTTTGTACCTCTCCATTGTTCCGATTTGTTGCTCGATCGTGCTATGGGATGTCTCAACAATCTGGACTCGTTATACCGGCTCCACGCTGGATAGTAATTGTTGAAACTCTAGCTCGCTAAAGCCGGTTCCGCACTGGACAGATTGAACTGTTCGCGAAGACAAATAGCATTGCATCTACACTGTTGTTAGCGAGTTCGCTCGGTGCTTGTGACCACATTCAATGCGTCCACATACGAATCGGTTCACGAGCAGATTCTTTGATTCAACAACTGTTTGCTGTTGCAAGCCAGCTCACTATAATCTGATTGCTACTCGCTGAATTTCGTGAACTATTCTTGAACTGCTAGCAAACAACAATTTAGACGCGGTTTTTTTTTTTAACAGAAATTACATAGTATCGCATCCACACTGCTGTTGATTGCAGCTGGTTAATTCGATCGTCAACAATAGTGTGAACGCGGCATTACTAGTAAGTAAGGGCCTACGAAGTCTTAGGCACTTCGAGTTCGCGAGCAGATTCTTTTTTTATTACAAACTCTAATACTCTAACTTGATCGCTGTTCACTGAATTATCTACATTACCGATGAATACATTTTGCTGCAACTGTTCACGCGCTGCTCATTGCACGCTTGTTCTTGCTGTTGACAACAGTTCGTTAACAGTAGTGTGCATGCGGCATTATACTGTCAACATTAGTGTGAACGCGGCATTACAGAGTAAAATCCTCAATGTGTCCACATACGCTTTGATTTTTTTGATGTATCGCTTATCGAGCGAACACTGTTCGCCAACAGAGTGTGCACGCGGCATTACAACGTCAACAATAGTATGGACGCGGCATTATAACGTTGACAGTAAGTGCGAACACGGCATTACACTGACAACAGTAGTATATACGCGGCATTGTACAGTAGTGTAAACACGGCATTACATCGTCAACAGTAGTGTGCATGCGACATTACACCATCAACAGTAGTATGCACGCGGCATTATACCGTCAACGTTAGTGTGAACGCGGCATTACAGAATAAAACCCTCAATGTGTTTACATACGCTTTGATTTTTTGATGTATCGCTTATCGAGCGAAATATGTTCGCCAACAGCCGTGTGCACGCGGCATTACACATTGGCGCCACTAATCAATCGATGCTGAAATTCGCGAAATTCTTCTTTTCTAGTTGAACAGTTGATTAACTCTTTGCGCCTCGAACATTTTTCCGATGCTCTCGGGCGGAAACTTCGTTGGAGTTGTGAAATATATCAGGAGTGTCCTCTCTCGTACCGAAGCCAGCCGAGTGCAAGGGGTTAAACGATCCAGGGGTTAAAACGTAATTACGCCGCGAGAGCTCGTACATCTCACGACGCCATGTGTTTATTGGATAGAGAGCGAGTGGTAACGGGGATATAGTTTAACGTTTGCGTACACCGTGGCGTTAGAGGGTCTTGGTAAAAATGCATGCGAGAATTTCGTGATATTAAAATCGTGTTCTACATCCGCTGGTCTGCGTTTCAACTGAGACTGCAGACGTACGTGTTAATTAAAACAGGCGTCTGGAAGAAGCGCGCGTTGTCTGTCAAGAACTGTATCCAGTTATTTCTTTTTCCTTTTTCTTTTTCTTTTTTTCCCCTCTTCGACGAAACTAATAGCGAAAAGTTGAAAAGCCTTATGAAAATTCATAACACGCGGAAGCATATTCGAGCGCGGAGCAAATCGCGGCCGTTTAATAACATTTCGCGCCGCGGGGTGAAGTGGCGAAAGGGCGCTAAGTAAAATCTTGATTTAAGGGATTAGCAAATCCTTGGGCGCGTTAATGGGCGAGGACTATTTAAACGATGTTCTCGAACGTACGCGAAAAGTTTTCACATCCCGTCCTACGTTCCTGCTTGATTAGACTGCGTGTATGCATATTCAATTAGTTTTCTTTTACGTCTGAACTTTAAAATAACTCACGCTCTATATGTGTGTGTGTGTGTGTGTGTGTGTGTGTGTGCTCGGTGTGTGAATTACACTGCGACGTGCAATTTCGAAGATATACTTGTTAGGTGAAATAGAAATCGATTCAAATCGTTCGACGATTAAGATCGTTCCCATCGAATTTACTGTTGTAAGTGATAAAACAAATTTAGGAAACATTTTTTGAATGGAAGAACACCAAGAGTGCA
This sequence comes from Tetragonula carbonaria, assembly GCA_032399595.1. Lineage (NCBI taxonomy): Eukaryota > Metazoa > Arthropoda > Insecta > Hymenoptera > Apidae > Tetragonula > Tetragonula carbonaria. The sequence continues at coordinate 11,569,599 of JAUCRC010000012.1, read as the reverse complement.
CGAGCAGGGCAGCGTTGATCGGATATTTTTTCATAAACACGGCGACTAATCCGTAATCCGGCGAAACAAGTCGTTCGAAGGTGTTCACGTAGAGGGTGTTCACACAGGAAGTGTTAACATAGTAAATGTTGAAGTAAGTAAGAGTTTACGTAGGAAATGTTCACATAGGAAGTGTTCACGTAAGTGGTGTTCACGTAGGGGTAGTGTTTACGTACGTGGTGTTCATGTAGGTAGTGTTCACGCAGAAGGTGTTCACATAGGTGGTGTTTATGTAGGGGGTGTTTCCTCCCCCCGTAGAAGTCCTCGATCGTAGCTCTCCCGCAGCTTCCGGAATTCCCGGTCACCATAGATTAACGCGCGACACTATGGCAAATTTATAGCGCGGAGAGACGAGGAAGATGGTAATCGGAGGGCGGTTCGCGAATTTCTCTCTCTCTCTCTCTCTCTCTTTCTCTCTCCCCCTTTGTTTTTTTCGGGTCAGAGCGGACAGAGACGTGCCTCGCCGCGCCGAGCGTAATTTCGTGCAAATGGCAGAATAAAGTCTAAAGACGAGAGTCTCGCGTTTATGTACAACGAGAAATGGACAACCAAGACGAAAACGTTTCATCTTTCGAAAGCGGCCGACTGGCTGGGATGCTCGTTAATCGTTAACCTGAAGGTTAACGTGGAGCCCCGCGCGTTAACTCGTTCCCTTGGCGACTTTTCCGCCTCGCATGCGATGCAAGAAGATGAAAAAAGAAAAGAAGAACGCGGACGAATGAAAGGGTGAAGGAAAGTCGAGCGAAACCGACGCGAAGAAGCGAGCGAGTTTCGTCTCTGGAAGGAAATCTGCGCTCCGGCGCAATTAGCGCTTCGCGATCGGCAAACGAGCAGTGGCTGAGCTCGGTTCTCGCTCGGTTATCACCTAACCGGCTGATACGGTCCATCGACTATGAATGAAGCGCGAGTCCGCTTGTCCTCTCGTGGGAAAGCGTCCGCTCGCTTTTTGCCCGGCAATTCGCGTGTGACTCGCTAGCGTTGGCCGTTATAGCTGGTTTCATTAAAGGGAGCATCATTCCGTTTCTTTTTAAATCGGTTTTACCTTCCGATTTTACTGTCGTCTTCTTTCTTTCTCGCTCAAGGCTCGAGGCTTCTGTGTGCTGGTTAATTATGGGTAGTGATGGGCTCAAGTACATTCGATCATCGGTGTTTTTTTTTTTTTTTCAAACCCTTCGTGAATATTTCGAATAGTATGAAACTAACTTTCGGATATATTCGAGCATGAATGCAATGAATTTTGAATCATTAACGAATATACTATGATATAAGAAAATTTTACATCTATTTTAGAATAGATTCGAACAGATTCACTCTGAGAATGGCATTCTCTTGAAATCATCTGCAACAATATTTACAATCGTTTCCATTTGTAATTTCGATGCATTAGTTTTAATTTTTGATTACGAACTACATGTTGCTTCCTAAAAAATTTCATTTTAATTCAGTATAATGATATAACATCTGCACATCTGTGGATATTTTCTCAAAGGATGTATTTTCCAAATAAATTACAAACAAGTAGGTCAAATTTCCATTTACAAATAGCTGTAAATGCCGAAACGTTGAAATTTATCAGGTATTATTTTGCTTTTTCCTAACTCGACTAGTACGTGTAAAAAATTCGAAATTCATTCTTCAACATCGAGATATATTTGCAAACAAACTCACGAAACTTGCAAACATTCGTTCTGAGGTTCGAAATTAATTTCTGAGAAGTCTGAATATCTGACAAGTAGTCTCGTCGATAATATATCATACGTAAGATAATAATTTTAACGAGCTTTGCGCGCTCGATTTCTCGGATTTCTAAATACGTATTCGATACTATCGTCACTTATAAAGTTATTGGAGCAACGAGGAGGATCGTTCGGCTCTTCCGTGCATAAGTAATGCGTGTAAATTATTTCTGCGCCTCTCTCTCTCTCTCTCTCTCTTCTCTCTAGATCTCACGGTTTCGTTACTTTGAATTATAAAAAATTTCGTCTGTTTGTTCTGCTAGATCGATAAGAATACTTTGGTTTGAAGTTTAATCGCCCCGTTACTTTGGAGAAAGGAGAGAGAGAGAGAGAGAGATTCGCGTTGCACGATTCAATTTGCAAAACATAAATCTCTTATCTATAGAGCTTATTTGCTTTGTAGATCGACTTTGTCGATTCGCTGCACGCATTTGAGAAGCGACGAGCGATCGGCAACCGATGACGTGATTTTTCGATCTCCCAACGATCTGGAAGGAACACGAAGTGATCGTGCGCCCCGCGGATTATTTGTGCACTCGATCGTTTGTTTTCCTCTTCTTTTTTCTATTTTTTTTCTTTCTTTCTTTCTTTCTTTCAGAGGCCTCTCGCTTTCGCTGAACGTGGCCGGGGATCAATCGGGGTGGGCACGGCCACGTTCCATATTGAAATCCACATAGTTCATGAATTTTTATTTCCGGACCCTTCTAAAGTCACCTTCAGGGACGGCTTTATCGTGTTCTCATTTCGCCCCTCTCCCCCTCCCCCTCCCCCGTTTCGCCGGAAGTTTCGCGCCGCCGGACCGAAAGTCTAACTTTTTCAAACATCATTTGCCTTTGTAAAACCATCGGGCGTCCGTTGCACGAAAATTGCTTTCGCCGAGTGTATCAGCCCCGCGGGGGGGAACGTATTACACGCGTCTGTTACGCAAGCTATATATGTATATACACGGTGTCTCGTACGAAGCTGATCGGAGCTAAGTAAATTTCCTCGTAAGCTGTTAAAATTTTCATATCCGTCCGCACGACGAAAATTCGTCGTTTCACAGGACAATCGCCGGCAGCCAAATTGACGAAAATTCGTCATTTGTATATTTGCAGTAGATAATTGATCGTTGTTTCATTAAATCCGAATAAATTGAAACGTAATTTTTACCAAACAGAGATAATTCTACGTGAAAAAACTGATTTCAGCTTCAGTTGCGTCGTATGAGGGTGCAAACGCAAAAGAAAAAATTAATTTAAAAACGTATTTTGTCGGTACTGCGTATAGAAGAAGTTTATTCAAAGTTCAAGCACTTGGGTGTTCGGATGTTTAAGAAATTTCAGGGATATTACTTAACCTATTTTTATCGAAATCAAATAATAAAGTAAATCTGAAATGGAGAACGAAAAAGAAATATGTGCATAGAATTTATCTGATTGTGAGTCTAATGAACATTGAAGATCTTTTAAAATCTAATTTTGATAGTGATGATAGCGACGATAGTGATATTGTTGTGACAGAAAAACGCCCACGTCTGAATCCTTTACAATATAGTGACTCTGAAAATGATAGTGATTCTGAAGATGACTTGTGGTCTGATACTGACATAGAACCCGTTTTCGAACCTTTTGAAGGAGTGCTTGGTGTAAAAATTATGCCAAATTCACTCGAAGAAGTGAAGAACTATTAATTATTGATGAAAATTAAAGTTTCGAAAATAATTTACTTTGTCTAATAAAATAACGAGTATGTTTTCAGTAATTCATTACAACTTTCTTTCTGGATTTAATTTTTATTTAACTTCGGAAAGAAAAAAAAAATCAAAAATAAAGGTGTACATATAAATACAAATTCACTTTACTTCATTTCCCAAAACTTCACTAAAAAATATATGACTTTTTAAAAGTTAGGTTTTGTTTTCATATATGGAGCATATATCGTTTCTACAAATAGTGTCAAAAAATGCCGGCATTTCGTCAATGGCGGTGCAAATAATGCCGTACGGATATGTGTTAAGCTGTAGAGAAAAAAATATTTCGAGTGAAATCTTACGTTGTTCCGAGGTGAGTATCTTACGATGGTCACAAATCTTTTCCATGGTGATTGTACTTCTATGATTTTAAAGTGACCTTGGTTTTTTTTTTTTTTTTTTTTTTTAATAGAACTGCATATTGCACGTTTGAGTTCACTGTCTTGTAGTGGATGTCAAGACGAGTTCAGCGATCAGGATAACGTTGGCGTTCCAAGGTCATTCAAGGTCATTCAACGCCGGACAAAGCTTACCTTGAGCATCCAGAGATCGCTCCTTATCGTTGACCATGGGCGTCAGTACACTGATTTATTCTGTCCCTAAACGACAGTTGCGAACGACATTTTTCTCGTAGGGTTTCCTAAGAAAATCAGATGTTTCGAGAAGAACCTACTACTCCCCCGAAATCCATGGTTGGAAGCAATTCGTTCAGAAATAGAATAAATCAGTGTAGATGCTTGAAGAAAGGTACGACCTTGGAGTACCAAAAGTTTATCTAAATTGCTGAATTCGTCGTGATGTCAGCTACAAGACTCGAATATATATATAAAAAGACGAAGGTTACGTTGGAATTCTCGAAAACGTGATCACTTGGACAAGATATCCGATTGTAAGAAACAACGTAATTTTTACTCGAAATAATTTTCTGTTTAGTAAATAGTTCAAGAGAGAATTGCGTGGTTAGCTATATGTATTAGCTATATATCTATGTTGATTTTTCTTTTTTTTTCCTTCCATTCCTTTTGTTCCCTTTTTCCTCTCCATGTGTGTGTGTGTGTGTGTGTTTGTTTCTCGTTTTTCGAAATTCCTAGCCCCGTCTCTCACAGCGCTCGTATTGTAAGCCTTTAAAATGCGTGTTTTTTAAAACGCTATCCGCGAATGACATCTGTCGTGCAGCGCGCGGACAGCGAACGCATCGCGCGTAGTGGAGAATCGCGCGCGTTGAAAGCCCCATCGGCCTCCGGGATATAAAATAAAAATATACGAAGCACGCGTGGAAATCAATAGTTCCTTGCCCGCGTTCCCCGAGATTTTTTTTTTTCTTTCTTTTTTTCACGGTTCGAAAGCCGAATTTCCCCCGCTCCCTTTTAACTAATCTGCCCCGAATGAATACGCGTGGTTTTTCGCACGGGGGGGAGGAGGAGGTTGATGCAATTATCAGGCGTGTTCCCGTGTGTTTCGAGCGTCGAATCCAACAGCGAAAGAGAAGAAACGGATAAAAATCGTTCATCTTGGCGAGAGAAACGAAGAAGATTACGCGCGAAGGAAATGAAACAAAGAGAGAGAGAGAGAGAGAGAGAGAGAGAGAGAGAGAGAGATGAATGAGAAACAGCGAGTGGAGTGATCGAAGATTGTCGTGTTGGGAAATTTCGAGTCTTCAATTAACGGGTGAAACGAGAAGAAGAAGAGGGAGGGAGGAGACGACGAGGCTTGATTGAAAAATTATGAATGCCTCGGACGGTAATTGCGCAATTGTCGATCGCGACTTTTTTTCCCCCCGTGCAAGAGCACGATCGATCTACTTGAAAGGCAATTGAGTGTTCCTGCGATTGCCCTCAGACTCTCCCTCCTCTCCTCTCGGTGAATGGTGGCACTCGGCTTTCGTCTCGAATCGAATGGGACTCGCGATCGCGCGGGCCGTTAACACGTCTCTCCTCCGCCGAGGAGAAAACGAGCGAGCGCACGCGACCAGTCGAACGTGCAAGATTAGTTTCGCGCCATATATCTCGAAAGAAATATGAGAAGCGACTACTGGTCGTCTGCGTTTCCATCGACAGTTCCACCATCACGCTGACTCGATCACAAAGTATCGACATTTTGACAATTTTCTTAATACACCGAGAGATTAACGAGATCTTCAGAGACGAAGTTCGTGAAATGATGTATGTTGGGTCTCAGTTTAAAGCCTGGAGATTCTTTGACATGAAATTCTTTTTTTTTTCGATGATCTCGAGGATATATTCTTCTCAGAAGAGTGTATGAAATTCAGAGACGCGCGTGGAAACATTAAAACATTTTTTCCATGTCGATAGCTGTGAATTGATATCAATTCGTGCAATGATCTATGTTGGTATCGTTTCAAAGCCTGGAGATTCTATGGAGATTCTTTGACCTGAAATTCTTCATTTTTTTTTTTTTTCGATGATCTCGAGGATATATTCTTGTTAGAAGAGTGTATGAAATTCAGAGACGCGCGTGGAAACATTAAAACATTTTTTCCATGTCGATAGCTGTGAATTGATATCAATTCGTGCAATGATCTATGTTGGTATCGTTTCAAAGCCTGGAGATTCTATGGAGATTCTTTGACCTGAAATTCTTCATTTTTTTTTTTTTTTCGATGATCTCGAGGATATATTCTTGTTAGAAGAGTGTATGAAATTCAGAGACGTACATGGAAACATTAAAACATTTTTTCCATGTCGATAGCTGTGAATTGATATCAATTCGTGCAATGATCTATGTTGGTCTCGTTTCAAAGCCTCGAGATTCTATGGAGATTCTTTGATCTGAAATTCTTCATTTTTTTTTTTTTCGATGAAATTCTTCATTTTTTTTTTTTTTTTTTCGATGATTTCGAAGATATATTTTTCTCGGAAGATTGTATGAAATTCAGAGACGCGTGTAGAAAGATTTCTTCCATGACTAAATCCGTACGTGGTGTTGAAGATTGGAATATGCTGTTTACAACTCGATTTGCTTTCTTCATCGTAATTCGAATATTGAAACACACACTATCATAAATATATAAAATTATAAATTTGTCATTTGGCAGTTTTGAATAAGCGCTTGAACTTGCGATAAACGAACAAACGCGGTTAAGTTCTAAATTGTGATTTAAAAAACAAAGAAAAAAGAAGAAAAACAGAGGCGACACCGTGTATCGTTGTACAGCGTGTGACTCGTGAAATTTATCGCGCTACTTTTATTAGTTTTTATACGACGCGAGTTTAAACGCTTCTCATCGAATCTCGTAAATCAAGGCGCAACTGTAACGAACTGTTGTCAGCCAGATGTGAACTACTGAAAAAACCTCCCCCCCCTCCAAAATAAATTATTATAATTCACGGCAAATGGGGCATGCGCGGGACGAGATTTGTCCGGGGGTGAAAAAAAAAAAAAATCGATTTGTCTCTTTAATGAATTGCGAAACGCGGGATCCTGATTGTGTTTCGCGCGAGAATAACGAACTCGTTATGGCGGCGATCGTGTCGCCGTGACAGAGAGAGAGAGAGAGAGAGAGAGAGAGAGAGAGTCAGTACGCAATATTTGCGAGATTTTTTTCAGTGGCCACTGCGTGGCGAAACACACTTTTACCACCCTCGTTTGCATAAATTTCCGCCGGTTCTCCCCCCTGTTGTTCGCCGCCGCCGCGCGGTAAAAATTTAAGTTCAAGCGAAACGGAGAAAATAATTTTATTCACCCCTCGTGGGAGGGGTGAATCGCCACTCGGCTAATTTCGCTATTAAACGCGGCGTAATGCTCGAATTTTTGCCTAAACGTGCAAATCCATTGCGCGACGGAGTGAAACCGTTTGTCGAAGGTTTGATTCCGTCGAATCTGTTTGAGCCGATCAAAATCGGATTTCTCGATCTTGCTCAACCCCCCGTGATTTAACCTCTTGATCGCCGTGCGCGCCAATTCCTATGCCTTAAGTAAAAGCGAAATTAATTTCGATTTCTTAACAGTGACATACAGAATCATTTTCTATCACTAAAAAAAATCGAAAAACATATACATTCTTCCTTGATTTTGGATTTATTCGAAGAAAGAAGTCAAGAAACAAAATTCGCGCGCGAAAACTGTAAAATTCCACTCTGCCCAATTATTTACTTCAAAGCATACCACACTATAAATAAATATTAGTTTCATTGTATATAATATATATGTGTATCTTTTAGACTATAAATTTATAACATTTCAAATTTAACAAACATGCAAACAACTTTTTTAATTTTTTTAATATTTAGTATTTGATCTATTGTGTGGCAACCCTAGTGAAAATCAAGTGTTTTTCTTTTCTTTTTGGTGCAAATTATATCCTAATTCATTGTGACTCACCAATTATGTAAGTAAAAAATATTTAAATTATTTATTTATTAGTAGAAGTACATGTTTCTTAAAATTGAAGGTTAACACGTCGACCGCCACGCTAAATTTCCACGATGCTCTCGAGAGAGCTGCAAGGGAATTCATTCATTTTTCATTGTTCCGAGCATATAATGACAAGTATACAATAAGAAACATAGTGATATACAGGGGGGGGGGGTGATTCACGTAACTTGCACAGCTGAAGTAACTTTTAAATTGTGCATCTAATGAGAAATTGTTCGATACAAGCTGTGTGGATTCAAGGGAGGCGTGTCGGTTTTTCTTTTTTGGTGGGTAAATGTTGGGTTAGGTTTGCTGCTGCTGCTGCTGTTGTCGTCTTCATAGCGAAAAATTGAGCAAAGGGGGGGCTCCCTAATACTTCGTATCGTCGAATAGGGATGGAAAAAGGTGATTAAGTCGCACCATCGCGCGATGGGGATGCGTCACGACGACACAGAGGGGGCTTCGTGCGTACCGCTGGATCCCTCGATCGTCAGGAGCCTCATCACGCGCCTCTATCCATCATGGCCTCGATTTTTTCCAAATTACGTCGCGTTGCAGGATCCTCTGCCCTGGGCTTAAAGATTTCTAATGATTTATTTTGGATATCTCGGGGGTGGTCATGGCGCGCTGGTTATATCTGCGCGCTGCAGAGAGCCGTGAAGTGGCTGTCAGTTTGGTTTAGCGGGAAGGGGGACGGGGGGTGGGGGCGTCGCTGGGGATGAATGTTTGGATTAAGGGCGGGAATTGTTTCACGCGCGCCATTCTGCGAGAAAATTTATATCAGTTTCAATGTTTGTTGGACAGTTATTCGTCGCGTTCACTCGGGCGGGGGGAGGGGGGATTGAAGCAGATTTTATTTCACTTAATCCTTCCGACGTCGAACGAGGAGTCACAAACAAATAACGAGCGTCGATCACACTCTGTAGAAGAGTCTGAACTCGCAGACGTGAAACTGTTTTCCACCAACTTTCGGTTCGTTCGGAAAATTTCGAATTTTTTCGTTCTGTTCGTGAGAAAAGGCGCTCGCGCTGTCGATGAAAAAAACGTGGCACGTTCGACCGTGTTCGCTTCGGCTGAAGCGGAAAAAGAAGAAAAGACGAAAGGATGAAAATAGAGAGAAAGCAACGAGAGGGAGAAATGGAAGGGAAAAGAAGAAAGAACAACCGGTTTTTCCCACGACTTATTTTCAATAATTGAAAAATCGCTCTTTGTCGTTCGCGTACGCGATTGAAAAGCATTTCACCCTTGCGTCTCTCTCTCTCTCTGCCTGTCTGTCTCTCTTCCTCCCTTACAGCCCGTGCGCACGGTATCGCTTTTTACTGTCAACAACATGCAAACCGTCCTAAATAACGAGCCACGCGAAATTAAAGGAACTTCCCGCCGGTTGGAATCGTTTCTATCCAAAACTAATCAACCGGATTTCCCTTTAGCCATTCATAGAGCCAGCTCACTTGCGCGCTCGTCGATACACATGCGGCTCGTGCAACCGATTTCTATCGATAGGTCGTTCAGGCGGCACCTGAAAAACTATTATCCCGAACGATGATAAACGAGCAGCTCGAGCTGCTCGTCGAGGAGAGGTTGTAGCTATTGTCGTCACGATTGGAGAAAAAGGAATCGAAAGAAAAAACTTCTCTGCGTCTCTCTCTCTCTCTCTCTGTTTCTGTCTTCTTTCGAACGCTCTCCAGCGAGCTCGATTTTCACGAGGTAGAAAACGGAAGTCCGGTGTGACCACGGTTAGTTCGTCATCCTGTAATTAGCGTTGTCGAAGTTGTCGAAGGTGCTCGAAGCGAGCGACCAGGCCCCGGAAACACCCGGCGGTATCGCGCGTGGAATCGATATCTCGATTCCCCTGTTCCCTCTCTCGGTTTCGCCTGCCTGCGTCTCTCTCTCTCTCTCTCTCTTACTCTCGCTACCCCTCTGCTAGAAACCAACCACCCCGGCTCGTCGTCAGGTGTGCGCGTACAAAGGGGTGCGTACGACCGCGTGCGCCAGCGCTCCTGCTCCCATTCTCTCTCTCTCTCTCTTTCCCCCTTTTCCTCTTGCTTTCTCTATCCACCCAGCCCTCCCCTCCCCTGTTATTCGTTGGATGGATGCACAACAGACAGATGTAGGCTGATTAGAAGCTCGCAGAGCCGAGCAGAGGCTGGTGCCGCTTGCTTTTTAGTCGGCTCTATACAGAGAGACGTCGTCGACGACGACGATGACGACGATGACGGCGGCGACGACGACGACGACGACGACGACGAGCAAACGAACTCTCTCCAGCCCCCAAGTATCGACTTTCGTCGGCGAGAGTCGCTCCAGTCGCGGCCATATTTCTCCTCTCGAAAATGGGCCAACCCTCCGCCCTCCGACAATTATACAAGCGTCGGGCACCCGTGAAACGCGCGATAAACCCTTCCGTGGACATCCTGTACCCGTTCGTCCTATCATTCCTCTCTTTCTCCTCTCCTCCTCCGTTTCTTTTCTCCGTTCGATTCTCGAACGTCCCGAAGCTTCGTCGTCCGCCTCGATTTTCCGCTTCCACCTCGCGCGCGTCGCCGCCAGGATTATCGTGCTTCATCGCAGCTTTTTGCCCGGGTTACAAGCAAGCTTTCCCCCCCCTCCACACTCCTCCCTCCTTCCTCTCCCCCCTCCCCCGCACGCGCGCGCGCGCGCGGTCACGTTATCGATCCACGCGTCGCGTTTTCAGAAGTTTCAGAACGAAACTCGGAAGACCAACGCCGGTTACCCAGCGAGATCTCTCGCGGTTCCTCGAGCCTCTGTCTCTCTCCCCTCCCCCGGGTCCTCTCGCGCCGGGACCGTTTCCGGAATTGGCCGATTCCGACGGCGCGGAACGATTTCGAGTAATTGCACGGCGAAACTGAGGGGCGAGAGAGCGAGAGAGACGCGAACGAGACCGACCACTCTCTTCTCCTCTCCTCGCCTCTCCTTCCTTCCATTTTATCGATCGCGCGTGGATTAGGGTAAACGAGGACATCGATGGGAACTTCGGGTGGGGGCGGGGGGAGGGCGATTTCGTCGGTGCTTGGGAGAACTGGTAACCGGGAGCAAGTTTCTCGATTAAAAGAAACTTGCCCCGCTGGTCGGAGACGGCCAAAGTCGAAGACGAGTTAACGCGGACAGGCGAAGCTAAAATTAGAGTTGCGCTTCGCCGAAAGTTACTTTACTTCGGAAACGGTGTCGTAAGTGACTCGTGCCGCGATCCTCTTTCGTTTCTTTCCGAAATTTGTTATCCTCCTCTCTCTCTCTCTCTCTCTCTCTCTATTTTTTCTCTTCTTTTTTTTACTAAAGATTCAACCAAGAGGACCTAGTTCGCAATTTTTCCACCTCCGAACCGAGAATTTTCGAACGGATTTGCAACGTTCTCGATTTTTCGAACGGATTTGCAACATTTTCGAATTTTGCGAAAACGCACACACACACACACACACACACGGTGTTCTCGAGTTTCAAGAAGGGTTGAAACGAAAGCAGTGTACTCCTCTTTCGGTGGCCAGCTCGGTAATTCGAACTCCTTGCATTCGATGGCGGTGGCCGAATTCGAGGACAATCGATGCTGGCGACACTGAGCAGCGCTCACGGTGTCCTTAACAGCTCCTGCTAACTACCGGTAGTTGCGACTTGGACACTTGGAAACCGCAGATCCGGGGTTTCCTTGTCGCCGGCTGGGAGATTTCGCGGCGACATAATAATAATGTTACCGATTCGAGATTCCATCTCGTCAGGATTTCTATTAATAAGCGTGTCCCCTGCAGGGACGTCGAAATCTTGGAGGGGTTCTTCCGTTCTTCCCGGAAATCACGCTGTTTGTTGGAACTTGGAAAATTCCCTGCGTTCCGATAGATCGTTCGTTCGAGTTTCTCTCTTACATTTTTCGAGATCGTCGTCCGGGATGAGAATTTCTCAACTATTTGGCTCTTTCTTCCCGTAATCGTCTCGAAGGAGAGGGTTTCGCAGATTTCGACAGTTGCAAAATGGATTTGCAAGAATTAATAATTTTATTCTTATTTCAAATAAGAACGCGTTTGCGTTCAATTTTTACGATTAAAGTTAACACAGTTTCCTTTTCTTTCGTGTCTCATTTTTTTTTTTTTCTTTTTCCCGAGGCAAATTTTCTTTTTGTACAATTTCAGTGTGTTCTGAGCGCTGCAAATCTTTCCATTCAACATCGAAATCTATCAGACTCTTGGCCAAAATGACCAAGTTCTAATTTTCCATGGAAATTTCGTGTATTGTGCAACATGGTATTTTCAGAGAACAATTTTTAGTAAATTATATAAATTGAAGCTTGTGCTCTCTATTACATATCATAGATTTTTTCGTATTTCTTTTCTTTTCTTTTTTTTTTTTTTTTTGCACTTTAATTTCTCGGCTGCGAAATCACATTCTGACCAAAATGTAATTTTTTATGTATATGAATTCTTCTTACAGTGTATAACGGTGTATTTTTAAAGACTTTTAGTAGATTACATAAATAGAAGCTTGTTTATCACGTATATTTCTTTATTATATCATAGATTCTTTTTCTCTTTATTGCACTTTGATTTCTCTGCTGCGAAATTGCCTGCGAAATTGATTCTCTGTATATTTGTCCAGAGATCCTTGGTCGGTTTTTAGTAAAATATACAAGTAGAAGCGTTCACGTTCTTTTTACCCTTTTTTTTTTCTACTCGTTCCGCTCGAATCACTCTGCTTCGACGAAAATCTTACGCTTTAATCGTCGAAATCCTCGCGAATTTAAAATCTGACACGATTTTATAAACGTGTATATACGTCGTCCAACGAAATATACAGATTAACCCCAAAATCCAGCCATCGAGAACTCCGCCTGCGGAAGGAAGGGGGTTAACAGCGAATTAGAAAGTTGCAGGTGATCGATGGAAAGGGTTAAGGACCAACTATTGCAAGGACCCCTAACTACTTTACACCGCGTCTACATAACCTCACCCTCCCCCGGTACACGTTTTGGATTACATCGAGATTCACGAGCGATCGCGAACTATCGTCTTCCGGGAGTCTTCCGGCTCGATAACCGGAATGAATTCATTTTGCCCACGGGTTTCGAAACATTTTGGTCTCGAAAAAAATTACGCGACCCAGCAGCGTTGGCTGGAAAATTACCATCCACTGTCGAGGATATTTCGCGGAGCGTGGAGAGGTGTTGAAGGGGGTAAAAGACAGGTGGGCAGGAAAGACAAGGATGGAAGTAAAAGCCCGAGGGTTGGCACTCGAGGAGAAAGAGCAGGGCGTACCGGGTTGACATGGTCGCGTTAGTAGTCGGGAAACTATAAAATAAAGCGAACATCAAACGGTGCCCGGGCTCGCGTGGTGTGTGTCGTTTATATAACGCGTACACGTCGTAAATATAAAGCGGGTCGTTTCGGAATTATTAGTCGGAGGGGGAGAAAACCCGGGCGATGGTGGAAATGGATCGTTTTGCTCTCGCTTTTTTCGAAAAATTCGAGGTTTCATAGCGGCGGGGCGAGCGAGAGAGAGAGAGAGAGAGAGCCAGCCAGCCAGCCAGCCAGCAGCAGTGATGACGAACGTCGTTCGCACTGCTGTACGAAGCTTTTTTCGAAGCGCTTCGGAGCTTCCTGAATGTTCTTTGATTTTGTAATTTACAATTCACGCTCGTGCGAGATGGAAAATTGACGTTGGGTCTTTTTCCCCTTTTTTTTTTATTTTTCTCCATCGACGAGCGGATTCGAATGAAATTGCGTGAAGTCGCACGATTTGTGAAAAACTATCGTTGTCTAAATTTACACGCCTGCACGACGTGGAAAATTGACATTAGGCTTACCCTTTTTCCTTTTTATCGACGAATGGATTCGATGCTGCGCGCGTGAAATTGAATGATTCGTCGAAATCACCCTCGCCGGTTTTTATCATTTCTGGCATGTTCAATTTTTATATTATATCCAAATTATATATATTCAAAATTACATCAATATGATATATCATGTTATTTAATCATATATATATTGTGTAATGATATTATAGTAATGTGCAAAGTAACGAAATCATCAGTTTAGACTGATAAAGTTGATGAGGGTTCCTTTCGTTGAAACTTACTCTTCGATGAAAAATATATTTAAAATTATATCAATATAACATATCGTATTATTTAATAATATATAATATATCGTATAGTGTCATATAATATTATTCAATAATATACAAAGTAACTTGTCAATTTAAGATGATAAAGTAAACGATGGTTCCTTTCGTTGAAACTTACTCCTCGATGAAAAATATATTTAAAATTATATCAATATAACATGTCACATTATTTAATAATATATAATATATCATGTTATTCAGTAATATGAAAAGTAACTAAATCATAAATTTAGGCTGATAAAGTTGACGAAAGTTTCTTTTGTTGAAACCTACTCATCGATGGGAAATATTGTATTCAAAATTATATCAATTTAACATGTCACATTATTTAATAATATATAATATATCATGTTATTCAATAATATGCAAAGTAACTAAATCATCAATTTAGGCTGATAAAGTTGACGAAAGTTTCTTTTGTTGAAACCTACTCATCGATGGGAAATATTATATTCAAAATTATACCAATATAACATATCGTATTACTTAATAATATATAATATATAATATATCATATAGTGTCATATATCGTCATAAATCGTTAATTTAAGATGATAAAGTAGACGATGGTTCATTTCGTTGAAACCTGCTTCTCGATGGGAAAATATGTTTAAAATTACATCAATACAACATGCTGTATTATTTAATAACATATAACATATCGTTTCATTCAGTAATATGCAAAGTAACCAAATCGTCGATTTAGGCCGTTAAAGTCGACGCTGAAACCTGCCCCCTCGATGGGAAATAAATGTCCTTTTAAATTCCCATTAGAGATATCCGCGATTTTTCGTCGGCTGGATACACGATACCCGATTTAGCTGGAAGAGGATTGCGATTTAGCGCGGTTTCATTGCCCGCAAGGGGGAAAAGAAGTTCGTGGTACGCGGTGCGTGAGCGGGGACCGTTCTTAAAGGACAGGCTAATTAATTTCCCAAGGAAGGCTCCTCTGTCGAGGTGACTCTGTCCAAATGGGGGGAACGAGCACCTCGGTGCGTAAACGTTAAATTACTTTTTTTCCCGCCGGCCGAGGAAATTCTTGCCTCGAGCGTCATCGGGGAGCGTTCCTTGGCACGAAACGCCGCTCTGAGGAGAAAAGAATCGGCGATTAATGACCCTCGTCCGGCTCGCGCCTCCTCTTACGAGTTCATTTCACCATAAATCCGTGTGAATAAAACACAGCGTGACGTCTTAGAACACGTGCTTAGACGTTGTCGGGAATTAAAGGTCTTTCAGGGTCGATTTTTTTCTTGTTTGAAATTGTCGTACCATGTGTCAAATCAGTCGGTCAGTTGGCGACTCTCTTTTACCGGCCACGTGCTATTTCTGAAACTGAAAGTGAATTTACGCGAGGTGAATGGTGAAGAGTAACGTTCATTGGCCACGATATACGAATGTGTGTAGGTTTTACGTTTCATTCATACGCGTGTTGTAGAATGTACAGACATGATGTTTATGTACTGTTCGGAACGAAAATAATGGCACAGCCTATATTTTCTTTGTTATTACGCATTATCGTAAACTAGGGAGAACGCGTGGATTGTTACATTGAAAAGTTGTTCGTGAAAGCATGTGTAGTGCAATGTTGTTACTGATACACGCGCAATTTTCCCAAAGAGATACCAGAACGAAAATGTAAATAATGTTGTGCCGCAGTCGAACGCGAGTTGGAGCAAGTAGTCGATATACGCTGGTCAGTCGTACGGAAGCTATCGAAATAACCGTAACCATAATAAACGAATAAATTTGTAAAAGTGGGTCAGTCGCGGGAAATAATTCAAATCCAATTGAAATCCAATTCAAACGAAGAACAAAATAGAAGTTAATAGAAGTCGTGAAGTGTCAGTGAATTTATTCGATACATCACGATGAAATTATGAAAATATTGTGAACGAGCGCGAAACGTGTTCAACAGTGTTTGAAGTTCGACGTAAATTGCAGAAAAGGCTGGAAAAGACGAAATGTTGGAAATGTTCGACGTTTTCATAGAATCGCGAACATCTGAAACGACGGGAATTGCAACGAGAACCGTTGATTAAAACAAGAGCACGAGCTCTTTGAGCAATCTGCAGAGAAGCACGTTGTTCGAATAAAAAAAAAAAAAAAAATGGCAAAGAGTCATATTTAGCGACGAGAAGAGGTTCACTTATAGGTTTAGACCTCCGCTACTATTCTCGTGATTAACGAAAGTGAGAATAAAGTGGGAACAAAGTGGGTCGTCGATCCACGGAAGTCGGCGGTACAATGATTCGAGCGGATGTTGGTTATTAAGGTAAGATGGAAATAAATATTTATCACGAGAAAAAATAAATAGTAAAATCGACGAACCAAATAAAAAGAAAGAATTCGTACTTTAGAATGCAGCGAAGTCTCCAAACTTAAAATATCGTGCATCATAATGGAAGGCAATTCTTAAATGTTGGCAAATTTAAAATTACACAGGAGTGATGAAAAGCTAAGATAAAAAAAAATCATTAATAAATTGTATATAAATCTTTGCCTCGGAGAATGGCCTGCCTTTGTCAAATGCAAAGGAACTCGGTTTCTTTCGTTTCTATCTATTGTTCATCACGAAATGTAAATTCACTATCATTTCGATTCTGAAATATTGCTACATTTCTGTTTGTTTTTTTAACAACACAAAATGTATTGCGAAAAGGTTAATTTATGTTAATAAAAAGCATTACTAGAAGAATGCGTGTGAGAAAGATTTTATATCATTTGCTTGATAAAAAGAAATTTTCATACGAACGTGTTAATCTTAACTTCAGATTTCAATCTGTTACCAGACGAGCCATTTCGGGTAACAGAATTTAGCCTTACGGAAGGCAAAATTGAAACGTAGTGCGTTCATCTTCACGAACTTGTGATTTTTTTTTCCACGAGTGAGATTGAACGAAAATTCCTCGAAAATTCCTCTGTTGGATGAGACTGTGGTGCGAAACGAGAGAGAGAGAGAGGGACTCGCCTTGAAATGCGTGCGAAGAAGCCAGACCTCTTCGAGACTCTCTCTGTGGATAGCGATTCTCGTCGATAGTTTGACCAATTCTGGCGTGTCTCGTCTTTTTTTTTCTTTTTTTTTTTCTCTCGCCGCGCGCCGCCGTAAATTGCACCGGATGTGCCAAGATAGAAAATTTCTCCAGCGGTGTGTCGCCACGCTCCCGATTTCGCCGGGTTCGATATTGAATTTCCGCGAACTCTACGCGAGCTTTGCAGAGAAATTTGAAATTCGTCGGATCCTACGTCCGATTTCCCTCCGGTGAGAAGGGAAGAAGAACTTTTTCGTTGCTATCCGAACTGTCTGTTAACGAATCAAGCTCCATTTGTGCTATCGACTAGCCGATATTCTGGCACGAGCAGAACAAAAACGAACGCATCGTGTTTTTCGATACTGTTAATTATTCGTGAATACACACACACACACACACACACACACACACGCGCGCGCGCGCGCGCGCGAAGTGCACTTTGCTCTCGACTGGAAAAATCAGTCTCGTTGTCAGTCTATGATATTTTCGAATAACTCGTACCGATGTTCACGCTGTGTTAGAACAAATTTTACGAGCATATCGATCTTACTCCAAAGAAATCTAAGAAACAATAATTACTCAATGGTGTAATCATTGATAAAACGAAGGCGAAATTGATACATGCGAAAAGTGACGCGCAGCGATCTAGAAAGTCTCACCGTGGATTCGTCCAACCAATTGATTTCATAATTATTTAAATTCTGGATATTCGCGAGATCACAGTATCATTGACGGCCAATTGCCTTCGATTGGAAAACAAGGATTTTCAATTTTCTTTTTCTCTGTCGCCCTTTTTTTTTTTTTTGTTGAACGCAGCTAAAACTCACTATCTCGAACATAGGGAGATAAATCGACGCTCGATTTATTTCGTCGTTACACGGAACGCAGCGAGCAAAACAATATAATAAAAACAGCATCGCGATGGCGCCGCTGTTTTATTTTGCTGCACGCGCGGCTCATCGACAGTTTACGAATGCAGCCTTTCTGGATGCAGGCAAAATTTGATTTCGATCTCGTCTGTTTGTTTCTTCTCTCTCGTTGTAGCATTGCGAAAACGTTATTAACGGGATGGTGGTCGAACAATGTAGCGAGATTTTCGTATTTTTCGTAAGCCTGTTGCTGCACAGCTTTTCTACTTGCCTGTATAATAATTCGCAGGCAGCTACACGTCTAAGCAATTGCGCCGGCCAATCCTCTAATCCATTCGCGTTCCGACTCCTCGTGCATTCGAACTCCGGTGGATGCTTCTATCAAAAAATAAACTGTGGACGCGCGTGTGGTCTATCATTCGCGTTCGCTTGGAGAGAGAATCGCTTTCCACGTAGTTGATGCGGCAACTTCCATACGTGTAGCACCATAATTTACGGACCCACTCGGCCGAGCCGAGACCCTATCATCAACTGGGCTCGTTGTTGCATTTCGAGACGAAGATCTTCCTTCCTTCCAAGTTCTCCAGGCAATAATAAGTATCCTTGGGTTGTTTTACAGTGCCATTCGTGGTTATGGATTTACGACGACCGGGGGACCCCCGGTGCTTGTTTCCCTCTTTCTCTTCCTCTTCGTTCGCGCGTTGTGTTTTCTTCGACTTTTATCCCCCTCCATCCTCCCCGGTTTCTATCCCTGTGTAGCTGTGCAGTCGTTTTGATACGAATTTATTTCGTTTCGCAAATTTCGGGACATTTTCTTTTTTTCTTTTCCTTTTTTTTTAATAGCACTGCGCCTATTTGTCAAGCTCAATATAATTGCTCGATATAATTACTCTTGGAGAGTAAACGAACTAATTTTTCAAATACTTCTTCACAAATGTGACAGTGACGTTTCCATTGGGCGATGATCCTGTTTTTAAATCTTAGAGCATGAAATATTTGGTAGAGAAGTCGGTTTTTAAATTAAGCAAATTACACTCGATGTCGATACAACGATACAAGATACGATATAGTGAATCTTTTTAATTATTTCGTAAGTAGTATCATAATTACCATTATTCGCGATAATTTGATATGATTGAAAAGGACATTGTGGGATTTAAAGGTCTCGTTGCAGATTCCCTAAATTTCTAGTCTACGCTCGACGGATGCAGAAAAATTGTGTGAAAAACATCTGATTTGACGAGCTGACACTGAGGAACACGTGCATGTCATGAACTTGACAAAAGGAATGAAAAAACCAAAAGCATAAAAACGAAAGTATAAAGAAGAAAACTTCAAGAAAATAAAAAAAACAATAGAAAACAATAGAATTCGTCGTAAAAATCTACTCGATTTCCGCTCGTTCTTACGTAACGATATATACAGAAGAAAAGGTCTGCTTCTTATTTTTTTTTTTCTTTTTTTCGATGGACATACTCTGTGTCGTCTTTGGAAAGTTTTGCTTTTCCCACTAGTCACGATTCTTTATGCCTAATAAAAATTTCGGATGATCGAGTCTGGATGCTCTGTTCGTAGTCTCAGAATATTATACTACAATTATATACTACATTATATTATATATTATACTACTTGTATATTATATATCATATTATATATTATACTATCATATTATATAGGGGTCTGATCGGTAAATATCGACAATTGAAAACTAATTAACAAGCTATCGATAGCCATTGACCACCGGAAAACCGATTAATCGATAACCATTGACGTTTAATAATAAAAAAAAGCCGATTAATAGGCTTCCTAGATAAAGTGTCAACTATGGTTTATTCACGTCGATCGAATCGTTTTCCAGATTACATTTGCCAGATAATCTAGACGTCTCTCGAATCGATAGAACAAACGTTCTATCGTATCGCCAGTTACTCGACAGGCAGAATCTGCGCGTAATCTGCTTCCGTTTCTTCTTCCCCGGGACAGGAAGTATCATCCCTCCCCCCCTGTATCTCCGCCGCGACTTGTACCGCGTCCACGTTTCGTGAAAATCCTCGGAACCGACTCGACTGTCGTTGATATCGTGTTGTTTCGAAACAACAATTCGAAAAGCCATTACCAGTCCATTCTCTGCTTTCACCGCTCACGGGACTTCTTCGATCAGTTGGTGACCGGTTCGGAAGCTCGAAACAAATCTCGCGCTTCGCATGAAAGTGGAGAGAGAGAGTGAGAGAAGAGAGGACGTGACCCGGTGACACGGTGGTCGGAAGCGTGAACGAGCCGCGCGTGTGCGCCGATAGTGGCGCGATAAGCGTGTTGCAGAGGCGCGCACGACCGCGCGAGTTATACGCCGACGAGCCGCGACAAAGGAGCCTCTCGAGCGTAAAGCGTGTCAGAGCGGTTGGGCTTGACATGCGAACACGACCCAAGAGAGCGAAACGCCAGAGAGAGAGAAAGAGAAAGAGAAAGAGACAGAGAGAGAGGATTGCACGCGCGCCTACGCTTGCGCTCAGGGAACACGCTCGAAAGGGTGGAGGAGAGAAGGGTGTCCGGCTGTGTCGCTGCCTCGAAAGCGAGGGAGGGTCAGAGGTGGCAGGGTTAACGTGTTAGCCGTGCTGCAGATTTATTGGATGCAGCGAGAAGCAGAGGGAGAGACGCGTGCAGATCCGTCAGGATCAGCGTAAACGAAAGAGGCCCATGGCCTGCTTCAGCCTGGTTCCGATTGAAAGAAAGCTGAGAGGAGAAGCCTAACGCGATTAAATTTGTTGTTGGAGGGTGTTGTCTGTTGCACCAAGGGTGTGCACCAGGGGGGAGAGGGGTTGATTGGATTCACATCGATTTCGGGTTGGTCACCGTGAAATGATCTTTCTTGGCCGGGGTGACGAGTTTGGCCACTGCAGTTCGTACAACGCGATCAAATTATATGAAATATCAATTACATTTCACGGCAAATTGTTGCCGAAAATTGCCAGAAATTGTAACCACTGAGAAGGAGAACTTGGTTGCCATCGTTTTGTCACGAACGTTATATGAGATTAATATTAAATATCGGTTATGCGTATCAAATTGTTGAGAATCATCAAAAATTGTCTTCGTAAAAAACGAATATACGAACATACGAACACCTCGGAAGAAGAAGAACTGATCGTCGTCATTTTTTCATGAACATTATCGACACATAATTGTACATGTATCAAATTAACATTAAATATCAATCATATATCAAATTATTCTCGAGAGTTATTGGTCTACGGAAGAAGACGTACGGAAAGGGAAATTGATTCTTGTTATTTTTTTTTTTTTTCGTAAACATTTCAATCGACAATATACAAATTCGGGATCGGTTGATTCCCGAAACAGATATCGCTGGTATCGGCAAGTGTATCGCGGCACAGAGCGGAGCAGGAGAATCGTGGAACTAGTTGAAACAAGCGGTGAAGCTCCTCTGCCGAGAGGAGCGAGAGGGAGGTTTTTCCCTCTCGAAGGAATTATCGCGTACAATGGCCACCCTATCTGACCAGTGAATGGTCGAATGACGCTCGTAGACTTCGCAGCGCGTTCAAGAGACACACAGAGACATATCGGTGGCCGGCTTGCGAGCATCCGGATATCCTGTTATCTGAATATCCGAGCATCCTGTCGTGCTTTTCTCCATTGCTCCGTTCATTCGAGCATCGACAAATGAATATCCGCTGACGTCTATCGAACATGGTCTTACCACGGAACAGAAATATCGTTGATATTTTCCCGATACGAGGCCAGAAGTTTGCCGCTTTCGTCCTACTTCGCCTTTTTTTTTTTTCTTTTCAATAGCGGTCGCGACCATTGAATTTTTCTTTCAAACAGCTGTTTGCCGATCTCTTTCGCGAAATATATTAGGTTTCGTCGCGCAATAAGATTCGTTCTTTTCGTCAATGACGAAATTAATGCTGGTGTTATGCGATTGATTGTTCTTTAGAAACGACTCGAATAACTTTGGAAGTCTCGATCAACTTTTCATCAAAAAATCGCTTTTATATAATATGCGGATTTCTTTGAATTGCATAACTTGTACACGAATTTGAGTTATATGATTCCTTTTTTTGAATTATAATGTTTTTGAATTGTGTAATTATTGCGTGTGTTGAAATGATTAATATCTCAATGTTAACGGTAGATATCTCAAGTCCAATGTTTTCTGTAATAATAAATTCTTTCGTAATGTCTCAAGTGTCATGTATCATACTTGAAACATTTATAGTGCTCGTTTTCTTTTCATTTGCAATTATAAACATTTATTTGTAACTTACGTTTCTTTATTCAATGGATTATGGAAAAAAATATATATATATGTATGTATGTATTGTTCATTGCATTTTCTACAGTACTTCAGAAATTGAAGAGCAAGAACGAATTTGTTACACAATCTAATAGCATTTAGAAGTATTTCTTCTCTTTGAAAATTTTTTTCAATCATACACACACCCTCCTCGTATTGATTTTAACATACTTGATTTTAATACTATTTGTAACTTATGTTTCTTTATTCAATGGATTATGAAAAAAAATATATATATGTATGTATGTATTGTTCATTGCATTCTCTATAGTATTTTAGAAATTGAAGAGCAAGAACGAATTTGTTACACAATCTAATAGCATTTAGAAATATTTCTTTTCTTTGAAAATTTTTTTCAATCATATACACACGCTATTGATTTTAACATGCTTGATTTTAATACTTCTTGTCTTTCTTTTATGAAAACGGCGTGTTTGCCCCACCGTCGTTTGCACGAAATCTTCTCAATAAGTCTAAAACACGAAACACGCTCGCACACCACACTACACGACCCGATCCCCGATTAATCAAAGTACACCCATCCATTTACCCACGTAGTAACGCGTACACTTCACCTATTTTTCAAGCTTCCCCTCTCGGTTACGTAACAAGCCGAGCTCTCGCTGCCTCGAAGCCTCGAGTTATTACAAGATACTCCAGCTGGATCCCGCGAGATGTTTCCACATTTACTTTCAAACTTCGCGCGAGATAAGCCAGCTGGAATGGCCGGAGCTTCGATGTTGCTCGAGCGTGCACCAATCTAGAATCTAAACTTCGCTCAATCAACTCGCGGCGAACACGTTCACGAACAACGGCTTGCCAAGATGTTGGGGAATATTTTATGACCGCCGTTGCGATTTCTCCGGGAATATCGTTTGCAAGGGATTTTGCTGAATAGTCCTCGGAACGTTTTACCGGAAATATTCGATACACTTGTCAGTTGCGGAGTGTTTCGCGGTGTAGATAATTTTTCAAGAACCACGAAGATTTGGCAAATTTCTAGTTTATCGGCTTTTCGCAGTTTTGGTTAATTTCTAGTTTACCGGCTTATCCCAGTTTTGCCCCCTTTCGCTGGCTTCTAATGTTCTTTTAGTAACTGTTTTCGTCTCTCCTCTCCTTGGTTTCTCGTTTTAGTAATCAAAATGAGTCTCTCATTGAAGAAAAATGTATTCGAAATTGGCGAAAGCCGTTAAATTAAAACCGCTGATCTTTTTAGTTACGACTTCTTTTTTTCTTTTTACTAGCAACTTTTTCGATGTTCTCCGTTTTAGCGATTGAAATGAATCTCTCATTGAGGAAGAAAATAGTCGAAAAGTTGCTAAACTAGAATTCGTAATTTTTTTCCTTTTAACCAGCAAGAACTACATAACTTCTTCGATCAAAATGAATCGTCTCCTATCGAAGAAAAAAAAAATAGTCGAAACTGAGAAGAGCCGGTACATTTGTCAAAAATTTCAATACGACACGATGTTGAACACAACTGGACGTTGCGCAAAAATACAAAAAAATGAATTGCTCGTTGTGATAGTTAACACTGCGAGACAGAGAGTCGAAAATTTCGAGGTAGCAATTACGGCGAACAGTAAGTTCACGCCATCGAGGAAGGCCCGTCTTTAAAGCAGAACGAGACACGAAAAGTGGGAACGTGGGGAGGAAGAAAAAAGGGGAGGAAGAGCCACTTGCACTTCTCGCGTACGCCCCTGAGGATCCAGCTGATAGTACACCGACCCCCGACCTAATTTCCAGTCGAGCGGGACGTTTCCCTTTCTCTCTCTCTCTCTCTCTCTCTCTCTCTCTCTCCGGATTAGTCGGCCAAACCGTGGGTGGGAGGGGGAGGGGTGGATTCAGGAGAATTTCGTTGACGTTGGTTCGATCGTCCAAGAGAATTCTCGTCGCGAGGCCACGACCTGCCGATCGTGCGTCGCATTATTTTGGCGAGATCCCGGTTCCCGCGAATTCCGTCGATCGGATCGCGATCATCCTCCAGCCGTCGATGATCTTGAAGGACGATCGGCGATATTTCGGCCCGTTTGCCAGGAATTTGACACGGATTCCAAGAATTCGTGCCTCCATTGATGACCGTGATCCTGAATGAGTTAGGGTCGCCCTCGCTCAGTCTCTGGCCAAGCCGGAATTCGATTACGTACCGATCGATCCCTCGCGTCAGCTCGATCGTGTATTTCGATCCTCGTGTTCGACGGCCTCGACTCTCTCGGCTCTGAAAGACCGCTACAACTCTCGCCGCGTTCTCACAGGGAGCGTTCGCTGCTGACCTCGCTGGTTTCCAGCTCCGGTTGCCTGACCTTTTTTTCACCCTCTGCTCTCTCAGATTAAGGAACGTCTCTCTTTTTCTCTCCGTGCCCCGTTTGTACGCGCACTCGGTCACAAAAACTACTACCGCCTGCCTTAGAAACGTTAGAACAAAAGCCTCAGTCCCACCTGGAGAAGAAGTTTTTACTTTACGCGAGACTTCAATGCGCGTTTAAAAAGATAACGCGCAATTTACTACAGTAAGAAAGAACAGGGGAGTGTTAGAAATAAAACAGGGGAGAAATTTATATCTCACCCGCCGGTTAGAAATCTTGGGACGAGTATCATTGCATTTGTGTGTAACAGCACGATACATTGCAATATATAAATACGTAAATATACAATTGTGTTGTATATACAATATTTACAATATAAAACTGTATATACACACAGTATGCAATATATATTTGTGTTTTCAATAAATATAATACATACTTTGTACAATAAAGACTGTTAATATATTAATATGTTATACCATTATTATTGTATACTGTACATGTGTTATAATATATATATTGCATCACAAGATATACAATATAATTAAATACGATGAATACTCTGTCAACACTTTGCTGTCGGGAGACTTTTAGCATCATTCACAAATATCTCGATAATATTTTCACTTTTTATCCTGTTATTTTATGCTCGATTTACTTTTATTAAACTGATTAATTAATTTGCACGGGTTTGCCCGCTGCGGATGTGAAGACGCGCGAAAAAATAGCCCGACAGCAAAGTGTTAACCATTGAACCATTATATTAACGTATATCGTACGTGTATCGTATCATCAGAACATATATATTGTATTACAAAATATATACATCCACGATGAATATTAAAAAAAAAAAGACGAAAGTATCCGGAGACTACTTTCGTGCGTATCATCTTATCTGCGAAAAAACTACTGACACTGTAACCCCAATGTGTAAAATCTCCGGGATTATCCGGGTTCGCATGTCGTATCGTCTAGTTTGTCACATTTCAAGAAAAAAATTAAAACGCGAGCAAAAAATCGAAAAATCGTGAAGCGCGACGAGACGAGGAGGAGGAGGAGGAGGAGGAGGATGGTTCGCTCTCGTCGAGTATTGTGCACCCCCTTGAATAGGCGATGGCACGATAGTTGCACGCTTAGGAAAGTTAAATACAAGCTTTCGATGGGGGTGGTGTACGGGGGGGGGACGTATATCGTGGGCTGCTGGTATACGGGTTCGAGGGATGATAAAGAGAGACGTTCGTGTTTTAATATTCTCCCCCCTCCACCCTCACCCGCGCGTCCCGATAAACGCGCATCTCCATAAAAATAGGAAAGAATACGGCTGATGTATGCCATATTATTCGCATATATCAAGATAAACGCGACTACTTCCCCCCTCCCCCCACTCTCCCCCGCGAGTATCTCGCATCCTGGGGTGTGGGATATGCCAGCCTTCCGGCGTAACGGGAACTCGCCGTTTTCGGAATAAGATTTATACCGGCTGGCTCTGGCCGTGGTTTTAACGAGCCTCGGCAAGCCCCACCCGAAGCCCATTGACCCGAGCGATTTAATGAGACGCGAATCGTTTCATTTGCAATTTCGTTCGTTATCGTTCTCTCTCTCTCTCTCTCTCTCTCTCTCTCTGCTACTGCTGCGTAACGATCTTAATTCTCGGCCTAAGCAAGTTTCGAATGAATCGACGTGTAAGACTCAAAGGAGATTTCACGCCGATTTCGAGTATTTAGGATAGATAATTCTTTGCAATTCAACGAATCGTGCAAATAGTCGGGTAAAGGGGACAATCCAGATCACAGTGTTCCGCAAAACAAACTCACGATCGTGAGGTCTTTTTAAAATATAAAATAATGGAAGAAATATTGAGAAATGCGAGCTGCATGAACTGTGAACTAACTTCAACTCTCCGAGTATAAAAAAAGCAAAAATCGGGACATTTTTTAATTCTCCACATTCGAGACGGAACTGAACTGTGTATTTTTTATTTGTTGTGTAAATTATAGTTCTTTTTTTTTTTGCGCGTGTGTTTTTTATATCGATAGAAATCAAGTCTATATTCGTCAGACTCGATACGAGCGAGCGACTAATACGTGTTCGACACCGGCCAAACGAATATCGTAAGCGTCGGTCCGCAGGGACTGACGTGACGCCCTCCTCACGCTTTGCAGACTGTTGGAAATCAATCAATTCGTTGTCTACTAGATTAGCCTAGATAATTAGCAGCGATCGTTCTGCCAGTTCTCGTCTGCTTCTCAATTGTGAAAAAAAGTGGATTCAGTAAGTCGAATAATGGTGGATTCGTTTGCGAATAACTTTCGCGACATATACTTTCTTTTCTCCTTAAGGAGTACGTAGGAGGTTAATGAAGCCTAGATGATTAATTATTTCATCTGCTACGTTGCATCATCAGCGACGAGCCGGAATTTATTCATTAGCAAACGCGAAACGAGTGAGAGATTGTAAAATTAATTCCCAATGTGAAATTCAGCAGAATTACGAAAATTACTCTGAAGGAGTGGCGCATAACTTACAACCGGGAGGGGCTGGGTGAAATGCAATTTTAAATACAATAATGTGAATATTAAATGATATCTATTTCAAGGTGTGTACGTATAAACTCTGAAAATAAAGTGTTTGATAGAGCAGGAGTTTGAAATAGCATTTGGATATGGTGTTTTATTTGAAGAGCGTTGAAAATAACGATTCACGATACATTTGTGAATATAAATAGTCTTCTAGTCTCTCTTTGTATATATTTATACAAATTATACTGTGTACCTATGCATTTACTTTTATACTGTGCATTGACAATCGTCGTGTAAAAATACTAGAAATACTCCTTTGGAAAGAAATATTCCGTAAATATTGCGATTTCTCAGAATTTTAAAGCGTCGAAAGAGAAACATTATTTAGATAATCTGCTATTCACCTTAATCTTTTCCATCGACATCCCAATAGATAGAAATTTCGAAAAATTTCTAAAAAGGAAAACCTACGTAAGCTAACCTAATGTTTCAAACGATGAGATCGAAGTATTGTTTTTCCACTCTTCATTCGGACTGCCGCTGAAAATGAAGATATTTCGTTTCGCGTGTTGTTTTCGATTTGTTGAAACGAAAGATTATCGAATTTTCTGTCATTTTCATGTCCGTTTGCTCCATTTTTTCCAATTCTCCCGTTGCTCCCGAGAATACACATCTCGCTGCCGAGAAACATCGCGTTCCATTTAAATCGCGCCATTTCACCCGACCTGCTGCAGGCTGAGAATACTTGAAATATCTGTTCCCGCGAAATATTGCCCGAGCTCTCTGGCGCGCTCGCGTGGACTCGTGTAACTTTGCCGATATTATTAGTCGATAAATTGCCGTACAATGGAGGCCCAGGATACGACATACGGCGGATAGTTGAACATTCGCTGTACATCGAAAGTGTGACTAATCGTCGCATTATGGACTGGCGCGTAGAAACTGGCGAACGTAAACCCCGCGTGTTGCCGCATCCCGTGGGCGTTTTCGAGTTCGAAAGACTCTGGCCAGTCTCGCGGCAACTATCTATCACGTCCCACGTGCGACACGACGACGTGTGCTTCTACTCTTGCTCTTTTTCTTTTTTTTCCGCTCCCCCCTCCCTTCTTTTTGATATTTTTCCGCGGTAAATACGCGTTGCCGCGCGTAATTATCGTGCCGCTAATGCTCGCGATTGCGAGAGAGAGAAGCTTGTAGCAGCTCTCGTCGAAAATTATTCAGGCAAACTGTGTTGCGCCGATCTTTCTTTTAGACGGATAGTTCTTTTTTTTCTTTCTTTCTTTCTTTCCACTGCGAAAGCTCGACGTGCGAAAGCGACGTTGGCTCGGCAGAGTTCGTGTTCACCGGAAGAAGAAGTTGCGTTCTCGAAAACTAAAGTTGGTTCTTGTCTCTCGTTAATTGGTTGGACAAAGCGAACGACTCTGTCGAGTTGCATGCATTGATTTCTCGCACCTTCGAAAGAATCTGTGAATTATCTTAAGAATCTGATTGCCTACTAGGATTTCCTGCTAGTCTTTTTTCTTTCTGTCTTATTAAATAAGTGTTCGGAGGAATTCCTATTGCAATCTTCCAATATAATTAAACAATTTTCTGCTTCTGTTAATAACAGAGAAGCCAGATTTCAGAAAATCCTCTGGCTTTTATTTTAAGCTCTCGTCGAACAATTATTCAGGCAAATCGTTGCCCCGATCTTACGTCGTCCCTCTTTCTTTTAGACGGATAGTTTTTTTTTTTCTTTCTTTCTTTCTTTCCACTGCGAAAGCTCGACGTGCGAGCTTGGCTCGGCAGAGTTCCTGTTCACCGGAAGAAGAAGTTGCGTTCTCGAAAACGGAAGTTGGTTCTTGTCTCTTGTTAATTGGTTGGACGAAGCGAACGACTCTCTCGAGTTGCATGCATTGATTTTTCGCACCTTCGAAAGAATCTGAGAATCTTATCTTAACACATATCCGTCCGCATGACGAAAATTCGTCATTTCACAGGACAATCACCAGCAGCCAAATGACGGAAATCCGTCATTTGTATATTGCAGTAGATAATTGATCGTTGTTTCATTAAATCCGAATAAATTAAAACGTAATTTTTACCAAACAGAGATAATTCTACGAGAAAAACTGATTTCAGCTTCAGTTGCGTCGTATGAGGGTGCAAACGCGAAAGAAAAGATTAATTTAAAAACGTATTTAGTCGGTACTGCGTATAGAAGAAGTTTATTCAAATTTCGAGCACTTGGGTGTTAATTACTATTAATTGTTGATAAAATTAAAGTTTCGAAAATAATTCACTTTGTCTAATAAAATAATGAGTATGTTTTCAGTATAATTCATTTCAACTTTTTTGTGGATTTAATTTTTATTTAACTTTGGAAAGAAAAAAATCAAAAATAAAGGATATATATATATATATATATATATATATATATAAATACAAATTCATTTTATTTCATTTCCCAAAATTTCAGTAAAAAATGATTCTTTAAAAGTTAGGTTTTATTTTCATATAGAGCATATCGTTTCTACAAATAGTATCAAAAAATGCCGGCATTTGGTTAATGGCGTAAAAATAAATGTTCAAAGGAATTCCTATTGCAATCTTCCAATATAATTAAACAATTTTCTGTTTTCTGTTAATAACAGAAAAGCCAGTTTTTCAGAAAATCCTCCGGCTCTTATTTTACTTGCACTTCTCCTAATTATGCGAATTTGTTTGTTTCTGTTGCCAATATCTCTGCAAACGGATACGTTAATTTATCACCAGATTTCAATCAAGAATTTCTAATTATTCTTCCAACGATATAAAATCCTTCTACTCGGCTTTATCGTTTCTGCACACATCTTTGGAGATAACCATCGCTGGAAAAATGTTATCTCATCTCTGAACATTAACCCTTTGCCGCCCACGATTTAAATGCACATGCACGGCAGCAATAATCGCGTTTTTTAAACAGGGCATTTAAATTTTTAGATCTGAGTGCAGCACTTCACAAAAAAATAGATAACAATAAAACAAAGAAAGGTAAACAATATATAATTTCTTTTGCACTTTAATCCTAAGATATCAATAAATGTTTATTTTTAGTCACCCTAATTTATTTTCACCGGTATTTTCACAAGACTGTGAAAAAGGTTAGGCGATTGAGTTCCAATGGGCAAACTTCTTTTCCTGCCTGTACGTTTCCGAGATGTGAAACTCCCGATCAGCTGCTGTACAAGGTTGCGTCTGAAGGTTTCCCTTTTTTCCCGTGTTTTTTTTTTTCTTTTTTCACTATCTTTTATAAATTTTTTCTCGCGAGATGAAGATGCCATGGTGTGGACTCAAACACAAAATAACTTATAACTGAGGAGGGATTTCTAACTCGAATCTGCTTGGAACAAATTTGTGTTTATTATTATTTATGGAATAAGGAAAACGTGCAGGAATGCAAGTTGCGTAAGAAGAACACAGTCTATTTTCCTGTGACTCAGTTTGAGATCTGCTGACTATGTCTTATGTCTTACAACGCAGTAAATACGAGCGCGTGTTGAAGGAGCGTTTTAGAGCGCTTAGCACGGCACCCTGTGTTTAAATCTCGAGCGTTTTGGAGCGTTTAGGACGGCAAAGGGTTAAACGTTAAGTGAAAAGACACATTGCCTTGCATTATAATCGATCAATATCTGCTTTTGCAGTCAATGAAACGAATTCCTTTTCGAAGTGACGCAACTGATTAACTGCACGGAAATAATTCCACAATTTGCACGCTTTTGATCGCACGATAGAGTCGATGCGAAACCATGCTTCGAGAATGAAATTTTCATATCAGAAACAACGAGTCTTTTTGATCGCGTTACAATTTCAATAGTAAATAGAGAGAGAGAGAGAGAGAAAGAAATTTTTCTCTCTGGCAATTGCAGCGCGAATTGGTTGTAAATCGACCGTGATGTAAATTACAAACGAGATACTAGCTCGCATTGACGCAACGTTTTCGAAACGTTACACGTTGAAAATTTCATTGCTGCTTTGTGTTTGCAAACTCTCAGCAAACGTCTCTCTTCTCTTCTCTCTCTCTCTCTCTCTCTCTCTCTCTCTCTGTTTTAATTCGCCATCGGAATCGGCGATCTTGTTTTGATACTGTAAATGTAGCACCTTGAAGCGAGTTGCGCCTGGTTGTGCTCGTTTGATGAGAAGAAAGAGAATTAAAAAAAAGAAAAACAGAGTAGAGGGGGGGAGGAAAGCATGGAAATGTATTGAAACGTGGGTACAATGGCTCGTTAAAATTTCAGACCGCCCCCCTGGTCGAAGTTAATAGACAGCGGCCGCGCTTTCGAGCGAGAGGCGGACTAATTGAATTCAACGCGCTGCCTGCTGCTAGATACAAGTCGCCCGCTGAAAAGATGTGTCCTCTGACCGTGGTGAAACGGCTCTCGCGGTTATGAGAGTGGTCGGAAAAGTTTGTTGTCCCTGGAATGTGTACTGCTTTTTTCCTTTTTTTTTTTTTCTTTTTTTTTCTTTCGTCGGAGAAATACCTCGGATACCCCGCTGCGTTTTAGAGACACACTGCGTCGAGAGAGAGAGAGAGAAATTTTTATGAATCATTACGAAGCAGGATCTCGCGTGTAAGTCGTAGATAGACGACCGGACAGTCTGACGAGTTAAGGAGCCTGTCTTTAACTCCTGGTCGTAAAATCAAACCAAGCAAACTATATTGACTCTGTCTATTTTTAACATCTTTCACGCTCTTTCTTTTCAATGATTTTTCAACACTGAATGCACGCGACGTTGCGCGTTTTACGCTGTGTCCGCCAGTTTCATTATATACACGTATATATACGTATATATATATATATACATATATATATATATATATATATATATATATATATATATATATATATATTGAAAGGAGATAATGTGAATTTCACATACGTGTGCCGCGCGACTTGCGTGCCCGTATTTATAGCAAACACGCCGGGCAGATTTCAATCCATCCAAGCGGCTCAATGGCGACTCATCAGGTAGAGTAGATTTAATTTCGAAGTAACATTTTCCGTCTCTGTTTAAACTTGCCGCGGTTCTTTAAACAGAATCAGCACTAATTAAATCCTTTTGATTTCTAGAGCATTCTACGGATAATCTTGCGATCAATAATAAAGTAATTGGTTAATTTGATTAATTGGGACTGGTTGAACTCCGGTCCAGCCTCGTATGTGTTTATACTAATTTTTCTACCGCGCCCTTTTTTTTTTCCGAAATACGTAGATTTTTTTTTTAAAATTTCTTTATTCACTCGACGATTTGCCTATCTAATTTACCACGTTTCTTTTTCTTTTTTTTTTTTCTTCTAATAATTTTCCACAAACTTGTGAGTATTTGTATTTAATAATTTTCACAATTTTGTCATAATCATACTAACAATGGAATGATTCGAACGACTTACTCTTATTTTACTCTCATCTTTCCCTCGTCATCCATTATTTCTGTTTCTCTCGAATGACAGTTTTCTCTCTACTTCCACGTTTCATATTTATTGCGAAGATTTTAAATGTTTATTACAAGGATGGTTTATTGCGAACAGGACGTAGAAAATCGACATTTTCTTCTTACGTGATAAAACTCGCCATTATGTGCAGTCCTTGTAATAAATCTTGTCCATTCACAGTGCAGTCGAAGTTCATTTTTTTTAAATAATATTAAAAATTGATAATTGTACGTTTACGCTCACTTTCAGGAAGATTGACTCGCCGATTATTTGCCTATAATCGGTGCCATTGTTTCTAGCGTAATATCGATTGAATAATCACGGTAGAATTTATAAACGGATAATAGAACATAACGCGATATAATAACGAACTGGGATTAATAGATTATTATAGATTAATTGGCTGTGCCCATAATACGAGTTAATATTCGTGCTATAGATGCGCCAGCATCTGGTTCGTTTCAATACAGATTTACGATCGATTAGACATCCTGCAGATGTCGTTATTAAACTGCGGATGTGTTTGCACGTTTATGGGACTGCAGCGGTGCAGAAACGCGCCTGATTGTACACTGATAGATGCAAAAACAGACGCTGCGAAATACTCCGATTTTTTGTTCTATCGATTTTTCCACGCATTTTTCAAGAAATAATTCTCTCTCTCTCTCTCTCTCTCTTTCTGTTTCTGCCTTTCTCTGCGAATTATTTTGCACGTCGTTTTTGAAACTGAGAAAGTGTCCTTTTTCCTTGGGCAACTGTGAAAATTCAAACGTCCGTAAAAATATTAGAAAATCTTGAAGATTGGAATCTTCTCTTGAAAGACGACGATCCCTTGAAATTCCACGTAAGATTTATTTATTTATTTATTTATTTATTTATTTATTTATTTATTTATTTATTTATTTATTTTCCTTTTCTATCGTTTGATCGAATTTTGAATTTTTTCTCGCTTATTCGACAAGTTTTGCCCCTAATATTCTACAAGTTTCGCCTTCTACACATTTTAAGGAGTCGTTGTAAAGAGGAGACTAATCTTCGAACTTAGGTAAGCGGCTTTAGCCACGGAGAAAATTTTTTTTTAATATTTTTACACTCCGAAAAGTTCGAAATTCCTCGATTTCCCCACTCCTCGTCACGTGGTGTATAGTCATCTTTGGAAAGGACGAATTTCACGGAGCTGCGAAGAAGCAGAAGAGCGTTTCAGATTTTCAAACGAGACGATCTTTCAGTTTCTCCACAATTGTTGAAATTGCATCGGGTATAAATTATCGACAGTTTTTCATTGGCGCGGAACAATTTCGAAATCGAGGGACGGTGGAGATTTCCCCCCTTAATTCTTCACTTTTATCAACGTGCTTAACCTCGACCAGTCAGACTCCATCCAGATCAAAGAGGCTAAGTACACAAGAACCGAATGGCGAATTTCCAATAAACCGTGTTAGCCACGCTTCTCTTCGGTCTATTCTCGTGGATGGACCCTAATTCCAAGAAAGTTTAAAGCTCGGCATCTCCGAGAGGATCGCTCTCTCCAGTAGAGAGAGAGAGGGAGAGAGAGAGAGAGAACCTACGTAGGTCGAGCTTTCGCCGTCTCCGAAGAGAGAATCCTCGAAGGGAGTCGAACGAACTGCTACTAGATTTTTCATTTAAAACCGAGGCGACGTGTTTTGCATTTTTTGTTTTTTCTTTTTGACACGCGTTTTTTTTTGATACTCGAACTTTCCATTTTTTTTACGATTGTCGAATAGTTTTGCTCTTCATTGAGACTCGACGTGTGTATAAAGGATATATGTACGATCACACGATACATTCATATATGCTCGTGAAATTCGACGATTATACAGAAACCGCTGCAATCGTTCGATAGCTTGAATAGAATCCAATTGCCTTCGTCTGTGCTTCCGAGTATCGTTTCTCGTAAAATGGTCACTGAAGAAAAGTTTGACAAAGTCATAACTTGTTGAGGTTTTTCACACGTGATACTGAAAAAAATCCATTAAATCCAAATAAAGTAATAAAAAATTTAAGAAAAAAAAGCGCGTTTGTAAAAGTTATTTCTGTTTAATGTCATTCAGTCTTTCAGTGGCCACCATATATATACATATATATATATATAGAAAGTCGGAGGATCCTGTGTATCTGAGTTTTTCACACGTAGTACTGAAAAAATCCATTAATAAAATAAAATCCAAATAAAATAATAAAAAATTAAAAAGAAAACGCGTTTGTGAAAGTTATTTCTGTTTAATGTCATTCAGTCTTTCAGTGGCCACCATATATATACATATATATATATATACAGAAAGTCGGAGGGTCCTGTGTGTCTGTTTCATGATCGACCTTCAGTGTGCAATTTTATTGCACGATCGACTTTCTTGCGAGGGAAAAGTGAAGAACATTATGGATAATGAGGACACACGTCGATTGTTTTGGTAACCAGAGTGTTGACCGGTAACACACGTCGTTCGACACATGTGAATCGAGGGGAAGTAGACCAGGGGTCACCAAACTATGGCCCGTGGGCCGGATCAGGCCCGCTGCGTCAGTTCATCCGGCCCGGCGACGGTACTTGAATTTGCGTGAAATTCGGATATGTGAACACTAGGTCTGATGTAACTATCATTTTGCTAACGTCGCTTTCTTCGATAACTTTTTTAGTAAATAAATATGTTGGTTGTCCTTGTTTTTTTTGTGCATTGCATGCCACTCACCCATGATTGAACACGAAATGCTGAACTTAGTTTACTGATTATGCGGCCCGCGCTCGTCATTTTCTCAGCTATGTGTGGCCCATTGTGAAAAAAGTTTGGTGACCCCTGGAGTAGACGAAGGAAAGCATATCGGAGGACACTCGACGCGTTTTTGCGCCCGGCTATAGCCCATTTACAGCGGCCTCGATCGATTACTCGCCCGAAAGTATATCTCTCGCGAGGGGGGAGGGGGAGAACGCGTTTCAGGGGAGAAAGAAACATACGTCGGAGCGGAGGATACGTTGCTTCATCCCCGTTCGTTTAGACGCCCGCACTCGGCCGAAACGTCCAACAAGTGGACCCGATTTTTCTCTCTTTCGAATTTTTCCGAATTTTCTTCATCTCCGCGATTTCTCACCGCGTGGAGTTATTATTTATTATTTTTACGGAACGCGTAAATTCTTGACTCACTCATGAGGACAGGCTCGGGACTTAAAAGTGACAATGGTGGAGGGGGTGGGGGGACATATATTGCGAGTGAAGAGCAAATTGGTACCAATTGTACCAACGACAATGAAAAATGTTCGATACTTCGTGAAGAGAAATTAGATTGGTCTCGTTTCAAAGTTTCTTTCTTTCGAATTTCTTTTTAAAAATTTCATTGGACAATTTCAGTCTCGTGACTGGGATCCTCCGTCATTTTGAAGATTCGAGGCTCCTTGACGCTTCTATGGCAGACGTCACGTATGTGCGTGTATAATACTTGATTCTGATTGTCCAAAAGTGTTAATATGTATGAAAATATTCTGCATACAAATCACTATAACTTAAACGGTAACTGAAATAAGTAGATTTGCACGCTCGTGTTTCTCCTCCGTGCAGAAATTAATATTAATCTCGACAAGAGAGCGCGGCCGTATCTTTTCAAGTATATTCAAACGTATAGTCTGAAATCAATCGCGTCGATCGAAGGATTAAAAGGATTAAAGACCGCATTAATAGAATTAAAATTCATCAAATTAATACGGTGCAATAAGAAAAATTGCTCTGTACGACTGTCGTTTCAAATATCCCGTCGTGAAAGTGTTAACACTAGAACTAACCGACAGTTAAGACGAAGCTATTTCAACCAAAATTATTTTGATTTCTAATAAATAAAAATAAAATAAAATTCATTATATTATTTCTTTAGTTATCACTGTCAAAAGTCGTTGCATCATTGTGAGGAAGAAAATTGTAACATGAAATAGAAATTTTAGAATAAAATTGTAAAACCAGTCATTTTGACCAGTGTGGTAGTTCTAGTGTTAAAACCTATCGTAACATTAATGTTAAATGGTAAAATGCTTCGAGTCAAAGGTTCAAAGTTCCGCAAAATGGCGGAGGGAAAGAAAATCGTTCCAACGAGTTGTCAAAGTCTGCGAAGGAGATCTTTTGCGAATTTTTCACAGAAATCATCTCTCTTCGAGATGACAAACAAAAACGGAGTCTTCGTTCGTTCTTCAGAATCGTTCTTCTCGCGAGTTTCTCGCCAAGATTTTTCATATCTTCGTCGCCAATACAATTTCACTCTTCGTTGTAAATTCTGTACTTTCGAATTTGCAAATGTGAAATCTATTTGGCGTACGCGTGTCTCTCCAGTCGAGAGACAAGACGAGAAAAAGGAGCACGGGAAGCAGAACACGCGTTTATTAACAGCGTTATCGCGGCGTTATCGCGACTGGTTGAACGAGTTATAGCGGGCAGGCCCGCGTTACGATTAGCCCCGGTAATTGCGAAATTTTCACGATAATGTTGTAATAGGATTTAATCCGTATTAATTCTCGCGGAGGCGTGGCCGGCGCGAATTCTCTGACGGATGGTTTCGCCGATCTTTACACGAACGAAAAAACACACACGGAGGAATGGCGAAATTCATCCGAGCGTTGCGAAATTTATTTCGCGCTTAGTTTACTCGCGAGTATTCACCTAGCGTGGTACATACATCAGTGATAAGACACGAAAAACAGAAGCAACTGACCGTTCGTTCTCTTTTCTTTTTTCAGGTAAGCGATAAACGGATGTACCGTCACACGGCGACATAGGGGAACCAATCGAAGGTTTTTATGACACAAGTATCTCTTCAATTTCAAACCAATTCTCTCTCTCCCCCCTCCCCTCTTTTCGCATATAGAATTCTAGAAAATATTCCAAAGTAGCTTCGAACATTTCATAAACAACCGCGAGAAAAGAAGGAAAACAGAGACGCGCGAAAAAGGCCTTGGAAAAAACAAGGACAAAGAAAAAGAAAAAGAAAAAAGGAACGAGTTCAACGAGAAACCTGATTTTGGACGATACGGTGAGAACGGGGAGGATGGTGATGGTTGGTATCAGGGCTATTCGATGTTTTTCTGCGAGCCCTTGCCGGGTGACCCGGCGATAAGCGCCGTCCCTGGACCAGCCGACAACTCGCCCGCGCCACCCTTTGCTCGCCCTCGTGCTGCTGCTTCGCTCTTCCCCTAGACTCGACTCGACTCAACTCGACTCGACTCGACTCGACTCGACTCGACTCGACTCGACTCCTTGGTTCGTTCCCATGCGAATCAATAGTGCGTAGTCGCGGCTCGGTTTAGGGGGTGGTCGGGTGGTCCGCGCGCGCCACGGGGGCGCAGCCGAGGGTAGAGAGAAGCGACCTGATGGAACGAGCTCGTGGAAGGCAGGGGACGACGGACGGACTGTGCTGGGCTACCAGCCGAAAACGACCGAGTCGCCACGGAGCTCGCCGATCCCGAGGAGCTGCCACGACGACGACGACGACGACGACGACGACGACGCGACGTGGAGATTTCGCCGATCCGAGGGTGCACGCCTTCTCTACTTACCTTCCAACTCTCCATCTTTCTCTTTCGTTTCTTCTTCTTCTTCTTTTTCTTTCGTCGATTACCCCCTCCGATTATCCTTTCCGAGAGCAAAATTTCTCGCGCTTCTTTTCTCAACTCTTCCTTCCTTCTCGTTTCTCGATTTCTCAACTCTCGATTTTTTTTCCGTCGTCTTTTCGTCGCCATTCCGGTTTTTCCCCTCTTTTCAGCCCTCGATTTTTTTTTTCCTTTTTTCATTCGTTTCTTTCTTTCGGTGATGAATCCCTGTTTTAAACAGTGCTGCGTTTCTTTTCGAGAGAAAAATTTTTCAAAAATGGTCGCACCTACTCTCTTTTTCAACCCTCGATTTTTTTTCTTTCGTTTCTTTCGTCAGTCATCCGTGTTTCGAACAATACAGCGTTTCTGTCTTTCCGAAAGCAGGATTTCTCAGATTTCCTCATTTTTCGTTTCTAACCCCAAGATATTTTCTTACCGTTTTTCCGAAATTTCCTAAAAAATTGTCGCGCGCTTTTTGTTCATCTTTTTGCCTTCTCATCTGCTTTTTTCAACCCTCGATTTCGTTTTCTTTTCGTCGATCTTCCCAAATTTCTCAATGATTGTCCACAAACTCGATTGTCGAAGATGAATGCAAAGAAGAGAGATTTACAACAATGAATTCTGAGTCTTGATTCGAGATGAGCGCTTTTGGAGATTCAGCGTCTACTTTTCGAAATTGATGTGACAGGAAATTGTCGGCAAACAGTTTCTTTTATGTGTCACTTTACAGTGAATGGAGAATGGGCGAGTCATCAACACCTGTGCGAAATTATTTATACTCAGTACAAATCTTCGAAATAACCGATATAACAAATAAGTCTCCTCGAAAGTTAGCATCGAGTGCAAATCCTTGAATATCTCGATTCAGAAACAACGTGACTACTTACGATAAAATAAATAAACCTGAAATAAACGATATTTTTATCGACGTGGTGTAGCAAAAAAATTATGGTCTTGCTTCATTCTTTTTCGGAGGAAAGGCATGCAACGAAAGAAAAAAATTCGACGGATGAAAACGGAGACAAGGAGAAAAGCAGTTTGAGAAAAGATGTGCGATTAACGCAATGTCGTCGGAAAATTTTTCGTGTGAAATATAGGCAGAGAGTTTAGAAAAGCTCTAGTAGTTGAAATGGAAAGAACGACAGAGTTAGCTTTATTATAGAATAGCAATGAAAATAATATGTCGTCAGTGTGAATTAACCCTCTGTTGCATGAATTTTTATGACGAGTTGGAAAAAATATGTATGGCTGTTAGTCTACTTAAAAATCAGCGTGGTTATCAAATAAGATAATAAAATTTTATTAGAAAATGTTGTTTATTGCATTTGTTCGACTATTGGCAAATCACAACTACGAATAAATTGTCTACTTAATTTACTGTAGAACATTTTGAAATTTAATTTCCCCAAATTGGGAACGGAATGCAACAGAGGGTTAAATTGAACTCGAAACAATTCATATCTATACGAATCTCACCTGTTAAGCGGAAATATACTCGATGACTCGATGAATGAGGGGAACAGCATCGTTCTTACAAAGTACAGACGAGCTCACCCAACGGAACGAGGGTGACGTGTAACCGGAATATCGTCGGAATACAGCGTGCCGATGGTTCATTACACCGGCCATTCATCGTGAACGTTGTAAGACGACCGCTCTCGACAATGCACTTTCGCAGCCCTCTGACAGATACTCAGCTATTGGGAAAACTGTCGTCCCGTGACCCAAGGTGTGGGAGAGAGAGAGAGAGAGGGAGAGACCTCTTAACCCGACGATCCGGTGACCTAACCCCCGGTCCAACTGTGCAAAAAGGCGCGGTCACTCGGCTGTGCGCGATAAATTAAAGGGAAGGGAAAACACGAGCTGCTGATCGACGGGGAAAAAGAGAGAGAGAGAGAGAGAGATCGAAAAGCACGACGTTGAAAACATCGCGAGGCGAGATTATGACTTCGTCGAGATACATCGTTGTTATTCGAAATGTTGAAGTAACAGAGTAATCGGCCATCATTTTAGTCTTTGCTAAAGACTATCGTCGAATTTTTTTTTCTTTTTTTTCTTTTTAATGATTTTTGGATAATCGAAAAGAAAGAGAATCTCGTTTGCGAAAGTTTTACATTTGTTTGTATTCAGAATTGGGATATTTCTGGACATTCGTTGCTCGAGAATCTAAAATCTACAGTTAGACATTCGGGGCGAGAGTGTTATTTGGCCATAATCAATTAATGTTGTTCTTCCGGCTGGCTGCCGATCGATGAAGAAAAAGAGAGAGAGAGAGAGAGAGAGATCGAAAAGCACGTCGTTGAAAACATCGCGAGGCGAGATTATGACTTCGTCGAGATACATCGTTGTTTTTCGAAATGTTGAAGTAACAGTTCCATGATCTACGAGGGCAACGAGCACAAGAGTAATCGGTCATCATTTTAGTCTTTGCTAAAGACTATCGTCGAATTTTTTTTTCTTTTTTTTTTTTTTAATGATTTTTGGATAATCGAAAAGAAAGAGGATCTCGTTTGCGAAAGCTTTACATTTGTTATTCAGAATTGGGATATTTCTGGACATTCGTTGCTCGAGAATCTAAAATCTACAGTTAGACATTCGGGGCGAGAGTGTTATTTGGCCATAATCAATTAATGTAGTTCCTCCCGGCTGGCTGGCTGGAGTACGTGTGCGCGTGTTAAGTACATTTACATAAAGACCAACGGTAACTCCTCAGACAAGGTTATAGTGTAATTATATTCTGAACGTTTAAGTACCGATCCTTGTAGCAAGTTCAACAATCCCCGTCTTAGCTACGTTCCAAGGAATTGGATTGGAATATGGAATTTAATTAAATTCCGGTATAACAAGTCATCCCGCTTGCAGTTGATAATTACACGAAGCCGACACAATGCTCGAATATCGAAGTGTTTACGAAGTGCTACGAAGTACACTTTGACACACAATTTTTTTCTCGTGCGAAAAGAGACATTTCTCGCCTAGAAAAATTTGGACAATTCGCGCGACAGAGGTCGGGCATTCTTTTCTTTTTTTTTTTTTTTTTTCTTTTTACATCTCAAACACGAAGCCTCGTATCGCGTAGGATAGCGAAGGGTTTCAGAATTTCTTTCATCGTGATAAAGAATCCGCATACTCTGCTCTGTTTCCATAATAATAGGATATTTTGCATGTATAGGATGCGAGAGACCTACTTCCGCGATAGATACCAGAGAAGAAGCTACAAGAGAAAATACAAATATAGCAGAACGGGAGAGAAATAGCAATTTCCCCCGTCTGAGTGATTCTCACATTTAATCCCCGGTAGAACTGATCGAAATGATATCGAGTTTCTAATTTATACTGTTGCATTTTTTGAGATTAGAATTATGATCGAACTGATGTTGAGTTGATGTTCATTGCATCGAAAACTCTTTCTAATTCCACTTTGTGTCTTCGATGTAATCTCTTTAATAGCTCTGGCGTTATTTCCCTAGGAGAAGTTCCCTAGAAACAAAAATGACAAGAGTGTAAAAAAAAAACTATTAGTTTTAACCCCGAATCTGGAAACTGCTAAAAATAAGAAAAAATGTTCGAGTTAAAATTTGTGTTTCTTTTACCGTATTATAAACTTTAATGTCTTCGATGCAATTTTTCCGTAACTCTAGTGTTATTCCTCAGAAAAATTCCCTAGAAAAAAAAATAACAAGAGTGTAGAAAAATTGTCAGTTTTAACTGACAGCGTATGTTAAAATATTCCAAATCTGGAAACTGCGACGACTTTGACGAAAGAAAATAGGAAAAAGTTTCCGAGTTAAGGTTTGTGTTTTTTTTATCGTATTATAAACTTTAATGTCTTCGATGCAATTTTTCCGTAGCTCTAGTGTTACTCAGAGAAATTCCCTAGAAAAAAAA
The DNA here is from genome assembly GCA_032399595.1 of Tetragonula carbonaria. Classification (NCBI taxonomy): domain Eukaryota; kingdom Metazoa; phylum Arthropoda; class Insecta; order Hymenoptera; family Apidae; genus Tetragonula; species Tetragonula carbonaria. The sequence goes on along the minus strand of JAUCRC010000012.1, from coordinate 11,527,633 downwards.
ATAACAAGAGTGTAGGATAATTGTCAGCATTAACTGACAGTGTATGTTAAAATATCCCAAATCTGGAAACTGCGACGACTTTGACGAAAGAAAATAGGAAAAAATTTCCGAATTAAGGTTTGTGTTTTTTTTTATCGTATTATAAACTTTGATGTCTTCGATGCAATTTTTTCCGTAGCTCTAGTGTTATTCAGAAAAATTCCCTAGAAATAAAAATATAACAAGAGTGTAGAAAAATTGTCAGTTTTAACTGACAGCGTATGTTAAAATACTCCGAATCTGGAAACTGCGACGATTTTGACAAAGGAAAATAGGAAAAGAAATTCGCGAAATTCGAAGAGATTCGAAGTTTGTACCCTTTATTGCGTTAACTTTAACATCTTCGATGCAATTTTCCGATAACTCTAGTATTATTCCCCAGAGAAAAAGAGTAATAAAAATAACGTAGAAAACGTCAGTTTTAACTTGCAGTGTATGATGAAGCATCGCGACGATTTTTAACAAAAATAACAGAAGGAAGTTCGCGAAATTTGAAGAGACTTGAGGTAAAGCTCGTATCCTTTATTGCATTGATAAACTTGAACGCAATTTTTCGGTAGCCCCGAAACGTAATGGAAAATATCGAAATTTCCACTGACAGTCTGCGATGAAATTCCCCAAATCTGAGAGCTGCGATGGTTATTGACCAAAGAAAAAAGAAAAAAAAAAAAATTCGCAAAATTCGAAGAGAGTGCAAAAAAGATTCCTCCAGCGTTTCACGTTCCCTCAATGGTAGTTGTTTCCCTCTGAAGTTGCGACAACCAGGTTGTTGCTGGTTCGTCGACACGGGTCGCGATATTCGAATAATATCCGTTTAATCGAGCCGGCGAGTGGCGCACGCGGCTCGAGACATGTAATGTGGCGGAACAAGGAACTTCGCCGCGTCATATCCTCGACGAGTGCATTACGTTCGGGCTGCAGCTCGCTCGAGTGTGTTCTCTTCGACTTCTGCGTAGAGGGCCCGGGCGTCATTTCGGTGTCGTGGAATTTCCCGTGTGCATCCGGAACTTTCTCTTCGCGCGGGGTATTTTGGGGAGGGACGTCGCCGAATGTTTCGTACAAATGTACTCTACTGATACTCAGCCGAGGCTCGAAAAAGCGTGAAACACCACCCGCGAGACTCGTGTTTCGTCGAGAGTTCAACGCCTTTTTTCGTTCGATCTTCATAATACGGAGAGCATCGGACTTGCTACGGAATAAAGTAGAAATTGAATTAGAGCGATTTCATCGTGTCAAGCGTTGAATGTCTCTGTTTTAACGTAGGCCGATCGATCATTCGTTCCAGTTATCGGCGAATGTTGGTTCTTTTGATATTTGTATTATTGTGAATATTGTTATAGAATTTCCTGTAAATCTCGAGTTTTACATTTCACCTTTTTTTTTTTTACACAAACGATATAATATATTTAAAGAATATAATTAAATGACGGTATATTTAGTGGATGATACTATAGAATACGCGTACCTTTCCATCTCACGCAAACGGTGTAACACGTTTGGATAATATAATTAAATAACGGCACATTAAGTGGGTGGTATATGTACTATGGGAGCATGAATATTTCGATGAAAGAATATTTTATACACACGAACGCGTTCTCTTTTTGAAACGTATATTCAATTTCGAGTTTTACCGCGAGCGAGTGTCACAATCCCCCCGAAGAACAAGAAACAATATCCACCGACGAAACTCAACTTCAGCTATATATATTCACGGTGCTCTAAAACTGCGCTCACCCCAGGGACCTGATATCTTCGACGGCCAAAAACGACGACCCCTCTTCGAGATTCCGTACCGTTTCTCTCTCTCTCTCTCTCTCTCTCTTTGTCGTTGCGAAACAAAGACATCTTGCCTCGAATTCACGGTACGATTCCTCGGGACAAAGAAAATCCATACTGGGTGTCTCGAGACTTGGCGAAATCAAGAGATCACAGATCGACAGCCAACGAAGTGTGTGTGTGTGTGTGTGTGTGTGTGTGTTACAAGTCTACACCACGAGAATCGAACTGAATGAGAATTAATTTCGATAAAAGAATTCGCGAATCCGTAAACGTGGTCTGTTTTAAAGAGAGACGAAACGAGAGAGCGTATTCCGCACATTTGCAACGTTTGACTCGAGTTAGTATTACTCTCCCACTTCAAGCCCGAAGAGGAGGCATCAACAGCTTCGTCGGCTGACGAATTTCGGCTGGAGCCCCCTTTCGCTCTACACCCTGGCGAGGGTCGATAAAATCGCGCAACAAAAAGAATTAATTCTCCCCCGTAGAGATATTACGCGCGCACGATGCAGAAGGGTGGTTTCCGGGTGAAAGGGGAAACAGGTGAGAGCGGAAACTTGGCAACAGGGGCAGGTGAAGAGAGAGAATAAACCCTATAGTTGGAAGAAAGAAACAGCGAACAGAGAAGAGAGAAGAGGACTCGACCAATCCCCAAAGCGGCAGCCAACCCCCGGGCTAAGCTTGGCTAAAATTCGTTTGGTCGGCGCAGGACTGGCTGCGCCCTCGCGAGGAAGCAACGTGGGCCGAGGATGGCGCGTGCTCCGGCTCGCGAAGAAGCCTCGAGAAGGGTAACGACGACGAAGGCCGAGAACCCTTCAGGCGTCGACCCATTGATATCTGCTGCCCGACCTCTCTCTCTCTCTCTCTCTCTTTCTCTCTCACACATCTTCTCTCGTCGTCATCGTTGATGTCTCGCGCGCCCTTCCAACCCTTTCTCTTTCGTTCTCTCTTCTGTCTTCGCTGTAGCCGCTACCGTGTTCTATTTTAATAATGTCGCTGGCACAGTGCCCCGCTGAACCAAACCCAACTAACGCCGCCCTCTCTCACCGGGGCCCTATCACTCTCGGTGGAAACCTTCGCCGCGCCTTTTGTTTCGTTTTCGACTTGCCTGCTGTGTGTGTGGTACCACACACTCTCTCTTTTTGTCACTCTCTCTCTCTCTCTCTCTCTCTCTCTCCCTTGGAAGATGTGAATGGGGGACCACGTGGTCGCGCGGTATTGTGAACGGCGAATGAATGCGTTTTGTGGGATGCGAGAGTGTTGCCAGTAGGGTGAGACACGAGCAAGGCAAGGGTTCGAGGATTATTTTCATTCCAAGGGAACATTCTTGGAACGTGAAGTCTAATTTCAATTGTCAATTTCAGAATCCTCGTATGGCGTGCGATGTCGTTGTATTATATTGTCAACAGGATGTTGTTTCGCGATTAGACGAAGACATATTTATTTCGAGACGGTCTAATGCACTTCCGGATACAACGAACTACCACATCATTTCAAGATCATGTTCTTTACATACGTCTGAGCGTATTATTTTCGTGACGTAGCTGCACGATGAAATACAGGAAAAATACGTAGTGTTTAAAAAAATATTAATGACCTTGAAAACTTCCTCCACGAAGGAAATAACCTTGGAAACAGAAGATGTTTCTTACTATTGGCCTTTCGATATCGTTCGTGTTAAAAAATATTTTTATCATAATCCGTCGTAATTCAAAAAGATATTTAAAGTCTCACTCCTTATATTGAATATACGTAAAACGAGAGTATTGTTGATGACTCACAAAGAGTCTTTCATCAGAATCTTGGACTTTACAAGCTCAAGTAAGAATTTGGACTAATACATAGTATGAGAAAGAAAAAGAACAGTAATGACCTTGGAAACTCCCTCCTGAAAGAAGGTGACTTTGGAAACGAGATGTTCTTACTAGTTATTGGCCTTTCGATACCGTTCGTGTTAGAAATATTTTTATCACAACTCGAGAATATAAATTTAAAGCCTCATCTTACATATTGAATACATGTGGAATGGATTCTATTAGAATTTTGGATTTAGATCAAATGGATCACTGTTTTAATGTGGTGACTCTCTATTTATTATCAACGAGCGAGTCACTCGGTATCCAACAGTGTAAACTCAAAAACTTTCAGCAAACAACAGCCTCGTGTGTCTTGTCGCTTTTTAAATGTCGAATTTTTTCGCGAGTTTACGCGTTTCACTTGATTCTTGAATCTTAAAAAAAAAAAAAAAGAAGAAGAAACACGGCGTAATGACTTCTTTACCGATGGCAGGCGATCACGATCGTGAAAATTCAAAAACTTTCAGCAAACAACAGCCTCGTGTGTCTTGTCGCTTTTTAAATGTCGAGTTTCTTCGCGAGTTTACGCGTTTCACTTGAATCTTAAAAAAGAAAAAAAAAAAAGAAGAAGAAACACGGCGTAATGACTTCTTTACCGATGGCAGGCGATCACGATCGGTTCACACGATCGTGAAAATTCCCCCATTACTCGCCGGCTGTATATCAGTATCTAATTCGATGTTACATCCTAAACGCGTTCGTCGGCTGACGTGTCCTTAGCCACATAGACGGATCGCTGCGGATACACGACGCCTCGCCACTGGAATATTCCCGCGCGATACCGACAACCCTTGATCGACGAGATCTCCTCCCGTTCCTCCTCCTCTTCGTCTGAGACGAGCACACGGACGAAGGGAATTTCGATGACCAATCGATCGAGATCGTCCTCCTTGTTGTTGGCTTTGATCACATCCACGGCGGGCATCCAGCAATCACGGTTCGCTGGCCATGTTTCTGCTAAAGCGATGCGTCGCTGAACGAACGTCCTTGCGAGCTGAAGATCTTGAAGAGAACAGGAGAGAACAATGATTGCGTGTTCAGAGACTTGTTACGACTATTTTTTTTTTTTAATTTTTATTATTCAAAGTCGCTCGTGTTAGTTACTAATTTAGAACTAAATCTTATAATTTGTTGAAACTGTTTTAGAAGGTGTATCAGTGTATTAAAATCGATTCTTCATCATCTAGATGTGGTCCACGTACTACAGAGGAACAGATTGCCACTTTTCCAGGGGCAATTCGAGACTGAGTTATTAACAGTGAATGTCTTGCATTTCTTTAGACGATAGTGAAACTTTCTAATTTTTTTTCATGGATACCACGGAAGCTTGTTTAAATCAAGTTAATGGCCTTCCAGGCTTCTTTCACGTCAAAATTTCACTTTTTGAATAACGAGAATTCTGCGTCACAGGGGCGTAGTAAAAAGAAAAAGGGTTAGAACTATTGCCTTAGGTCAGCGTTGGCAAATACATGGCACGCAAGAGATTGAGAGATGTACGGCACCTAAAAAAATTATGTAATAAACATTAACTTTATGTAACAAACTTTTTTTTTTGAAACTTGTATTTTTTAAATTTCTAATTAACGTAGCACTGAAACCTTTCACAGATTTTTCAACGATTTTATTTCAAAAAGATCTTTCAAAATTTGCCACCACGTTGGCTCTGCATTCGTTAATATTTTATATGCATGCGTTAAAAATTTGACCAAAAATTCGAATTTATTAGGACATTAACTTTTATATTACAATTTTCTACTGTTTCTTTATATTCAGTAAATATAATTGCACGAACTTGTATCGTGCAATATGTTCATTTATGTATAATAAATATTGGCCATTGGGAAGAAAATTGAAATAAATTGTTATCTAAATTTGTCACAGCGATCAAATCTTATTTGCCATTCTCTTGCTCTAGATTGTCATTCAGGAAAGAACTTATATTTAGTTGATGTCAATTTTCTGCATTGGACAATAATAATACGTTCCACTAACGATTAAACTTCGCAACAAATCACAAGTTAAGTGACTTTCCTTTTTTTGAGGGGATACCGATGAGCGAGCAATTGTCTTCTTAAAAAATTCATTTTTCCATTGTTGTTAGCCATTTTTCCATTCGTTGTCCCTTTGATTTTCTGTTTCAAGCTGAGAGAAGTATAGATTCTGGAGATAAGTTCCTGATAGTAAACGATCAATAGGTTTTATATCATTCTCGCGTTTCTTTTCTGTTACTGCTGTTCATTCGTCGAGCGAACATCCTTTCGAGCTGAAAGATTTCAAAGATTTCTTTGAATATTTTTATCGTTCGTTTAAACAAAGTAAAAGGATGTTCTTCGTAAATTCGCGATATATATATATATATATATATATATATATATATATATAGAATTATTTTCGCGGTATGTGAAAACTGAAGTTTTCAATAAACTGGAATATAACGAGAACGAAGATTCGCGCGGCGGGAATTTTTCTTTTTTTTTTCCTCTCTTCTCTTTATTTCGCGTGCGAACGTGCGCCGTGAAACACACCGCTCTGTCTCTCTGTGTTAAAAAATTTCACGCGCGGGAACGTGATAATTTCACCGCTGTCTGATTTTACGACCTCGTTGAATCATGAACGCGGAATTTCACTGAAAATTCACAACCGGGCGCGATTAATTCCTTCGAACATTCTGAGGAGGGAGGGAAGGAAAATTGCTCGAACGAGCTGGTTCTCCCATCGAGAGAAGAGTCGGTTTCTCGAAATTTAAATTTAATAAGTAACACTCTTGGCATCAGGTTCGGCAAATTCTACACAATTTTCAGCGTGAGTGTACGCCTGCTGCTGCCGTTGTTGTCACGGTTCGATCAGAAAATTTGCAGTTATTTCATTTCACGGTGAGAGAGAGAGAGAGAGGAAGGAAAGAAAGAAATAAGAGAGACGGAGAATAACAAAGCGGGTTCCGTATTATCGGCGGGCCGATGCAAATCTCGCGGCGCAATTGCCACGCTCGTGATTCCATTGGTCGCGACGTGCCGGGGTTACGGAAGGTGCGGCGCCGTCTCGCGCGAAAACGAGAAAAAGTTTAAAGGAATCATAGGAAGTCGGGCTATGCGGGTCCCCGACCGCCCGAGGATTTCTCGGTCTCCGGAGATCCCTTTTTCCTAGCCAACTTCTCGCAGTCTTCGCTTCGCGAAATTACCGCTAGTCCTTCTGGAACCGCCACCACTCTCTCTCTCTCTCTCTCTCTCCCTTTCTTTTCCACCCTTCCCACCATTCTTCCGGTGTAACTCGGCCGCGCCGCCGCTGGTTTTAGGGGTTTGTTTAAAGGTGCTTTCCCGTATAGTCGGCCGGGGAATTGAAATCCGCGTGTTCGATTTCTCGAAACGTTACCAACTTTATCTCGACCCTTGGCGAGTGGATATATTCCTTCTGGAACCGCCACCACTCTCTCTCTCTCTCTCTCTCTCTCTCGGTAAAACGTGGAGATTGTTATTCTTTTCGTACAAAATACGACGGCAAGTTCTCTCGGAGGATTTTCGTCGAACTGAGCTTCTTTCGTTTCCGGAGATTCCAAACTCGATCGATCTCGCAGTCTGGGAAATTTAAGGACGAGTTCTTCGACCATTTAGCGCGAGAATCGAGAAACTTTGGTTATCATATAATTTTATACCCAGCCAAAAGTTCGCATGAAATTTCGTAAAAAGATATTAATTAAAAAAAAGCCACTACGAATTTTCAGTTCGTCTTCTACTTTTTTTTTTTTTTTCTTTCCATTGCAGCTTCGTTAAATCGTTGAAAAATCGTTGATTAAAGAATTCGAAACGCGAAACACGTTAAAATACACGGTAAAATTGAAAGCGACTGACGTTTTTTGTTCGATGGTTTAATTTCCCGTTTCACTTGCAAAGTTACCTCACGCTAGTACGGGGGTGGTGAGGAGAGGGGCGGAGATAGATGGAATTTATTGCTAATGATACCGGGCATGGACGATGTTTACCGCTTTCGACGGTTTTATGTAGCCGACGGCTGTTAATTAAGTCGCGACTCAAATATTGACACGAGCAAAGTTATTTTGGGAAAACGTCAATTAATAAATTATGTAGGCAGCAGGGTGAAAGAACCCTCCCGTCAGACGAACCGTGAATTTCAGGGCAGGCATCGTCGGCTTTTACTGTAGTTATCGGCTTGTCCGGAGAGTTTCCTCCAGTTAATAAGCGCTGTCTGCAAAATTTTCAGATTCTTTCTCAAGAGGGGCAAGAGAGAAAGAGAGAGAGAAGGAGGAGAGGCGTGTCACCGCTCGTCGAATCGAGAATTTTTCTAGTCGACGTGGAAGAGCTCCCTTTTCGAGAGCAACGTTCACATTTGCATGAAACGAAAATGATCCTCTTTCCGCGGGTATTTTGCCAAACCGTCGACCGAATTCAACATAAGCGAAAATATTAGAATTCGCGCATAAATTTTCCGGTTTTCTCCCCTCCACCCTCCGCCCGAGATTAATCGCGTTTCGAATTCAAGTTTTCAAGATGAACACCGGCCACGCTGTGTTCTGTAGATTCTTCGTCTCGCTCGTTCCCGTGTTTCCCGTGTATTTTTAATTTAAAACCCATCGGTTCGTTGCGTTTCGAAGGTACCCTTTTCCGGTACGGTTTACAGGTGTACGGCTTTCAGTATCATCCCTCGGCAACCCTTTTCTAATGAACCATAAATTTCAGGTTAACGTTCACCCAGAGGCTGCGGCGGTAGCCTCTTTAACCGATTAATTATTTTTACATACCCGCCCCAGCCCTCCTTGTTATTCGTCTACCTCAAAAGGCAGAGAAACAACTTCTCTTCTCCCTCGCTGTTCTAATTTCGTGGCAACAACCCCCTCGAATGGAATTCTTAGAAAATTGCGAACTCTCTCGTTTGCGAACTCTCGCGTTGGCAGTCAACATTGTGTCAACGCAGTTTCACGTTTAATTTTCAGTTTCACTCCGTCGAATTATTATTATCGTCATTGAGAGAAGTTTCCCCGCCGAAGACGTTTTTTTTTTTTCCTCACAGCACGCCGAATCAATGATTTCGATTGAAACGATTGATATCAATTTTCGATTAAAAAATGATTTCAACAACCGTGTCTAATAATCTCTCCGGCGAATCTCTCGCCTCTCGAGGCAGCAATACGTTAACAAGCGTTTTATTTATGGTTTCCAATTCCAGCCGAGGCTTCGGCCAACTTTTACGCGTTATTTCGCCACGGCGGCCCTTAATGAATTAAACAACCGCAGTTTCACGCTCTAATTGCAAGGCAAATTGCTACCGCCAATTCTCCTACCTCCGAGAGAGAGTAGTTCCACGCTGTACCTAACGATCTCCCCCGAGAACTTAAAACAACATTCCTGCAAAATGCCAAACACGGGACGAAGAAACCCCTGCTGCGACCCAGATCGAGCAAGCTAGCTAGCAGAAACGTTCCGATTCCGAAACTGAACTCTCCGTGCCCACCGAGATGAAATTTATCAGTTTCGGAGATGTTCCTTCAGCCAAGTGCTTGCTTGCAGTACAATCCGAAACAATGGGCCGGCAGCGAGCGAGGAGTCCACGTGCCGGGAGAGACGTTCGAAGGGACGGCGTAACAGAATTAACATTGTCGATTCAAGGAGCGCGGGCCTCGGAATGTCCCACTTTCATTATCCAGAATCCAGTATGGCCTCGGGCCACGTCTCTCGGAAGCTATCGTGGAATATCGTATTCATACGACGAGAGTACGGAATCCGTATCCCGCCAGCTACGTATTTCCCTCCGAGTCATCGAGATTCCTCTCACCGGTCCCGCCCACCCATAATCGTTTTATTATTTTAATGACTCGGCTGGCAAGATGCCCCGACGACCGGCCTCATTGTTCTCCTCCACGTTTTTCTATTTTTTCCCTTTCTCTTTCTGCTCCTTTCGCGGAAATCTGACTCTTCGAATCTGATTCCTCCTTCCTAGGGGAAACTGCTTATTCCCGTTCCTCCCGTTTATCTTTGTAAAATTGCAAGATCGTAAAAAAAACGTAGGAAATTCCTGCCCTCGGTTAAGTTTGCTTAAGTAGCAGACGGATCTCGATCACGGGGCGGTTCTTAACGAATCAAGCTGGCAGGCTGCCTCGATCTCGCGACGTACGTACGATCAACATTCGCGAAATTGATTTTACAAGCGCTTCTGTTCTGGAAGCGTTGCAACGAGCCGCGTTTCGCGATCGCGTGATCACAGAACTTGAGTTTTTTGAATTTGCGATTGACCCCCCTCGCTGCCGTCGAGAAAATGTCTGAGGCATACTCTGTGACACTTTGTTATATGATTAATTACATACCAATACACTCGCACGCTTGCAGTGATAGTGAATCTTGGACGTCGCAGAAAAGATGCAATTCCGAGTGTACAATGATAATATATTCGTCTGTGTACTACTCGACGAGTAGAACACGGATAACGTTTCGAGTTACGTCGATAATGTTTCGATGAATCTCGTGATATATTTACATAAAGGACCTCCATGAAAAATTTAAAAAAGCGTATTTAAGAACGGCGAGGCCGATTTAAAGTGAAGAAGGAAGAAAATAAGATAGTAGCAGTAAAATGAGGGTTAAGACTCGATTTACAATCGTTCTTGGTATGGAGGTTTACTCTTTTAAATATACTCCTTTAAATAAACATATTACGAGATTTAACAAGAAACTCTAACAACGACTATTTATTAATATTTTGTTACACGGTCGTTTGCTTTGATCGATTATTAACAACTGAGAATGCAATATATTGTCTGCTATCTTATTTTCTTCCTTCTTCATTTTAAATCAGCCTCGCCGTTCTTAAATTCGCTTTTTTTAAATGTTTATGCAGGTCCTTTAAGTAAATATATTACGAGATTTGACGAGAAACCATAACAACAACTATTTATTAATATTAACGTGCAACAAGATTTTGTTGCACGGCCGTTTGCTTCGATCGATTATTAACAACTGAGAATGCAATACATTTTCTGCTATCTTATTTTCTTCCTTCTTCATTCAAAATCAGCGTCGCCATTGATTAAACTCGCTTTTTTAAATACGCGTGCCGCCACATTGGTTTCGATTACAGCGCCATCTCGTCGTCAGTCATACTGTAGCTGTCTCTCTTAATTTACCTTCTTTTCAATTGAACTTATAAATCACGTGCACAAGTAGGCAATTTTCACTTTACCTACTTTGTTTCTACTTTATCGACAGTTTTCGCAATTACATCGAGCAAGCGCTATCTGCGTCGCTATTGGCTAACACGGTTTAAACGGAGTTAAGTCGGGTTTAAGAAAACGATTTTTTCCCGCGCGCCCGAGTTAACTCGTGAGACCTGCAGTTTTAGTTTTCTATATAAATACAACCAAATATATTCGTTAGACAGTGTTGTGCTTATTTCCTCTCGCCCGAAGAAAAGTTGCCAGCGATGAACGATCTCAGCTTTTTAATTAGTGCGTTAAGAGATTAAATAACCTTCCTAACCTCTAAAATGGTTTACGTGACGAATGATCGTACAACCGACGTATTTGGACGAAATCGTGAGAGACAGCGAGACGAAATGAAGAAGAATATAATCCGCGATGGATGTGATGTTATTAAGTCGTAAAATCGGTCGAGTGTTGGTAGTTTACATTTTACATGCGTATGCGTGGAAATATGTATACGTGGCTTGTGTGCTGGATAACGATAGAGTTTCCGGAGTCGTGTAGCATCACATGTGCACCGTGTCACGTTGGTAATCGTCACTTCTGCAAAAAGTTCGCTTCACGGCGTGCGTAATTCGGGAGTTTCGTTATCTTCGCGCGTATAATGTTCGCTGCATTATGCAGAAACTTCGGATACCAATTCGCAAGTGACGAACGGACGACGAGAAGAGTTTCCCGAGTCACGTAGCCATGGTGTCGTGTCGCGTTAGAATCGCCATATCTGCAAAAATCTGTCTTACAGCGTGCGTAATTCCGAAGTTTTGACATCTCTCAGTGTATAAACGTGCCCCCAGCATTATGCGGAAATTTCAACTTCGCCAGCGGCGAAGAACGTCACTCGCGCAACTTGTCATCTGGAAAGCTTTCGAGTGTTTTTTTTTTTTTTTTTTTTCGAGAAAAAAGGATTTTTTAGTACGCACGAGACATTCGCCGAACAGAATTCCATGAAACTAGGATCTGATTGATATGAGCAAAGAGGTGAGTAAAAGTGACAGTTTCATTCTTGCTTTTTTTTTCGGATGTTGCGCATTTTTTTTCTCGATCTTTTTATTTTTTCCCCTTTTTCCTCCCCCCCCCACCCCCCACCCCGTTACCTTGTGAAACCTGAAATCGTATTATCCCGGGAATCCGATTGATACGCAAAGGACGTCGACAAATAAAATTCGATTCCCGTTAATCGCCGGGTTTAAGCTCTGTTTAATACGCTCCGTTCATTTATTCGCGTCGTCCAATCCGATTTATCGATATTACCTAAAACCCTTTAGCCTATATCACATAAAACGCGGATTTCCAAACCATCGGATGCTGTCCATTTCTTTTCTCTCTCTCACTCTCACTCTCACTCTTTTATACGTTAAAAATATTATTTCGAGATATATTTATGTATCAACGTTGCCGGTTGGATTTACGCGTTTGAAAAATTTGTCGTTTTCGGCAATGAGCGTGTGCGTAACCTAAACCTAACCTAAACCTCTAATCTGGACTCATCAGTTCTAACCTTCACGACGAAGACAACAGAGAAGATGACGGGGGTGTACGAATAACGCAAGCGTGCGTGCTGCACCCTTCCGACGATAAATCCTAATTTCTGGATAAAACGCGTTCCGTCGAATTTTTTTTTTCGAAATTTTCTGCCAGAGAGGGGGAGGGTGGGGCAGATATTTCGAAACAATCCCGCTATCCAGCCGCATATTTCATATTTTACAGGCACGCGCGAACCCCCCCCCCCCCCGTTACCACATAAACTTCCGTCATAGTGTTCATTAATTAAACATACCGACAAACATTCCAGGCTGCGCAATGCAAACCAACTATTCGTCCAACTATTTTTATTACTGTATGTGTAATCATTTCTAAAAATTCGGCGGGGTCGATATATTATCGAGGAAAATTTTATCGATCGCATTTCGTAGCAAACCTGGGGTGTCTTCCATCGATGGAGATTGTTTGGCATTTTTTTTGGAGAGATTTTTACTCTGCATATTTAGGAAAAGTGTCTTTTTTTTGAATTTTCTTCTGAATGAATGTATGAACTTGTGTGCAAACCTTGAACTATTGTGTGCAGAAACTTTCAGAATTTGGTTACGAAATTCTCCTTCAACCACCGGATAATGTCCCCTTTTGAGAAGTTCGGAATCGTTCTCGCGTCAGAAAATGTACAGAGCCTTTGTGATTTCGGCTTCTTCGAAGAGCTTTAATAAAGCTTCTGGTAACCGAGAACTTCTTCGAAAATTTTTCTCATCGGAATATCTCGTTTTTTTTTCTTTTTTTTTTTTTTTTTGTTCAAGGTCGAAAACAATTCTCGTACAGAGCAAAACTTCCAGGACCGATAAATTAAAGCCAGGAATGCTATAAATGAAAGAAGCGGATTATAAACAAGCGCTGTAAACCAAGTATTCTAACTGATTGCGAACGTAAACGTTGGAATCAAATTGATTAGACGCTTGTAGATCAGCGTGCTTTTTCATCTTTCGTAATTCGACTAGTACTCGTAAAAAGCACGATTCATTCTAACGTCGTAACACTCGCAAATAGAATTTTGTAAATTCGTTCATTCCCAAGTGTTCGAAAGAAATTTGCTAACACATCGAATACCTCGCAGGTATCGTAACGAATCTTATCGATCCCTATGAAACGAACTTTACATATCGGATTTACGAATACATATCTGATACTTCGATGATATTTGATATTTGATGATATTTGATATTTGATAGTTTCGATGTTTAAATCGACGATGGAGCGACAATACAAAAATCTGACAGTGTGAAGCCTTTCGATCCTACTTTGTCTGAATTAACTCAGAAACTCCTTTTTTCTTCAGCGCGAACTTTAAGACGAGAACTTCGAAAGCGACGCAGATGTAGATTTAAATTTACGTTTAGCTCGATCGTTTTAATTTATGTAAAGATTCAATTTAATTTATGTTTCGATTTAATTTATGTAAAGATCATATCTTCCGATCTGTCTTTTCATTCTTTATCTGCGCTTTTGGTAAGTTAGCTTCGTAGTTTAACCTCTTGATAGCCGTGTGCGCCAATCCCTATACCCTAAATAAAAGCGAAATTAATTTCGATTTCTCAACAGTGGCGTATAGAATCATTTTCTATCACTAGAAAAATCGAAAAATATATATATTCTTCCTTGATTTTGGATTTATTCGAAAAAAGAAGTCAAGAAACAAAATTCGCGTGCGAAAACTCGAAAATTCCACTGTGTCCAACTATTCACTTCAAAGCATACCGCACCATAAATAAATATTAGTTTCATTGTGTATCATATATATGTGTATCTTTTAGACTATAAATTTATAACATTTCAAATTTAACAAACATGCAAACAACTTTTTTAATTTTTTTAATATTTAGTATTTGATCTATTGTGTGGCAACCCTAGTGAAAATCAAGTGTTTTTCTTTTTTTTTGGTGCAAATTATATCCCAATTGATTGTGGCTCGTCAATTATGTAAGTGAAGAATATTTAAATTATTTATTTATTAGTAAAAGTACATTTTTCTTAAAATTGAAAATACGCGGCAAGCTGATGCGCGGTCTTTAAAAAAAATGCGGCGATCAAGAGGCTAAGAGGTTAGAGTTCATCGTGGGGATCGGTTCAGCGTCGATCTGTTTGACAATTAAAGGACACTCTGCAAGAAGAAGCTGCGCGTTCGCGACACGCTTTTTATTTGGCCGATGCCCTCTTACGCGCCGTGCCAATTATCGACCGATACCACTCGAGGGCCACGATCGTTTCGTGCGTTTTTACCACGCTACGAAACTCGCCGTGCAATATGCCGGTTTTTGCCACCGATCCTGCCGGTAACATCGCCCGTTACGCCGGTAATTAAATGATTATGGCCGGCTAAATTCCACCGGTTTTCTTCCGCGATTTTCTTCACCCTTTCGGCGAGGATCGGCTCAGACGAGTACTTCGTTTTTTTGCACGCTGTGTGCTTCCCTTGATTCTTGCTGATGGAGTTTTTCTTTTTTTTTCTTCTTCTTCTTTTCTTCTTTTCAAGAGTTTTGGAATTTATTTTAAAATTTGTCTCGCTCGTTTTGCTTAGAATCTTAACGAGGTTGTTCTTGCAGTGGTAGCAGTTGCAGATTTTGCCTGTCGAATTCGAGGAGGGGGTTTAGCATTGATAAGGGGAGTTTTCAGTGGTTTTTGAAGAGCTTAGAGGGCGTTTTGTAGACAGAGAAAGCGGCAGATTATTTCTGGATAGCAAACAACGTGCGAAGACCAAAAATTTTATTTTATTTTATTTTATTTGATGTTTTGGGATGACTAGTGAGCTAGTGTCTTAAATCTGTGTTTTTGATATTGATTGATTGACAAACAAAAGACCATTTCCACGTTAGCGTTAAAATCTTCAGCGTCTGATTTTTCACGGACTTGTACAAATAAGAAAAATGAGAATGTCATTAATTGGGGGGGGGGAGAAATTTTGGATTTCTTCAGTATCTGTATCTTCGCTTGGATGAAAACAGATGAAAATATCATCAATTGGAGGGAAGGAAACAGTTATTTTTGGAAGAAATGCGCGATTATAATTCGACGATGATCGATTGATCGAATTGAGGCAACGAGTTTCGTTTCCTCTTCGGTCTCTTTTTTTTTTTTTTTTTTTAATTTTTGCACGGTCATCAGGGTGTTCCGCGGGGATTCGAATTACAAGCGATCGGGGGCCGCGTAATCTGCCAGCAACGAGCGCGAGCTATCGCGATGAAAATTAATTCGCAGCAATTCACCGGAGATCCACTGATCCTCTGATCAAACAATCCCGCGGAATATTGCGAATTTCCAGTAATGATTTTTAAAAAATGAATCGAACGATCGAGGGAAAGATAGATAGAGCGAGAAGAGGAGGAAAAATTCAGATTCCTAGCGACAGTGAATTTTATAGCAAATTGGTAAAGCAACCATCATAACCTGCCGAATTCCGTGAATATTTCCACAATTCGCGTCCCTCTGTTTCTAACGCTGGATCCACATTAAACTCTGCCCGTTGCTATCGGGAGGAAAAAACTCGATTAAAACCAACTGTTCTCCATCGTTCGTTCAATCGACTCGTAATTTTCGCCAGAGGTCGAACGACGAGAAACTCTGGACTCTCTTTCTCTCTCTGTGTAATGTGATGATCCGTTGAAAAAAATTCGAGATACCGTACCAATGACAATGAAAAATCGCCGATGATTTAGAATTGTGTAACCTTGTAAAAAGAGACGGCGCAACGATCCAGTTTGATCTCATTTGATGAAAACGCGAAGCATAGTCGTCAGTTCACTCTCGTCGAGGAAGATTTCATACATTTCATTCTCGGAAATTGTCAAAATTCAAACGCGCGTGAAGATCGAAGTCTTCCCTATATAACGACTCTTTAAAACTTGTATGATTTTTTTTTTATCGAACGTTGAAATGATAAAAATCCTGACATTTCGTCATTTTATCCTAACGTTTAATATTCGATAAAATGGCGAAAAAAAAAGAAAATCCTACAACAGGATTTCAAGAGATTTCGGTCTTCGAGGTCGTGATGAATCTAGCGATGAACGAAAAATTTTTCCTCACTTTTAAAGAAGCCAAAATTTTGAATATAATTATATAATACAATACAATTTTCGAAGCAAGAATATCTTCAATTCTCCTATCCGCTGCGTGATGTAAAATCAATAATTTTGATACGACTCGTTTGTCGGAGCAACATTGAAGCTCGAGTTTGAAACACGAATTCACGATAGTCAGAGCTTTAACTAAATTTCATTGTGTCATTCAGTTCGAATCATCGACAATTTTTCATTCTCATCGACACAATCGCTGTTTCATTTGTCGAGAATAATTTGTTCGACAAATTCGTTCTGTCCGCGAGATAATAGCCAAACCGATCATCAAATCAAATTGCAAGTCTTCGATCTTTCTTCCTGCTGGCGCGCGAGATTTTCCAAATTTTCACCCACCGATTGCAGGGTTCGTTGTTTTCGTTCGGGAGTAGACCTTGACGGCTGTTAGTTGGCCCCGCTGACCGAGCGGATTGCGCGCACCTGTACCCGGGGAAATCAATAACCGCGAAAATTTCCATCGTTCCGGGCCATTTGAGCCGTAGATTGAGCGAGTCCGCGGGATTCCAGTTCGATTTTCCGCATGGCCGTGCTTATGGCGGAATTTTTGGCCGGATACAACGGTGCCGAAGGCCTCGCGTCGCGGTTCCCAACGCTTGAATCGTCATCGATACTCCGGAGAAAACCACCACATCCGCGGATTCGACGAGATCGTCGATTTTACAGAGAGAATGATACGCTTCGTCGATACGTTCTTACAAGTTCAAGTTGAATGAAAGTCATTTTGAGCACGCAATTATACAAGCTGACGAGGCCACTTAACCCAAATGAGATCGTATTTAACACTAAACGTAACTTTTCAACATTCACTTTCATTGTTATTTCTTTCTGCTGATCTGACTTTCCGTAAATTCTTGTATTATCTGATTATTCAATTTCCCGCCTTCTGTTTTCCTCTTAGCTTATGTTTTACCGAGAAAAATTCTTTGCATACCTTATGTCGTACCGCGAGGTTATGTCATTTGACCCCTTACGAAATTTACGTGTTTTTCTGACTGAATTTATAAATCGAAAAAACCAAGAAAGAAAGTTACGATACTAAGTTCGAGACATAAATGCGTCGAAACCGAAAACAATAGAAAGCGAACACCCGAAACAATTAGTTATTATAATAAGACTAAATTTGGCGTCGATGTGGTTGCACCAAATGGCGCGAAAATACAGCGCCAAATTCAAATTCAATAGACTGCCTGTGCATCTATTCTTCAATATCCTGAATTTAGCTGGAATCAATGCATGGATACTCTATCGGGAAAAAAACTGAAATAAAAATATCAAACAGCGTTTGCTGTTACAATTAGCAGATGAACTAGTCACAGAAGTATCATGAATTTCTTGAAAAAGGAAAGGAAAATCTACAACGAGAAACATCAAGCAATATTTCCCAATTACGAAGAAAATGTCGAATAAGATTGTGCACGGGTGATGAAATACACCATTCAAACTTGCATAATTTGCCTGCGGAAACTGTACGAAGGAGAAACCAGTCATATGTAAAAAGTGCAAATAATTGATTATTTTTTTTACTTAAATAAAAATATATGTTTGATTATTTTATTAGAAATCAGAAGTTATGTTGCGAATTATTTCCTTTAATAAATTCAGAATTTCTTTCTAACAAATCAACGGTTATTCATAAGGGGTCAAATGACCCTTTATGGTAAGATATATATATATATATATATAAAATGCCGCTACGTTTAGTGTTAAATACCCTACTGATTACTGTGACATCAGATTCAAATACCTTACCAGTGGAGATGAGAGCGTGATTTTTATAAAATCAACATGTAAAGATAAATGTTCAAAATTTTGCACGCGTAATACTGAAAGATTGAACTCAGCAATACCCATAGCAACTAGTATGATTGTTAAATGCCATAGCAACTTCGTGCGACTACAGCTCGTCATTTGATGCGATTGCGTTAATACTAGAACTACCGACAGTTAAGACGAAGTTATTTCTATCAAAATTATTTTGATGTCCAATAAATAAAAATAAAATAAAATTCATTATACTATTTCTTTAGTTATCACTGTAAAAGTCATTGCATCGTTGCGGGGAAAAAATTGTAACATGAAATAGAAATTTTAAAATAAAATTGTATAAACCAGTCATTTTGACTGGTGTGGTAGTTCTAGTGTTAAATATCTTTTCGAATTGTGACGACACAAAAAGTACTCACTTTTTTTTTTACCTGTGAAAGATGCATATGTGCACAGAGAAAAAAACATGATGATCGGGGCTTTCTCCTTTCTCACTTCGAATATTCAATGCTTTTTTAGAACTCAGACTAAATAAGTATATTTCGAATCATATATATCGTTAAACTAGAGGTCGTATATTAAATTATCTCTCTGTTATTACTTCATTATCTTTCTATACTTTGTTACTTTATTCTCTCTCTTTCTATTTTCTATTCTCCGGTTCTATTCTTCTCATTACCATCGATTTCGAGACGTGATTCTCCTCGCAAAGCCGTCTCGTGTACTTTGAAGTTCAAATTCAAACTACGTGGCTGCGTAGATTCACTCGCGGCGGACCTGATTGTCGTTTTCTCACGCGCGCGTGTTCTCTCTCTCTCTCTCTCTCTCTCTCTGTTTTGTTGAGCTGGTTAACCGCGAGTTTCCGCAGTCCAGCGAGAAGCAAGCATGTGGGCGAATTTCTCGCGGTGCACAAACGCGCACGAGAAATGCACGATCGAGGATCGGCGGCCGGCCGAGGTTTGCTTTCCTCGGCGTCGAATCGGCGAAACGGCGTAATTGGAGGCGAAACGAGAGAACAAACGAGAGAGGAGCGAGGGCTTTCGGCGAGAGACGGGCGAATTTGTTTAGCGAAACTTTTCGCCGATTAGCTCAGGATATGTTCAGCTGTACCCCGGTGGGATTCGCCGAGATCGTAGAGCCGCTTTTTCGAACCGGTTTGCCTGCCGGTTCCGAGCTTCTTGTTGATTCTGCGAACGATTTAGGAAGGTATTTCGCTGTTTAATCTGTTCTGGCAATGCCAACCACCAGCTGCCAATCGTCGCTTCGGATATTTCCGAGATATTTTAAACGTCTTCTTGTCTTGTCATCAATCGAGCAGTCGTACAACTTATACAGAACATTGATTTGCGAAGAGAAAGCAAACTGCAAGCATTTCAGATGAAATTGCAATTCGAATTTTAAATTTCAATCTCCTTCGACCGAACATTGATAAATAAAAATTTTATTCATACATGTTATTGAAATTGTAACATTATTTTAGATATGAAATATCGGAAAACATATATATATATATGTATGTTTCGATATTTTATCTCGAAATTTCAATTCGAATTTTAAATTTAATTTTTCATTCAACCGAACATCGATAACATTGAGAAATTAAATATATTAACGTTACGTATATTTCAGAT
Source organism: Tetragonula carbonaria (assembly GCA_032399595.1). NCBI lineage: Eukaryota > Metazoa > Arthropoda > Insecta > Hymenoptera > Apidae > Tetragonula > Tetragonula carbonaria. Next base: position 11,507,742 of record JAUCRC010000012.1, on the reverse strand, counting down.
ATTTTATGTCTAAAATAATGGCGTACTTTCAATAAGTAGTAATGCTTGTCTCAACGATTGAGAAGAATCGTAAGGCAAGGTATTAAATAATATTAAGTAATCCCTTGGAATTTCGTTCAATAAAAAAAACGGTTTCGAAGATGATCTGTCGTTGCCTCGTCATTTTCGTTCACAACGTTCGAAAGCGAAGGTAAAAGGATCGATATTTCCGAGGTATCTAATTTTTTTTTTTTCACCCTGACTTTTGTCGACGAAGAAATACCACCACGAGGAGGGAAATACCTGGAGGATATTTCTGAGCGCGTAGCCTGATTTAAAACGTGAAATCCCTAATCGGCGGAGTTACAATCTGCGGCAACTATAAAGAACGCGACCACAAATTTCTTTTTACGACGGCCGAACAGGCTACTACATCCATAGCTAATAGGTTAATCCACGGCAGCGTTATCAAAAATTTCCGCCATCGAGGCTGCTCCTCCTTATGCTTGTGAAATGCCGAAATTTACTCGATCGCCAATGCGCGCGCCGCGATACATCGGGAAAGCTGCTGCTCCTAAATCTCGTTCCTCGATGGTTTCTGCAATCCAGAGCCCACGGTTCGGCCGCGAAGTAGCGAGTGGAAGGGGGATCAACGAGCATTAATCCGCAGGGGAAACATTTTCCCCCGGCGTTATCGGGTTTTCCAAGCGAACTGTTCAGACACACACACACAGAGCGATCGCCTACACACTCGCGAACATTCGCTGCATTTCAGTCGGCGGCCCGGTTCTTTTTCAGAAGAACAACGCCAACGCCGGGGAAAAAGTGGAAGTGAGACGAACAACCGATACATACACAGGGACGCGTTCGGTAATTGAATGGAACACTAATCAACGTCACTCGTCACGCGCGGAGTTTACAAAGAGGTTTCGCGAATTAAACGCGAAAATTGTCGAATTTTTACAATTTAATTTGTTAACCTTTTGCACTCTCGTGTTTGTATTCGAGAAGATTATCAATCGGCTCGAAATTATTTTCACGTTCGGTCGAAATGATATATTACAAGTTAACTTGCCGTTCTAGTAGAAAAAAATTGGAAAAAAAATATAATAATGAAATGTAGGAAAGGCGACTATACGAGTGCAAATGGTTAAGTTTGTTGAACAAGGTGGACCGAGATTAAATATAAAAATCGTCGAAACTTTTGTTTGGAATTCATTGAAATTTTTATCAAGTTGAGTTTGCTGATTTTTTTCGTTAATTTCGTTTGTGAAGATAGTTTGTTAAGGGAAGGAGGCAAGGTAGTGTATTTGTCAATTGCAACGTGTAATCGCGTCGAAGTAGAATTTTCTGTCAGAGTCAAACGTTCACGTCTACTCCAGTCAGTAGATTCTACTGTTTTTAGTTGGACATTTCTTCTACATCATTTAATTTATTTATTTATTTCTTTAAGCTCACCGAAGAAGGAGAAAAACACTGTATAAGAAGTGATATCATGTCATATTTGCGAAAGAGGTGAAATTTGGCACAAGTGTATTATAATTTTCAAAAAAACATATTTAAAACGTGTGTGTGTTCTTTTTATCGGCAATCGTCGATGTTGAAAGAGTGAAAACTACTCTCAAAGTTGGGGTTGCGGAACATATTTGTCATAATATCTCGGAGATTATCGGAGATATATTTTCCGTAAATTGATGAAACTCGTGCCTTTTTAACGACAAAAAAATTTAATGTACTCCATTTTGTGAAAAAATTTCATTATCTTTGTTTAAACAATATATTTGAAAAATCATAGTTTTTCCGATAAATTTCCTTGACAATTTATTTATGAGAACTACATTAAACACAAATTACGGATAAAATGGAATCTTGGTTCTTGCATCGCAAAAGAAATATTCATAATTGTCAAATCTTTCTCGCTGGAACATTGGGGACACTGACAGTGTCATTTATCGCTGTTAGACACTTGGATATCGTTACGACCATTGAATCATACGAATAAAATACATCTAAATTGCACGTCGATCGTCTCGTTTCGGTTTTTCCCCGACTAAATCAATTCGAGCGGAGATACTCCATAACCGAATTTCGAGCAATTTCGAACAGGTTAACGTGTGTGTCTGTACGAAACTTACCCTCTCCTTCCATCCAGTCCTCTGCGCCCTGTGTGTTTCATCCACTGTTTTCTCCCCTCGTTTTTTTCCCTCTCCTCCCTTTTTCTCTTCGAGCACACGCGTTCTTTTTTTTTTCTTTCTTCATCGAGGCCAGGCGTATGCTGCTGTCGGCGCGTGTTCCGCTTCGTTTTTTCCCGAACGATGTGCACGCACAGATCGGCACGCAAGACTCGCAGAGTCCTCTCGTTGTTCTGCCATTCGATCTCCTCTCTTCCGTTCCGCCCGCTGAATGAACGCGAGAGCCGAGAGAGCAAAGTGAGAATAGTCACGTTCTCCCTTCTTTCTCTCTTCTAATTTCCCTCTGTATGTTTCATCGATGCGTCGTTTTCTTTCTGTCGCGCGAAGATATATCCGAACTCTTTCGTTCGTCCTCGAGCGATCCGAACTTGAAGCTTTGATCTTGTCTTGTAAATTCGTTGCTCCGATGTACTCAGATTCACGTCTCTGTAGAGTTTCATCGGCCGGTGTTAAACCAAATATAAAACGAAAACGTGCGTAACAGCATGGAAAAGTATACAATCGAGACTCTTGTTTCAGAACGTTCGAATTTTTTTTGCATCTAATTTATTTTTTTTTTTTTTTTTTTTTTTGAAAGAAAACTATCAAAGAGTCTTTGAAAAGAGTATATATATCGATGGCGCCAAACGATGCAAATTTTTCCCTCCAGATTTCGATGCTTCGCGTTACCATTTCAAAGTTGCCGATCGATCGCCGAGCGTGTTCGCCAGGCATTCGAGACGCACGCGAATCGAACATTCCTCATTCCACGCAGCGAGCGATCCTCCACCCATTGACTTTACACTTTCCCTTATCGAGAGTTTCGAGGATTTCGAATCACGAAGAGAATATAAAGTATCGATTCCACTCCGGGTGCTCGGGACTTGCGCTTTCGAACAGCCCCGAGTAACCAGTTTTCCAATTATTAGTTACTAAACAAAGAGCTATACTTGCAATAATTAAATTTAAAGTACTCTAAATAAATCTGCTCTTCAAGTTCTTCTTCCTTTTCTCTCTTTTTCTTTCTTTTTTTTCTATCTTTCGTTTTCATTTTCGTCAAATTTCTACGGGATTGTCGATAATTATATCAAAATTCCCAAGATCGACTATTTTTCTGTACTCTAATCATTACTCCTGCTAGAAAAATGTAAATACTTTGCACGTACAAAATAGACATTTCCAAAGGAAAATAAGAAAATATATATATATATATTTTCGCACCTGAACAGTTGATAATTCTATAAAAATCCCCAAAATTGACCACTATTATTCTGTACTCTAATCATTACTCCTGCTACAAAAATGCAAATACTTTGCACGCACAAAATAGACATATTTGCAAAGGAAAATAGATAAAAAAAAATATTTTCGCACCTGTACAGGGTTGTCGATAATTTTGTAAAAATCCCCAAGATTGACTATTATTCTGTACTCTAACCATTGCTCCTGCTAGAAAAATGTAAATATCTTGCACGCACAAAATAGACACATTCGCAAAGGAAAATAAGAAAAATATATATATATATTTTTTTTTCGCACCTGAACAGTTGCTAATTCTATAAAAATCCCCAAGATTGACCACTATTCTGTACTCTAATCATTATTCCTGCTCGAAAAATGCAAATACTTTGCACGCACAAAATAGACATATTTGCAAAGGAAAATAGATAAAAAAAAATATTTTCGCACCTGTACAGGGTTGTCGATAATTTTGTAAAAATCCCCAAGATTGACTATTATTCTATACTCTAATCATTGCTGCTGCTAGAAAAATGTAAATATCTTGCACGCATAAAATAGACACATTTCCAAAGGAAAATAAGAAAGAAAAAAAAAAATATATATATATATATATATATATTCGCGCCTGTACAGGGTTGTCGATAATTCTATTCAAAATCTCCAAGATTGACCACTGTTATTCTATACTCTAGCTAATCACTACTCCTGCTCGAAAAATGTAAATATCTTGCACGTGCAGAATACGACACGTTCGCAAAGGAGAATAGAAAGAAACATTTTCGCATCCACACGCGCCGCGTGATACAATGGCCGGAAGCGTAATTACTTATGCCGACGTGCAACAGATAGGGCGAGATCGCGTGGCCTTGAAGGACGGCAGACTTTCGCGGAGAGAGGACACAAATCGAGAGAATGGAGAGAATATACGATAGATAGATAGATAGACAGACAGAATGGTAGGCGAGACGAGCGAACACGCGAAGAGCAACGGTAAACGACGGACCCTATTGTCGATTGCCTTCGATCGATCGATCGATCATCAATCGAATTGGCCACCCGCAACGGGACGAAGCACCAACTTCGTTCACACAATGGACCGACGAATCACACGTCTATCGTCGCTATCTTAAGGAAAATTAATACGGCGAATCTCGGCGAAATATCGTCGTCCGACGAGCGCAGGAAATTGGCCGATCGGTGTGACTCGATCCACTCGATGCACAGCCACTTGGCGCACTTCGGACAAAAGCTGATAACGTGAGACGTGTTACGTGGTAGTTTAGGGTCTTTCTATATTTACTGTATTTCGAACGAATCCTCCCGATTGTCGTATTATTATACACGTTTGGAATGTTGCACGACTCTCGGAAGAACGTTGTTGCGCTGCAAGTATATAATTAAAAAAATTATAGTTCGCAATTTTACAGAACTTTCTATTTGAACAAGACAAGACTTTCCAAGACTTGGAAAGAGTAACTTATTGATGCAAAATACTGTTGCAATACTGGCTGTAATACTCGCTGCAATGCTATGTTATATTGAACTGTGAATCATTTTTGCCATTCTTGTACAGGCTGTCCGAAGAGTTTTGTACATTCTGCATTTCGTACGTGTTTCTGTTTAAAAGTTATTTTATCGATGTGTATCGCAAAAACACGTATCGCGTACTTCCGCTCCTCTCGTTTATCAAGAGAAGAAAAAGAAGAATAGAATTGAACCATCTCTTGATAAATTTGTAAAGATTATTTCTTTATATGCTAACACACTTTATTAAAAGAATAAATATTTTAAACACACTTTTTGATATTTTTTTTTCTTTTTGTACGTTGCTCTAATTTCGTACATTTTCATTTTCGTTCACATTTCAGGAATCAGTTAGACGCGAAATATATATTTTTTCCGATATGTCTCTTAGTGGGGAGAACGATACAGTGGAGGGGGTAACGATCAGGAAAGTGGGGGCAAAAAGCGGGCCGCCAGTTAGCCACCTCTGTTTTAATTCCTAGCCAAAATACCTTAAGTGATAACAAAATACTTCACAAGTGACTAGTTCCTAGCAACGTGTTCACAATTTTCTTTTTTCTTTCTGTTACGACAGTTCTCACACCGAACTTTGTTTAACGTTTAAACTTACAATGGAGCGTACCTTTGTAATCATTTTCTCGATTCATTCGATCGGCATGCTCCATTTTTTTTCTTTCTTTCTTTCTTTTTCTTTTTTTAAGTCGAATAATTCAACGCGAAAGCAGGCCACCACGCGCATTATTATACCATTTTTCCATTTCATTTGATCTTCCGTGCATTTCATTGGCGATACGCTGGGTAAATAAAAGTAAAACGAGGGGGAAAGGGAAGTATTTAGCTGAGATGAGAAAAAAGAGGAACGAACCCGGGCAGTTTTCTGCGTCACGGTTTTCCGCGTTGCCCGCCTCCCCTCGTCAGAATTACTCGCCGGCTGATCGAGCCGCAATGCATCGGGAACTTCCATTCGCCGCTCGCGCGACCATAAACCGAATATCGTTCGCCGTGCTTTCCAGTCAAATTACACGTCGATATCGTACGCCGCCGACGGTGGCCAACGATACGTGAAAACACGTCGCCAGTATTCGCCCGGAGGGGGAAATTTAGAGGCGAAAGTTCTCCTCGTCGGGAGAGAATCTATAGATCTGTCAAAAGGCTCGATCGTCGGTCAATCGAAACACTTCTCTAGAGAGAGAGAGAGAGAGAGAGAGAGAGAGAGAGAAATGAGAAAGGGGTTTGCACACGCGTCGATATTTTCATTCCGCTAATGCTTTGATCTGAATTTTCCACGTTCGAGTGGCTTCCCCCCTTTTTTTGTTTTTTTTTTTAATCGTGCTGGGAACGTATAATAATAATAGGGGTGACAGTAGGGGAAAGAGCAGGTTCGACGCTGGTTTATCGATTGTCTGCAGTCGGTGGAATTTACGCAAGGGGCAAGAAGTTAGCCCCTTGGTTAATTGGAAATTTACGCGGCGATTCATAGAACTGTGTACGGAACTAAACGCGGTTTTCAGAACTCTTGTCGATCCATCGTTCCGTGGAAATTGCGTGGTTGAGAAATTCAATGGGAAACAGAGATAAGTAAATTTTTATTGTAGATCGTGTTCTAACGTTCGTTTGCACTCGACAGAGTGCTTAACAGTTCAGACTTTCGTTTGCATAATAATTTTAATTGTACGTTGCATGATATAATGTAATATAACAAGGATAAAAAGAATTTCAAAAGAAGAAATATAAACTGAACTTCGTTGGTTGCCTCTTGCGAACGTTTGTGAAATAATGGGGGAAATTATATTGCTGAAATAGTAAGCGAGCAATTCTGTTACCGATTTTTTTTCAGAATAATTTTTGGGATAACTGTGACTTCGTGTGATTTGACGCTTAAAAACTTAATTGTTCTAAATAATATGTCAAAAATATCGAACGTTTATTTAGACGTTCGAAAATGTTTAAAGGTTTGATTAAAAATCACAATCTACGAGAAATGCGTGCGCAACGAAGGTTGAACATCGAACAATGAGTTTTCATTGACGATACAGTTCAAAGAGAGCGTGATGTGCATCCGTACAAACGTTCAGTACCGATACGACTTTATTACGATATTAATCTTCGAAATAAATTGATAAAAATATGTAAGTTTCGTGTAAACATCCGCGTTCGAACCGCGGATGAAATCATAAATTCTACAGGCGAGTAGGCATAAACACACACACACACACACACACACACACACACACAGACTTTCTCTAATAAAATTTATCTTGTCAATATCATTAAAATTGGCGGGAGTAAAATATGTCAGATGGTTCGCATCTGTCGCGAGCGGCATTAGACAACGTTTAATCAAGTGGCGGTCGCGTCGCCAGTCCGAATCAAATTTAACGCGAATGAATTTTACATGCTTGACCCGCCGCGGATCCTCGAAATCGCGCTGAATTATCATACGTAATTTAAAACTTCCCGGCCTGTCGTTTGCTCAATTCATGCATTCGCCCCGGCCACAGAGGGGACACAAATGTTGCCGGGTTGTTCCATGCATGAGACAGTATCATCGCGCCCCTCTTTTGGGGAGGCGCATCAAATTTGCATCATCGTCGGCTCGTTGCCTCGCGATTTCAACCTAACGAAATGTCATGTAGCATTCAGTGTGCGACATTTACCGCCCGTCGAAAGAAACGAAAAGAGAGAACGTGGAAATTCATCGCACGCAAATTTTTTTTACGGAAACGAGTCGATCGAGCGACGATTCTTTTTCTTACGAGAGAAACTACGGCGTTGGAACTGTCGATAGCCTGAAGCTGTTAGAATTTCCGCCAAAACGGAATATCAACACTTTGCATATTTTTCCATATTTATCGATTAAAAATTAGCTTGTCAAATTTTCATTGAGATTTTTCACATTTTTCGCGGCCACAGACGGACTTAGAGAATTTAGAACTAGGTCTCCCATGATAATAAATCTCGGATGCGATCGTACTTGATTTCGGGGTTTTTTCCTTTTTCCAGATAGTGACAATTGCCAAAGTAAAATGTCACGAACGAAGCGCGTGAGCGGTATCTTTCGTGCAACGGGACAGGTTTCCGAAAGTGTGTTAACGAGACGCAGCCGAACGTGTATTTTTTATAATTATATAAATTATAGTTTGTTTATGTTAATAAAAGTCAAGTGTGTTTCGATAAAGTGTCCGACATCGGCTAAACGAATGTCGCAAGCGTCGGTCCGCGGGGGGCCGACGCCAACCAAACGAACAACGGAGTGTCGGTCCGCAGGGACTGACACCCGCCTCGAACGTGTCCAAATTTGAATACCGAATTCGAGGCCTAAAATCCATTTTCCGTATAGAATAGTAGTATTTCAAGGTTACGTTTTCGTGTCGCCAATCGATAATCGCTGGTAAAAAAAAAAAAAAGTCACGCGTCAAAATCGAATAGAAAAGTATAAAGAAATGAACGCACGATGCACGAGTCTCGCTGAAAACAGTTAAAAATTTTCGGTAGCTGCGACTTCGAACGTACGAAAAGCGAGGGTGGTGAAATTATATGAAGCGCCTTAGCGTTTAGCCAGTGAGAAAATTGACGCGGAATCCGTATCAGAGCGAGGTCCCTCCTCAACCGGAACAACACACGAGTAACAACGATATAATATCGAACGGTGCAAGCGTCCACCGGGCTGTGATTTTGGCTTCTGCCGATGTTGAATCGCGTTGCGTCCGCTGTCGAATTTACGCTGTCAAACTCTCCCCTGCCTCTCTCGTTCTTTGTTGCAGGTTTTATCTAGCGAGCCACCGCGAGTTTCATAATTCTGCGTCCGCCGGTATTTACTCGCAGCGTCGATAACAGCGTACATGGGAAAGAGTAGGGGAGGGTTGCAGCGAGGAGAGGCTCGCGGAGGAGATGAAATTGCCGGTGGAACGAATTTATTCGACAAATTGATGGAACTGAACTAACGGTTATTCCAGCGTCCATTTCGCTGTTGGTCCCCTCTTGCTCCTCATCCTCTTCTTGGTGCCTAGGTGTGTCTAGCTTCGCTGGCGTGCAGCCTACGCTGCTTTCTGACAAACGTGCCGGCGCTGCTTGTAATTTCCCCTGAAAGCCGAAACCTTCGGTATACTTGACTACCGGACGTGAAACGCGCCCGGTGCATCTACATCGGTAAACGCGCGGCCAACCACCCAACCACCCACTCACTCACTCACTCACTCACTCACTCACTCACTCACTCACTCACTCACTCACTCACTCACTCACTCACTCACTCACTCACTCACTCACTCACTCACCCTACCGCCAGGGGAGATAAGCTATCGATCCTGCGAAAAATTTCGTCTGATCCGCGAGGCTGACTGTGGTGGACCCTTCCCTGGCTTTGATATCCAGACGCCGGGATTCATGGAACGTCCCGGAGTTATCGGCTCGGTTATTTTTTTTACTGGTTAATGGCGGTCGTTCTTGACTCTTCTCTTCTCTCTCTCTCTCTCTCTTTTTGCTTCTGCGAGTGAAGATAGACACATAGAGGATTTTTTTTTTTGCAGTCTAAGACTGGAAGCTGAAATGTAAAAAATGTAGAAAGAAAAAAAAGCGAAATTGTGGAAATTCGACTTTGAACGTGAACGTGTCGCAGTTATCGTGCAACATTTCAGTCAAAAGTATCCGCTGGATTAATGAATGATTTGACCTTTGGCTCCACGCTTCGCAAATTTCTTTCGCATTTCTATGAAGTGAAAATATTTCGTTGGAAGCTTGTTCAGACCTTTCGCGCGTTTCCTCACGCGTCAGAAACTTCACTTTTTGAATAATATGAATCATGTGTCACAAGAGTGTAACACGGCCAATCACTGGTTCTAGAGAACGAAATCGCTCAGCATATCGAGATTTCACTTAACTCTAGAACTACCACACCAGTCAAAATGACTGGTTTTACAATTTTATTTTAAAATTTCTATTTCACGTTACAATTTTTTTCCTCACAATGATGCAATGACTTTTGACAGTGATAACTAAAGAAATAATATAATGAATTTTATTTTATTTTTATTTATTAGAAATCAAAATAATTTTGGTTGAAATAATTTCGTCTTAACTGTTGGTAGTTCTAGTGTTAAGAAAGCAGACATGACGTACGAATGCATCGAAATTCAAAAAAATCGGTGATCGTGTCAATTAACACTCGTCTCGGAACCGTTCAACTGAAAAATTTTATATAATTAATTGTTTAGAAAATATTTCAGCGTATATCACTCACGTGTTCTTATATTTCAATATGTTTAACCCTTTCGGTACGAGCGCCGGATATATCCGGCGTCCACGAGACAGCCTGTATGCACGAGTGCCATAATTGTTTACTGCAATAGTAATAATCTTGTGAAGCGAAGCGACAACTTTTTATAGAAACAAAATGCTCGCAGCCATCACACTTAGGTATACATAGCACCGACCATAAATAGTACCGTAATATAAGTTTTTACCAATCATAAATTGCAAAATTTAGGTTTAACTTCACAAGGCTTACAAGTTCGTTGCAAGTTCTAGGTTTCCTTGAAAAAATCACTCTCCGAGAGACAATAGAATTTTATGTAAATGTCTTTCAATATTAAAACTTCAATATTAAAATATCAAACGACACTTGTTAGAAGAAACATTGTTTTATTAAGCACAGTTCTTATTCAACGGCTTAGGAAAATCTTCGTACAAAGAGTACTGAGCACGCGTTATGTGCGCGTTTCCGGAGCGGCGTCTCGTACAGCGAGAGTGCTCGTACCGAAAAGGGTTAAATAATCGCTGTTGATTGGCCCTCAAAAATTTTCCTTCGAGGGTAGCAAGACTGGTTCCATCCTAGTTTTATATTTCCTCCGTCCTTCGAGGAGTTCACATTCACGTCGAGTCCAAGGAAGTCGAGTAATAATTAATCGACCCGGAGATTCTTCTGTGTGTGCAAACACGCCTCGATAGACACCATCGGGCAAGAATTTATTTTTTAACGACCGTTGTTGGCGTGTTAGCTAAGTTGTTGATTATTAAAATGAATGAATCGCGCCGTTGTATCTTTTACACCGGGCGATGTTCGAATCCACTATCGGCCGCGTCACGAGGCCAGCGTTTCTTTAAATTTCCATGGCACCAGGTGCTTGAATCATTGATCGTCCAGCGCTTGCTTTTTGCCACGGCTCTTCCTGAATATTTCCGTTTCCGAAGTTTCAGAGAAATTATCAGAACTGCGACGGTCGGTGCTCCCGCTGTTTTTGAAAGATTGGAACATTCGAACGAATTTTAGCATTTTTTTTTTTTTTAAACACACACGTAGTACAGGCGCGCGCAGGTTTTCAGTGTTAAAAGAAGAAGACACGTTGTTCATGACCGGTCTCTGAAAGCTCATGCAAATGCGTATTTTCATGGGAAAAGCCTCCGAGCAAGAGTGGTCCCCCTATTTTTTTCATATCTCTCGTGTTTCTAATACGATGCCGGAGAAAATGATACTTCGCATACTGTTATCCCAGGGAAACGCACGTTTTTAATATATGATCCCACGTATATTTCGTACGCAGGCGAAAGTACTTTTGTTCACTCCCGACTTCCAAAAGCTAACGAGCTGACAATTTTCATCAGTCCGCTGCGCAGACGTGTGAGAAATTTGACAAGTGTCTCTCGCCAAATTTCATATTCACACATTATGTATCTTTAAAAAAAAAAAAAAAAAAAGGAAAAGGGAAAAAGAGAAGAAGAAGAAAGAATTAGGGAGAAACTTTATAAATTCAGAAATAATAATAATAATAATTCCAGAAATTTCTCAAATTTCTATAAATCTCTTAGTATCGAAAGAGAGAAAGAGAAAGATGACTCGAATCCCTCGAATTACCTTGGCCAGCCTCGAATTTCACTGGCAGGAAATGTTCGATCAGCCACCTGGGGGTAACGTTGATTCCGAGCCGGTTGTACGCGAAACTAGGGATCGAGAGTAGAGAAGACGGAGGAAGAGGGGTGGTGGTAGGTTAAGCCGGGTTTATAAGCCACGAGTGGCTCGTCGGTAGGCGGCCTTTATGTTTCGCGACCCTTATCCCCGGACACGATGGCGGGCAGAAAGAAAAGCTACTCTTCCCCTTTCTTCTTACCGGGCCAGGTAACTGCGGCCAGTCGCGTTTTAGCAACCACGATAATGATATCAATTACGCGGCCGGAAAGGGACGACCGAGACGACGCACGTAGTTCGTTCGCGGTGTTTAAGGGGGAAAAAATAAAATGAAGTATAAAAATATATTTACATGAAATAATAATAATATTTGTAATATAATATGAAATAATTATAATATTTATATAAAATAAAATATAGACGTATAGGGGGTTGTTCAAGCTTCAGCTTCAGTATCTTTTTTTTCATCAAATGATCGAGCATCGATCGGTTGAGTGTAACAGCGAATGTGATTTTCATTGAATCAAGCATTTTCATTCTCCCGTTATCTCCAAATTCAGTAAAATTGACGAGAAGGAAAATGATTTTCTCTACAGCGAGGAAGTTGTTGCAAAGAAAAAACGCTTGAGTCTTCGAGACCTGGATGCTGGATTTTTAGTCGTCAAAGAAACATTTGCTCTCGATGCTTTTACACGCGTTTGAATTTTCATAATTTTCGAGAGAAAGTTCTGCCCTCAGATTCCCCCCCCCCCCCCCATTCGCTACGTGATGTAAAATCATTTTTGGAAAAGGACAGATTCACGGACTGTCAAAGTGCCAAGCTTCGTGCTTTAAAATGATCGTTCCTTTTTTACTTAAAGTTATGTCAGTTTCAATTATTCGCAGCTTTTCATCGTCGCTGGTACAGTTGTACGTATTTTATTAGCTTTTCGTCAACTTTTTTATATTTCCAAATATTTGTTCGAAACATCTCTCATCGTTCGGTAGAAAATCGTAAAAAAATGAGCAAGAGTCTAGCGAAAAGATTTTTTCGAGCAACCCCCCCCATAAATGAACAAGAAGAGAGGACACCGATGGAGTCAGTCGATTATCCCGTTGCTTTATTTTTTTTTTCTTTTTTCCTTCCTCGATCGAGGCCTCTTTTCTCTAGAAATATTTTGTTTCGAGTATTTTGTCTGCGAGACAGCGCGTTCAGCGTGTGAAAAATCCCGGAACAGCCTAGGATCCTCCGGCTTCGGACCGCGGCGTTTCATTATTTTAACAAGAGCGAGATATACCCCCGTAACGCGCCGCCAGACTAATCTTCGTTGTTGCACCGTCTGCGATGACTTCGTTTAAATATTCACGCCCCCCTTCCCGCCGCGTTATTCTCCCCCCGTTTGTCTTCCTCGCGTTTGTTTTTCCCCCGCTATTCGCCGGAAAATTTTTCGCTCTTCCGCGCCGACAACAACACGATGGCAGAAAGAAGAAATCGGGAAAATTCGGATGAAATGGACGTACGTGAAATTGTCATCGAAATACACCAACTGCAACATATCATACTTCTGAAAATATCCCTGAACTCCGATCGAATTTATTTACGCTGTTAACCCCTTGACATATGAATTAAATGAAATTCGATATAACCAAAAAATGATATGTATTCTTCATTTTTTAACATTTGTGTAAACTTGACAAAGATAACTTTTATAGTCTTATACTTGTACTGAGAAATGCCACGAACGCGATACTTGTAAAGAAAATTAGTAAAAAAATGATGAAAGAACAAATTCATAGTCCTTAGGAAACGTATGACGTCTCCCAGACGTCATTATATGTTAAGGAGTTAAGAACAGTCACGATTGTTGTCGATCATGCATGTACCGTGGGAAATGAATAACTATGATGGATATCTTGATGCCTTGATTTCACCGTGTACTAACAAGAGAATTTGTACTAACACGAATGTAGTTTTTCAAAAAATATTTGACCTGTGTTCTTTTTTTCTTTTTTTTTTTATCGGCAATGGTCGATGTCGAAAACTACGCTCAAAGGTGCGTATTTCGTCAAATATGTCGGGAAATTATCGGAAGATATACCGTATTCGTGTAAACTGATGAAATTAGTGTTTCTTAATGACGAATTTAACAGTGTATATCACAAAAAAATGTTTGCGAAAAAACCTCTTGTTCAAACGATACATATTTAAATTACCGTATTTTTGGTAAATTTTTTCAAGGAAATGTTAATAAATATTCTTGAATGTTAGTTGATGTTTGCACTGTAAAAAAAATTCGTTAACTTTGACGAATATTATATTATGTCAGTAACAGTGACAAAAATGTGTACGTTGCGAATGTGATGAGATAAGAATACAATGCAGAAAAGATTGAGTGTTGAGTGATATGGTACCGAATCGAATCGATCGATACTGTGCTTCGAGTGGTTCTTGGTCAAATAATTTTAGAAATTCCTCATTTTGTCAAGCTGAGTTGGAGCACATTTATGTCACATCCTTGACCTTAACATATATACGAACTAATGCATTTGTAAAAATAATTGAAGGTCATTTGTTCATATAGTAAGTAACAGACAAATAGATATCTCTCTCTTTCTCGAACGAAGAAACGAGAGAGAAGAAGGGGGCGGGGTATGAACGACTTTTTGACGTCGTTCGAAAGATATACGTATCTTTATATAACGAACAATGGCCGGGACAGGTGTAATCATCGTTGTAATCATCGTGAATTGTTTAGAACAAAAGTCCCGCAGGATCAATTGTCCCGGCGAAGTCGAACGATTTTTGCGCAAAGTGGAACACAATGGCGGAATCTCCATGCACACGTGGAAACAGATTTATCTCTGTCTCTCTCTTTATTTTAAGGGATTAAAAAAAAGAAGGGTGAAAAGAGAGATAAAGAGGGGAGAAAGAATCGAGAGAAAAGAAGAAAGAGAGAAGTACGATCGTTCGGCGACCCAGTTTCCCCCAGTCATCGTTAAATTTATCAACTCAGCGAAATGAGAATGGAACGGTGGAGAAGTAATCAAGAGAGTTCTCTCGCCAATATTCAAAGATCCGTTATCAGGATAATGAAATTATTTCGCCGGGCTTTTCTATCGCGGGGGAGGGGGGTGAGGGGGGCTTAGCTTCTCGCTCCGGATGAAAGACACGTCCGAACAATCTCTCGAAGAGGCTCTTCATCGATTATTTCCGCCGGGGGGATAAGTTCCGCGAAAGATTACGAAAGGCGGGGCCTAAAAACTCCATTGGCGACTTTTCTGTCCTCTGCCCGAGTAAACCACCCTCTCCATCCCCCTCCTCCCTAACGCTCGTTCCATCAAATTTTCTTCGGAGACAGATAGATAGAACGTCGATAGTTCTATTGCCACGGTCGATCTCTTTGCAAGAGAAAGTTCTCGCTTTCTAATTGCATTCTTCAACACAGTCCACAAATCGCAACTAAATCAAACTTTTCCCCTTTTTATTTTGCAGGTAAGCAATCTTGTGAGAAACTGTCGAAGCGGAGGGGACAACTCGACTCTGAGCTAACAACTCGAGGTTTTTATGTCAACGTCACTTGTAGTAGTCACTTTTTTTCTTTTTTTTTTTTTTTTTTATAATTTTGTAGATGTAAATTTCGTAGATTTGTGGATGAAAAGTGTCGTTCAAGCTGTTTTGACTTGACGAAGGGGGGAACTTTGCATTTTCTCCGCTAACGTGCGCGAATGCGCATTTAAAAAATTGTCACTGACGCAGCGGTTGCCATTTGGTTGTTTTTCCTTTTTCGATTTTCAGACAAAAACTGGAAATATTCGCGTTAGCACTCGAAACGACGCGTGAAAGTCAGAGACATTAACAAACAAATTTGTTGCGCAAATGTTTGCCGGGTAATTATTATACGGTACGTGTTTTCGTACGTACGGATTATAAATAACGCGTGGAATGTGTTGTTGATGTTACGCGCGGATAGATGCAATTATGTACATTTCGCATTTGAGGAAATGAAGTTTTTTTTTATCTTCGTGCGTCATTTTAACGCTAGGGTTAAATTATTTTTATATGCTTCTTTTAAATCAAACAACTCTTTTTTTTTTTAAACCGTGTGTTATTTGAATTAAACGCCGGTATTGTTTCGGCCTCGTTCGCCCGTAAACTTTCCCGAATTTTATCAGTTTTGTTTTATTAGTTTGTCGATCGATGCTCGTTTTTTTTTTCAATCAAAAAACATTCGCTATGATCACTGACTGGAGCACTCCCTCCCCTCGATGTTTATTCATTTCTTTCCTTTTTCCCCCCCTCTCGCTCTGCCTCTCCAGATTCCGTTCTCATCGAAACAATAAATATTCCAAAAGCTTTATCACCGGTATTCGTCGAGATGCTTTCCCGCTTCAACACGCAGTAAATTTAGACGGGTTTGCCTATGAAAATGCAGCAACGTTCAATTTTTGGAAAAATATCGCGTTACAATAATAAAGGCGCAACGAAAATGTATTTTATAATATTATCTAGTCATTCGTATTTTATAATATTATCTAGTCATCATTTAAAATCTTCTGTCCGCGGTTAATTTATTTAAGTAACTGCATACATCCTTCATACAATAACATCCTTTTATTATAATATTATCTAGTCGTTTGTGTTACTTGAAATTTTCTTTCTGCCCGTGGTTAATTTATTTAATAAGCACGTCCTTTGTACAACATATACATATGTATGACGAATACATCTCAAAAATAATCGCAAAACAACAAACAGGGTATACACAAGTAACTTGAAGGTAAATCATTCGTTCATTTATTTATTATCACCCATTGATGATTAACGAGCAAAGTCAACAATGTCGAGTAGAGTGTCACAGTGTCTTTAAGTCAAGAGAAAATTGAAATTGAAATTGAATTAAAAGAAACAGTCCCGAGTTTTAATTTCATTTTATTTTATTGTTGTTGAAGAATCTTGGGACATTAAAGAGTCAATCGATCGGCAAACAAAATTAACTAATTATTGCTGGTCGAATAAAAATCGAGACCGTTGCGAAACATTTATGGCGACGCATACTCGTTGACATTATGGCAGTCAAAGGGCGTTAACCCTTTGCACTCCGAACAATATTTAACCCTTAACGGACCAATGCCGCCGTATAAGCTTTACTGTTTTTACTTTTACTTACTGGGTCCAATGCCGCGTATATGGCGGCAAAAACCAATTTATTATTTTTATCACTGTTAGAGTTGTCACATTTGCTATTAACGCGTTAAGTATTGTGCCATGTCATTTCTGTGAATTTGTTTTCGCTTGTTATCTATGTTCTTATTATCTTTTACCGGTTTCGTGAACGTGCACTTTTCTGCTCTTCGCGTGCAAAGTCAGTCTTGTGTTTGATTTTTCAAAAGAACGTGCGCGTTATCGGAGTTCACAGTTTATTGTATTTTATTTTGTTAATAAAACCGTAAAATAACCGGAAACTCTGAGAGAATAATACACGGTGATAACGATAATTTCAATGATATTAGCAATAGCGACGACGAGTTTGAATTCGGTATTTCTATCGATGAAAATGAAAATCTGAGAAGCATTACGTTTTCAGACATGATAATGATAGCGACAATAGTAGCGATAGCGAAGTAGTTCCTAGAAAAAGAAGAAAAATTCCAAATATAAGTTACAGTGAGGATGAAGAAGATGAACGTGATACTGCTGATGAGAACACCGAGTGGAAAAATGTTACAGAAATTGATGACATTTCATCTTACAATTCAATACGTTTTCTCTTCGTGTGAAAAATAGCTTGGACCTGGTGAGAAGTAAATTTGAAATATTTCCGGATCGTTAAGGGTTAATATAACCTGTCAGCAACTTCGAGTCATTTTTACTATCGGCTACTCCAGCTACTCCAGACTATTTACAAAGGCGCCTCTGTGGAGTATTGAAAATCTTGCTTTATCATTAAAAAGAAAAAAGACGTGAATACATTTTTAAAAATATGTTTTATTAATACGATATAATTGAAAAAAATATGCATCCTTGGCTTATCAAGACGAGTATCGCAGTATTCACTCGTTAAAAAAAACAATGTTTCTTTGTAGCTTATCTTTAGTAGCTTATCATTACAATGTCGCCACAGCAGCGACAACCGAGGCTGCAAAGGATTAACTGGACAGAAGTAGAATTTCTGTGGAAGATGAATTTCTATCAATCTGTCTATTACACGGTAGACTAGGTATTCTTATCGTCTGTGCAGTCTCCTTTCGGCCAGATTCCCACGCCTACGCATCCATACTTTGATCGAAACGGGGGGAATATCGGGGGCAGGCGAAGTAAATAGAAGCAGCCATCAAAGTTTCACCGTTCGATTCGCCGGAAAAACACGCGTTACCACTCAGGGCTCGATCAAAGATTAACGAGGAGGAAGGTTTGCCGCGTGTAAAGATGCTCTACGCTAGTAGAGCACCCTAGTGGCCGTTTCTCGTTCGACCCTTTCCCTCCCGCTCCCCGCCCTTTAGGGCGTCTTACTCCCTAAACGCGCGGACCTAATATGTATTTTTAATCAGTGCTCGAATCGCGTTCGCCAGCCCCGACTTTCCCGGAGAGCTCTCTCTCTCTCTCTCTCTTTTTCCCCCTTTTTCCGTCTTTCCATTCGACTTCGCCCGAGAGGAGATGCTATTCCCTTGGGAGAAATTCGCCGGAGCGCGGGCGACTTCCCAGGCGAAATTCGATATTCGCAATTTCGCCCGACTGTCACCAGAATCTTAGGCAGGGGGATGAAGAGAAAGGCTGCTCGTTTGTTTTCCTCTCCATCCCCCCCCCCCCGAGTGGGGCAGTCTTTCTTCTCTCTCTCTCTCTCTCTTCTTTTTTTTCTTTCTTTCTTCCTCCTCGTGTCTTTTCGTTTTTCTTTCTCTCTCTCTTTTTCTCCAAGATCATGGAAGATTGACTCGATTGAAAGAAACCCGGTTTCCGTTTTTCGCCAACTTTCACCGACCTCGTTTTTCGCCTGGCACCCCAGCAGCAGCGGTGCGCGACCTAGCCCAGAAGGGAAGGGGGATGATTGTTTCCTCGAGAGGCGGATCGATAAGTATCGCGTTTCACATTCTCCGATAAGAAAATCGGAGTGTAAAATGTGTTTCAACCGCTTTCATCGATCATCCTCCCTCTCCTCACACACACACACACACGTACACACTTTCAGTCGCTTATTTATCAGCGTCAATTGGGGAAATTTCGCCCGTTTCAGCTGTTCCGCGCGAGGGAAAGAACGCGTATCCCAGTTTTCTTCTTTCCGTCGGCTGTTGTCGCACTTCGAAACTTCGAAGAAAAGAAAGTCAGTCTAGCTCGCTGGCGAAAGAGAACGTAGAACAGTGTGAGAGGCAGAGAGAAAGCTCTCTTAGCCGAGGCGAGAACCTTTAATTGAAGTTCGTTTAAAACGACGTGAATTAATTCGAACGGGAAGTTGAATCGAACCGGTGACATTAAATAAATCGCAGCGCACGCTGTGCAGTAATCTGGTTCGTTAATTAGAGGGCCCCGTTTCGCCTGAGTTTTGTCCTCTCTGCTTGTCTGCTCGTCTACTCGTCTCTTCTTCTCTCTCTCTCTCTCTCTTTTTCTCTCTGCACACGATCGTTCTCAGATCGTCGTCAGCGTCTTCGACTCGTTTCGTGCGAACAACGCAGCACCCACCCACGCTGAGCTTGTTATTTGGCCCGATGGAAACGATGCATTGTGATGTCTCGTCACGCCGCTTCAAGGCTCTCTCTCCTCTCTCGTCTGGCGTGCTCGCGGGATCGTCTATGTGTCATCGTCTCGCCTCGCCTCGTCGAGAGACAAAGGGACGGTTTCACGGTCAAGGCCATCTCGCCACGAACATTTCGCCGTGTACATTTTGCTTCTCATATCTGTATCCGCGATGCTTTTCTTCATTTTTTCGTTGACGTCCTCCGACGTGACGTCGATCAAACGTATGCGCACACGGCGGTGATTATTCTCGCGATCGGCGACTTTACGTCTCAAAGGTGTGACAAGAGGCACAGAAAATATCGATCGGTACTTTTCTGCAGATTTATTTATTTATTTATTTATTTTTTATACGATGCATCTGCATTTTCTAGATCATAGAAACTTTCTTTTAATATTCTGCCTTTTTTATTCAAGAAAGAAAAAAAGAAGGTATTAATCCGTGTATGTCGAAAAGTTATCAACTCAGGAGAAACTTTAAAGGTTCATTAAAAAACGTTGAGCTTTAATGTATTAAAATATTGATGTCGATTAACGTATTAAAGAAAATAAGAAAAAATGGTTCAATTTTAAAAAATAGTTTACAAGAAAGAAAATTCTCAATTCTCTCCTCGACAACTTTTTTTGCACTTCTCTTGCGATTGCGAGAATAACTCGGCAAATTTCTTCAGTTACTTTATATTAACACTAAAGTTACCAGCGATTAAAACGTAAAATCTTCCATCAGAGGGGTTAAAGTAAAAAAAAAGAAATAAAAAAATAAGAAAATAAAAAACTTTACAGTACAACGAAGCACACAAGTTTGTATTTATATATTTTGTATAAAAATCATTTAAATCTCTAAAAATACACTGTTTCACACATGTGAAATATCCAACAAAATGAGAAGTTGGCCATTTTGATCATTTCTAGTGCCGTGGTTCTCAACGCTTCACAGAAAGGCAATTCGAGAATGAGTTATTCCTTCAACTTCCTTGCGTTCTAAATATTTTTTCTTTCCTGGATGTCACGTTCTTTGGTAAGCTTGTAATGGTCCTTTAGGCTTCCTCCGCGTCAAGAATTTACTTTTTGAATAAAGAATTGTGTGTCACAGAGATGCTTAGGTGGGGCATGTCAAAAAAAAAAAAAGAAGATTAGAAACCATTGTTCTAGTGTTAAAACGTCTCTCTTTAGCCGCAGAAAAGTACTAACAGCATGCTTGTCAACAGATTTCCATGACTTCGTCGTAGCTGGATTACGCTTCCACGAACGCGTTTCAAATTTTTCTAAACTATCTCCGAAACGTTCTTCCAAATTTTCAAATGCCATTTAAAAATGCAGAAATAAAGTCTCGCTTTTGAGGGACAGTGTGCGGTGGAAGGAAAAGGCTGTTCCACTCGTTAGCTCGATGTTTCCCCTCTTTCGTTCTTCGTGAGCCACACGTTTTCTTCCTTCGCTCTCCCCCTCCCCCCTCTCTCTGCCTCTCTTTATTTTCCCCTTGGGTTTCTTATTTTTCTCTTTCGTGTTTCACCTCGTCCACGATACGTCCTTGGGGCATCGGCCTCAAAAAGGGAAATGTGCGAGTCGCAAAAATGGCTGAACGCGGTGGTTGGCCCGATAGCGTTTCGCCAATTACGCGTACGAACGCTGTACTATGGTCGGTAATGAGGTATTATTTTCGTCTAAAGGGGGAAAAGAGCTTATGGTAATCGATGGTGGTATTGTCGGCCCGAAAGGCCAGACGAGGAGACGTTGCCACAGCCGCACGTGATGGATAAATGGACATAAAGTCGGAGTTTCTTTGCACGAACCGCGGTTCGAGTCGATCGATAGATAGATAGCCTGAAAAACAAAAAAATAGAAGGTACAATCGAAATATTTACAGAGTCCTATTGCGTCCACTTAATAATCACACGATCGCTCTATTTTAGCTGTGATACTTTCAAATATCATATCTGTGGACCGGATATCCTCGCAGAATTTTTCTTCCACGTAGAACGATAAGAGGAGTCGCGAACTCTTTTCCTGTTGATTTCCACGCTATCCAACGGACGTACAGATTTAGTCATCGAGCGATACGAACTGTTTGTGATTCACGCACACGTTCCCGTTAACCTACTAAACCTATCACGACCGGTTAGATCGCCGTTTTTTTAAATTTCGAAAGTTTAGAATATTTTGCGTACACTCGCCATTTAACTCGACGATTTTTCCTACAGCATACGTACAATGAATATTTTTCAAATATTCACTTCTTTTCTCGTTGTTTGTTTTCTGAGAAAAAATGTATAGTCTGTCGTACTATCTACCACGAACGATTTATAAGACTCGATTCTGAAACTATAAAGTCGTTGCAAATGAATAGTAATGCAAGTGTAGTATGATTTTAGCCGAAAACATACGATCATGGGGACTCTGAAATTAGTACTCTGTACAGGCTGTGGATATATTATTTATTTCTAAATAAAAGAAACTATGTCCTTTTCACTGTCTTCAGATTTAATAAACATTTCCATCTGGTGACAATAATTTAACTTATCGTATAATAACCTATATCCTAGTTAAATATATTGACTGTTATTTAGTGTATTTATTGTGAAATTATATTATAGATTAAAAGTGTATCAGCTCTTAAATAAAATAAAATTTTGTACAAAAATCGGCATTACCTATCGTTAAATTATATTATAGATTAAAAGTGTATCAGCTCTTAAATAAAATAAAATTTTGCACAGTATCAGAAAACGATATTACTTATGGGTATCCGTAATGTATCATGGAACATACATCTCTCGTAAAGACCGATAACGATAGGAATGAGTATACGTGAAATGTCCGTTAATAAACTGATCGTTCGACTAAATCTAAATTTCCCTGTTAAATCGGCAGTTTCACCTCCAGTTTCAGACTTCGAGATATTCTCCTCGTCGTGTCAAACGCCCGTTATTAAATCACCGTACTCTGTACTCGGTGCCTCTCGTTTGTTAGTCAAATAATCGTCAAACAATCCATCAGCCTCGCCATCCGACGTTCTTCTATCCGCCGAGTTTGATATTCAAAGTGACTTCGCTCTCTTCGAACTTTCGATCAAGGCCGTTCTCCGCAGCCTTCCTTATCGATTCAAGACGACGAAAACCGGCCTGGTGGCTCGACACCCTGCTTCGCCGGTGTTTCAATCCATCCTATCCAATCGCGTGCTCGCTCACGCTCTCGATCGTTCGGGATCGATCGTTTAAATATTTTCTCGCAGGATGATACCGCCTCCGGTATGACCGTGGCTCTGGCAACAGGCTCTCCTCCTGCCAGCTCTCTCCCTCCGCCATTTTTTTCCCCGGCGAGAATTTTTCAACGTCTCATCGAGCCTAGCACAATGGAAGAGGACCATCCAAGCATAGATAGAAAACTAACAATAATGATTTTAACTGTGTGTATGCTTTCTTGCGATCGATCTGAATGATTTTACAATTCTGAGAGATTGATTTCTATCATAGGGCGATTCACGCCTACTTGCACACTTGAAATAACTTTCAAATTATGCCAGTTTATCCGACTGTTGTCTGACCTGTCTTTCCCCCAATAACGAAGCACTGAATAAATACTTGGACGAAAAAAAGAAATACTTGCGTCTTTATGAAGCTCTGTATGCGATCGAGAAATTCTCTAAATGGCTAACTGGCGGCCCGCGAGCCCCCACTTTCCTCATCGCTAGCGCTACCCCCTCCACTGCATCGATCTCCCTACTACACGTGCATGAGAGCCCCACTCTCTCAGTCTGTTGATTTCCCTATTAATTGTAAGCAAACGGAGAAATCCAAGAGAAATACCGGACCACAATTTAGAACGCAAGGAACGCATGTTTGACATTCTGGGAAAAAAATTCTCGGGGACTAATCTCGAAAAGCGAAACTAAGCACGTACCATCTATGTATGTTACGCAGATGACTCTCTCGGACAGTTGCCGAAACGGTGACGGACTGAGATTGCACGCGTCTCGTCCAGGTTTTCGCCGCAAGTTTCCCCGAAACTTATACATCGCGTCAGCCATAACTTTTCCACGATATTCGTTTATAATTACGACGGCGGGCAAGTTGATCCATCCTATTCTCAGCACATCCAGAAAAGAGCCAACGGATATTGGAATAAATGAAAATGGAAAATTCAAAGAAAACCTCCGCGTTTTTTTCTTCTCCTTTCCTCGAGGTTTTCTGTGCCTTGCATTTTCTTTCTTTCCTGTCGCGAGAATTCTATCTCGCGTACTTTTTCTGCAATGCTGTCGCACCACGTACGAGTCTTGGAATTCTTGCACTTTGTGGTTCGTTTCTCGTCTTATCCGGGACGTGCTCTGAACGTTGCTCTTATCTGGATGGATTTTCGTGGATCATTTCAATTCTACGCCGTCCGAGTTTCGTCAGAAGCCGGTGTAAACACACATATACGTCTTTCCGAGTTGTACATGACACCGTGTACATGTGAATGCTAACAGCGACTTTATGGTTCTGGAATAGGTTTCACTAACATTTGATTTATCGTAGTTGTAACATCAGTGTGAGTCTAGATAATCAAATAATAAAACTAACTGTTATATGAAATATGAATAGAGACATCCACGCGTTCAAAACCATAAAGTCGCTGTTAGTACTTACGCGTTCGCAGTGTTAAATGATTAAGAAACATTTCTGACATTTTTCAAGGAAACTATTAGGTTCCTTGGAAAAATTTTACGTTCGTGATGAGTAGAATACAGTGCAAAAGATAGAACCATAAAATCGCTGTTAGCACGCAGTGTTAAATGATCAAGAAATTTTTCTGCCATTTAAAAAAAAAAAACTATTAGGTTCTGACGTAGGAAAAGTTTTGCCTCCCTCTCAGTAGAATGCACAATGCAAGAAAAAAAAAAAGTTTGACCTTGAAATTCAAGGTCGAAGTCGATTTTACAGCAGGTTCCTTGCACGTAATTCCATCAAATCGAAGATCTACGATAGCCGTGGGCAAATTTTTCTTTCCACTCTGTACATTTCGTCGGATTTATAATAAATCTATTCAAGCTCTATTCCGAACGATTATCAAACGCTCGTTTTCATTGTCAATCGTCGACAACCATGCTAAATGTTTCCTACGTGACACGTGTCGAGGCGCTTTCCGCGGACGCGAACGAGCGAACGCTGACTTGCACCGTGTAACATCGTGTTCCTTATTACTTTCTTCTCCTCTCCCCCTCGCCCCTCCCCCAAACGCAATCGAACATGCACGCTGGTACACGCAGCCGGGTGTCACTTTGTCGGAGCGTAGGCGCGTGTTCAGCATTCCTAAGGGATGCTGCCAAGGACGCGCGATCCACCGCGACGATGAGATTAACAACACCACGTATTCCACGCCAGGCGTGCGGCTGGTTTTCCTGTGTTGATAGCGAGATAAAGCATTAGAGATTCCTCGCGTGGCGAGCGTCCGCGTCGTTGCTGCACCCTCTCGCGTTGCCGCGAGGATACAACATCTCTCGTTGTCGAGACGTCCGGCACTCGCTTGTTGGTGCAAAGAAGATAAAGTACGTAAAAAAGGGAAGCCAGGATTGGAATTAGAAAATTCGCGATGTTGGTACAGGTCGGCTGTGCTTCTCGGAAGCCTTAGCCGATTAAGCAGATTTTTACCTTCCACTTGTCACTTGGGGTGGGAGTCTCGTTGAATTCCAAGGAAATAAACGAATGCGCGACAATTCGACGAACTAGTTTTGGTCAAGATCGACCAGAGACTACGAAACTATGTCTCTAAGTTATAACGTAACTAATTGTAAAGCGTCGACTGGTCGGAAGAAAGTGATTAACTCGCGATGAGTAGAACGCACCGAAAAAATAATTTTTGATCTTGAAATTCAAGGTTGAAATCAATTTTGCGACAGGTTCTTTACGTGTATTTCCATCGAATCGAAGGTGTAGAATTCATCTGTGATAGCCACAGGACTAACTTTCCTTCCCACCCTGTACAAATTTAAACGCAGGGCACGGTAAGAAATTTATGATATTATAATGAATATGTACATTTCACTAAAAATCGTTCGAGTTTCTAAAAATATATACACTGTTCATAAATATATGAAATTTCTGGAAAATTGTAGTTCGATTATAATAGAATTTTGTAATATAATTATAATACAAAGAACAGGAAAAAAAAGTTGTAATATATAATTAAGAACGCAAGCTGCTATTTATACATTTCACTAAAAACCATTGGAATACACTGTTCTAAATATATAAAATTTCTTTAGAAAATTACAGTTCGGTTACAATATAATTCTGTAGCAGAAAAATTAAAGTGCAAAGAACGAGAGAAAATTCATAATATAATGAAGACAACGACCTTCTATCTATATATTCCATTGAAAATTGTTCGAGTCTTTAGAAATATATAGTTACAGATATATAAAATTTCTATGGAAAAATTCAACCAAGAAATTAAAGTGCAAAGGACAGAGAAAAAAATTTACAATATCACGAAGAATATACAAGTCTCTATTATATAATGAAGAATAAACAAGAAATTAAAGTGCAAAGAATAGAGAAAAAATTTACAATATAATAAAGAATATACAAGTCTCTATTATATAATGAAGAATATACAAGAAATTAAAGTGCAAAGGACAGAGAAAAAAATTTACAATATAACGAAGAATATACTAGTCTCTATTATATAATGAAGAATATACAAGTCTCTCTATGTATATTTTGTTAAAAAATTGGAGCTTTCGAGTCTTTCTTCTAGAAACGTAGAAATGTAAAATACAAAACTTCATCGTTGTATAAAATTTCTGTGGAAAATAATAACTCGAGCATTTCAACCACTTTGGTAGTTCCGTTAGCGTTGAATATCCTGCCGGTGCAAATGCAACATAATTTTCAGTTGTATCTCTGGATTAAGTTCAGTTTAGTTCATACTTTGAGAATGTCTTTCTATCACTTTCGCCAACACTAATCTGCCCTCCTGCTTTCCTTTTGTCCTCCCTTTGCCCGGAAGATTATCTCCCGTTGTGCGCAGTCTAGCCCTCCTTTGTTCGTCGTTTGTTGTAGATACCTTCCTAGTTGCTAATTCTTCGTTGAGAATGCGGGCTTCTTGGCTTTAGCTTGGCAAGTGAGCATCCGAACTATCGGGAGCAGGAGGGGCGGCAAAAGACGAAAGCAACAATCTCTGTGAAAATACGAAAACTCTCCAGGCACAGAAATTTTCATCGAATTTCCATCGAACGAAGCTCTCCTCGAGAAGAGCTTGATACTACTCGATCACGGAGGAATCATTCTCGAGCACCACCCCCGCCACGGGAGAAGTGGGGCTTCTTCGTCGCGTCCTCTTCCCAATTTCCGTTCGTTTCCAATGCTCGAGTTCCAAGCACGGCGCACAACAGCCCCCGAGAGAGGCGGCGGAAGTGGCGTGTGCACGCACGCAATTCGTCGTTCGCCACTGTCGTCGGCCGTGAAGTCGATGACAGAGGAGAGGAGAGAGAGAGCACAGACAATGAGTTCCATCGTCTCTCTCTCTCTCTCTCTGTGGGAGAGTGGATTCGAAAACGCGAATTCGCTTCTCAGCCAAGTTTCCGCCCCTTTGTACGAGTAGGAGAAATAGCAGGGGGTAGGTTGGCGGAAAGTTTCCGATGAATCGGCACACGGTATTGTCCCAGATAGAGAGAAAGAAGCCGGTGGAACGAACGAAACGCGGCAGGCACACGGGGAGAAGAATGGAGAACAGAGAGATAGCGATAGAGGAACGAGACAATGAGAGACGGTGCTTTATTATGTTCCGGCAGTCCTAGAGACGATCCTCTCTCGCTGCTACCATCATCCCTCTATCCCTCTCTCTCTCTCTCTCTCTCTCTCTCTTCATTTCTTCTCTTCTCGCTCTCTCGTTCTGGCTCTTCTATCGTTCAGCCCATCGCTTCTCTATCCGGTAGCATTTGCTTTCGACTAATTAAATCGCGTGTATAGCCTGTTGTACGT
This sequence comes from Tetragonula carbonaria, assembly GCA_032399595.1. Lineage (NCBI taxonomy): Eukaryota > Metazoa > Arthropoda > Insecta > Hymenoptera > Apidae > Tetragonula > Tetragonula carbonaria. Next base: position 11,480,262 of record JAUCRC010000012.1, on the reverse strand, counting down.
CGATCGATCGAATCTCTCTCTCTCTCCCTCTTCGTCTTTCTTTCTCCTCCTCTTCGAGGACGAGACGAGCTTTCGCCTTGCCGGCGCTGTTCATTCACTCTCCTCTCTAAATGCATCCCCCTTTCCCCGGTCTTCCTTTTTTCCTGAAACCCGAAAGCCGATTCGTTCGTTTTCTTCGTTTTATAGGTTTTTCGGGACAGTTTAAACAACCTCGGAGTCGGAAGATTCCGAAAGTTTTTTCTATATAATTTTCGCGGTCTGCGCGTTTCTCTGAGCGCGCGAATTGTGCCTCTCTGTCTATCCGCGTCGAATAAGGCACGGTCTTTTGAACGCTGCAAAAGAGAGAGAGATTTCGAGGGAAAAGAGAGAGAGAGAGAGAGAGAGAGGTCCGGCAATATTTGCGCGAGTCCGGCCGCTTGGAAAAAAAGTTCACCGCCGCCCGAAGAATCTTGAAAACGCGAGAGAGAAAAAGTGAGAGAGAGAGAGAGAGAGCCATCGCCCGCCACTCTTTGTCGACTCGGTTGCGATGTTTTTTCAAAGTCGAGTCGCCGAGCGACGACGGATCGTTACCGCCGTTCCGCGCCGTCATCGTCGCCAATGAAGAACTCCTTTTGACGACGAGGACACGCGCGCGCGCTCGAACAATCGTTCACGAACGCGAGCGTGTATGTCACAAACATATTGTAGAAGAAGATTACTCTAAAGAAAGAAAAAAGAAAAAAAAAATACCGATCAAGGCATTAACACTGATCTCTAGGTAATCACTTTATCGTCAGGAAACGATATTTCTGACGTTAAATGAAAACGTAATTGTTTCGTCGTCCACGATTCACGATTATTATAAAAGAAAATTACAGAAATAAGGATGTCGATTTCTGATACTGTACAAAATTTTATTTTACTTGATAATTCTAATATAATTTAACAATAAGCACACTAAATAATAATCGATATATTTGACTACAGAACATAGGTTATGTTGTAACAAGTTAAATTATCGTCACTAGATGGCAATGTTTGTTAAATATCAAGAAAACGACATCACTTACGAGTATCCCTGATATTAGACTCGTAATACTGAATATTAAAATGAAGAACTCCTTTTGACGACGAGGACACGCGCGCGCTCGAACGATCGTTCACGAACGCGAGCGTGTATGTCACAAATATATTGTAGAAGAAGATTACTCTAAAGAAAGAAAAAAGAAAAAAAAATACCGATCAAGGCATTAACACTGATCTCTAAGTAATCACTTTACTTAGATATTACAGGAAACGGTATTTCTGACGTTAAATGAAAACGTAATTGTTTCGTCGTCCACGATTCACGATTATTATAAAAAAATTACAGGAACAAGGGTGTCGATTTCTTATACTGTACGAAAGTTTTTATTTTACTTGATAATTCTAATATAATTTAACAATAAGCACGGTAAATAATAATCGATATATTTGACTAGAACATAGGTTATGTTGTAACAAGTTAAATTATTGTCACTAGATGGCAATGTTTGACATCATTTACGAGTACCCCTAATATTAGATTCGTAATACTGAATATTAAAACACTGTGAAGTTCGACAAGCTACAAAAAAAGTGTTTCGCAGATGTCTTTTCATAGCTCGACTGAACCGACTTTATTTTATTGATTCTTAGACTCTTTCTTTATACAAAGTATTGTCTCAGAGTTTTTCTCAAAGAAGGCAGATAATTTTGTTCGCGATACGTACGATGGAAACGGGATTTTCGAGAACGAGCCCTCTCCCCTTCGATGACGCAACGAGCACTGAGAAAGAAATCAAAGTTCGGCTGCAGCTCGCGAGTTACTCCGCCTCTGGATCGAATCAAAGTTTACCACTTCGAAGAGTACCTCGAGACACACGCCGACGACGTCAAATTCACCGAAACACCGAAAATTTACCGACCGTGATCGTGAAAAGAAAAAAGTAGGAGAATTGCAATGTTGGCAAGATTGCGTATAGAGAAAGAGTATACGCGTGCGAATCGATCGGGAATTGAAGCGTTTCACGCGGGGGTGGAACGTCGGAAAGAGTAAAAAACATTTAAACGATACAAACGAGGGATTCCAATATTTTCCGTATTCGAACTTAATGGACGCCTCTCTCTCGCCCCGAAACCCGTTCTCTCGTTCTCTCGTTCTCTCGTCGGTTTTCTCCCGGCTGTCCATCTCTTCCGCAAATGGAAAGCCCGTAATGCGAAAAATAGTGGAAGTGGGCGAGTCCCGAGCGATGGTGGAGTGATATTAATGCGAAGAAACGATCTCCCTTTATGTGCCCGGAGACGGATCCATCCCTGACTCCATTAAAAGTGATCTTCCTCGCGCGAGGAGTAGGAGGGGCGAGTGGGAAATATCCCCGGCGAGACGCGGAAGAATCTCCGACCGAACGGAATGCCTCGTAATTGATCGACTAAATATTAACCCTTTGCACTCGTATTTATATTTCAGACGGTTATACCAATCAACCTCGGGATTAATTTTCATATTCGATCGAAATGGGAAACATTTTTTTCCTGCGAATATGTTACAAATTAACTTGCGTTCCGTATTCTAGTAGAGAAAATTTAAAATATACACAAATTTTATCTGCATCTCAACCCCTCTGCTCAGTGAAGATCTATATAATGTGTGTATATAAATTTTGATTTTTCAAAATTTTTATATAGTAAATTAAAAACTTCTAAATTGGAAGGAACACATAGAACACACAGGAATAATCGTGGCACTACTCGTCGGCTATATTTGTGGTTGTGCGTGTATAAGAATATATAATAGTATCTAATATATAATATATTATATATATTATTAGATGCTATTATATACTCTTATACATTATATATATATGTTATAATATATATTATATATTATTTATTATACATTATACTTAATACGTTATACGTTATATATATTTTAAATATATATATATATATATATATATATAAAGAAATTCATGTTGTCTTTTAGTTTCTATTTTTCTTTTATAAATAAATGATCTCGGGAACAAAGCCAATTAACCAGAACGAAAGAGGAAAAATCTTTTATTATCTTATTTATTTATCTTATTTTATACACACACATTTGAGCAAAAACTAAAAGAAAACATTGTAACAAGAGTCCCTGAGAATGTGATACTAATGTAAATATATGTATAATAATAATATGTAGGATGGCGACATACGAGTGCAAAGGGTTAATTTCATCCGTTTGCTGATGAACGTTGTTCTCCCGCCGATCTTTTGCACGATTATTTCTTCGCGAACAGCGAGCAGAAGCCCTGTTTCTTCTCTCGAAGCGAGTTTCTCAGCTCAGATCTCGATCTCTCGTCCCCGCTCTTTGTTTCTTGCTTTACGTTTCGCTTGCCGAATTCGCTTCGTTTGCCGAATTTACAATTTCGAAACTGTTGGAACTGTTGCTGAAAGTCTTACAAAAATGGAAGCGTTTCGATGCGAAAGCGTGGAGTTCTAGTATGTACACTGCCGCTCGAAAGTTTTTGAAACAATTTCGTTTTTGATATTCAGCATTTATCGTGGATGATACGTGTTTTATGGTACGGTATAATACAATATATTAACAGAGTCTTTATTTTTTACTGTGTTTAATTTAAATTTAAAATCAAAACGCGAATAAACGTATTTTGTATTTAATTCGATTTTACTGTACCTGTGCGTCGTAACACGATTTTATACATGTATCGATATATTAACAGACTCTTCGTCGTATAAAGTATCTTTCCATCTGTTGAATTTAATGATAATTTGTCGTAAATACAACAATTTACATTGTACATTGCACGTCGCGTGTACGATTTATACACTTGTGTTTATCGTGTACAATTTGTATTTATCGCGTCGTTCTCTATTATACAGAAGTATAATAACAGTCGTCCTAACCTCTTGCAACTATGGTTCGCGGATCATAACGAGCGACCCGACCGAACCGATATACTACAATTCGCCGCTTTCTTTCCGAATTCGTCGACACGATGTCACTGGACAGAAATTATTACTAAGAAATGATATGAATTTATTATTATTTGTTTCGGTTATATTTAAATATACAGATAACCCTCCTGTAATACGGTAGATAGGTTCCTAGAAAGTGCCGTGTTGTGTGAGACCCAGAGCCAGTGCAAAAAAGGGGAAAAAACTTACTAAAAACAAACTTCTTTTTTTTTTTAATTCCATATAGACAACTTAATTTTTATTAAAAATATAAATGTATGTATAACACAAAACGAAAGAAAAACATTATTTTCATTTAATGCGACTTTAATTTTATATAAAATATAAAATATATAAATATAAATATAAATATGAAATATATAAAATAAAATAATATAAAATATATAATATATTATAAATAATTTAATAAATTTCTTCTGATCACTGCTCACAATACAATCAAACGAGAAACGTTTTTTGCACTTTATACTTTTAGATACGGCGGCGGCACTTTCTGCAAAATTGTATCTCTGAGACGCGGATGGCGTGTAAACTGTGCACGACGCTTTCCGCTATGACATCGGAATAGAGTTGTAAATGAATAAATTATAATTTTGTTTGTACATTTTCATGTAAAGCCACTACAGTCCATTATTCCTTCCCGTCATTGTTTTAAGGTAATCTCGTTTTTAAATATGTTAAACAAAACTCATGTTACCTAGTGCTGTAGAAGTACAGTGTTGTACAAATGTTTTCGCAATTTTTTTTATCGCGTTAGAGCGAAACCGTGTTGTAAGATGCCGTGCTGTAGGATGGCTACCTGTATTTAAAACTGAGAAACTGTTGCAATTTTGGGGGGGAAAAAAAATTCTCGACGTGCGTGGCAAGATTTCTGAGCGCTCGTGAGAAAACGCACACCGAAGAATAATGTATGCACAAGTATCAACAAGAAAGGAATGCAGTAGTATCCCCTTCGTTCGCACCACCTTGATTACCTTTCCCACGCTTTAAACAGTGGACCTACCATCCAGCGATCTCTTCGCCGTTTTTCTTGCATCGTACGAGGATACGTGGAGGGGAAAGAATCGTTCGTGATCTCGGGGATGAGTTTCGAAGGTGTATCATAGTCTCTCAGGGACTTGAATTCGAATTATTTCACCGTTACGCGCAACGGTGAACGTCGGCTGATCGGCCATTACCGATACCCCGATTAAACCTCTCCGCGGGGACTGGACTAGGATCGACCAAGTCCGGTTCTCCCGCTATCTCCCCCTCCACCCCTTATCGCTTTATCTCTCGTTCCTAGATAATGACTCGTCGCGGAAATTCGTTACGCCGTGTTCCGCGCGATCGCTATCGAAATAGAGCGAACGATCTCTCTTGCTCTCTGGATCGTGCAATAGTTGTGTCGTAGGCGCGTGAAGGCCACTGCTTGAGAAAGTCGCCGCTAGATAAATATGTACGGGGTGTCCCGTACGTACGAAGCTAATCGTAAATTTTACGCAATATAACCGTGTAAAATGCGTGACGTTCTCTTGAACTACATTGAGAAAAATAGTTTCGAATGAAACTTTACCTCTTGTTTCGAGGCAGACAGAGTCTTGTTACGTCATGCTTCCGAATTTTTTTTCTTTTTAAATGGAACTGAATATTTTTGAGTTCGCAAAGGCGAATTATATAGGTCATTCGGCTTACCTTCGTTGAGCATCCAGAGATCGTTCTTCCTTATCCACGATATTCAAAGTCAATTGGTGACCTTGTCAATATACTGATTTCATCTCTTTCTAATAAATATATATCTTTTGAGTCGCGTTTGCTCGAGCGAACGCAGAGTTTGACAGATGGTCAGGGGTCGGTCGTAATTTAAGTTACGAATTTGTCGCTCGAAACCAGTCAAATGACTCGTAAGTTAGTTAGTAGAGTTTATACAGACGACGACAGTGTTATTAATACGACGCGAGCCGCTGAGACGATGAATTGTAGAGGGTCCCGCTCCCGACGTATTATGATCGGCGTATTTAGTTTGTCTCGCCGACCTTCGCACCGACGATAAATTCGTTCGGCTGGTGCGTAACACAGCATCTTCTCGATCGGATTCTCGGCACAACGCGCGAAGAACAAACGGAAGAAAGAAGTTCACGGAAACGGACTGGGATTTCTCGAATTTCCCAAGAATTTCCCGCGCGATTTTGAGGGATCTTAACCTTACAGAGACGTGAACAACACCGCCTTCTCCTCTTCCTAGTCGTGTCGATTATTTTTAATTATCCGAGTCGACAACTGATTGTTCTCGAGATTAGCGGCGTAATTGGCGGAGACGATGCCCGCTTATCATCGCGAAAACCGTGTTCTCCTCCCGTCGCGTTGCGTGTTTGCCCAACTTGTGTCTCGCTCGTTAAAATCACTCGATACGAATATTCGAAAGGACGAGAAAGGAGAACGTGGTGGATGGAGAAGAAGAACGGGGAGGGGGAAAAAGAAAGTCCATGACGACGACGACGGTAGAAGGAAGAGAGAGAGAGAGAGAGAGAGTAGCTTCGGCAGAGGTAACGTCAGCGACGGCGGCGTCGCAGTCTGCGAAACTTCGCGGAACTCTACTCGTTACAGGCGAGGCGAAACGAGAGCTTACGCGAACGAATCATTACGCTAATTAATTACTTTGCCCGACACAGTCTCGAAAAGAGACACCGCTTCGTGGATCGTTCATCTCGTTTCCTTTCTATTTTCCCTTTCTATTTTCTTTTCTTCTTTTCTCTTTTCCTCTTCCTCTCGTTACCTCTAATTTCCCTCGTCGAATTTCTCCTCCTTCTTCTTCCTGCGTTGACGATTTTCTCTGTTACAACCCTTTTTTACCGTTATTAGGACAGACATCCCCGCGCAGGCTGTCGATCGAGATTTGATTTAACTCTTTCGTTACGAACGCCGGATACGTGTCGGAGTAATCACGTATTAAAAATATATATTACAAAAAATACACTTTGGACATCGAGACGAGCTTCTGATATTTTTTTCTCTGTTCGAATAGTGGAATATTTATAATATTTACACGACGAGGAATTATTGTAATAGAAAAATCTTTCTTAATTTTTAGGTTAATCTATTAAAAATGTAAGATTTGAAAGATTAGGTTATAACCTAAAAACCAAATTATATAAATATATAAATATACTAGGTTGTAACTATTATAATATAACTATAGGTTATAATTGTTAATCTATTAGAAATGTAAGGTTAGATTTGAAAGATTAGGTTATAACCTAAAAATTATATAAATATATAAATATATTAGGTTGTAACTATTATAATATAACTGTAGGTTATAACTGTTAACCTCTTAAAAATTTAAGGTTAGATTTGAAAAATTAAGTTAGGTTAAGTTAGGTTTGAAAAATTAAAGTTTTGTTTAAAAACAGCATTCTAGACCTTCGTCAAAACGTTGTAACTGGAAAATTACAAGAAAGATTCTACTTCAAGGCGGATCAACGTACTCGGAAAATGATGTTCGATCAATGTGTACATTTTTGGTCTGGAATCCTCTTTAATGGCGGCGCTCGTAGCGAAATTATTATTCAAATTATCGTTGACAATGACAGTGATCGTTAAAGTTTGATCCCTTGAACATTTTGAGGTTAGATTTTTTGTTTGAGAAATTAAAGCTCGATTTCTTAGAAATTTAGAGGTTAGATGTTTTTTCGTTTGACAGAATTAAAGCTCGATTTCTTAGAAATTCAGAGGTTAGATTTTTTTGTTTGAGAAATGAAAATTTGTTTAAAAGGAAAGCATTCTAGACCGTTGTCGAAACGTCACTTAGAAATTTAAAAAAGGACTCGGGAAACGATTCGATCAATGTGTACAACTTTGACGCGAGGCTCCGTTCAGAGCGGAACTGTCGCAGCGAAAAGGTTAACACGAATAAATCTTCTAAAATTCCACGGAAAATAAGGACGGAAGAATCGATCGGCTTTCCTTAATAATTGATCGACGCTCGATATATATATAAAGATATATAAGATCGTGGTTTTATCGCTGATAAATGGCGAGAACAACAGCGACGGGTCGGCAGTATCGTGCGCGATCGCGTGGAAATTCACGGGGAAACGGATTTTATCGTCGGGCCTCGTGTTATCGGCAAGACAACTCGGAAGAGCTTGGCACGCGATTCGGACGTTTTCGTAACACTTTTAACACGTAACCAGTCATCGTGGTAATTGGTGAACAAAGTGAGAAGCATATTTCACACGGAATTATTACTGGTGCCCGGTTCGAAATGGAACCTGGTTAATAGTATTTTGCTTTTTTGTTTTTCTTTCGCTTTTCTCCTTTCGAACGAGTTTGTCCTTGTTGAAACTTTCCCGAATTTTAATTCTAATTCCTCTCGGCCGATTCCGATTCGATTCGATTAATTAACTCCGATACCTTAAATGGGTGATATAAAATTCTGTTGCGTTGCGGCGCGACGTACGTGCCTTCTCGTTGCGGGCGCAAATATTTGTGCCGCTTCCTCTTCACGCAGCATGCGTTTAATTAAACACAAACATTAATAAGCGGGCGAAAAATATTTGTCAAACACGCGCCCGGTAATATTTCTGATAACGGCGGGGTAATTCCACGCAAATCTCGCCGTGTGTATCTCGGTAATACTGTAATACGCTCTGGCGAATGAAATTTCGACGTCGCGCGTTTCCAATTTTTATACAAAAACGCCGCGTTGCGTTTTCAACTATCCGTTGGATAGAATTCGATGATCTCTTAGAATCTCTTTCGATCCTTCGCTCTTTCTCTCTCTCTCGGGCTCTCCAAGGAGATGAGCGAGACCTTTACACACCGGCCGGTTTGATACTCCGTCAAACGGCAGAAAAGACGAAGCGGATACACCTGCTTACCAGCCAGTTAGCAAATAAAGCGGCGAACCGCACATTCGTCGAGCGAGGGTGGGATTTACCCCAGCGATATTTCCTCGTGCGAGCGATATTTTCTGGACCCGGTCGTTCGTTTCACCGGTCACCTTTTACACACTAGAGAGAGAGAGAGAGAGAGAGAGAGAATAAAATCCGCAAAGTGATACACGCGTCCTCTTCGGTGTCTGCTCTTTCACCGCAAAGGGGAGAGGCAAGGCTCACGTAGAAAATGGCGATTTCCTTTGGATTTTCGTATCCGTCGTCCACGTCGTATTTCCTCTCTCTCTCTCTCTCTCTCTCTCTCCCGTTCCGGCAACCCTTGGTTGCAACACGTGAGTCGCAGGGTGCAACAGAAGGAGGGGAGGGAGGGGTGGCGGAAACCGTTTGCGAGGACAGCTGCCATCCTTCGTTCGTGCGAATCTCGATGGTAAGTTAGCGGAGTAGAGAAGGTAAACTGGTCGACGTCTCTCGCAAGTGGACGACGCTTCTGCCCGTCGCACGATTCCGCTCACGGCCGCGCCATTTGTCTGAAATCGCATAACGCTTGCACAACGCGGCCGCTATGTGTCTGCGTGCGTGCGTGTGTGCTCTCGCAGACTCTCGCTCGCTGCTTCTTTCTTTTTTTGTTTTTATTTTTATTTGTTTTTTCTTTTTTTTTTTTTATCTCCCGGGCGGAACCGATCGTAAATCGACACCGAGGGGAAGAAGGACAGAACTTCTCGTCTGATTGCTATTTTTGCTCGGGGCTCGCGATATTACCTGGATATTACGTTACCTTGATCGGAATTTAAATCTCTTCCGCGATATTCAGACGAAAATCCACCAGTGCTTTGTCCAGACAAGCAGAGAATGTTTCTTTATATCCTTACACACACACACACACACGCGCGCGCGCGCGCGCGTCTCAGAGGCATTGTTGATTTTAGATTAGGAAACGCATCATTGTATGTCAAGGGGTTAATTCTCTCGAAATGACGTTCGTCTTCGACGAGATTTTGTTATTGGGAGAAGATCGATTTTGTGTCGAGTCTACATTACACGAACGTGTAGAACCGAGAGAGAGAGAGAGAGAGAGAAAGAGAGAAACCTCTTCACAGTCTTGGTCACATGTGTGGACAATTAATTTACGTCCTTATAAAAAAAAGCCACTTCCACTCGCGAAACCGCGAACTTAACTTTTTTATTTTCTTCGTTCGCCAAACGTGAAACGAAATTAAATTAAATTTCATTGTTAGAAAACTGAAATTAAAAAATCGTCGACGATGAAGATGAAGTGACTCCGTTCTCTTCTCGTTCGTTCCTTCATCGATACGTTTCTCAGATATATATATCAGTGATTTCATCAGAGACAGCTGGACGAGATAGAACCGATTAATTGTTACCGGGAAGAAACGCGAGAGCGGAGTGAACGATCGTCGCTGGACGACGTTTCAATCCGCGCGAGAGAGAAAGAGAATGTACAAAGCAGCCCGTGAATATAAAGGGTTCGTCGTTGCTTGACAGTGTCTGAATTCGTTAGCGGGCACCATCGACGCGTGCAAAACGCGTCTAGGTTCCGGTTGCTTGCCGGAAACACACACGCACACGCGCACGCACACGCAGTGGCCGTGAATGGAGGGGGCTGGCCGCGGCATAACGCAGAAACCGTTCCGTACAGCCGGTATCTGTAATTTAATTACCGCGATGGAGTAATTACAAACGACGTCGCGCAACCAGCCCTGATGTCTCCCCGTAGCAATAACGAGGAACGATCTATCCGACTAAATTCTGATACCTGCCAGCTTTTGCTCGGGGCTGCAATTAAATTCTGCCTCCCTCCCATTGCCATTCCCCCGTTTCCGCTTCCCACAAAAGCGTGGCCGCGCGCCGCTGTCTGTTTCTACACCCCCTCTCTCTCTCTCTCTCTCTCTCTCTCTGTGCGCACGATGAATCGTGAACGCACGATAGACCGATTGGTCAGCTACTTAAAGGGATCGGGCGCGCGTAAACCGTAAATTGAAGAGGAATTGCCGGCGCTAGGGCGGGCATTGATGGGATTGGAATTGACGAAACACAGCCGGGTAATTTAATGCAGCCACGGACTGATGAAAGGGCCTCGGCACGAAGGGCTACACAGATGAATAGGAAATGTATTTTTCACTCGCGCGCGAGTAACGTTGGGTTAAAGGTTTGGAAAGATCGTTAAAAATTGCGAGCCGGCGTGTTCTCGAGTATACTTCGATGATAATTCGTCCGCTCCAGATTGGCCAACTTTTTTTCTTCGGTGGTCGTCAGCCACATCTTGCAGTCGAGAGCGGTAGGGCGTGTTCGCGATTTCCCTTTAAATCTCTTTGAAGCCCCTCGCTGTCAATTATGATGTAATGGCTCTCTGGCCTTGAGAAGACCATGGATCACCGCTGTCAACGACACTGGAGGGAGGTTGAAGAACCGTGGCATGGTTACGATGCTTCGAACCCTTTCGACAGCGATACACGCGTCAGAAATTTTTTTCTTTTTTTCTCAACGTCCACGAGTCCCGAACAAATCATCGAGATCCTGCCGTAGCGACGAGAAGCAAAAGTCAATATGAAAGAAGGAAAGAGAAAAAGATTCGAGAAGCTTCGTTCGCGGACCAGCTGGTTGTGAGGAGAAAGAGGGTGAAAAGCAAGGGTTGGGACGTCCAGACGCACGGGTGACCGACACACAAGGTCTATGGGGGAGAGAAAAAAAGAGAAAGAAAGAGAAGACCCGGGGTAGACTCGTTTAAAGAGCCAAGCGTACGAAAAACACATCCAGCGAAAGGGGTTAGTGAACGAGTTTACGTGTGGTTATGAACGTGTGCGAGGAAAGGGTTGGAAAGGGTTGCACAAAGTACCATCGCGTGGTACGTGTATCGCCCGCAGAGTTTCCGGGGAATGGGACGACACGTTCCTTTTTTTTTTTTTTTCCTTCTTTTTCTCCCTTTACCCTCATTATCGACGCTGCTTTGAGGAACGGCGACGCCGTTTCACGTGAACCGGGCATAAGGACATTGAGAAACGAAAGAAAAAGCGTGGCTCGCTGTGAACGTGCACACATGCACACGAGCGCGTGCGGACGTAGATGTTCCTCTGACGGAGCAAAACGTGGGAGGAGGGAGCTTTAATCGTTAGCGTCGATGCACAGCTAAAAGCCTCGAAATGAGTGAACTATCGCGCTCGGTGTCAGTGTTCATTGCCGGAGCAGAGGTGAAAGAGTACATAATCCACCCCCGGTTGCGGGCAAATATTTTTTTCCATTGCTCGTTCCCGTGTAATTCGCTGGCCCTTGCATCCCTCGTTTCCTTTTTTTTTTCTTTTTTTCCTGATGAACGTTTGACGTCCCTTGTCCATTCACGATTCATCGATCCTTTCTTCGGATGAAAGTTTGTCCAGGTATTATTTTACATGTGGTTCGTTCGTTAATTTTCGACGACGATTTTTGGCCGGTGACTTTAGGCTAGGCTTTCGCGTTGCAGCCGCCACATCGTGTGGATTTCTTCTTGTAAATAACGGTATAATCCTCAGGCGCCTGGGCGTTCGATTAAAATCCGGCCGGCAGGCAACTGGTCCCAGCGCAACAGGAATTTTCCTTCCGGAATTATTGTTATCGTCACGTATATTTCCCGGCGTTAAAGTCCCAGGTTAAATATCCGCTTGCCTCCGCCCTTTTGCCTCAGTCTCTCTCTCTCTCGTTTTTCTTTTTTTTTCTCTCTCGCTCAACCATGTCCGTGTATAAATTGAAAATTCCCCGGAGTATTTCAAGGTAATCTACGAGGTAAATTCTCCTGGGGCCAATAAAAATGGAACAACCGGCGCAAGAAAACGCTTCGTCCAACGCGAAACATTTTCTCTTTTCCTCGTCCTCCTCTCTTTGTGCTCATCCTTCCTTGTGTTTCATCTTCGTTTTCGCCCGTTGCTGTTACTGTTTTAATCGACGCGTTGCTCCAAGGCCATGGCTCTCGAGGTTTGAAATTGCAGCGACGTCGGTAGGTTTTTGCCGGTTTAATTACTCCGTAGGCGAGGAACCTGGCGAGACCGGCCTCTTTTCGCTTCGTTTCTGGAAATTAGGTTCGCGTTCGGCGCGGATACTATCGGAGAATTTTGCGCGTTTTTAGCTCGACTAAGATCGGCGTGAGTTAACACCTCTTACAAACTGAATGAAACTCGATGTGACCGAAGAAAAAAAAAAAGATATTTATTTTTCATTTTGACGTTTGCGCAGACTTGACAAATTTATGACACCGCAGAATGTCGCAAATTAATAAAAAAACGATGAGAGAACATATGAATAATTCAATAGTCTGTCAAACGTCGTTGTATGCCAATGGGGTTAACTTCAAACCGAAACGGAATCGAGAACCTAGCCAGAGAACGTGTGTGTGAGACACAGCTGGTTTCACCTTCATCGATCGTCGAATCGCGAACAGAGAGCGCTATTATGCGACATTATCACGTAACAGGATCGTTTTGTCCCCAATCGTCATGAACCAAGGCCATCAATCACGCGTTCAATATGAATTCCATACAGGGATCTCCGAACCCAATCATTCCGATCGAAATAGAAACGTTTCGAAAGACAACCCGCGCGCGTTGTTGCAACAGATTAGAATCTCCGAGGCTCCCCTAATAACTTCAAAAAATAAATAAAAGAGAGAGAAAAGGAGAGAGAGCTACGCTGGTAAAAACACCGGGCTACCACGTGACTCTCAGTGCCTATTATCGTCGATAATCGAACGTCACGTAAACCTATTTTCTCCTCTCCCCTTGTGTTCTTTCATCGCTTCATTCGCCGAAGGCTGGCCCGAAAGGGGGGAGGGTGGGGGGCGATGCCACAATGACGCGTGTTTCGCGGCTCGTTTCGGCATTACGCGTGAAACAGGGTATGAAATTGTGTCCGATGGATTCAAAGGGTCGGCTAATCACTCGCAATCAGCTGGGAACGAGGGGAGATCGGCACTCGAGAAGCTTCGACTTTAATTAGGGAATCAGGAGCCGGGAGGGGGGAGGGGGAACAGGAATCGCGAAATTAACGTTGTCGTTGAAAAACTCTCGAGGTCATGAGAGCCACGAGGCCGTATCGTGGCAAATAATACGAGCTGTTTGCAAGCGCGAGCTTTGCAACCCCCTCCCTCACCCTCCTCTATCGGAGTTTGGAATTTCTCCTCTCTTTTTTTTTCGCCCCCCCCCCTCTTTTCTAGTTTTTTGTTCGGAGCCGTCGACGACGAGCCCTTCGAGCCAGGAGAGAGAGCAACGAAATCAAGTGCAAACAAACGGGCGAGTACCTGCCAATCGATTAATTGTTTCGTTTTTTCTCTCGTTGTTTTTCTTGCTACTTGATTTTCTCTCTCTCTCTCTCTCTCTTTCTCTCCTCTCGTTTCGCGAGTAGTAGTTTTCCTTCCCAGGAGGGAGAAGGGAGGGAGGGGGCTGAACGGATAACGGCGAGTGCAAATTGAAGTGGTTTCCGACGACGCGAGGGTTTGGGTCTCGATACGATTCCGATTCCGATTCAAGCTCGGTTATCCCGGGACTCCGTAACCGGGACAACCGGTGTTCTGAATTTTTCAGGTCGCTCGATATCGGCAATTTTCTCGAAAGTTAACCGCTCCTTCTTCCCGCCGTTCTTCCTGCTCGTCGAATCGTTCTCTTCGGTTGGACTCGACGAGCAATGCTGATAATCGGCGTGAGGGGATTCGTTGTAGCTTGTACATTCATTGTACTTGTCAGGCACGTTGCATTTTTAACCCTTTCATTACGAGCGCCAGATATGTACGGCATCTACTAACGTATTAGAGTAATCACGCATTGAAAATATACCTTAAAGCCGTCGAGACGAGTTTTTACTATTTTTTTCTTTTTTTTTTTTTTTTCTGTTGTTCGACTATAGTGGAATATTTACACGACAAGAAATTATTGTAATGACAAAAAAATCTTTCTCAATAGGTTGTAACTATTATGATACAACTGTAGGTTGTAACTGTTAAATCTCTTAAATAATTTAAGATTAGATTTGAAAAATCAGGTTATAACTTCAAAGCCAAATTATACAAGTATATTAGGTTATAACTATTATAATACAGCTATGAGTTATAACTGTTAAATCTCTTAAAAATTTAAGATTATATTTGAAGAATTAGATTATAACCTAACCAAGTCAAACCTAAAAACTAGGTTAACCTAAATAACCTAAAAATTAGGTTATAACCTAATCAAATTATATAAGTATATTAGGTATAACTATTATAATACAACCATGGGTTATAACTGTTGAGTCTCTTAAATAATTTAAGATTAAATTTGAAGAATTAGGTTGTAACAATCAAATTATATAAGTATATTAGGTTATAATACAACTATAAGCTACAGTTGATCTCTTGAAAATTTGAGGTTATATTTGAAAAATTAGGTCAGGCTAGGCTTGAAAAATTGACGTTCGTTCAAAAAATAAGCATCCTAGACCCTTGTCAAAATGTTACGAGGAAATTCAAAAAAAGATGCTATTTCAAAACGGATCGACAGACTCGGAAAATAATATTCGAGCAGTAGGTTTTGGTTTAGGTTAGGTTTTGGCGTGGGGTTCCGTTCAATGGCGGACTATCGTGGCGAGAATTGTTACTGAAATTATCAATATTCCAAGCATTTCAAGCCGTGAAAAGACAAGTCTGTGGGAAAAGGAGATTTCAAGGGATCGAAATATATCGCGCAGCATCCAAGCAGAGTTGTTCAAACTGCAAATGGCGATTATATCGGCGAGTGAAACTCGACGAGTCGTTCATCGATTGTGGCGCCACTTTATCGCGCGCGGAGCAGTTTTTAATTAACGAGAGGGTTTTATTTTATTCGCGAGGGAAACGGTACAACAAACCGTGTTTCCCCAGCCGAGTCATTCCCTAATAGAATCGGCCGGTTCGTTCCGCCGCGCCGCTTCTCGATTATTTTCCCATTCGGAATTTCTCTAAAGCTTTTCCCTCCGCAATTTAGAAGGACTTTTCACGTTTTTAAATTCCCCCCCCCCCCAACTGGCAACCTAATTGAACCGTTTTCTCTCTCTCTCTTTTTCGAAACGTACGCTCGTTTCATCTTCTACACATATATGTACAATCCAATTGCACGTCTCTCGGAATGATCCTTCACAGAATGCTCCGTTTTCCAACAATCTTCCTCCATCACCGCTGGGAAACCAGCCGAAAGAAAGAAAGAAAGAAAGAAAAGAAGCTGGAATCGCGCGTTCGTCAGTGGGAAATTTTGGAAAACCGTGACTGGGGGAGGAGGCAAATTTCATTTTGGACGAGGCTTCGAGTGGCTTCGAGTTCGTACGGCTCTCGTTGTCTGCAAATGCCCGGGCAGTCATTTATCGGGATCGGAAAAGGAAAGTAAAGTAAAGGAAAGGAAAAGAAAGGAAAGGAAAGGAAAGAAGAGACCCGCGATGGACTCGCGCGTATGTCGCGTGGAATTTTCAACAATCCCCCCGGTTCCGTCTCGGCTGAATCACCGTGACGACGGAATACAAATAGCACATCGCGGAGGGTGGTGAGAGGCCGATCGTAATGACAATCGCGTTTGTTGCGACACGAGATCACGCGATACCGCGCGCGTTATAGAGAGTGTTATGGTAATTTAGCACCGCGTCGACGATGGTACATATCCCTCCCCCTCTCCATCCCTTCACCATTGGATTGCGATCGCGTTCATTGTCCGTTTGCCGATGTTTCTGGCTCGCTACCAGGCCGCGACTTATTGCGATCGTTTCGCCGTGCAATTTGTTATTGCAAACAACAACAGTTTCGTTCGTTCGTTCGTTCGCTGGCCATATCGTAGTCGTCTATTAATATTTAACAAGCTCGAATCCCCTCTAGGCTAGTGTAAGGTTCGGAATCTCGCCGTACGATGCACGGAGGAGCGATACACAGCTATCGTTTATGGCCGATCGAGCGGAAATGATCGTGGTGCCGGCACTGGGTAAGGAGAAGTAATCCGGAAACCGTTCCCCGACAGTAAGTCGCACGTCGAAGCACGTTGATAAGCGTTGGAAAATGGAAATTGTTATGGATACACACACGTGTAGGTCCTTTCGCGACGACGCGCGATTGTCTCGTTCTCTTCGCTCTTTCTTTCTTTCTTTTTACCTGTCTGTCCGTATCTGTTGTGTCGTACGTATCGTACGTAGCTACACCGACGTGAAACGACCGTGAAGTTTGTTCCCTTTTTTTCTTTCCTGTCTCAGTCTCGAGAGACAGAGAACGAGCTTTAAATTTTAAATAAACGTCCTCCCGTCAAGATCGAATCATTGTGGAAAATACAGTATAACGCGGACTCCCGCGGACAATAGGAAAAAATCGCACAGGAGATCGAGGAAAATAAAAAAATCCCCGTTAGGCGAATTCTCAACATTTGTCGGCATGTTTCTCGACTTTTCTCGTTTGAAGACACTTTTCACATCTTGGACACGGCGTTTAGCGGCGAGCAACTCTATTCGAGCCTAAACAAAGATCTGTTGGACGTTGTTTAGCTAGTTTTCATAAATTCATCTGGTAATGGATGTTTCGTGTAAAGCGATATGTATCGTCCGCGTTACATTCCAGTGTGTAAATTCATCGTACGTGTCAGAGTTCGATTTTTTTTAATAAGAAGAGAACATCATCGACACGGATCTAAGCGATGGAAATGTGCGTTTTCGCATCACGATTTAGATTTCACGACTTGAATTGCCTTGTACTATAATTTATCAAATGTCTATTAAATTACAATGAAAATACGAGATACAGTAAATAATATTATATGAAGAGCTCAAGTTACTTTTTTGATTCAGAATAGTTTCTGCTTTTTTCTTTGGCAAAATCTTCAGTAGAACGATTTAATCATTATTATAAGGTCGCTGTAACATAATTGTTGGGATATAATAACTAAAATCATTAAGAACATTACTATTTAAATGATCGGAAACAATAATTAAACTAATTGATAGTTTCAATAACAAAAATATATATTTGCACGGTAAAAGCAAGTTTTTTAACAAGAAGTCGCCTACACTAACTGACTTCTGAGCCTTTTGTATATTAATGAACATAATACTCTTAATCGCTGCTCGCAAATTACTCTGAGTTTTATAATTTATACTTCGCAGAATACTTCGCTTCTTGATAATCGGTTAATAAGAGGAGCTGGAGAAAAAGATTCGACTTGGTTAATCTTAAGTGTTTAAAAAGTGCACAAAAAATGCGTAAAATTGGCCGATGGGAAACTCGCGTGTAACGATAAATCAATTAATTATAAAATTATAAATTGTGTATCGTAAAATGCGATGAAAAACACTGCGACCAGTATTCATACAACGCTATAAAATCATATAATGCTCGAGATAAATTCAACATTTTGACGTATCTCTCGACGTTTCGTTTCCCATCGTTTTCGAGCGTTAACATGTCTCTTAACTCGAACGTAATGAAGATATATTATACATATATAAAATTATATATATAATAATAATTATAATATATATATATATAATTTTACAATACGCATTATAATTTTCTATTTAATTGATTTATCGAGTTTCATAAATTCGTCTGACGATGCACGCATATCCTTCACGCGTTGGTAGCGATGGATCGGATCAAAGGAAGCTTGCCTGATGTGATTGATCAGCTATCGTTGATCGCCGTATCGATAGGTTCCGATTCGTTTTTAACGACCGTTTTCCTTAACACGCGGACAGAACAATATTCCATCCCTTCAACGCGGCGCTGTTCGCCGAACGTTGAACATTATGCGAAACTGTGGCAACTTGAGCGGCGCCGGTGTTAAAGTTTGATGCGAGCATTCACCGGACTAAACCGCGAACCGTTCGCTATTCACGCTGCTCATAGTTTAGCCAAACTCTGTCACTCGATCGAGAGGTACGTTAATAACTGGTCGGTCGCTGCTGCTGCTGCTGCTGCTGCATCGTCAGCAAAATCGCTGTTACCGTCTGATCGTTACCGAGCGATCGTGTCCCGGCCCGCGTGTTAATTTCGGATGCCGGATGCTCGCGCGTCACGCAATTATGACAACGTCGAGAGTCAGTTTCCAACAATGCAGCAGCACAAAGTGTCGTCGTTCTTCGCTCCGTTCCAGAGGAATCCATCCAGGAGTTTCTCTGGGCCAGAATATATCTCTTAATCCTCTGCGATCGAGACTGCGAAGAGGCATCGTGCTTCGTAAATTTAGGTAACCGCTACAATTGCAAAATTTCTTATAATCGCAACGACGATTCCTCAACGTGTGAGGAATAATAAAATTCTTGAGGATTAGAGGCAGTCGCCACTCGTCAGATTATTGTTCGAATAATTCGGGACAATTTACGCATAAACGTCTTACCATTGTTTCTTACGAAAGTTTATATAAAATGAAAGTGAAGAAAGATTGTTCAGGAGATTGAAATTGCGTGTATATTAACTTCTACGTGCTAGAGAAATACAATCGACTAAAGTTTCGTGCTAAATACCATTTAAACAGGATGATTATTTCCAATGCTGTATCATCATACTTTACTCGTTATTTCGCAATTAAATTACTAGTAGACGATACAAAAAATACACGTGATGTGATCAGTTGTGATTAAAGGATAAAATTTCCATCAGACATTGAAGAAAATAGAGAAACTTTGTAATACGATTTAATGTACAAGCTTTTATTTGTATATTCTGCGAAAAATTATTTAGATTTTTAAAAATACGCTGTAATTTCACGTCTACGAAATATCTAAAAAAAATTTATAAAGTAGTAATTTTTATCGTTTTAGTTCTAATATTAAAACATCTGTAAATAAAAATCGATGAGGCGAAAACTGCCTATTTGTGCACGTGGTTCAACACTGGAACTACCAAAATGGCCAAAATGACCAATCTGTAATTTTCGCGGGATATTTTACAGATAGTAAAAGTATTTTTATAGATTTAAAATATATAAATCAACGCTTGTGCACTTTATTGTATCGTAGAGTTCTTTATTTTTTTTTTTTTCTTTTTAACATCGCTGGATGGAAATTTTACGTTTTACTCACCGGTAGGTAGGTCTAGTATTAATCAGGGAAGAGGAAGCTTCAATACAACTATAACCGAAACCGAGCGCATTGTAAATCGAACACTGCTCGACCAAACGCTGTGGCACTGTTCGACAGTGAAATTTGAACAGCGCGATCGCGTTGCACGTCACTGAAACTTCTCTCGGTTAAGGAAATTTCTTGTTCGTAATGAAAGCGTTCGGCGAATAACGACGCCCTCACGCTGTGGCAATTTTACAACGCGATAAATAATTCCGGCGCGTTGCCTCTGCTCGATCGTGCCGGCGCGTTATATTATCCAGCGCGATATATTTCCAATTACCGGACGGTGCTTTACGCATGTTTCATAATTCAGTCTTGAAAGCGTTAATAGGAAATGGTGATCAGGCCCGTGAGCCTATATTCGTGTCGGCTCTTCTCTGGCAAGGCGTCCATCCGCGATGTCGAGGATCATCCAACCTCGAGGCCGACGAAAGAACATCTAATCGACAATTTGATATACGAATTAAATGAAAATCGACATGAAAAATGATGTTTATTCTTCATTTTAACATTTAACAGTTTAGTTGAAATTAAATTGAATTTAATGAAAAATCAAACTCAGCGTATAGAATCGCTTATGAAACGCTCTTTAACCTACGAACGTCATTGTCGATTTTAGGTTAGAAAACGCATGACGTCTCCCAGATGTCGTTGTATGTCAAGGGATTGATACCTAGCGAACATCTAACCATCAATTGACACACGAATTAAATGAAATTCGACACGACCAAAAAATAATATTAATCTTTCATTTAACATTTTAGTTAAGACGTCAAATTCCAAAATTAAATTAAATTTACATTAAATAGCTGTCTAATGAAGAATTAAATTCCAAATAAGTGTATAAAATCGCTTATGAAACGCTCGGACGTATTAACCTGCGAATTGTCGATTTTAGGTTAGAAAACGCATGACGTCTCCCAGATGTCGTTGTATGTCAAGGGATTGATATCTAGCGAACATCTAACCATCAATTGACACACGAATTAAATGAAATTCGACACGACCAAAAAATAGTATTAATCTTTCATTTTAACATTTAACATTTCAGTTAAGATGTTAAGCTTCAAAATTGAATTAAATTTAATGAAAAATTAAATATAAATCAGTATGTAGAATCGCTTATGAAATACTCGACGTATCAACTTGCGAACGTCATTGTTGATTTTAGGTTAGGAAACGCATGACATCTCCCAAACGTCGTTATATGTCAATGTCACAATTTTTAATTGTTTCCATTCCAAAAAAAAAAAGAGGAGTTTTATTCAGAATTACGTAAAATTACGTAATTTGTAATATGCGCCAAGGGAAACTTAAAAAAACGAAATCGATCACGCTTTCACGAGCATTGCTTGCATAAACAATGGGTTTTTTTGTTTCGTTAGCCTCAGCACGGGCAAAGAAAACAAGCGATGCGTTCGATCGATAAGTAATATATATATATAAGGACAAAACGATAATGAAACGCACTGAAATTTAATTAACTCTAAATAACAGTGTTTTAAACTTTCTATGTTCTTTTTTTTTTTTTTTTTTTTCTTTTTAATCGTTCCCGAACGGCAGAAACGACACAGTATTTTTGCCGTTATTAAATTTCGTTTCAACAAAACACGGCGGCGGTCTAACAATAACTGAAATTCCATGTAAAAAATTACGTTGTTTGTATCTTTTCATAATATTTCCGGACGAAAAGAACACATTTCGGTTATTTTGCACAGAGATAAATGAAATGTGTATAAATACAAGAGGAGATATATTCGATGTTACGAGGTTTACATTGTTCAAAAAAAAAACAAAAGGAAAGAAAAAGAAAAAATTGATTAAAACTTTTAATGGTTCTCTCTCTTTCTCTCTCTCTCTCAAGAATTAATTTGAAACGAATTCATTTTCTAGAAAACAAATTAGAGGGAATTCGAAGGAGATCTGTTTGTCCCTCCTCCGATTTATAAACGAACGTTTCACGTCGCGACACCGCTTAATTTCCAACAAAAACACCCAACTTCCGCTCCGAGTTCGTTCAATCCCCGAGAACGAGATCCGACTTTAAAACAGCAATCAACATTTTACGCGTTTGGCCTCGCACTAACATCCGCGCGCTTACGTCCGTGCGCCTTTTTCCGCGTCTCGTTTTGTTTGCGTCCGTTCGAAAGTGTCGGCCGATAAGAGAATAATATTCGAGAGAGACGGGCGATGCGATTCTCTGCAGCAAACGTCTCCGTCAGAGCCATTTATTCGCTGCTAAGCAGCGAATTTATTTCCAGAGAATAACGGCGAATCACCGTTCTTTTCTTTTTCTTTTTGCGTTAGTTTTCAATTGTCAGGGCAAATATTTCGAAAGTATAAAACCGATTTCGCGATTTCCTTTTGTTTTCCGTTTAGGCGGGCCTCGTCGAAACAGAGGAGGTGGGAGAAAAGGAAGCCGAAAGGGAAGCCTTTTGTCCCCGATCGTTCGAAAAAAAAAATCGCCAACGGCCATTTCTCCCTCGCGATGAAAAATCGTCGCATCTGACAATGATGTGTTTCCACTATTGGAGAACGCACTCCGTGAGCTTTCCGTTCGCTGAAACTGAATTTTCACATTGTTCGTTCGTTTTTTTCTTCTTCTTTTTTTTACGAGAATTTGAGAATGCCTTTCTTCTCTTGAGTTTCAAAGTATATATCTCGTCACGATACCGCGTCGACTTTTTTATCAGTCCAAGAGAAAGAACGATAAATTGTTACGAACCCCGAATGTTGCAAAATCTTGTAAATTCGTCTCTCTCCGCGTGACGTTATCTCTCGTCCCTTATCTATCATATTCCGTCTATCATATTTCTCCTCCGCTCTTTTCCAATTTCCCCCCGTCGGTGGGGAATAATCAAGCGGATGGCACGACCGCCTGACGGGCGGACAATTGAATCTGAAACCACGTTGCAACGACAAATTCGATGTAAATTCCCCGTTGGCGGGGACTGTGTGTGTTTGCAAGAAACACAGGGAAGGATATATCATCGATACCGGCGGAACGACGAGTCGATAAGTAATTTCACGAGTCGACGAGGAGAATCGCGCGTTCTCAAACGCGAGACAGACAGCTAGCCTAACGACCCCAGTTTCAACCACTCTCGCTCGTCGTCGGTGTATCTGCACGTTGATAAAATTTGTCCGCGCGCCGGATATCCGGCTGGAAATATCGACGGCGTTGCACGTGAGACAGCGGGCAGCGAGGGTGCATGAGGGGAGGAGAAAGGCAGAAGGTTGAAAGACGAGGATCGGAGAAACTCACGGGAAAGGAACAGACAGGACAGACAGACAGACAGACAGAGAGAGAGAGAGAGAGAGAGAGAGCCGTGAAAGCCGAGAAGAAGATTGCGGGGAAAAGCGGCGTATCGATCGGCCGCGCGTGACAGGACAGCTTTTCTCGAAACCGCATCCTCGATTACAAACCCCCGGCCAAACCGTGGAAACAAATCTGTGAAACGTTTTCCCCGACCGGCAGAAATTCTGTCCACGCGTGGGCGGGGACAGAAAGACGAAGATAGTCAGGCAGGGAAAATGAAGAGTAAAACGCCACGATAAATTCGCTAGAATTTCCAACGCTTTCATTCGACTCGCATTCGTTATACACATACACTGCTATCAATTCTCTCTCTCTCTCCCCCCTCCCGTTATTTCCATCCTTTTGTTCACCACCACCCGTTCCCTCTCCCTTTCTTTTCTTTCATCTCTTTATACCTTTATTTCATTTCGTGCATTTCTCGATTCACGGTATCACGGGAATTCAATTAATGCAATTGCGACGAATTAAAATCCCGGGAACCTGTTTTTAGATTTTCGTTGCTGCCTCTCTCTCTCTCCCTCTCTCTCTCTCTCTCTCTCTGTCTCTCTTTCCAACTCTCTCGTTTGATTACGACTCGTAGCGTTTTGTAACGAGTTTTCCCCTTTCGTTCAGCCGGTCCCGCTCCCCTCCCACTCCTCGGACTTTTTCCACCCCCGTCGATTTTGCACAATTTGCACTTGAACGTGCTTTTGACGTAAACGAAATAACGACAGCTTGAAACTGCGCTCTCGCCTCGCTGCGAGAGAATTTGTAAAAGCCGGGTCTCGTTGACCGTGGGGGGAAACGCCGACAGGAAATGGAAGCGAGAAAATTAATGAACCGACCTTTTCGATTGTTTCGATATACGAATATTGTTCAGCAAACGTGGTTGCCTGTTGGCTCTCGGTGTTTTCTTTCGTCGCTTTCCCGTTTCCCGCGGCAGCGAGATTTTCCCCGACTCTGTTTCTACTTGGAGGCCTTTTAACTTTCGACTAGATAAAAAAAAATAGAGAGAGAGAGAGAAAATGCGCTTGGAAAAGGGTAAACGGCAACGGCCGAAATAATCAGAGCACGTTCACGAATAATTAAGGGGAACGAAATATTAATACAGGTTTAATACAGTGTAATATCCGTATCAAAGTTTCGCAACGTGTATTAAAGGTCCGAATTCAATTGCGCCAGGCATTTCAATCACGCATTTAGCCCGGTTTGCTCGATAATTCCCTCTCCGAAACGGTTTCTTCTTTATGGGGAATATTTTCCGCGGGGTGTGCCGGCGCAATCTGTAATTCGTTTCAATCCTCCCGACAAGCTGCACTTGATTAAAAAGTTATTTGCAGTAATTTAATCGACGAGCTTGCAGCTTCTTAAAAAAGAAAAGAAAAAGGAAACAACCTAAAATTTTCCTTTCTAAACTTCCAACTATTATTAATTGTTAATTATTCGAGTCTCAAGGCCAAGGAATGGACTCGATTTGCAAATTATACCTCTTAAATACTTAACGTTTTCTTGCAACCCACGATTCATCTTTACAATATATTCTGATTTTTCTGATATCTTAGTTTATATTCCAATATATCCTTTTTTAACCAATTAACCGCTTTCTTTTAGTTTATATTCTAACCTCACTTTTCTTAGTTTTTATTCCAATGTATCCTTTTTAACCGCCTTCTCTTGGTTTATATTCTAACCTCATTTTTTTTTAGTTTACATTCTAATATATCCTCCTTAACCAATTGACCACCTTCTCTTACAATTATTGTATATTTTAACCTCACTTTTCTTAGTTTATATTCCAATATATCCTTTTTAGCCAATTAACAGCCTTCTCTTGGTTTGTATTCTAACCTCACTTTTTATAGTTTACATTCTGGTTTATCCTCCTTAACCAGTTAACCACCTTCTTTATATTCTAATCTCACTTTTCTTAGTTTATATTCCAATATATCCTTTTTAACCAATTAACCGCCTTCTTTTGGTTTGTATTCTAACCTCACTTTTTATAGTTTACATTCTGGTTTATCCTCCTTAACCAGTTAATTAACCGCCCTCTTTGCATCTATCTGTTGCTCTCGAACTTCTTAACACTTCTTAGCCCTTCTCCTTCTAATTACGCAACTTTCGTCCGCGAAACTTCCCCGAGAGTTTGCTCCCCTCGATCATGATCGCGACGAGCGGAAGAAAAGAAAAGAAAGAAAAGCAGATGTAACCGTAAGCTGCGATTGGCGATACGCGACGAAAGTTATCCGTACATATCGACGCCGTTGACGCTCGATAATTAGCCACGTTGACGTTGGTCATCGAGGCTTACCCCTATCGTGCTTGCAGACGACCAGGGGCGAAATGTCACGAGGCGACCATTGAACAACGATCTTCACCGTGCTGGTATTAATTGCGCGTTCTACGTATTCGACGTGCCTTTGACATTTCGCGTTTCGGTTACCGGCCTGTCGATTACTCCTTTTTGCCATTTCCTTTTTTTTTTTCTGCCCGGCGTTGCTGACTGAGTTCATTGCGCGGCATACGGGTGTCGATTATTCTCCCCTCCCTATTCTATTTTTTCTTTTTTTTTCACCCAGGTTGCTAACAGAATTCGTGGCAGCACGGTATATAGATAGGGGCGGTCCATTGTTTCTCCTTTTATCTCCCTTGCTTTTACTACCTTTTTTTTCGGGATCGTTGACAGAGTTCATGACACGATGCGGCGTCGATTATCTTTTTCTCGATTATTTCTCTCGTCTCTTCTTTTTTTTTCTTTCTTTTTTCTTTCCGATTATTTCTTCCCCCCCCCCTTTTTATGAATTGCTTGTCGAATTCGATCGAACAGAGTCGATTAGTATTAGAACTTGTTGTTAGTCGTAGTTTTAGTGATAAAATTAGTTTTGTTATAAGTGACAGTCAGATAGGGAGAAAAGCTCAGTGTCATCGGATATAAAAAAAAAGGATGTGTGAAGTTTGACAGAGTGAGTTCGAGCTTTCGAGAAGTCAGTCGAAGAGTCGAGAAACCGAACAGTTGAACAATTCAAGAGTCGAGAAATCGAGCAGTTGAACAATGGAAGAGTGTCAGAGTGTCGAATTGTCAGTGAGATAATCAAGTAGTCGAACAGTTTAACAGTCGGACAGTGAAAGAGAGACAGACAAAGAAAGTTATCGAGAATCATTGCTAAGAAAAAATCATTTTTAACGATGATACTTTTAATCCTGAGTTGATAGACTTGCAATTAACTTAGGCGATAGTTTCAATATCGCGATACTGTTAATCACACATCGTCGCGTATCACACAACAAGACATCAAGATATTTTCCACGTTATTCATCTTCGATTACATCTCATCTTCAGCAGCTACATTTTTCTTCTCCCCTGGATTGCTGACGTAGATGATGCGGATACAGGGGTGGTAGGAAGTGTGTCGACGATGGAGAGACGTGGCCGAGGGAACAGAGCGTACGCTCGATTCAGCCGTCGCGTCCGCTTTTATTTCGACACAGTTTCACGCGGCACGCGCAAGCCAAGAGACCGGCAAATGAGCGGCGTTCGTTAAATTTTAATGAAGTCTCTGCACACGCCGAAGCTGAATTGTTTGCCGGTTACAGGTAAATCGGATCCCGCTCGGAGTTCAACGCCGGGCATAATCCGCCGCTGGAAATAATTAGAGGATCCCGCGCGATTCTATAATATATAATATTTTTCTCTTCTCCTTTCTTCTCTTCTTTGCTTTCTCTTTTTCTTTTTTATTTTTGTCGAGAATTACCCACGCAAGAGAGCATCCTCCATCCTTAAATAAGCGCGTTAACCTCTTGATCGTCGTGCGCGCCAATCCCTGTACCCTAAATAAAAGCGAAATTAATTTCGATTTCTTAACAGTGACATGTAGAATCATTTTCTATCACTAAAAAAAAATCGAAAAATATATATATATATATATTCTTCCTTGATTTTGGATTTATTCGAAGAAATGGCAAGAAACAAAATTCGCGTGCGAAAACTGTAAAATTCCATTCTGCCCAACTATTTACTTCCAAGCATACCACACCATAAATAAATATTAGTTTCATTGTATATAATATATATGTGTATTTTTTAGACTATAAATTCATAACATTTCGAATTTAACAAACATGCATATAACTTTTTTAATTTTTTCAATATTTAGTATTTGATCTATTGTGCGGCAACCCTATTGTGAAAATCAAGTGTTTCTCTTTTTTTTTGTGCAAATTATATCCTAATTGATTGTGACTCACCAATTATGCAAGTAAAATGTATTTAAATTATTAGTAAAAGTACATTTTTCTTAAAATTGAAAATATACGCGGCGATCAAGCGGTTAAATAAACGTTGTATCGATCGAAGAATCCAATTGGCGGTAAGAGTTTGCTTTTTCTTTTTCAATGTCCAACAACATGTTCGAACGAACGTCAACGACGTTTAATATATTTCCCCGGGAAGATTTGGAGAATCGATTGGGGAAAAAAACGAGAGGGGGACCCTCTAATTATTTTGATTGATGTACTTAGCGAATCAGCTTCTTCTGCCGTTCAGGATATCATCGCGTCGCCGAAGAGTACAAATTCATTACATTGATGAGCACTGAGTTGCACAACGAGGAAATACGAGGCTTCGTAGCTTTGCGATATAATTCATTTCATTTCCTATCACGCTCGTCGCGCGTGCGAAGTTTTGTACTTCTGTGCCGCGTGTTCTCTATTTAACGTCGTCGCTTTGACGACAGTGAAAATCAAGCCCGACGAATATGAGTCTGTCGAGAGGGCATGTTCGCCACCGTTTATCGAGGCAAACTCTCCCACCACGGTTGAAAAAATTTGACGCAAATATATATATATATATACATCGACCGATCCAATTACGAGTCGCGAAACGTTTACCTCCTAGATACGTCTGGTATCTAGGATCATTAACGAGGAGAAAACGCGGCAACCGGAAACGTTCAGGTCACAGCCCTAACCGTCGATAACTCTGGCAACTATCGAGAATTCTCTCGCGGATCATCGTATTTAATGAAAAGCCGCGGACAAACGAGCGAAATGCGAATGCTCGTAATCAAACGATTCCCCGTTGAAACGGGAAACGGGTAAATTAATCACCCTATCAGATACACACACACACACATACACACGCGGATAAAAGCAGCAGCTGCATATCCTTTGCTAGCCATTTCCACTACCTTTCAACGAAAAAAAAAAAAAAAAGAAATAAGTAGGAAGAAAAAAGAAGAGTAAGGAAAGGAAAAATTATCGCCGACCATTCGCTAGACGACTCGCTTCTCCCAGGACGATTCGCGGACAACGAGAAGGGCGCGAGTCGACAGCTAACGCGTCGTTACTTCAATTTTCCGAGTCGAGGTGAGAAAAAGAAAAGAGAGAAAGAGAGAAAAGGACGAAAGAACGCGTGGTAACGAGCCACCATTTTGTCTTGATGGTCGCATTAGGCGCGTTTTCAATGGAGGGCCTCGGTTGTTTCGCCATGGCCATTGTTCGTTGAAACCCGAACAACGAAGACGAGAAGAGTCTTGATGGAAAATATGGGGGGGGGATGGGATAGACGTCGCGAGGCGAAAGTGCGGTGCAACACGACCCCTCTTCCGTTAACGTATTCCCTTCGGCCGCGTATTAGCACCAGGAATGCAAATAATTGTTCGGGTTGCAGCGTGTACCAGGAGTAAGCCTGGAATGTAAATAGAGCCGACTTGAGAGAGTGGCTCCTCTTCCTCTCTCTCTCTCTCTCTCTGCACTGACGTCGATGTATTGACCTCTCTCGGTGTTACGTACGTGCCAAGATTCGTACGTTCTGGTCCTCGTCAGTGTAGACGCGCGATTGCGTGGTGTGCAGCGAGCCACGGGAGAGGGTAGCATCCCCCTTTTGCTCGACATTCGTATCAACGATGCGAGCGAAGAGTTTCCCAACCCTCCGAATCAAGCCGAATCTCAACGATGGTTTGGCTTTCGTTAGACCGGGTGTTAATTCGCAGCGATTTTCGCAGCGAAGGGCTGTGTTTCTCGAGACTGTGTTGGATCGAGACGAATGTATATACGTATATACTGCTCCGAAGTAACGTCAAACGCGTGCAACTGGCAAACTCAAAGGCAGCTGTTGGCAAATTTCTATTTCTAACGTTAATTCGAGCGATGTGCACGCTATTACTAGACTCGTCCAAGATGCCAATATGAATTTGTTATCATTGCAATTGATATTATATTGAAACATTATCCGCAGTATACACCATGTTTAACGTATCTTCGATTTTCGTTCATATTTTTTTTACGATATAGCGAAACGTACGAGCCCATAGAGAAGGCTGTTCCATGAAATGAAACAGGGGAGAAAAAAAAATGGCGGGCTCGAGCGACGATTTTGCGAAAGATGTTACGAGAAGAATTCAAAATAATTAGGTAGAACAAAAGCAACAGAAATTGGTGAGGACTGTACCTTTTCTTCGTTTGCAGTACGCGCCAATATATATTCTTGTATGTTTTATACTGCGTTAATTTCTTCACTCCATTATAGTGACGAAAGTATCGACATTCACTCGAATTATGTATCTCCATGGCACTCACGTGTTAAACGAAGCGCGTGAATAAAACTATTCTTGCGTGTTCTATACTGCATTAATTTCTCCATGCTATTATAGCGACGAAAACGATTGAGAACAAATATTGAAAAATGTCGAAAGTATCGACATTCACTCGAATTATGTACGTTTCTGCTAATCTTGGCATAATCGTCGGTCACCGGTCACCGACCCCCATTTGGCACTCAGAGTGTCAAATTATTTCTCAGATATTACCGCGAAGTTGAGATCCAACATTATCTCTGACAATAACAAACTTTCTCCTCCTCCGTTTGGAACTTCTTCCGCGAAAAAGAGAACGTCCCAAGCATCCGAACTTCTCGTATATATTGCGCGAAATTAATCGTAACCTCGGCGCAATTAAATCTACGTCGTCCACCGGCAACGTCGCCCGCAAGAAACGAAAGCTCGTCGCCGCTGCTCCTTGCTTGCTTTCGCTTCCTGCAAGAAGCAACGCGCCTGCCATTCGACCAGAGAGAGAGAAAGAGAGACTGTTGTGACACTCGCGAAATTCGTCGAGTGTCGCCGCGAAACTGAAGAGAGAGAGAGAGAGAGAGAGAGAGAGAGAGAGAGAAAGACGACGACGATTCCCACCGAGAGCGTGTACGGCGCGGGGGATAACTCGGAAGTTGGAAGGAAGGAACCGGAAGTCCGCAGGGGACCGAGACTTCTTGCGCTCGTGTGTGGATACGCGAGCAACGAGGGGGGAAGATTCGGCACCAAGGACAATACAGTGCCGCCTATTCCGGTCGCGCGACGCGATTAATCGCCGCTACGCCGCAAGAATTAATTGTCGACGCGGCGATAATTCATCGTGGCTTCGCTCTGCCGCAATATTTCACCGGCCGGAAAGGATTTTTCGCGGTTGCCCCCGAAACGAAAACCACACCACCGTCGTCCGAAGGAAATCACGGACGGATCCGGTTCTTTTTTCCCCCGAGGAAAAATTTCGCGGGCGGATACTACGTCTAGTTTGTCACCCCGTATGCGAGAGTTAAAGTTATCCGGACTGTTTGATATAATCTTCGTCCGATGCCTCGAATAATTCATAAACGTTTCTGCGACAGGCTATAATTTGTGTCCAACGTGGAACAGAGTTCTCGAGAATTCGAGAAAAAAAAGATATTTAAATATGTCGACAACATTTGCCGGAGCAAGCTCTGAAAAAGTTGTAGCAATTTGGGAATATTCAGTCAGTTCAAGATGATCATGTGATCTGCTATTGTAAAATGTAGATTTATTTATACTACTTCTGTGTACAACGATCAAGGCATCTAATTTAATGTAATTACTTCGTTGATTTGTCAATTGTCGCTGAAACATAAATTACATTGTAGTACTCCGATACTAATATGAGTAAAACTATTTCAAACTTTATTATTGTATAATACTATTAATATTAATAATTATAATATTATATTATACTGTATATAATATTAATATAATACTGCATAATACTAATTATAATAGTATAGATTTCAGATTATATTACACTATATTTTAATAGTATAATATTAATATTTATATTACACTATAATAGTGTATTATAATAGTATAGTATAATAGTATAGTATAAATTTTAAATCACATTATTATGTAATACTATGTTATACTATATTATTATATAATACTATACCATACCATTTCACGTTATACTAACTATTTCACATTATTCGATACTAATATGAGTAGAACTATTTCAGATTGTATTATTATATAATACTACACTATGCCATACTATTTTGAATTATATTAACTATATCGCTATTATTCGATCCCAATATGGTTAAAATTATTCCACAGGTAACAATTCCAGAGCAAATAAACGTGATCGTGAAATCTTCAATCAAGGAGCTGTCGAAACACACGCGACAGCGTTGATTTAAATTTCAAATTAATTTAAATTGCTTTAAATTCTAGGAGTACTCTTCGATGATAAATTTAATAAACAAAGGCGATTCGCTAACTATACGTAGCGGAAATTTTTTGCGCTTTGCGAGTCCTTCGCTCCAACTGTAAAAAACACAGCAAGATTCACACGATCGCTGCCGTGACCTTATCAACCGACGACTTAACCCTGCCGCCGCGAGGTCTTTTCGATTAGAGATAAGAGAAATCCGTGGCACGGTTCGAGGAAGAAGGTATTTACGCGTACGCGACGTCTCTCTATTCCTTAGGAACGCGGAACGTAATACGCGGTTTCCGCGGTTTGATTTGCGGCTTGCGCTTGGTTAATGTGATTGGAGTTGATTAGGAAGATTGATAACTTTATGAGATGGCTGGAGATTAGATGGTTGAAGTTTGGAAGGTTTATGGCGATGTTGGATTCATCGAGACAGAGGAGGGCACGTCTCGTCGATTTCAATGGTGTTGATCTATGTTTTCCAATCCATCTGTGTATTCTAGGGTATTTCAACTTATAAAGCTCTCTGTTGACTTTGATCTTCAAGATTTAATTAATCTTTAATTATATCATTTTGGTATATATTAGAAGCTTATAATGATATAATAAAGTACATCATCGGTTTCAATGATCTTGATTTATATTTTCCAAGTCGGTGTTATTTCATTTATACGTGCTTACGTATAACGTGCCTCTTTAGTTTTCAAGATTTTTGAATTAAACTGTTTTACTGACAAACGGTACGCTATTATCCGCACGATATAACAAAATATTTCCTACATTATCGATTTCAATGATTTTCATTTGTATTTTACAAATCAGTCGCGTCATTTATACGCACCTGTATCTTGACTTTAATTCTCAAGATTTGATAACAATACTTTTAATTATATCGAACGATGTATATATAATCTAACGATATAATAAAATATTTCATACATTGTCGGTTTCGCAATTTATATTTCCCAATTATATTTATATTTCAGTGTTATTTTATTAATACGTACTTTACTACTGAAGAATGTTATTTTTAATTAAATCATTTCACGAACAAATGATACGCCTGTAATCTAACGATATGATAAAATATTTCATACATTGTCGGTTTCAACAATTTATATTTATATTTCAGTGTTATTTTATTAATACGTACTTCAGCACTGAAGAATGTTATTTTCAATTAAATCATTTCACGGATACGCCTATAATCCAACGATATAATAAAATATTTCTTCATGCATTGTCGGCTTCAACGATTTCGACATATATTTTTTCCCAAGTCGCTGGTCGTGTTATTTCATTTGCGCGTGCTTATAAATTGCTTCTTGATTTTAGCTCTCAAGACTTGAGACGACAAGCTTCAAACGTTAAAAACGTTATTTCTAATTAAACCATTCTACAAATGGTTACGCTATATAATCCAAAATGATACGATGGAATATTTCACGTGTTATAATCTAATCCGGATCTAGAAGATCCGCAAGCTGTAACGTTAACGTTCTTAATCTACGTGGGGGGGAGGGTTTAAAATAAACGGGGGGCCCAAGTTTCCCGGGACAGGAGCGTGACTTTTTCCGCAGTTTCGCGATTTTCAGTTTCGCGTGTTCATTTACTTTGATACTTCTTGATTTAGATATTCATGAGAGCGAGAAAAGTTCGGATCTTAATTAAAACTTGGCAACCTCTCGGTGCTTTTTAATAGCCGTTGACATGTCAGAAACTCGGCGAAGACCGGGGGGGAGTGTCGATATTCAAAGGAAATACTTTGAAAAATCGATAATCGACGCCTCCAGGGCCCAGGTTATCTTTATCGTCGTCCACTGAAAACTTTAATAAAAGCGGAAGACAAGATATTTGCCTAACAGCGCGAGAGAGAGTTTATATACACACACTGCTCACAGAAATTAGAGGATATTTTAAAATGACTAGCAAGCATTAAAAAAAAAGAAGCTTTCGATTTTTTTTTTTTTTTTTTTTTTTTTTTATTAACATCGAACAGCTTTCTTTGACTTGTCGTTTTTGCTTTTCTGATGTTCTTGTTTAATAAAAAAAAAAAAAAAAAAAATTAAATGCTTCTTTTTCTTTTATCACTTCGTGTTCAGTTTGAAATATCGCCCAAGTTTTGCGAACAGTGTACAAATGAAATATTCATTGAGCTACGTGTTACAGTTAGCTTAGCTAGCACTGTCAAGTAATTCAAATTTAAAATAGGAAACGCGTGCCCATAACTCATGCATGTAACCATTTTGTCATGTAACCAGCGTTAACAACTAACAGCTTCGCTGGTTGCAATGTTCAGCAACGTATAATAACAAGCTGTAGTTATTAATGTACTTGTTTCGAGCTAAAAGTCTCATAGAAAAATCCACTGATTGTGTACAACAGAATGTGTCATGTTCAAGTATTGCAATTCTCTAATGATTATAAACTAGAACGATTGCTGTTTTCAACCATTCAGGTTCGAAAAGGTTTCCTACTTTTCGATTCTCAAACCTTTTACTACTCCGCCTGTACCAACTTTGATAATTCTCCAATCGTTTCTCAGTCGCCATATTTTTCAATGTTCTAATTTTCTACGTTCGTTGTACACTTTTGCGCGAAAGCACGTTGTAAGTAGATTTGATCATTCGAATCCTCTGTAAGTATTTCGAACAGTAAAATAGTTGTACACTTTTAAGTACAGTTAAAAAAAAAAGAAAGAGGTACACTGATCGAACCTTGTTCGAAATTGTTCATTCAGAGGATGGGAATTTGTCTTCGAATCATTTGTAATAGTATTTGTTGTCATTTTCGTTGTAATTTCGATTCATAACTGACTATACATTCGTCTTACGTGTACAGTAGTATACACTACAAAATTTCATCATTCGTAGAAATATTTAATATTCGTGAACATTTCGCTATTCGACTCGGTTTAGGTTAGGTTTTGGGTTAGCTTGGTAAATATTCATTCGAAACTAATTTTTTGAAGATCGAACATTTCTGTTCTAGTAACTGGTAATATTCCAGCCGAAACGAACTTCACAACTCGTACAACTTTCTAAACGCACGTTGCATCTGATTGCAGAAACTACAAACGATCGGCGAGGATTTCTGCGGGCTGGACGTGAATACGCCACTGGGCGGCGAAGACCCGATGGAAGGAACCCCGGTGCTCACCTTCAACACGCATTTGACAGCGGTTGCCGCCACATCGACCGGCGACTACACGGTCGTCTTCGTGGGCACGAACGAAGGCCACCTGAAGAAGGTCAGTGCACGAGTACATACTCTCTTTATCTCGCCGATCGAAGAGAGCCGTGAGAGAGAGAGAGAAAGAGAGAGAGAGAGAGCAAGAGCGTGCTCTCGAACTCGGTAGCTGCTCGTTTCATTAGGGCAACCTTCGTTATCCGTTCTCGCCTGCATATTTTCCACAATCTAATTCTTCCGTAATGACCTTCGACCGGCACGGCGAGGTTATTTTTAACGCTCTTTGACCTTTCACCTCTGGACACAATGCGTCGATTCTTTACACTGAGGCCACTGCTCTCCGCGATCGCGTCGTGCTCTATTTTTTTTCTCCTCCTCCTCTCTCTCTCTCTCTCTCTCTCTCTCTCTCTCTCTCTACGCTTGATATTTCCGCCGCGAGCGGCTCGTTTCGCCAGCTCTTTGTAATACTACCGATTATATAGTTATAACGGCAAGCAAGTATTCGGAAACGCGAAACGCGACGGAAAACGAGGTGAAAGGGTGATCCAAGAACGCTTGCTCGTCCTCGTGTGAAAATGATAGGCTTTCACTCCTCTTCTGTGAGAATGTACGATTTCTGCCGAGATCTTTGCTGAGTTTTGTTTCAACGCCGTATTTGCCGAAATGAGTTGGCCATGAAATGACCAATTTATAGCTTTTGTTAAAGTTCTACATAGTTTTATACATTTATTTTTATACACGTATCCTTTTATTAGCGTATGGACGTGAAACAGCGTGTTTTTAGAGTGTTTGAATAATTCAAAAGCCACTCCACTCTATTTTTCTATTTTACTTTATTTTTTTTTTTTTACTTGGAAATTTCATGCTTTAATCTAGTGATAAATTCAAAGTCTTAAATAGTTAAACAAATCGTTTCTCCAAACATTCTATTCCTACCGTCACTCTCAGAGCAAAAAGAAAAAAGGAAGAAAAAACGTACAGATGTAGAATTTCGTACGGACGAAGAAGATTTTCAAGTAGCTCGATCCGCAATGATACCCCCGAAACGAAACTAATCGGAGAACTAGTGAAACGGATGGAGCGGTGCAACGCTAAAACCAACGATCACGAACGTTCGAGCCCATTGGATTTCCGGGGTCGCCTATTGCTCTCTTTCGACGTGATAATTAATCAAGCACCGAAACGCCGGCGAAAGTAATCACAATAGATATATTAATGCGAACGACAGAATTGGGGGTTACAGTGAAATCCGCTTTCTATCCGCGTTCCATTAGCCTGCAGGTTAGCCATTACGCGAGTATCGTTGCTCGCGAAGCGTTAACGCTTAACGAAGCTAATGGAGTCTCGTCGCCAACTTCAACAGCTTCTGAAACTCCTCGGAAGTCGGAACGGAAACTACACTCTCGAGCATCTCGGCCGAACTTGCTCGATCGTTGTCGCCCGTCGATTGTTGGATTAAGGCCCACTGTCCGCGAGACAGAAGCTCAACGGAAGCGTAAGCGTTATATCTAGTTATAGCTGTTGTCAAACGTAGGTGTAGCAAGACACGCCTGATATTTCGCTCGTCAACGACAGTGAATGTTATTTTTCTCACGAATATCGCGCGATTAATTGATCATTCGCCAAGAGATCGTGAATCGAATCCGCCAGCCGCGTAATTGGCTGTTGGCTGCGACATAGCTGGAAAAAAAAGAAAAGAAAGAAAAGAGAAAAGGAAACAGCACGCTGGAAATTACGGGGGGGGGGGAGACGATCGTTGGAAAAATGATTCTGGACCGTGTGCTCGGATCGTTATCGTTATCTGCGCGATGGATGCAGTTCCACGAACGCGATATCTCGCATTGGCGACCCCCCTCGAATCTGTCGTGATTAATCACGATTATCCTGGCTAAATCCTCTCCGATTTCTTCCGGTTTCTCGGACTCGCGCTTCACGTTTCTCGTGCTTTATTTTCGGAATTATGTTACACGATCCTCCTTCACGCTGGTGAACGATCCTCCGCGCGGCAGAGACTCCGGCGGCTTTTTTGGCCACGAGAAGACTCGCAGTTTTAGCCGAGGGGTTAACCCTCGGCCGTATCAGGCTGGGATAATCGACGATCTTCTCCAAGAGGTATATCCCTCGAATCTTTACGTACCGATCTTGGACTCGTTTCAACGGACAAGACCTGTTTTAATGGTTTCCACTCTTCCGGGGACGACGATTTAACTTTTCTTTTCTTTCTTTTTTTTTTTTTACCATTTTTATACCGTTTTTTTTACAGAATTAAGGGAGAAAGATTTCAATTATTTCTCGAATTCTAGATTCAAATCTTAGATTCCTCGTTTCTTGTTCTCTTATTGAATTATAATTTTCCAGTATACCGGACGATTCCTTTGCCAAAGGAAATTTAATTGTCTCGGCTTGTCTGTGCGAACAGAGGTAGCTGCGTCTCTCGCAGCGAATAAAATCCGATCGCGATCGTCCAGAGTTAGAGGTCGGCCGCTTAATGACGAGAGAGGGACACCGTTGGTCATCCTTGGTAGCGTAAAGGTTAATCACAATCGCCGCGGCTAAGTTCTCGCCGATTTGTTCCGCAATCTCGCGTCAGAACACGTAGTTGTGCCGACGTTGGTCGATTCGAAACGGCGAAGAAGAAGCAGCACGGAGAAAGAAACACGGTCGGCAGATTACGGATCTGCCTGGTGGCGGTTCGCTTCTCTCGCTATCTCGTTCCAGCGAGGCTGTCTGTGCGCTCTCTAGGAAAACCAGCGTCGTGCATTTCTTCCAATTAATCACAATTACCGACCGAGGACTTCTTCAATTTGTTCTGCAATCTCCACTGTGTTGAACAGTTGATGACCGAGCCCCTGTTGGGAAGATCTCGCGACAATCGCGTTGGATCGGCGTTGTCCGCTTGTCTTCGAGCATAAAATCTTTCCCAGTTTTCGATCAATTCACTGTCCAACGGGTTTTCTTTTTTCAGAACTTCGGTAACTTGGAACATTTCAGTTCCGTTTAACGACAGTTTGCTTTGGAAATTTATTCTCTAACACTCTGGGATGATTAGCTTTCAATCACGTTTGCAGGAAAGGCTATTAACGCTGGCGACTAAAGCATAAAATTTCCATCGGAGATGTTAGAAGTGAAAAAATAGAAAAGCTTCACAATACGATAAATTACTTTCAATTCATATATTTTGCGAAATGTCACTTTAATCTCTGAGTATACACTGTCTTTGCATTTATAAAATTTCGAACACAAAATCACGAACTGATCATTTTCATCGTTCTAGTATTGACTTTGAATATTTCGTCTTCATAGCTTGCGAAATTTATGAGATTTATAAAATTTCGCTGTTTTGGAGATTTTTTATTTTTTTTAGATTAACAGCTATGTTAATGTAAACGCGTAAACTTGGATCTGGTCTTAATGATTCATAAATATTCAACAGTTACACGACGCAGATGCAATGTCACTGGCACTGCATTGTAGTCTACAGGTGCACGGGAAATTCTGCAACATCACCTTGAGCACACGATTACGCGCGCTATATTTCTATGTTATTAAATAATTATCGCGATATATTGCTCTGCGTTTTTATCCTATTAATCTTCCGATTATTACCGTTGATTTGACAGAATCCCAACGCGAATTAAACCTTCCATTGTAGCGAAATCTTCCTCAATAACTACTGACTTTGTACAATACACATACCAAGACATCCAGTAATTTGAATTTTTACAGCATCTTTCAGTTATCAAATGATTAAACAAAACTACTGCAATAAATAAATGAATGATTTTAGTAAACGAGTAATCTATATTCAGTGTCTGATAATTTTTGTCATCCAACGTGAACTTAGCTCGAAACCTAACCTCAATAGCTAGTCGTGTAATGCCTACATATGTTAAGACACTCAGTATTTGAAAATCACAATTATTAAACGATTAAACGAAACCACGGCAATAAATAAATGAATGATTTTAGTAAACGAGTAATCTATATTCAATGTTTGACAATTTTTGTCATGTAAAATCAACTTAGCTCGAAACCTAACCTCAATAGCTAGTCGTGTAATGCCTACATATGTTAAGACACTCAGTATTTGAAAATCACAATTATTAAACGATTAAACGAAACCACGGCAATAAATAAATGAATGATTTTAGTAAACGAGTAATCTATATTCAATGTTTGACAATTTTTGTCATGTAAAATCAACTTAGCTCGAAACCTAACCTCAATAACTACGTCGTGTAATGCAACCAATAATTTGAAAATCGCAGTCCTTCCCAACTATTAAATAATTAAAGGAAACCTTGAGGTAGAAGGTTATTTAACCATAGACAAGTAATTAATCTATATTCAGCGTCCAAGAATTTTCGTCGTCCAACGTCATTCTATCTATCGTATACGAATAAACAAAACCTGGCTGGAAACCTGATTTCGCTTGAGTTACGTCGTGTAATACATACCCATATTGAGACACTCAATAATTTAATATACGGCAGCGCTTCGTAATTATTGAATGATCAAACGAGACCTTGAGGTAGAATCTAGCCACCTCGATAAATAAATGATTCTACTAAATAATTAACGTCCAACGTCTAACCTGTATTCAACGTCCAAGAACGTTTTCTACCGAACGTTCTACCTTATATGTAGATAAACAGAATCTTGCTCACAGTCTTGCGTTTATGATGTTACATTGCTCTTACGTCGTCTCGTGTTCCCTATCGATTATGGACAAGTCGAAAATCCATCAAGAAAGTAGCAATCTGAAACTTTTATCGCCAACGTGTGCCGTGACGGTAACCTATCGTTTCCCTCGTGCTGCAACGATCAACTTCACTAGATGGTAATCGTTGAATCGATCGTGAAACCGGTGTCGCGAAGTGATTATCGTTGCAAAGGAAAAACGCGTGATCTCTAGCTAGCAGAGACTCAAAGCGCGCTTTGAGAGAGGAACGAAGGGAGAGGGAGAGGGATTCGTCCTGGAAAGGAGCCCTTGGGTTCCAGGGAAAATTTGCAAGTTAACGAAGTTTCGCGCGGCAACCTCCCCCTCCCCTCGGTCGGTCGTTATTCATCGTGATTAATTAAAGCTACCCTTGCCGGGCGGTGGCCGCGGATCGCCGGGCTTCGATTATAATTATCTGTGTGCAAACGCGAAAGTCAAATAGCTCCGCGAATGAGCCGCAAATACGCCGTGTAAATTCGTTGAAAGAAACGTTGAAAGAAGGTGGCCTGCTGAGAATACGCCACGTTGAGAGTTGCCGAAGGGTAAGGTCGGTGAGAGCCCACCCCTGCGCGCCTCTTTTTCGCCACCTCGGTGATTCCTCCTGCCGGCTATTAAAAATTTATCCACGGCCACGGGGAAATCTTCGGATGCCGGAGCTAACCGATGTCTAACGCGAGACGTATGAAATTTCAAGAGAGAGGATCATCGTAAAGAGAGAGAGAGAGGAAAAGAGGAGGGAAGTTAAGAAAAAATTGGTCAGTGATTTGGGGGATGAAAACGCTGTTCCCCGCGTCTCGCTTTTGATCTTGTCTATCACTGCCTCGCGCGATTAACTGCCAGCGAATTTAACTCGCATTCAGCGTCGCGGGGATATTTTCGAATTATTTTCTCTCCGTCTGTGCCATTTTCTTTCTTCGTGCGATCGAGACTCGACGAGATTTTGTATGAGACGAATCAATGAAACAATTGGTTTTACTTGAAGGAATAATTGGACCAATTGAGGGTTTGACGAACAGAGATACAAATTTATTTAGCCACTAATTACGAAATCATCTCGGATGTGCAAATCTGCTTTTTTCCTGCCTCAAAGAAATTATGAAACCTCGGATTTTCTCCGCTACTCC
This sequence comes from Tetragonula carbonaria, assembly GCA_032399595.1. Taxonomy (NCBI): domain Eukaryota; kingdom Metazoa; phylum Arthropoda; class Insecta; order Hymenoptera; family Apidae; genus Tetragonula; species Tetragonula carbonaria. The sequence goes on along the minus strand of JAUCRC010000012.1, from coordinate 11,439,501 downwards.
CGGACGAAGTAATTGAAATGCAAATTTGCGTGCCATTTATTAAACACACACACACACACACACACACACGGAACACGTCAGAAATGATTTTCATATCACTTAATCGAGCAATTACAATGTCGCAATTCGATCGCCCGGAGCGCGAAGAAGCCACGCAAAGTTGCGGTAAACATTCTAATTAGAACACCCTTGTACTCGCGATTAGCGGCTGCTATTACACCGTGACTATTACCGAAACGAATAAGTTTCGACGTAATTAGGCCTAATTTAACGTGCATCCAAGAGAGACTCGATTTCGAGAGACACGTCCAAGGGGAGACGTTTCTCTTCTTCTGTCTCCTTTTTTTTCTTTTTCTTTTTTTTTTCATTTTTCATTTTGACAATGCTTGCTGCTTCTTAATATAAATTCCACTGGAGACCGAAGGGAACTTTTTTAATTAGATTTTCATTCTCCGCGGAAACTTTCCCACTTATTACTTTGCTACTTTATCGCGCAACGAGAGCATTTTATACTCCCGGACGTTTCGCTGTCCTTAATATAAATAACATCCCCTGTTGTAACTTCGTAAATTGATAAAACCATTCGAACGAAGGAGATCCTCTAATTAATTCGTGAACGAACGCGAGAGGGGAAATGGAACACGCTGAAAGACGATGATAAAGACGCGACCAGGGACTAGGAGGAGGAAGAAAAAGACGGACAAATTAGAATGGCAAAGGAAACGAAGAGCAAAGGTGACGAAAAAAGAATTTTAAAACTGCGAGCGAACAATGAGGTCAAAGGGCGAGGAAGAAACGCTAGCTAGGAACAAATAGCTGAAAAAGACAAAGGAAGGAAGCAAGAAACGAGAAAAGTAAGAAATAAATTCCTTTTTTTCGCTGAACTTGATCGACGTGTTCTAATTATCCACGTGATTAACACGTTCGATCTGTGGACCATCGGTGGTTCATGCGTGTGTTTCCAATCATATTTTCAAATTTAATTTAAATTCGCATATTATAAGCACGTGCAAATTATATTACATAATTTTATACGACATTCATATATCATAATTTAAATATAATTTAATTATTATTTAAATTAACCTGAATAAGCGAAGTTACGGAAGGAGGCTAAATAACAATATTCATTATTAATCTTAAAAGAAAAAAATAAATCGCGTTATTTCATCGTATTTTCAGTTTTAATTGTACGAGAAGAAAAAGAAAATTCTTCGATGCGAATGGTCATTGCAACGGGCAACAGAAGCTGCGCGAATATCGAAAAGCGCGCTAGATTGAAACGATCGGTTCGGCTTTATAAAAAAAATATATATAAATTTTTATATACAAAAAAAAGCACAAGAGAATATGAGAAAATTAATAAATCGATCGGAGATGAGAATCTCTCCACGTTGGTCCATCGCTCGTGGATTCTCGCCGATGTTTTACCGATCTTACCGACGGTGCACGATCTCGCTTTTGGACATTCGCGTTAAGTAACCGCGATTTCACCTTTCGTTTTGTTAGCAGACGTAAAAGCTCGATCGCGTGAACCAGACGCCTTGGATCCAAGGGTTAAAGTGTAACACTTTGCACTCCAAACTATTTTTCAATTTTTTTCCTTTTTTTTTTGCAATTTAACTGACAATTTAAAAATATCAAGTGTGACTCGACACGAGAGTTCCAGATAAAAAAAAAAAGAAACTGATGTCGAGTCACACGGTCGACAAGGGTGTGCAAAGGGTTAAATGAGGAGAAAGGTCGCGGAAGAAACGGAAGAAGACTATGATTCGAAGTTTTGCGAATGTTCACGAAACGTTGTTTCGTGGAAAAAAAAAAAAAAAAGAACGTGTGTACGCACTTTATTTTTGCCTCGTCAAAAATCATTTCGCCGCCAAAGGGGATCAGCGCGAGAACTTCGGCGGCGAGATCTCGATTTAAATGCCGGAAAATTCGCACGGAAAATTCGTTTGGCCTCGCAACGGGTCTCGTTGCCCTGTCTTCGACAAAAATTTTGCAAAGAGGAAAAGAAGAAAAAAAAATTCCACAATCCGCGAGATTCATTAGTGTGCCCCGCGCGTGTGGCACACGCAGGCTAAACCCATCACAGCCAGCCAAACTGCCCGACCAATCAGATTTTCCGAGGAAAAATTCGCCAATGTCGCGAGTAATTCGCGGGCAACTCGCAACGTTTCCCCAATCCGCGTTCAATTAACGCGAAAATCCAGCCCAGCCTTCGTCGCGGGCGCCGGTTGTATCTCGTTTAAATGCGGCTGTTTTTCACCTCGTGCGGCTGAAATTTCGCGTTCATGCAGCGCGGCGTGCGACACACAGCCACACATACACGCATACACGCCTCGACTCTCTCTCTCTCTCTCTCTCTCCGAGCGTGTCGAGTTTATCGCGGCGGATTTATGGGCTCGATTTTTAAGTAATCTGCAAAGGGTGAGGTCGATTTGCTCGCCTTTGGACGGCGATTTTCGCGTGGCTCTCGGCCTCTTGATTTTCTTCGTGCTGCACACTAGCAAGCTGCCGCTTGATAGCCGACCGTTTAAAACGGATGTTTATTGTAACCGATGCCCCGTTAGTTTTACGGCAGAAGCTGGTAGGCAGCTTATCGGGGCCACCGCGAGAGCCCCGCAAACTGCTACTCGATGAATATTTCAGCGATATTTACAGCGTAAACGGCCCGGGCGTAATTCGGCTTTTGCTCGAGTTTCGATTACCAACACACGATCTTCCTGATGGTTCTCGTGGCGACGACATTGCAAGCCTCGGCAAGGCTTGGATAACCGCGCACAGTTTGCCGAGACATGCATTATACATACTTGGGGCACAACGCGCTTAGGTAATCTTTTCACCGTTCGGATGTTTGACGACGCCTTTATTAAATCGGCTATGAATTTTTATGCGCGTAATTAATTTCACCGCTGTGCGAGCATTTTTCTTTTTTTTTTTCTCTTTTTTTGATTCAGAGCAAAGAGCTGAAGAGACACACGTGGATTTTGTTTTTTAACGTTGATGACGTTTTATCATCGAGTGTTTGCACGTAGAATGTAAAATATGTGTGTAGCGTTTCGCAGGGTGTTTTGGCTTGGTCGAAAAAAATTTTACGACCTTTGTTACCATCGTTTTTTCTGACATGCGAATTGTTCTCGCATGCGGAGTCAGTTTTTGCATCGCAGTTAATTTAAATGAAAAATTATCAATATCGTCGTTAAAAAAATACCACGTGTCTTTTCTTCCCTTAAGATATTTCTACACCATTTTGGCAAGTGGCAAGTGTTCTTTTCCTTAAAAAAAAAAAAATTGTAAACACAGTGAAAAATTTTATTCATGACTAAATCCATCATGGTCTTGGAGATTAAAATTTTCCGTTTACTTTACCTTTCTTTTTTTTTTTTCCTTTTTTTGTTTCATTTCATTGAACTGTGAACAAAAGTTCAAAAAAACATCCCGACATTTCGTCATCTAATCTTAACGTTCGAGGTTCAATAAAATTGAGAAGTAAGCTGTAAAGAGAAAATTTCAATCTTCGTGACCACGGTGGATCGAGTTACGAAAGAAATTTCTTAGCGTTTGAATTTTTTACTATTTCTGAGAATAAAATCATACCCTTACTTTCTCGTCCGGTTGAACGAAATGTGTGGATTCTATGATTCGTACGATATATTTTTTTTTTCTTGTGAGATTATAACAGATTATATTCGAATTATCGATAATTTTTCAGCAATTTTCCTTGCAACGAAACTTTCCTCGAAATGAAAATGCGTTTTTGTAAGTCGCGCGAACGAAATTCTGTATAAGCGCGGGTTCACTGCCTCGTTGATCAAGTTACGCGGGACAAACGCGTAACGAAGTTACATTATCTATCTCGTTATAGTTTCCTAACCCGTTGAAGCCTCGTCGCGAACTCGGCGCATCGATATCGTAACCCATATCGATATATTGCTCTTCCCGATTGCATCGTCGCCTTCGACGCAGCCCAGTTGTGGACACTTCGACGAATATAGATTTCCCTCAGCCAGTCCTCCGAGAAACACTGAACACTGAACGCCGCGGTGTACAGTTAATTTACATAACAAACACGGCTGATAGCGTTGTCAGTATCCATTCTAAATTAAATACAACGAGTACCTTGTTGCCCTGTCCCAGACCTGTCTGTAAAATACGAATCCGCCCCCTTCTCCCGTTGCCCTTTTCGAGAGTTTTCGTAATTCTTGCGTATTTCGAAATGTGTTCTGTTACATCCTCAGAGTGAATGTTATGCATACGTTATACTTTCTCTCGAGGAATTTTCGCAAACGAAGTATAAACGAATTGCTCGCTCCGTTATATACAGGCTGGTTTTACCTTAGACTGCACTTGCTGCAAGTTTCGAAATTTTATTATTTAGAAGGAATATACATTGTATACTTTGTTGAGAAATTTTCCCAACAACGGTGAAACTGGAAAGATTAAGATGGGCCTGGGAGAAGAACTCATCTTCTGCAACTTTTGTCGAAACTTTTTCATCGTCTTCCAACCATTGCCTGAGAGTCGCTGAATAAAAGTTACTCGACTAAATAAAGTATTCGACTTTTTTACAAAAAAAAAAAAAAAAAAAAACGTTTCACGTTTTCGTGCCAAACCCGTAGCGTTCTTGAGTAAAACGTCGGTATAATAAACACTGAAGCGTTTAGAGAAAGAAAGCGTCACATGGCAGAGTACGACGTCGAAATCATTACCGTGACGAACAAACACGTTTTCAGAAACATTTCGAAAAGTGTCAAGTGAATTCTCAGAGCGAAATATAGGACAAATTAAGAGGAAAGCGTGTTTCAAGAGTTTGAGACTTCAGTCGCGACAGAGATCGCTTGCGAGAAACACGATGTTAAAGTAAATTGGACTAACTATTAACACTTTAATGGCCTCACGTCCACGCAGTAAAACAATATTTTTGAAGAATTAATTCAAAAGAACTTTATGTAAATTCACGAGATAATTCAACATGTGCGAACATACACATACAAAACAAGAACCAATAACAACACATTTAATACAACAAATTTAATATTTTTCCTTTGGTCAACCGGCCAATCGATAACCTTCGGCGGTGTAGCATCACACACATGTTGTGTGAGCGGCCATTAAAGTGTTAAGTGAGAACGTACCGCTGTTTTACATTTATTCTCGATCCACGATACATTTGTATATTTCGCAAATGTGCATCAATTTTCCCAGAGATATCGATCTTCGGTGTCTCCCGATAAACGACATTGCAATTCCTCAAAGATTTAACTTAATTCAATATTTCAGCAGGCTCTGACTAGCCTTTAGGTTGATTTACCATTCACCTCGTCACCGCGAAACGAAAACGACGCACCGAGCAGCGACTGCGACCGGTTTCTCGCGGCCGCCTCTAACGATCGCACGACAATCGAAGAAATCAACGGAAGAAGAAGTGGTGGTCGCCCGTGGACGTGACCTTTCACCGCGACCTCGGGCCTCAGCTGCGCTCGTGCACGCGTGCAACGGGCCCCGATCATTAATTAATACCTTCCGGGACCGGGGCGAGTCATGAATCAACGCCGTTCAGACAGCGTGGCCAATCGTTCGGCCTCTTCTTCTCACCGGCCTGTTCTTCTTCGTCTCTCGTTCCTCCCTCTTTCTCGATCGCCAGTGATAAACAATCGGTCGCGGAACGCTTATCAATCAGCCCGAGGCGTTTTATCATCCTGGCCAATTAATTGCCGTGCAATTAGGAAGAAAGAGAGAGAGAGAGGGGGGGTGACCTTGAAATTGACGAGGACGACGATGCGAAGAAAAGTTGCGCCGAGAGTTCCGTCGATAACGAATCTCGACTTACGCGAGAACTTTCTGCTCGTGTAATTAATTTTATCAACCAGTTACACGCGCCAATCGAATACTTTATTTCGGCGCGTTTGACGCGTATGCGTGTAAAATAAAGAATTACCATTTACCTTCAAAAGTCTCCAAATTTCAATAAGAAGTAATAAAAGAAAATGTCACTTGGTGGTATGTTTGCTTCATATTATTACCAATGAAACGAAAAGTTTGAACGAAAGTGAGGAATCACGATACTGATGCGCGACCTGTGAAAAGTGCCATTTTGTGTGGTACCTTGCTTAAAAATCGATCTTTTTGACAATTTTAGCCTTTTCAGCAGTGAATTGCTAATTTCTTATCGAATAAAAATGTGGCCATTCCTCGTCCTGCTTTTCGCAAAATTTATAACAGGAGCGTTCGCCTTGCGTTCGTCATACAGTTGACAATAACACAGGATTGCCTAGTTATTGCTAGATAACTTGTAGTAAAATTTATAAAAAAAAATAAGACGAGTACTGAGCATTAGCTTGTAAATCAAAATGATCGTTAATTTATGTAATAGTGAAGTTATAAGAAAATTCTTCAAGTTATCAGTATGTATTAGAAAACAAATGATTGAAGCTCAGTTTAAATTTACATATCTACAAGAAAATCGATAAACATTATTTTTCTTTTTCTTTCTTTTTTCAATTATTTAAACAATATTAGTAACCTCTGTTTACAATCTCAGTACTTGTAAGTTTTTCCCGACACGGGGAATTTAGATTAGATTTTTAAAACTAAATTCTGCAGTTAACAGAGAAGCGAGCGAGAATACTTTGGTTGGATTCCAAAGAAGGCGCAAGTTTATTTCGTCTATCACTTCACTGACTGAACGATCGAGCATTTACACTTCTGTGAAGACAAAAGTGAATCTTACCTGTGCAGTTAGCCTATCGTTTGTTGAAGAGCAACAATTCAACGAAGCGTTTTTCACTTTCGAAAGCGGTCGATCGGTAACGATACGGCAGTCCAGTCTAAGGGACCGAAGTTTACGTGTAACATTTTGACGAATTTCGATCGTAGCGAGCGAGTAAGAGAAAGTGAAAGAGAAAGAGAGAGAGAGAGAGAGAGAGAGAGAGAGAGAGAGATGGAGACAAAAGTGAATCTTACCTGTGCAGTTAACCTATCGTTTGTCGAAGAGCAACAATTCAACGAAGCGTTTTTGACTTTCGAAAGCGGTAACGATTTCGGCGGTCCAGTCTAAGGGACGGAAGTTTACGTGTAACATTTTGACGAATTTCGATCGTAGCGAGCGAGCAAGAGAAAGTGAGAGAGAGAGAGAGAGAGATGGAGAGAAGGCGACGGGGAATTTAGTTACCCGTCGCTGTAATCCTATTCAATTAAGGATCCGCAAGGCAGCCAGTTCCCGTCGCGCGTCTATCGCGATCGTCTAATTGCCGGCGCGTCTTCCGTCGATCTCTTAATTAATGCGCGTCTTACAGCTCGGCGATGCCGGGGGCGGTATGCCGCGCCCGACAAAGAGCAGATCAAGCCGATCGATCTATCGATCGGCCGAGCGGCGAACCGCGGGACCCTTCGTTAACCGGGATAATTAAGCGGCGTACGCACCGTGTGTATGTACGCACGTGCGTTTCGATATCGAACAATGCGAGATTCCGCGGCCGGAATTGAACGGCGCCCCCGCTGCCGGCAAATGGGGGGAGGGGAGGGAGAAGAAGAGATGCGGTGATACCATGCGCCGACAGAGAGAGAGAGAGAGAGAGAGAGAGAGAGGAGGGGTTGATTCCGACGAGGCCGGCTGGTTGATACGCGGCACAAAGGCGCACCGGGAATGGGCTTCGTGTTTCCGGAAATGGAAACAGGGGGAAACTTGTAACCTCCCGCCAAGCTTTTCACTCCGAGTTCGAGAAACGGACGACGTTCGATGAATTTCGACGGAAAAGAGACGGAAACTGCCGGTGAATATATGATCCGCGTGCGATGGACGATTGCGTGAATTCGTTTTTCGAGCGAATGCGACGACAGGAAAGATAAATGTGAAATTAGGAATTTTTTGGATCCTTCAAAGAGTAGAAAGTACTCGGAGAATCTCCAAATAGGCGCCACATAAATCTCGCAAAATCGGTTCATTTCGAGAGGAGTCTTTCTTCTCGTTCATATACACGTCGTGCAGGTGACGAAGTGATTTTCAAAAGATGATGATCACTCCACACCTTGGCGAGCCACTCTTGTAGGTGATAATGAGACACATTCTGGAAACTTCGTACTTCGTACTTCGTTACTGATCTTGACACAGACTTCTCAAAGCCCTTTGGAAAGTGCGGGCCAAGATAGAAGAGAACTCTGACGAGACTACATTTAACCAGTAATTCAGGGTTGGTGACCAATCGTCCAGGGTCAAGTTCAGTTTCAGAGACCAATTCGGTAACCAATTCAAGTTGAAGTATTTAATTAAGTTCACTTAGTGAATCAGTCAGTATTCGGTATTAAATATTATACTAATTCGTACTCGATCACCAGGCAAGACTTACCAGCTGAATCTTATTATTGCGTAAAATAAAGTTAGCATTAATTCAAGTCAGTCGTTGTTTGTTTCTCGTGTCAGTGGGACTTCTTAACCTTCTATAGTTCGCTGTGACTTTGAAATCGCATACTAAATGTATCGATATCATCTATTTAATTTCTTACCGCAACGTGGCATATACATCTTGTAACCAGTGATATTCTCGGGGTAGCCATTATTACTCTAACCTAGTGTTTCTTAATCTTTTCTTGGCCATGTTCCACTTTAATACACCCTGTGATACACAATTCTTATTATCCAAAACGTGAATTTCGAGACGTGGAGGAAGCCTAAAAGGCCGTGAACTACTTGATCTAAGATTCCAAAGAACGTGAAAGAAAAAAACATGAAAGAACGAAAGGACAGAAAGTCGAAGAAATTGTTAAGAAAAAACAACGAAATAACAAAGTGATGTGACAAACGGCGAATAAAGTTTGAAAAAAAAATATATATATAAAAGAGAACTGTAAAATGCACAAAACAGCAGGAAACAATTTCAATGGAAGCTTCTCCTGCAATACTTTCGTTTCATTTAAATTATTACAAAACGAAATAAAGGTACCTGACCTGAATTCAAAATATACAATTCGAGCTCATCTTCGAAATGAAGTGCAAAGAAATTCACTGTTAATGACTCGTTCTCCTCCACACGTCGGGAACCACAACTGAAAAATGTTTAAGTGAATGATTTCGCAAGTTGTCTGCCGCGAAAAAAAATTTCGGCGAAGAAAAACAGGCCCGAAATGGAAAAGAAATTAAATTTTGCGTACGAACGATTACGCGTACGAGGCCAAAGGGATCGGAGGAATCGCTCCGAACGAGATGAGGTTCTCGCTCGCGTCTCCTTGTCCCTCTTATTAGCATAAACTTGTATGGAATCAAGAGCTGGAAAGTTCGCTTGAAAATCCCGCGGAGCGTCGACTTCCGACGAGTCGGAAGTGTTTGTTTTCGCGGCTGGCTCGCGCTGCGAACTTTCTTCCCCCCCCCCCTGTCGGCAAAAGGAGAAACCGGGTGGTGAAGTTTGAACGTTGCGCCGACCCTTATGAATTTTATGGAGATAAAGATTCTATTCTTAACGAGGTCCGCTGCAAGTCGAGCGTGCGAGCGACTGAATATTTCATCGTTCCGCGTCACTGTGTAAAAGTTCGCCAGATGGAATGTACTCTCTCTCTCTCTCGGCCCAGCAGGGTTCAGGCAAACACGATGAAACAATGGGAAAGTCTCGCCCTTGCGTATGAAACTGGCCCAGGCCCAGTTGCAAATCTCTCCGCTCCAAATCATTGTACATCGATCATCGAGTTCGACTCGATACGGAGAGAGTCGTGTAGTGTTTTCAATTATAACGTGATCAACTTTTCGGAAAAATCGAAATTTTAAGAGATTTGTAGTGAAAATGATGAATAACGAGAAGTTTTTAAAATTTTTAAATGGACCAATGCCGCCATATAAGCTTTACTGTTTTTATTTTTACTTACTGGGTCCAATGCCACGTATATATGGCGGCAAAAACCAATTTATTATTTTTATCACTGTTAGAGTTGTCACATTTACTATTAACGCGTTAAGTAATGTGCCATGACATTTCTGTGAATTTGTTTTCGCTTGTTATCTATGTTCTTGTTATCTTTTACCGTTTTCGTGTACGTGCACTTTTCTGCTCTTCGCGTGCAAAGTCAGTCTTGTGTTTGATTTTTCAAAAGAACGTGCGCGTTATCGGAGTTCTTTTACACACAGTTTAGTTTGTTATATTTTATTTTGTTAATAAAACCGTAAAATACGGCCGGAAACTCTGAGAGAATAATACACGGTGATAACGATAATTTCAATGATATTAGCAGTAGCGACGACGAGTTTGAATTCGGTATTTCTATCGATGAAAATGAAAATCTGAGAAGCATTACGTTTTCAGACATGATAATGATAGCGACAATAGTAGCGATAGCGAAGTAGTTCCTAGAAAAAGAAGAAAAATTCCAAATATAAATTACAGTGAGGATGAAGAAGATGAACGTGATACTGCTGATGAGAACACCGAGTGGAAAAATGTTACAGAAATTGATGACATTCCATCTTGGATACAATTCAATACTTTTTCTCTTCGTATGAAAAATAGCTTGGACCTGGTGGGAAGTAAACTTGAAATACTTTCGGACCGTTAGGGGTTAATAATTAAAAAATAAATAAAAGAATAATTGCATAATTCGCAGCATATGAGAAATTGTCATCCAGTGCCGGAAATCTACGTAAGCTTTAGCAGTAGATTTTAAGGTCTGTATAATGAACAGAAAGGCAAATAGGACGAAACTTTCATTTATGTTCGCAAGCGAAACGAAGTCGTGGAAAGCTTGCCTTATAGTCATTCAAAACCGCTATTCTGCGTTCATTTCCTTCCGTAACTTCAGACATACTTCTGTATAAAAATGAAGGAGAAAAGACCCGAGAACTTCAATCGTAAAAGAATTTTTGTTTTAAGCTCGCCCGGCCGTAAAAGAAAAACTTAAGCTATGTTACATAACCTTATGATACTTTTGATTATGGTACACAGGTAATAAAGTAAATTGAGACATTTACGTATACGTGTAATAGTCGAGAAACATCATTTGTGTGTAATGTAGCAAAATTATTTACTTGCCAGAAAAAATAAGAAAATAACAGCGTTGCTATACATCGCAAATGTATTTTTTTTCTGTTTCGAAGGGGCAGTAATTTGCAATTAATTTGCCTGTGGATAGAACGCGTGTAGGAACTATGAACGTCGCTATATTCCTCAAATACAATTGTGTAATTTTTCTTTTACGTCGGCCGACTTTGAGATACTTTTTCAATAAACTAGAATTTCGGAGATGTACAATTGCATTTGAAATGGGACGCCCGGTATACTTGAATATTAATTTCGCCAACTGTTCTTCTACACGAGGAAGAAGGATCATCGCATCCACCCGCAGATTTTCATTCGGATAATTTCGATCGTCCCGATCGAGTTCCAGAATCGAACGGAACGTGAAATCTCGTTTGACGAAAACATATCGATATGGTGGAATGAAAATCACGGAGGACGGTGAACTTAATACGATGAATCGATCCACCGTTTTCAGCGTTAGGCCGAAAATCGACGGGACACGGGGGAGCGCCGCGCATCGCGGATTAATTCATGCGTCAAACGAGCGACGATGCACGGGAATTACGATTAATATTCCACGACGGAGCGGATTAGCGTGTCGATCGCTATTAATAATTGTTTCGATCGTCGGATCCGCGGGAAAAGAAGGAGGCGAGCACTACTCGCGTACGATGAATCCGATTGCTCTTCAATTAGGACGATCCATCGAATCGCTGATAAGCATTTCGGGCCCGATATACACCAAGCGCGCCAACCGACGATAATAATAATAACGAGGCACGTTATATAATGGCCGTCGTATTATCGCGTGTCGCAAAAATGAGGGGAAGATCGCATCGCGTTATTAGCAACGCGTCGATAGCGGGACTAATTCCAATGGTAACAGTAATAATCCACTGAAATTGATTATCGAATACCGATGTTCCACCACCATCACCGTCGGTGTGAATGAGAGAAAGAGCGGGAGAGAGCGTTGTTGCTATTAATGCTTTCGGCTTTCGCGAAACACGGGCGTGTATTAGCGGGGCGTATTATAGTTACCGGTTAAAATGATTATAGAAAATTGATGATTGATTTGCGGCCGGGCGGTCCGTTTCGATATTAGAATTCCGAGGGGCCATCGGTTTACTGGATTCAATCTCTGGCTCTCCAACGGTAATAAAAGCGTTTTTGGTTTAGTTTCTGGTTTAGTGTAAAACGAACGGTTAATCAATCCATTCCCGCGGCGCGCAGCTTCTGCTGGATGCTACGCGTATATACAGGGTGGAAAGAAAAGCTGGCTGTCATAAACGAATTCTACACCTTCGATTGGAAATCTTTTTTTTTTTTTCTTCATCACGAAGGTCAAACTTTTCCAAGGAACCACAGGTCGCAGAATCTAATAGTTCTCTTGAAAAAATGGCAAGGAAGGATTTCTTAATCATTTAACGAACTCGCGAGTGCTAACAGCGACTTTATGTATTTCTGGACTCCGTGGACTTCTGTTTCACGTAATTTTCGTATTAGGTTCCACTAACGTTTGATTTGTCGCAGTTGTAATGTCAGCGTGAGTCTGAATAATCGAACGATAAAATTAACTTTATTTTATTCAAGATATAAATATTACATCGAGAACCGTAAAGTCGCTGTTAGCACGCAACGGCAAATGTAGAGAAGAAACTTTTCTCTCGTTATTCAAAAGAACTACCAGGTTGCAACCTATGGCTCCCTGGCCCAAAGTTTTACCTTCGTGATGAGAAGAATACAAGAAAAAAAAAATTTGACCTTGGGATTCACAGTCGAAGTCAATTTTGCGGCAGGTACTTTACATGTATTTCCATCGAATCGAAGGTGTAGAATTCATCTGTAGACTTCCACGGACAAACTTTCCTTTCCACCCTGTACATAATTCTGCCGCGACGAATAAAAAGTACGACGAACAAAAGAACCACCACTTTCGTCGATCGGTCGATCGCTTCGACGAAATAAAAAAAAAAAAAGGAGAAAGGACGGAGGGAGTTCCTTGGTATTGCAATTTTTCCAGTACGGTATAACAGAGAAGAATATTTACCGTGCAATCTTTCGACCCAGTTTCAAGCTAATATTTGAAGTACGTCGAGTCCAGCTCCTCTCTTGGTGTATTTAAATTTTCAACAGAAATGGAATACGACCGATGGGACAGGTAGAGGGGAGAAGGGAAAACTATCGCAGACTGAATATGCTCAGTCATCGATTTCATTCTCCGAGAGCTGTCTCTCTCTCTCTCTTTCTCTCTTTCTCTCTTTCTCTGGACCCGTAGGAAGGATTAAAAAAGATTACACGGCGTCGTTTTATATTAAAACGAAGCAAGACAGAATCGAAGGACGAGGAACGAAGAATTGAACGACGCAGCGCGCAGAGTCGCTGTCCAATCTCCGGATTTCGCTATCCGACAATGTCCTCTTTGCTCTCCCCATCGATTTTCTCTCTCTCTCTCTCTCTCTCTCTCTCGTCTTTTCTGGGTCTTCCCTCCGTTTCCCTTTCAGCCGAAAGTCTCATTGTTCCTTCGCAGCAGCAGCAACCTATTTCATTCATTCTTACTCGGCGCGTGGTCGACCAGCCTCGATCGATAGCAATTCCATCAGCGTCGCGTAATCGACCGCTAAGAAGATTCTAATCCTCGTTAATTGATTGCCGGCGGAGTTCGGGCTAAATGTGTGTGTGTGTGTGTGTGTTGTTGCTGTCGCGTTCGTGGCTGAACGCCGAATTTCGTTCGACGAACAGTGAGAATGACTTTTCACAGCGGAAACTTTGCACTTCGCTCGGATATATACTGGTTCCATTAAAGTCGCGCGTAGGCGAGCGTTCGAGAGGAGGCGCATTTGCATTTGCATTTTTGGAGCGACAATGGAAAGGGAAGGTGGAGGAGAGAGGGGGTCGTACGAATAAATCGGAATACATTTAAGTCGATTACAACTATCGGGTTCACACATTCTTGTTCTGATGTTCTGATTCCACCGTTCGCGTACTTGGACGATATTAACATTTGGCGGATGGCCATTTCTTTTTATGCGAACTTCCAGAGACCACGTGGATAACGATCAGATATGAAGATAAATTAATGAGTTACGTAAAAAAATGTCAGAATATGAAGGGCAGTCAAAAAATTTTATTCACGCTAAAACTACCGAACGTGGTTCGAAACGACCCAATTTATAATTTTACATATATTTGCGACAGTGTGTTTTTTTAGAGTGTATTTTAATGAAATATATGAACAGAGGAGTCGTATCAAAGAACAAGGAACGTATTGATATATTCAAGAACATAGAAGCTTATTTTTTTGTTATTGTTAACTTTTTCTTCTACCTTGCACTTTAACTTCTCTTACAAATATTATACTTTGCAAATTTCACAATATATTGTACCTCAGTCATCGATAATCTTAGTCCTACCGTTAAGAATGACACATTCTAATTTAGTAAACTTGCAACGCTTCGAAAGCTTGCGAATCGCGGAGAAAATGCTCGAAACTGAATGAAAGGTGGAGATAAAGACACAAGTCGTTAACCCATTGACTGCCGACTACGGGATATCTCGTAGTTTGCGCTACAAGTTTAGATTGATTGCAATTGGTCAGGGAATATTTTTATTGGTTGATTTAGGAATTATTAGAAAGGATGAATAAAAATTTAATACAGTGCATATATAGGAATATAGGAATATATACATATATATTTAATATAGGAATCTTATTCAGTGGCGCCAGCTACGAGTTATCTCGTGGTGTTTTTTTTTTCTCAATAAAAATTACTGTAAATGCCATTTCAATACTAAATCTGTAACTTAGTATTATTGTATTATTTTGGAAAATTTCATGTTTTCTTTAACACTAGAACTACCACACCAGTCAAAATGACTGGTTTATACAATTTTATTTTAAAATTTCTATTTCACGTTACAATTTTTTCCCCGCAACGATGCAATGACTTTTACAGTGATAACAAAAGAAATAATATAATGAATTTTATTTTATTTTTATTTATTAGACATCAAAATAATTTTCGTAGAAATAACTTCGTCTTAACTGTCGGTAGTTCTAGTGTTAAAATAAAATTTTGGCTCCCAGAGCAAGACGCTCTAAATTTGCCTGGCAGTCAATGGGTTAACGAAACTACGAAAATTGTCACCGTGTGTCTCCACTCTCCGTTCAGCTGCATCTCGCCATCCTGGGGAAACTATGCGCGAGTACTATCTCGGCGAATGAGTGAAGATACTCGCGAGTGAAGAGAGTAGTCGCATCGTGTGTTTATCACCGCGGCGAAGGCGGTCGATTAATTTCATTGAAACGAAATAGCATCGCCAGCCAGGTAACAGTTAGCCCGTCGACATGGTATCATCACTGTCAATGCGGAACCGTTGAATACTCTCCCTCTCTCTCTCTCTCTTGAAAGGCCGAGAGAAGCTACGTGCCGTGGGAAAGTCCATAGAAGCAGCGCGAGCTGTAGGATGCTGAAGAAAAACGGTATCGGTGTGCACATGACCGGTGCTTGTGGTGTATCACAAACGCTCTTCGAAATTATCCGTGCGATCGCAACGCATCGGAATAGCCTCGTTTCCATGGAATATCATCCCGTTGAATTTCGATCGGAACATTGAAGGGACTTTGTTTCTTGGTTTCTTGGCTTCTTCTTGGTTTAATATAATAGGCTATAATACGAGTATCCATGACCAAAATTTGTTTTATTCAAATTATTGTCACTAGATGGGAGTGTTTATTAAATTTGAAAATGGTGTATGTCCAGGTGAGATGCAGCACGATCTCATTACGTACAGATTATCAAATTATCAGATTTAGCCTTTGTCAACTTTCGGCCTTTTTTTTTTTGCGATATAGTTTACTTGTTCTATTCGTTCGTTGTTGTTTGAAGAACGAGATAAGTAATGTACAATTACGAATAGTCTTGGAAATTTTCTGCTTATCCTTCTCCAATTATAATTTACTAACATTTCGCTCGAAAAAAATGATTAGTTTTTCGGTGCGTTTAATATAGCGAGGTTAGAAGTTTTGATTGCACATTTACAATGAAATGTTGTGTAAAAGAGACGAACGAGTCGTGCCAGACTATCGAGTTAGATGGAAATCGAGAAATATATTTAATATGGATGAGACAGGCCTACAATTGAATGGTAAACTAAAAGTCAGAGTCAGAGATCTGTTGACTGGGACAATCCCTAAATGAAATGAGATCCATCCTTTGCCACATGGTGTCATTTCTTTTGTTTCGCAAATCTATGATTATTTTTTTAATTTTTCTACTTGTGTACAAATATATATCGATTACGATTACCATTTAAGATGTAACAATTCTCTTGGAAAAAAAAAAAAGAATAGTGAGCTATCATTGATTTACCCTAATAATGGCTGGTGAGTTTGCTCGTTTACACGGCAAGTCTCTTTGACAAGCGAGCTTGATATTTGTTTTAATTTAATGACAACTGGTAAAATACTCGCAATTTTTTTCAGCTTTTAATGCAACATCGATTTCTGATTTGCATTATCAGAATATTCCGCTTTAACCGCTACTGCGTTTCTATGAATAATTTAGATGAACGTTATTAATAGAGAAATTTATATATACGCTGAAATAACAATAACTTTGCAATACAATAAAAACGATTGACATATTACAGTTACATATTCTACAAACGAGAAATAACGCTTTCGCGTTGCACTTTATTGTAACATAAACAATCACACTTGCTGACCGCCGTTTCTATTTTTATCAATACTTCAGAACAATTAAAGAGATGAAACATCATTGACAGAGAACTTTATACAACACGCAAAAATAATTAGATAACATTCTGCAAACGAAAAGATACTCTCGCGTTTTGATATTGCAACACAATATCATTGCCGGTCGTCGTTTCCGTGTGTCTCTCGTGTCAATATTTCAGAAATATTTGAAACGAGATGAGCGTCATTAACGGAGAACTTTGCACAAACGAAAAAAAAAAAACAGGCTCTCGTTGCAACGTGATATATCACGCAACGAAATTAAATATTTCGTTTTACAGAGGGAAGTTTACAGCGCGAGTTTTAATAGACGCTAGTTCGTTAACGAACGTTAACGAACCACCCCCCCCTCCCCCTACCCCACTTATATCGATCAAAACTCGTAAACCGAAAACTCTCTCTATCTCTCTCTCTCTCTCTCTCTCTGTCGGTGTGCTTCACGGTAGACGTGATTATTCCATAATCGTACAGCTTGGTAGCCAAACCAACGTCAAACTCCATCCAGCCCTCCAAAAACCGTGGCCGAGAGATGGCGGTTGCCGCCAAGTTCTCGGTAGGAAACTAACCCTTAGCGTACCCGGAGCGTAGACGTTAATCGGATCGCAAGCAAGAGAGAGTTTCAATTTGCCCGGTGTGTCCCGGTGAGAGAAACGACCCTTTAAGAGGGATCAGCGTACGTTGAAGGGCTGATTATTGCGCGTTGCGAGCGGGGGCCGCCACGGGTGCGTAAGGCGGCCATCCTTCGTGGATGGATCGAGGGAACCAACGTACACGCACGTGCGCGCTTGCGCGAGCCATCGTCATACCCCTAATGGCTTAAGCTACCGAGATTCCCAGTTAATTAATTGGTATTAACGTGGCGACGTGGCGCGCCGGCGTTGGCAAGTGCGCCAGTTTATCTCGAATTTCGGAGCGAAGGCTGCGCGATCGGTTTCACGTTTTGAAACCGTGAGAGGAGAGGGGACAGAGAGAGGGAAAAAAAGCCAACGCGAATTTGCATGTTAACAGGAGACAAGGAGCGAGCTGTTAAAACGGCGGCCAGATCGAATATAATCGTCTCTCCGAGAGAGAGAGAGAGAGAGAGAGAGAGAGAGAGAGCAGGTTAAATATGAAATTATAGATACGGCGGAGCGCGCGAGCATCGGATGAGATTAAACTGAATTCGCGATTTTGGGATGGAGGGTGAGGCAACGGGGGGGGGGGGATCGATTTATTCGGCTGGTTAAGCGACGACCGACTCTTTTTTTCGCCCGTACGTACGCACGAACGATACACGCGCGCATATATTTTTGAAACTCCAACCAGAGTCAGCTGTGGCGACGACGAGTATACTCGACAGTCACAGAATAAACGCTGCCGTTAAAAGATTCAATTCAAAAAGAATTCGTTTTTGTTTCATAAAATTAGTAATTTTATTACTAATATTCATCTGTTTGCTTGACATAAACACGATCAAGGAGAAACACACGAGAAAACTCGGTCACTTATAAAAGTTAGAAATTCAATTTGCTGCCAAATGAAAATTCAAGGTATACGATACGTAACGGCACTTGGCAAGTCGAACACTTGATTCTTTTCGAGTCTTATTCTTGGAACAAGATGAACATCTTCGTGTAGGATTACTATTTGATGACGTGCTCGGTACATAATCTGGAAAATGTTTCCCCCGATTTGTGCGCATCGAAACGGACAGCAGGCGCCAATAATAATAAAACTATGAAAGGATGGCATGAGTTATGTTGTCTAACGAGATGTTTGTATAATGAGGGTTGGATTATATTTTTATTGGCTCGCCATTTATTAGCATAGGCTAAAACAAAACGAATGAATCCACGGAAAGGGAAAGAAACTTTGTCTACACTGCACACAGTTTTTTCATAATAGTTGCATAAATCTTTTATTTGTTTGTTATTTATTTCGTCTTGGCCTCCAAATATCTTAAACATCCTGAAATTTACGAATATATTCTTGTTTATACTAAAATTACAATTTAAATAGCCAATGGTAACTACTTTTTACGCGTATACTCGCCATAACACAAAATATTGCCATTTCTCCATCACGAGTATACTCGTCAATCACAGCTAACTGGTTAAGAGATAGTAATACGAGAAATCCAGACGAAGATATATGGAAATATATCTATATATATATATATCATGAAATATTTTTGAATTTTCTACAACGTCCTGGGATTTTGCAACTTCTCGAAATCTGAGAACGACAACTTCGGACAGAGTGGAATGCGGATTGAATTGCAAAGTTACTGGAGTGAAAAACACGCACGAGTGTAATAATCGGTTTGCCGAAAGTGTGCCTCACCATCGTGAAGATGCACACGGTACGTTAAGTATCGCCACAGTTTCTGACTCTGTTCCGATATACTCGCGAGTATTATATTGTCAAGAGGAAGATATCTCTTCGTTGAGAACTTTCTCTCGCGTCATCTCGTCGAGCTCTCAGAAAAGAAAAAAAAAAATTTCCGTGAGCAAATAATCTCGCGATAAAGTACACGCCACGCTTGTGCACCACCCCCACCCCTCTTCCCCTTTAAAACATCCATCCCTTACCTTAGAGAAATGGCACGGTCTAAAAACGACTTCCTTTCCCTCCCAGCAGCCAGAAACGCTATCAAATCTCTCTCCCTCTTCCACTGCCGCGAGCCCGCGGAATCGGGAAAAAAGTTATTCCTTCCGGCACACGCGGCCGAGCGTCGTCGGCCACTTTTATTTACGAAAAAATTCGCTCGAAATAACGTTTCGACGTCAAAGCGATCTCTGCGGCAGGGGGCGGGGGAGAGTTCGCGAAACCGTTTTACGCGGAAACCACTGCCTCGACAAAGCCCGGGGCCTCCGCCCCTTTTATCGACCCAGAAAATATATAATGCTTATTCGGTTTTGCCCGGCGAGATCTCCTCTTTCGATCGCCTTCGACCCTATAATCTGTAATCCGGTGGGCGTCGAGAACTTCTTCCTCCCCTTTACTTCCTTCTCTTTGACTCCCTTCCTCACGGTCGGTTTTTCCATCCATCCTGTCGTTTATTATCTATCTATTTGTCCATTTATCTTTTCTATGAGCGCGCTTCTTTTTTGTAACTTGCTATTGTTGCTGGCTTCTTAGTGTATCACGCCGTATCAGCTCACGGTTCACGGTGGAGGCAACAGACTTGCTGTTAGCCCCGGATAAATGAGTTTTGCTTATCAGCGCCGGCGATTTGTTCCTAACTTTTCCTTTTTAATTGCCATTTCTTTCCTTTTTTAATATTTCACCGTTATCGCGATATGATGTACTTCCAACGACCGTTTTGCTCCTCGACGTGTTGCCATTCGACGTGTTGCCATTCGACGTGTTGATCTTCGACGTGTTGCCCTTCAAAGTTAGCCGTTTGACGTGTTTCCGTTCGACGTATTGCCCTTTAATGTTAGCCGTTAGACGTGCTGCCCTTCGACGTGTTGTCCTTCGACGTGTTGCCCTTCGACGTGTTGCCCTTCGACGTGTTGCTCTTCAAAGTTAGCCGTTAAACGTGTTGCCTTTCGACGTGTTGCTCTTCGAAGTTAGCCGTTAGACGCGCTGCCCTTCGACTTGTTGCCTTTCGACGTGTTGCTCTTCGAAGTTAACCATTCGAGGCCGCAAGATTTATGGAGATGTGATGAACGCCCCGCTCTCCAAGAAGTTGCGTTCGCCCTTTAATTTCGTAAACTTCGATTGCCACAAGTATTTTTCTGCAATTTTTTTCTAACGTTTCGCTCTCGTCAAGGCGTCTCGCAAGCAGACCGCGCGAATTTTTATTGCGAGGATTTATCTCTCGATAGGAGAGAATTTAAAACTCTGGCGCAGCAGCATTTTCGTGTGTATCACGTTTTATCAACCTGTGTGCGGGACAGAAATTCGTGAAATCTCGCCTCGCGTGTTCGTAACGTATCATTGAAACTGCCCTTGCGCTTTTTCTATATAGTCAAACGTGTGGCATTGCGAGTTATATAAGTCACTCTGAAAAATTCTTGTTCGCGTAATAATTTAAACACGCGAACACACGTTGATTTCGTACAAGGAAGAGATACGCTACTTAAGTAGCGTAATCCGTGTATTTTCGTTAAATCTTCTCGAGCAGACACTCGTGAATTTCATCCACGTCCACGCTGTACATTCAAAATTCCCTTTCTTTTTCTTCCTTTTTTTTTTTTTTTGGCGAAATTCCACGACGTACGCGCGCGAACGAGAAAGCGAAATAAGACAGACATAGAGAGGAGGGGGGGGGGTGGGAAATCAAAAGACGGAGAGAAAAGAGAAAAAGAGAAAAAGAGAAAAATGACTTAAAGAGGCGAAAAAATTCGCGGCAGAAAGGGGAGACCGCATT
Organism: Tetragonula carbonaria; assembly: GCA_032399595.1. Classification (NCBI taxonomy): domain Eukaryota; kingdom Metazoa; phylum Arthropoda; class Insecta; order Hymenoptera; family Apidae; genus Tetragonula; species Tetragonula carbonaria. Next base: position 11,418,389 of record JAUCRC010000012.1, on the reverse strand, counting down.
CCGGTGACCGATAGGAGGGGAGGGGACGGGAGAGGAGGAATTCGAGCGTCATAACCGAGATTCCGCGTTGTTATTTCGTTAATGCGCAATAACGGGACGCGGTAATTCGACCGTGACGCTGGCTACGCTCGTCCCCACCTCCCCTCGCGGGGGACAATTGGATTATCCTGCGTTTCGATCATCTGAAAATTCCAATTAACAGTAATGATCTTATCGTTTCGTGGCCCGGCGACCGGGGATCCTCTTTCTTCCTCCTTTTTTATTCTCCCCGTCGCTTCTTTCTCCTTATTTTTCTCTTTCTCTCGGTACGCGTATTAAAGCCGTTGGAGAACAACGCGATAATCCTTGGACCCGGTTGGCAAACGCGCTATAACGCGGTCGAATTAATTAATCGACCTGTGTGCCCGGAGAAAACGTCCGGGCGTTATCCTGAATGGAATTCCATTCCGTTCGCCCGCTGGTCCTTCGAAGGATCGAATTCTCTCGGTTAATTCCCCCCCCCTTCTTTCTCGATCCGCGCCCGATTATTAATTTACCTTGCTCCTCCATTCCGCTCCGTCGACCGCCATCTTTTTTTTTATCTTTTCTTTTTCTTCTCTGCCATCCTCTTCCATTTCTTTCCTTTCTTTCTTCTCTCTTTCTCTCACTCTGCGAAAACGAATCGATTTAACCCTTTAACTGCGTATGACGAGTCAACACGTCGTCGCAGAAATCAGAGCGTGACGACGACGAGACGAGAAAGCTTGTCGCTTTGAACTTTGAAAGTTCGTTTGACCGCATGCAGGATCGTTTCTTTTTCGATTTATTAGAGATTTAATAATTTAAGTAAAGATCGTTTTTTTTTTTTACTCTCTCGTTTGAGTGTACTTTTTGATAAGTTAGCTACGCAGTTGAAGGGTTAACGCGAGATTGTAGGACGATCACGGTTTATCACAATTCGTGGAGAACATTTGGAAACTGCGATTTCTACTCCGGGCATCGGAGGAAATCGTGAAATCGTTGCCAACGATGCAAGCTCACAATTAGGCGGGATCGAGTCGAATTTGCGTTGATTTGCTTTTCCCTTCATTTCTTCTTATCGTTTTTTTACCAGCGACAGGAGCATCTCTCTCTCTCTCTCTCTATTTTGGAATTGATAGACGAATTTTTAATAGATTTAGAAACACGGGATGACGAGGAATATTTCTGTTTCTACGACCGTTCGTTTCGTTTCTTTTTTTTTTCTTTTTTTTTCTGGAGATATTTTTGTTGGGCTACGTTGAACTCGATTCAGTGGACAGGTTTCCAGATTACGTTTCGTTCTCTCGCTCTCGTTTAATCCAGCTCTGAAACGATACTTTTGTCGTGTAACTTTGTTTACTCGGCCGGCTGGAAAAATTTCTTTGCGATTCATCATCTCTGGTTATTTCGTTTTGTTATAATTTTCGCCGGTTTCGCTGTAATTATTTGCCACCGCGTGGCGCGATTCACTTGTCCTTGTGAAAGAGGAGGAGGTTCATCGCGACGGATAAAGATAATTGTATTTCGCCAGTGAAATCCGCCTCGGGGATGGTGACTTTGAAAAAATATAAATTTAATTTTTGCCCGTCGTGGTGTGGCGTTTCTGCAATCGCGATGAAATCAGCCTTTAGAAGAATCAGCCACGCCTCGTCACATTTTCACTTCGTCCTCCAAAAGTGTAGAGGGAAAGCGGAGAAAGAAGAAAAAAAGAGAAGAGAAAAGGGAGCGAATTGGGAAACTCCCGGTTAGAATCTGAAATTTTCAAGCCTATCGAGGAGCATTGCAATCCCGAAACACGGAAGGAGAAACAATCACGATCCGATCGCCTTGAAAGCTAACAAAGACCACGGTGGTCCAGAGTCTGGGTGATCCGATAGATCGGCGATCGTTCGCTATCGATCTTCCGGTTTCTAGCTTCCCTCCCGGTGGCTCGGTTCTCCAACGTCTATTAACTGACTCCCTCTCTCTCTCTTTCTCTCTTTTTCTTTCTTTCTCTTCTTCCGCCTCGATGAACGTGGATCCGTGTCGCGGCCGGCTGTAAATCGGCGTGTATCGGTGTCGCGATCGTTATCGCCGTCTCCTCGCCCCGATTCTATTATCGTTGATGCAACAGCGCAATTGTTTGTTACCCCGGACACGTAGCAGATCCTCCGTAGCCGTTACACCGTTTTCCAACTGGCGCCGTCAGCCGTTTCTTCATCGACGCGACAGCCCCGCGCGCGCTCGTTTATCGGCGAACGATTTTTCTTTTCTTCTCGAAGAGCGTGGAGACAGCCAGCCCGAGAGATTACCGATTATAGGTGGCTATTTCCCGCGATGAAGAAACTTTCACGGGACATTTTCTACACGTGCAACGTGCCCTTTTTTATTTATCTTCCTTCGATCCGATCGAGTACCATCTCCTCTTCCGAAATTTCGTAAATAAAAACGAGCCCGTGTCGTGCCGAGTAATTGTTTTCAGCGTTTTCAACATCACGTCGAATGCCAACGGGAATTATTATAATTATTGTTATTATTCAATCGATATTATATTGAAATATTATCTGCAAGTGTAACCGTGTTTGATAGATTCATCCAATACTGAAGATCATCACCAGTTTTTTGCGATGATCGATTTTCACTCGTTTCTTTTCCTTACGATATAACGAAATTGAGGAATCGTATTTCTTCAGGTGCAAGGCTTATAGAGAAAACCATGTTATGAAACGAAGTGGGGTAAGGAAAAGCCACATAGCGATCAGTCGACGATTTTGCAGATGATGTTACGAAAGGCATTCGAAAAACAATTAGATAGAACAAAAGCAAAGAATTCTACCAATAAAAGTCGTCGCATTGCGAAGACTTGTATTGATTTACCTTTTCTTCGTTTGCGCGAATAATATTTGCACATACCATTGTCTTCACATCATTGTAGTAACGAAGATAATATTGAAAAATTTCAGAGTACTAACACTCATTCGAGCTATGTGCTTTTGTTAATCTTGACATCGTCGCTCACCGGTGATCCCCATGGGGGATTCAACGTGTTGAAGAATCTTGCAGTTGACAATTTTATTTTATTTTATTTTTTTTTTCCTTTTCGAAAAAGTTTAATCCATGTCACTCGTTTCCAAAAAACGTTCTCGCGCTCGTTTCGTGTCTTTCGCCGACGTGACAACGAAACGTTAATTGAAACTTTTTTTCAACGAACTAGCTTCAGTGATCTAGTTTTTCTGTCGCGCGTGTTACCAGAGATTTCTATTTCCGCGTTTTCACAATGAATGTGCGGATGCTGTTTATCGTTGAGGCGATAGTGGAGTTATTCGTCGCTGCAAGAAACTGCCTCGCGATAAAAAAGATCTTTAACACTATTCCTACCGACACTTCACGTATACCTATTGCTACCGCGATCAGTCTTTAGCACAACTTATATTTTTTAACGCTAGAACTACCGATAGTTAAAACGAAGCTGTTTCTACCAAAACCAGTCAAAATGACTGGTCTTTAAAAAAAAAAAAGAAAAACATAATGATAGAATATTTTTATATTTATTGATTTATTACTTTCTTACAAAAGAAATATCATGTTATCTGGTACAGTTAATACCAAATTTGTCGGGTTTATTCGGCAAATATTGACTGAATCTGCATCTGGCTTTAGATGAAAAAGAATTGTTCGTCAAATTGTAATGTTTGCACCTAGTTTGTAGCAACTCTGACTATTTTGAATGAACTTATCCCGTACAGCCGATATCGAAGCAAATTTATCACTTTGTAAACGTTGACTTCGTCACTTTTTGGTCGAAGCGAATAAATCTCAATATTTCGGTAAAATCATTTCATGGTGTTGGAAAAGAAGTTTGGTGTCCCCATTTTCTATTCCATGAAATACGAAAGTTCCAAATTTTTCGTTTCGTTGCATACAAAATTCCAAATTTTTTACCAAAAACTCGAGAAGCTTCTAATTCCGTGCAAGACACTATACAATCAAGTATATGGTTGTCAATTAGTAAAGAAAATACGCAATTTTCCTGATAATTATCACCATCATATTGCATGACAGCAGTATAAATTCTAAAAACGCGTGAGAAGTTGTACGAAACTGATTAATTCGGATTCGGTAAACAGATTGTAGGATTCTTTTACACTTTGACTAGTATCAGTCATTTTGACTAATTGTGAGTATAAGTAGCCATGATGCAAGATTATTTTGATTTCTAATAAATAAAAGTAAAATAAAATTCATTATATCATTTCTTTGGTTATCACTGCAAAAGTCACTTCATCATTGCGGCAAATAAATGTAACACGAAACAGTAATTTTGAAATAAAGTTGGAAAAGCAGTCATTTCGACTGGTGTGGTAGTTCTAGCGTTAATATAGAATGAAGATAAAAGCCAATTTGACAGTATAAAAATATAGTTTCTTTTATTCAGAAGTATATAATGTACATTTAATTCGTTTTCACCGCGTTTTTTTATTTATTTTACAGTCATAGTAGATAAGACGGTGTAAGAAAATCCGAAGTTCTGCACCGCTTTGGATACCAATCATGCAAATAAGCACCGCGAGGCCTAATCACTAAATCAGTCCCTGGAAGGCACTTTTCGGCTAAAATCATGCCACAACTGCATTGCCTTTCGTTTCTAACGACTTTGTAGCTTTGGAATTGAGTCCTTGAGAGAATACTATTGCAAAAAGATATAAATCGTTTTACCGGTCAAATGACCGGTCGCGGTAGGTAAGACAGACTACAAATTTTTCTCAACAAATAAACAATGAAAAAGAGAAGTGAATATTGAAAAATGTATTATACGTATATTTGAGAGAAAAGTCGTGAAGTTTAAAGTATCGATTTAATTATAAATATAATCGAAATTCTAATCGAAAACGGCCATTTCACCGGTCGTGGTAGGAATAGTGTTAACTCGCGATATTTATCAATGCATAGAAAGAGAGAGAAAACGGCTGCAAATAAAAAAAAAAATACACACTCGTTGAACAACAGTTCGCCGCAGAAACTTGGACAAATATTTTTCCGTGCAGTCGGAGACCGTTATCGGTGTCGTTGCACCACAGATTTCTACGTATCGGTGATGCAGTTCATTGCTCCACATAATACACGCATGGATTTCGTTTTGTTTCTGTCGCTCTCGGTCTCCATTTTGTTTCAACGTTCACAAACATACCATGCACAACGTTTAAAAAAAAAAAAAAGAAAGAAGGAGAAAAAGAACAAAAGAAATCGCAGGGATTGTTTAAACAGCTGCTTGAAACGTTCAATTTCCATTCGATCGATCGTGAAGCATCAACGATCGCCAAGCAAACGTCGCTTCGCAGGCTAGAAACGAACGCTCGGTGCCCTCTCGTCGTTAGAAAGCGGGATCTTCCGCTTCCGGCTCTTGGAATCGTTTGATTTCTCTCTCTCTCTCTCTCTCTCTCTCTCCCGAGAGGGGCGTCTATTAGCCCGTTCTCCATTCGAGAGAATGCAACCGGGATTGTGTCTCGACACCGATCGTCGAAATAAACGACGAAGAGGACGATGTGATAGAATAATCCAGGGAAGCACACACAGAGAGAGAGAGGGGGGGGAGAGAAAGCTTAGATTTGGAAAGGGCGAGGAGAGGAAAGCTCGAGGATATCGGGTATACCCAGAATGTCCTGGGAATAACGAGAGATTGGGATGACGAGGAAATTTCGTCGCTGGGTCGGTCGATGTTGTACGGCTGTGCGGCGAGAGGGATTGAGAGGAGAGGAGAGGAGAGAGCAGGGGAGAGAAGACGAGATTTATCGGATTTTCGAAATACCCGTGCACTCAGCGTGTCGAACCAGACGCCTCCATTTCTCTCCTCGAAAACCTCTCTCTCTCTCTCGATCTATCTATCTATCTGTTAGGTCTGTCTTCCTCTCTCTCTCTCTTTGCTCCTCTCCGTTCGCTTCTTATTTTCGGTCTTCCGTTTCTTTTTCCGGTTTCCGGTGCTTCCTCTCTCTCTCTCTCTCTCTCTCTCTCACTCCGTTCCTCCGCTGGCTGGTTTGTCGTTCTTTTTCGTCCTCGCTCGATAGGCTTCGATGCATTCGAACGAGAAAGCATCCTCGAATCTCTGTCGATCACGATGATGCTCGCCCCCCACGGTAGTAGTATACACACAGAGGCAGGGGCAGACTTCGTTCCATCGATTCGCACACGGTAGAATGATCGCGTCGGACGAAAAATGAAAGAGTGCAGGGTTGGGACGGGGAGAGGGAATTGTGACCCGTGCCTCCTCCTGGGCCACGGAACGGAGTTCCGTGGCCGGAAGTGGCGAGATTTCGGTGGATGATTGAAAACACGTGAGAAAGGGGAAAAAGAGACCGTTGCATTGGCTTTCTCTCTCTCTCTCTCTCTCTGTGTGTGTGTGTCGGTCCGCAGTTGTTTGCTCTCTGAGGGAAACGCTCCTACAGGCTTCCTTGCAGCCATTCCGCCACGCATTGTCTTCCTTTCTGCCTTTTGTTGCGGTTCGTTCTCCGCGCCGCGACTCGATCCCCCATCCCCGCGTCAACAGCGTCGCATTGTCTCGCCGTTAGGCACTTTTGTGCATAGGTTCGACGTGTCGGACGCGCGGAGAAGCGTCGCCGATCGGAAATCGGCCAGGATTTTCACTCCGGGGCTAGGGAACACTGTGCTCTGCCTGTCGTTGTCAACGTCGCTGGTTTTTTACTTTCTCTTTCTCTTAGAATTATCTAATTTGCCCTTGTGTTTTTGCGGTTTTCAATCGGTTCGCAGCGCACGCCAGTTCCACGTTCCTTCCACGTCAATCGTCATGATAATAATTTAGACGTTTTACGAATGCTGGTTGCCGCGATTATTTAGTTCGCACGGGCCGGCTAATTAATTTAAGCGCATGCCGTTAATTAAGAGATTCCCGCGTGAAATTAACAGCGCGTTGTTCGTTCGAGACACACAGACGGCTCGTAGACCGGACAGTTTTGTCGCAAGCGTGGCGATATTTTCTGGAATTTATAGATCCCGACTCGACTGCTGATCGCATGCTACCCGTCCGATACGAATTTTAATTAGCATTTGCACAGGTTGTTTCACACGTAGTAGAGATACGACGTCTATCTCGGTAGTTTCACGCTGTTTATCAATTACATTAAGGATTAAACCAAATTCAGTTCAAACGACAGGAATGTCGAGAAAACACTCTTCCCTGTTCAAAAATGCCCTTCGTTTATTCATTGTAACGTCAATGAATAATAAAATCGCAGCGTATTGAATTCATCTGTCGCTCTGCAATTGAACTTAATTTTTTTTTTTTTTTTTTTATTGTCGCTATTGAAACTTGATTCAATCACTGTCAGCTCTGTTGTAATCGACTGACTCGATAATTCGTCCGATCGAGAACACCTCGCGCATCCGTTCTCGACCTACCTAACCTCAATTTCATCCACTTGATCACATTACCCCCTCCGTTTGAAATCGAACAGCACACAGAGACCGTAATATACCTATCGTTTATCCATCGAGTCTCGCGCTTTTAAAATCATCGCGCGTTCGCGTTTTTAACGTGATCGATAAAGACGAAGTTTCGGATCGACTCGGGTTATTATCCAGAAGAACGGGGGGAGGTGTTGCCTCAGGGTTGCGAATCAGAGGTGAAACAAAGGAGAAGAAAACAGAAGGGGCGTTCGCGTTCTCTCGTCTGGTCCCCGTAATTTCTACGGAGGAGAGCCGGTGGGAGCGCCGCATGCTGGAATTCACGAGTCCAAGCAGGATTAACAGGGAGCGAGACGGAAGAAGAGAGACAGAATAGGCTGATATTGCTACTGGAATATTTGTCGAAGCTCTTACAACGCGAAGCACTTCGCCTCAAAAGCGAATAACGTAATTTGCGAAGAGGCGAGCTACCCCTTCCCCTTCTCGCTCTCTCTCTCTCTCTCTTTCTATCTATCTATCTCTCTCTCTCTCTTTATCTCTGTCTGTATCTCGGCCGGAAATTTTCTGTCATCGCGTAGTAGAATTTTCCGAGAGCGAATACAATCTTTCCGGGATAGAGTTTCTGCGGAAAAGAGAAACGAATCTTCTGACGCGGAAAGGAAAAGCTTCTTCCTTCCCCCCTCCCCCTTTCCTCTTCCTCCTCATTCTCCTCTCTCTATCTTCCCGTCTGCTGTCGCTCGTTGAAAAAGAAACCATTTGGTGGAAAAGCATTTACCGGAATCGTCGAGCGAGAGAGATCGTGTACGATTCTTCTTGTTTCTCGTCGAAGATCGACCTCGTTTGCGAATTTTATTCCTGGTCGAACACCGCGGTTAGGTTGCAATCTTTTACTCAACTTTTGATCTCTTTCTCTCTTTTTTTTTTCTTTCTTTTTTCTTTTAATTTAATTTTTCGTCAATCGACGTACACCGTGCAGAGACAATTATCGAACGAATTCTTTCTTTCTTTTTTTTTTTTTTTTTCTCGGAGAACAAGGTCCGAGATTGATCATCAAGCAAAGAGTGTTACATAAACTGAATGAAAATGAAGTTTAAACGACTGTCAGAACACGCGTGGTGTGTGTGTGTGTGTTCGACCACGATGTGTTCGAACGAATTGCTGCCGTAAAATGTGACTTTAATTGCACGTTTCCCTCGGACACGATTCGTGAACACGAGTTTGAAAAATGTTGCCGAACAGCAGCTTTATGATACACTATGAATATGTAATTTATTTAACATGCAAACGGCAGCCGTGGAAGGATTTCGTAGCGCGGGCACCGCGATCCGCGATAAGGGGAAGATTTATGCGCCACATGCTACAAGCACGTGCTTTCTTTTTCCCTTCTCCTCGGGAAGGAGGAAAAGGTGGAAGCTTTTCCCTTCCGGGAAGTGGAGAATTTAAGAATGCGACAGATGCGCGTTCGAGGCAGGGACGCTTCTCGCGCCCGAAAATCGCACGCAGCCTCCGGAAACGCCAAAAACATGAGAAAACGAACGAACTTTGATAGAAGAGGGAAAAATTCAGCAAAATTTCGTCGTTAGATTCACTTTGCCGTGTTTAAATTCACATTTCGCTACGAGCGAGATTTCGCTGGCGAAGCTGCTCTACGAGAGCTGCAAACTCTGCAGAGAAGTGCAGAAAATAATGAAATCCGAACGGTGTTTTGCGTAATTACGTCAGAATAAACTTTGGACAAATTGAAGTTTCGAAATTGAAAGAGTGACTAAATTAATGTTTCTTCTCTTTGCTGAGAAGCCATAGCAACGTAACAGAGCGTATGCAAAATTGCGACATTTTCTCGGTTTTAAGTATGCTTCGATATAACCCAGGCAAAACGAACAATAAATTCATTACTTCTTTGGGTGATATCATATCGACGAGTTTTCAAAAAGAAAGCGACGAATCATTGTGTTCACGGGTTTGGTTACTCGTTACGGTTCCGTGAAACCACGAGAAAAATTTTTCCCCGACGGGGGAGGAAACTTCAGAAAAAAATAGAAGAAAAGAGAAAAAGAAAAACGTCGATTTCACGAAAAATCAAATTCCATTGGGGGGGAGGGGGGAATTCGCGACGGGGGCGTTTTCGTTCATCGAACGGGATGAAACCTCGACTTTGTCTGACAACGGAAAATTTCGCGATCCCCCGATCGATACCCCGCGTTCGATGGCAGATCGTGTCGAGCATTTTCCAAATTCCTTTTTCCTCCTCCTATCGCCCTCTCTCTCTCTCTCCCGTTTTATCCCTCTCTCTCTCTCTTTCTCTCTGCGAAACACAATTCCGGCAGTCTCTTAAAATCTCGAAAGCCATTTTCCGCGGCGACCCTTGTAATGCGATGTGGTTCGCGATTGATTTCGGACAAGCGGATTTTACCTCGAGACGGCCGAAATTTCCACTCCTCGACTGGAATATTCGCTTCGTGTTCGCGAAAGCAGAGAAAAGAGAAAAGAAGAAAGAATAAGAGAGATAGGAGCAGGAGACGCGCAGCAGAGTAACATCGTTTCCTTGACGTGTCCCCCTTCGAACACGACGCCCTCCCCTCCCCCCTTTCGCGCGAAATTCAATTTTATTTCTTGCTCGCATATCGCAGTCGGCCGCATTGCGGCTCGGAATTCGCGGAACGCGCTAGATGGAAACGCGCAGTTTTTCCGCATTCTCCTTCGATTTTATCGCGGCCACTACAATGCGCAATATTCATCTCCGTAGCGTCGCTTCTACGGGCGCCATTAAATAATACGACCGGTTTCTCTCGAATGCGGGGAGAAAACCGCGCGGAGGAGGAGGCCGCGACACAACACAGAGCATTTTCGAGCAAAGCTTTTTCGAGCAGACGAGAAAGTATTCCACTTGCCTCCGAGTGTTTCTGATACCATCTTCGCGACTTCGTTGATACTTCGCGTGATAGTTGTATGGATTTTCGGATATTTTATGTGCCCCCCTCGTTCGTTGACGATCGACCCACGGAAAGTCTCGAATAAAGAAAAAAAAGAGCGGCTTTAAAGCCCTTAAAGCCTGTCACATAGAATATGTCTGACTTCATTTCTCTAAGGAAATAAAGCTTGACACCCTTTCACGTGTGTTTGCTTTATTTTTGTTACTGTTATATTTTTTATGGACAGAATTGGTTGGCGATAACTATAATTTTATTAACTACTTTTATTTTTCTCAGAATCCCGCTTGACCGTCATCTGTGTCTCGACAATCTTAACACTAGAACTACCGACAGTTAAGACGAAGTTATTTCTACCAAAATTATTTCGATGTCTAATAAATAAAATAAAAATAAAATAAAATTCATTATATTATTTCTTTAGTTATCACCGTAAGAGTCATTGCATCGTTGCGGGGAAAAAATTGTAACATGAAATAGAAGTTTTAAAATAAAATTGTATAAACCAGTCATTTTGACCGGTGTGGTAGTTCTAGTGTTAACACATCACTCCTTTACAGCATCTACAACCGATGACACATCGCTCGTAAACTTATCTCTCTCCTTAATAACGTGACACCTCCCTCCTCTAAGTTCCTGATCAAGAGCGTGACGCGTTTTCGTTGCACATTTCGTTACATTTTTTGCCCGAAATACCCCCGATAAAACATATTCTACGTTACAAGTTGATGATAAGAAGCAACGTTCCGCTTCTCGGGCGGGGATGGAAAGTGGAAATTGAATTTATTATTTCATCAACGCAATCGAACGCTTTAGATTTCTCAGAGACGACGCGCGCGGGCCTCGATTCTCCGGCAAATGACTCGTCATTTCGTGCAATTTCGTTTATTTACGTTCTGCCACATCGAACGATTGCATCTGCATTAATCTTCGTCCCATCGAGGCACCGCCAACAATAAAATTCTATTGCGCACCAGGAATCGATTACCTCCGCCAATAACGATCAATCAAGCCTTACCTTTCTATCGTTTCTAATCCTTCGATCTGCCAGTAAACCTATCGTTTCAATCGTTCCGCCAAAACCTACTACTACGCTAGAACCACTGATGATCAAAGCATAAAAAGTATAGAAAATTGTTTATAGTAAACAATCTTGTAAACTTTTATTCGCACATTCTACGAAGAAAACTTGAATCACTAAACAATAAGAACGCATCGCTTCACGTACAAAAAATTGTAAATCCGTCATTTTGACTACTTTGGTGGTGTTATATCCCAAATGCCATTTTCTATTACAATTCTTCGATATTATCTCGGAATCACATTTTTCTCCAACGTGCGTTTAAATTCATAGTCCGATGATTCATACCGAGAAACTTTGAATATGCAATATGTGTAAGTACCATTTCTTCCTTTCTTTCTCTTACAATAAATCCCCATTTAAATATCGGTCCCTTTGTTTTGCTTTATCGTTGATCAAATGCGTTGTCCAATTCCGTTGTTCGTCGTCGTGAGATCGACACTAGAACTGTCAAAATGGTCCAAGTGACCATTCTGTTGAATATGTCTGTTCGATACCAAACGGAGTATTTTTTGAAAACTATTTTTGATTACTTCGTAAAAAGCCTGGTTGCATTATGAAAATTCGTTTCTTTCTCTTATTTTAATGTCTCTGACTAAATTATCGCGCGGATAAAAAAAATGACCACCGTCATCAGGCCAGATTGCAATCGACAGGCTGGGCTCGAAGAGCTCAACGTTCCTTTGACGAGCAACGATCAAAATCGACTCGATTTAATTTCAGGCGAAATGGACAACTGTCGTCGAAATTTAACCCTTTCACGACTGAGGGAAACATTTTTCCCCGTTTTAAAATTGGCGATTGTCGTATTTAATTATAACCTTATCTGCATTTTTTTTATACAGAATGTCTAAATAGAACAATATACGTACTATGTGCAGTGTCCATCTTTGCTTCACAACCAAAAGAAATTGCTTCGCAGAATATCATAATTAGCACATCATCTTGTATTTTTGTAATTTTATTTCACAATTTTGTATTAATTTAGTTAACATTTTGTTATAACAAACCAATAAATAAAAGACATTGCATAATAAGCCTAACCTGATAATTTCTGTTATCTTTATAGCTCATTGGGAAAAATATTTTTGCATAAAATTCCAAAAAAACTACACATTGTGTTATGTATTTTTCTTATGATTTTTATTTATTTTACGTCCAAACAAACTAAAAAAAAAACAGTTAAATACTAATATTTACTCGTAGCAACGTTATGGTCGTGAAAGGGTTAAAAAGACGTCGCTGCTCATAGTTGCGTACCTCGAAGCGAAAATACATAGTCGCGCGAACGCGAGGACAAATTCGACAGGCTTTGGTCAGTCGTTTGTTAACTCGATTCGAAAGATGAAAAATTTCTCTCCACGGAGAGGAGAAAGAGGAGAACAGTCGAAGGAACAGACCGACGAGCAGCAACGGTGGTTTCTCTCGCGTGCGTCGCTCGGTTCGTGCCCGGCGTTTCGGTTGACCCGACGTAACCTCTGCGACGTGTATCCGCGTCGAATCCTCGCGAACTAGCCACAGGGAGGAGGTGGTTTATCGGCTTGAACGGTTCTCAGGGCACTGGACTCTGTTGGCGAGTCGAACGCCTCGGCCTGACCTGACTTAACCTCGCGCTCGTCGCCCGCTGAATATCGTGAAGACCTATACGCTCTCTTTCTCCCTCCTTTTCTCTCAATTTAGTTCTATCTCTCTATCCGTCCTTCTCTTCTTCCTCCTTTTTTCTCCGAAGACCTACTTCCAAATTTACGACGAGTTCGTTTCGTGCGGTCGTATTCGCAATGACCCTGAAATCGAGCGAGCAACCTGGCGATACAGAGTCTTCTCTCTCTGACCGTCGAATTGCAAGTATATAAAAGAATTCCGGACCGTCCTCGATCACTATAGATTGTCAGGCTCGAGAATAAAAACTCCAAATATTTTACGACATAGTTTGAAGCGTTGAACGCGTCGCGACGACACTTTAGAAATTAGTAAACAAATATATGAAACATATCTGACTGAACGGAGATTCGTTTGAACGATCCTAATTTAATTGCCAGGGATATTAAATCGCGGTTCAACCAAAATTCGATTCAAACAAAAAAATTTTATCCTTTGTTTCCGATTTATTTTTTTTTTTTTTATGTGTGGAATCAGTTCCTCTTCGCTTGTACTAGCGACACCCTGTATAAGGGTCAAAATGGACCCACGGTCAGTATTGCAACGTTTCTATTAGAGGTACCTATAAATAATGTCGTTTTTTGATACTGTACAAAATTTTATTTCATTTAAGAATTGACACGGTTTTAATCTATAATATGATTTAGCAATAAGCATACTAAATGTCAATGTATTTAACTATATAGAATATAGGTTATGTTAACTATATAGAATATAGGTTATATTATAATGTTTTCGCTAGATGGCAGTGTTTATTAAATTTGAAGAAGACGACATTACTTATGGGTACCCCTAATACATCAATAAGTTCCATCAGGAATAAAAGTCTCATCTTGTTCGAATAAAAGTTCTATAAAATCGTGTAGTATAATTTTTTAATTATCAGTAAGCACGCTAAATATCAATATATTTAGCTAGAATATAGGTTAGGTTATAATAAGTTTAATTACTGTCACTAGATGGCAGTGTTTATTAAATTTGAAGAAGACGACATTACTTATGAGTACCCCTAATATATCAATAAGTGAAAGTCTCGTCTTGTTCGAATAAAATCTTGTTCTGTAAAATCGTGTAGTATAATTTTTAATTACACCCTCGCGACGTAACAACGCCAGCTACGTACTGTAGCCAGCAGCAGCGAATGGAAAATTTACTGTGTAAAATTCGAAATTTCCTTCGGTCCCGAGCCAACAGTCCGAAGTGACAGTGGACGTGGTTTCAACGATCCTCCGTCGGATCTTTCGAGGCCTGTGCCTCTTTGCCATTCTGGAACGACACGCTGGAAGAAGGAAAGCGTGTCGTGGCGAGGCGGATACGCCGCTGCACGGAGGAAACGTGCCGGTCGTCTCTTGTAAAAATAAGGAACACACCGGCGCTCGACTCCACCCACGCTCTCTCCCGTTTCCCCCGAGAGAGAGAGAGAGAGAGAGAGAGAGGGATCGTACATCAACCGTGCGCCGCCCGCGAATACCAACCGGCTCCAATTTGCTATCGCACCGAATAACGCTCGCCGGAAACGCGAGGAACAGTTCTAACGCTAAACGTTCCGTGCCGATCCTCATCTTCCATCGATATCTTCGTCTTTGATATCGCCGTCTGCTCTTTCATTGCCACTGAGATCCTATCCGACACTGAGTCACGATTACAAATTTGTACCCCGCCGCGATTTCGGTCGCTGAGTACCGATCTGTCGCCCGATTGGGATTGAAAACGATGTTGCGATGGGAGTTTCGATTCGTGGAAAGCGATCGTTGTCAGCCAGGCCGAGATATTGACAAAAATTGTCGAGAATCAAGAGTGAGAGAGGCAACGAGATACAATGATCCCCGCTTGAGCATCCACACTTTCCTCGTTTAAGCGTCCGTCGCTATCTCCACCAATTCTTGGAATTGGGATTATCTCCTCCACTCTACGCTGTCACGCGATACATGACAGTTGCACACATACTAAACAAGCGGTATACACGGTGATTCGCGTAACTTGCCTTAACCTGTAATATTACATTTACATTATGCATCCGATGAGAAATTGTTCAACGCAAAATTTGTCTCGAGCATGCAGACTGCATAGAGCATTAGGAATATTTGCTTACCACGCATTAATGTTCCATGGACGTTGATGACGAACATATTATCTTAATCATTAGATTTAGGACAGTTTACTTGGAATTTAATATCCTTTCGTAAAGGAATTCCTTTAATGAAGAAAAATATGTGGTCCAATTTAAAGAAAGTAAAAATTACCTTGGAAATTTCGAAACTCACGAAAAATTGATACGTCATATTTTGCCTGTCTTGAAGCCATACAACTTTTGTATTACACAATTTTTCATTGGACGTGTAATTTGAGAGTTGTTTCAGGTGTGCAAGTTACGTGGATCACCCCGTATAATAAATTGAATAAATCAGAAAATACTCCGTCATACATCATGCCAAAAAATCTTAACCATTAGCTTTACGACAGATGTGGCTCAGTACTTTTTCTTTTACTTGGAATTTAATACTCTTTCGATTTATAACGAAGAAAAATATGTGGTCCAATTTAAAGAAAGTAAAAATTACCTTGGAAATTTCGAAACTCACGAAAAATTGATACGTCATATTTTGCCTGTCTTGAAGCCATACAACTTTTGTATTACACAATTTTTCATTGGACGTGTAATTTGAGAGTTGTTTCAGGTGTGCAAGTTACGTGGATCACCCCGTATAATAAATTGAATAAATCAGAAAATACTCCGTCATACATCATGCCAAAAAATCTTAACCATTAGCTTTACGACAGATGTGGCTCAGTACTTTTTCTTTTACTTGGAATTTAATACTCTTTCGATTTATAACGAAGAAAAATATATGATCCAATTAAAAAATGAATAAATATAAACCATGAAAGATTCGAAACCCACGAAAAATCGATACGCCATACTTTCTTTAAACCATACCAACTTTTGTTACATTACACAACTGCTGTATTACGTTGCCTCGACACCCTTGGTTATTCATAATTTTTGTAAATGCCAAATAGTATATTCGCCAACGCAGGTCGTTGGAAAATAATAAGTTTGCCAATGTTTTTTTCAAAGTTTTTCGAAATTTTCTGCTCGTGGTGCGCGAGATTGCAAGGAGCCAAACGAAGAAGAAGAGGGCCACCTTCGTTTGCGTTTCTCGCAGCGGCGGCGAACCGAAACGGTAAACGAAAACTATAATACAAAGTGTGGCGAAGTTTCCAAAGAGTGGAAATCAGAGGCAGGGACGAAGATAGTCGGAGAAAGAACCGCGCGATATCGCGTTAGATTCGAAGGAGAATGGACGCGGGTGGAAATTTAAATAACGCGCGGAAGTGGACGCGGGAGGGAAACTAAGGAAGGAATCCACGTCGGTGGAAATAAAGAGAGGAGGGGAGGGGAGGGCGGTGGTGGATTCCCCGGAGAACGCGGGGAAGCAGACGCCAGCAGACGGAGTTCAATTTGCTGTTGCTGCGGTTGTACGGCACGTACCAAAACCGGAAGGAAAGAGAGACCGCGAAATAGTCGAATATATATCGAGTTATAGAGAGGGAACATAGAAAGAAAGAGAGAAGGGAAAGCCACGAGTTTTCAGAGTCCGCACGCGGAATTGAAACAACGATGAAAAGTCGCTCGCGAATATCGAAGTCAATACTGCTAATTGCTCTCCCTCTCGTTCTTCGTCAAGGGAAGCTGATCTTCTTCCTCTCGTCGAGATATTTGTCTTTTTTTCACGTCATCGCGATGGCGACGGAGAGAGGGGAGGGGGGGTTGATTTTTCGAACGTTTGCGCGCAACGATCGCGAGACATCGACAGAAAGTGAAAAGAGGCTGAAGGAAGAAAAAAGAAAGGGAAGGAACGACACATTCGTGTCCAGCAGGCGTAGAGGTCGACAGTGGCTTCCGGTGGGAAAGGCCGGCGAGGTACGGGGGTTGGAAATAATGGGCCTGCGGGTGCACGGCCGCGCGATTCCCCCGGAGATCGCGCGTCACTCATACCGATCGTGAATAATTCATGAGGAAAAACAGCCGCGCGACTCGTGCGCGCGGTTCCAGGCATTCCTGGCCCGGGCTCGATTATTTATACCGCGCGATGAACAACGCGTAGGTTTTACCGCGTAACTCGCCATCGCCCCTCGAGTTTCTCTTTCCTTCCTCCTCCTCGCCACGGGGCCAGTCCTCGCGTTAGAGTGTCGTTTATCGAAGCGGAATCGACGCCCGCGGGGAACCAACGACCACTACGTCGTCGACGACGACGACGACGACTAGGACGATGTTGCATATCTCTCTCTCTCTCTTTCTCTCTGTTTCTTCTCGTTTGCAACGGTGGAATTTTTTAATGGCTCGGCCGCTCGCGGCGAAACCGCGGCCACGTAGAATAGTAATGTCGTTGCTGCTGCTGCTGCTTCTTCTTCTTCTTCTTCTTCTTCTTCGTCTTCTTCGTCTTCTTCTTCTTGCGAAACGCGCGTGCTTGCAGTGCGCGCGACGGGGGTGGAGAAGATTACCCGGGCGATCGAGGCAGCGAGGTAAATTGCCCGTTGCTTCTTCTTGCCTCGAATTTGTTCTAGTTTTTTGGCCGCGATCTCTCGCGAGTAAACCGCGAGTAAACCTTCGTTTATTTCTGCCCCCCCGAGCATCGTGATTTCTCGAGGTTTCTCGATTTCGAATCGAGGAGACGGGAAGCTGGAATGCGACTACCAGATGCTACTACGTAAATACGATTGAAAAAATAAAGAAAGAAAAAAAAAGAGTTGTTAATGTAACCAGTGATATTTAAACAGCGTACGCGCTTAGAATAATTACTCGAATGTATTTCACCGATTCGACCTTTCAGCCTGTTTGTTTTATTTTTCAGGTAAGCGATAAACGGGGACGAGGACCGGTGTGACATACACAGGCTGACTCCAGGTTTTTATATCGAGCCATTTATATTAATTAATTGCGCAAAGCATACTTTCGCGTAGCTAGCGTAAATATATCCACGGGAGACAAATTTCTGGAATGGCAAAGGCATTCGCGAGAGAGAGAGAGGGGAAAAAGAGGAGGAAGAAGAAGAAAAAAGAGGAAAGAAAAAGTAGAATAGGAAATAGCAAACACGACAGACGGCGCCGAGAATATTGAGCAACTGCGTTCTCTCTCTCTCTCTCTCGATTGACAAGTGTCGTTGTTTTGTAACCCTAGGCGATGCACTAGGTGTCTCTCCTTGAGACACTTTCCGACCGATTTTCCACATCGGCGCCGACGATCGTTCTTATTTTCAACCCACTTTCGTTCCTAGAAGCTTCGTCCCCCAAGCGGAGAAAAGTAAAAAATGTCTCCCTGCGGAGCGGAGTTATCTCGACGTTCGAGAGTAACGGATCGATCGATCGCCAGGATCGAATCGATTTCATCGAAAGTAGCCGCGTTTAATCGAATCTTCGACTTTATTGCATCTCCCAAAATTCGTGCTCGCTAATCGCCAAAACTATTTATTTGCACCGTTTGCATCTAGACAAACTTTTTTCGTACCATCTGCCAGCAATTTATTTACGAAACATCGCCACTTCAAATAAAATGGTGTGCAGCATTGGAAATAATCATTCTAATAATAAATTTCGTTGATTTTATCTTTCTAACACGTGATATCGTTTGAATCTAAAGCAATTATCAACGTACATTTGCTAGAACAATAATATACAAGAGTCAATGATATATAGTTTCAATTTCTGGGAAAATAATATCCTCCGTCATTTTTTAAACTTTTGCAAGAAGCAGTAAAAAGTCTGTCAATTGACTCAAAAATTTTCTCTTCTGGAATTCTTCTATTCTTCTTACGTCACGTTGTTACAGCTTTTCAATGACAAATGCGTACTGTTCATTATATTATTTTTATTATATCAGCAAACGAAGTTCTTAGCTGCTGGCTAGATTTAATTACGATGTTCCCTAGTAAGTCGAGTGCAAAGAATACTTCATTCAATTAATCGATATCGATTTAAGTTCAAGTTAAATTACTGTTAAAAATGTTCGTTCGAGTGAAACAAGATTCCCCATCTTTGCCAAATTTTCTTTTATATTGTTACGCCGACATGAAGTTGGTACACCGACTGAAATCCTGATATCGATATATTGATTGGTCTGATTTCGTTTCGATCGGCAATATTTAAACAGAGAGTCGCTATTCGACAACCGAATTGGACGTTCAGAAACTGTATTTCAGATATAATAAATAAGATTGCGTCGAATTCTTCGAACGATCCCACCGCAAGGCGCAACAATATTTCATTCGCATTGCTGCACACGCGTGACAACATTTGAAATTAATTTTCGTACGATTTCGCAAAGGTTTTTCAAAGCGTGGAGAGGAGAGGAATCCTCGATGCCCCGCGGTGAAACTGCGCTCTACGTTTTCTGCTGGCTCGAATCGGCCGTGTCACGCGTTCATGGACATATAAGTACCGGTTCGCGGTTCGCCGAAAGAGCGCACGAGCGACGAGGAAAGTCAGGAAAGGACGCGTAGAGTAGAAGCGGGTGGGGATGATCGCGACGCATTTTGCTCATACTTGGCGAGGACGAAACTTTCACGCGATCTGAAAATTCTGCCGCGGCGCGACAAACAATTACCAGCCATTACGACGCCGCTGACATACAAATTGCTTTTTTAACGCCGATCGTTTCACACCGAGAGAGAGAGAGAGTTTTTCTCGTTCCTCATTGGCCGCTCGCGCGCGGCTTACGCGATCCTCGCGATAATAGGCTCTTGCTGCGTCGCATCTCGGTGTTTCCTTTGCCGAGTGAAAGTCGCTGTTACGATCGAGAGAGAGAGAGAGAGAGAAAGAGAGATCGCCGGTGTAATTTTCTAAGAAGGAAAATGATCAAAATGAGATCCGATCAATGTCGTTCTTCTGTAACGATTTTCGTGGCTAGAGAAAAAGCTTTCTCAGTTGCTTCTACGTCTGTGAGTATAATTTCGCGAAAGTAATCTTCGCGTAGCTGCTCGAACGAATGAATCGAACGTTCGTGTCTTCGTCTTTCACCGAGGTTGCTTTATCTTTGATAAAACTCCTCCAAGTGGTTGCAGTAGATGTTACCCGCAT
Source organism: Tetragonula carbonaria (assembly GCA_032399595.1). Lineage (NCBI taxonomy): Eukaryota > Metazoa > Arthropoda > Insecta > Hymenoptera > Apidae > Tetragonula > Tetragonula carbonaria. The sequence goes on along the minus strand of JAUCRC010000012.1, from coordinate 11,398,247 downwards.
TGAGTTGAAACACGTTCGAAACCTGTTCGACGAAACTTGTCAGTTTCCACTTGCCCTCTGTAAGTTGGTTCGATATCAACTGGCCTTTAACGTCGGATCTGGATTCTAGACGCACTAGCCGGTGGTATGTCTCTGTATTCCACTCTGATTTTGAAGTCGTTAGATATATCATGATTTACACTCGTAAACACACTCAGTCCTTCTCTCGAGTATTTCTTTTTAAAAGGTTCAGAGTTTCTCCCGCTATCGGTGTCGCGTCTGTCGTGCATGCGAGAAGAATCGCAACGAAAGTGAAAAGGTTGCTGTTGAGTTGAGAGGTGGTGCATGCGTTAAAAAATTCCGCGTACTCTTTCGCGCATTGCTCGAAACAAACGACTCGTTTGCGCATTGTTTGGCCGACTGAAAGATTGTCTAATGACTAGGAACGGTCCACAGTTATATTGTTAAGCGAAGAGAACGAAGCGTATTTCGTGTATCGTGCCAGGCGAATATCGCGCGCTGTAAACAATCGAATAATATCCCGGTCGCGCTATCTCCATTACATTATCCTCGGCTAACAATTGCGCCAGAGATTGTAACCGCGCAAAAGATTGTAAACTCGCGGACAATGCGATTTCAAAACTGGGCATGCGTGTTTGTTCTTATTCTGTTCTTGGATTTACGGTAGTTTTGTCAGATGCTTCTCTCGCGGCCGAGGCAATTGCATCTCTGTCTTTCTCTTTTTTTTTTCCTTTCTTTTCTCAACAACGTCCATTACTGTTTCCAGTTGTACTACTATCGTACGCTGGCTGGCGCGCCAGCTGCATTTTTCATGCGTTCTCTCCGCGTAGATTCCTTTCTCTCTCTCTCTCTCTCTCTCTCTCTCTCTCTTTTTTCTACCGCATTCCTCGGTCCGTTTTCTCGACGATCAGACACTGGCCTATCATCGTTTTCCCTTGGATGACTCGCGTGAAATTTTTCTTCCTTCACACCTGACAACAAGTACAACTTTCATTCACGTATGTTGAGAATTTTTCGCGAAACGTTTTGTCAACGTTTGTTCAAAGTAAACGTTACAAAATACTACACCGTGTTCGATCGTTTTGTCAGTTAACGCGTCGTCGCACTCTACCAAGTGATCAACGTACATATAATACACTTCTACCAACGGAAGATTATCATTTTCTAAACGCGTGTACGCTCGCTGTAATCTCCCTGTAACATGCACGGAAGCGTTCCGAAGCGTGGAAAACGCAACGATCGCGAGTAACACTCTCTCGGGCTGTTAAAGGTTATTATCCAAGACAGGCAAGCGACACGGTCGTCGCCGGCGATGCTTTTACTCGCCCGTAGATCGACACTTCGTGCTTGCCGTCTTAATTTATGCCGTTTCGCGCGTCGTTGCGCAACGACGCGACGCCAGCAGCGGCGGTCGTCTCCGTCTCGCGTATATGTAATTCCCATCAACGCGGCGACGCCCGTTTCTATCATTTGCTGCATTGTGTGATATCGCGTCGTTGCTGCTGTTCGAGAAAATAAAATAAATAACGAGTCGGAAAATCGCCGATGCTCACAGAGTAGTCGGGGTGGTGGTTCGTGCGATTTTCGAGCAAAATCATAGTTCCGTGGCAAGTAAAACCGAGTAGAAAAAGGGGGGGAAAGGATAAAAACAACGCACGATTCGGTCACGTCCCGTGACAAATCAGTGAACGGGTTGAACGGGTTGGATAAGATCTGATGGATAAGATCCTCTGCTCTCGTGATCGCACGCCACGATCGTACGTACTTTACGCGCGTGCTCGTCAAAGCATGTCTCGTCACGGGCGGGAAATCATTCTCCTCTCTCTCTCTTTTTCTCTCATGCGCGGATCCGAGCTACTTACGTAAATGACGAAAAGATAAAAGTCTCGTTCGCAGGGGAATCCGCAACGGTGTGCAATCGGATATACATTCGATCGATAACGTAGGAATTTTACTCGCGATACTTCTGCAACACACTCGACGACGGATGTTAGAAAATTGCTCTAATTATCAACGTACTGTGAATAATCGTTTTTTTTTTCTTTTTTCAATTCCTCGCCGTAAGCTGCTTCGCCGATGATTTCTTATAAAAGATAATGATAATATTATCTATCCTTTGCACTTCTTTGTCAAGTGGTGACTCGACATCAGTTTTTGTCACGGGAGCTCTCATGTTGAGTCACACTCGATATTTTCAAGTTGCCAGTTAAAATGCAAAAAAAAAAAAAAGAAAGAATAATTGAAAGATAGTTTGGAGTGCAAATTGTGTAATAATAAATCATTTAAAAATGTTTTGCAAAATACTATTTTCTTCTGGTAAAGAAGAAAAAAAAATACTGAATCCTAAATTATTAACGACGTAAAACATATTAATTTTAAACGAAATAAGAGTTTGTATTTCGTTTCGATTGATCTTAACGTTTGAGCACGATAAATCTCAAAATTACGTATCACGATAGTGATGACACTTTCACATGGCACTTGCGCTAGAATTCTTATAATTCGTATTTTCTAATTTTCGATGCATCGTAAACTCCAAAATTTCTTCATTAAGAATTTTGATAAGAAATGGTCTACAAGTATTTTTTGATATAGTCTATCAGTTTGAAAAAAAAAAAAAAACTGGCATGTTTACCGCGCATAGCAATGATCGATACCGTGTAAAATAATCGTAATGACCATTTGATAATTTTTCTTCAGATATTTTATGAATACAAAATTTTTTTTAAAGATTCGAATGATTCTTCTTAAGAAATCTTTACGTAAGTAAAAGCTTGCGTATCCAAAAAGTTCCCTGTTTCTTTTACATTAACACCAGAACTACCAAGGAAAGACTGAAGCATCGAATTTTCATCGGAGATGTTCAAGTGAAAACAAATGGAAGCACCAATAACGTAAAATACAATAGAAAATACTTTTATTTATTCATTTTGTAAAGGAATCGTTTAAATCTCTAAAAGATACACTGTTTTACATTTACAACATGTATGTAACGAAAAATCATCAACTGGTGGTCATTTTGATCATTTTCCTTCTCTGGCGGAAATTTTATGCTTTCCTCGTCGTGTTGATGAACGTTTAAAGAAACGACGAACGAGAACGTCATCCAAGGATCCAAGCTGTAAGTCGAAAACTGAAAACAATCGCGCGAATCGAGGCAAAGGCGAGAAGCGGCAAATTCAACAGAAGCGACAAGCTCGGGAAATCTGTGGGATAATTCAGGCGGGAGAGCACGAGGCAGCGTTCGCGGAGCTCCACGCCTCTTAGCGTTCGTTAATCCTCGCCGTTAAGAACATTAAAGCCGGTGGCGGAAGAGAGAAGGCCCGTATTATGCAAACGCGGCAGTCTTCGATGCAGTTTCTCACAGCGTGCACCCCCCCCCCCCCCACCCGTTCCTTTTGATTCATGACGCGATTTATAGCGAGCGTACGTATCGACGGAGAGGCGGAATCGTATCGAACCTGCTTCGCTCGCCGATACCTGCAATTTTTCTGTCGTGAAGCATGATTTGTTCCCCGGGCGAGATAATACGCGGTGTCCATTTGTCAGGAAGAGAGAGAGAGAGAAAGTAGTACGGTACTCTCTGGCCAGCGTGTTTAAACGGATGACCGATAACTACGTTCGTCGGTAAGATTATCGCCTCTTTGATCGACGAACGATTAGTTGATTGAAAAAAACGAAATATGCACAGGCACGCGCGATCCGATTCGAAAGAATCTGCAAGATACGTACATTGGATATTGCTCGATTCTTACGACATTGTTCGTTATCGATTTCATTACGATAGCCGACGAGATCGATTATGAAATAGATCATTGGACGGTCAATGGAACGCAGACCACATGGATTGAAATACATCATCCACCGATGCACTAATAGATTCTGCGAACGTATAGAGTTTCATCTGCAAACTAATTGATAGGTAAATCGACGTAAATTTGAAAGACAATCGCCCTTTAATGCGCCAGTGTACAAACTATCCCAAACTGTCTCTCGATGAAATTCGTTGATCTTCCTGATTAAGAGAAATCAAAAAAAAAAAAAAAAAAATCACAGGAGCTCGTTGAATCCGATGGATCAGTCGCGGGGCCGGGTAATACGGTCGGGAGAAAGTAGGAAGGGGTGGAAGAAAAGATGATTTTAATCGGGGAGCAGTGACCTTAACGGGAAGGGAAGCAGCAAGGGGAATCAATAGGCCGCCACGGATCCCCCCAGGGTTAATTAAATTTCATTCAGATTTTTCGAATTATCCGGTGGCGGCGCGGCGCCGGCTGACACGATTTCCACGGTGGCCCGGCCAGGCCAGGCTAGGCCAGGCCAGGCAGCGCCATTACCGAAACACAACACGCGTCACCGTGGAATTCGTTATACCGTGCACGTTCTCCGCCGCGATATCCCGTGCGCTTGTAGCCCGTTTTTAATTGCGTTACCGCCGCAAAGTGTTTTTCACGCGGTGCCCGCTCTGCGAGAAATTCAATGATCCGGGCAAGTTTCACTAGCATGCGCCCCTCTCTCTCTCTCTCTCTCTCTCTCGCTCGCTCGCTCGCTCGCATGTTCCTTTCTTCGCTTCGTTGTCCTTTTCGAACGAAGAGGTCGAAAAACCCAGAGTTCTATTCGAGAGTAGCCTGTGCGAAAGCAAAAGGTAGAATTTCACTCGCCACTGACGAGCGAGCAACAGACTCATTTAGACTGTTTTAATCGAGATGAAAAAAAGAGAGAAAACATTCAGCTCGATATCATTTCCAAAAGTCTGTAGCTGATTACGGCGAGGTGATCTAATGTTTTTGCAGGTACGTCTCGGTGTGATACTCGTTCAAAGTTTCGGAAAAAATTGAAACATTACAAACGCGTACTGAGAAAAAATATATTTTCTATTCTAATGAAACGAGTGTGTGATGAATTTACAGGTACGTAACAAGTTTACGTTAACGTCGCGGTAACATTTTTTACAATTTATGTTAACTTGAAATACAAAATATATTAATAAATGAAAGCAAGTTTAACGTTTATAATAATATTTTCCTTTAGTATGATATTTGAGGGGAAAGTGGCGCCAACTTTTGAAATTGACGTTTCCCGTTTCGCGAGATTGATGAAATTTCGACAACAAAAATACAAAGTTTGTATCGTTCTTCTCTTTCTTCGAAGTCCAAAGAGTGTGATATGGAAAAAACGCTGGCGAAGAAGACTGGGGAGAAACGGGAGAAGAAAGAATGATCGAATGAAGGAGAAAATAGGTCGGACTCGGAGAGAATTCCACGAGCGGGCGCGAAAGCAAGGACTCGGCAAGCGGTATACAGAGTCACGTTCGGATCACGGTAGGAGGATTCGCCTTCGGAAGGAAAGCCTGGAATTCCACGCGGCAGAAACCGGTTTTCCTCCGTGCCCCGTGCCGGGCAAAAGACGATCGAAATGAAAAAGGAAAGTCGATGTGTGGAGGCGGAGGCGGAGAACCGACGAGAAGAGACGAGGCCGTCGCTCGTTTCTACGGCGATTGGGATTCCTCCGATAAATCTGCATCTCTCGTGGTCGGCGTAATCGCGATCGTTCGTGCCGACGAGTGGACAAATCGCTTCGATTAAAACCTTACCATCGCATGCACGCGTGTATGTGTGTTACGTTCGACGTAAGCTTTTTCCACCTTTTCGTCGACGATTATTTCAACGATTTATTACGTTACACGGATTACGTTTTCTCTTTCTCGCCGTAGGTTTTCCTTGTCTTCTTTGTCGTGCGAATGAAACTGGTTTCTCTCGATGGAACTTCGATTTTCATTCAACGTCGATCGTTTGACGTTCTAATTGGGTGGGAAGCCATTGGTTGCCCAATACGGGGAACAGTTCGAGAGTGAGGAAGAATTGAACTTTCTAAATTGTTTTCTTTCACGGACGTTCCTTTGGAAGCTCGTTCAGATCTTGAGGTGGCCTCACAATGGCCTTTTAGATTACGCGTCGCACACACAGGGGTGAGGTATGATCGAAAACAGATTGGATAGCTCACTCGTCGAAATTACCAAGGATAATAAAGTTGCCAATTTGATGAATTTCAATTCAATTCCGCGAACTACGTCGAGTCATGGAGGAAAGGTGGAGGCTGTGGTCTCTCCGATATCTGTATAAAGAAAAGCGGAGCATTCTTCCAGGAGCGTGCTGTCGTGAAACAGGCAAAATTCTCCGGGAGTAAACACGCGGGATGCGTCGATTCCGCCTCTCGGCGTCGTTTCTCGTGCGAGCTACGTTCGACCGATAAATCTGGCCAGAGTCGCCGTTGTACGCGTAATCGCGCTCGTTTTCTACCGTGCACCGTGTACCACGCGGAGGAGCGACAAATCGGCGGCTGACACGATTAACGAGTCGTATTACAGAGCCTCGGAGAGAAGCACTTACCGGAGAGGAACTATTTAGCTCGCGTCGACACCGCTGCGAACGGGAGGTAATCGCCGGTGGCTTTTCGATATCTAACGCCATACATTCGATACGTAACGCTCGTACATTCGCCGGGGGAAAAAGTAGGTTCGTCGATCGCGGTCGATGTGGAATGCCAATTTTTTTCTTTTGTTTCCTTTGGACTCGACGGGTGAAATTGAATCTTTTCTTTATTCCATTTTTCCTTTTTCTTTAGGCTTTTTATTTCGTTCGATCCATCGTCGTTGTTGCATCGACCCGAAAGATGGGTTTTAATTTCAGACTTTTCAGCGAGGACATTTTTTTTTTTTTTGGATCGGAGTGAGCGACCTCGGGTCACGAGTCCGCTCGCGTGGTTTCGTGATCAAAGTCGCCGCGATACTTTGATTTCGCCGAGTCTTTCATTTCCCTCCGTTGGCGATTGATAACAATTCACGCGATAGCATTCGCCCTAGGAGAATATTTTGTACGCGATTCGCTTAACTACATACGTAGCTCTACGAGTACATATTTTCGAAGAGTAGGAGCGTAGTCGCGTCGTTTCTTTGGCGGATGGCATTGCACTCGCGTCTCTAAAGGAAACTCTCTCTCTCTCTCTCTCTCTCTCTCGTCGATAGAACCTGTTATCATGCCGAAAGAAGTACTGAGGCCCGTACTGAGAAAAACGAAACTTGTTTACGGTGGAACGTTTTAACCGATGTTTACGCTACGAAGAAGAGCTGCAGCACGTTTTAAACGTTAAGTTCGTATCGTTTCGTCGAGATCCGCCAACATTCCGGAAATGATCTTCACGGATGTCTGCGCGACGCGGTCGCCGGTCGGCGTATATATATATATATATACACGCGTATATTTCACTTGAAAAACTCGCTCCGTTTTAGGCTCCTTCGGTGGATATTCCTTCCTCCATTTGCCGGTTTTTTTCCTTCAGCCACGGCCGGGATTTTTATTTACTACGATAAATAGAAGGAACATTTTCTGCCGGCTTTATTTTGTCGCGATATTAAAATCACCGGGCAAAGCACGGCCGGTCGCTGGAAATTAAAAATGTCGAAAATCCTGGGAATTCGCGTGCGCGTACGTAGGTAATCAATTTCAGTGTCCGTGTTTTTTTTCATTTTTTTCCTTTTTTTTTTCTTTTTTTTTTTTTTTTTTTTAAAGACGGAATTTCTGGAAATTCCCGGTATCAGGGAATAAACAATTTCCAATTAAACGGCAACGCCGGGATTAATATCGTTCAAATACACTTTATACGGTCAACCGACGAATAATCAAATATCGCGGTGCGCTTTTAGCAACTTGCGCTTTAGATTGCCGTTCTCGAGCATTGAATCGTTTTCATCATTTATGCGCAGATTTAATATCCGCGACCGAATCTGAGATTGAACGTTCGTTCGTTGTTTTCTCCCCTATGCGCTCTCTCTCTCTCTCTCTCTTTCTCTCTCACTCTCTCTCGGTTTCGATAAAATTCATCGTTTCGAAAATACATTGAGAAAGAGTGATTGTCATAAATTGGCTCGGTCGTATCCATCTTCACTTCTCGAAAATGAGTTTAGTAGCTGTGACGTCAATGTTGGACGCGATTAATGCTCCAATTTGTCCGAAATAGAAAAGATCCTCGCTTGATACGAGACGAGCGCTTTCATATATTGAGTGATTCCATAGGTCACTTATAATTGACAGTCGTGGCAATTAAAAAACTTCAAAGAAGGTAATTCGTTGGACTCTCTCTCTCTCTCTCTATCTGGGTAATTTAATTACCACCGCCGATTGCAGCGTATGAAAATACTCGAAACCCCTCCGATTCAACAACTCAATTATTCGACCCTTCTCCTCTCCGGGAGTAACAAACCACCCCTTTCGCATCTCCACAACCGTGCGAAATTGAAAACCTTGAAACCTCGCGAGCGCTTGGAAAAGAGGTTTCTAAAAAAAAAAAATCTTCGCAGAGAAAAGAAAAACGGTCGTATTCACTCGCGAAAGTACAATTCATCCCGATTTACATTGCAACATAAAGGTATATAACTGAATTTATACTTTTCGCTCGCCGCTCGTTGTCCGGCAGATATTACGATTCGTTTAACTAATTACCCGTGGACTCGCGTACACGGTGCCCGACACGCTGCTCAGCGCCGTAACATGAATTATAAACGTTAAATAAATTAATGAAACGCCAAATGAAATGCCACAGTCGGGAAGAGTTTAAGCCCGCGGATAATTAGAGTTAAATATGCATGATAATAAAATTACGAAACGCACGGTGATTGCAGACTTTTTAGCTAGCAGCAGCGTTTTCACATATATATATTCCCCCTTCCCCCGCTTCGGTCTCACCCTCGTCATCCACCGCGTTCTCGAAATTAGTCCCGGAATCGGTGGCTCTGAATCGGGGAAAACCCGGGGAAAAACAAACGAGCGTGCGCGCGGGGTCGCGTCCGCGGGTGTTTTTAATCGTTGTTTATGGAGAAATCGAGCGACAGCCCAGGGATTTTCGAGGGCCGCTTTGAAAGTCGGCCTCCCCTCCACTTCCGACCGGCCGCCATCGTCCATTACGTTAATTCGCGACGGCCGCACGCGCCGCGTTCCCTGAATCAATTCGCCTGGTTGTGGCGTACGCGCGAAACGTCGAAAACGCACGCGCCTACGTATGTGTACGCACGTGTGTTTCCCTCCGATACGCGAGAAAGAAAGACAGACAGACGAGAGAGAAGAGAGAGAGAGAGGGCGGTTCTAATTTATCAGGCCGTAGTTTATTTGCGCGACGAGTCTCGCGCTGAGCTTGTTCAGAGAAAATGGAAAGAGCGACCAGGCGCAAAATTTGCACTGGGTGGACAAACAGATGAATATCGGAGACCCATCCGCGCCCAGGCTGATTCATAATACCGTGCGTGTACGCACCATCGGCGGCGAAGGGGAGGGAAATCGCGGCGGCGCCGCGACCGTGGTCAAATTTTAGTATTTTAATTTCGTCGCATCGGTATTAAACGGATCGCCGATATATTAAGCCGATTCCCGTGCGCCCTGAATTATTTGCCGGTTTTTGAGCGATCGTGTGCACGATCGTTGATCAAGGATGTATGATCCAAGGGGATGGCTCTTTCGTGTCGAATACGTTCTAACAATAGTAGTGTTTAAATTCTTGATCACCGTGACGTCTTGCTTGAACTTTAACTTCGACAGTATTAAAAACCAAGGTTCTATTTATGTGCTGATTTCCTATCTAACTGCAAGTCGAATTTCACTTGTATGAAATATATATATATATATATATATATATACATTCTTATTTAGTAAAAATTTTGTACGTTTGATCTTGACGATGGACACGATCGAGTTGGAAAAGGAATGAAAATGCACGTGACTCACGGTTAGATGTCGTTCTCGGCTGATGTAGTTCAAGAGAGATCTGCAACAAAACGCAAAATATCACAATTTGTCTTTCGAAAATAATTTCGAAATAAGTGTGTGAAAGGAACGAACTGTACGAAAATCAAAGACAACTTTGAAGCGAGGCTCCAATAGACGTAACAACGTAAGAGTGATAAAAAAAAAGGAAATTATTAGATTATTTGCTGATAACAACAGTTGTAATAATATTAATAATATTATATAAACTATTGCGCAAAGACTTGCGTTAATTGCAACAAAGTTGTGCAACATAGTGGATATAAACAGGAAGACGCTTATTGTTAGTGATATTGATATTGATAGACATCTTAACACTACGATTTTCGACGATCCTTAATCTGTGCAACAGGTTCGCGTCGCCAAACTAATTTGACGGGGTGGATGCACGAATAGAATTCGACTAATTTAAGGAAAAGCGAAATTCTCGCACGATAAACATTTAGAATGCTCGTTTCTTTCCATTTCGAGATTCTAAATGATCTCTTTTCACTTTCTTAAAGATACAAATTAATTTCGAATTTCGTGTTGCATTTACCATATTATTTACCATATTAAAATTAAATTGGATTGATTCTGCCGTTTCTCAAACGTATATATGTATCAATATTAAGTTTGTATTTTATTCTTTTTCATACCATTCTGCGTTACGTGTGTTTGTCGACTGTTGATTGTTGCAATCCTAGATAAAAAAAATAGTAACGATAACAATAAATAATGATCATTTACATGTATATATAGTACGAATTTCGTGAATAGTTGAATAGATAGAATTGATAAATTACATTAAATTACTTTATTAAAGTACAGGTGTCGCGATTATCGACAAGAGTTTCGATCGGTTCAATTCAACGCTTCGGATCGGCGCATTTTTGCGCAAAAGCATTCGCAACGAGAAACTTACAGCGACATTACATATTTGTCATTCCACGGCGAAATTGTAACAAAGTTTCCGCAACAGAATCTCGTAAAAGAGTTGCTAATAGGGTTAACCAGCGCGAAAGCAAGGCCCCGATAATCCACGGGATTAAGAACTTCGATCCGATTTGCCAACACTGGCGTCGTTCGGAATCCCATTTTCGCCAGAGTAGCCAATGTAGATAAAATACTTTCCTCCACACCTCGGTATTGTTCCAGTAATTTTCTTCCTCCCTTTTTTTCCCCTCTTCTGCGAAATTATTCTATAGATGCATTTTCCAGTATTGCGTATCGCGTTTGCGCAACATTTTGGACACATTTGGAGGGGTCAGCGAACGAGTCACGGCATACCTGTGTGAACGATCGATAAGACATCGCAAAGAAGCGAAAAAATGGGAAACGTATATCGAGCGCAGGGTGAGCTGTCCTCGACGTTTCAGAAAATCGACGTATCGAGCACAGGGTTTCGTGGAAGCCGGGCCGTTGAAATTCGTAAAATGGCGTTAAAAAAAATCGGCTTTCACCGGACGCTGCAGCCCCCGCTCGAAAAATATACTCTTTGCCGCTCTGAACGCTGAGCGCGAGACGAAAATCGAATCCGTGTTTTTTCACCGTGATTCAGACAAAGAGAGAGAGAATAAAAACCCCAAGCTCTTGCCGAGATTGAAGCAAAAAGAAAGAAAGAACGGAGAGATAAACGATGAAGAAGAGAGCGCGCGGTGTACCAACTTGCGCAAGTTGGAAAAGAAAAAGAGAGAGAGAGAGAGAAAAGGACGAGTAATATTTCATAGGTATCGCCCGGTGGCTTGGTTCCAAAGCGCGTGTCTCTTTTTCGAGGCCGCGGCTAAAATGACAAAATCCCCTGTAAACTGTAACATAGATCAGCCACCGGGAGGATAAACGAGCAAATAGAAGCGAAACGATGGACAAAGAGAGGTGATATCCGCCGCGACGACGAGGGATATGCAGTTGAACGCGAAAGAGAACGAAGAAAGAGGAGAGGCAGACACGAAGTGCGCGAGAAAGAGAGTGGAATCTCTTTTATCTACCGAGGGTGGGCTGTCCTCGCGATTGAATACGAAAACGTCATTTAATTCGTCGTTCGACGACGATAGTCTCTCCCTGCCTTCGGTCTCTCTCTTTCGTCTCGTCCCTCTTCGAACGTCCTTTCGTTCCTCCCTCGTCCGCCACCAGCAAGCTCGAAACGTCGCTTTTCCTTTGTTCTTGTTTTTTTCCTTTTTTTTCTCTTTCTTTCTTTTTCATCCTTTTTTTCTTCTTTTTTTTTTCTTTTTTTTTTTTACGTCCAATCACAGCATCAGACACTTCCAGGGGATATCGATCGATCATACTACGGCACGTAGAGATCACTGTCGGGCCGGTGAAACGAAAAAAAATTTTTCCCGATATTTTTCCCCTCTCTCGCTGGGCGAATTCGCTTCAATTAGAGCTCGCCCGATGAATGGTACTTACGACGAGGGAAAAAAAAGAGAAAGAGAGAGAAAGAGGAGGAAAAAGGGGAAAGAGGGGAGGAAAAAATTGGCAGACGAGAAATGAAGGAGGAAATGAAATGAAATGAAAGGACCAGAGCAGGGCTCTTTTTCGCGAATGGCCAAATTCGTTGCCGCAGATCGTTTCGAAAGATATCAGCCGCTGTTTCGCCGTGCCTTTTAATGTAATTCGATGTGTCCTGCTCGCGCGGATAATAAAACGGCAGATGGATCCTCGTAAACGTGTCGTCGATGGTCGTTAACACGCTCGGAATTATGCGCTTGAATTCAAGATACTGTCTCTTTACAGCTTTATAAAACGAACGATCAGCCGCTCGTTTTATTCCTGATTTAGGAATTGTCATTAAACCGCCGCCGCGTGATTTATTACGTCACGCGCGAACTTTATTTTCGCATTAAAATCAGATAAAACGATCGGCTGTCGAATCAAATTTTAACAAATTTTTCTCTTTCTTCTTTTTTTTTTTGCATTAAAATGGGAAAGAACGCTACAGAATGCGCGTTTCGTTCGATACGTTCAGTTTCGTCTCGTATCTGGAATAACAACTAATGGGTAGATGAGGGGGGGGGGGGGGCAGGAAGAAGGGCGATTGGTAAAAGAAAAATCGCACCGACGCGCGAGCACGAGCTACATCCTCAATTGTAAAACCCAGACGACTAGTAGTTGCCGACAAAATACGCGAAATGATGGCGCATTATGTTAACAACCGATTTAGAAACACTTGTCCACTGCAATCTCTCTCTCTCTCTCTCTCTCTCTCTCTCTCTCTCTCTCTCGTACCGAATCACAGCACTTCCTGGGCCTGACGTTCAGCCATTATTCACGAAAGACCGGAAGAATTTTCCCTTCGACAATGGAGCATCGTCCCTTTACTTCCTGCGCGCCTCTGTTCTCTCTTATTTGTCATCGGATAAGAGTGTCAAGCGACGACAGGCGTATTACGTTTTGTTCATTTTTCAAACTCTTCGACGCGAATCACAATAATTTTAATATTTTTCTACGTACAGGGTGGAAAGAGAAGTTTGTCCATCATAGATGAATTCTACAATTCTTCGATTTGATGAAAAGAACCTGCCGAAAATTGATCTTGACGCTTGAATTTCAAAGTCGAAAAAAATTTTTTTTTTATTGTATTCTACTTGTGTTACGAAAGTAAAACTTTTTCAAGGAGCCATGTAGTAATAGTTCTTTTGAAAAATGGCAAAATCATTTAATGTTGCTAACAGTGCTAACAGCGCGACTTTATGGTTCTAGACACGTGAACGTGTGTTTCACGTAGTTTTCCTATTAAGTTTTACTAATGTTTGATTTATCACAGTTGTAGCATCGGTGTGAGCTTATATAATCAAATGATAAAACTGTTAATGTTATTCGAAATATATACATCCACGCGTACAGAACCATAAAGTCGCTGTTAGCACGCGCGTCCACAGTGTTAAATGACTGAAGGAACTTTTTTACCATTTTTCACGAATTAATAGAACTAATTAGTAGATTTCACATGTATGAAAGTTTCGCCTTCGCGATGAGTAGAATACAATGCAAAAAAGGAGAAGAGTAATATTTCTGTGATAAATACGGACAAACTTTTCTTTCTACCCTAATATATCGAGCATGTAATACGTTCAGACAGAGTCGTCAACGAGTTTCTCTCTGTGTCAACCCATGCGACGCATAGATCATCGTGATGATAAATATTTTACTGTTCACGTGTAACACGGTTTCGCGTAACGCGTAGTGTGTAACCTAACGAGGTATTACGTGTCGTCGTAATACCCCATTTTGGCAAACAAGAAGGGCGGACGATGTCCACTTTGAAGTCGCGGCCGAGTATGAAAAATCCGAAAGGCGTAAACCTCGTTTGCCGGGGCGTACGATGGGGGTTTAGGGGATATAGCACACGCTCGTGGAGCGACGACGACGTTTCGAGTAAAAAGTAAATCTCTCTCGTGCCGAGGCTGGCCCGGCCAAGGTAAACTCGCTCTCGCGCGGTCGAGAGGGTGGACCGCGCCACTCGAACCTCGGCTAAATATCCGAAACACAGGCAGGCGGCTCCGGCGTATAAAATCAAAATGTCTAGACTTTCTTGAACGAGAAGGGCAAAGTCCCCCGGGATAGCGCGTCATAATTCAGTAGTTTGCCTCTCGTGAAACTCAGCCGAGCGAGAGTGGGAGCTGCTGTGGATGTGTGGGGGCTTCTTTCAATGGACCCCTCGAATGGTCCTCGGGAACCAGCACGCGCCAATTTGTATGAGAGAACCGCGCCCTGAGGACCCCTCGTGTCCTTAATACGCGGTTAAATTCCTTGCTCTTTTCCCTTTGGTCGTTTCCACTCGAGAAAACGATCGGCAAACGTTTCAGGAAACGATTTCGGCGTCCAGCAGCGTTCCACGACTTGTGTTTACAGCAGGCAAATAAATAGAAACGAAACTTTCAATCTTTCCGCGAATCGAATATAGTGTACTCTCATTTTTTTTTCGATTGTGCTCCGCGACTCGCCAACTGCGACACAACGAAATCGTGAACTGAGGAGTTTTTAAGTTAATCGAACGATTTAAAAGGATACGGGTGTATAAATCACCAAGAAAGAGAAAGAGAGAGACAGATTGGAGCAAATAGGAAAATCGACCGCTCGTTGTATAACAATTTATTCGAGTTCCAAGAATGTACGAATTGTCGCAAGCAAAGGATCTTCGATCGTTGATTATATTTCAAGAATCTTTGGAAATATTTCATATTTCATATGCGATACGTTCTCTTCTTTTGGTACTTTATCAAAAAAAAAAAAGAGAGAAAGAAAAATAAAATCACCCACCGTGAATTGCAACTGTTATACAAAAATGTAATGCTTCCACGTGTCTCTATAATATAAAACCGATCGCTTTTCAACGTCACGGGTCTCCCCTTTAATTAACTCCGTAATCGATTTTGAATTTAACAGACGATAAAGCTCGCTCGCGAGAAATTTAACATTATTATGTATCGCGAAACTTCATATAGAAAATTCATCGCCGCTAACGAACCTTGTATCTCTCCCCTCCCCCGCTATCCCCTCGGCTTTCTTTTCATCAAATATGTTCCTGTCTCGCAAATATTACAGCATATTTCATAAATATTGTACAAAATAGGGTCGGTCCATGGCGGGATCCATGAATTTCGCGCGGGAATTACAGGGAATACGAGATGAAAGAAGCGTCGATGCTCGTCAATGTTTAACAAGATCGGTCGGCTGTTATTATTTTCAGTTTCGATTACGTTGATAAATTAGCCGACGCGTCCCGCTACATTTCCCCGCTAAATTTCGATCTAACGGGTGTAAAAACCCGATCGATGTTGCCGATGATGCGGCCAATGACACACGGCGATAGATTTTTTTTTTCTTTTCTTTTTTGAAGGATCGTGTTTCGATGGATAATCTACTTTACTTGAAAATTACTACGTTTGAACAGAGGGAAATTACGATGCGTCGCGCGTGCAAAGCGTAAATTTTAGCTCTGTCATATTTTTTTTTTTTTTGTTAGAAAGCTCGAAATTCTGCCAGGGCGTAGTCGTAACTCAATAGTCGGGGATTGTAAAACAATTTCGAGAGGCGACAATCCTTCCGCTCGTTCGTCTCTTTCCTCTGGTTTTTCATCTTTCTTCTCCTTCTTCTTCAACTTCTGGCTGTCTCTGTCGTTTCCTTCTTCGCGACACATCTCACGTTCGTCCGGAGTCATCGCGGACCTCGCAATTTCTCACGGTGATTCTCGTTGAAGGGCAGACACGGCCCCGACAAGAATCATCCGGACACCTCTCTCTCTCTCTCTCTCTCTCTCTCTCCAGAATTTCTAATCTAATTCCTGTCAAGATCCTCTGCACGCGCGCGAAGGGGAAATTTTCCTGTCGTCGCGCGCTAAGACGGAAAGTTCGTCACCGAGTCCGCGCAGGCCGAGTCAAAACTCTTGGAAATTTCGTGCGCCGCTTTCGAACGTGAATCGATTTTCCAACAAGTAATCTCGATCTCTTGTCCCGATTCATTCAGAGTAATTTTCATTCCTTCATATAATAATAATAATAATGATGACAATAATTTATGTACGTGGTATGCCCAAAAAATTCGCGGAATTTATTTATCAAGATTACTCGTCCAGATTTACGATTTCTCCCCTCGAATGTGTACACCTTCGATTTGATGGAAATACATGTAAAGAAACCTGCCGCAAAATTGACCTCGATCTTGAATTTAAAGGTTTTTTTTTTTTATTATATTCTACTCATCACGAAGGTAAAACTTCTCTAAAGAATCATAGATCGTAATGATGGTTCTTTTGAAAAATGACAAAAAAATTTTTTTTTTTTAATCATTTTATCCTACGGACGCGTGCGTTTTAACAGCGACTTTATGGTTCTGGAGGCGTGGATGTAATATTTATATTTCGAATAATGTTAACAGTTAGTTTGATTTAAACTCACGCTGATGCTGATGTTAATAAATCAAATGTTAATGAAACCTAATATGAAAATTACGTGAAATAGAAGTCCACATAAAGTCGCTGTTAGTCCGCTGTTGGTGTTCAATGATTAAGAAACTTTTTTACCATTTTTCAAAAGAATATTTTTCCTTGGAGAAAGAATTGGGTTGCTTGGAAAAATTTTACCTTTGTGATGGATAGAATACAATGCAAAAAAAAAAAAAAAAGAAACTGAAATTCAATTTCTTTCCACCCTGTATACTTATTCCAGCGACTTTTCCATTGTGCGAAATAGCTGCTCTGCACTGCAGTTTCTCAGTTGAAGTTGCTTTTGTTCGTCCTCGTTTCTTGTTTTACTATCCCGAAAATGCTAATCATTTTCTTTGGCAATTTCTGCACCACGGTCAATACACAATAAATTACCTTATAATGCGGTTATACGTAAAATCATGCGTGTCGAGTGAGGCAACAACTTTGGGAAGGAAAGAGATTTCCTTCCTCAACCATCCAAATCTCGCTCCGTGCGACTTCTTTTTATTCCCCAAAGGAAAAATCTCGATAACCAGGGACACACCGCGCTCGCTTTAAAAAAAAAAAGAAAAAGAGAAATCCCAAAGGGCCGATCTCGCGTGTCCAGATAGATCATCCGTCGGAAACGACAAATTAAATAGTAATCTCGCGTAGACGTCATTATTGCGTTGCCGCGGGAATCTCGTTAGTGTCAGCCGTAAACACAATGGCAAATTAAATAAGGGATTTCGCGGACGTGATGGTTAGCGTCAGCGGCGGTGGACCCGCGGTGGGATTATTAATGTCGGAACGACAACTCGTTTCTGCACGGTGAAAAACCGTGGCGAGGGGACCAGGGGGAGGGGAGGTAACGCGAGGATGATTTTTGCCTGGCCGGCTTGTCGACGGGATTGCCATTTGATTTTTTTTTCCTTCTCTTCTCTTTCGACGGGGATTTTTTTAATATCGGCCTATTGCGATATCATCCCCGCCTCGTTGCTGATAGGTAAATGGACGCGCGCCGGGTTTCCGGATATTATTGATTTCAATCCGTTTCGCCCGGTGAATAACATTCTGCTCGAATATGAATATGTTTAAATACACGAATAAATTTCCAGCGATGCACGATATTAATACGTAGTATGATAAAATGGGAATGTTATCCGCGAGGGCGAAAAATTAATCCAATAACAATTTCCATATGGATCGTTGTATCGACATAAACCTATATACATATATATGAAAAAAAAGGGAAAAAAAGAAACGTTGCTTGAGAGATGAGAATTAATTCGATAAAAATACTTTTGACACCCCGAGTCAACAACCGGTCGTGTTCGCTTTAATCTCTCAACAGGGGAATGAATTTTGGTTCACGTAAGAATAACTTGTTTCACAATGGGGATTTTTCTTCCTTCGCGGTGGGAAGTTATATTATTACGTCAAAAGTAATAAAATAAAAGAAAATCGTTTTTTCACAAATATTCCATGACATATTTAGCAAATATGTAGATTCCATTTAGACTTAAATATCGAATATTATCGCACGTTGCTTTTCAACATTTTCATGGCGAAAAATGTCGTCGTGCCGATTGCAGTTATATCTTCCTGGCATGACGAAATATCTCGTCGTGCCCAGTTAAGAGGTTAAGGACCGATTCTCTAAAATATATCCCGTGAATAGCTCGTTATTACGTAATAATAATATGCAGGATTAGCGTACGAGGCGAGTTTGAGCCCTTTAACGCCACAGAGGAGCTCTTCAGCGTCGCTAATATTACAGCACGTGGTATCAAGGTCCTTCTCAATCCCCCCTCCCCCACCTTCCGCCATCCCCCTCCCACCCCTCGGGGAAACGAAGCGCCATAGAATGGCAACAAAATTCGAGCCGTCCAAAGGGACAAATGGATCGAGCCATGAAGATTCACGCTGGCCGGCTCGGCCAGTTAATTACGCGGCGGGTCGCTTTTGTATACTAATTACGATATATACCGTTCAGAGAGAGCGTATCTTCGGCCCCGTTGTCCCTCTCGCGCGCCATTACGCCAACGTTTCGTCGACCGGCTTGCGAAGGGCCAAATCCTGTTGTGTCTAGCATACATCGGTTAATTGCGTTAATGCCTCTAGATAGAAGAAGCTTCGTCAACGGCGAACAATGCCGGCTAACAATCTCGAAGAAGTCTCTCATCTCTTCCTTATCTCTTGTACGAATTTCTCACTGACGTATATATCTCTAAACAGCCGACGAACGAAGAGTGTCAGTGAAATTATCGTCTCGAGCTATCTGCAAGAAAGTTACGTCATGACACGTCTCTCCGGCAGGGAAAAATCGTTGATCGTGAATCGCGGCACCTGTGAAACGCGATCGATACTCGATCGATGGTGGTTGGATACTCAAGTTTGACTTTGAAGACGGGAACGTGAATCGTGAATTATTATGGGCAATTTGTAGAGGCTTCGTGGGAATTATCCGATCCACGGCGGCCACCGTTTCCATTCCGTACAGGAATGGAAACGCAGACGATCGGCAGAGATCGTCTTGGAATCTCGCCGATCTTGCGGGTGTAGAAATTTCTGCGAAATACCTCTCGTAAATTCAGCGGATAAGGACATTCGTCGCTGGCTTTTCGCACGAATGCAAACGAGATTCTTCCCCCCTCTCACTCATTCTCTCTCTCTCTCTCTCTCTCTCTCTCTCTCGTTAGGTTTAGCCAGAGACAGTCTCGACTGCTTGCATTCGAGTCGCTTGTGTTTCGCAAAGACAAGTTCTTGTTCCTCGGCGTCAGAAGTGTCAAGCTAGGCGAACCTTTCACTTAACGTGCATTATACGAGGTGCGATAATTATAACTTTGCCGGGGCGAGCCGACGGTGGTGGTATGCTGTGTACAGTGGAACGGCAACTTTAACTTCCGCTCTTGTTAAATCGCCTGGTTCAGCGGTGACGCCAACGAGTTTTGCCAACGCCGCGGATATCTCGCGGATATAACGTAAACAAATTGCGGCAAATTTTCCATTACGCCACCTTGCGTATCAACGAGCGTTTCTGTCCCTTTTCTCAAAGTTGTCTCGAGCTATAAAGAGAGATTTGTCAGTTCCATTTCCGAGGACAGAAACAGAGAGAGAGAGAGAGACGTATGACTTTTCACGTCGCGCAGTTCCTCCGAAAAAAAGAGAATCGAGCCAATCAATCGAGAGATCTTCCCATAACTTTCTCGATCGATCCCCTTTGTCGATGTTTCCCAACGATCCAATGAACCCTGGCGGCGGCTCGGGCAATGAAAGCGAGCCAGAAAAAAAAAATAGGCTAACAACAATCGGCAACAGTTCGAGCGATATTATTCCCGGCGTGGTTCCCACGTGGTCGGCCGAACAATGAAGAATGACTCGGAAACCACGAACCTCTTCTCAGAGGCAGAAGAGGAGGAGGATGAAGAAGAAGAAGAAGAAGAAGAAGGAGAAGGAGAAGAAGAAGAAGAGGAGACATTGGAGTCTCCCAGGAATATCGGTGCTTGTCATTTTCCCTCACCGGAGGGGTTAAATCGTTACCAGGCGCAACGATCCATCTCGAGATGTATTTACCATCGATACTCTCTCTCTCTCTCTCTCTCTCTCTCTCTTTTGATTATGCGCGACGCGCGTGGCAACGTCGAAGAAATGGTTGCGAGGGCACGATTAGCGTAGGAATGCTCGCGCAAGATGATCCACGCTTCGCGTACTATCAGTGTACAATGATCGGCCACGATGTTCCGATTAGAAGCTTTTCGCGTGTACCTCGCGTATCTTCGGCCACGGTTCTTCTCCGGCCATGGGAACCCATAACGGTACCCGTTGTTCTTCGGGAACCAGGTCGTATTCTTCTCTTTCCTCTCTTCCTTTTCGTCCTCGTTCGTTCCTCTCCCGCTTCTTATATTCCTTTCCATATTTTTTCACCAGCGAGTTCTTGCTCCGTTTCTTTTTTTCTAACGACGTCTTGTGATCGCACGATGAACGCCTCGGAACGAAAACACCGAGAGTCGAAAACTCCCTGTCATTTCCGCGGACGTAGCTTGAAACTGTGACTTGCGATCGTGGTCGGAAGAAAGCGTTACTCGAGACAGAGAGAGAGAGAGGGAGAATTTTGTGATATTGTTTTTTGTGTATAACAAAACGAATCGAGTTGCTTCCGGATTTTCAGGAAGTTGGATGGTTTTGAAGCGCGGAGAGAGAGAGAGTTCCTCTTTTCTTTTTTTTTCATTTTCGATTTGTTGGGGGAATTTTTATAAAAATGTGTTTTCTTGTGTAAAGACCCGTACGTACGAGTTTGACGGAACAGTGACGGAAATTCATGAGAATCCGCCGTTCGTTTCATCGTTGATAGATCTATCATTTCGAGAGGTATAATCACCTCAACGCAGACGAGGTTCAACGTTTTTCAGCGAATACAAAATTCACTCGGTTTGAATAAGATCGTGTAATATTCATAATTTATTACGAACGCGAATGAAAACGTTTCGTTCGTATCGAGTGATTTTATTACTCGGAGAAAAAAAGACCGCGAACACGTCTTCTTTAATTCGTTTCGATATTCCATTCGTATAAAAAGCTAGTAAAAATTTCACGCGCCAATTAAAATGATTCTATTAATATTATCGGGATGTCGATGAATAAGTTATCACGAGCAAAATTAATTCCTTCTGTCAAATTCCAACATTCAGCTAGATGGAAGCTTCAAATATTTGAAAATATCTTATATTAATCGCGTAGACAGATCGATAAAAATTTATCGAGCAAACACACTTGTTGTTGTCTTGAGAATTGCTTGAGAAAAAGACGAAGAAATGCGAATTAATTGAAACTCAACTCGTTGGTTCACTCATAAAGATCTTAATGGAGAATTTTTATCACTGAATCGTATCAGAGTTAATCATTATAATTTGGCAACTTCCTTGTTCCATATCGATTCTGGATGCAGATGTGGCCGCAAACATTAGATCTCTACGACTTCCAAAGGGCTAAACTTATCAAAAACCTCGGCAAATACAAATTTCTCTTGCCCCTGAAAGTCACACTAGAAACATACTAATTGCTAAACCGAATATCCCTACTTTTCTTAAAGATTGTAACCTTAATATATAAAATTTATATTCTTATTTTCTACTGATATAGCTCAAATGAGGTTTCCAGAGCTTCAATTTAAAAAAAAAAAAAAGAAACAGAAAAAAATTGCGCCTCTCTTATTCGCAATGACATTGTTGGAAAAAAAAGAAAAACGCGTAATTGTTGCGTACGCCGACGGCGTCGCAATCTGGGGAATTTAAATTAACGCGCGCGAATTTTTTTTTTTTTCTCGATGTCAAGCCGTTTCCCGGAATTACCATTAAATCCTTGCCCGGCTTAAACTCGCTTGCTAAGAGACAGTAAATTGCTTTTGAAAAGAGATATTTACAATTAGTGTCGAGCGCGCGAATCTTCCGCGATGCTTTAATGAATCTCTTAATGCTTTAATCCTTTACTCGTGTACCACCGGAAAGGAAAAATGCATTTGCGCTCGAAGTGGAGCTCGCCTCGAAGAGGGAATATCGAAAAGTAGATAGATAGATAGAGAGAGAGAGAGAGAGAGAGAGAGAGAGAGAGAGAGAAACAACGTTTCGTCTATTTTTCAACGATATTTCTCGCGACAATGTTTTACACATTTTTTTTTCTTTTTATACACTTCACGTTTTCTATCCTTCCAAGAACAGTGGAAATCTTCCAATTTTCGCAAGAATAAGCAAATACGCTTAGAAGCGCTTCTCGACGGTGCATCTTCCAATTACCGGAAGACTGCCGCGAGAGAGAAAGAGAGAGAGAGAGAGAAAGACGAGCAATTCGAAAAGAAAAAGAAGAAGAAAATAGAAAAGAAAACCTTGAGTGAGACACGCGGAGATTCGAAAATACAACATCGTTTCTATGGGACAGGTGCGCTCATTGTCGAGGCTCTCCTCCAACAACAGTAAACCCCCGGAGCGATGGTAAATCACGCATCAGTAGAACGAGAAGAAACTTCTCTGTTGCTGCTGGCATCTTGACGTGTGAAAAGCTTTCGCCCGTTAGGAAAGCTCTTCGTTAACAACAAGAACGGAGGAGTACAGCCTATTTCGCCGCGACTTTTGTCGAGGGTTATTCGATAAGTGGCTGCGTTCCCCGAGACGTACAAACCTCCTTCTCCTCTCTCTCTCTCCCCCCCCCTCGTTCGCAAGTACAGAGTGGAAAGAAAATTTTGTCTGTCATGTGGCTCTCGCAGATGAATTTTACACCTTCGATTCGATGGAAATACGTGTAAAGAAATACCTGCCGCAAGATTGACTTTGACTTTGAATTTCAAGGTCAAACTTTTTCTTTTTTTCTTGCATTGTATTCTACTCATTACGAAGGTAAAACTTCTCCAAGGAACTTAATAGTTCTTTCGAAAAATGGCAAAAAAGTTTTGCAATCGTTCGACTAACTGCGGACTAACAGCGACTTTATAGTTCTGGACGCGCAGGTGTCTGTTTTACGTAATTTTCGTATTAGGTTTTAGTCACAGTTGTAGCATCAATTTGAACATAATTAATCGAATAACAAAACTAAGTATTAACATTGTTCGAAATATAAACGTTACGTCCACGCGTCCAGGACCATAAAGCCGTTGTTAGAACGCAGTGTTAAATAATTAAGAAACTTTGCCACTTTTCAACAAAATTATTAGGTTGCGACATATGGTTGCTCGGGAAAGTTTTGCCTTTCTGATGAGTAGAATACAATGCAAAAAAAGAAAAAAGAAATTTAATCGTGAAACTCAGTCAAATTTGCGACAAGATTCTTTACATATATTTCCATCAAATCGAAGGTGTAGAATTCATTTGTAACGAAGAAACTTTTCTTTCCATCCTTCTGAACATCTCGAGACAAATAGTAAGTTTTCTCAAGAAAACGTTAAACACGATAAATCAAGACGAAACTACCACTCTCAGTTGCGCAACACGAAGAGACGAATTACGCTCGTCTATCCTGCGATGATAATTCAGTTTCCGATGAAATTCTTACAAGTTTCTACAAAGTCTTTATCGTATTTTTCGCGCAACTGTTCTGAACGAACGAAGAAAGAAGGAGAAACAGTGAGTAAAAGAAGGGAGGGGTGGAGGAGGAGGAGGGCACCGCGCCCTTTTCAAGGGCCTGGAAAAAAGCAAGGGATTTTTAATGTCTCGACGAGACGAAAAGGAAACCCTGGCCGGATATATCTATATCGGTTTTCGGCAGAGGGTGGCAAGCGTGCGCGGAGAAGGACGGAAAATGAAGGATGAGGGTCGGGGCCGAAGTAGACTCGGAGAACGGGGGAGTATGGAGTGTGTAAGTACGCCCCTTTACGTCTGGTCTAGGGATAAAAAGCCAGGCCTGCCAAACTTTCCGGCACTCGAGAGCCGTGCAGCCCTCCGGGGTCGCCTCGTCTTCGTCGTCGTCGTCGTCGTCGTCGTCGTCGCCATCGTTGTCGTTGACGACGTCGTCACTGTGGCTTGCTGCGTTTACACCGAGCCGTTTTTCTCTTTGCTTTAAGCTTCGCGCACCGCCTTAAGGAATCTCTCGCTGATCTACAATATCCAAAGCACGCCTCAATTCCCGGGAAATTGCGTGTGTATCTTTTTGAAAGCGTAACCATTTTTCAGCGTAAAACGGCGGGGTGAATTGCGGTGGCTATTTGCGATTTAGCAGGAGAATGACAGGGTGGGGGGAGGGGAGGGGGGTAATTTAAAGACGCAGGTACGTAAAATAGCATGAGAAGCTAATTCGAAGCCAGGCCTTCGCTTTTCTCTGAGAACGCCTCAAATTTTTACAGTGAACGATGACGTAATATTTTATTTTATTCATATTACATATCATGATATAATATTAATATTACATGTATTATATGTAATATATCATGTCATGATATATCGTTTTATAACAGGAATAGAGTTATCATGTACAAAGAGGCGATATTATCGACACACTGTCAAACAGTTTTTATCGCCCTCTTGAACATTCCAAAAATATTGGACGTGCTTGTTGATTTTTTCCATAGAAAGTAAAATTGTCATCTGCTTCCAATTATTTATGGCTACATCGGGAGAGAGAAAAAACCGTTTTAACCCTTTCACTTGTAACATCGAGTGAGACTCGTGGTAAGGAATGCAAGTCAAACCACGAGTCAGGCTCGTGGTATATTATAAGAAGCTCGTGATTCATAGTGCAGATTCATTATTAGCGTAATTATTAGCGTTAATACAATTGTCTTAAAAAGACAACTGACGAATCGTTGGTATCTCTCGAAAACTCTGAAGCTTTGTTTTTCACATGTTTGTATTCAATTTGAAATATTAATCTTGAACAATGCATATGTTTCAAAATAAACTACTCGGGTCTCCTTAATGAAATTTAATATTTCAAAGTTGTTTTAATATGACCTTCGAGCAACAAGATAAATCTCAGGGAATTTATAAAATTGAAGCAGTTGTTCCTAACATTTGTATATATGTATATGTCAAGCTAGGCGAGTGACTTTTGTTACTCTGAATATGGCACGCGCCATCACGTCTTAAATCATAGTTCAAAGGGTTAATCGTGTTCTTTCCCCCTCTTCCACTGCCCACTTACAACGAATCGATATTAAATATTTAACACAACTCCGACGAGAGTTGTCCCGATGTTATTGTGTAGAATGTATTTAATACGACAAGGCATTCATTCGTGATAGAGATTGTAATACCTTCGGCGCAGCGAAGCCTTCGTCGTTTCACCGACGATGCGTCCATTCAATTTCCTCGTGGACGTTTTATGAAACAGGGGATTCAGGTCGCTCAGGTTGATCAAACGCCTATTAAAATTTCGTGATCATCCCCGCGTCGTTCTCCGAGGAAGCTGAAACTCGGTCACAGGGCCTCGAAGGAGGTCTTGTCGAAGTTCATTTGTGATTCCCTGGTTTTTCTCGCTCGGGAGCGCTCGACACGCGAGCCACTTAATTATCGTTTGACACGCTTCTTACGAGGCACAGACACTGAAAAAGAAAAAGAACCGATAGTTGTACGTTTTTGTCTGAAAGTAGCTCAGGTCTCTCGGAGTAAAGCTACTAAAAAAAAGGGGGCGGGGGAAAAAGCACGTCTAACTTTAACCCTTTCGATAAATTCACGCGTGAATGAAGATTTCGAAATAACTACACCACGTTGCGCGTACGCAGGTGAAAAGTTAATGTGGTATTAAAAGACTCGCGCGCGGTAACCAACGAATTATAATAAGATCCGGCGGTAAATAAAAAAAAAAAAGAACCCATTTAAATTGCAAGGGAACGTGATTTATTAACGTTGCTTGCGACGCTTCACGCTTTCGGGAGCAACTGCCATGCACTTTGGATGCATAAAACTGCACTTTTTCACCGACTTTGTTATTCGACGTAGAGTACAGCAAAAAGAGAGAGAGAAAGAGAGAACCATTTAACTCGAGGCGTTTATTTCTTGCAAAGGGGGTCACTCACTTCGGAGTAGAAAACATGAGTAATGTTTTATTCAGTCGCGTTCCACTGGCTTAATTGCGCCAGTTGTGTGCAAAGCGGGGAAAAAAAATTATTATTCACGATATGGAATTGTTTCGTTGTTAATATTTATCTTCGCCACGCTATACGCCGTCGGCGATATCTTTTTTAATTTTAATACAAATCTCTCGTGAGAAATTCCCAGGTTAATTTGTCGCGTCGTGTTCGACATGTACACCGCTACTGAAATTTGTTAAATTTGATCAGCTCGTCGCTGAAAACAATAAAATACATACGAGGGAAACTTTCAGAAACGTCTCCTCGCGAAGTTCGCGAGATTGAAATCAACTCACGCCTTTGTTCACTCTCGTACGTGGAGATGGGACGCGATTCACCTGGGCTCTCTTTCCCTTGTTGACATTCATTTCATCCGCTACTTTTTTTTTTTTATTCATGTTTGTCTTCTTGCGAACAACGCGAGTCGCGTGTATTAAATACACATTTAATAATAGTTTGTTAGAGATAGCCGAGAAAGGTTGACGTTCCCTTGGCCTTTTGAAATCGTCAAGGATAATTAACGTCGCTTGTGTTAACATCAGAAACTGTCGCTTTATAATGTGTAACTTCATTTTCGAGAGAAAGAGAGAGAGAAAGAGAGAGAGAGAAAAGGACTTGATACTCGCACTGACTTGTGTTGTTGGCTGCTGGTTACAATGCCGCGTAATTACTGTATACAATTAATTCGATTCTCCGGTTTAAACAATAACATTTCAAATATTACATAGTACGAACAATACGCGCGTATCCGAGGACCAAAGCATTGTTCTCTTTGCATCTCGTTTTATTACAACTTTTCGACAAAGTCGTTCTTTCAAATAATCACATTGTAACACTTTCCTGCTTTTATGATTACATTTATCGATGAGGTTAGGTTATTAGATATCGAGACACTACGTGTTTTTAAAAAAATTGGCGCCAAATTTCCAGGAGCCTGAAACTAAAATCTTAACGTGAAACCGTTAGTTTCGGATTATTAGATTTTTTTTCTATTTTAAATTTATAATAACGACGTAATAGATCCTATCCAGTGTATCTGGAATCAATTGAAAGAAATGTAAATTTAATCGTACATTTACAATGGCTCCGTGAACTAAATATTGAAACTTAAGTTCCATAATAATTTCAAAGCTTTGAATGGACTTCCTTTTGCAAAAAAATCGTAGCAATTTCAATATTTGGTATCAAAATGAACGATCGGAGTAAATGTCATCAATAACAAAAACATCTCGTAACTCTGAAAGTAATGATCTTTGAGCATATATTGAGATTTTTCTTTTTGCTTTTGTTTCGATATAATGAATCGATGAAAAGAAAAGAAGAAAAATCGTAGAGCAAGTTATAAAGAAAAAGTATTCAATCTTTGAGTTTATCGTAGATCTCATCCACGAAAGAAAATTTCTCAATCTTCCTACGCAGTATGACAACTTATGGTTATCTTCGATGAACACTACACGCTCCTGAAGTTTAGCTCCAACTTTCTCAAACACCCTGTATATCTTACCGAACAAGAAAACCCTATAAAGAATAGATGTCACGTCGTGCCACACCTAACTATACGCTGTCCACAGGTTTGATCGATTAAAATTGTGTTTTATAGAAGCAGAAAAAGTATTAGATTGCAGATAACTCCAGTTATTAAGATTAAAGTAATTAAAAACAAAAGAAAGAAAGAAAATTTAAATTAACGCTTTGCCTTCGACGAACTGTTTTTGTTCATCGTCTACCAGCAAAATTTATCATCATCTTCGAATAGAAACGACGTAGCGTTGGAAACAATCGTTCGAATGGTAATTCAACAGGAAATTTTCTTCATTATATCTTTCTAAACGTGTAACGTCGTTTAAATTCGTCAACGGGTGCATTCGCGGGTTTGCTAGAGCAAGAGTTGACGATGCATAGTTTCAATTTCTGGAGAAATTATATCCTCCATCGTTTTTTAACCCTTTGCGGTCGTATGTCTGCTCTCAGCCACCACAACAAAGAACTATACTGATCTTATATTATCTTATATTAAGTCGACAAGCTTTGGAGATATATTTCGTAGAATACGAAATAATATTTTATAAATTGTGTTTAAGCGTAATTAGGCAATTTCGCTTCGTGAAATATTTTAAAAATAATACTCTAAAATGGCAAGAAGAGTGCCATTTATGCTATACCGCGGCACTGTGAAGATGTAAAGTTGCGAAAAAAAATGCGAAATAATTATGCACCAACCCAACTGCGGCACTGTGAAGATTGTAAAGAGTAAAGATTGTTCTGTATGTTGAAACAGAAAAAATTAAGGGCGCAAGACGCCAAACTAGTTATTTTTGCGAACACATGTTCTCGAAAACCAGGGCTTCATATTGGAGAGACTGCTTTGAAAAATACCACACGACGGTGGAACTATAAAATATAATTTTTACATATAATTAGAATCATATTATCGTGTCACATATATCTAAAGTTTAAAAGAAATTAATAAATTTTGTTTTTCCTTCGTAATCTTGCATGTTATGTATCACTGTTCGTTCAACGAAAATTAATTCCGACCTAGCATGACACCTATGTATAAACTTAACACGGCCGCATATCGGGTTAAAAAGCTTTCGTAAGAAGTTTGAGTGTCGATCGATTCATTTAGGAATTTTGAGAAATTCTTTTCTCCTTCGGAAATTCTTTTTAACGTCGTTGGTTATAGCTTTCACTCTATTGAACACTATCACGTCGCATCGTGCAACACCAAATGTATACGTTCGTGATAATGACAATGATCGGCAAATTATAAAAGGAGCTATCGGCCAGATTGAAGTACGATGATTTGTCGAGTTCGAAAGGTTTGAAGGCGAGGAGATCTTCCCCATCGCTCGGTTGGCCAAGTGATATCATTCGCGCGAGATCGTCGTCCGAAACGAGAGAAAAAAAAACTGTCGGTGCGAAATTCGTCCCTCGAGAGGAGATTCGTCGAGAGCACGGACAAGAAGAAAATTCCCTAAATAATCGCCGCGGGCCAGGTTGTTGGGGGAGGGGGGGAGGGTGGGTTAATTTATGGAGATCCGATAAAAGAAGGGCAACGCTCGTTAAATAAATCACGGAAATCGATGCTGGTCGCCAATGGTCAATCGACAGGGTCTCGTAGCTCCGGCTCTCTCTCTCTCTCTCTCGTCTCTCGGGGATTTACGAGCTACATAATTATTACGCTGTTTCTTTGCGCGCAACAATCTGTCACGTCGCGTGGTGTAACGTGCGAGACGTAATTGACGCGCGAGGCATGCGTGAAGCGCGCTTCTAATCGTAAATCCTGCTGGCGCAGTGGAGAAGCGAATCGATATAGCGCGCTCCCATCTCGTTTTCCAACTGCCCTTTCCGCTTCCTTCTTGCGCCCCGTGTCGCAATCGCGGTGCCCGCCGTGTATTTCTTCTTTTTTTCTTTTTTTTTTTTCTTCTTTTTTTCTCGCGGATTTTCACTTTCACTCTCGGAACGGTCTTGACCGCTTCTCGCGCGGTTACGCGCCGCCGCGCGCGACTAAGTGCAACCACCTCGCGCAGCTCGAAACGAGCCAGGTGTTCGTTCGCGAGCACTCCGATTCGTCGAGAGGCCGGTCTAATCGACCGGTAGAAACAATGCGGAGACTCGATGGTTTCCTGCCGGGCGAACGGGCCAATGCTGATTGCGTGTGTACGCGACACGTTTGGAAAAATCGGCTCGGCCGATGATTAACACGTCGACTAGGCTCTTCTTGGCTGGTTTAGCTAATTTCTCATTTCGCGACGTTCGCGTCATTTGTTATTGCTTCTGTCTCCGAGCGAGATAAATTTTCACGCGTCGCGATTTATGTAATTGTAAACCAGCGACGAGATCGAGCGTTAGTCCATGGTTTTCAGCGCTATATTTGTCGGATTTGAAGAAGTGGCTAGTTTGCTGGTAAATGCGGTTTAGCTGATTTTTCACTCACGACGTTTGCATTGTTATTGCTTCTGTCTGAGAGAAATAAATGTTGACTGGGAACGTATATTTCATGCAATTGTTGCCAGCATGCCAGAGTGTTAGTCTAGATCAGTGACGGCGAATCTTTTTGGGTAGTAGGTCAAATTTTGTTCATTATTTTTTTTAGTACTAGCTCGTGGGTCACTAAGTCAGTGGCGTTACTTGGAACTACTTTTTTTCGGTTCTCACTTTTATTACAAACCTTTGAATCATAATTCCTAGTGAAAATTAAAAGAATTAGCTAACCTCATCCGCATCCAACAAACTGGCCATTTTTCTGTCGATGATCCAGCAAATATCCTGATCAAGTGAATCCACCTAGATCAGTGATGGCCAACACTGACCCACGCGTTGATTTTTATGAAACTTATCGTCACATATATAAAAGAATTTTAATTATTTTTCGAACCCCTTTTTTCAAAAAAATGTTAAGAAAATTACATTTCTGACGTCGACATTTATTTTTTGCTCTTCAATTGCAAAAGTAAAAGTTGTAAAACAAAAGGGAAACGTAAACGGATTTTAGTACACAATAGGAACGCGAAGCTTTTTAACATCGGTGGAAATCGTGAAAACGATTGTTCGTTTTCTTTTCCGCCGCCGCTTCGGCACCGGCATTGCGGGAGAAAATTAGACAGCAGGAAATGGATGCTGTGATTTAACATTGCCCGAATCGATTAGCGATCATTCGTTCCGAATAACGCTACCACCGAAACGGTTGTCCATTCGCGTTGTCCATTCGTCGCGGGATTGGCATTTAATTATCGTTATCGCGTTACCAGAATAAGTGGAAACGCTGACGACCATCGCTCGTCGTCATCATCGTCGTCGTCGTCGTTGTTGTTGTCTGATACCGCGCAGATTCTTTGTGTCCCTTTTGTGTTTTGCATCGCGGGGTTGGAGAGACTGCCGCCGCAAGGCTCTCCTCACGGATGAAACTTTCGAAGATCAAAGCGCGTAGAAAAGGGAGGGCAGGGACGAAAGTATTCGATGAAAAAATTGTCTGTACTTTAGACCGTTGTAACCGTGTAAAAAGAAAAAAATCTCTATATAACGATCCGGCTTGGTCTTGTTTTTTTTTTTTTTTTTAAAAGCGCCCTGCGTTAGTTTTTTCTTCAGAGATGTTTGCTACGAGTGGACAAGCGAGGATAGTTTCACGTTCTCGAAAATTGTCCAAATTCAAACTGATCTTTCCTGTGGCTGAACTTGCGATCTTGAGGAATTGAAACGACCTTTTCAGACACGCAACATCGTAAGTCCGCAGTATTACTCTAAAAAAATTATAAATTGATCGTTTTAGCCACTTTGTTTAGTTTTACTGTTGATTGACAGGACTTTGAACGATAGGGTTAAATGGCAGAATGTTGAGATTTCTTAAATGTCTGTCGCTGTACAATTTTTTTTTTTTTTTTGTCATTTAACACTGAGGAACTATGGAGGACCAAATAAATGCAAAAATGCTAGTTCATTTAATTTTAAAGATATAAAATTCTTAATATAAAACCAAAGTTGACTTGAAGTTGAAAAAGCAATAATTTTTTTTTAAATCTATTTCAAAATTTGCTATTAAACCTGAAAAAAAATATTGTTATTCTTGAAATTAACAAAATATAATTTTTGTAATTTATGTTTCCATATCAGATTATTAAGCAAACCTGCAGTTACTACAGTTTGAAGAATGAACTAAAGATGAGGACCAAAGTATAAAAATTGAGTCAAAGAGATTAGAATGCAAGGAATAGGAAAAAGTTTAAAACACGATAATTTACAAATATATTTTACAAAAATCACTCGAATTTCTAAAAAGCGCAACATTGCAAGCGGATTACTCTAGAAAATTATAAATTGGCCACGTTGGTAGTTCTAGTTAATTGACCTTTGAACAATAAATGGCAGAATGTTGGGATTTCTTTCATGTCTGTCGCTCGAAACATTTTTGTCGCCAAAGAAAATCATGCAGCGAGTTTTAAACGATTGATGCAAAAGACTTTCAAGATTATGACTTTGATGAACGAGTTTTCCCAGTGATTTTCGAGGCGTTTAGAACTTTACAAAAATATCTTCACATTTGAAGAGAAGAACTCAAGATTGAGTTCTAAGACGTTAAAATAAACCAGAGGCCAACTTGTACGATTTCGCTCGACAGAATTCAAATAGTTCGAAAGTATCGATAGTTCTTCATCGAGTGTGCGAACATTTTTGTCCGCCTCTGCGTATATGTAACGACTCGCAAAAATATATTCAAACGTGGTCGAATATACAGTGTGATTCGCGTAACTTGGACGAAACATTTTCAACAAAACGTTCACGTAACATTTTCTAAAAAGAAACTTGCATTAACACTTACTCGCGCAGTTTTCTCGAGACAAATTATCGAATAAAATGTCTCCTTAACCGTTAGATTTGAAACGAATATGGCTTAATACTTCTGTTTACTTAGAATCTCGTATTCTTTCGACTCGTGATGGAAAAAAAATACATGGTCCAATTTAAAAAAAAAAAAGAAGAAAAAGATAAAAACGAACTTGGAAATTTCGAAACGTGCGCAAAAAATTGACACGTCGTACTTTAAAAAAAACCATGCAACTTTTGCATCGAACAATTTCTCATTAGACGCATAATTCGAGAGTTTCTTGAATCAAGTTACGTGAATCACCCTATAATAATCGAAGCCTTCTTTGCTGACTATCACGATTACGTAATGTTTCGAAGCTTCAGCACGGCCAACTTTGGCCAAAACGATGAGATTTTTGACGAACGAATCAGCGCAAGCTCGTTGCCTTCCACTCGGGTTGGAAAATGTAGCAACCGAATCGTAAGAGTTGCTTTGTTGCGCGGCAACGTCTTGAGAGTGCACGCGTGCCTCGAAACGGTAAACAGCAAATGGCACCGGCGGTTGCGTTCGATACGTGG
This sequence comes from Tetragonula carbonaria, assembly GCA_032399595.1. NCBI lineage: Eukaryota > Metazoa > Arthropoda > Insecta > Hymenoptera > Apidae > Tetragonula > Tetragonula carbonaria. The sequence goes on along the minus strand of JAUCRC010000012.1, from coordinate 11,365,114 downwards.
CCGAGGTCCGAAGGTGACAAGGCACTCTGTTCTAGAAGCTGCATTATTGTTAGCCGTGCGTTGAATCCCTTCAGGGAACACTTCGAGGGAGGAAGAGAAACGAGAATGACGCGTGGCGTGTTAGGAGGAGGGTGTCGCGCGTTGCAATTTTCGCGGCAGAGGGACATTTGTCGCGGAAATGTATTCGCGTCCGCTGCTCTGCCGTTTGGCCCTGCCCGTGGTCGGCTTTAAATTTTGAATAAGATGATGATTACACGGGTTGCGCGGGAATTTTACACGATCGAAATATATACATACGTGAAGCATACGTATGCAAATTGTACGAGCTGGGAAACTTGTTGAAATTTTCAGACACGCGGTTTTATTCCGGGGCTGTTATCTTTAGATGGGAGGCTCCCGCGTTTTAAATAATCAAGTCGTTCGGGCGAGCTTCGCGTATCGAAGATTCTCGAAATTTTGCGACAAATACGACGCGCGTGGCTCTCTAAGAAAAAAGAAAGAAAAACAGGGAGGTTCAATTTGAGAGAAGTTACCATTCCGTAACGTCAGAAAGAAACTAAAGGAGTAGCAATCTCTCGAAAAGAACGGTCTCTCTAACAGAAAAAAATAAAAAAGGCGTCCCGGTTTCCCTAATAAAAAAAAGAAGAGAAGAGTGCGTTCTCTTGCATTTGCCATCTCCGAAATTCGCCTGCATTTTCATCCTGGCCTGATTGAGGGTTCACGTCCCGGCAAACGTATAAAAAACGTAATAAAACGAGCAGCGCGGCAGCTTCCATAAAATTATTTCGCTGGCTCGCAAACAATGGATGGGGCCGCGTCACTGGGCCATCAGCGACGCTCGCAACGCCCGCGTGGAAACGTGCAAGAGCGAAACCGGGGGAGGGGGGGGGCAATATGGCTGAGACAGGATGGAACGTTGGCGAGAATATATAACGAAGGGACGAAGAAAAAGGAGGAGGAGGAGGAGGAGGAGGAGAAAAAGAGCGAGAAAACAAACGGATGGCTGAGCGACAGATTTAAGAATAATCTGGCCGGAATGACGCGGAATCGCCGCCGACGAGGAAAGAATAAACCGTGAAAACGCTCCTCGCGGCGGAAGAAATGCCTCCTCCGATGGTGAGAGGCAGGCTCTCCCTGCGAGAGATGAGATGGACGTTCGATTCGTGAGGAGGAGAGAAAGATATTGGATCGACGTGAATCGAGAGAGAGAGAGAGAGAGAGAGAGAGAGAGAACTTGACGACGTCTTTGGAATTTGTAATCGACAGATATCATCGGGCGTCGATTTCTGGATTAACGTATATTCGTGGCCATTTTCGTGTCGAAATGTTCTTCAAAGTATGCCGCAATTAGGCGCAGCGATTACCATTTTATGATTCCGGTCGTCGACGTCTTTTTGTCAAATTATTGACAAAGCGATATATGCGCGGCTTTTTACGATCTACCTGTCAATCGGAGTGGGGATGATTAATTAATTAACGAGGGGATGATTGGCAAGAAAACATGCAGAAATATATATGAAAAAGCGTGCGAGGCCAACAGATGCGCTCGAATGCGGTTTGACGAAACAATTTGCAAAGTAATCTGCGTGCAAGAAAAGTAGAAATTTTCGGAATTAACGAAAAAAAAAAAAGAAAAAAAAAAAGAAAAAAAGCCCTATCGCGTGCAACGCGGATTTGATGAGCGTCGTGATGTTTTCATCGTCGCGATTCACGAGAGACGGGCGCGCTTTATCGCGAGATGTCAGCACTGTCATCGGGGTAACAAGGGGTTGATTTGAATATAAAAGACCGCAGAAGTGCGATTAAGCCGGGTAAAACAATGGCCGGACTCGTTTACCCTCGCCCTTTTGCCCGCTCGCAGCAAAGATCCCGACGTTTAATCCGGCATTGAACAGTTGGCCGCGCGTGCACGGTGCCAACTGGTGGAAATCTGTTCGCGTATGAGCACGAGCCGCGAATATTTCGACGGGTAGAAATGGACGGAAAGATGGAAACGAGGCGTAAAAAAGAGGAAATGCAGGACGAGCGAAGAGCCGTCAAGAGTAATATAAATAAAAGGTTAGAGCGAAGATGAGCGAGCGTAAAGGGATGGGGGGAGGGGGGAAGAAAAGAAGAAAGATGAAGAGAGATAAAAAGGAAGGAAAAAAATTGAAAAGGAAAGCAAGAGAGAGAGAGAGAGAGAGAGAATTTCCTGCAGCGAATGAAGAAGTCTTGGGCCAGTGCATCGTCCGTGTAGGGGCTTTCAATGAGAAAAGCGGTCACAAAGATGGAGATAGATGCCGGATTGTAAAGAAGGAACCGAGCCGAGCTATAAGAGAATAAGCTCGCTGGGAAGAAAAATGAACAGGACAGGAGAAATCACGGGCTAGGCTACGGGCCCGGAGATGATAACGATAAAGAAGAAAAATAGGCTGAGGCAGAGGAGGGACGCAGAAGGGAAGCGGGGAGACAGATGAGAATTAGTGTGTCGTTGCACATAGTCTGCATGGCCTTTCTCTTTTATTTTCTTTTTTTTTTTTTTTTACTTTACCTCTTTTCTTGTACCTTTTTTATTCTTTGCTATTTTTACTCTCTCTCTCTCTCTCTCTCTCTTTGAAGCGGTAGGGTAGGTTTGTAGGTTGCGCGAAATGGAGAGGATTGCAAAGAGGACGGGGGGGGTGGAAAAAAGTAAGAAACCGTGAAGATAAGAAGCAAGAGAGCAGGGCTAGGAGGATTACAGTAAGTAGCAGGGAATAAGAGTCAAGCGTGTACAGGGCCGTCTTGCCAACTCCGTACCGAAGAGAACCTATATAGAACTACGACGTGGAATACAACGTGGATCCTTTGCTTTAAATATCGTCGAGTTATCGATTTTCGATTTACGCCTCGAATTTCGCCACCCCTGTATACATTGTCCCTGTATAAATTTTAAGCCATTGTTGCACGTTTATCTGTCGTTCTCATTATCTGTATCTATGCGCTTAGTCGTTTTGAAAGTAATACACGGGTCAAAGGCGGAAATTGTAGAAAGAACGAGAAAGTAAGAAACTCTGCGTATTAATTTCTGAATAATTTTCTTTCTTAACCTCTTGATCGCCGCAGTCTTTTTAAAGATCGCCGCGTATTTTAAAAACCGCGTATATTTTAAGAAAAATGTACTTTTACTAATAAATAAATAATTTAAATATTTTTTACTTACGTAATTGGTGAGCCACAATCAATTAGGATATAATTTGCACAAAAAAAAAGACACTTGATTTTCGCTAGGGTTGCCACACAATAGATCAAGTACTAAATATTAAAAAGATTTAAAAAATTATATGCACGTTTGCAATATGTTAAATTTGAAATGTTATAATATTATAGTCTGAAAAATACAAATATATATATACAGTAAAACTAATATTTATCTTGGGTGTGGAATGCTTTGAAGCAAGTATAGTTGGGCAGAGGTTGGAATTTTACAGTTTTTCGCACGCGAATTTTGTTTCTTGCCTTTCTTTTCGAAGCAGCTTTCGAATATATCCAAAATCAAGGAAGAATATATGTTTCTCGATTTTTTTTTAGTATTAGAAAAATGATTCTATATGTCACCGTTAAGAAATCGAAATTAATTTCGCTTTTAGTTAGGGTACAGGGACTGGCGCGCATCGGCGATCAAGTGGTTAATCGTTATTAATTTGTCAATTTGAGTGGTAAATAATTTAGAGAAAGAGAGAAATTGAGAGGAAGGAAGAATCGAAGTAACGAGCAGAGAGAATGAGAAGAACAATGGAACGAGAGAGGTTGGTATAATCCGTGGAAGCTCGAGGCATTGTTTCTCCCTACCCGAACCAGCCCGGAGAACTAATGAATTGCATTATTGGAAATCCGGAATATAAATAAGGTTACGCTATTACGTCGTTCGATAGGTAATTGCCGACTTCATGCTCGCCACCCGTGAACAACGATATATTACGCGGCGATATTACACCGGAAATACGAGGCTGAGCGATTTCCCTTCCCTTTCGGAGTTCGTTAACTCGGGCACGATTCTCCTCGGTACTTCATCGTCTCGTGCTTCGCTTCGTTCAGACGAGAATCTGCTACAACGTGAAACAGAATCCTTGCAAAATGGCTCCTCCACGATAAAAAAAAAAAAAACTACCGTTCAATTTGGTAATTATTCTTACAATTTCCGCCTCGTGAAACGCGTTCTTAGAGCGAACGTTTTTAAACGGCATTTTTTTTTTCTTTTTTTCTTTTTTTCATCGCGAGACGCGAAGATGGTCGATGAATCGTAACGAACAGTCTGTGGATTTTTGCGCGGCGATTAACTCCTTAACATATAATGACGTCTGGGAGACGTCATACGTTTCCTAAGGACTGTGAATTATTAATTTGTTCTTTCATCATTTTTTATTAATTTTCTTTACAAGTATCGCGTTCATGGCATTTCTCAGTACAAGTACAAGAGTATGAAAGTTAAGTCTTTGTCAAGTTTACACAAATGTTAAAAAATGAAAAATATGTATCATTTTTTGGTTATATCGAATTTCATTTAATTCGCATGTTAAGGGGTTAATTAGCGAGATAGGCTAAAACATAGAATCGGAGACCATTGAAGTCAAAAAAAAAAAAGAGACACTTTGTAATACAACGTATACTTTTATCTGTGTATTCTGCGAGAAAATGATCTAAATCTTCAAAATGTCCAACAGAAATTATAAATCGGTCACTTTGACGAATCTGGTGGTTGAAGAAGATACATTGGCTATCGCGACGAATAACACGACTTTTCGACAGACCGTCGACGTTCCAAGTTATATTTACGAAAACGTAAAACGCAAAAAAGGGGAAGAAAGGAAAAGTATGACAATAAAAAAGAAAAAAAACTCGCAAGACGGGCGCAATTTTCTGTACTATTTGACACAATTGGAGAAACACGCTTTGAACGGAGCATTATCGAAACGGATGTGCGAAACGGTCGGAGACGAGCGGGCACGGACTGAAAAACGACAGAGAAAACTCGACTCGAGAAAAGTCGTTAACGAACCCCTCGACGAAACATTATTGCGCGGGAATAACCGCGAACTTTCCTTCCTCCGGCCGCCGGTGTTTATTATAAGCGACGAGTTAGAGCTCGTTCCGCGAGTTCAAGGAAAATCGTTATCTGCCGAAAGTTTCCTATCGGATTCGCGATTCTTTCGCAGTCTGGCGTCGCAAAACTGCGCGCTTTTCTCTCCTTGCGGCAGCAATTGTAAGATCGTTGGAGGCGAAGGAAGACATCGAAGAAAGGCGGAGAGAAGGAGGCAAGCTCCGTCAGAAGGTGGTTCATCTTATGGGAAAAATCCGATTAACCCTCTGCCTTTCGAGTTCGTTCTACCGTTTGATCCCTTGCCTCCGCGGACTCCGCCAGCATGTTCTCCTCGAACGAATTAATTCGCGTAGAAAAATGGTTCGGCGCATTAAACCCCCCCCCCCTCCCTCGTCTCTGCTGATTTCGATTCGTCTGTTATCGCTCGCGTGCATATATATATATATATATGTAGTATCGAAATTATTGTGTTATATTTTTACTTTTAATAGATGGCCTCTTTGCTAGAGATATGTAGGAACGATGATCGATAAATAATAAAATCACCGTACTACATATAACTATATATATACTTTATTAATAATATTTTTTAATAACTATTGGTCAACACTATTTAAATGAACAATAAAATTATAATTTAATTATTTATACACGTTTAATTATTTATACACGTTTAATTACTTATTCAATAATAATTATAGTTTATGAACTTTGACTTTTGACTGTAGACTTTAGAGTGTATCTAACAATTCTTTTTTAACTCACTACTTATATATTCGCCAATTTGTTATGTATCCTTGACAATTATTTACAAACATCTCTCCTTAGTAATTTTGTTAAAATATTGATTTCTTATTTACGAGTTTTACAAAGTTGGCGCCATAAATTTATCTAAAATGAACTCTGCGACGAGAACGGTCGAGAACTAGATGTCGCTGGAATAAACGTCGCTACAGATGCGTGAACGAAAAAGTATGAACGCTTTTCTTTTTGAAAAGAGGAAAGTCGTGCGAGTAAAAAAAAAAAACGGAGTCAGCAGAGAGTCGGAAAAGAGTGTTGAATGAATGTGGTCAAAAGAGCGATCATTCGTGTTGTTTAAAAATTAACTGTGTCGTATGAGTTTATTCGAATTATTGTTGTCTGTGTTGTCTATCTTGTATTTATTTTCTGTTGTTTTGTTTCCGTTTTCTTTATTATTTAATGTAATAAATCATTTAAATTATATCACTACATATATATATATATATATATATATATATATATATATATATATGTAATCTAGCTTTTTGAACGTTTTTACATTGTCAAGGATCGTCAAGTACATTATATTTGTAAGAATCGTGCGGATTCGTCGGATTCAGTTTGAAGAAAAGAAAAGAAAAATGTACAACAAAGGGGATCACGATGTTTGATCGAGACTGGAGAAATGTAGCAACGCGACAAATTCGCGATATAAATCGGGCGTAGCGTGACCCGGATGGCGTCGATTTTCCTGTGGCGTTCTAGTCGATAACAGACAGCACTTCGCGCAAAATCTAAGGCTTCGAACAATTCTCAGACTTTCAGCTGCCTTACGTACTAATATCAATCTTTGTTATCCGCGGATAACTTTAACTTTCCAGTTTCCATTTATCCACCCTCAAACTTTCAACTCAATATCAATGTTTCGTTAAATAATTCTCAACTCTTTTCAACAAGACGACATATATACGTACAATGTATTCTTGATAACTCGACTATTTTTAATCAGCGCAGTTGACTCGACGATCATTTTCTTAGTATTTCCATACGTGATGTAGCTTTGCTTTTTAGTTTCATATTAGGTCAGAGGCCTAAAGTATGAGTACAAAATTATATAAAATAAAAGGGCAGTCAGCGGTAAATAGATGTAACGATTCTTTATTAGATTCTGCCTTTATTAGATTTACCCGACGACGTATAAACATTAGTGACGATGAATTTAATGGTCAATTTAACGCCAAGCATAAACTGTTTTATAGAATTCCATAGTCAAGCAGTTTACACGCGCAATTTCAAGCCTGCATTATCTTCGAAGTTACAAAACATATTCGTTATAATAAAATCGTTGAAACTCTGCTGAATTCTGATAATTGTTGATATTCGTCGATTTTACGTTACACAAATTTCTTTCGCACTTGTGAAAAAGAATTTGGCCCGTAGGTGGTTTAGAAATTCAACGCCTCGTCGCGTTGCTTTCACGTTAAGTTACGTTCTACCGAGAGGAGAGAGAGAGAGAAAGGTGAATTTAATCAGAAAGAGAAGTCCAACGTCGAAGAATCTTACAAATCGTTACGTCTCAGGCGCAACGTTTAATTAGTTTTCACGAAAAGGAGGAGAATCGGGCTGTTCGCCGAGTGTTCTTCGTTCGCGACGGGGTCGCTTCGAACGGAGCCGATTCCATTCGACGGCAATTAATCTCGATTGGACGGCTGGCGATAAAGGGGGGAGGGGGAGAGGCGAAAACTTTTATTCGGGCGAGACCCAGTTGCGAATTCGCGGAAGGCCCGCGCGTTATCGCGCAAAGTGTGGCAAAGCTCTCGCGAAACTGCGCGAGAAAAGCAGCAGGAGCATTATCGCGGCTTCCTTTCCCTTCCTTTTGTTCCGATAATGCCGCTCGAAGTTCGATTTTTGAAGAGAAGTTCCTTAAGCCGGTCGGAAAGAACGAATCCAGTCAGTAGCTTCCCGCTTCTCGGAAGGGAAAGACGAGAGAGAGAGAGAGAGATTCGTCAAGAAAGCGGGATGTAAAACGTTCCGAGTAGCAATTTTTTACCGCTCGCTTTCCGGGACGATAGCCGGGTAATTTTTATCGTTACGCTCGGCGATGTGAAGTTTCGACGAGAAGAAAATATTCGAGATTTCCGTGGAAATTTCGTCAATTTCGAGCGAATGGGCGCGGTTGTTGTACGTGAAAATTTATGCTTTTATACGTATTTTTACGAGGCAAAAAAGTTTCCAAAATAGTATCCAGCGGTGTGAAAGATGGGAGAATCATCGTACGCGAGACTGAGATAAATCTCCATCAAGGCTTTAAATCCGTAAAGAAAAATAAGAAAGAATCGAAGGGGGAGGGGGGCTAAGCTAACTAGGTAACAACGTTGAAACAGAGGAGAGAGAGAGAGAGAGAGAGAGAGAGAGAAAGGAAGATCGAATATATCACGTGATGAACAATGAAATATCGTTAGTAATCCAAAGTTCTTCCCCGCGGTTTTAGATGTTCCGAAACCCGTTTTCAAGTTTCTCCTCCGCTACCAATTATCGCGTCTATTTATTTCCATTATACAGGGCCCATTTTTCAACGGCGAAGCCCGAGCAATGAATCAACGAGGAAACTTTCAACCTCATCAAGAAACTCGCAACTCCTTTTGCCAAGAGTTTCCTCGATTTCGACCGAGATTAAGGCCTTCTTCCTCGTTTAAGCTCGGTGTTCCGCTCGCGTTATTTATGCTCGCGAATTAATCGCGCGTGGCGCCCGTCAAATCGCAGATAAAATCCTTCGGGAATTCCTGCGAGCGACATATTAATACTGGCCGAGCGTGTTTTTCGGCACTCTCTCTCTCTCTCTCTCTCTCTCTCTCTCTCTCTCTCTCTCGCCTGGGCCGTACATCCGAGCAGAAAAATCACGATGAACGAGGGATTCCATGGCGAGACCGTGTCGTCCGAGAATGCATTTGAAAATTCCACGGGAATACCAGCTGCTCGTTCCGCTCTCGCGTTATATACCACGTACAATATATACACCGGCGCTCGAAAGTATTCAGTTTGCTTGCTTGCTTGCTTGCTTGCTTGCTTTTGACAAGACGCATACTAATCGCGATATATTACGAATAAATCAAGCTGGAACCGACTTTGTTCTCTACTGATCGTTCTAGCCATAGTACACAGGACATTGGTGTAACACGCGATTAAATTGATTTTGAAAATGGAAAAAAAAAAGAAATCGTGACGCTAGTACGTGCGTACAAATCTTGGGACAAGTACTACTATATCTTTGAAAAATATTTAACGAACAAAGAATTAATTAGAGTTAATTGTAAGAGTTAGTACAACAAAGAATCTGTCAAGTGGATGCAGAAAGTATTCGTGCACTCGACGAAAAATTGTCGATACTTGCAGTAGTAGATTTTCAAATGTAAATTTTTTGTAAGGAGAAGATTTTAATCTTTTCGAGGCCCCATGGTGGGTTTAGTTTTCCAAAGAAGAAACATCTATACTTCGTCATCTTCGAAATGATGTAAAAACACCAAACTCCAGCACTACGAAATTAGAGGTTTCACGCTTAAAAATGAATCTAGATAGTGTACGAATATTTTCTCTACATTAACATTTCACAGATTCCTTTGAGTTCATATTCCACGAGGAATTTTAGAAAAAATATCAAGGGTTTTATCAAGTACGTTATCAATTTTGTTTACTTTTGTTTGTCTAGTAAACGAACGGCTCAAACACTGACTATCAAAAGTCTTAAAATTTTCTAGCGACTGCCATTAATATTGAAACTGTTATAACTTCGTAAAAAAGATATCGTACAAGTCGTACGACGAACTTGGGCTCATTTCAAAATTTGAAACCTCGAACCATCAAAGTGCATCGTTTCACTTTATTCTAAAATGTTTCTACATTTCGTAATAGGAAAGCAAAGACAAAAACACGATAAATTGTCACAAAAATATTGAAAAATTTTTTTCACGACAGAAACTACAATTGATTTGAAGCCTTCGTTTTACGACATCCGAGAACTTTATGTACGATTTTTTTTTTCATAATTTCATTGGACTTCGAATATTAGACTTAGATGAAAATTCAAAAAATCCTAACATTTTATTCGTTTTTTAATACTCAAAGTTCAATAAATTGGTGAAAAGAAAATTGTTTTGCGTGATCGTTGTAAAAGGGAGGTTGTAGATTCAGTCGTGAAAATTTTTCAGTGATTTTACATACTACGACGATTTATAGCAGTTTTTAGAAAGACACATATCTTCATTCTGTCATCTGCTAGAATAAAAAAAAATGCTAGAATAAAACGAATGACACTCATTCTTCAGAGTTTACAACTGTACGATTTCTTCTTACAAAGTTATAAAAGTTTCAATATTTAGTTAGCCCAAATAAAATAATACATGAGAAAACATACTGATGCTCTAAATGTCTAGACACGTTCTTATGAACGGTACATGCAGATTAATCTTTCATCTCGTTACGCCATTTACGCGCGCCGCCTTCTGCCTTTATATTGCTTGTTAACTATTAAAATCGTAAAGTGAGTTCGTTCCCCACTGTAAACTACGTGAAAATGGTTACTGTTCCGCAAATGTGAAACAAATATATTCTTCTTGATTTTACGATCACGGTTGTTTACTGTATCGTTTAGTGTATCGTGGACTATCAAGGCTTTGAATATTGAGAGTGTTTCAATTTCGCGCAGAACAGACAGCCCGAGTGGCAGGATTTCAATGTTAAAAACGACGCTGTTATTTTTACGGACTGTGTGTATCGATCGATCAACGTCGAAACTCGACGCGGTGTAATTAAAACTCAAGTCAATTTTGATACGATGCATTATCTTTTTTTCCTGTTTTTTTTTTTTTTTTTTTTTTTTTTTAATATCAATGTAATTTTCACTAACTCGTTGGTCGTTGTTGACTAAAAATTAAATTCGTTGTCCCAGGGGCAACGCTGCGCACGAAAACTCGATCGGTTTATTTCCGTAATTTACGGAATGGTACGAAAGTGATGAAAGTGATGAAATTGCCCGATCTCTATGGAACTCTGCGATGTGAACTTTAATCCCTTGCCTCGCGATTCTCCTCTCATTCTTCAGCGATTGTAACATAACGTTACATCTCACGTCAGACAATCAAAGAAGAATGAAATTCGAAATTGAAGAATCAGAATCGAGAATTAAAATTCGCATTCCACGGGACTGGAATTTGCCGTAATTCCTACCCACTCGAAGAGTTTTAACTATTTTTCAATTATTTTTCTTTTCTTTTTTTGGCAATTTAACTGGCAATTTAAAAAATGTCGAGTGCGACATAAGAGTCGACGTAAGAATTCCAGCGATGAAAACTGATTGTCGGAAGTGCAAAGGGTTGAGCAAAATTTCAGCATCGAGATCAGACGAGGGGAATAAAGAGGAACGTAAGTAAAAAAGAAAGAAAACGACCGTCGCGCTCAAGTCGATCACCTTCATCCTCCCCTTCGGTTCCGAGCAATCGAAGAATCTGCCAATAAAAAGGATAACTAAAGTCCTGTGTGTCTAACTGGAGTAGACACGCCTGGCGGACTATCGTTCTCACGACACTCGTTCGGGAAACAAGGGCCTGAAAGTAATAGTCGAGAGAGGAGAACGACGTCCCTTCTCGATCGTCGGGTGCCCGCATATCGATACGTTGCAACAACGGTAACAAGGACAAGCGCTTTCAATTTTGTACTCTCGAGTTGCACGAGTTCCCCTGTGACAGCAGTGTGGCAGGAATGTCGTCATCGAGATTGCGAAATTGCAGAAATAAACTCATACGAACCGGAAATCTCGCGTTCGCGATTGATGGATGTATGAAACTTAACCCTCCATTGCATCCCGTTCCCAATTCGGCACTTAAATGTTCAAACGTTCTATAGTAAATTAAGTAGACAATTTATCGGTAGTTGTTTGCCAACATTTATAACATTTTCTAATATAATAATTCTATTCTTCATTTCACGAGCACATTCATTTTTTAATTTAGACTAACAGCCATGTATATTCTCAACTCGTCACGGAAATTCATGCAACGGAGGGTTAAATGTTGGAAATTAAAGGGTTAATTAGGGGGTTAAATGTTTTGCAAAGTCGAACGGTGGGCGTTGTTGGCTTAGCAGCACGATGCTTACGATCGTGTGAGGTGTTTAAGCGACCACCGTTGTAGGCCGCTATAGGATGGCTGCCGCGTCCAAGCTCAACCTGTAGTTCCAACCAACCTGCGTCTGGGGCAGGGGTCGCCACTGTCAGCCCCACTGACGAGTCTGGTGACGCGACCCCGGGCACGAAACGCTGCTTGCGGTCCTCTCGAACTGGAACGAGTGGATGCAGCGAGGCCCAGGACGACTGACTTTCAGGACAACCCAGATGCTGCTCACCGGACAAAACGGGATGCTTCGAGTTCTGAAGAGGATCCGGAGCAGAGCGAACAGCCGACTACCACCACTCTGCGGCCCGAACCTGGATTCCGCGCAGCACACGCTCGAGGAATGCCCGGCTTTCGAGGAGCAGAGACACACGAGTCCCCTCAGAGCGAGCATTGGGCAAGACTGTATCTGTCGCCGGCAGCCATTGTCAAGGCGTTGCTGGCAGAAGACAGCAAGCGAACAGCGGTCAACCTCTACTGCGAGGAGGTGATGACCGCCAAGGAGAACGCGGAGAGGGCACGGGAGAGACAAGTCCCGACGCGACAGCGAAGACGGCGAGCGAGAGCAGAGTCCGCTCGCCGCATCAGAGGTGCTCCTCACCCCCAGCTGAGGACGCCATGGCGGCATCGCTGCAACACCGACGAGGGGCTAGTCCACCCCTCACGATGTCGCCGCTACCAACAACCAGGACGTGAAGGAAGAGGATGGGGGAAAAGAAAGCCACCCAGCCTCACACTGGAAAGAAGAGGAAAGAAGAGAAACCCGGGGAAGGACAGGTGAGAGTCGATCCATCCCATGGAAATCGCCCCGTGAACGAAGCGGTACCGAGCCATGGCCATTTGGTGTCGCGAAAGGAGAGAAAATGGGAAGGAAGAGCGACGATCGCCGAGAAAAAGCCACAAGGCGATATGCCTGGGAAGCATCGTTGTGTATAAAAGATCCCGGAGCTTCCCAAAAGGCAGGAAGAAGGTCACCGTTGGAGGTTTTAGTCGGTAAAAATCCGACACTACCCAACTTCTCTCCCTCTGGGAATACCGGGTGTCTTTCGAAGATTTGCTCCACGTAAAAAAAAAAAAAAAAAAAAAGAGGGTTAAATGTTGGACCCTAACCTCGATCATTACCACCGACTTGCCTTGCCTCTATATCTATATCTTCTTAAGCTTGGGACAGAAAAATCGAAGGAAATTGAAACAACAAATGGAAATCCTCGTGTAAAGCGTGGCTAAATAAAAGATAATTAAAAATCGTTTTTTTTTAGAAGGACGATCGCTCGTTCTCTACCAAGACACGACCAAAAGTTGCAGTCTCAAGGATCGTCACTCATCAGTAATCTCCTCAACAAAGAAGATTTGTGACTTACGTTAGTGGAACGTATTATCATTGTCCAGTGCAGAAAATATTCTAACTGGAAAAAATTCTAACTGGACATAATTGCTCCTCCTAAGCATAAATTCTAAAATCCGAAAGATGACCTACCCCTGCGACTGTATAACTCTTGTTATTCAAAAAATGAATAGAATTTTTATTTCATTAACTTGGACCAAGCAAATTTCCAAGGAATATAACATTCACGAAAGGAGAAAAAAATTAGAAAGTTAAATTTTTCGTTCAAAGAAATACAAAAGAAAAAAGAATCACTGTTGTATAATAACTGATTCTCAAATCCCCCCCACGAATCCAGAGGATGAAGAATCGTCCTTTAAATTACAATACACCTTCTTTAAATTAATACACCTTCTGAGGCAGTTAGTTCGACTTGCGTGACAAATTATGAGATTTAGTTTCAAGTCGCCAATAACAATAAGTCGATGCGAAACTTTAAACAACGAAGATAAAAAAGAGAAAGTTCACTTTCCCCGATTGAAAATGTGTTGCTCGCGATCGCGGGTTCGTCGAGAATTCCCGAAATTATCGAACAGCGATGCAAACGAACTTTCACCTAACTACGGGCGTAGGCAGGACAGAGGGAAACTTGGTTTCCGGTATTGTTCCTCGGTGGCTGATACAAGCTTATGGTCGAAGCGTGGGAAAGTTTCCTTGGAGCGCGGGGATATTCTAACGAGCGCGCTGAGTTTGCAAACGCGTGTTTGAAACGTTGGCGTTGTTGTTTAAGCCGGCAGTTAAATTGTTATCGCAATTTCGAAATTCTACGAATGAAAATTCTGCGAAAGAAAAAAGAGAGAAAAGAGTCGAAAAGCGATACCAACTGAGAGAGTAACAAATTTTCGTATTTTTCTGTGAAACAACGTATGCTGAAATCGTCGGAAATTAAAATATATCCGTCCCGGAAACGCGTGGAAACCGCACGAAAATATCGGGACGCAACGTTTCAAATTTCTAATTCTGATCGAGTGAAACATTAAAATTTGAAATCGGGCCGATAGCTCGAACGTTGTACGTTTGTTCGTTATATACGTATACACGATATACACATGTATCGACTGGAAGCGTTCCCATTTAGAATCTACGCACTTTTAATCACACTTCTCGGATTAAGCAAACTTCCCCGAAAAATTCACCGCGGCCGTGCCATTTTATTCAAATATACGCGGCATGCGCGAGCTTCATTCCGCCAGTAATTCCAGTCCAGTGGCGGTGAATCGAGTGCCGGTCAGTTTCTATAAATTTTTCACGAAAACGTCGTGTATCGTCCCCCCCCCCCTCCCCGGCCGCGAGTGTAATTTTCGCATAAAATTGACACGCGCAGGAGGGGCGAAGATTGAAGAGCGACCGGCTGGATTAATATCTCGCGGAAATACGCCGCCTCAAAAATGTATACAATCGCGGTGAAATGTTTGATTACATTCGAGATTGACTGGCCTTCACTCGCCTCTCTATCCGTCACATACTATCGCTCGTGCACACACTATTCTATATTGTTTAAATTTCTTAATGTCTACGCTTGGATAATTCGGATAATTGGATTAACCTCTTGATCGTCGCATTTCTCTAAGGATCCCGCGCATCAGTTTGCCGCGTATTTTCAATTTTAAGAAAAATGTGCTTTTACTAATAAATAAATAATTTAAATATCTTTTACTTACATAATTGGTGAGCCACAATCAATTAGGATATAACTTGCACAAAAGAAAAAGAAAAACACTTGATTTTCACTACGGTTGCCACACAATAGATCAAATACTACATATTAAAAAAATTAAAAAAGTTACATGCATGTTTGTTAAATTTGAAATGTTATAAATTTATAGTCTAAAAAATACACATATATATTATACGATGCAATGAAACTAATATTTATTTATGGTGTGATTTGCTTCGAAGTAAATAGTAGTTGGACAGAGTGGAATTTTACAGTTTTTCGCGCGCGAATTTTGTTTTTTGCCTTTTTTTTCGAATAAATCCAAAATCAAGGAAGAATATATATATTTCTCGATTTTTTTTGGTGATAGAAAATGATTCTATATGTCACTGTTAAGAAATCGAAATTAATTTCGCTTTTATTTAGGGTATAGAGATTGGCGCGTACTGATGCGCGTAAATCAAGAGGTTTAACGCTTGGCATCGAAGATTTCGAGAAATCGTCAAACACGGATTTAAGACGTTTCGAGACGTTCGCTGCTGTTTGTACTTCCACCTCGCTAGAAATAAATTCAAGCAATTCACGAGGAAAGAGATAATGGTTCTCCGAGGAGACGCCTCTCGGAAATAAGCGGTTCGATCTCCGGTACTCGTCGCGAAACAACGGGTGAACCAATCGCTGAAACATCGAGCGTGCAACGCGTTTAAGCCGAATTTCGAGGAGGTTAAAAAGGTACGTTCCTGGCGTGTTTGCGAGTAAAAAGAATCGACTCTAATAAGGTGAGATTAAATCTATAGAGTGTCATACGAAACTTAACCCATTGGCATCTGTAGACGATTAACTTAGTTCGGTTTTCGGTTCGAAACGAAAATATTATTGGCAATAATTGCAACGAGAAAATATTGGACCGGACGTGAAGTGAATTCAACAATCACACTCTTCCGTTAGTCGTATATTGTTTAAACGTGATTATTTTATAGTTATTTCATTTAAATACCGTTGAAATGAAAGGGTGTGGTGATAAATCAATTTTTAAGAAGGCAGAGACACATTACGAATGCGAGAAATGTGACGTAGAAATTTATGCATTGAATTCGAATTGCACCGTATACTTGATAAATTTAGAATTAATAGAATTACATTATGAAATAAAGTTACTGTCAAATCTTTAGTACGCGCACTAACAATTCGACACGAATAAATAAACAATGTTGGTTCAATCCAGCGTTTTTTCAATATATGATACTTTCTGAGAAACGCACGCTCGGACAAAACGTTTCGCCGTGTAGGTCGCTATTCGAACGTCTGTCGTGGCCTTCGGGTTAATCATTTTTACAAAATTCGCTTCAGATTTCACACGTTCCGCAATTCCAAAAAAAAGAAAAAAAAGAAAAAAGAAACGTATCCAGTGTACCAAAGTGACCGGTAAGGGAATGCGGCCTTACACGGGACAGAACAGAGAACAAAACACGGCCGGGCTCGAAATCGATTCAGGAATGTCGACGCTCGGATTCGTCTTTTTTCCACCGACGATGTCGAGGGCCGATATCGTCGGTGGAAAGCCCACGCTTTCGCGCGGTGAAACGCTGTGGCGAACAAAGAGGTGAGAACACGAGACGAGGAGGGGAACCAGGGAAAACGAAAAAGGGTGACGGGGGGGAGGGGGTGAGAAAGAAGGGGGAGTCGAGTAATTAAGACGTCCAACGGAGTTCTTGGTAGCTTTGTATCGAACACGTTATTAGTTTCTTTGTGTCTGGTGATCGAGCGGATCTTGCCCGATGGATAAAAAGGCGGACGGACGGCCTTCCTTTATTTCTATCCCTCCATTTTTCTCCTTTTCGTTTCCTTTACACCGGGCTCCTTTTATTGATTCCTTCTGTGTTTCTTCTTTGTAGTCGCATGGATCATTGAGCTACGTTCTCCACGGTTTTGCACGCTCGATAGGAGATTGCACGCTGTTTAATCGCGGTGTCGAAGGTTAAGGGAGAAAGAAAAGAGAAGAGAGAAAGAGAGAGATGATCGTCGTCTTGAAGAGAAAGAATTCGTCGGCACACCTATATATATATATATCCACTGGATAGATTGATAAATTTGCAATAACCTTTAAACCCAGGCGCCGATGAAGGCTCCTTGTTCGATCCGCCGCTCGATTCTCCTATTTATCTTCTTTCGTGATTCGATTGCAATTCTTCCCCTGTAATCGGCCGCTTTCGTCAGTTTTACTCCGACATCCGTGTCGGTAATTACAATCACGCGATTCTTTTCACCGACGGTAAGCGTTCGGCGGTTCGTTTCACAGGTGAAAACATTATTATACTCTGTATAACCCCCTCTATGTTAGTCTTTGAGATGTAGACTATATTGTTCTTCGAGAAAACACGTACGGAGGTAAAGAATAATTACACTCATTAAGATAGTTTGCAGGATGAAATTTTTTTTTCTTTTTCTTTAGGTAAATGGCGCGTAAGAAACCGATGTTTAAATGCTCGTTGTTAATATACAATACCGAAAAAGTGCTTATCAAGCCATCATCTGGCGCGAACGAGTCCGCGTCAAAGCAAAGGTAGAAAAAAGGAAAAAATGCAGGGGCTCGTTAATTGAGCAGCAAAGAAGCGAGAATAGCGTACGGTGGTTGTTCTCTCCGTGTGTAATCGCGTTGGTAAATCGCGCCGTAAAAAAAGAAAAAAAAAAAAAAACTTCGCGAGGCTTCTCCGTTTCATTACATTTCAGTGGAGCGAGAGATATGGAAGATACACGTGGATAATTGAGGGCTGCCGATCAGGCTGACAGATCCTGCGGATCTCGCCGCACCGGTAGTAATTATATTTATTATATTTGCCCAGCGACGAGGTTTAATCCTTCATTCACCGCACGATGGAGCAATCACGGGGAAACTAGGATAATCGGCGGATTTTCCGGCTCACTTCGCATCTTCGACTCTTCGATTCTTCTTCATCCGCGACTCCTCGGCTCCTCAGACTGTTTCTCGACGAAACGATGAAAAGGGAAAAGAGAAGAAGCACCGGTGGCTTATTGAACAGCATTAATTAACACGTTAAGTGCCGTGTCTAACCGACGAAGAAAATTTAGTACACGTGTATTAAAAAGTTGAAGAACTTTAAGATTATACAGGAAAGAATAGCAACGAAATTATTGCTTTCATTGATATTTATCGTATGATAATGCAATAACAGGTTTTATCGAAACAGTTTAGGCAAAGCTGTGGTTTTCCTTCGCATCCATCGCAGAATGTTGCAGACTTTCTTACGTCACGTTTCTATCGATACTTCTACCCAGCATGTGTTGCATTTTCTTCGTAACAATTTTTACAAATTTTTTTTTCGACTTACGATGCTTACCGCGGAACTGTATATCAAAACAAAACGTGCTTAACGCGTTGAGGCGTTTTCTCTCGATAGCTTGGCAATTGAAACGACGTTGATCGCAAATCGAAGACGTGAATATCGAAAACGCTTAGTTAGAAGTTATTCCTGGCGTTCTCCTCGGACAGTTCTTCGACTGCCGTTTTCGACGTGGTGGCGTGACCCCGCTGACTTTTAGAGACCCGTGAACTTCAAGAGTTCCTACCCCGGCTTCGTCAAGTCGAAGTTGTCTGTGTCTTGTACAGACACTTTGACAAGCGATTTTTGCAATGGAAAGAACGTGACGCGCCCGAAGTTCGCGAACGAAGCTTGCGACGACGAGGCGAATTACTCGCGGTGAATAGTGTAATTTATTACGTGGGGAGAAGAATTTAGAAACGAGAAAGTAACGGAGAGAAGAATAGTAAAAAAAAAAAGCAATAGAAAACCGAAGGAAGCTTCGGGAAAAGTATATTCTTTGAAAGAAGCGATCCAACCTCGTCTACTTTATTCCTCGCTAATTTTTTTCTCGCCAACTTTCATTTAAAATAATTTCATCGCGAAAGAAAGTGCAAGAAACTCTTCAAGAAGAGTTTCCGACTCCGATAAGTTCTCGTTCAAGTATCGATCCCTTTTTCACCAAACAGATTTCAGAGCCCTGTTTCTCTCGAATCTTCAGGGTGTTACGCGAATGAATGATTTATCTTCTAGAAAAACAATTGTAGACAAAGCTAAGGCAGATCCTTGGTGGCTGTTGCCCTAACGTAATTAAACTTAACATCATTCTCAAAGTCGAAAGAAAACTTCAACTTTTTATAAATTATAAATAGAAAAAAAAAACGTGTGCGTATCATCCGCGATTGAAATCGCTGCAACAGCCCCCGAGCATGATCTCGCTCGCTGACGGGTGGAGAAAAATCACGCTGGTGGTGGCTGGTGTTTTCACCGGTGACGTAGACGTGTAATTAACATTCGCGAAGCCACGCGGTAGCTCGGTAATTATTGTTATTATACATCCGTAAGCGGACAGAGATTGCAACGTAGTGTGGTGGTACAGAGAGAGAGGCGGCCGTCCAGGCCGGGTCGATTCGTTTATTCGGGGCAGAGGTCACGTGCCGGCCGTTCCCCGGAGGACTTCCTTCTACGAACCTCTTCCCCCCTCTTTCCCTCTCTCAGCCCCACCTCCTCTCTTTATACTCCGTTTGCCTCCTTGCTAGCCCGTGGCCGTTGCGGTCTTGAACTTTGTCTCCTTTCTATCGTGCGGTTCATCGCGGCCGATGCCATGCGAGTCGTGCAATTAAACGGTTGGAAAATAAAGGGTTTAGAGTTGAGAAGCCCGTTAGGCTTCCATGCTCGTGGCGATAACTAGCCGCGCCGCGGTCTATCGTGGGTGGGAAGAGACGACATCGCTTGAGATGGACGTCGGTTGATTGAAGGATATGAAACGTGTAATGCACTTGCCCTGGTAGTCCTCGTAGCTGAACGCTTCCAGCGTTCGAATCTTGCCTCTTTTTTTTTTAGCGTAGAATATGTTTTACCGGGGGTGTTTCGGGCAAAAAATGTAACGAAAACGCGTCACGCTCTCGATCAGAAACCCCTTGGAGGAGGGGGGTGTCACGTAATTAAGGAGAGAAATAAGTTTACGAGCGATGTGTCATCGGTTGTAGATACTGTAAAGGAGGTGTTAAGGCCCCCATAGACGTTGAAACATGCTGCGATGCATGCACCACTGAGAAGCAAGGAATCACTGATGCAGGAATAGACTTCTAGCATGTCTAGTTGGACAAAGAAAGTCCGCGATAATAAACCGCGATAATAACATTACTATCACTAATATTGGAGCTGATCCTACGATCCGACATTTTAAAACACTTGTTTCAACTTTGGCATCACACGAAGAACTGAAGAATCGGTAGAGTGCGAGGCAAGCTGATTCTAAAACATCATCTGATGTTTCATGAAACCTAGGAGTTGATGCATGCATCGCAGCATGCTTCAACGTCTATAGAGGGGCCTTTAAGGTTGTCGAGACACAGATGATGGGCAAGCGGGATTGTGAGGAAAATAAAAGTAGTTAATAAAATTATAGCTATCACCAACTAATTCTGTCTATAAAAAATTAACAGTAATAAAAATAAAGCAAATATACGTGAAAGGGTGTTAAGTTTTATTTCCTTACAGAAATGAAGCCAGACATATTCTATGTGACAGGCTTTAAGGGCGTTAAAGCCGCTCTTTTTTTTCTTTTTCCCCTCTTTTTCATCGAGTGGTTCGACGGTTCGAGCAGTGTGTTCGCGACAGCCTTAACGT
Organism: Tetragonula carbonaria; assembly: GCA_032399595.1. NCBI lineage: Eukaryota > Metazoa > Arthropoda > Insecta > Hymenoptera > Apidae > Tetragonula > Tetragonula carbonaria. The sequence goes on along the minus strand of JAUCRC010000012.1, from coordinate 11,344,440 downwards.
CGCTCGTTAACCTCTTAGCACTCGTGCTTCTTTCTTCGCCGTCGGACGAAATTTTTCACGCCTCGAATCCGAAAACTCGATGCCTTTAACGCTAGAACTATATCAACGATCAAAGCCAAACTTTTCTATCGTGCCGATATATTTTCTCAAGTGAGCTTCGAATTCAGCGCCGCTAAATTATTTTAACAACGAAAAAAAAAAACACATGTAACACATGTAAACACATGTAAGACGAAGTATAATTTACTTTTCAACGGGATTTACGAGCTGTTGAGCAAATTTAAAAAAAAAATTGTCCGAGGTAGTAATCCTGTTGTAGCGAGAATCGTCGAATTTTTCAAATCCTCATCGGTCATTATTCGATCGGTGCTTATTATTCTTAACCTCTTAGGCACGGCTGAATTTTGCGCGGGGCTGTTTCTCTGTACGGCCAAAGTTCAACGCGAATTACAAGTAAACGATACAGCACTGCAATGCGTGACGGATGCAATGCTGTTCTCTACGCGAGTACATTGGAATGAAGTTTTTGATGATTAAATTATAATTTTTCTTAAAGATATGATGACACACACACTTTCAGAAAGATGACATCCGCGAAAGCCACTATAGTAGCGCATCATGCCTAAGAGGTTAATTAACTCTAGAACTACCACACCAGTCAAAATGACTGGTTTATACAATTTTATTTTAAAATTTCTATTTCACGTTACAATTTTTTTCCCCGCAACGATGCAATGACTTTTACAATGATAACTAAAGAAATAATATAATGAATTTTATTTTATTTTTATTTATTAGACATCAAAATAATTTTGATAGAAATAACTTCGTCTTAACTGTCGGTAGTTTTAGTGTTAATTTCGTGGAGAGAAAGGATGCTTGTTAGGCATATATATTTTTGCGCAGACTTTCTGACGTTTGAAAAAGCTTCGGGAGATAGGATGTAAAAGAAAAAAAGAAAAATTTATTAAATCAACAGCACTCGATGCTTCTAAAAAGCTAAGGGAAATTGATCGTGACGAGATAACATCGACTAAATCCTGAAAATTGAGTTGACTTAATTCCAATATTTTTATATCTTGTATTATATTTATCATCAAAACTTGCTTTATGCGCCACCCTCTGGATCGAAGTGTAAATAGAGAAATCAAAGAAACAAGAAAAAACAAATACTATATAAAATTCACATTAAAGGGAAAACATAAAAAAACAGACACAAAGGATCGTCAGACTTTTTAGGAACTGCGAGATATTCCTACAAGGAATAAGGATGATCTATCTGAAGACTATAAATGGAAGTCAAGGAGACCACTCGGAAGTCAATTGGATTTTATGCGAGTTATCGAACGTGCCGGATGAATTACAACCGCTTTCGAATAAGCGTGGAATTGTACAATTGTATAGTTGTGTAAATTTTTGAAAAACATTCGTTCAAGTTTCTGAAAATACACTCTTTACATATAATTTCAATGGGAAATTATAAATTCGTTATTTCGATTACTTTGGATAGTGTTAAGCACGAAGGATCAACGTTAAAAACTGTCACATCGTCGTAACGTGCGTCATTTTTACGAGCGTGAAAAGTCCGAAGTTAGATAACACACGGGCAAAGCCGTACATAATCCCTGATACAGGCGCTCAGTTTTCCAGTAATTAAATATCGCGACATCCAGTAATTAGATTCTCGCATCGTGACGTAATTAAACGCTTGGAAGTGAAATTGTAATTGGAGGAATTGAAAAGGAACGGAAGTAAAGCCGGCGGGATCGTTGGGCGAGGGAAAAAACGTGGACACACGCGTGCTCCCAAAGGGCAGGTAGTAGGCACCTGTACAAGCGTATATACCCGTTAATTTCATCTTCCGGATTTGTCTCCTTCTTTTCAACGTGTTGGCGACAAACGTGTATCTCAGGATTGTGCAACGCGATAAAAAGCGAGCGCGATAATTAACAAGCAGAATATTTGTCTCAACGTGTGCTTGGCCAAGTACAATAAAGTTACCTCTGTTATTCACCTCTGTTTAGCATTTATATTAAAAGCTGTAATTTTTCATTTATATTAGAGAAAAGAGGAAAATAGGAAAGTCTAATGAAAGGGAAAGAGGGGAATTTGTTCTGAAAAATATACGTACACGGTGGCTCACGAAATACTAATAATAATTTCTAAATACTTCTCTAACAGACGCTCTATATATGTTCGCGAAAATCGTGTTCTACCAATCGCTCGCATATATACATATATATATATATCCATTGTCAAGCGGATGGAACGTGACTGTGGAACGTTTACGACGTTCAATCAAGCTGCTTTGCCGCCGCAATTTTGCTGAACCGTTCGCTTTGAAGCCGGCATTAGCCTAGACGATACGTGCACGATATGTGTGTTTAAAATGGAATGAAGTACACACAGCCGGCAAGAAAGAAGAGAAACCCGCGTGGATGGAAAATCGTGCGAGAGAGCACACACTCTGCAGGGAGAAAGTGTTCAAAGCGCAAAGACGTAACGAGTGAGAGACAACATATGTATCATGCCGTCGCGTCGCCGTGAAAGAGAAAGAGCCCGCGAAAGAAGAACGGCTATTTTCTGTTGCGTTAAAAACGAACCCGAACCGTGAGAGAGGATTTCCCCGTTTTAAACGTCCACGTTGTATAATCGACTCACTGTGGAAAAAAACGAATTCGACGAGCACGAAGAAGAGATCTCTGAGTCATCTCACAGTAATCACAACCTATACCTGGTTTCTCGATTATAATCAAGCAATCGATCTCGTGAATAATTAAACGAGAAAAAGTTTCCAAGTGTGATCGATTTTCAATTCAAATAATAACTGCGTGCAATTGTAACTTCAATGGACATATTCGATCTCTTGCATAGTCTTAATTGCTTGAAAGTTGAATTTTAACCAACAGAGGATAAACAAAGCGTGATACTCGGTGATCTAACGTTTCTGAAAGTGCCTAATGCACATCACGTGTAGAAGTATTATTATTTCCGTCTTCGAGATTTCCCTCGAGGAGACTTTTGTTGCATAACAAATCGCAACGTTTAACGACACGGTATCATTAGAATTTCTTCGATCTTCGGAAGTCAGTTCATCGTCATCAGGCGATTACTGTCATTCGTTCTCTCGATCCCTTGCCTTTCTTTTTTTTTTAATTAAACAAGCGGGTGCAATTCTAGCAGAAAGATGTTCCTCTTACCTCTTAATTGCCACTGCAACTCACACACGGAAACGAAATTCACTGGGAGAGTAAGAAGACGAATAGATTTTACAACTGAAAATTTTTCACATCCTAGCGATACACGCGTTGAAATGAATCGTTCGTTCCACGAACAAAAGTAGAACGATCAACGTGCGAAGCGTGGGCGCGCGAGAAGAAAGAGGGGGGAAAAAAAAGAAATAAAAAAGAAAAAAATGGAAACGCGGATTTGGACGTTACGCGTTGATAAGCGATTAATATTTAAAACGTGGAAACGAGACGCGTCCGGTGTTAATGTTTCATTCATCGCGTCGGGTGTGCGCCAGTCTGTATCATCGTTTCGATGAATAAATCATATTCGAGCTAACAGCCCGAAAGAAACCATCGAAGGGAAGGGGTTGAATTAACCAGCCCCCCTACGATATCCATCCGCCTGTTCTTTATTTCGTTTTAACGAACTGCGGATTCTATTCGGATTCTATAGTCCGAATTTATGGCAGTATCCAACGATCCTCGCTTATCCACTTTTCTACCGGACGCCGATCGATAAAGTTGCATACAGTGAATTGCAAATTCTTCTGTATCGTGGTACAGAGATCCTTGACGCGGTGATCGATTAGCAATTCTTTTTTTTTTTCTTTTTTTTTACCGAAGATCGTTCGACTTTTGCGATCGATCGATATCGTATGGCAGCGAGAAGGGATAAAAAGCGCGCAATGTTGGAAACAAGGCTTGTTGAGATTCGCGCATTACGCAACTTAGAGAGCGCCGACTAATCGCGTTATTCTTGTTACAGGTGGTAGTGGAGAGCTCGACCTTGGCCCTGGAGTACGGTGATCTGGAGATCGATCCAGATTCCCCGGTGAACCCGGACCTGTTGTTCGACTCGCAGCTGATGCACCTGTACGTGATGACGCAGAAGACTGTGTCGAAGGTGAAGGTGCAGGAATGCTCGGTGTACAAGACCTGCCTGGACTGTCTCGGTGCCAAGGATCCGTATTGCGGCTGGTGCTCGCTGGAGAACAAATGCAATCTGCGCAGCGATTGCCAGGACGCAGCCAAGGACCCGCTCTATTGGATCTCGTACAAAAGCGGCAGATGCACCACCATCACGACCGTCACGCCGGACCAGTTGCAACGGACGACCGCCAGAACGTTGGAGTTGGTCATCGAGAATCTACCGACCCTCTCCGGCCAGTTTCTCTGCGCGTTCTCCACCCTGGACAAAACTCTGATCACGAACGCCTCGAGGAAATCGTTCGGGGTGAACTGCACCACGCCTAGGACCGATCTGTTGCCGTCTATTCCGCAAGGGGAGCATCACTTCACCGCGAAGCTTTCAGTTCGAATGACGAACGGGCCTGACCTCGTCGACACCAATTTCACGTTCTTCGATTGCAACACGTACAGCTCGTGCACCAAGTGCGTGTCATCGAGCTTCCCCTGTGACTGGTGCGTCGACGGGCACAGGTGCACCCACGACACGGCTGAGAACTGTCGGAACGATATATTGGTCACCGGAGTTAGCGTAAGTGGAGTTAGCTTCTCGTCTCTAATGGTTATGGAACGATGGTTATTGGTCATCTGGGGACCGGTTATCGGAGTCATCGGATATATGTTCTTCGCGGATCGCGATTGAGTCGCGCGACTTTCGAATCCTGTCCTCTCAGGTCTTGAAACCAATCGATTCTCTCGTCTCGTGTTCACAGAGAACGGGCCCGAGCTACAGAAGCGGCCCGGCGTTCTGCCCGACGTTGAACGCGACTGATTCTCAGGAGATCCTGGTGTCTTCCGGCGTGAAGAAGGTGATACGAGTTAAAGTGCACATCATCGGGGTAAGTAACGGTCAGGATCATCCTGGCTGCTCATTTTTCTTCGGTATATAGAATTCCTAAAGCCTAACACGCTGTGACATCGACGGGGCTATAATGCCCCGGCGGACGCTTTTTCGCGTGTCGTTAGCCAGCCTTTCACGCAAACGGATATAAAGAGAAAGAAGAGAGAAGCGTTGTCGCGTCGTGGGGAGGGAAGGGAGAGAGGGGACTGGTTCCCGTCCGAGATGATTGACGCGCTAACATCTATGCAAAACATTGCCTTTCCAGCAATTCATCGTGCAGACCCGGTTCGTCTGTCAGTTCAACATAGAAGGTCGTGTGACGATCGTGAACGCTCGGCTGCTCGCCGACACGATTTATTGCGAGGAGACAGAGTTTTCGTACACGTCCCGCGCGCCCAACATCACCGTGCCATTCGCGGTGATCTGGGGCGGCTCGAAACCTTTGGACAACCCGCACAACATCCATCTGGTGATATACCGGTGCCGCGACATGGCCGACAACTGCGGAATGTGCCTGACCCTGGCGCCCAAGTACGACTGCGGATGGTGTCAGAGCACGGACAGATGCGAGGTGAAGGACAACTGCGAACGAAACACCGGCATGTGGTTGAATAGCAACCAGACCTGCCCGAATCCCGAGATACACTCGTTCGAGCCGGTTATGGGACCTTGGGAAGGTAACACGAACGTGACGATACGCGGCATCAACTTGGGTCAGACGTTCATGGTGAGAGGAAATTTCTTGTGCTACTTACTGAAAAGAAAGAATTATCGCGTAGAATGTAATATGCTCTTTCGAGAAACCGATGAAATATCTACGATAATTTTGAAAAGGAATATCGAGTCGAAATAACTTGGATCTGTAATTAAGGAAATCTGTTATTAAGAATATGTTGCTGTTTCTTTGGCGTACAAAGCGTGTGTAACGACTGATTTATTTTAGGACATCTACCGCGGCGTGATGGTCGGTGGATTACCATGCTTGCCGTATCAGGAGCTCTACATGCGCACAAAGCAGATCGTCTGCCGGGTGGACGGTCCAGGTACACCGGAGGGGAAACGCGGACCGGTAATCGTGAGAATCGAAGACTTTAGGGGCCAATCCGAGTACAACTTCGAGTTCGTGGATCCTCAGATTCTCTCGATATCGCCGAAATATGGACCGATGAGCGGTGGCACCACCGTGAGAATCACCGGCAAATACATGAACGCTGGCAGCACCATCAAGGCATTCATCGACGAGTTACCGTGCTCCATAATCAGCGCAGAGATGAACGAAGCGCTCTGCATGACCAGCGCTAGCGATCACAAAAGAAACGGCACGGTCAAAATGACGTTCGACGGAGCATTCCGAATTTACAGTGGAACGTTCGAGTACGCGGACGATCCGACGATCGAAAGCGTGGAGAGCGGCGTCGCCGGCCAGATGAAAATTCCAAAGGGTATCCCGGCAGGAGGAATAAAGATCTCGGTGACTGGCAAAAACCTCGGCTACATTCAGAGTCCGCAGATGTACGTGTACCACGACGAGAAGATGTTCGTATCGCAGTGCGAGGTGCATAGTCAAGAGAGCATGATCTGTAAATCGCCGACCATCGAGGTCCCAGACAATGTTGTCCTGGACGCGGAGAAACCGCTGATGCTGGAATACGGCTTCCGTATGGACAACGTGACAGGCGTGCAGAATCTGTCGCAACACGGATTCAACCATTTTCTCCTCTATCCGAATCCTATATACGAGGTGTTCGACGAAGAGATCAAGTATTACAAGAGCGACTACCTGACCATCAATGGCCAGCATCTAGATCGTGCCTGCCAGGAATCAGACGTGACGGTACAAATAGGAAACGCGTTCTGCAACGTTACCTCGCTGTCGAGGCAACAGCTCACCTGCAGGCCACCTCTGACACAACCGCCAGCCATCGATTCCGATGGTTTTCCAAATAAGCAAGAACTACCCGAGGTGATCGTGATCGTGGGCGGCACACTTCGTTACAACATAGGGAAACTCAGCTACGCACTGCCAGCCGGCCTTAACGGGCCGCTATCGAAACCAGCTCTCATCGGGGTGATCGCCGCCATTGTGATCTTAGTGTTCGTGTTCATCGCTTTCCTTATCGCGTACCGGCGCAAGTCCACCGAGAGCAATCGGGTACTGAAGAACATGCAAGAGCAAATGGATATTCTGGAACTTCGTGTGGCGGCTGAATGCAAGGAAGCGTTCGCCGAGTTGCAAACTGAGATGACGGATCTCACGGGCGACTTAACCAGCGGAGGTATACCCTTCCTCGATTATCGAACGTACGCCATGATGATATTGTTCCCGAGCGACGACAATAGCCCGGTCCTGCAATGGGATCGACCGGAATTGGTACGCAAAGAGAAAGGACTGCGCTTATTTGGACAACTGATAATGAATAAAACGTTCTTGCTCCTGTTCGTAAGAACTCTCGAGAGCAATCGATACTTCTCGATGAGGGACAGGGTGAACGTAGCTAGTCTTATCATGGTTACGCTTCAGAGTAAGATGGAATATTGTACAGATATCCTGAAGACCCTTTTGGCAGAACTGATTGAGAAATGTACGGAAGGAAAGAGTCATCCGAAACTCTTCCTTAGACGGTAAGTTCGACGTCCTCGTTGAAGAATCGATTATTCGTTATTTCTATTAAATGATAATGATGATGATGATACAATTCGTTTTGTATTTCAGAACGGAAAGTGTCGCTGAAAAGATGTTATCAGCTTGGTTCACTTTCCTCCTGTACAAGTTCATGCGAGAATGTGCCGGAGAACCATTGTATGTACTATTTCGCGCGGTAAAACAACAAGTCGATAAGGGTCCTGTCGATGCCATCACGTCCGAAGCGAGATATTCACTGTCGGAAGAGAAGCTGATCAGACAGTCCATTGATTTCAAACCAATGGTAAGTTTTCCTAGTTTCCCCTTTATCCTGATGGATTTTTATAACTGCTTCTCTTTCCTGTCACGACTTTCTTTTCAATACAAAAATTAACGCCTTTTTTTATAGACGGTTTACGTGTCTATATCTCAACAAACGGTCTTCGTCGGTGGTATGGATCCAAATACAGAAAACGTTCCAGTCAAGGTTCTTGACTGCGACACGATATCTCAAGTGAAGGAAAAGGCATTGGACACGATCTACAGAGCTACGCCTTATAGCCAAAGGCCAAGAAAAGACGATCTTGATCTTGGTAAGATTTCAAGCACATTTTAAACTTTTAATAAACATTGTACGTACAAGCTGATAATATGATATAACATGGTATAAGCGATTTAACACGTAATTGCTGCAACAGAATGGCGAACTGGAGCATCCGGCAGATTGATCCTCTACGACGAGGACTCGACAACAAAAACGGAAGGCGAATGGAAGAAACGAAATACGCTGAACCATTACAGGGTACCAGATGGAGCGTCGCTCAACTTAGTCTCCAAGCAATCGTCGATCTACAATCTATCGATCCTCTCCGAGAAGACGGACAAATCGCACAAATACGAAACTCTAAACCTTAGTAAATTTAGTTCAGCCAGTCCTCCGCTCTCGCGTGCCACCTCGCCGTTAAATCAAAATCACGACGGTGGTTTGAAATGTTGGCATCTCGTCAAGCACCATGACTCGGATGCACGAAAGGAAGGAGACCGTGGAAACAAAATGGTGTCAGAGATCTACCTAACGAGGCTACTAGCCACGAAAGGTACTCTACAAAAGTTCGTCGATGACCTGTTCGAAACAATCTTTAGCACTGCCCATCGAGGATCAGCTCTTCCCCTCGCGATCAAATACATGTTTGACTTCATGGACGACCAAGCACTGCAGCACGGCATATCCGACCCTGAAGTCGTTCACACATGGAAGAGCAACTCGCTTCCGCTCAGGTTTTGGGTGAATCTCATTAAGAACCCGAACTTCATCTTTGATATACACAAGTCCAACATCGTGGACTCGTGTCTATCAGTCGTCGCGCAAACCTTTATGGACAGTTGTTCCACTTCCGATCATAGATTAGGTACGTGTCTAGTGTTTTTTGTTGGAATTCTATAGAATTTTTTTCCATTGAATCTCGAACGTGATGAGATCGTCTTCTTTTCTATTTCGCTTGTAGGTAAGGATTCGCCGAGTTCTAAACTACTTTATGCAAAGGACATTCCAGTGTACAAAGAGTGGGTAGAACGTTATTATGCAGATATCAAAGTGATGCCAGCCATATCCGATCAAGACATGAACGCCATGCTTGCCGAAGAGTCTAGGGTATATATATTATAATATCTCGTTTTATATCATCTGCCGATTCTAAATTAAATTTAGCTTAACTAAAATTGTTGATGATCATTGTTAATTTCTATTTTTTAGTTGCACACGACGGAGTTCAACACGAATTGTGCCCTGTACGAATTATACACGTACGCGAGTAAATACAACGAACAGCTGATAGTTACTCTGGAGGAAGACGAGTTTTCACAGAAGCAAAGATTGGCATACAAGCTCGAACAGGTACACAATATAATGGCGGCGGACAACCCCTGATGTACCATGAACTCTATGAAGCATATGACAAAGCCCGCCCGCCAAGAGTTGCCCTGCTGAATACTCTATTGCAGTTAGGTACTCTTAATGAAGCACCAAGAGGACTGGCCTATGTTGTAATCGATCGTCTCAGGTTTCCGTGCAAGCCAGTTATCTCAGCTCAGTACGCGAAGTTTATTAATACAAGAAGAAATTACGGACCGCTAAACAATATATTCGAACGAGAGAAGTATAAAAAAAAAAAAAAGAAAAGAAATGTCTACGAGGACTGAAGTGTTTCTGTGACAAAGTCTTCTGAATTTGGTCGCTGGCTGGTAGGTGTGGCGGTAATCAGAGCGGCGCATCGTCACGCATAATTGTATATAAAATACCGAAATCACGATTAATTGTAATGGAATTATCGACGTGCATCCCCACACCGCCCGGCGGCCACGCAGCCACGCATAAAGAGATGAAAACTGTGAAATCTTTCGCGCGCTATGAAAAAATCATCGTGGCGACGCGATTTGTACGCCGCGGTACAGGCGGATAGGGTTTTAAAACGAACGAAAAAAAAAAAAAAAAAAATAATAGGACATTAGTGTTATAAGTGAGTGAACGAATCAGCCGATCAAGCCGATAATCTGTAAATGTGTTTAAAACGGCCGATACTCGCCGCCGCTATCGGTGATCGGCGATTTTTAACGAAGAAACATTTCCATCCACCGCTACTAGCTGAAATTTTTTTGAATTACGAACTGACGAATTTTAATAAATAAGATAATTAACGATTAACGATGATTAATTAAACAATATGGGTATATTATATATACATGGATGGTATGTCGTATGTATATGTGTACATATATACACTTTATACCGGCGCAAAAGTATGTGTGTATGTATATGCAGTATCCGGAAAACAAGCGCGCGTACAGTATCGGCGCCGATGCCGAGACGTTTCTCTCGTGACAATTGATCACGATTGAAGAGAAAGAACGAGCAAAAAGAGAGGAAGGGAAATACAAAAAAAAAGAGAGCGGGAAAAAAACAGAGGCAATAGCAATTCTCGTCCAGAATTTGTAAACGTGAGCTTTTTTTTTGAGCATCGATCGTCGACTGACGCCATACTGTACGTACGCCATGCATTACGCGTATTATTTATACTTACATGCATCCAAAACGGAGAAAAAGGAAGAAGTCATCCGCGAAATCGGAGACAGACTGTGTATTAGTTGATAGGTATTAATCTATGGACTATGGCCGCGCGCGAGGCCAGCTCGATGTGACGGTTGTGTTGAGTGTGCGTGCTTCCCCTCCTTGGTCTCCAGCTCATTGTTCCATTTTATCATTAATCGTTCGTTCTCATCGTCGTGCATCCATCACCTGGTATTCACTTGATCATTGTCGCGCAATCCATGTTCATCAGAGAGAAAAAAAAAAAAAACGTCCCTCATTGTCCTCGTGTCATCATTATCTCTCTTTGTATTACATGTAGTAAAGATGTCCACTATCGGCGCCTCTTCTACCCTTTCTCATCATTCCTAAGAAATCACAATTGTGCCACTCTCTCTTCTCCCTTGTAATGCTTCAACGCCTCCGTCGTCATGTTGTTGTCACTCTTAATTATTGTAATATATAATGAATAACGATCACTGTTGAGTATTGTCTGATTGTAATACATTGATATTGAATTGATATGAATTGATAATCATTAATTAAAGCGTAACATTAAACTCTGTGGATGTAGCCATATTGGCATGGATGGAAGTTTAAAACAATTGATACAGATGAGAGTGACTGAGAGCCGTTCGCGATTTGACAGCACTCAAAAATCCTCTTTGTTCTGAGAACATTTTACCTGCGCGTCATTTTCAAACGAGTCGAATCGTGTAAATCATTCGTTTTAATATATATATAGATATATAGATATATGTGTGTGCGCGCGTGCATGTGTGTATGTATGGAGAGAGAGAAAGAGAGAGGGAATGGTATCAAAACTGGTATCATCGTTTTCGAAAATCCTTCACTAGGAACCTTCACAATCTTCGCTATGCCGTTTCTTCCAAGTTAATCACACGATTAACATTACCATTTTTACAAACGCACATCCGAAACCGAACGACGCGTTTCGTCACGTGACAAGACTTCTCGACTCCGCGTAGGTTAGTTTCGATAATATCGGAAATATCGAAACTATCGTGAAAAGAATTCATATCGACCGAGGGTGTTCGAACTGGAGCAACCTTCGAGAGTTCTGTCAACGCGAGCGGCTGTGGTTGCGAATGTGAGCATTGTTTGTGTACGCGGTGAGTGTGTCCCGTGCGTCAATTCAATGTGCAGTTGTCAGTGGAGAAAGTATTTATTGCTCAAAAAACATCGGAAGACCGTGTGTGGAAAGGTAAGGCAGCAGGGAAAGATGCGGAGTTGGTAGGCTACGGGAAAGGAACGGGGGAGGGGCGAATGGATGGGCGTGTAAATTTCAAAGCGGTGGACGTACGTGAGAATGACGAAGAAAAAAAATGGATCACAGACAGGGTACTCCGCCAAGTCGAGCAGCGCAAAGGGAAAAAAAAACTGAAAAGAAACTCACGTCGTTCGGTCGCTGTATCACTTGCAAATGACAAAAATAAATAAACAAATGAATGAGAAAGGTAACAAAAGAAAAAAAAAAGAAACAAAAAACAAAGGACTCGCAGCGCCCTCCCCCGCGCACGCCGACTTCAAATGGTACTAATAAACCCAAAGTGCCTCTGGTAGATTTTTGGGCATAAGCTTGAGTAATAAAGACTACATAGCGTTTACTATAAAAGCACGACTACGACGCGATCGCTGATTGTAATAAAACGATGATAATAATAATTAAAGAAAGAAAAAAGAAAAAAAAAACGAAAAAGGGAGGAGAAAAGAAATATAAAAGGAAAGTGAAACAAACGAGTGGGAAGGAGAGAGCGCTAGAGAAGAGAGAGAAAGAAAGACAAATAGAAAGTGAAAAATGGTGGCGCGTGTAACAAACATATACACGTGCTTGCTTATTGAAAACACAAAAAAGAAATAATAAGAAAAAAAAGAAAAAAGTAAAAGAACAACCCGAAAGGCGGGCGGAGTGCGGGCGTACCGGGTGTACGCGGTGCGTACGCTAATTACACGTTTAGATAGGTATACATATAGTCGGTAGCCTAGTCTCTATGTCAGTGTCTGCCCTGAGTGTCTTTCCCATGGTGTATCCCTATAAAGTGCGTGTACCTTGAATTCCTGGCAAGCAGACGTGCAATTTTCCTGAAACGTTCTCGATCAACCTTCCTCTTTGCCCGATCATCATCAGCCCTTAAAACGAAGGGGAACTCGCCTCTCCCTTCTACCAACGTCCTCCTGCGCCAACTTATCGCCCCCTTCCACCACCAATATCATCGTTATTATCATCAAATTCCCCCTCCCTTCGTAACGCGTTTAACTGTGCTCACACATCACGCGTCCTTCGCCACACTACCGATCGGCACGTTTTGCTAAGTAAATATTATTATTGTATCGATGGTTCCTCATTAATTATGGAATGTACGATCCCAATTTGTAAAATTCGAACTAAGTAAGGAGATGTGTATCGCCGTATCGTTCGTGCGTGGCTTGCTGCCCCGGCAGTCTACTACCGTGTATGCTGAATCGTATATTTGGAGAGAGAACGTACGCCTCAATCGAATGTCTCTGTCGAAGGATGACCGTGGTACGTATGAGCATATATTTAGGTCTTCTTGTTTGCCTTGTCTCTGCACGAGATCTGCTCTCGATGCAAGTCTCGATCTTACGTCAAAGGAATAATGGTCTCGATAAATGTTGGGAGCCATTGGAGACCATTGGCACAGAGTGAGATGACAAATAAGGAAGACAGAATGACAGATCATTCGAGTGAAAGATTTGCATGAATGTTTGTGGACTGTGTAAGACTGAGAGAGGCAGCGGAGGGAGCTTTCCAATCAATCCGGGGTTGCTCCCTCGCCGCTCATTTTTACGTCATAAACATTAATTATGATTATACATACAAAACAAAAACAAAAAAAAAAAAAGATAATGCATCCAGCAACACGATTACGTTACGTTTATAATAGTCATGTTCCTTTCCGATCAATAATTATTATTAATAAATCTATATCAACCTTGCTACATTATTTTGTACTTGTTTTTTTAATCTTAATATATTAGATAAAAAAAAAATATATATATATAAATAATACCGTTTTTAAGTTATCCGATCTTTATTATTATTATTTTTGTATAAATGTGTGATTAATAGTACGAATAGTGTAATAATTTTGTATGTTTATTGAACCAAAAATAAATATTATTGATAAAGAATCATCTCTTAGGCGTAATGTTTAACTTTCCGTTTCTTTATTCAAGGGACTAGTAACACTGTCGCCTGCATCCTCCACTTTCTCAGGAGATTCCGGTTCTTCGTGTGATCGTAGACTTCCTGGCCCAATCGTGCTCAATATAACAGGTAGAAGAAACAATCCGTGCCAGAGACCGAATAATATTACCAAAACAAAAATCTTCAAAAACAAATGAAACACGTAACTGTCCGAAAATATCATCATGGAAAGTGCAAGTAACGTTGAACCAGCACCATATACAACCGCTGCTCCAATGTATCTCACAGCGACATGTGCTCTCTTTGTACGATCTTCATTTTCGCATGCAGCATTGATAAACGCGTGTGCAACATGAGCTGCGTAATCCACACATAATCCGATGCCCAATTCTAAGCCTGGAAGAAAAAAAGTTTGTAATATAATAGTGTCGATTACTTGTGATTATGTGTGATCACTTGTGAGAATTGTGTCGAAAGTTTAGTTATAAGAACAAGAAGTAACGCACCAATGCAAGATGAAATATCTATTGTCAAACCCCAAAAATACATAAATCCACAAACATTTAAAAGTGTAAGAAGTACGCATAAGAAGATCCAGAAACATGTCTGCAGCTCAGCGATTAACAACGCTGTCATGCCCATAACACAAATCAAAGCCAAGAAAACATTACGCTGCACTTCTTGAGCAATTAATTTATCAGTGACCCATAAGCTGAATACTTCGCTCCAGACTGTAATGAAACCATCGATTCCAGCATCATGTGTCATCTGCTTGCTTTCGTCCATTGCTGGGATCCACTGGTGAGGACTATAGAATCGTCTAAAGGTAAAATCTATGGTAGCTACTAGAATCGGTGCAGTATCTTCGCCGCACGTTAAACTCTTTTCAAAGCGAAAGTTTCGTTGATATTTGCCTCCATTTCGACTAAATAGGAACTTGGATAAATATTGCCGGAATTCCGCATTCTCTAAAGTCACATTCCTCAAATCTATTAGTTAAAATATTTTATTATCGATTTATTTCTTACACTCTCTTCTTGAATTATTATTGTTTTAATACTAAAGAGTATCGCCAACCTTTTTGAAAATATTCCGAGACGAATTTGGCAAAATCATTGGGCCATGGATGTATACTTTGTATCGTTGATAAATTTTCAAATCGTTCTACGAAGTTTATTAACTTTGGAAACTCGGCGGTATAGTTGAGGTCTCCCATAAGAATCATTGCTTCGTAACCTTGTTCAGGATATTCAGTGTGTCGTACACTGATATATTTGCTTAGATACGAATGGCTTGGTATAAACCAAGCTGGATCGAACCATTGCTCCAACTTTAATGTACCCATAATTCCAAACGATGTTGCAACTATTGTTATTAATACTATAATTATTTTCCCAAGTTTTGTCAAAACCACATTTGAATATAACTTATTTATCAACTTGGCGGGAAGTTCTTCTTGCGGATTGATGAATTTCTGTTCAAAGTTTTCATGAACGATGCAAGGCAATATCGAATTTCTTTTACTCTCAATTCGTCGAGCATCGATGGAGAAAAAGGCAACGTAAAACGTGATTTGAAATAAAAACGTCAGTAGTACTCCAACTGCCGCGTAAATACAGAATGATTGAAGAGATGGCAATATCTAAAATTACACACAAAATTTAGACATATACAAACATATTTTTTATCTATATACTAAATTAAATATAAACTCAATCTTACTGTAGATGCACCAATAATAAAAGCAACAACGTCAGTAAGAGAAGTAATAATAATAGCAGAGCCTGCGTGTCCTAACATTAAAGCTATTCTTTCTTCTAATGGCTTATTTCGATTCAACTTGCGTGTATGTACTTCTTTCCAAGACGCCATTATTAAAAAATTATCGTCTATTCCAAGAGCCAACAACATAAAAGGTAAAGAAGTATGCACAGGGCCATATGCAATTCCAAGAGCAGAACATATACTGATTGAAGTAATAAAGGCGCCACCCACACACAAAAGACCAACAGTTGTAAGATAAACCTACGGAAAATCATATTTTATAAAATTTGGTTTTACAAGATCTTTATGTATAATATTCCTATCTCAATTTAAATCATTTTTATATAACTACATTTTTTTAATACTCACTCTCCACCCCACCCATGTATAATCCGAGAATATGACTAGAACGTAAAAAAACATTAAAATGAACCCTATTGATAATATACCAATATTTCCGAACATTGTTACAAATGTAACATCGCCAAAACTTCTGCCAGCTTCATACCAGATAGCTAATGTATTATTTACATTATTTTCATTGTTTAAGATCTTTGCATTCTTGTGCAATACATCCAAGTAGGATAATTCCCATTGTAATACGTCATCTGTTGCCTACAAACAACAATTGTTGGAATCTTTTTATAATACGTATAAAACATATACATACATATACAGACGTGCAAACAATTTATTTCAAAGAAAATTTAAATTGATTCTGTCCAAGATCAAAAATGTTATAAAATGTATATATCTATAGATAAATAGTGTTTTAAATATGACATTTTAAAGTCGATCTTAACAAAATCATCTCACAAGATTAAAACAAGGCCCAAATCATATAAAATATTTAATTTACATACTATATATCATCTAATGGTAAACAATATTTCTATTGAACTTTTTTAAATTCAAAATCATTTAGCACATTTAAAAATCATGATTTAGGCCTTTTTATAAACTTACCTTACCCAATCAGCTGTTCCAATATCGTTGCCAAAATTATTCATATCCACTTTTGAAAAATTTACATTAACTGCCCATTGTGTTTTTACAGCTGTGGCTGAGATAATTCTACCCTCTTCATCTCTTATTATGCCACCTAATAATTCTGTAAAGTTTAGTGGATGGCCCAAAGTAGGACTAATTTTTGTTTTATGTACATCCTTAATGATATCTTCTTTAGATTTATGGAGAATTATATTGGTGTCATATTCCCATATATCCAAAATACTATTTAAAAGGCAAGCTTTTGGCAAGTTATTTATTATATTACAATAGAGCTTAGGACTAGCATGAACTGCAGGTTCAAATACAGTGTTATTAATTTGTATCGCTGGTTCAATGTCAAAGAAATCATCAACCTGATCGCTGCGTTTTTTTCTATGCGCAATACCTGATATGACAGGTACTCTATTCATTAAGGAAAGAGAAATTAGTTTGGTTTTTACAATATCCATAATTTTACAATATATTCATAAATTAAAACTTGTTTGAAAACTTTCGTAGAATGCTTACTTGAAACATACATCTGTCCATGCAATTTGATCAGGGGTTTGTACAGAAATAACTTCTTTCGTTATTTCATTCAGCTGAAACAAAATACTCAATTAAGCAAAATACGTATTACAAGCACCATAGTATAACAAAATATACAAGTAAAAATAGATACCTTTGTAAGAACTTCTGGTTCTAATACGTTACCAGCAGTTAATATCATATTTTCTATCCTTAAACCCTGTTCAAATTGTTTAAACATCCACTCTGTATCACGAACAAAATCAGAATCCTGTGGAACCCATAATTTCACAGGATTTTTTTCTTGATGAAAAGAATATAGACCAGAAAGGGAAATTAATACTATCACAGTACTTCCGATTATCCATTTCAACGGTCGGCGAGCAATTCGCAACCCGAGCCTGAAAAAAAGAACACGTGATATCAAACTACATAACTGCAAAGAATTCTCATATTACTCAGGAAGGAAATTATCAAACCTACCCGTAGAAAAAATGTTCCACCACTTCTGACAAACGCTGCGGTATACGTCGCAGAAAACTTCGGAAAGTGCGCTTGCGAACAATTCTCTCTTCTATATCCATTTTTCGATGCTGAAATTGAATCACAGCACCATGATTTCTCTTCGAATCATGACTAAAGTTTACGCAATTTGCGCAAACTTATATGTCTCCGAATCAAAAATAATTCTGTTCGCAATCCAAAGCTACGGTCAGTCTTTAGCGACGAGTGAAGGACAACCGGGGATACCTAACCTCTAAATTTGACGACCGATTAAATACACGAATAGATATAGAAACGTGAAGAAAAACATGCAATCGAAGACAAACACTTCCATTTGAAGCAACCTGTGCACGGAACTTTTATCGAGCTCCGCGAACAATCGACTGTCACTGTCCATAGTGATTATTTTCAATTTGTCATTCGTTCCTCTGCATCAGATTACGCGCGATAGGCATTGCACTATCGGCGCGCATAACTATAGTCCACTCTAAAGCAAACTAGATAAGCGGACTAAAGAAATTAGTCGGAGCGAAAAGTTATAAACATTCATAGGCGTTACAATAAATAAAGCGTTACAATAAAATGAAAAATGTAAATCAAGGTCTCGAAAATTACATACGTACGCTTTAATTATCTCGTTCGAATTCGTAGAACTAGGATTGACGTAAACAAACCGGTTTCCAATGCAAAAAAGTTTTAATCATTCTCAGATTCTGCAAGAAAATTTGATGATATAGTCACTCAGAAGAGTACTGAATTCAAGGTGTCAATAATTTTCTGAAATAATTCTTGAAAAAAAAAAAAAACTATAACGATAATGTTTTCTAAAAAAAAAAAAAAAAAAAAATGGATATTTGCATTATAATTTGCATATTCTCTCATACAAGTGAATGACAAATCAAATGACGAATTATTCACGATTTGCGTGCGATATGCAGATTAAAATAAAAGTAAACTTACCAGGAGTACTGCACAACTTCCACTGAGATCGATTTCTTAAAGAATCATTCGTACTCGTTGCTAGTTGAGTCACGACTACGATGCCTTGGCTCTATGAATCTGAACAAGTCGAACTTAAAATTAACTTAATAACTGACTATTGACCTTAAAGACGTAACGCATCAAACACGTCGTAATCTATAGAAGCGAAATACTTATCAATTAAAACCAATGATAATGAAAATATTGCATTCATTATTGGTTTACGTTCGGAACTTAAACGGGCACGTTCATCGCGTTCTTATGTAGAGTAACATGTATACTTACATGCTGGCTGCGAAACAAAGAGTGTAATTAATTTCTTCTGCGGTTTCTTTCATGTCTGATTACAAATTGGGAACTAGAAGGGTGCTCGACTTATTGTCAACGAAGCACGGCGCGTCGTCTTACTTTCTCTGGTAAATTAAAATAAGTTATAATCAAGAGTAAATGACAATACGTGAATATAGATGACAATATATATATATTCTAGTTTATCAGTTGTTGATTCATATATTGAAAAAAAAAAAATAGCAAAACAAAGACCACCGCGATTGCTTCAGAACTAAGAAATTGATAGTTACAACGATACGTAATGAGCCACGTGCGCACAGGAAGAACCGAAGATTTGCTTCTGTAACGAGCGTTGTATAACACGAACTTTACCCAGATATTTCAAGTGTCTTTGAGTTATGTTATTCTTCGTGTTAAATATGAACGAAAATATTTGAAATTATGATTGTGACAAGGAATTGATTATAGGCTTGTAATATGAGCTCGTGACAATCACGAACATTACTGGACACGTATTGAACCCGATGACAAATGCACACTGCAATTCCACACAAATTAAATAGACTGTAGATCGCTGAAATCGCAATCATTCTCTTTTCATTGCATTAACAACAACTTAATTTTTTTTCTGTTTGGCTTCTTTTATCTATCAAAAATTGCTATTGAAAAAATTGTTCGCGTACAGACGATAAACGCAGTTATATTTCTAAAGTTCTTTATTCTCTAAATATAAAATGCAATGTAAAATAAGAGCTTTAACTTCTTTCGCATTTAATCTCATACATCTTTAAATCTCTTATAAATTAAACTGCGAATGTCACATCGAAGATGGTGCCTCTACGTTTATTTGTCGAAAAACGTCGAACGCTAAAGCTGCTTGTCGCATCGAATTGTCACGCGACGATCGCGTTTCTCGTATTACCAGAAATATGTTTTACTACGCTGACATCAGAATGCGTAGTAAAACGCAGATACGGCGGACATGTAAATTAAAATGCAAAGTTCCGAGAAAGACAGAATTGTCCTGCAGTAACGATGCACGTTCACGATTTTCATCTGTAGCAGCGTGCGTGATATGCTAACTATTGCGAAACCGGGTAAAATCATTCGAGCCAGGGGAAACAACGGTGACGTAGTCAGCCATATCGGTGTAATTAGCAGATAAGGAAGCACGGTTGCGAGATCGTATTGATGTGCACTTCGAATGCGATCCACGTCCTCGTGACCGCCGCCGGTCGGACATAAAATTATATCGGTACCTTCCAACCATATTTTGTCCTCCTCGCTGTGGATCACCTGCGAAAAATCAATCAAAACGACACGCTGCAATTGCACATAGGAGTTGTAAATTCCGTACGTTTAAAAAAAATATCTGTTATCGATCAAGGCAAGATAGTATGAAAAAAATCCCTTTCCCTCGATAAAACATACATAATCTGGTACGTACATATGTAAACAGATACTTTTGTTAGGTACGTTAGAAATTACTTCGGCGATGTGCTAAAGTAAACAATGTATACACGTATGTATGTATACACGTGTAATGTCAAGAATTCTGAAATGTTCGAACATGTGCCTGCTATTGATTATTATTTATTAATCAAATAAACTCTAAACTCCGACGTTCCGATAAAGCGGTGTTCATCAATTTAGAGTACAGATAAGTTATTTTCAATAATAGATTAGAGAATTCGTATCTCTAAGCTAAATCGAATTACAATCGATTACTTCATTACTGTCAGTTTAACCGGAGCTCGTTCTTTATCATTTCCGACAAATCAGATTTTCACGCTGACATTCAAGGGACAAAAAGGTAACTCTAGATAGCCAAGATCGAAATAAAGATCCATTTTACCCGTCTGGCGACTCGAATTCGCCCGGTGAACCACGTCAGGGCGTTCATCTTCAGAACGAGAACGCATGACCACCAGGCGTAAACGATCCACAGCTCTTTCATCTCGTTCGCAAGGTTGTCCTCCATTGTTTCACGTTGGCCGGGGCAGCCTGGCAGCTCGTACCGGGGCGAAAGAAAAACGGCGAAGAATAGCCAACGTAGCTCGTTGTTTCCTCAACATTTCATTCGTTCCATTGCGTGCGCCATACTGTACTCTCGACGCGCAAGAAGATGACCATTTATCAGCGTTGTGATAAAGCAACGACAATGTTGGTCGACGAGGACAGCGACGGGGATATAAATAAGAACGGTGGAAAAGAAGAGAGGAAAAGAAAGAGGGGAAAAAAAAAAGAGTCAGAATGCACCGGGAGAGAGGTATCGGGACACGGAGGCGTATTCGAAAGTTGGTACGAGCGCGAACACGCGAGAGGAAAGTCGGATATACATACACGACGCGACGACGGTGCCGCGTTAAAATTCACTTCGCATGGATTCGTTGTCGTTCGACTGCTACCAGACGACTGACTACCTCGAAAACCGGTGTCCCGAACGTGATCTCAGTCCTCGCAGCCCCATTTGGAAGTCAAATCGACGAGCGCCACGCCGATTCCTCGCCCAAGCACGTTTCGGAAATGTCGCGCCGCGGCATTTGTTTCGAACCTGAATTCGTTTATTTCCCCTCTGTGAAAACATGGCCGCGTTAAAAACTTTCGGGAATTGTAGAACACGTGGTTCGTGCAGGAAGTTTCCGCCGTTGAATTGAACAGCTTCGCGTTGGCACGCTGACGCTGAGAAATACGAGTTTACGAAGTTTTCCCGTTGGAAAACGCAGGATTGATGTTTTCCCAGAGAGCAGGATTATTGCTTAATCTTCGAGAGTATTAAAGAACACGGGTCAAGCTCGATTTTTTTGACTACGAGACTATGAAAGGGATAAAAGCGTACCATTTTGTTAGTGCATGTATTGATAGTTTTCATTTCAAGAGCTTTTAATTTACATATCTCTTACAACAGTTACCCTAAGATTCTTTTAACTCCTGCCCCATTAACTTCTAAATATTTCTATTCTCTCTTACACTTCTTTTCCATCAATTTCTCACGTTCCAAATTTGACAAATTTGACAAATATTTATATTATCTTCGTTCGTCAAATGATAAATTTCGGGAACGACATGAGAAATTTATTTATATCGTGAAAGCGACTCGATATCGTTTCTAAAAAGACGTCTCGTCAAACTTCAACATCTAATTAAAGTGAAGAAATTTTCGTAGAATACACGGATTTTTACTGTTTCACGTTTATAGACGCCACTGGGCGATATTGCTCTTCTTAATGTTCGCTTGTATCGACACATCGATCAGATTGTTCCCGAGGAAGAAATCCGTCGCGACGATGTTCGTCTCCTTCCACCATTCCTCCTGGAACTTGTACGTGAGATTTCTGTTCACCGAATCGGCCATCTGCCGTAATCCACCGGACAAATTGAAGATTATATCCAACGGATATGGTGTCAACTCCGCCATCACTGCCCACAGTGGATTTTGACTGTTTCGCGACTTTTTCGGACCCATGATTACCTTGTCCAGATACTTGAACAAACCTTCCACGGTCTGTTGGTTGCCCCAGGCTTGAGACATCGTTGGCCAGAGCCAGTCGTACTCTGAAATAAAATCGATGCGCGGTTTCGTGCAAATTATTTCGTTCTTCTCTTTGTCTTTTCACGAACATTCAACGAACGTTCGTGAAGCTACGTTCGAACTGGACGATTCTATATAACAGGAAGCTGATAGTAAATTTACCATTAACGGTGTGCTTGTCGCCGTAGCAAATTATCAGGCGTTTCCCTCCGGTCCAAATATCATTCAGGGTCGGACCCAGACCTTCGACCCCTCTATCGGGTTTCAAGATCAGGCCTTCGAACTCTCGCAAGAGAATCATGGCTAATCGACGATGCCTACTCGGTCTATCTTCGAATCCCACTGGAAATCTACAAGCAGTATAACTCTGTGTTACACATAGTACCGTCTCTCTAGTTGTTCTATATATACGTATAAATACGTATAATCGCCAAATATTATTTCATATAATTTTCCATCTCGTATGATAAAATCGTACGTCCCTTCCGAACGAAAAATTCCCTTTCCAATTGCTAAATATCGTTGCGACCTATTGCGCTCAATTTCATAGCCATTTGAAATGAATTTTGCATCCCCGACCATCACCGAGATCGTTCTCCCAGCATTATCGATCCGTCAAATCGACAATGGCGCATTATTTCATGTCGTCGTAATTTACCTATGAAAGTCCATGACGACCACCTCTCCCCTAGCGACGTTCAGAAAGTTTCTCACGTCTTTGATGATGGCCGAGAGAGGGGTGATCCGTATGACATCATGATTGATCCAGAATCTGCTGATGTGGTTGCCCTCCTCGACGGCCGTGCCATTCGGAATTGAGGGATAGTAACCCACCCTGATGTCCAGATACCTCACACCGTGCACTAATTGTGTCCACACATCGCGATCCTGCGTCAGAAGGTATCTTTGAAACGCGTCTCGCCTCGTCAGGTCACCGTGCTTGTAACACCCGGAATTATGCGTCCCGGGTATCATCAAGCTTCCTATCGGTAGTCTTCCTAACTGTCTCCTAAAAGACAAAGAAGAGGAGCGAACATTTTTTTTTTTCTTTTTGTTTTCCATACGAATGCGGCGATGAGTAACGTTTGGAAATTATTTATGGAAAGATAGAGATACGTTACCTCAAGTCGTACATCCACGTTGGCCAAATCTGCAGACAAGAGCTGGTAAGGATGACCCCGTCCTTGTAAAGTGCAGCGTGATGTTTCAAGCAATGCGGACCAGGAAGTGTCGCGCCATCCTTGGTGTCCCATCCACCGGGAAGCGGTGGCCGTCCCACGGTGATGTTCGTTCGATAGTAACCCCGTGGGTATTGCAGCGAGGTCAAAATCAGCTTAGGTTTCACCGTTTTGTCTGAAAGTGCAATGTCGACGGTTGCGTCTCGTGACATTCACGACCGATATCGCGTAACGATTACGTCTGAACTTCGATGAAACTGAGGGGAATGTACACTACGCAGAAAATGGGAATAAGAACGATCGAGGATGATGAAAAAGGAGGGGAGTAAAGAAATTACGTTATGTATCGAAGAGGACAGAATTTAAATTCCTAAAGAAAAAAAAGAATCACGAGTTCAAGAGAAGCAAACAAAACTTATTACTATGTGCTGGGTCAGCAGTGAACACCTTGATGGTATCTGGATATCCTGTGCTCGATGGACAATCGAGATCCCAATTTACTTCGAGCTCAGCGTCGACCACCTTGTCGCTGGCAGCGATTGGTCTCCACAATGAGGAGACAGTCAGCCATACTTTGCCGCATTGTGCTGCCAATGCTGGAATCACAAGCAATGTTATCGTTAGCAATCTTTATTGAACGATTCAACGAGTATTGTATGTATTTCCAAATGCAATTTTCCAAAAAAGAAAAAAAGAAAGAGAGAGAGAGATTGAAATTTACGCTCACCGATTTCGCAGAATAAATGAAGGAGTAACAATATCGCACCCTTCAGCATCATCGAGCGATGCTACTTTATCCAAGCTTCGTGTACAAATTTTCAGAGATCTACCTGTATTTACAATGAAAATAAAAATTCTATTACAATGATAGTTGAAACAAGAATGTTCCTCTTGTTGAAGACTACGTTTTATTACGTGTTTATTATAAAAATGGCACTTCTTTTACTGCTTGGCGCGACAATACCGTATCGGTTCTAAATTACTGTTCCTTTTAATTACAGTAATTACTGGAACAACGAAAATTGAAAGGGAAAAGCAACGGAAAATATAGCGTAAAAAAAAAAAGGTGTAGAATAACCGGAACCGGGAAGTTGTGGTACACTTACACGTCACGCGCAAACTCCGCGAGCCACTTGCGAGGCCAGAGCGAGTCGATCGGGCCAGGAGCCCCTCGAATCCTGGTTCTCCTTGTTCCTCGATGGCCGATCGAGCATTCAGTCGCGCTTGTTCTGTATGTGTCACGTAACCGTCACGCAGCTTTCTCAGGAAGACGGCAAACCGCTCGATCGGCTCATCGTCCGTGCGAGTTCGGCGCTGAGTCAAGCGATCGATCGATCGGTCGGATTCGCGAGAGCACAGCGAGAGTACTGCGGGTTACGCTTCGCGAGAGAAGCGAAAGAGAGAGAAACAGAGACAGAGAGAGAGACACACACACACTCACACACACACACACAAAACGTGGAAAACGAGGAGTAGGAGAGATGGATCGCGCGCGTTGTGTCCTGCTGTCGGTCGAGAACCGATCCGGCCGTCTGGAGACAGTCCAGTGACTGAACGATAGACAACCGAACGAACGACCTGTAACCGGACCGGAGTTTAATATAGAACCCGCTCGCTTATGGGACATTCAAGCACATTGTGCCATCCTTCCATCACTTCCTCGGACACGTCAATTGCTCGGTGGGGAACACTAGCCTAGCTGTCCTCGTCGCCCGTCCGACGCAACGCGTTCCGTTTTTCTCTGTCGGCCGTTCTCGGCGTTCATCCTCCATCGACTCTGTCGTCCAACCACCGGGGGTCAGAACCGGCCTGACCCGCCGGCCATTAAACACCATTTCCTGCGTATGCCGTGGAATATATAGCTTCGAGACAACGGCGGACGACCGCTGCGGGGAGGGCGAGCTGATCGGTGCGTACGCGCCCGGCGGATCTCGGTCGGGGTTGGGGGACGGATTCTGATTCTACATTGAATTATCACCCTCGCTCGTGGCTGAGCAAACGGGCAGGCAGGGACGACGGCAGTCGTGAGAGCTAACAGGATGATGATTAGCTACAGGTGCAGCCAACGAGGCGACTCGATTTATCGTTCGACTCCTCCGCAGCCGGTCGATGATGTTTGCGCCGATCCGCTTGGCTATCACAGCGAGTCCCGAAATTCTTCTTCTCGTCCACGACGCAAACCTGGTTTTCTCCGATCATTTCTACGAGTCTACGAGAGACGCGATTTCATGGAAATTCTGCTCGCCTGTCTGTCTCGTGCACTGTGTAGAATGTTTGATAGAGAGAGGTTTGACGCGGTAGAATATGTTTTTTTCTTTTTCGGATATCGGGTCAAGATTGTAAATAGTTTGGTAATACTGTTGAAGCTTCGAAGAAACGAAACAAACCGTGGTTTCGAAGCATTCTCCATCGAATCGCGATGCCTTCTAATTTAAAACGTTGGCTAATTAAAACTTTTCATTAGCATGAAGAAGTTATTCGGTAAATCCAGAATATTACGATTGAATTGGGGCGTTCGATTAATACCTTTGTTATCATACCCGGTCTGTTCATCCGCAATAATATTCGAATTTCGCTAGGTGAACTCTCCTGGATCGAGGGCAATCGAACGGCCGACGCTTTACAGTTCAGTTGGCTGCGACTTGCTAGTAAAAGTGAGATCAGAACGTACAGACAGTAAGATCCACGCAGAAATACAGATCCACTTTCGATTTAAAATCGAGCGATTAATTACGGGAAACGTTCCATTTAACGCGTCTGGACGAAATTCAGTTTCAAGTCAGTCGTCAATCGTAATCGGACGCGACTCGACAAACACACAAGCGATTTATTAGATCCATCTGATGACGTGAACTAGGAAATTTCAATGCATGCCAGAGTTTTAACCGAGGTATTACCAAATGCAAACTTCTGACCTCGGTGACACGTGCGATGAAATAAAATGACTCTGTATGATTCGTTTAGTACAACAGGTATACAATTTATTTACAATATCACGCGAGTACAAAATAACAATGCTTTCTAAGTACACAAGAACGCGAGAGTATCGAAGAGGAAGAGGAAAAGGAGGAAGAGGAAGAGGAAGAAGAGAAGGAGGAAGACGATCGGTATCGATCGCGTCGCGTGAAAAATAAATTAAACGCTCGGAGAAGAAATCGTCTTCTCGTCTTTCGATCTGTTGCGTTCCTTTCTCTCTCGCGTTAAATAAATAATTGATTAACTCTATATAGAGAAGTATATTACAATGATTGGGTACAATTAGATACAACGACGCGCGGCGCATCCTCTTACGTGCACGCGCACACGCGTTAACGTTAACTCCTTAATTACTCGTGCGCGCGTTAAACTATTCTAATCGGCGTTTATAATACAGACAAGGACGTTAATACGATTTGATTCGTTGAGGTAGATAATTTAATCAGTCTATGAAGCTGCTTTGTCGGTCGGTTTGCTCGTTATTGGCATTAATTTGCAAAACTCAGTTCCGGCCTGTTCCTATTGGATCGAGTTGAACGTTTCGACTTAATTTGCCCCCCCCCCCCTCTTGCAGTCGCAGCGGACATCGAACGGCAGCACGACCATAAGCCGGCAGTGTTAATACTGAACGTCTTCGGCCCGAATTTTCTTCGGTAATACATATGTAATGTAATACGTGTTTGATGTTGCTCGGGTAATTGCATTGCTCGTTTCGTTTCGAAATTTCATTAAGGTCTGTGAGGGCTAGTCTTCTAAATGTAGAAGATCCCCTTCGCTTAACCGATATCGTATCTGAAATCGTACAATTGAAAAGAAGTAGTTTGCAATGGCATGCTGTTCTCTCTCTCTCTCTCTCTCTCTCTCTTTATTTGACCAGGTACAAACGATTGAAGGAAAGCGAGAGCAATTACGTTTTGGTAATAACTTGAACGTCAACGCCTCGTGTTGATGGCTGGATCAGCATGAACTGCGTTGTTCAACGGTGAATTAAAATTCGTAACGCGAATATTACACGTTACCTACAACCTATCGAATAAATTAAGTTACTATTAAGGCTACTCGGCAAAGCGTGGGCGTGAAAATTCGCACGCTTCACGCGCGAGAGTTAAGAAAGAGTCCTCGCAACTCGCGAGGTATAGACGAACTCGACCGTCGATGACACGACCGATCGATTCCAATTCGTATTTCGTAGAAACGAATCATATAATTATGTACAATTTCATTGATCTCCGCGCTCTAATTTCTTCTTTCCCTAAACGACGATCACCAGAAATGGGACGATCCTCGCCCCATTCACTCGCGAGCGAAGAACGACGAAGAAAATGGGGAATTACTACACTCTGGTCCATCAACACATCATCGTCGTTCCATTTCTATTCTCTCTCTACACGGAATGTAGTAATGTTCTTAACGTTAGTCTGGCAAACGACTGTTAGTTGGCTCGTTGCGTAAGAAGATTCAGCAGCTCGTCGTGATCCATACTGTTCAACGTTTGTATGTCGATGCCCAACGCGTTCGCCACGCTCTTCATATCGAGGCCGAAGCTCTTCAACAACTCGATGAAGTCCATTTCCTCGCCGGTGAACGGGTTGTGCAGCTTCGGGCAGCTGTGATTACACTGCGGCCAAGTGCAACGTTCGATTAACCGGAAGTGGCAGCCCTGGACACACTTCCGTTTGCCAGATGGTATCACCGAGCGCTGCGGTCTCGTCCCGTTGAACATGCCCGTGTGGTTGCTGTCGTTGTTCTGCTTGTTACCCTTCCGGCGGCCTGGAATTTCAACGAATTTCAGACAACGTGTTCGTCACGTGTTTTTTCCTGCATTCTTCGCGACGAACTGACAAAATCGACGGAAGAAATATACAAAATTGCGTTCGGATCGTATCGTTTCTTTAGTCACGTGCTTCGCCCCGTCTCATTTGATAATTCATGTGTAATCATTTAGATCAGGTGTGTCTAACCAAAATTGGATAAGATCGAATAAGAATTTGATTATTTTGCAACGATTTCAACCATGAATATTTATATCCCCACGCAAAAGCGCACTGAAGAGTAAAATAAGAAGGAAAATTTTAGACGAGCATCTTGAAAATACTCTTCGTATTGCCATTATCAAACCGGACATTGACGAACACTGGTATCCAAAAAAACGAGGTCAGTATTCTCGTGAAGAATTTTCATATTTCTTACATTAATTTTTAAATTGTTTTATAAACACACACTTTTTCTAACCAATGTGTTGTTTCACAGTGTAAAAAGTTGTTTTAACATCCTCGTAATAATAATATAATAGGATAGATTAGCCTCTTGATCGCCGTGCGCGCATCAGTACGCGCCAATCCCTATACCCTAAATAAAAGCGAAATTAATTTCGATTTCTTAACGGTGACATATAGAATAATTTTCTATCGCTAAAAGAATCGAAAAATATATATATTCTTCTTTGATTTCGGATTCATTCGAAAAGAAAGGCAAGAAACAAAATTCGCGCGCGAAAACTGTAAAATTCCACTCTGCCC
Organism: Tetragonula carbonaria; assembly: GCA_032399595.1. Classification (NCBI taxonomy): domain Eukaryota; kingdom Metazoa; phylum Arthropoda; class Insecta; order Hymenoptera; family Apidae; genus Tetragonula; species Tetragonula carbonaria. The sequence goes on along the minus strand of JAUCRC010000012.1, from coordinate 11,315,245 downwards.
AACTATTTACTTCAAAGCATACCACATTATAAATAAATATTAGTTTCATTGCGTATAATATATATGTGTATTTTTTAGACTATAAATTTATAACATTTCAAATTTAACAAACATGCATCTAACTTTTTTAATATTTAGTATTTGATCTATTGTGTGGCAATCCTAGTGAAAATCAAGTATTTTTTTTTTGTGCAAATTATATCCTAATTGATCGTGGCTCACCAATTATGTAAGTAAAAAATATTTAAATTATTTATTTATAAGTAAAAGTACATTTTCCTTAACACTTTACCGACCGATAGCGGTAAGTAATAGACGATTAATAGGCTACCGGTCGGTAAAGTGTTAAAATTGAAAATACGCGGCAAGCTGATGCGCGGTCCTTAAAAAAAAATGCGGCGATCAAAAGGTTAACTACATATAAACTATACATACGGGCCTCGATAAATTTATGATTTAGATAGAGAGAGAGAGAGAGAGAGAGAACAATTTACCTGCAGATTTTCTGCGCTCCTTCTTCTCCTTTTTCGTCCTCGATACCTTGTTCCTCTCCCTGCGTTTCCCTTTGTGCTTCCGTCTCTTCCTCTTTTTGTTCTCTCTGCCGTTCGGCGACAGAACGTTCGGCGGCTTGCCGTGCTCGGTCATCGGCGACCTGACTTTCTGCAACTCCGCGACGAACTCGCTCTTGCCGCTTCTTCCCGGCTCGAACGAAGTTCCGTTTCCCTTCGTCAGGCCGGATCGCAGCAGCTTCCGCAGCGACTTCGCGCACGGCTGGTTCGTCTCAATTGGCGAACGAGTGCTGAAATTAACGACGGGACGAAGTTAGTTGGCTCGCTGTTGTCTCTCTCCTCGCGAAACACGGGAAAATGAAACAAGAGACGTCTATTGTGGTACAACTTTCGCTGGGAAATTCGCAACGTTTCTTCGTCTTTCGTCATCGTTGTATTTCAAATGTATTTCAAACAACTAAGTTGTCGCGCAAATTTGTGTAAAAAAAGAGAAAAAGAAAAAAAAAGAAGATTGATCACTCACTCGTTTCGACGGTTACCGATCGGCATTTGCTCCCAACAGTGCAACGCCTGCGCCAGGGAGACCTCGTCTATCTTGACCAACTGCCAATCCCTCTTCGTGAGAACGCTGTGACTGATGCAGCTCGGTGCAAAGACTGCGCTGACATTTTCGAACGTCTGTCGCAGACTGTCGCCCATCTTGTGTATGTAGTCCCACTGTTGCTTAGTCACCGGTGCGCCCACGTTATCCGCCGACATCTGCGCCTCGTCGAACAGCCATTGGAAAACGAACAGCGGCGCTGTAAATTTCACACACAGAAATAGAGACAGAAAGAGAGAGAGAGAGAGAAGTGAAGAATTTCTCGTCTAAAACCGAGTATACTTCGCGTTTGAATTGTCACAATGTGTTTCTTTACCAGTCAACGTTGGATACAATCTGTAGCCAAAGTAGCACCTCCACGGTTCGTCTGGGTGCTGGTTGGCGCAGTTGCGCGGCATTCGAGCTTTCCAAAGTTCCATACCCTTGTGAACAACGTCAACCGGTGACAGACCGTTCGGCGAGTATGGCGCTCTGTCGAGAAACCATCCGGAATCGGATACGCCTCTGATTGCGATGTGTTTCAGGCCTGCGGGCACGCGTGCCGGTGACGGAATTTTCATTGACGGAAGTTTCTACCTCGGGAGGAGGTGTGAAAACATGGAAAGCACTGAAAGTGTAGCTTACCGAGACTGTGATGAACCAAACTGTGCACGTGGTCCAGGTTCAACATGACGCCGGTGCCACCGGCGCTGCTGCCAGCCAAAAGAAGAGAGCTTGCGTTCTCGAGGCCAAGGGGAACCAGATCACGTACCACTTGCAGCACTATCTCTGCACCCATGAACGAGAACATGTCGTTCGGCGAGGCTCGGGTGCCGCTCCAACTGTCGCTCGTGCAATAAGGAACGAATCTGAACAAGGGACAAGGTTCAAATCTCGTTAAGAAAATTCCACCACTTTCGACTTTCTACGAGTGTAAGGAGAAGAATTGTCGTAGAAGAATTTCAATATATACAAGGGATGGAGGGATGATCCTGTCGAGATGGACAATACCTACACGTGATTCGCGTTCCACCAGTACGGGTTCTCCTCCGGATTCGCTGATAACAGGCCGCCAACTGCAATCAATCGAATCATTTTCAAAATCAACGTTACTTCAACGCTCGTTGTTTCAACGATATTTAAGAATTTACGAAAAGAGACAATTCTCTGAGTCGAGCAAAACACGTTGTTTCAGGAAAGGAACAACGCGAGACTCGTTGAACAGTCGATGGACAGCCGATGAAGAAGACTTAGACTTGACGAGAGAGTATATACAGTAGTATAACGCGATTAAAAAGTTGCTGAAAAAGATTTATTTCTGCGATAAGGACGGGCTTGCTTAACAGTATTCCTACCGATACTTCACGTATAACTATTCCTACCGCGACCGGTCAAATGACCGGTCTTTAGTACAACTTTTATTTTTTTTAATATAGAATGAAGATAAAAGCCAATTTGACCGTACAAAAATATAGTTTCTTTTATTCAGGAGTGTATAAGGTACATTTTATTCGTTTTCACCGCATTTTTTATTTATTCTACAGTCATAGTAGATAAGACGGTGTAAGAAAATCCGAGGTTCTGCACCGCTTCGGATACCAATCAGGCAAATAAGCACCGCGAGGCCTAATCAGTAAATCAGTCGCTGGAAGGCACTTTTCGGCTAAAATCATGCCACAAACACTGCATTGCCTTTCGTTTCTAACGACTTTATAGCTTTGGAATTGAGTCCTTGAGAGAATACTATTGCAAACAGATATAAATCGTTTTACCGGTCAAATGACCGGTCGTGGTACGTAAGACAGACTACAAATTTTTCTCAACAGATAAACAATGAAAAAGAGAAGTGAATATTGAAAAATGTATTATACTTATATTTGAGGGAAAAGTCGTGAAGTTTAAAATCGATTTAATTACGTTATATATAGGAAATTCTAATCGAAATTTTAAAAACGGTCATTTGACCTGTCGTGGTAGGAATAGTGTTAAAGCGTGTATCGTGGAACACAGTTATTACAAGGTGAGGCAATCTTTTTTTCACTATATTTAATGCCAGAAATGAAAAACAACATTTTCCAGCCACGAACTCCAAAGATCTCTAGAGAAGATAAGATTTATATCATTGGAAGAAAAATTAGAAATTGTTGTTGATCTGGTTGATAAGCTAACATCTCGTTGCAAGAAATTTAACAGAAATGAATCAACAATTCGCAATCAGCAATTAGGAAGAAATGAAAGTAAAAATACAGAAATCCTCCGGTACGAAACATCTTTTATCGACAGAAGCAGAAAATTGTTTAATTATATAGACAAAAGACTGGCGATAGGAAGAACATTCCTTTGAATGCTTATTTAGCAAGATCAGGGAAAAAGACTATTTATTTAGTCATAGTTCTTTCGCGCTGTTGTAGATCCGAACGCTGTATCTCGCGTTACAGGGGGTCCTGCTGTACATGTCGAGTTAGGCGAACAACACGCGACTTTCAAACGGAAGCTACTCACCGTCGCGTGTCTCAGGCCACTGGGTCGACGTCATCAGATGCCTCAGCCTGAGCCACCTGTTTCTACAGCTTTTGTGATCGTAACAGTACCAGCCGCCTTCCAGAAAAATGATCCATCTCTTGGAACCGTGCGACTTCCGCAGGTAAAATCCCGCCTGCGATCCGTCGTTGCATGTGATCGACCTGTTGCTCAGGTAGACCCTCTTCAAGCCCCTCTGCTCCTCCAAACCGTACTTCTCCAGAATCTTGATCAACTTCTGGATCGTGTTCCCCTGGATCGCTGCCGTGCCAGAAGACACCGAAACGGTGTTCGCCGGTTTCTCCCCGGCAGCCATCGTCGACGCGAGAACCGTCAGGCACACGGCGATCTGAAATTCGAAATTCTAAAATTTCGAAGCGTTCGTATTCGCAGTATTTCAAGAGTTTGGCAGGATTTTTTGACAGTTGCCTTCTTTTAGACAGGGCACTTCCGGCAAGACGGACGGGAAGCACCGTTGCGCAAAATTTGGTTTTACCAATGTCACTGTAATTCGTATAAAAAAAAACAAAAGAAAAAGATTTACTTTTCGGAAGCAGGTGGATAAACTTTAATGTTTCGTTTTGTAAAATGTCGAGCAGGTGATCGCAAATTGAATCAACGAAGAATGAGTATCCTCCGTTTCACTGCGTTACAAACTTGAAACGACGATTGCCAGTACATTAATCCATTCGCGCGGCAGTCATTATGTATATTTTGTGGACAAAATGCAGCGTAGAAATGATTTAAAAAACACTGAAAAGCTGACTAGATGATACGGTGGTATGGTAGTAGAGAGAAAAATGAAAAATATAACTATTTATTAATAATAAATTTTCAAAAAAAACTTCATTAGTAAACAAACAAAAAATTGTGTGTGTGTGTGTATGTATGTATGTATGTATCAATAGTTTATTTCAGTATGATACTTTTTGAAACATACTGGAATATATAAAACTAACAGACAAAGTTCACATTCCCAAGTAGTTTCACTCCTCCTTTTGTATCTTTTCTTTTTGTAATTTTCACTATTTAGCATCTGTGCTGCATATCTGTTTGTTTCAACAGCTATCGCGTCTCAATAATCATCCGTCGATATTAGATTGAATAAATCCATCGCAGTGGGATTATCTCGTAATTTTTCCAAAAATAAAGGGTGTTTTCGTGAAACTTTTTCGATTATCATCTTTGGGAACGCAATTCCAATCATTATTTTCACCTGTTGACATTTCATTTGTTTTTATTGCATCCTCGTTATCAGAATCTTCGGAAGATACACGTCTGAAACGTTTTTTTCTGTCTTTGAAAACAAAACAATCTGTTCGTCGCTGTCGCGATCACTGCACTTGTCAAAATTACTTTTACGTTTTGCCCGTGCTTAATTACAAACAAAATTATCTCGTGATTAATGAAAACGGTGAAACTATTTCGCAATTGTGTAGAATAATTATTATTCGCAAATCAGCGATAAAACACAGCGTTATGCCGACTATTAACTTGCACGCGTTAATGCATATTATTGTCACGAAAATACACCACGAGTCTGACTGGTTATGCTGGTTATGCTGCGCGAATGGGTTTAATCATCGTACGGTCCATGATAATGAGCCGAATGGGCAGAAACTGCGCAAGCAAAGGAGATAAGGTCTTCATCGTTACCTTCTTCCGCGTGGTTCGAAATGGTCGAAAATGACCATTATTCAACCAGTTAGGCAAATACATCTTGCGACATAGACATACCAGCCACTCTCAATCTCCACGGCGGTCAGTCGAAAAACGTTCATCCGTCGTTGACTCGGATCGTCGTCGTGAAATTCGTAGAAAATCGAAGACACCAGAACGCGTGTAAGGTGTAAGGTGTAAGAAATATAAAGATCGAAACTTTAAGAAATTTCTTCAACGATAGAGAGAGAGAGAGAGAGAGAGAGAAAGAAAAAGAAAAACTCGAGGGAAATAATTCGAAGAGACGAGCAACGCGGCGTGACAGATGAAATCTCACGCTCGTGTGCACCGGGGATCATTAGGGTAGTATATAAACTTGCACGAACGGCGAAGGATAAGATTCAGCTCGTAGCTGAAGAATCCGTAGCAGCGGTGGAATCGCAGTCGCGACGCGTCTCCATCGTCGTTTCGTATCCGCGTAACGACCGTTTCCAACCACCTCTCGAATTTCACCTATACACTAATATACATACGATCGTCTTTACATCGTTCGCAACTATTCGCTGAAAGAGCGAGCGCAACAATTTCCAATCGGCCAATTTCCCTGCCCCTCCCCCTCGCGGCCCCTTTCTGCCTCCTCTTTCACGGCAGGCCTGTAATTTCTCCGTCGACAGGAATTTTCACCGTGGAGCCATAGAAAGCAATAACAACGTCGGGACGGGACCGGTAACAAACGAGCAGCAGGCCGCGGGAATAATTTAAAAGGAGGAAACGTCGTTCCTTCGCGGCGCCACTTTCTCTCTCTCTCTCTCTCTCTTTCTCTCTCTTTCTCTTGCCCTCCGTTACTACAAAGTAGTAACTCCCCAGTGTTTCGTCGTGAATTTCTTCCTTCAATCTTTATCCATCTATCTTTCTCATAGGTACGTGCATTCATACAGGGTATCCCGATAGATATGTATCCCGTTTCCGATCAAATCGGTGCTTCGAACGAGTCTGCAACGTTCAGACGAAAAGTAGCAAGTTAACACTAGAACTACCGACAGTTAAGACGAAGTTATTTCAACTAAAATTATTTTGATTTCTAATAAATAAAAATAAAATAAAATTCATTATATTATTTCTTTAGTTATCACTGTAAAAGTCATTGCATCGTTGCGAGGAAAAAATTGTAACATGAAATAGAAATTTTAAAATAAAATTGTAAAACCAGTCATTTTGTGCCAGTTCTAGTGTTAATAGAGAGCGTGGGATAAGATTTTTTTTCTACTTGTTCGGTACTTTATATATAGATTTTCCAAACTTTCCCTTGGGAAAAAAACGGAGGAACGAAATTTTTTATTTCACACACGATGTAATTTTATTCCGCATTTTCCGTGTAAAATCACCTCTCTGCTAATTGCAGCGCCTTGATTGTTGCAACACGCGCAATTGTTTCATTCTTTCTTTCTCTGTCTCTGTCTTTCTCTCTCTCTTTCTCTGCCAGGCTAGTTCTATCACAATGTCAGCTACTTGGGATCAAGTTCCAGCTTTCAGAACAGTAGCCGGCGGCGGAAACACCTCGGAAACAGAAGCTTGCTCTGGCGGCCAGAGCCAGGACGATGAAAGGAAGCCGCACCGCAGCCAGCTGTGGACGCTGGAAAGGAGAAACGTTATTGCGACGCAATTATGATCAGGCATAATGGACCGCGAACACCGGATCGCCTTCGGAGCACGTATCGAAACACGCCGCTGGCGAGAAACAAGCTCTGTTTGCTGCCTCGACCGTGAAGTGGATGGCTTCGACCAAGCTCTCGGCTCTTATTCAGGTAAACGAACTTGACGACTGTCTATTTCTATTTCTCTCTCTCTCTCTCTCTCTCTCTCTTCTCTCGTTGCGTCTCGTAATCAGCAGTTCCTTTTCTTTTTCTTTTTCCTTTTATCTGCAAGAACTTGCAATTTGGATGTTTGGAAAATTATTATCTCGAAAATTAGTTAAGAATTCGCTGAAATTCGTATCAAACGAATCCGTCGAATCTTTGTTCTTGAATTTTCGTTTTACCGTTGTAGCGAACAAAACCGTATCGATCCGACTCCATTATCGAAACTGATCCTGAAGTGACAGAGAGAGAGAGAGAGAGAAGGGAGGGAGAGACGAACCTCGCGTCGTTAATTATCCTCCAAGTGGCCTGCACTCGCCGAGAGGGACATCAAAGTTCCGTTAACCACGGCTAATCCGACGGCTAATCCGAAGCGTCGTAAATATCATTTACACGGAACTGAGAAAGTCGGAAGGTTCGAATTCGACGTTTCACGGTTCGATGACGCTCGAAATCGAAAGTGCCGAAAAACTCGTCGGCCAGTGTTTTCCAGTGACCGCTCGGAGAGGAAATTTCCTTGCTGCAGCGGAGAAAATCGGCCGTAATCGCTACCTCCGGAAGCTTGAAACGCCGATCACCAGCAGAGCAGGGGCTGCTCTCGCAGAGCACGATTTTACGAGAGCCGGGCGTACCGGCCGAAGCGCTGAGAAACCGCGACGAATCTGAACTTTCGGCCAGATCGTAAATAAAATTCACGAGCCCGGACCCTCCCACGCTTTGCGTAACCGCTTTATTATGCCATAAATCAAACTGTCTCTGCGCGCGAATGCCCGAGAATTACCGAACGGTGGGCCTCCTGTTCCTGAAAAATTCTCGTCGAAAAAAGGAAAAGGGACGGACAAAACCGAAGAGAAAAAGAGAGAGAGAGACAGAGAGAGAGAGAAGAAAGAAGTCCGCTCCGGATTCCGAAGTGAAACGATAGTCCTCTGGTCGCTTTAATTCGACGATCCTCTACGCTATTAATTCTAGTACCGTGGCCGCTTGAGGACGTAAAAACAAAAAGGGCGTTGCAGCATTGTTACAACAACGATCCAAGCTTTGGTTCATGGTCCGGACGATCTACCCTTTTATAGGTACCGTTTTTTTCGTTCGTCGCGTATGTACGATGAAAAAGAAAAAAAAAAAACACGAAATTCATCTCGCGAGAATTCTAATTCGATGACCGGGATCAAAAACATTTTGTGCCGGTGGCTCGAAACTTCCCGGTCGTTTAATTACTCCGATTAATCGGATTTCCAAGGGATCAACGAACCATCACGATCAATCTCCGCGAATGTGGAATACCCTCTGCTAATCTACTTGCATCCCCTTTAAATTTACAATCCCCTCTGAATCCGCGTATAATTCGGGCGTGCCTCCCAAAGAACTTGTCTCGGTGCTTATGATAACTTTCTCTCTCTCTTTCGTCCTTGCCTTTTCGTCACTCTCTGCTGCTTTTTCCCTTTCTCTCTTCCGTATCCGGCGCATTAGAGGGTGTCCCGGGCGTGAAGGTGTCCGTCATAATTTGCCAGCCGGCGCATAATCCCCGTGACAAAAGGCCGACAAAGTGACGGCTGTTACTGGCCGCCGGGCCTTTATATTCAGCCTAAGCTAAGATTCCGGTAGCAGGTAAAGCGTTTAAAGATTCCGGCCATCCGAGTCGGGATAGATGAATCACGACACGGCTAAGCTCACTTTGCTACGAGATGAAATTGCTCTCCGCTCTTCTCTCTTTCGTCGTTTCGTTTGTTTCGTCCATACCGTACATTGCGTTTATCATTCATAGCCAGACTATAAACGTTCGTTCATAGTTTACGAAGAATTTCAGACGCATTTGGATCTATAATACGCAACTTGGAATCGGTCGGCGATTTAAAAGACAACAAACAGTCGACTCACTTCCGGGTCAGAGTAATTGAAAAATTAAAAAGATTCTCTTCCGTGCTCTCTAACGTTTCTCCTCCGAATGGAAAGAATTTAATAATCGCCGCGTGAAACGTAAGCTTCGGCGACAGCCGACAGCTGTCGATATCCCGGAAATACCTATCGTTACTTCCGTCCCTTGATTCCTCCACCCTCCTTCGTATCACCGTCGAATTTCGCAGCGCGCAATCCGCTTATCGTCTCCCGCATCCACTGTGCCAATTTCGCCTCCGCGGCTTTCCTCGCAACCCCGCGCTTATCCATAAAGAATCTTTGACGTTGCGCATGAACGTATGCAAAGAATTCATTTACGAAATTGAATTTTTGTGTGCGCTGGAAGAAAAAGCATGGTAAAAACCAAGGGAGATTCCCCTCGCGATACGCGAAGGCATTTCACAGGCGAGTTTTCGATGAAACTTTCCGATCGATAAATCGGTAGACTTTTTTGTTTTTCGAATTGCGGTTGAAAAAAATTCGCGTTCTAGAGTGCTGATCATCGTGGAGATCTTTTTGACTTTTAGTCTTCTAGTTCTTATCGCTACTCGATCTCCGACTTTCACCTCGGAGGGCATTTCAAACCGCCTTTCCTCGTCAGAGTGGAGATCGAGATCTCCAATTACCAATTACATGGAACTGCTGAAATCTCAACAATCGAAATTCAAATCATTCGAAATCTCCCATTTCGCGACATCATGCAGATTGTGACACTCGGAACTCACTACCGAATAACACAATAACGTCACCTAACGCACCCCACACCATGAAATGCACATGGCCCCAAAGAGCAGCGATGGGACATGGTGTAAGGGGACCGAGCAACAACTCCAGTCTTGATTGTGGAGTCTTGACCGGACCGTCGAACGAGTTACATAAGCTAAAGTATTGTAAACCATCTATTTGTAAAATAAATATGCATTTAAAGAACGGAACAAAGAGCGAGTTAAACCTCACTCTCCCCTTTTTTTCTTTTTTATTTATTATCATCAAGTCACAAATTTTACGTGACAAGATCATCGCCCTCTTAACTTTGCGACGAAATCAACCCTTAAGAGAGCCGCGCTGCGACGTCTCATTGACGATGGCGTTTCGACTCGAAGCAGTGACAATTTCCACGATGTCTCGAGTGAACTGCGTTCTCTCCCCCGCGGGGAAAGGTCGATTCGTTTCGCGGGTGCTGCTGGCCGGTGGTGACCGGTGGTGCGTGGCATTCCATCGAACGCGCGCTTACGAGGCCACGTCTCTCTCTCTCTCTCTTTCGTGCGCGCCTCCTCTTTCTCCCTTTTCTCTCGCTCGGTACTCTTCGCTCTTCGGTGGACGCGAAAACAAGTTAAAAATAGCCAGCGAGCGGATCGCGGTCGGCGCCTTTGAGGCCGCGGCTCGGGAACCCGCAACAGTCGTTGATCGTTCGCATCGTGTTTCGTCGTCCGGATGTTGATGATGATGGTGAGAGACCGTCTCGTTACCATTACGAGGGCCGCTCACGCAGCCGGCTAACACGCACCACAAACCTTGCATTACCATAACCGCGTGCACACAGAACCGCTTCTCTTTCTTCTTCTTCTTCTTCTATCGAGTATACACAACAAGGAAGGAAAAGAGTCGAGCGAAAGACAGGCGTCGAAGGAAGAGAGAGAGAGAGAGAGAGAGAGAGAGAGAGAGAGAGAGAGAGAAAGGCGTGCTTTCGAGCTTACCGCGGGTTTAACGATCTTACATCGCGACTCTTGGCGAACGCTTTTACTGCCCGGGGACCTGTTAGCTCCTCTACCAAGATTGACTGCAATTGTCAGCCGCCTTTAGCATCCCCTTTCGCCGCGTCCTCCGCCGGGGGAGGTTTAACCCGTCTCGTTTGCTCGCGTTTCTATTAAGCCGTCTCTTGCGACTTCTCCGCTGTTCCGCCTCTCTCCCACTAGATTAAAATTTACTGGCTGTGAATTTACCTTTGCTACCGTGACGTTCGACTCGGTTGGTAATTTGCTTGGCAACTGAGAATTTCGTGAAGAGACTTTCGTTTTTTCTTTTCTCCTTTGACTTTTCGTCGTTTAATTATTTACTTCGTCGTCGTCTTCTTCTTCTTTTTTTTTTTTTTTTTTTTTGAAGTTTTAGAGGTTAAAACTCTGAGTGTTAAAATAATAGCATGGAGAAGAAACGATCGCGTACAACGTTCCATTCTCTATCGTTGATTCACGGTGGAAGATAAGCCGTATCGGGAATGATTCACGCCACGCTTAGCTGTTTGGCCTATTAATGAATCGATGCGATAATTGCGGGAAACAGCGGATGAGAAATTTACAACCGGAGGTAATTTACAGAGATCATCCGTGATCATTCGACGATTCTACAGATTTTCTACAAATTTACAAACGGTCAGTAGATTATCTGCTTTGTCCAACACGGACACTTCGATCCGTCTACAGGTGCGTGTCATATCTCGATACGATTTTTAAAAGTTGAACGAAACAACTTCTCCCTTGTCATGAATAACAGTGTAATATATCTTCACGCGAGCCTGAGTGCAATTTTCGCAACCCCTAACTCACGCTTTTCTCGCGCCGCCCTTGCGAAACTTTCACCCCCTCTCGAATTTACAGTGTCTGTGTGACTCCTATATTGAATTTATGGCACTCGCGGCGCGTTTCGACGATAAATGTTCGAAAGCACTAAACGTCGTCGCGGCTCGTTAAATCGCCGCCTTACGTCTAATACTTGTCACGCTGCACGACGAACTTGAAAATTCATATTCCTTTCCCGAGTACAGTAACCACTCCCCACTTAAGCGTCCGCACTCTACGCCACCTCATCGTGCGATTCGTTGAAGATCGTGTGAAACGCGACATTTCGGCACAATTTGAATATATACAGCTTATATATACTTTCGGTAGCGAAAGTGGATGCTTAAGCGGGGAGTGGTTGGTAATAAAAATTGGAAGGAATTCTCTCTATCGCTGTATTCTCCTAAAACTGCCTTTCGAAACTTGTCTTTCAGAGGACTCGAGCACGCACAACACGTGAATCACGTTTTTCACGGCAACGAGAGCAGAGGCGACAGGCAGCTAAGCAAGGAGAGTTTAGACCGGACATCCCAGTCCGGTTCGACATCTATCCTCGTCGACAGCTCAATCGATGGAACTGGCCGCGATCGGCGGATCTTCTGGCGGAAGAGAGCGGCGCGTCGCTTAAAGAGACCGACAACCTCGCGTGGTGAAGTAGGCAGAGGATGAGGAGAAGGAGAAGGAGAAGGAGGAGGAGGAAGAATAAGCAGAAGAAGAAGAAGAAGAAGACGAAGCGGCGTGTGCGCAGAACATCTCAAACGCGCCGTCATCCGTGCCAAAGATACATTTCCAAGCGTCGATCTTCCGCAGCGTTCTTCCCCAGCAGAGCCGATGAGCTTCCAGCCCTCGATGGAGAGATGTCGATGGCCTCGTTAAGCCAAGGTTGCGATTTCCACGCGTGTCGATGTACCCGACAGGTCTGCTTTCCGCGAACTTTCCACCATTCGCGATTACTTTTACTACACCCTTCGACGAGTTATTTATTTTCGAGTTCGAACAGTTCACTGAAATTCATCCATCGGTTTTCTACTCGGAGGTCGTTCAACTTTTCATCCACGGTCCGAGGATATTTAGCGGATTGTTTTCGGGGGTAAACACACGTCGTTGCATGTACGTCACCGAAACGAGATAAAATGTCCATCGAAAGCAAGAAGAGAGAGGGACAGAGAGAGAACACGCATCGGAGTAAAGAAAGGGGTAATATGAGACACGCGGTAATATCGCCGGTAATTTACGGTGAAGTACTCGAGAGCACGAGAGAACGAGAAAAGGACGTCAACTGCACGGTACGTTGCGCTGGTTCGACGAGAGAGAGAGAGAGAGGCACGTAGAGAAAGTGGCAGGATAGAGGTAAGTAGATAGACCACGAGAAGAGAAGAGAAGAGAAGACGCTGGATCGGTGGGGGAAAGAACTGAAAGAAGAGAGAAGCAGGACGAACGAACAGAAGAGGAAGAGGAATCGGAGAGAGGAAAGAAGAGGGAGCAGGTGGCAAGATAGGGTACACGCCAGTGGATTAAGGCGCGGAGCGGCGAGTCAAAGAGATTTTCTCCCCGTCCCGTCGCGGCGGGGGCCCCTCGGCCTAACAAGGGCTGAAATATGACTGCCGCAGCCCTACCTTTTGCCTCGCCTTAGCCTGCCACGGCTTTGGCCGCCGTGCGCCGTGCTTCGAAGCCAACCATGGAAAAGCGAATGAGATATCCGAGATGCCGACTAATTTATCGGTCACTATTCCCTTTTCGCGGCTTTTGATCAGGGATCGACGCACTTCCCTTGAACTTTCTCCGGTATTTTTCTTTTTTTTTGCGAAAGGCCAGACCGGCCCTTGGAATCGAAATCGGCCAGAGAGAGAGAGAGAGAGAGAGAGAGAGAGAGAGAGAGTACCTCTCTCCTTCACGTTAAGCAAATCTCGTGGACAGAAGGATGTCAGGGGCGGGGAAGGGGAGCTGTAATTAAGTGGGTCGTGCAAGAACGACGTTCAAGTTTCGCGTAAATGGAGTAAAATGGAAGACGTTTAAGAAAAAGTAGAAGGCGGTTTAATGATACGCGAATAGGTCGACGGAGCAGGTGGCGCGCTTATAAATTGAAGTTTAAGGAGAACGATGACTTTTTGTTCTGTTCATTATCCGGAATCCGTTCTTCCTGTCGCGCGCACGTTTGAAATTGCGTGGGAATGTTGCGGAGATTTTTAATCAATGCTTTGCTCGTTGAACGTAAATCGAAGAATGATCGAACGATCGGAGTGATGAACGACGCGGTATTTTTTCGATCGATATGCCCTTTAACTTAAATCCGCGCGGCAGTCATTATGTACATTTTGTGGACAAAATGCACTTCGGCGCAAGGCAGTGTAGAAATGATTCAAAAAACACTGAAAAACTGACTAGATGATACGGTGGTATGGTAGTAGAGAGAAAAATGAAAAATTAACTATTTATTAATAATAAATTTTCAAAAAAAACTTCATTAGTAAAAAAATTGTGTGTGTGTGTGTATACATACACATACACACATACACACATACACAATCTTTTGTTTCTTTACTAAAGAAATTTCTTTATATATGTATGTATTAATAATTTATTTCTATAGTATGATACTTTTTGAAACATTCTGAGATATGTAAAGCTACCAAACAAAGTTCACATTCCCAAGTAGTTTCACGCCTTCTTTTGCATCTTTTCTTTTTGTAATTTTCACTGTTTAGCATCTGATGCATATCTGTTTGTTTCAACAGCTATCGCGTCTCAATAATCATCCGTCAATATTAGATTGAATAAATCTATCACAGTGGGTTTATCTCCTAATTTTTCCAAAAGTAAAGGGTGTTTCCGTGAAACTTTTTCGATTATCATCTTTGAGAACGCAATTCCAATCATTATTTTCACCTGTTAAGGTTTCATTTGTTTTTTATTGCATCCTCGTTATCAGAATTTCTTCGGAAGAATCCACGTCTGAAACGTTTTTTTTCTGTCTTTGAAAACTAAAAATCTGTTCGTCGCTGTCGCGATCACTGCGCTTTTCAAAATTATTTTTACGTTTGCCCATTACAAACAACATTTGCTTGATTACAAACAACATTATTTCGTAATTAATTAATCAAAACGGCGAAACTATTTCGTAATTGTGTAGAATAATTATTATTCGAAATCGGTCGCGATACAACACAGCGTTATCCCGACTATTAACTGGGCACGCGTTAATGCATGTTATTGCCACGAAATACACCACGAATCTCACTCGTTGTTCTGCGCGAATGGGTGAAAAATTCATCTCTTCGCTTTGCTCTCTGCAGACCACAGCATCGACCACGTATACTCTTTCGTCGAAACGAAACGGAAACGTAAAGAAGAACAAGATTCTACGTTGTCGATCGTATTTAGTTCTCCTCGGATCGACAACAATCATTATGAGAGGGAAGAAGAAAAAAAGAAGAAAAAAAAACATTGTCATTGGACAGGGAGGATGCGGGCAGGAGGTTCCAAGCGAGCGCAAGGTATTCGCGGTTTCGCGGCCAGTTGAAAAGAAACGGTGGCAAAGAAATCGCGCGAGATTACGAGCGGTGATCGCTTGTACTTATCTACGGGGCGCAACGACCGTGATTACTCAGTACGCAGTGGCCACTCGGTGCACTTAAAAACCGCAATTTGCACGAGCCGCGGCTCAAGCGGGCGAGAGACCGCATCGGCGTCCGCGATTTCCGGCCCTGTAGGAAATTGCCGAAATTACCAAAATCTCGGCAACGTCCCGAGAAGAAGAACGAGGTAATAAAGAGTTCGCAGAAAACATTAACGAATCTGTTTGTCCTCCTTTCTCTCTCTCTCTCTCTCTCTCTCTCTCTCTGTTAAATCGTTTGAGAATGAGATTACAAATTTGTATGTTAAGATGCAGAGAACCCTCGGAGTCACAAAGTCGATCCTCGACGCGTTTCTTCACGGTTCATTACACCGCTTAATCGCCAAGACATTTATATTCCGCCTAAGATTTCTCTCTCGTATACTGAGCGTATTGTGCCATCGACCTAGATGCGCTAATTGGCTTAACTCGCCAATTCGATCGATTGTCTTCTGCTGTTCTGGAGCACAGCTCAGCTTCTCCGAAGAACTTGGATAATCGGGTCGCCGCCGTCGAATGTAAATCGGAGTACAATGTCGGGGTTATAAGGTTGTTTCCTCAACACGCTTACTCTACGTGGATGATGCCGTGGCGCCAACATGAATTTCTTATCACGCGATACGTACTGCGTTGAAATATTATCTACAACAACGTAATAATAAGGTTGAGGTATATAGTCACGTTTAATGAATTTATCTTATTGGAGGAGTGTCGCTTGTAAGTACATTTCAAATGCACTTCTTCGATAATGGTACAGTAGCAAAATTGATGTGCCGGTCACCGGTGACCCCCCATGGCATTCAACGTGTCAATTTAAGAAACATAAAAGCCGGAAAAGAAACCATTCGTTTCGTTCTGAAGCGATTGAGGGAAATCGGCGTAGAGATGGCGCGCGGCGATCCACGGGAGAAACGGATGCATCGGAGCTACTAACAGCGTGCAAAGTAATCGCGAGCGTGTGGTGATTGCACGGTGGTCGTGACTGTCGGTTACGGTGGTGGTGGTGGTGGTGATGGTGGCGCTGGCTTTGGCCACTGCTAGCGGTGCTATAGTGGCCGTGATGGCAATGGTAGCGGTGGTCCATCGGAGTAAATATATTGGATGGTGGTAGGATTGGTGGCGGTGTCTTCCGCTCTCTACTTGAGCCGCGTGCCCGCTCGCTCGTTCACGCCCGAGGTGCGCCTTTGATGTGCCGCCTACACCGCGTTCCTGCTAACTCTCGCGCCGCCGACCGCGCCGGATTCTGTTTTTCTTCCATGGCAAAAATCTTCTCTTCTCTTCTCTCCTCTCGCTCCCGTCTCTCCTTCACTCTTTACCCTCGTTGCGGCAACTCCACTCTATATACACGTTTCGCTCTCTCACGTTCTCTCGCCTGCTTCTGCTTCGTCTTCTTGTTTTTTTCTTTTTTTTTTTTTTGTCGTTACTCCTGCGGCCGGTTGCTCGTAGCCGGTAATAAACGAGGAGTCGGAAAAATCGTCAACAGAGGGAGAAGCGTCCAACGAAGCGACGACGACGATGACGACGACGACGACGACGACGGCGGCGGCGGCTGCGGCCTTGATTCGGAGGCGAAACGGAGGATCGATTATCGTCGGTCGTTTGAGGAATCGACCGCAGCGGAAATGACGTTTTTACTGGGCCTCCTTCTCTTCTTCTCGAGTGGCACGTACGTACTAGGCTCTGTCCTCTCGCTCAATTTCCCTTAACTCAAAGATTAATTTACAAAGAAATTCAACGATCACGCCCGGTTGTAAGACCAAGTCGTGACCGAGCGTGCGTTAAAGAAGACAGAGGACAGCACGTCAGTTTCTCGAGATCAGATCGCGGATTACGAAAACGACGCGGAACGAAAATGCGTTCGAACGAGTGGCCGCCTCGAGGCGAGTTTTTTTGATGAAATCGAAGCGAACATAGTAGCAGTTGCGTAGGCCAATCATTTTACGGAGGCTTATTTCGATTCTCTCTCTCTCTCTCGTCTCTCTCTCTCTGGCTCCTCGTCTTTCGTTCAGCCTGTGTGCTCCCAGACATTCTTCACGCGGATCCTCCGGCTGCGCATCCTTACGCTTTCCGGAAGCCCCCACGAACACTTGTGTCGGCGCACTTCAAAGGTTCTGCCGGCGTTGATCAGCGCGCCGCCGTACAAATCGATAATGCGATTCATAGTTGCTCCGTGACGAGGTTTCGCCGTAGCCTTTTGTAACGCGGACACCCTGGCCCGACGCGAGCACGTGATCGCTCGCAGCCTCCGGGGATCCAACAACACAGTTCTGCTTTACCGAATATCGAACTCTCCGAGTACACACACACACACACACGTGTGCCACCGCTACCTATCTTTTCATTTCGTCGTCGTTTAATTCCAATTTTACAATCTGTCACACTGTTCTACCGATCGTCATCGCACATGTTCTGTTACCAGTTGTACAAATATTGGGAATTGGAAAGAAGTATTCGGAAATTGGTAGGGAAAAATCTATCGAAACTTATTGAGCGCGTCAGGCTTTTCAGGCTTGTTCATCGTCGCAAGAAAGCAGAAGCGATTCTTCAGCGTTGGCCCGAGTCAAAGGGCTTTTGAAGAAGCGACTCAACAAATTTGCAAACGGTTAGCGAGGGCACGCATATTTATTCAGCCGTTCGTCTTTCTTTACTTCCTCGAAGGCCCGCGTCACTACCGCCACTCGTCTGTCCAGTCGCTTCCCTTTGATTCTTCCTACCGGTTCCCTCTTCCATCTTTGTCCTTTGCGTGCTGCTGCTGCTGCTTCCCTCTCGTCACCTGTTTTCCAATCTATCCTCTTTCTCTCTAATTGTCAACTGAATCCTTTCGATTTTCGTACTTTTAGAGTACTCTTTCGCTTTTACTCGCTGTTGTTGCTTTCTCTTTTTTTCCGTTGTCCACGCGTTGTTCTCAGTCCCAACTCCTTCTTCCATCCGTCGTTTCTGTCCTTTTTCCTCTGTCAAGCCTTCAACCAGTTGCACCCCGCATCATCTCCTTCGACCCTTATCAAAAATCCACGGATTCTCGATCCGATCCTTTTTTTCTTTTCTCCGTATCCTCCAATCCGCAGCGTCCTCTGTCAAACCTTCGATCCTTTGCCCTTTAACTCCCCTCATAAATTCCCCCGTCCCTCATCCATCCGTTAAATTCTCGCCCCGCTCGAAACGCTTTCACTCGTTCAACTTTGACCTTTCCTCATCTCTATACATCTATTTCTTTCTCTCTCTCTCTCTTCGACTTTCCCTTTCTCTGCGAAATTCACTCACGTTCGTCCTCCTTCTCGCGGACCTCGCGATTCAAGATTAACCCTTTGCCCTCGACGAACTTTTTCATTTATTTACGAAGCATCCTCACTCGGTGATAATCGTTCAACGCGAAATTTTGTTGATTACATGTGCGTGGACACGAGTATAATACACAAGAGTTAATGATACATAGTTTCGACACCCCTGGAAACGTAATATCCTCCGCAGTTGTTTAAACTTTCGTGACGAGCAATGGAGAAATGTAATTTGTGCGAATTATTGCAACGAGTGTCAAATTAGGACTGCATTCGGGAATTCTTTTGCTGTTCCCGCGTCGTTGTTGTAGCTTTCGCTAGGCGTCTGTTATACATCACCGATCGTACACGTTCGTTATAATTATCAGCAAATGATAAAAAGAGAAAGTCCGAGTGCTGTCGGCCAGATTCAAGTACGACGTCCCCTAGGAAGGGACAGTCGAGTAAAGGGTTGAAATGTACATCGATCGAGAAACGTACTCGTATCGAATCTCTGTCCTCCAATGGATCCATCACTCACCCCCTTTGCCACCCCCGCCTGGCTCTCCTTTCTTCCTCGTTCGCTCGTTGTTCGCGTACACATCCGTGTATATCGGTCCGTGGCGCACCGAGTCGGTTCATCGAGTACACCAGGACCACGAAGGTGGGAGACAGAGAGGGAGAGAGAGAGAGAGAGAGAGAGAGAGAAGCGGAGCGGCGTTTGATCTCACCGCCAAGGCAGATCGGCAAAAGGCCTTTTTCTGCGGGCTCCGAGAGAGTTTCAAGCCGACCTCAAAGACTTGACTGATGACTTGCGGCCGCGACGACTCTGCGCGCACACCGAGGCCTCGCGAACCAACGACAGTTTCCGCGCGCGCGAGGAGAGAGACAGAGAGAGAGAGAGAAGAGAAAGACGCGAAGAAGAACGCGGCAGATAGAAGCAGAGGAGGATGGTTCACGTTTCCTGCGAACGACGCGTGCCTACTCGTCGCGTGTCCAACGGGAGAATTCGGGATTCCCTCGCTGAAAACGGGCTCCGATCTTCTGGATTCACCTTACGAATCCCTTTATCGATCGTGGACAAAAGTTTCGTCGACGAAGATCGAATTTTTCGATCTGCTCGGTGTAATTGAAATTCTAACCCTCCCATCGCTAACTCTACGAACGCTTTTCCACAGAATCATCGGCGATGCGATGAATTGACGCACTCGCGACCGGCAGATTTTTCGCTTTTCCAATACCGATTGCCGGAGTGCAGCCAATTGCTGCGAATTTCCAACGTTTGAGACAGGTACAAAAATCAGAAAATTTGTTTTGAAATCGGTCAGTCTTGCGTTTAGTCTGGTTCGGTTTGAAACGAAGAACTTTAAAGAACAGAGTTTGAAAAGACGTGGACATTCGCGAATCGGTTAAGACGCAAGATTAACTTCGGCAGGATTGAAATCTCGATCACGCGGATCGCTCATTCGTCGAAGAAGTGCCGAAAGAGAGAAAAGGAGAGGGAAAAAACACCGAGTCATTCGTATAATAGACACGTACCAAATAAATAACAGCCGGCGAGATCGACGTGTCCTACCAGGAAACGAGTCCCGCGATTTCATCCTGGTCGTCATTGTCCCGGCTACCTACGATGCTTACATAACGAACCGAGAACCATCAATTACCGCGTTGCACGAAGCGGCCGTTCGCCACGCAACAGAGCTCTCCGAGAGAGAGAGAGAGAGAGAGACCTGTGACGCGTGTAAATCGTCCATCGCCCCGGAAAACTCGGAAATCGAAAATCGAAAAAACGGCGAGGCTTCGCACGTTTTTCCCACAAAATTTCGCAAGAATTCCACGCCCGACGATTCGTGGACGACGAAGGGTAGCGACGAAGAGGGTATCGTATCGTCTTGTCGTCTGGCACACGTGGCCAGTGGAGAACGAAGAGCGAGCAACTACATAACGAGGAAGAGGCGAGAGAGAAAGAGAAAGAGAGAAAGAGAGAAAGGTAGGAGGAGAAAGAGAAAGGGAGCATCGGGGGCTAGTCAGGTCAGCGTCGCCGACGGCTGGCTGGGCTGTAGGGTATACGAGGAAGAGGAGCGTTGTTCTTGGGCCCGCCATTCGGCGAGGGATGGCTCGGAGGAGAGGAACTGTCGGCTCCTTTGAAGTCGGTCGGTACCGTGTGTAATTAGGCCGCCGCTCCCCACCCCGCCCTCAGCCTCTGATCTCGCCGCGCTGTGTCGCTAATTGCTCACCGCCCCACGGCAAAGCGTCGTCGTCGTCGTCGTCGTCATCGTCGTAGTCGCAGTCGTTGTCGTTGTCGTCATCGTTATCCTCGTTGGACTCTACGTCAGAGACCCAGTCGTTGTCGTCGTCGTCGTCACGTTGGAGTCGTCGTTGATTCGGGTTTGCCGAGTCCTCTTGTCCTCTGTAACGAACTAGACAACCTGCCTCGTCTAAACCAAACATCAACGTGCACGTGTGCTAATTTCTGGCCAGGGGCTATGCATCCTGGAGTAGCCGAGAAAGTGTAAACGAGCGATCCCGCGAGGATCTAGATGATTCCACGAAACAGGGGTAGCAGCAGCGAATTTTCCAGTTTTCCAATTTTTCGAAAATTCGAAAGTCGTATCCAAGCTTTTAATTTCAACGAGGTGTCTTCAGTTTCAAACTCGTTCGTGAGATCCTTCGGAATACGCACACTTCTCGGAGGCGAGCCGCGTGTGTTTCTTCGCGTTTCGTTGGGCGTACATAGTCGACGGATTCTTTACGAGCCTCCGCAACGCCACTCCTCTCGTTTTTGACGTTCACATTCCGACTCGGCTGCAACGCAATCTCCCGGCTAGGGAAAAAACGCGCGGCCGCTAATTCACCGTCTTGCAGCCGAGACAATGACTCGGTATTCAGGACATTCGGTTGAACGCGGTTCGTTGCGAAAGTAACCGGAGAACACCTTAAAATCCAACCGATTCGAGCAACGCGAATTCACGTACATTGTTGCTCGGGACAAGTACGCTCGAACCAAGTCACTCGACACAGGAGGAGGATGAAATCGAAATTTCGAGCCTCGGAAGCCGACAGGTCGAATTCTCGAAACGAATTCAATCAGCGACCCGCGCGATCAAAATCGCGAGCCGGTTAATAATTTGTTTCGTCGGTGTCCCTTCGTTCGAAGCATCGTAATGGATCCGGATGCGGAACGAGTTAGAAGCATGTTCTCCTTTAATTGATGTAATTAAGATCCGCGATAATGCGCGTTTGCGCATAATTGCGTACATCGCACGCTTGTCTCACGTTACTCGAAGCAGGAGCGCGTTAATTGCAAATCGTTCGAAACGTTACGTTGCGTTTCAGATTTTCTCTAAATTCACTTCGGAGTAGCGTGAATTATCCCAGAGGAGGAAAACAGAGGAGAGCGAAAGCCGCAAATCCGACCGAAAGTCCACCCTTGGCGAGTCGAGAAACAAAAAAACCGCGTTCCGGTGGAAACGCGGCGGAGAGGCGAATAGATAAGAGATAAAAGAGGAAGCAGCGACCAGTCGGTTGGAGAGCAGAGCGAGGAGAGAGAATCGATGCAAAGACTATGCACGGCGCGCAAGATCACAGACGGGATCCCGATGTAAACAGGCTTAAACTGTAATCTCTCCTTGCCTTTCGGCTCTTTCTCCCGTTCGAGTACTTGTTGCTCGTCTGCCCTTTGATGTCGGTCATGCACTAAGTCGAAATCAATTTGGACTCATTAACGGGGCTGGAACACGGTGCCAAAGAATATCTGTGCAAACATCGCGTGCCATTAACCTTGCCTCCTTTAGCAGGTGCCGCGGAGGACGGGCCATCTTCTCCTTCTTCTTCTTCTTCTTCGTCGTTGTCGTTCTCCACTCTTTCTTTTGTTCCTCGCGGGCCTCTGGTTTCGAGAGACACGCGTTAAGGCCCCCATAAACGTTGAAACATGCATGCATCAACTGATGCAAGCACCACTGAGAAGCAAGGAATCACTGATGCAGGAATAGACTTCTAGCATTAGTTGGACAAAGAAAGTCCGTGATAATGAACCTAATATTACTATCACTAATATTGGAGCTGATCCGACGATCTGACATTTTAAAATACTTGTTTCAACTTTGGCGTCACACGAAGAACTGAAGAATCGGTAGAGTGCGAGGCAAGCTGATTCTGAAACATCGTCTGATGTTTCACGAAACCTAGGAGTTGATGCACGCATCGCAGCATGCTTCAACGTCTATGGGGGCCTTTACACTTCTTTCAATCAGATCGCGGACTCTCTTTCCTTCTATTTTCGATTTGAGTTCGACTAGAACGATCTTCTCTCTATTTGCGGGAAATTTGAAATCGGGACGGCCACTGGGTAACATCTCGCACGCGAAACGATTAATTGGCAAACTTTTGCTCATTGTCCTCGAGGAACGATTTCGAAAAGGTCGAAGGTCGGACTTCATTAGAGCTCGGGAAGAAATTCTTTTAATTAATAATTTCACGCGTTGTTCTGTCGTCCGAAGCAAATCTGTTCGTCGCACGATTTTCCTTGAGATCTCGACTCACAACTCGACATCGGGTTGTGATTAACCCGATTATTAAGTTTGTGAAAGTTTGTCCATTCTGGAGCCAAAGTACTCTCATTCCAGAGGAATATCACAGATGATTTTGAATAGTTTTCACGTTCACTCCAGCATCATTAAGTATAACTCTCCAAAGTGTAAATTCCACGAATGTATAACTTGGGAAATTTAACATATAATTTCGAGATTATCCGAATTTAATGAAAGACAATAATAAAATAAAATTTAACAAAATAGAAGAATATGAAATACATCATTAAACTTCATCCTCAACTCACTAATAATCGTGCGAGACAACTGACGAACTTCATCGCCGAAGATCCATCGATCTCTATCGATCCATTTAACGTCCTCGAGAAGATTTCACGAGAAGCGACGAAGCTTCTCTTTCTCTCTCTCTTTTTCGAAGTGGGCAACTACGATAAATTACAATGTCCTGCTCCTTTGAGGCGCAACGAAACGAGTCGTGGGCTTCGCGGGACAGCTCTGCCAGGAATCCGAACGTAATTAATCGAAGGGATAGAGAAAAGAAGGAGGTGGAGGAAGGCAAACGTCGGAGTTTTGGCGCCACGTAGCCCTCGAGAGTGGTGCAACCGAAGACACCAGCGCGCGGGTCCCACCAGGGCTTCGCAAACAACCAACCATAAATTCCGACGAGTCGTTCGTTCTCGCGGTTTGTCGCATGCGTCTAGAGTTCGCGGGCGTGATTTATTACGTGTTCGAGGATCGCGTGCGGTCCGGCTCCGGCCACGTCGAATCCATCCGCTCGTTCGACTCACGACTCGAGCACAAGTCCAACGATCTCTTGGATCTAGGCTCTTGGAAAGAACTCCAGAACGTGTTGTTCGTTTAATTGGCTGGCTGTGAACATACTCCTGACTCCTCTCGACATTTCCCCCATTCTACTTTTCTCGAAACGTCTGTGCTCCATTTTTCTAAATTCTTCGCGAAAGATTAATCGGTTATGACTTTGACTACGGAAGTTTCGATCGGCGAATTTTGAGAAACAGGGGTCAAACGATCGCCTGGGAATTTCGTCACAGGCCAAGAGTTCAAAGGCGTTTCGCTAAATCGTTGCTTAAAAGTACAGAGAGTGTAAGGCAAAAGCTCGTCCGCGACCGGACGAGGAGGGCAGGTCGAGGGTGAATACAGTGGAGGAAGAAACATGACAAGAGCCCGTGAACGCTCGAAATGATCAAAGAGCGTTAAAAGAGGATCTTTCTGCTATTCGTTTTACGTTCCACGCTTATACACACTTAGACACGCTAACTCCTTTCCCATCGGAAATGAAAACTTGCCGTTTTCCTCGACAATGCAAATTTCCTTTCGCTATTCTCCTATTGTGTTTGATCGTCGACCTTGTAATATTATTTTGTTATATTGCGCTGGTTTTTTTTCAAATTACTCATAGATAAACGATTCAAGCCTTTAGTCTTGTAATATAATTATATACGAAATTTATATATATATAATATATATTATATATATTATATATATAATATATGTATATAAATTTATATATATATATATTTATATATATATATATAGATATAGATATAGATATAGATATATAGATTGCAACAAGTTGTCAAAAGGAAAAAAAGAAAAAAAAATTCTAAACTCACCTGCAATCCAACTCTCATCTTTGCGTCGTCGTTCAGTTCTGGGTGCTCGCCCCGAGCCCCAGTTAAAAAAGACTTGCCCGATGTAAACGAACGTCACGTCTTCCCAATCACCCTTCGATCATCTTCGACTTCTGCACCTGCTGTTCTCGCGACAATGGTTCAGAAGCTGTAAACACCACGACGATCATACTCCTGTACCGACTCCTATATCGAATAATGGTCATCAACAGTGTCCAGACAACCGTGGGCGTTCGACGTGACTCGACTCGAAGGATTTTTCGTGAGAGGAAGAAGAAAAAGAAACAAACAAACAAAAAAAAAAAGAAAAACGAAGTAGAAAAGAAAAGAAGGAAAGAAAAAAAGAAAAAAAGAAAAACGAACGGAGAAGTAATTTTCTGGGTTCGAGCGGAGGGGGCCACGTGGTGGGCAGGAACGCGTGAAAACGCTCGGTGCAGCTCGAGCCGGTGCGCTCGGTACACGTTCCCGGTTGACGGTCCGCGTCGTACTGCCGCCACTTTTCGCTTCGCACGCTTCCTCTTCTCTTCTCCTTCTTCGTTGCTTCCTGCGGGCCGAGCCCTTCTTCGGAGTCACGAGGAGAGCCGGTGCGCGCACGTGCCGGCCACGGCCGTAGCAACACCGACCGACACCTCCTCTTCTTCGCGCTTCACCCTTTCTCCCGACCTGTTCGCCGTTCGCCTCTCTTCTTGTCCGCTCGGCCGCTTTGTTACTCCGCCGCTCGGCCTCTTCTTGCTCTTTCGCCGCTTGTTTGTTGTGGGTGTTTTCTTTGACTGCTGCCTCCGCGCCGCTCTTTTTCAAACCCGGAAGACCTCTATCCCCCTCTCCCCTCCACGGCCAAGA
Organism: Tetragonula carbonaria; assembly: GCA_032399595.1. Taxonomy (NCBI): domain Eukaryota; kingdom Metazoa; phylum Arthropoda; class Insecta; order Hymenoptera; family Apidae; genus Tetragonula; species Tetragonula carbonaria. Next base: position 11,289,761 of record JAUCRC010000012.1, on the reverse strand, counting down.
TTAATTGACGGCGGATTTTTAAGGGAGGAACCCTCCCTTCTGCACCACCTACCCTCTCTCCGCGTCCCCCTTTTGTCTTTCGCGTCGCGAGAATTCACCTTCTCTCCCCCTCTCCGACTTTCACCTCCGCGCTTTCCACTTGGTCGACGATGAGAGAGAGAGAGAAAGAGAGAAAGAGAAAAGGATTATTCGACGATTATTTACCTCGATGTGCAGCCGATTTTCAGCACGTCTTCCTCGATTTGTCCATCGACAAGAGATATCGCTCACTTCGGCGAGCGCTGTTTCTCTCTAGCGCAGGTCTGCTCTACCTCCAACAACGGGGTGGTTCTAACTTCCCAGGAGGAAATTTATTCCCGATCTTAGAGTCGTTGTCGCTCGAAAATTTGATGATTCTACCCCGATTCTAGCGGACGCGAGGGAAAATACCGAAGAGGGATCTACGGCGCGATATATTTGACAAGTTGCGGAAAAAATCCTCAGGTATGCTAACCCGAATGGAGTTGGAGGTTCCTTGCACCATCGGAGCTTGGCACCGACTGACAATCGGGCCAGGTTAAACCGCGCGAAGTAACCAGACAACAGTGTCGGTGCGGAAGGGCAGGGGGACGCACCGAGTCACAGAGAATCGGCTGGAGAGGGATAAGGGAGGGGCGGCGAGGACGATGTCACGCGGAGGGTTGTTTTCACCGGAGGAAATTTCGCCAATCGTCTTCTCTCCCTTAGACTGACTCGTTAGGGCTCGTCCAACTGCACGGGAAGACAGCATCTTGACAATAAATAATAATAATAATAGCTCAGAGCTTCACTACCAACAGCGAAGTCCAGTCTCTTGAATATAAAATCAAACTTGAGCAGCTTCGACGCTGTTTCTAACGATCACCAAAGACTTTGATCTCGATCTCTGTTTAACAGATCTCGTGAAACTACCGACGATATTTTCATCAGAGACGTTGAAGTGAAAAGGAACAGGAAATCTTTGCAATACAATAAGATAGGCAAGCTTTCGTTTCTACGAAGCTTGTATCTTATGAAGAATCATTCGGTGTACTCCGAAAGTACACTGTGTCTATAAGGTATCTAACAGAGATGTTGAAATGATCATTTTTATCACTTTGATGGTCCTAGCGTCAAAGAACAGTAAAATGGAGAAACTTAGTGACAAAAGAGCGTCGATAAATTCATAGGTTAGAATTACTAATAACTCCATCAGAGACATTAAACTAAAAAAAAAAAAAAAAAAAAAAAGCAGAAAATAGGATAAGAATCATTATTTTCGGAGTCTCCGAAAATACACTGCTTTGTATCTGTAAAATATCAGAAATATTCAAATAGTCATTTTGACCACTTTGGTGGTTCTAGTGTCAAAGAATAATAAAATGGAGAAATCTAGTGACAAAAGAGCGCCGATAAATTCATAGGTTAGAACTACCGACATCAGAGATATATCAAAGTAAAAGAAACAGAAAATCTTTGTAATACAATAGGGTAGGCAAGCTTTTGTTTCTACGAAGCTTGTATCTTATGAAGAATCATTCGGTGTACTCCAAAAGTACACTGTATCTATAAGGTATCTAACAAAGATGTTGAAATGGTCATTTTGATCACTTTGGTAGTCCTAGCGTCAAAGAACAGTAAAATGGAGAAATCTAGTGACAAAAGAGCGTCGATAAATTTTAGAATTACCGACAACTCGTTTACGATATTTATAAACAGGGTACGAAGAATCATTCGAGTCTTCAAAAATAGTCACTTATACTTTTATATCTATAAAACGTTCAAATGGTCCTTTTGACCGTTTTCGAGTAGTTCAATGACTAACGTGTAAGCGCGTAAAGCATTAACGCGTCCTCTTTCATAATTACGAGACGATAATATACTCTCGATCGTTTTCTTTTACACTATCATCGTTGCATTTGTTTTCCATTTGTTTTGCGTTATCATTCTTCCTTTTGTTGCACCTTTCTTTTCCTCCTATGGGCTTCTCCTATAGGTTAGATGAATAACCAAGTGAGTAAAATCGTAGCGTTTCGATCGACGAACGAGAGGAAAAGTTAAAAACTGGAAATAAGTTTTGACGTTAGCTTCAATGGAATTTTAAACGTTGCATCGATACTTTCGGTGACATCGATTATGCGTCGTACATATTTCGGCTTTACGGAGCGTACTACTCGTGGCCCGCGGAAGAGCAAGCACACATCGAAGAGCCTACACATCGAGACGAGAGAAGTTTCAGCGCAACGCTGTCCAATATATTTAGATTGCTTCACTTAACTCGGAGTGTGTCCTCCTTTCCTCGTAATGTTATATAAACTTTCGTCACCCCGCTTGTAAGTTTTCGAAAGTCCCTAATGAATAGCGCTCCTTCGTTCAATATTTCAGAATTTCAGATTCCACCGTCACCGTTATGAAGAATATCCCTCCCCCCTCCCCCGCCTCCCCCTTCGATCATTAGCATCGTAATCGCTTCTAAACGTCTTCTGAAGAGTTCGGCCGAAACTTCGTTCATTTTTAATCCTTCGTATCCTGAAAATTTATATTCGATCCATACAGAGAGAGAGAGAGAGAGAGAGAGAGTACTTTCCAAGAGAAACAGTTTCTGAATTTATCCGCAATATCTGCGGACTCTTGCGCGCTGTCCCGAAGACAAATTCTCCTGGATGTGTCGTCGTCGTCGTCTTTGCAAGCCTGGATCTTGTGTTTGCGCGATCGATGCATCGTTAACGATCTCCTTATCGGAGGCCGCGTCGGCGAACGAAAGGAAGGAGAAGGCGCGCCGCGTGTAGAAAAAGCCTATTGCTCGAAAAACGGGTTTGCGATGTGCTGCGGGTGCTCTCTCTCTCTCTCTCTCTCTCTCTCTCTCTCTCTTTGTAGTTTATCGTTGAAATCGTGTAGCACGTTACGGTACACCGCGATCATTAGCAGCTAGAAGCCGCCTTGGCTGCGCGATATCCCGCTTTGATATCCGCTTGTTTCACCGATGGAAACAAGCGTGATCACGCCTGTGAATCAGATTCAGTTGCTGAAGAAGGAAGAGGAGAAGAAGAAGAAGAAGAAGAAGAAGGATGTCACTCTTTCGTCGCTATTTTCTTTTCCATTGATTCCTTGCGACGCGACAATCGAGAAGAAGAATTTTGAATGACGATCGAAAGTGAATTTTCAGTCTTCAATGTCGATTTATCTTAACCTTTTCAGTGCATTTACGATACACATCGCTCCGCGTACGATGGCGAGGGAACTCTGTCTGAAAATAAGTTTATAAAACGTTATAAATGGTTGAATTTCTCTTTAGAAATCTTCGTGCGAGATGTTCCACGAATGAATTGAAGAAATTGTTCGTGAATTTAACTTTCTGTTCTTTCTATTCCGCAATGATCGATAGACCGAGACTGTGCGCACGCTACAGTTTAGCGTTACGATATTGGCAATTTTGTTACAAATAATTGAAAATATATACTTATTGTTTATACTTTGCACTACGCGTCCTGCATCAAACTATGACCAAACGACGATTCTTTTTATTTGTAAATACTGTTTGCAAAGAGTAATTGGTTTTTCCTACGATTTTCAACAAATATCGGCATTAATTTATTCTCCCAATTATCTCGTAATGTGTTCCCTTTTGAATTTCGTAAATATTCATTCTTACATTTTTACAATTATATTTCTATTCTCAAACTTTACTTAAATCACGTGGTTCGGCATTCTTCGCTCGGCACTAAAAGGGTTAAAAACTAGCCCGCGAGGATTGCGAGCAACGAACAATCGAATTTATTAATAAATTCGGCGTGCACAGTTCGGAGAATACACGTACTCGCGGAGAGAGTACTTGCTTTTCGAGAGTAGCGTGATTTTTCTCTGCCGATCTTTCGGGCAAAACATGGTTGCAAAGTGGCGCAAAGGGGGCTCGAGGCGACCGGAATGACGTTATTAACGAAGAACGTGACGCCGGGATGTTATCATGGCCGAGTAAACGATAAGCAAAAGATCGGGGGCCCACCGTATCAGGAATCTTACGGCATGAGTCATCGCCGAACCGGTCGATACCAATTGAGGCCGATCGTTCGTCTCGCGATTCTTTCGCCGAGGACGCGGCTAAGGCCGCTCCGTTTTTGGCGGGCCTTCGAAGCTCGACGATCGAGAAACGCGCTCTTCGATTTGACAAATTTCGATCGCCGAGAAACAAATATATCGGCGCTGCTCCGAAATCGGAGATTCTCGGAATGTAGAATTCGAAAGAATCGAAGAGAATGTACATGCAGATTCGAAACGCTCGAAAAATCGTCAGAGCGGTCCAGCTTTTCCACCGCGATTCCTCCGAAGTCGAAGGTCCGAAGGTTCCGAAATCGAAACGGAGGAAACGAGAAAATGTACGTACAGATTCGAGTAGAAATTGAAATTAAAAGCTTCGTTCCTCGGTGCGATGAAAGATGTGACGCTTTGACTTTCAACGATGTGTCCTGGCTAAAGAGCCTCCGTTCGAAAGATCTCAGATCAGTGGTCCAGCTTTTCTCCGCGATTCCTCGATCGACGTTCGATCGATCGAACAAAACGGCAGGTAAAGTGTGCCAGGTTCGCGTCCACGCAAAAGCGGGACACGTCTCTCTCGGTGTCCGTGTCGGCAGTAGGACACGTAACACGGTGATTTGACACTAACAGGAGCAGGATACGGGGTACGGAACGGCGTCGTGGCCAGGTGTAATCGAGAAAAGGGGAGCCAAAGAGGGTGGGACGGGAGGGGAGAGCGTCTCGCAGAGAGACGGTCGGCGCCTTTCATCCCTTCCCCTTCGTCGCTTCTCTCTCGTTTATCTCCTTTTTCCTCGCTTATCCTCCCCCTTTTTGGCCTGTTCGGTAATGCTCTCTTTCTCGTCGCCGCTGCCCCTCGATGTCGACGAGGTTGCCGGAATCGTCGCCCGTTTCGTGGAAACTGATATCGGCTCGGTGTTTCTCTCTCCTCCCCCCCGCCCCTCGTTGAAAGCCAGTTCGAGGAAGAGGGAAAATTCGTCGCCAAAGAGGGAGAAAAGGGATGCGACGGGCGCGTCTCTCGGTGCCGCGGCCGATTCTTCTTTACAAACAGCCCCGGAGCCTCCGAGTATTATTACCATTAATTCTCGCCGTTCTGCCACGGCCGTTCCGCCGTACCGGTGAAAATTAACGATAATAACGTTTTTTACAATCGTGAAACGTAGCGAACGTTGCCCCGCGAGGCACGACGACAACAGCCGCGTTACACACTCGGATGATGTATACAGTAGACTGGTTGAGGAAATTTGACCCTTTGCACTCGTATGCCGCCCATATAGACGTTGAGATACAGATAAAATTTGTGTATTTTTCAAATTTTTTCCTACTGGAATGGCAAGTTAACTTGCAATATATTCATTTTCGATCGAATATGAAAAATAATTCCGTGTTGATTGGTAACCTCAAATGTAAATACGAGCGCGAAGGGTTATATTTCAACTGGCCAGTCCGTCCGTGCTCGTTCGAAAAAAATTCTCGACTTATTTTCTTTTCCACTGGTTGTGTTCAACGATTTTGTCGCTCGTGCGACAAATGCGAAGAATGATGATCGTTAATGAAAGAAAGGGGTCGTTACTGGTGGTTACTGGACGTTGTTACTAATTAACGAAGGGGGAGGAGGAGGAGGGTTCTCGTCGTTGCACGCGATTGACGAGAGCTTGCTCAGGGGGATTCCTCGACACCTAACCGTTTATTCGTCGAGCTGCCACTCTCATCGATCTTTCCCTTCTCGCGCTTCGACTTTCGTTCGAAACGGTTAATCTTCGTCTGCTTGTTCGATCGTCGTTCCCTCGGAAACGTAATTGATCTCGAGTCTTCGAAGGAATCAGAGTAGCAAAGGTGAAGAAGGGAAAATAAAAAAGGCCAAAGGCGACGCTGCTCAAAAAGCGATTTTGCTTCATTCTTTCGAGCGATCATTCTTATCGAGCTCTGGCAGACGAAGGGTGGAACGAAGGAATAGTTTGTCTGGGTGAGGGGGGGGGAGGGGTGATAGACGAGCGATACGAGAGAGAGGAGATACGGCCCTGGCGAGAGTACGGGCGCCGCAGAGTGGGAGTAATGAGAATGCTCGTCGTACAAGGGTACGAGGGAGGAGGACAGAACGAACCGTTTACGTGGACGCGTGACGGAGGCAGGTGCACGTCCTGGCTGTCGGCACGTTTGATGTTCGCCACGCAGCAACGGTGGATGCGTGTGTCGCGCTCGAACCAACGACCAAGGATAAACCGAGGAAGGCACTCGCCTCGCCTTGCCTCGCCTCGCGTCTAACTAAGAAGAAGAGAACCTCTACAGAGAGGGTTTCAAGGGGTTGGTATCGGCCTCTCGGCGCGCGAGCGTTGGACTTCTTTCTTGCGAGAGAAACGAAAGAAGTGTAGCGAGTGTACGAAAGGAAAAAGAAAAAATAAGAAGAAGAAGAAGAAGAAGAAGAAAAGAACGGGAACAACCGTGGATAGGAAAGAAAAGAGGAAAGAGAAAACTCCGACTTGCGAGAGAGATTGTAACTCGAAGGTGATGAAGGAGGGAAGTGGTCGTTGATTAGTCCGGGGAAAACCGGAGAACAAAGGAACGAGTTGTTGGAAAGAACCGGGACTTTAAGGAGCGTGCAAGAGATTCGCAATCAGCGAGAGGAAACTAAACCTAGGGAGGGGAGTAGGGGAGGTAGGGTCTGATCTGGTTTGCAGATAAGGGTGGAACAGGGTTGTACAAAGATCGTGAGGAGGATGTTCCGAGCGGTGAAAACGCGTTCGCATAGAATGGGACCGAGATGGAGAGAAAAACTTTGGATAGAAAGCAGGCTCGACTGGGGAGACGATCGCTAGGTGTAATCGCGGGAAAATCAAACGAAAGAGAGAGACAGAGAGAGAGAGAGAGAAAGAGACACCATTATGTAAAGTCATCGGGGTGACTATTTCATTTCGTCGCTTTCCGACTAGCCAAACCTAGACTCTAGATCTTCTATCGAATCAAAAAGCTTTCGTCGAAGCTGGCAATTTGCTGGGAATTAGCATGAAATATCGCGGACGCTCGCGTGCAACACATGATTTATGAAAATTTATCGTCCCTTTGACAGCGCGCTGCCAGCCATCCCGACGTGGCCGGCATTACCATAATCGCGGCCACGCGGCCATTTCCACGGCAAAACTCCAAATTGAATTAACACCGTCCACTGGTAATACCCACTCCCCCTTCCTCGTTTCTATCGCGTTTTACTCTCACCGCGAGACTAGCTTCTGTATCGAGATAGTTTTATCGAAACTTCGAAACTTCGAAGAAACGTTCTCCGCTCGTCGCTGCTTCGCAAGTCGTTGCAGTTCGGCCATTCCAGCGACGAGAGGAAGACACCACACACCGTTGGTCGTTTGCGTCACGGTTACGACCGGGGGGCGAGGACCGAGAATAAAGCATTTTTAAGACGACAAGAGGGGAGCAGGAATTATGGTAAAAGCGCGACCACCGGCGCCGATCGGCCCTCTAATTATCATTCGAGTGGCGGCACTCGCGCGAACATCACGTTGCACGTTGCCCGGGTGGGCGGACACCTAACACTGGCGGTTGAACGCTTTTAAACGCCGGCAATCGTTCCGAATATTACAGGGGATGCGGTTAAATAAATATCGATAATGCCGTTTCGGTGCCTTTTTCGCGAAAACGATTCGCCCGACCGTGGCGGCCGTAAGCCTTTATTTTATAGTTATTGCTGTGTGTAGCAGTGGCGCGCGGTGGTTTCCAAGGTACTCGATAAGGTACCGCGCGCGTATAATGCGTGTCCGTGTCTCCACGAGCTACCGTTTGTTTCACTCCGTGCTTCTCGTAACTGTTTCCAAATCTGACACCGTATACACGAGCGTTCAATAAAAAAAGATCGTAATCTCGTAACACGAAACGTATCCGGCGTGAAAACTCGGCTCTCTGTGGCGGAACTCGTCTCGCGTCCCGGGCCTTTCTCCAGACTCGACCACCTTCACAGCTCTCTGCGCGAAATAGACGCGCCGCTGTTTGACCTGAGCCGAGCGAAAAAACTATATATCGTATCGCGAACGTATGACAAATGAAAATGAGACTCTGCGAAATTCCGTGGAACTGCGACGACTACGACGACTACCTTGTTGAATATTCAATTATCCTCCCTTTCCCCTCTGCCCCACGATTTGCGAAATTCAACGTTCGTTCGTGTACGGTTTTTCAATTACCACCTGCGAAAACTACTAAGCGGTACTCGCGTAACTCGCAGTTATAACCTTCGCCTATCTAGGCTTTGCGGCGGCGGTCTGGCGGATTCATTAAACAAGGCGCGATAATCCCAAGACGCAAGTTTCGGAACTTGCAATCCTTCCGACCGCTCGGTCTCGCGAAATTGTTAACAGCGGAACTTTGAGAGGGGTGAGGGGAAGATCTCGAGGCGTCGTGACGTCCGACAGAAAACTGTCGACCCGAATTCACGGATTCGACGAACTTCAGGTTCGTCGAGTCGATCGAGTCGATCGAATCGTGCGTGGAAACGTGTCCTATCGCGATATTTTGATATACCACCGGCTGGTTTACAAACGCAATTTATTAACCGTACACAACTGGATGTTAAATTCTCGATACTCGTTGAGAGCTCTGCAAGCTTTATATTTGGTTGTCGAGTTCGTGCCGATTTTGACTAGCCCCTTGACACGTGACATCGTGCTTAGATCTAGGATTTCCTCATTTTGTAATTTGCTGATAATCATGATAATATATGTAGTATCGAAATTATTGTGTGTAGTTATATTTTTAATTACTTTTACTCTTAATAGACCTGTTTAGATGACCTGTTTGCTGAAGATGCGTGAACGAAAAGAACGAATGTGATGTGAGAAGCACGGCGTTGGCATTGAGCCAATGATTTTCTTTTTGAAAAGAGCAAAGTCGTGCGAGTGAAAAAAAAACGGAGTCAGCAGAGAGTCGGAAAAGAGCTTAAATGAGCGTGGTCAAAAGAGCGATCATTTGTGTTGTTTAAAATTAATAGAAAAATTTGTAGAAAAATTAACTGTGTCGTTTGAGTTTATTCGAATTATTGTCGTCTATCTTGTGTTTATTATTTGTTGTTTTGTTTCCGTTTTCTTTATTATTTAATATAATAAATCATTTAAATTATATCTCTACGTATATAATATACATTTAGTGTTGTATGCTGCGATGTATAATAGTACAGTGTTTGAGCCTAGAATGAAAGCTATAACAACGACGTAAGAAGAACAGAAGAAAAGAAAGGAAACATTTCTGAAGGCACATCCTCAGTCAACTCAATAATTCACATGAACTAGACTTCTTATTGGTTCTTACAAAAGTTTAAGATATTATCTTTTCAGAGATTAAAACTATCTGTCGTTAACTCTTGTATATTATTGTTCTAGCAAACCCCGCGAACCCGTTGATTGCTTTGAGTTTAAACGATGTCACATTTCGTGTTGTTAAATACCATTTGAGTGATTATTTCCAATGCTATATCGTTTTATTTACAAAGTGATGGTTCGCGAATAAATTGCCAGTAAACGATACGAAAAAAATAGTTTGCCGAGGGCAAAGGATTAATGGATCGCGTCTCCATCTGCGATTCGTTGTACAAACGCGACGAAAACGCACCGTTTTTCAAGCAATTAACGACGAGCGATGAAAAATAAATCGTTTTTCAGGAATCGTTTCGGAATCCAATCGTTTTGGAGGAACTTGTACATAGAGCTTGAAGGCTTATGACTAGATTACAATTTTTCTTGTGGCGCTTATATTTTGATGTTGTTGATTTCAACGAAACTATCTATGATTTTGAGCAGCTTGATGTCAGGTTCGATTAGAAGTTGCTTGATGGTGACTGGGAGTTTGACGCATTTTTTCTCTGTTTTTGGAGTAAATCGGGCATGCCCTTTTTCAACAATGTCGAGCGGAAAAAGTCCTGTCGTACTCTGTGGGATTCGAAAGGGAGCTTCTATTATCTATAGATCCTATCAAACGATCAGTCGATAAATTTCAACAAGTACTGCTCGCAACTGGACGAATTAAGGATATCGGATTCAGGGAAAAACGTCCAGAATTCGTTAACAAAAAGAGGGCATGTCGTGTTCCATTATCAGGTTTTCACTCATTCAGGTCTTTGCTTTAATTCTCTTAGCTTCAAAAAATTCTTCGGCCGACACAAAGAAACCACCCGGATAAGTTTCTCACCGAGAGAAACCTAAGAAGCTCTGAGAATGATGGAATCTTCAAGTGAAAAAATGGAAAAAGATTGTAGAACAAAATAGCGAATACAGTATTGCGTTTAAATTTCCCTTGAAAATCGGCAGATAAATTTTCCAGACAACCCAATAGTTTTTTTTCACGTTGCTGAAATACAGTTAGGCCTAGGAAAATGATACTAAAAAAAAAAAAAAAAAATAAAAAAAAAACACTGCAGCAGCAGAGGACGAATGAAAAACTCCCGAAATCGTAGGATCAAACGATGGCGAGCGGAACTCGCTGTGGAAAATCTGAAACTGAATCCAGCCCGCTTCATTAACCTGCATTTGAATTTTATAGAGGCGAGGGAGGGGGGAAGGAGAGGGAGGTTTGGTGATGGCGGGGACAACGCATAGGAAACCGACCCCCGGGCCGTACCTACAATGGGGCCAGGGTACAATGCGGTTAGATAGGCCGCTAGATAAGTACAAGAGGAGGACACACGTGTCCGGAACACGTGTCCTTTTCGTGGCCCCGCCGTAATATCGTTGCCTCTCGTCTTTAGATCGCCGCGAGATACGTGTCTTTCTCTGCGTGTTCTTCCACGAATTGAACCGCGCGGCCACGATCGAACAGTCCTTTGCCGCGACGACCGGTTGTAAGATTGTTTTCTAGGTACACGCAGCGATCGTACTGTTGTTTCGTTATCCCATCTGCTTGACTTGAAACGACCGACCATTCCCATCCGCGCGAATTTCGCGTTGTTTCGCCACTGATTTGGTCGTTTGGTCGAAATGTTGAGAACATTTTGGCGCACAGCAGCGCGGATTTTATAAATGAAGTTTATAAAAGCTTTGTCGAAACAACTTTCGAACAAGGTGGAATTTTATGAAACTTTATCATCGAAAGATGTGTTTCCTTCGGTGGCGCGTTGTTTGCACGTGTTGCGCGCCCGCAGGTTGCGCTTCGTTTCTGCAAATGAATAAAAGTCGAATTTAGAAACTAGGCAGAGAACATCGGCCGATCCCTTTGAAAACAAAACCGCGCGGCTCGCTTTGATGTCCAAACGCGTTGCCACGGTTTACGCCGAAGCACGAAATGCGCAGCGCCCGTACACACGTTCAAGTATAAAGTGCGTCATTATGCTTCATTTTGATCCGCGAACCGTGTTAATTTGATATGCAAACGCATCTCAATATCGCACGATCCCCGTGCTACCGTGCCACGCGGCCATTCTTACCACACTCGCCAGTTTACGACTGTTTATGCAAAACGAGATCGCTCATCAACAAGTAAAATCACGATCGTATATCCGTAACGTCAAAGAACAGAGTGGATTCGCTTTGGAAATTGTTGACGATCGAAATCACGGGGAGAAACGGAACAATCCTCTCAAATCTGGCGTCTGATTTAATAAAAATAGTAATTTCGTGGTGTCTACTGAGAGTTACTCGCGACTTTCAGAAAAATTACTGTGTGATATATTTTTAACGTCAGATAAATATTCAGAAGGTAAATTCATTTTTAGAACCTACTATTCTGATTGAAATCATGTGAAAAAACGGGAGAAACGGAACATCCCTCAAACTTGGCGTCTGATTTAACAAAAAATAGTATTTTCGTGGTGTCTGCTGAGAATTACTCGCGATTTTCAGTAAGATTACTGTGTGATATGTTTTTAACGTCAACGATAAATATTTATAAGGTGAATTCATTTTTAGAACTTATTGTTTTGATGGAAATCATGCGAAAGAACGGGAGAAACGAAACATCCATTGGGGATGACACAATCCTGGCGTCTTATTTAACAAAAAATAGTAGTTTTATTCAAAGAGTTACTCGCGACTTTAAATAAAATTACTGTGTAATATACTTTTAACGTAGGAGAAATATCAAGAAGGTGAATTTATTTTAGAAATTATTCTGATTGAAATCATGCGAAAGAAGGAAGGGGAACAATAAATATCCTTTATTTGTCTTGACCTTATTCACGGACCTGACATCTTATTAAAAATAGTAATTTCATAGCGTGTTCTGAAAGTCGAGTGAATTGAACGATAAAGTCTGTGCAAAACGAAATCGACGATCGACAAAGTAAAATTACTATCGTATTACTTTTAACGTTGGACAAATATTCAGAAGGTGAAATATTCATTCCGATTGAAATCGTTGACAAGAAACGGCCAGAAATGAAACATCCCTTAGCCTTAATTTGACACGAACCTGACATTTTATTTAATAAAAAATAGCTTTCATAGTATGTCCTGAGAGTTACTCACGAGTTACGACAAGTAAAATATCACTCTTGTATATACTCTTAACATCAATATAGATATTCAAATGAAGATGGATTCGTTTTAGAAATTAAAAGAGAGGGAATGAATAAAATATTCCTTAAAAAAAAAAAAAAAAAATATTAATTTCGTAGTATGTATCTCTAAAATTACTACTCGTAGCTTAGTGTACGTTTGTGTGCCAATTATTCTCGTTCACTCGACAAGACAAGACCGAGATCTGTTCAAGGCGTTCACGATATTTAGCATAAAGCGCGTCACTAACCGGGCGAAGCTACAAAGCTCCCTACGCGTGACATGCGTAGAGAAGAGATCTAAAGAGAGAGAGAGAGAGAGAGAGAGAGGAGGGGAGCCAAGAGGGGTAGCACCGTTACAAAGTGGTTGGTCGCGGTGTACTTTGAGGCACCGCAAAAGTAACTACGTTTGTAACCGGGATGTGGTGTATGCGCGCGCAAGCCACTCCGCCGAGGCTTAAGGGATGCGAATCGGTTTTCGGGGCTTGTCCCTGGAGGAGAGACCGGTCGGCAAAGAGGCGGCCGTCAAAGCAGGAGAGACCGTTCCGTCGCAATAGAAAAGCGCATAACCGCACGAAGCATAGAGAGAGCCTCCGTGGTTCACAATGCCGGTCACATGTCACCATCCTCTTTGAACTGTGCCGACGGCCCCTTTCTTCTAGCCTCTCTCGGCCACTACACATCCCCCACTGTTCACCGTGCCCGCTGTCACGGCCAATGAGCACCTCGTATGCTCGATTTCGGCCCCCCCGATCGGTTATGCTCGCTCGATGTAGTGCAAGAGAGCGCGTTCGAGGAGAGAGAGAGGGCAGATTGTTGTTGTGGTGCCCGTGCCTCGAAGAGTGGCACGCTGTAACCGGGCCCCGTGGCCGTGGTTGCAGCCGAACGAATTTTTGAATGGAATCGGCCGGGGCAAACGCTCGACTCGCGAAACGCGCGACTATCTTGCAGGCTGTCGACTCTTTCCAATTTTCCAATGTTCGATCGCGTTGAAATGTTGATAGAACGACGGAGGAAGTGGAAGTCGCTCGTATTGCACGGTTCAAAAAAAAAAAAAAAAAAAAGAAAAAAGAAAAGAAAGGAAAGGAAAGAGGTAAGCGAGTTGTCGAACGGCAGCAAAAATCTAATTAAAAATCCCGACTACCGAGCGCTAAAAGGGAGAGGCGATCGGTAAAAAGCGCGCCTCTCCCGTTTAAGGAGAAGCGTCTTCCGGTATGGCGCGCGCGCGGGCCCGCGAGTGAAGAATATTCAAAAGATCGGAAGCTGCCTGTGATGTCCCGGCATGGAAACGTGCACGCCTCTTTTCACGAATAAAAACCACGTAATCGTATACGACGACCGATCATGTAATGTAATGTTTTCGCGGGAGATCCGCCGGCGGTTAATTAGCCGATCGCTTCGCCGGCTGCTCGAAACCGTGCTTTGATCACCGGCTGGATTATTCCATCGGCGGATCTTTTCCTTTTATTTGCGTTCGACGTTTCTCTCCTCCTCATTTTTCTTCTTTCTTCTTCTTTTCTCTCTCTCTCTCTCTCTCTTTCTCTCTTTCCTTCCGTTTCTTTCCGGCCAATTTTTTGCCGATTTTTTCGGCGAAAATAACTGCTACTGCGTAATAAATCGCGAGAATTCGATCGGTTCTCGAGCACGACGCGAAACGTCCGCGAAAGATTGCGTGTTACAAAGAGCAAGACGCGAGAATTAATACCTCGTTTCTGCAACGAGGATGCTGCTGCTGCCTCGTTGTTTCAAAAAAAAAAAAAAAAAAGAAAAGAAAAGAAAAGAAAAAAAGAGAAACATCAAAGGAAACACGCGTAGGTAGCCGAGCGTGCCGCGGTGAATAATCGCGCGGGCGCGTATATATCAGCGCGGTAACGACGAGAGCAGGAGGATCCGGGGCAGGGGGATCCGGCGAGCAAGATTCAATTAATAAAGATTACCGGACCGGTTTGTGAAATTGATAACGGAGGGCTCGTTCTTAGAAGCCATTAGGATAAGGAAACGTCCGCGTCGTGTCGCGTCGCGTCGCCGTGATCGGTATTTGTCGGCGATCGGTGCCGTCAGATCCGTGCCGACAAATTCGTCCGTGAGGCATTTCCATTCGCGTGCACTAAATCGGCGGATCCTGCGGAGAAGAGATCGTTAAGAGGCGCTTATAAATGAACGGAGATTTAAAGGCCGAGATCGGACCGGATAGGGGGCCGGGGCCCAGGCCATCGCTTGGCGCTCGCCGGCTCCAAAACAAAAGCGAGACCGATTACAAAAATCTCTCTCCTCGGACAACAACAACAACAACAACAATACGTGAAAAAGTGTACGCCACCAGCGCCGGGAATTATTTAAATTTATTAATAGGATAGACCGGTAGATCGGAACAGCGACCACGACTTTTGCGTAGCCGAGACGATTTAATGAATTTTTCTCTCGTTCCTTTTATTCTCGAGTTTCTCAATCGGCGTATTCTCTACTCGGAGAATAAGAGAAGAAGAAGCTTTGCGAGGAAATTATTTCTCGCGCTGTTCGCGGCTTCTCTCGACGAATTCTCGACTCGCTGAACACCGCGCGGTCGCGCGGTTTTTGCGGAAGCCTCGTTATCGAAAGTGAAACACACACGCGCCGGCACACACCGCGGCGAAAGTGAAACGCACGCGCCGGATGTGTTGAAAGAACGACGGAATCCAGGTGGGAACGATAAAGAAAAAAAAAAGAGAGAAAGAAAAAAGGGTAACTTGGCGGTCGGTTTAAATCTATCTTAAAAATTCCTGAAGCAAGTTCACACGGATTACGCCCGGTGGCGAATTTCGGACACGGGCGAAACAATTATGGCGCCCGTTTGGCCCGGATTAGGGATACGTAATACTCGCAAAAACGGCCCGGCGTGGCGGCGGTCACGTGGCAGTGATTATCTCTCGATGCGCACGTCTGCCGTTTTTTGGTCCATCGAGACGATGCGTCGCATGTCCGGCCACTCTCTCTCTCTCTCTCTCTCTCTCTCTCTCTCTCTCTCTCTTTCTTTTAAGCTCGAACGGACTCTCGAATGCCTCTGCGACTTTGTAATTAAGCCCCCGCGTTTCCTAGCCTCTCACGCATTGTTCGGTATAACCGGTTCAACCGATTTTAAATTGTTCCTTCCTCTCTAGTTTCATCCCTCTCTCTCCTGTCCTGTGAAACGCGCGTGCGTTTTCTTTTCTCCAGCCCGGTTTTGAGACTCGCCGCGACGAGAGGAAGATTTTTCTTCGTCGCGACTGCAACAGTGAATTCGAATTATTGGACTTTCACGATGTGACCGTACCACGATGCATACTCCGATACATACGGCGCAGTTCGGTCTAATTGGGTTAACGAGCGTGCAGAAACAGCATTAGAAACGAGAGAGATCTCGTTTCTACATGGGCGTAGATACGAAGATTGAAGAAAAAGGAAAAAAAGAGGAAGAAAGAAAGAGAAAGAACGAAGCATCAGGAGACGCAGTGAATCGCAGCGAGCGTATTTTAATAACGATAAACAGCGCGGTGGACGATAAGCGCGAGGCTGCCGCTCGCCCGTGTAAACGTTACGTGGGTGACCGGGCCCGTTCGTGCAAACAAGTAGCTCGTGTTGGTTCCCTGTAAGCTGCTCCCCAACAAACTACCTTGTCTCGGCTGTTCCCTTTGTGGCTGGCCGCCTTCTAGGCCGACGCAGCACAGTAGACACACGTTTTTCGCCCCCTAATAAACACAACTGATATATAATGTATGCCTAGCGCGGGTCCGAGAGGAGAGCGGATGTCCGAGAGAGGGGCAAAAGAAAGAAAAAAAGAAAAAGAGGAACGAAATAGGAGGAGAAGGAACACACCGGGGGCCCTGATATACGACGCATCGTGGATTACCATAAAACGATATTTCACTTTTTTAGGGGATACGCCGCCTTCCAACTGCTCGCCACGCCAGCAGTACTAAAACGAACAGAGAAACCGGGAAATAATAATAATCGAGGCCGATAGTCCTCGAGCGAACCTCAGAGAGAGAGAGAGAGAGAGAAAGAGAGAGGAAGAGTTGGCTAATTAGGGGGAGGTTGCTTATCGGCTTCTCGCTCTTAACGGCCGTAAGAACTGGATAATTTCGTTTCTCCCGAACTCGGCTCGGAGGAAACTATTTGGGTCAACTTGGCTTTTCAATTATGGAGACAAGTTCGTAACCTCGCAGAACGTGGCAGAAGTTTCTTGGAAAATAAGGGGAAAGAAATATCGCGGAAATACCGTGCTGTATCTGCAGTTTTTGCCCGGATCTTGCAGTCTGCGCGCTTGGATTTCGTTCGAACTTCGATGGAGTCGTTGCAAGGCGCCAAGCACGGTGACAGGTTGCCACTTGTTAACAGTGGAGATTACCGGAAGACTTTCAATAATGCTTCCCGGGCGCTTGTTAACGCGGCAGCGCGAAATTCCACGGCAGGTATTATTGCAGTTTTCTGTTTTACCGTTAACGGAGAGAACTTTGCCCGCCTGTGTTTCCGGGCTAACGAGAAATTAGACGTTTCGCGAGAAAAATTCAGATTCAGACCGAAACGTAGTCTCGAAGTTCCAGTTTGCTCTCGCTTGTTACAGTTAAAAGAAGAGAGACAGAGAAAGAGAGAGAAAAGAACAATAGAAACGATTGCAACTGCGCTCTTCTCTTAATTAAATTTACAGTTCAATTTTCGAAGTGTTGTTTGCGCTTTAATTTCGAGGTGTCCGTAATAAATGCAATAAATCCCTCGGCCATCTCGAAGAGAATATCCTCGCGACAATAATGCTGTGTCGGTATATGTGATTCGTCACTAGACGTCGATATTGGCCCTACGCAAGGCACCTGAACTGAAAACGAGGATGTGCGACATTGCTTTTGAATCAATTAACCAGAGAATCATCCTACGTATCACCGTACAAATTGTCAAGGAACGAACCAAATGAATCACCATCTTTTAAAGATTAATGTTCCACTCATCCATCTCTTATCAAATCTCTCATGTTGGAACGCAAATGAAAAAATGTTCGAGTTGCAGAGTGGACCTCCGTTGCACGAACTCCAGTTATATGGACCGTTTATTTCGAAAGTGGTGCAAGTCCATTTTCTGTTGTTTCGAGAAAATTAAAGGTTAGCATATTAGTCAATTCAAAAATATAAATCAATTATGTCAAGTCTGGCAATGTTTCTACTAATTTATCAATATATAATTTGATTATATAAATTCCTTTTAGGCGAATTTAACTAAAATAATATATATTTACGGGCTGTAAATGGACTTGCACCATTTTCATAATTAGTCAGTTGTAAAGATCATCTGATTTCAATTATGAAAAATTAAATTATATCACTTGAAATATATTTTGTATTAATCCAATTTTGTTTATAAATAATAACAAGAAATAAAATAGGAATAGTATTTTTTATTTCGAATGTTAATTATATTTATATATCGTTGAACTTAACATAAGATATTGATATTATTTATTTATGCTCTTTCATGTGGCAGTGTTTTGAAATATTCAAAATAGGACGATGCACAGGAGGTATGTACTGCTCCATATCCTTATATTTATATTTATCCTTATATCCTGTCTATGGAAATTGGACTTGCACCACTTTCATAATCAATCGCTACGCAATTTCTTTCATTGGCCAATTTTAAATTGTACAAAGCATTGGCATTTTTTAAGATATTGAGTATTAACTAGTTATAAATAAAAAGTTTACGCTAAATTAATCACAAATTATGTGATATCTCATTTTTTTACCAAAATGGACTTACACCACTTTCAAAATGAACGGTCCATATATATAGCAGCTGTTTGTCAAATCGGAGTTTTGCTATTTTATATTCCAAGAGAGGTGTCTGTTAGGTTGGTCAAGAAATAATCCCGCTTGCCTATCCCTCAATTTCACATACCTATATCTCGGCTTTCAAATTCAGCTTTTTACGCCAACAAGCTTGTTCATCCCAGTAACGTAGAATTCCGGATGTCTGTCGATGAAACACTTTGGAAAAATGTATTCCGCGTCAGCTTGGTGTTCAGTTTTCAAGGAGTTTCAAGGTTTGTCCATCAAGAAATTGTCCGAGTGCTTGAAAAAGTGAAAAATCTGTTGGTAGGTGAGATAAAGTTTCCCATTCAATTTTTGGAGGATAATTGCCAGTAGCATTGGAACGAAATTTATTGAACCACTACCTGCAAGGCCAAGTGTGTGTTTCAACAGTGTCCGAATCAAATGCGTTGATTTTACGCGCAGTATTCTGCTGCTTTCCCGCCTGTTTTCAATTGAAAGTCAAGAAAAATTGCTCTAATTTTGTTCAATGCCAGAAGTAGAGCTAAATTGTCTTTAAGACAGGAGCGATTGATACATGTTCTTCAAAATTAACACGTTACCGCGAGCAGAAATCTGTAAAAAGACGTTAGAAAACGTAAAAAAAAAAGCGCAATTATTTTCCGAGCAACCTGCGTACAAGCTATATGGCCCTAATCGTTCTCGTTTAGGATGACGGGGCTATCGTTCGAAAATCGGCGGCCGAGGGGGGAGTGGATTGGCCGCGCGGCCGAATCCGTGACGCCACTTTCGGCAGAGGGCCATTACTTCTCTTACTTTTTAACGATCCGTCTGGACGCGCGGTGCTGCGGCAGAGGAGGTTCGCGCTCCTCTCTTGGAGGTTCGCCGCCGAGGGAAGAACCCCGCTGCGATAGTCTGGAGTCCCCTTAACAAGCGGCGATACCATCGTGAGTCTGGTTCCCCGGCTTCTCCCGGTTTTACATACCGCTGCGCGGTGCCACGTCGCCGCGTCGTGTCGCGTCTCCTCGCGTCGAGACGCCTCCTACGTTCGAATTCTTTCACGACTGTAGCCCAATACTACAACTGTCAACGAGCTTCCTTCTTCTTCTTCTTATTCTTCCTCTCTCGTTCAAAACAGATTTCCATCTGCCTCCTGCCTTCAAATTTTTCTACCGAACTTGACTCGGTCAGTTAACACTATTCCTACCGACACTTCACGTATAACTATTCCTACCGCGACCTGTCAAATGAGCGGTCTTTAGCACAACTTATATTTTTTAATATAGAATGAAGATAAAAGCCATTTGACAGTATAGAAATATAGTTTCTTTTATTCAGGAGTGTATAAGGTACATTTTATTCGTTTTCACCGCATTTTTTATTTATTTTACAGTCATAGCAGATAAGACGGTGTAAGAAAATCCGAAGTTCTGCACCGCTTCGGATACCAATCAGGCAAATAAGCACCGCGAGGCCAAATCACTAAATCAGTCCCTGGAAGGCACTTTTCGGCTAAAATCATGCCACAAACACTGCATTGCCTTTCGTTTCTAACGACTTTATAGCTTTGGAATTGAGTCCTTGAGAGAATACTATTGCAAAAAGATATAAATCGTTTTACCGGTCAAATGACCGGTCGTGGTACGTAAGACAGATTACAAATTTTTCTCAGCAAATAAACAATAAAGAAAGAAGTGAATATTGAAAAATGTATTATACGTATATTTGAGAGAAAAGTCGTGAAGTTTAAAGTCGATTTAATTACGTTGTATGTAGGAAATTCTATATCGAAATTTTGAAAACGGTCATTTGACCGGTCGTGGTAGGAATAGTGTTAACGGAATGAAAGAGTTGCCCGACGGACGTGCGAAAGATCCATCGGTTTTGGTTTCTTTTCTTTTTCTTTTTCTTTTTTTAAGGAATTTTTTTTAAGCGATTCCAACGACGAGGAGATTACGTCGTTCGTCGTAGAATTCAGTTTTGCGTAGAATCGGTATACACGTCGAGGCGTCGGAGATGCCTGGGACGCCTCGGAATACGTACTATTCCGTGACGTGTATACGGAACAAAAGGCGCCGCGCATAGTTTGCGTGGATCGGTGGAATTTCAGCGCCACGGAGGGTGTGCAGTTTATCAGTATGCAGAGCGAAGTGGAAACACGAAATATGTCGGAACTATTACTTTATAATTTAGAGCGACAGCTATTAAACCCTCAGACGACGTTTGAACGGCCGAGACGAAGAACTTGCGCTTGCAAGCAGGTAAATGGAAATTAGTCGTCTTTGCCTTTGGAATTCTCGATTGTTCAACGTCCAAGTTAAACTCAACACCCCCTCCTCCCCTTCTCCTACCTCCGGCCGAATGTGTTTCTACATATGCATGTGCATGTTGACTGAATGCATACACGAAGTGAAGTGTAAACCGCTGAGTGAGAGCGGCACTTACTTAATTTCGAAAGTAATCGTTCGTCAAGACTAAAAATCTGTTCTCCGAGCAAAAAAATAACAACGAGTAAAAATAACAACGTAGAGCGTGGCAGAGCGGCAGAGTTTCTCTATCGGTTTCGCCGAAGAAACAGTCGTGCACTCGGACGTAACTGAGCGGCGTACTCACGAATACGAGCGAAAGTTTCTTAAATCCCTGGACGATTCCAGCAGGTAGGCTTCCTCGAAGCGGAGGAGTCCGAACTCCCTTACCGAGAAGCCCAAGTATAGAAAGATTCCGGAAGTTCTGGAGTGGTGCCTACCGGGTGGTCTCGCTCCTCCGACGATTGCCGCGTCAGTCATAAAGAGCGCGGACCGGTGACACAATGGAAAAATCTTGACAAGTCCATCGGGAATTCCACAAGGCCAGCGTGAGCGATTCCAGCCAAGTTGTTATTATCATCGCGGCATGAAAATGACTTTTCAACCATCCCCTCCCCCGGAGGCGGGAATCCGTTAGAAGTGCCGCTGAAACGTGAGGACATGCGCCGTCTGGATGCCTCGGTCCATTTGTTTCGTCTCATCGTTTCGTCGTGTTCCATTATACGGAATTTTTTAATTGAAATTCACCTCCCTTACGAGAGAATCTTTCCTCTCTGCCGTGAGACATTTTATCTCCGCTTATGAAATTAATCTTGGGAAGAATTTCTTATTTTTTCCTTTTTTGCGAATTTTCATTATTTCCAAGAAAATATATATTCAATATTCAATATGTAATACAATTCTGTCTGAGTGTTATAAATACTTCGATTGAAATTCTCCTCCCTCTTTTGCGAGAGATTTGCAATATTTTCCCTCTGTCGCGAGACATTCTGTCTCTATTCCTGAAATTGTCTTAAAAAGAATTTCCTTTTTCTTTTTTTTTTTTTTTTTTTGGTGAATTTTCTTTACTTCTTGTTGTCATCGTAATTCCGGCCAAGCATTATAAATGCTCATCGATCGTCTCGCAGTCAATTTCACCATGCCGGATTATTAGCTTTATCCCTTGAACTCGAAACACAAGCACGACACTCCAAAGATTAACAATCGAGCACGAGGGTGAAACGACGCTTTGTTTTCCGCGCGAGCCCTAACCAAATCTCAGCTCCGTTAACCCTATTAACAAGACAAACACAGAATTCATCGGTGCGGCTCTCGCTCGCTAATTTCGCCCACTTCGTCGCCTCGCCGGCCCTTCAAAAACCACCAAACCATCCCTCGAGCTCTCTTCATTCATCCCCCTCGGCGAGCAATCGTTCGAGTAGTCGAGTTCGAAGCTCGTTTGAATTAAAAAAATTGATTCGGCACCACCGAGCGGGGGACACGGTGCAAGGGGGAAATCGGTGAGAGGAACGAAAGTAGTAGGAGAAGAAGAAGAAGAAGAAGAAGAAGAAGAAGAAGCAGCAGAAAATGGATTCCCTCTCTCCCGCTGGTAAAACTCGCCAGGAATTCCTGGGCGACGGCTGGCTGGAACCTCTGTTGGTCCCCGGGCCCTGGCTACGGGGGCAAGCCTCTTATCCACGCAGGATCGGTCTGTGACTTTTGTCGGTGCGCGTTCCCCGGGTCCTCTCTTTGAGTAATGGAAGTCGACCGAAATCAATTTCAATTCCTACGAGCCGGCGCTCGCTGGCCGCGCGCGCGGTTCCCTCTTTGAGAGAAGCTCTCTTCGTCGTTTTCAGCTTCCATGCGCGCCTCCCCTTGCTTAACACCTTCGGATTTTATGTGGACGGCCTGCTCGCTCTCGCCGATCGGTATGCCGGCCATCTCGCGAATCCAACTGGCTCTTCGTACACGGGTCCACTGATAGCCGAGTCTTTTCGATCGTTTATCTCCCGATATTTGTCGTTTCTCCGCTCTCCGAGAAGAGACGTGCCGAGAGACGTTGGTGTTAGAAGCGTTGAGCCTAGGCCAAGGTCAATAAGCAGATTTTCGTTTGGTGCACGAGCTTCGAGATAAACTTTGCTTCCCTCTTTGTTCCGAACAATTCTCCGAACGACGTCTCTGATCCGAGGCATCGGCGGCTTTCGTTCTACACAGACTCAACTCTCTCGTCGATACTCGTTTTCTCGCCGCGAACGTTAAATCGGCCTGTGTCGGTCGAGTTAGGGAAAACAAGAGCGGATGGAGAGGAAACGAGAGTCGCCATCGGGCAAAGTCGAGGACACGGGTTTTACGAGGCTGTTTGAAATTCGGCAGGGTCGTAAAAAAAGCGAGCCGGCCGGATCGGGGAAAGAGCCGCCGCTGGATCTGGACGGTTTGGTGGTTGCACGCCGTGATTTCGTGCACCTGTTGTTTTTCGCCGCGAAACACTCTTCGACGCGATAAGATCGCGGAGGAAGCGCGCGAGCTCGTAGCATCACCCGTAGCAAGAAGAGGAGGAGGAGGAGGAAGAGGGATAAACGAAGGCCTCGCGATCGCCAGGCCAAGTCGGCCAAGTCGCCATAGGATGAAGATATATCGTAGATAGCGGAGGCCCTGGTACACCTGCGTAACGGCGGTTCGAACGCTCGTACTATAAAACTTAATTAACCCCTGGCGACGATTTATTCCGGCGTCGATTAAGGGGATTCCGTCCGATAATCTGGATCCGCTAGCCTCTTAAATCCCCCGCTCGTTTAAATCGCATTCGACCGCGGTTTCGCTAGCCGCCGTCGCCCCGTTCCCTCTCGTGCCCACGGATTTACCTCGATACCATCCACGCCGCGTCGATACGTTTTATTGCTGGAAAGCATCGTCGAGGAGGAGGAGGAGGAGGAGGAGGAGAAGCGCTAAACGCGCTCGTTAATAAAGCGAGAGATGGTCGGCATAGAGGTGGACGCTGTAAATAGATGGAGGGACGCGAGATGGTTTGTGGCGAGCTGAAAGACATCGTGAAAAAAATTGTGATTATATTCTGCAGCAACCACAAACGGGTAGCGACTCTGTTTAACTCGAAAATTGAAAATCAAAAAGAAATAAAACGTTTTCCGACATTTCCGAAAATCACAAAGAAATAAAACATTTCAATTTCGCAGATAATACGCCGAGCGAATGTTTCAAAGTGGGCAACAACTGTGGTCTAATACATCCATTTCAGCGTGTAAAATTCTCGTTAGCTGCTTTTTTGCAGTCGGTAAACATCGGGACGGAACATTCACGATGTTCAGCTATAAAAAAAGAAAAAAAAAAAAAGAAGAAAAAAAAAGAAATAAAACGTGGCGCGCAACAAAGTTCAGTTAATGATACACACCTACATCCATATCAGGCTTTAAACGCGCGTGGCTCGTAAAAGACGCGTCGGTACTGGCTGTAAAAAGACGGAGGTTTCGTTTCATGAAACGCTCGCGATTATGAATGTCCCGTTGGGAAAAATACCGTACAGTTAACAGCTCGTTTTCGGCCCCCGTAAACGTTGCCTGTAATCGTGTTACCTGCTTTTTACTGCCGCCATGAAACCCCGGTATTAATCGATGTCCTTACACCTTTATCACCAAACTGCTGGTAGATGCACTCGTACGGCTTGATACCGCGGGAATCCTCTGCTTCGTGACGCCACCAATAAACCCGCCGGTGCTTTTCCGCGTTCTGGCGCGTCTCTGGACCGCCGTCGTATATCCAATCAATTCCACGAGCAAAAAAAACTGCTTCGTGCTCAACAGCCGTATTTAACTGGCTGCAATTCTTCTTTAGATAGGATAATTCTTCCCACCGGGGATTAATTACCTCCGAACTCTGGCTTTCTTCTCAATTGCTTAATCCAAGCGTACGTAATAATTCAGTAATTAAATTTCTACTTGATTGTCCGGTAGGTTCGTTCGCACTTTCGTCAGTGATGAAATTTTTTGCGTTGTACAACTGATCGTTCTTTAGAAACGGGATCAGAAGGAACTTTTTACGAAAAGAATTGCAGGTACACGTGTATCTCCGCGTTCTTTGAATTATATATAACTATTACCTTTTTTCTGGTGAAATGATTAACATTTCAATGTCAACGATGCAGATTTCAATAAACTGAAATCATTCATCACGGTACATTATTTTCTGCAATAACGAACGATTCTTTTGATATTTTAGACATTTGGAATATTTACAGTGTTTCCCTTTTCTTTGTACCTTGCTTTATTCAACATGGATGGCTCGTGTATCTACAATACATGTATATATATATATATATATATATATATATATATACTTTTACATATATATACGTACTTTTAATATCCTTAAAAACGTAACGCCAAGAGGCGAACGAACTTATTGCGCAATCTGATAGTTTAACGATCCTGTATAAACGAAACGTGTTAAATTTAAAAAGGAAACCCTCACATTGGAGCTTCTACTCGGCTGTTACCGAGCGAGTTGATGGACAATTTTCTAAAAAGAAAAAAAAAGAAAAAAAAAGAAAAAAGAAAGTACGTGAAGGATAATTCAGCCGCCAAAGGGATTATCGGCCAGTTGACCAGTTGTCCATCGATTTTCCTTTGACGGGAGAGACGTCAGGTCGGTAAAGTTAAAAGTTCCGTGTCTGGCGACAATCTGGACGTTTACGCACCGAAACGTCCCTCGGTAATAATGACACAAAGATGCCGGCTTCTTTTCGGGGGGTACTGGTATCGGGAGGCCTGCAGCTGATTTCTTGGGACGAAAATCTTCTAAACCAAGGGCACGGTTCGTTAGCGTCATTGTAGCCGAGTCCAAATATTGTTGGATTCCTCTCTCCTACTGGACCTACAGCGAAGATTTCTGCCTTCGCCATGACATCGCCATTCTGCGACTGTTCGAGGGAGTGACGACTTTATGCGCGGCAACACGGAATGGCCACTGACGGTTCTCTTTTTCTCTTCTCCCTCCTTTTCTTTTCTTTTTTTTTTTTTTTGTCCATCCGCTTCTTTAAACGCTTCTGACGAACCTGACGTTTTCCCTACTACCGTAGCTCATCAATTACGTTACAGGAAATTGTTCGATTCGACTGAAAGAAGCCGTAGTGTTCTACCGTGTACGTGTGTTTATTTGGCCGAACGTTGGAGGCGTGCTTATAAATTTTGAAGAATCAAAAAATTAGAAAAACAATTCCACGCGAGATAGAAATTGTCGACGGAATCAATCATCCGTGACAGTTAGGATGACGCGACAGTTGTCAGCTGGAATCTTTAATTGATCTTGCGGTCGTCGCTGCGATTGTTGGTATTGTTGTCTTTGTCGAATTTGTCGAGGATGTCGAGCCGAAGAAACGAGCCGACGATCGAACGGTTGGTGGAGGCCGCCCTGTCGATGCCGCCCTCCATCGAGCTCGCGCCGCTGCTCTTCGAGATTTTAACGGGTTTCGTCTCCGCCCAAATGTTCACCGCGAATTTTAATTCCGCTACCAGTGCCTCCCGCGGAGTGACCTGCGCAAAAAAAAAAAAAACATCCGCAAATGCCGATCGTGAGTCGGTCGGTTGCTCGATAATTCCGCGTTCTCGCCAATCCAATTCGAACTTTCGGATTGAAAGCAAGGATCGGAGTTTTCTTTCTTTTTCTTTTTTTTTTTTTTCCTTTACGTACGACAATTTGTAAAACGAAAGAACATCACGAGCGAATTTCTTGTATTTTTATCCTACTCGGCGCACTTGCGATCCTTTCGAACGAAATGAACTTGCAGAAGCGCTCGAGATGATCCAACAATTAAATACTACTATCTTAAATAAATTTAAAGAAAGTCTTTACTAGAGGCTAAGAATCATTCCTCCGATCCTCTTGCACGCGGAGGAAAATTTATCACTGGTTTCGGCGGTGGGGGTGAGAGAGAAAGATCCAAGGGTAAGATAACGGTCTTGTGAGAACGGAGGTAGAGAGAGAGAGAGAGAGGGGTGTTCACCTTCTCCTTCACGGCGACCTTTCGTACATTCCATAGGAATTCAAAGACGGCGATGATGAATGAGCCGCAAGTTCCGATCAGAAGGACCAAGAAAACACCACCGACGTTGGCCAATCCTAATTCGCTCGACGACGTCGGCTCTTGTTCGGCTTTCGAGCACAATCCGCCGCCCCGTTCCTCCCACCATTTCTTCTTCAGGTCCTGCAGCACCCCTTTCTCTTGCAGCATCAATATCGCGCCGCTGATGGGCGTTCGGTATGGAGAATCTAACGGGAGAGTTTCGTATTTCAAAGGTATATACTCCTGCCGATCTTCGATTCGAAATGAATCGAGAAGATTCGTTTCTGGGCACTTACTTCGTGGCAGGGCGATGCCGTATCCCTTGTTATCGATAAGGCCGCCAACCTTGTCGAGGTCGCAATTTCTCTCCATTCTGTACTCGATCGTGGTGGATTCCATGAGGAAAGCGTAGTCATATTTCTTCAACACTCGGTCGACGCCCTCGTTGTTCGTTTTCGTGTACACGCTCGGCCTTGCCTCCTGCATCGCCGCCCACATGCGTTGATACGTCGAGTAATTGGAGTCCTGCGATGATTTATATTGTTAAAAAAATCGGAGTCAAAGCGTTAGTGGAACATTCCAACAGAGTTCTTTTTATCGAAATTTTCTCGTTTCTTTACGACGCTTACGTTAAGTGCTGTGCGTACTTTGTTCACGCCGTTCGATTCACACAGTTTCGCAAGCAAGGTCACAGTACCATTACACGCAGCATCGAAAAATCAGAAGACTTTGTAGAAATTGTTACGATGAAAATACAGCAGAGGACGAAATGTCAGTAGAAACGTGACTGAGAAAGTTCTGTGCATGGGTTAGGCAAAGGAGATCGACATCTTTTGCCTAAAAGACATCTTTTTTTTCGATAAACCCCATTCAAATTATTGTACTGTATACTGTTTATATAATTAAATTATTGTACTGTATACTGTTTATATAAATACAGGTAACTCTCCTATAACACGGTAGATAGGTTCCTAGAAAATACCGTGTTGCGTGAGACCCAGAGCCAGTGCAAAAAGGGCTTTTTTTTTTTAATTCCACACAAGCAACTTAATTTCTATTAAAAATATAAATGTATGTATAACGCAAAACGAACAAAAGGAACAAAAAATATTATTTTCATTTAATGCGACGTTAATTTAATAAATTTCTTCCTCATCACTGCTCAGTACAATCAAACGAGAACGTTTTTTGCACTTTATCCTTTTAGATACGGGGCGGCACTTTCCGCAACATTATGTATCTTTGAGGCGTGTAAACTGTGCATGACGCTTTCCGCTATGACATCGGAATAGAGTTATAAATGAATAAATTATATTCATTTATTAAATTATTATATTGTTTATACGTATAATTCATTTATTAAATTATTATATTGTTTAAAACATATAAATTATTATATGTTTTATTAAATTATTATATTGTTTATACATTTTCATGTAAAGCAACTACAGTCCATTATTCCTTCTCGTCATTGTTTTAAAGTAATTTAGCTTTTAAATGTGTTCAACAAAAATCATGTTATCCAGTGCTGTACAGTGTAGAAGTACAGTGTTGTACAAAGGTTTTCGCAATTTACCCTATCGTGTTAGAGCGAAACCGCGTTGCAAGATGCCGTGCTGTAGGAGAGCTACCTGTATTAATAAAAGCAATTTTTTTTCAGCTACTATTATTTCCTGTAATCTTAAAGTCTTTCAATTTTTCATACACACGCGCACTAAATTCGCTTCGTCGGTCAGCAGTCACCAGTCGGTCCCGAAAAAACGGCACTTGAGCTGTTAATCGCAACGATCGCACGTCGTTCCAGTTATAAATATCGAAAAACGTAGAAGCTCACCCTGAAGAAGGCGGACGTGGAGCCACCATCCACGGCTCCGTACTTGATCTTCGTCTGTTTGGCAAGATCTTCGACGCCTTTGATCGGATTGTCCATCTTGTCGACGGTCAAGAAGGCGGCCAAATTAGCGGTGTACGAGGATACCATAATCAATGTGAAGAACCACCACATGCCGGCGACCATTCGAATCGAAGGTGCTCTAACAAGTGAAACAGTACAAGTACATCGCTCGATCGAAGACGCGATGTTCGTCGTTAGTGCGCGAAGTGTTCGAATCGAAACGGATGAACGGTCGAGTAGCACGGTTGAGTCAACCGGTGAATTTTGAGTTGCTAGCTGGGCGTTAAACTGGAATTGGAGCTGGTGGAGAGGAGACTATGATCGATGAAAATTGGAGTTGGTCGAAGTTGATCGACTCGATTTCAGATGGATTGAAACGGCCCGAACGCAAATTGGGGATGATCAAAGCTGACCGATGCAAATTGGTGCCAGTCGGTGTCTCGAACGGATGCGAATTGAAGCTGATCGAAGCGGATCGACCAGAGTATTGCAGCTGGCCGAAGCTGATTCGAGGCAAATTGAAAACAGGTTGAAGCGAGCAAAGGTTGATCGAAGCGGATTGTCGCGAATTCGGGTTAGTTGAATCGTATCTTGTGGATTAGACACGATGTATATACAAATAGAGTTTGTTCCTGTATAGAACAATAAGTTCGTTTTCATTTTACACGGAGTTTACACAAGTTTCTTACAATCCCGATATTGTTATCACGATGGATTAACACAACAATTAAAATAACAATTAAAATAACGAGTATCATCATGGATAATGTCATTAAATTTATCGTAAGCAATCTCTCAAATTTAATGATATCCGATTATCAAAGTATATATTTACGCTAGTGTATGTATAGTGCGTACACAGTTGCCCACGAAAGTATTCGGACGCTCATTTAATCGAGCTAAACGATTACAACAGACAGATAATATTTTTCTCCCGTAAACAAATGGAATTTGTCGAGGGACGAACGATTTTCATTATCACTTTCCTTTGTTTTCCACTTTAATCGTCAATACCAATTAACAACGAACAAATAACTGAACAAACGAATAGTTTAAAAAAGTTTAAAAAGTTAAAATATCCCAATCCCCAGGCGAGACATATACAAATTTCACGCTTAAATTAATCGTTTGTTTGCGTTTGATCGCAAACGAACAAAGTTGTTATTACCGGCGCGTTTGACAAAGATCACGGCCAAGACGTTTCATTGAAACGCGAAATAATCTGTCTACGATTTAACCAGCCAACGTGATCAACGTGGTCTGGATAAATCATGTGGTAAGTACTCGAGGCTCGAGTGGATGGAAGATCTCGACGACGGGGTGGCAGAAGCGGAAACAGGGACAGCCTCGCGTCGCGTTTTCCTAATTAAGCGCGAGAGCTAAAGAGCCCGCGTATGCAAATGACGCCTGTTTGCCAAGCACGGCAAACGCGCGTGCGGATATTCCGCGTCGTGCGCCAGGACAGCGTGCACAGGACGCCGAGTAAACAGAAACAAAGGACATTGTTTCCTCGTTGCCGGGCCCGGGCTCGCCTTCGCCGACAAATGGATCGCGAATCGCGATTAAATTGCCGCCCGCGAGGATATCGACAAGCGATATTCCTATTTATATAATCTCTATATATTTATAAAATTCTATCCCGCGAATTTTTCCCCTCCCCCTCCCGGGAATCGCGACTCTCTCGTGATAGCGTTTTGTTTAATTAATTGCTTCGATTTCGCGCGAGTTATTTCGCACATTGGCAATTTTCACCGATTCTTTCGCCTGTAACAACCTGTATTTACAATTTCAACGGACGAATATTTCCGCTCATGTATTTTACACTCGTGTTTCGCGTATAAAGCGACGATAGCGATAGGTAAATTATATTGGCGTAGAATGGATCAATTTTCTGGAAAATTGATATCAAGGATAATTGATTAAAAGAAAAAAAAAAAAAGAAAAGAAAAAATGAAATAAAATCGCGAGATTTCTTCATCCTTCGGAAACCGAGCCGGTTGCAAAAGAGACATGGAAATATTGCTTCTTCTATGCAAATCACGACGATTCGTGCCATCTTGGCGTCGCATAAACAAGCGGCTAGAAGCCAGTTAGAAGGATTCGCCGTTGTCGTCGTTGTCGTCGTCGTCAGTATGTGGTGAGCAAACACGCGCGAGCGACGTTACGAGCGGAGAGTTAGCGCCGTGCCGGCGTTAATAAGTGGGAAGCCGCCTCAAATATGTCCGGCAAACAGCGGCTCGTTAAGTTTAATTGTCGTGAAAAAAGGAGCAGCATATCACCCTAGGGACACGTGAGGGGGAGAGGAGAGGGGAAAAAAAGCGCGCTGCCTCTGCTTTTGGCACCGTCTCTCTGTACACTTTTCTACAAACGACCCGCGCGACATTTGATTTCCTTAAGCAGAGAGTAACGGGCCGGCAAAAGAAGATTTCTGTTCCATTCCGATCCCCACTCGATGAAACCACTCGGAAAACGTTAGGATGTATAAACGTTTCTCAAGTAGCGTTCCTTACCAGTAGGGATTTTTATCAATTCGCAAGCTTAAGCTGCACTTTAAGCTTTCGAGATAGATCGGCATGGTAAATTTAACGAGAGAACTGCGTATACCTACCCTTGGTATGTTCTAGGTTCTATTCTCTCATCGTTTGCATTTAATGGAATATTATAATTCTTTTGTCCGTTCAACGTGGTCTCTTTTCCGGACTCGAGCCGGACAGCGTGTACTTCTGAATTAATTAAAGTGGACCAGCGAATTAAAATCTTATGCAAACTCAACGTAGTAGGCACGTAGATACTAGAACGCAGATTCTCGCGACGGTGTCTGTTTTTTTTTTTTTTTTCGAGAAATATATTTCACGTTGAACGGTTGTTAATAAAGAACGGAGCGTGCCATTACTCCGCGAGTAATTCCAGAATTGTAGTTCAAAACACAGAGCAAAAACGAGCACAGGAGAGTTGCACGTCTCTCTGCGGTGGTGTTGCTGCTTCTGTTTCACGATGATCGCGCGCACGGCTTTGCACACGTGTAAGACGGGCTGCGGTGGCATAAGGTGCTTCGTTAAAGCGTTCACCGTCTACCGGACTTACTTCGGAAGTATATCAGAGCCCTGTTGCATGAGAGAGCCGACAGTGAGCCACATAGAGTTTTTCAGGTCGAAACTATTTTCTAATTCCTCCGGGTCTGGATTGCACGGATGCGGATTGTCCCATTCGCCGGGCGCTATTCTGCAAGTAAACGCTTCGTTTTAACGCTCGGTATCCCCTAAGCGCCGCCATCTTTGATATCGTTTCCTTAGTTTAACTTAATTCTGTTACGGTTGTTTTTCGAGAAATG
Source organism: Tetragonula carbonaria (assembly GCA_032399595.1). Taxonomy (NCBI): domain Eukaryota; kingdom Metazoa; phylum Arthropoda; class Insecta; order Hymenoptera; family Apidae; genus Tetragonula; species Tetragonula carbonaria. The sequence goes on along the minus strand of JAUCRC010000012.1, from coordinate 11,257,896 downwards.
TAAACAACACTCTTTCGAGAAAACCTTCTCTCTCTTGGAGAAGGAAAACTCGCTGTCTCGGCGTGTTTAATGGCCAAACATTAATTGAGAAAAAAATTTTTATACAGAGATAAGTCGTTTGAAAACTGTGAAACAGAAAGATAGTTTGCAATAGTTTGGCTTTGAATTGGATGAAAAGCTTAGAAACTGAAACCTCGAGTCGAAGCAAAACGATATCGAGCGAAACAAAGTCCAAGTTAACCGCGAAGTTCGCGAGAACTCTTGTTATTTTTTTTCCGCGGCAGCTCACCTAGCCTGTAGAAACAGCATGATCGAAACTGCCAGGAAAGCAGTCGCCATGTAAATCCAGACGTCGGTTGACAACGGCGACAGGAAGGAGAACAAGTTCGGCTCCTTCTCCTCCGGTTTTCTGTACAAAATGCTGATACCTGACTTGGACATATTTCGGATGAGATGGCAGTGTCACGAGATCCATCGCGAAAATTCAAGGACGCGACAAGGGACTAAACGTTACCTAAGTTCATGAACGGCATCGTGAAATCGACCGCGCTCTCCCGCTCGTACGTGATTGTCAGATCGCAAATAGCTAAATCCGCGTCCTGCAAGGATTTCATAAATAAACTCGAATCTCTGTGATTCTTTATATTCTTCGATAATTGAAAGTGGAAATCGGAAGAACCGAAGACGAAGGGAGAAGATCTCAGCCTTCGAGAGTGCTTGATCTCACGTCAAATATCGTTCTCAATCAAGGAGAGAGCACGCGCAAAGGCAAACAATTACGTACACGATCCAGCAGCCGTCTGATCAAACCGTTCCATTGCTTCGTTTCCTTGTTGTATGTGCCATAATTACCGTCCGGTACCAATTCGAACTCGTATTTAAAATTCAACAGCTTCGCAATCTCCTCGATGAGATCGATGCAGAAGCCCTCGTACCGCGTTTGTTCGATCAGTATACCACGAGTTGCGCTGTCCGTCACTTCCATCACGTACGGTGGTCCCTGATGGATTGCCATTAATTACCACTGATTGTTAATATATCCTTTTGCTTTTTGTTTCTCATTTAAAAAAAAAAAAAAAAAAACAATACTGTCTGAAAAAATTTCCACATTTACTTCTCGCAAACAGAGCATTCATTCATAGAGAAGCCTCTAATATGCTTCTTGCTTGATGAGAATACGTCAAAAATGTCACGGAATGTACTCACCAGTTTGGTACTGATCTTGAACTTCTTCTGTTCGATGGATTTGTACAGATAACTCTCGCGGCCCTCCTCGCTGTCGACCGAGTGAAGACCATCCGGTAGCCAGTACGCTGTTTGCACGCTCTCTTCCGGTCTGACGTCTATAATTTGTATTTGAAAGGACTGGCGTCGACCATTCTCGTCGATCGTTATTGGCCCCGTGATCTTACCGCCGATCTTCCCTTCGTTGGAAAGCTGCGGAAACCGTACTTCCGTTAGGCTGACGTTAAGCTTCGCGAAGCTTCATGGCCAAAGAAATCTGACTTGCGTGCAATCTACATATGTAATCTCCATACGCGGCAATTGAAGAGAGAGAGAGAGAGAGAGAGAAAGAGAGAGCCATTACCTCACGCATAAGGTTGATAATGTCGGGACCTGCGCTGTATTTCTCTTCCCCTTCGCAAGAGAGCGGTACCGGGTCAATAGCTACAGACATGTTCCTCGCGTTCAAGGTCTCCAGCGTGTTGTACACCATGAAGACGGCGTCGTACAGGATGGCCGATTCCACCTTCGTTCGTCACGTAGAAAATATACGGGCACCGAAAAGTTGAAAAGAATCGTAACTAGTCCAGCTGCAAGCGTTGCCTTCGCGATTTTCGAACGATCTCAACGAACGACGACATTGTGCATAATTTCCAGCGATTCTATATTATTCGCACTCTTGTCTCGTAGCTCGCGCAGCTCCTCGACACTAGGCTAGAGAAAAACTTCTCAAGAGGCCGTGGTCTTGCAATTTCGAGAAAGACTCTCTTGCGCAAGAATATGCGCGGTAATTTCCCAATTTTCCAAGCGAGCTTCGTTCCGTTTGCCACGACGATCCGTCGTAATGAGAAATGAGGCGTTACGGCGTGCAATTTCGCAAAATTCCGTGCAAAACAACGCGCTCAACCGTGGCAAAGTCGGAGGCGTCTGCCAGGGTGAAACGCAACGCATATTGCTCGCGTGCTCTCTATCCTGTAAGTGGATACGCAAAGCGAATCGGCCGAGGCTAATGAAACGAAAATTAAGCCAGCCCGTCAGCTGCTCGTAAGTACCGTGTACTCGCGGCTGGATTTCCCGGGAAAACGGAAGGCCTGCTGTTGTTGCATCCTTGAAACGGAGCACGCCGAGTTAATGAAGACATTACCTCCGCCAACTTCGGCGGTGCCCGAATAGGGGCCAACGTTCACGATTATGCGTGATCCTTCCCCCGCTCGTGAAAGTCATCGCGGTCGAAGGTTTAAAAAAATGTAGGCGAAAATTGGTCGACGATATTGGAGAAAGCTGCAACGAGCTTCTCTTGTGTGGTCTATTTTTTAACGCGCGATGAGGCACAGGGAGAGAGAGAAAATTATTTCGCCGCTCGATTCTTCACGGTCTGAAGGATACTTTGTGAAATGAATAGAATTGCAGCTGACGGGAGAAAATGAAGAAAATTTTTGCAATTGCCTTTTACAAGCACGACGCTGAGAATTTAATGTAAATTTACTAAAAAAAAAGAAAGAAGAGGGAATCGTAAATTGTCCCTAATGGGTCAATTTCGATGTAGTTTTATTTTATTTTCTTAACAGAGAGCGCTGCTATCCTCCCTTGAATGTAAAAATTTTAGCGAGATGTAGTGTTTGATGCGTGTTCTGTTGATGATTGAATTTTTATATGTTCATTGTGAATTGAACGCATCTGGAAAGAGAAACGTTTTCAACCTTCGTCGCCAAAAATAACAAAAAAAGTATCTGTCAATTGGAGAAAAAATTTGAGGTCCTGTTTAAGGTGTTACATCGAACGTTCGTTTATCTTCTATTATTTTCTGTCGTGTCGACTGGTTATTATTTATAGCTCTATGCGTGGAATTTAATACTACGGAGTAGAGAGAGTAGCGGAGAAAAATTTCAAGAATGACAGTCACTTTTGACGTAGTGGAAAACATATCGAATTAGTATTATCAATATCTAGGTACGACATTCTCCATTACGATCTCAAGATATTATCTGAGACAAAGATATTAAATTAAATGTAAGAATAACGCTCTCTGAATTAATTTAACAAAGACCATTTTAAGAGAATTCGTACGTTAAGGGACAAGTTTCCAATATTTACCAAATTAATTCCTTCCACGTCGTTCTCCCGCAAGCTGAGTCCCGTAATGTTGGTCGTTGTCTTATTTCGCACCTCCGAGATCGGCAATTTCGTCGAATCCTGTCAAACACGGTAGAAAATGAGATTTATCCCGTTCTCCGAACAAAAACATTTAAATCTCCCGCGAATGCATAAACATTCATGGCCCATTCATGACAGAAAGAACTCAATAGATTCACACAGGGGGAAATAATGGAGATGCTCGTATGAACATGCGGTGGCCGGTTGCACACAAACCATGCATATAATTCCCGGCATATATATATATATCGGCGACATAATTTTAAAAACTGTCGATTGCCAGCCGCAGCCGGTTTCCACTTGGCGGCGGAGCCAAACTGTTCCAACCGTGTGCACTTCATCTATCTTGGACGCTTCTGCAAATTCACGCTGACCCCCGAGATTCGTCACAGTATATTCGGTCGTGTCTCAACGGGGATCGTCTCGATTCGACGCGTGACGACCGCTGCAACATCCAGCAACCGTGAAACTCGGAATCTTAAGTGGACCGGCGTTTCAAGGGTCGTTCGCTTGTCGTCCTCTTGTTGACCCGGTGCAACAAGCGGGAAATAACTTTGAAACCATCTCTCTCTCTCTCTGTGCTAACTGTAAGAAGCGTAACCTGCAAACCGACGTGTATCGCGGAAGCTCTCTCTGAACGTTTGTTGACCGATGTTGCTTCTGACCGACCGAAAGGTTCCTTTTTGGCGATTCGAAAAATCCAGGAACTACGAGATCGACGAGGCGATTCTTGGACGTTGAGGTCCAATCAAGGATATCGATCGAATCGGGCGCAGATGAAAAATTGTCGAAGAAACGATGTGTAAAGAAAGTCGACAGCACCGTGGAACCCATGTCGAAGGTCAATCATAAAACAAGTAAATAGGACCCCTCGACTTTCTACGACCCGCTCCTAGAAGGAACAAGGAACACTACCTGTGGACTATAAAGAACAGCCGGAAGCGCAGGCGGGGACAATTGAATTCTATCCAGAATACCGAGCAAATCGAGCGAGCTACACGGTCGCGCTGCGTAGTCATAATCAATAATGTATAAAGCGTAGAGTATACAAGTATTTGCGCAATTTTTCTACAGATGTGTTACCGAGACAATTACGCAGCAATTTTGAGAAAAGTTACGCTCTCCGAAATTAATAGCTTCGAAACTTCGAACTGTCTAATGAAAGGAGCGGCTCGCGTCGTAAAGTCGAATAAATTCTCTCGAAGGGCCATTAATCAAAAGTGGCCGGAAGACAAACATGCTTGTCGTTTGCGCGCAAATGCTTCCCACACCACCCTGGAACTATAATTAGAACATATTTGCCGACTCGCGGCGGAGGGGAAGGTGTTCAGGGTTATCGAAATCGTGGCATCGGGACGGCGGAAACGGTGACGTTGACATGGGTCCACTCTCCGGTCTCGGGATGCAGCGTCGTTCAACGAGGCTTCTTCGTCTTCCACGAATGCTCTCGACAGCTTGGACAAATATAGATACATCGTGAAATTCCTCGCGGATTCATACGACACGGCACGGCACGGCACGGCACGGCACGCCTTTTTCCTCCTAGAGGTGCTTCGCCTTCTGTGTACACAGGCAAATTTCGAATATTTGCGAACCACCGGAGAGAGGAACGTCCAAATAACTTCCGTCGAGCTGTCGCTGTGATCAAAGTGCTTCATCTACAGCTTAAAGCTAGAAACGGGGACTTTAAAGGGGAACTAGGGGTAACAGAAAATACGAATATTATTGCATATTTTAACGACGATTTTCCCGTTCGTTTACTTCGAGGCGAAAGTATTTATCGACGGAGACAGTCAGTCTTGACGTTGATCGGAAATGTACGAGCTGCCCGTTGTTTCGAACATTCGTACACTAGTAAGTGTTCATCATCAATCAATTTCGGTACATCAGCCTGTCACCATCGACCTTCGTCAAACTTATATCCTCAAAGGGACACCGATGCTAGCTTTCTTTTCCGCTCGAACTCCCCCGTAAATCGCAACTTTCGCCGAAAGTTTGCACTCTGTCTTCGGGAACGTTGTCTTTGGGTTTCCGACACGGAGAGCCTGTTTCTATGCGTCACCCTGAGAATCGTCGTGTTGTCTCACTTAGAGGAGAAAAAAGAAAGGAAAAACGAAGAGAGTAAAAGCAGGAAAAAGAAAAAAGGGGGAAAAAATAAAAAGAAGAAACGATCATGCCTGGCGCGAAAAGCCTCGACGCGTCGTTATTTATGGAGGCGTATTGTTACGCACTCGATGGTAATGCGTCGTGAAAAAAAGAAAAAAAAAGGAACGAATTCCATGGGGGGATGATGAGGAGCGAAGGAATGTTCAGGCGGAACGCCATTACCGGCGTATCGCTGAAAACAATTACTCGCAGCAATTTATGGGTCCGTTTAATAAAAAGCCTGGCAATTGTAACCTGGCTAATGCAGTTACCACGCCGCAGAGGGTAAAACGTGACCAACGGTGAATTTATTAATGAAACTTCCTTGGATAAGCCGTTGTCGGGGAAATCGTCACCGATTCACCTTCGTCCCTCTGCTCGACTCGTTACATATTTCGAAACGCCATGACTGGACTGCGAATGTTTATGCAAACTTGCAATTTTACGGTGAAATTCCTTTCGTAGAATTCTTTAACCCTTTTGTAGGTTATCGATAAGTATACTCATCACTCGTCGCGCGTAATTTATATTATAACTGATTTTTGTTGTGTTTTTTATTATTTTGTGTTTTTTATAATTATGGTGAGATTCTTTTCGTTAACCGTGAAACTTGATCTACGAAAGGTTAACCCTCTGCAGGTATACTTACCACTTATCACACGTAACGTGTATTACAATTGATTGTGTTTTTATAATTTACAGTGAGATTCTTTTTTCGGGGGTAAAACTGTAAAACTTAACCTACGGTAAAGATTAACCTTTTGTAGGCTTTAACCTTTCGTAACTATACTTACCACTTGTCACACGTATGTTACAATTTTTACCCATATACGATAATCGTTATTTTCACGAAGATTATTGAAATTTAACGAGCGACTTTTGATCAGTGTACCTATCGTACTCCAACAGAGACAAGCACTCGAAAAAACAAACAACTGACAAACAACTTTTGGCAAAAAAATAATCGCGTTAGAATTCTCAAAGCAAGTGGAATTTTCCACACGTCGATTTTCTCTTACAGCCTACAAAGGATTCGTCGTGTCAGTCTCTTCTGCGACTGCTGACGCAAGAAAATTGTCGGGTAGCAAGCTTCCCGACGTATGTCTAACATGGTAGAAATTAATACCAGGTAAGTGATGAAGAAATTACAGTAGTCGCCCAGCAGTCTGACTTGCTTCGCCTGATGGAGCACCTCGACGACGTTACTCGGGCTGACGTCGATAATCACGTTGCAGATGGACAGCGCGTGAAGCTCCTTCAAGACTGGTCGATAATCCATTCCATCGCTCAGCCTTCTTATCGTCACCACGCTGTCTCTCTTCCGTTGGAGGGACAGTGACTTTTGGATCCGCGACAGACTGTCGTTGTCCTCGTAGACAGCGGCGAAGGTATTCCATTTCATCGACTCGACCACGTCGGCGATCGCCTGCGGGCAGATTTTCGCTTGTGGGTCTTTGTTATCGCGACGATACTCGACGATACTCGATAGTCTTGGGTCGGGTTGCTTAATTCCCCCTCTCCCCCTCTCCCCCCGCATAGTTAATTTCGCACATATGCCGCCGTTAAACTGTTAACGATTATGGCACACACGCTGTGGCGCACGCGCGACGGCGTAACTCCGATAGCGCGGCGCGCTAGCGGCGGCGGCGGTGCAACTGCAATCATAGAAATTTAACGAGCTACAAGCAATGACGTATTAATTGCAGCAGTGGAAATGGAACGGCGTAAGTGCAACTGCACGGGTGTTACAGGCGATTCAAAAGCCAGTTGCCGAAAATGCAAACAGTTCTAACGCGATAATTACGAATTTAACGAGCCGAATAATTCGACAACGCCAAGGGGGCAATCGATCGTTTATTTATTTTCGAGGAAGAAAAAAGAAAACGAAAGCGCGGAAGGTTTATCGTTTATATGTGTCTTGTTTCGTCTTCGACGAAACTGTGCACACACATGGCTTCTCCCGCGGCGGAAAATGTAAAAAAGCATGCTCGAGTTGCGATTCTCTATATACGCAGACGAGAGAGAAAGTAAACGCAATTGCGTTTTGAAAATATTCAAATGCTCGACAGCATTTAACATTTTTATCCTAATTACCAGCTGAACTCTCGTAGACTTATATTAATTGCTCACACTGTCACAGAATAGAAAGTTGCACGAAAGGGAGATAAATAAAATTCCACAGTCCTTTTATGTCCATGATGTAGTTGCCATTCTGAATGCCGGTACGAAAGATAGCAAAGAAGCAAACTCCACTCGACATACTGTTTGCCACGTATATAATTCGTAACCCTTACTTCGTAACAGACGATTCGAATTTATTATTAATATTGTTATTATAAATGCCAGTTCTATGAGATTGTTACAATTTTGAATAATTAATTTCGATCCGTTTCGGGCATTCAATGGCGGAAAATGGATATTCACGTTATTATGACAATTATCAAACATCGTCATTACGTATACACGTATCGCGTAATTTATTTATATATTTGGCAACGATGTCATCTCGTTAATGACTAAATATATTTTTCAGCCACCGCAATAACGCGGAAATTCGGAAGCTCGACGGAAAATGGATTTATGGCCTTTAAATGGAATAGCAGAAACACGAGTTGTCCACGTGAAAAATGGGCGTAAATGTCCAGACTCGCGTTCGCGAAATGTAGAAAATCGCCGGGAATTCATTAAGTGTCAGTCGAGGAAACATTGTGCGTCGTATCGTGTTCGCGACGAATTAACGAAACGAACACGTCGATACGTTGTTTTTCTAGCCGCGCGAGTGAATACTCGACGGAAAAAGTGAAAATTCGGACGTTCTTTTCTGCTGTGTAAAAGGGGTGTCACGGCAATGAAACAAAAAAAAAAAAAAAAAAAAAAAAAAGAAAAAAAAAGTATACGTCGAGCGAAATAGAAACTTTCAAAGGACGCAAGAGCGTGGAGACAGAATATCGAAATATTTTTACGTTCGTGCGCGCGCGCGAAAGAATTTTCTGATAAAACCCATGATATTTCGCGGATCGGCAACACAAACGGCGGACCAAGCGAATCAAAAAGGCAACGGCCGTGCAAATTGCGATGCTCTGAGAATTCGCGTCGCCAGTCGTGTTTAGTTTGTGTGCTTGCATTTACAAAGTAACTTTAATTCGTAACTTGTTCCACGACCACGTACGAAAGCGTTTCAATCGCACGGAAATTTTTCGTTCACGCCGCGACTACTGGCACAAAAGTTTAAATATCCACAACGTGGATATCGTAGCTAAACGATAGCTGTCGATCCGCGATAGATATTGCAACGTTAATTGCAATTTTCTTCTTCTTCATCTTTCTCGTTGTCTTGCGCGCGCGCGAGCGTTCAACGCTTCCTCTATATTCCCATTTCCCGTTTTGTCCACCAGGATCATATTTATGCATCAAGCACGGCCACCGGCGCTTGTACCAATTACCATGAGATTTACTCAACCTAACAAAAACACACGGTAAGCGCGCGTACGTTTTAATTGCGCCATAAACATCGAAACGTAAAGTAATCCTTTACGCCTGCCACGCTCGTTCATCGACAATTTTAATTAGACTTAATCGACGAGCCCTTCCGCTCAACCTCTTCCCCCCTCGCCTCCCTCCTTCTTTCCGCTTCTTCCATGGTCGCGCGTCTTCCACGGCTCGAGGTATCAATACTGCCGTGTTCGTTTGTTTTCCCGTGGTGGCGCGATGTCCGTGAAAAGACCGGCGAATAAGAATAAAAACTCATCATCCGGCGTCGTTAGCCGAAGTTCGGTCTTTGATCGCGCTCATTAGCCTCGACTAGCCGGTTTAATGCGCCAGCCACTTCGAGGCCTGCTCGATTTGCCTCGTTAAACGAGTAATTTAAAATGCATCGGAACGCCACGTTCGTTGCTGCTCTCACCCCTCGATGCTCGCCCGTTCCCCACCGTCCCACTCGTCATTTTTCCATTTCCCGATGCCTTTGCCTCTTGCCGAAGCAAAGCCGTCGCGGTGAAAAAAAAAAGAGAAAAAAGAAAAATGTCGCGATGAGAAAGTTTCACTTCGAAACGACGAAGCGACGAGAAAGTTTTCGAGACATCGAAACGACGGATTTTCGTCTACGAACAGGAAAAAATGTGGCCGACAACCTCCAAACGACTAATCTTATCAAGAACCTCGGCGAATATAAATTTTTTTTTTTTCATGCTAATTACTAAACCGGCTTGCTACCGCGTCTACGCTTTCCTTAAAGACTGTAACCTCAGTATATCAAGTATTTATATTCTTATTCTGTGTTGTAATATAACTGTAATAAACCTCAAACGAGGTTTCAAAGCTTAAATAAAAAAAAAAATTTACAATACATATCATAAAGGGTACGTAATTCTTTAACACGAAGGTGTCGAGCATGCATAGAAAAGGACACGTAGAAAACGTTCCTGTAATCAGAGAAAGAAGAAATTGTAAGGTAAATCACTAGGTACTCACATATAGCATGGTAGCTCTCGAACCGAGGAAATTCGTTTCTCCAATCGAAACAAAAACTCGTGTACTTTGAGACTGTCGAGATCGTACTTTGAAATTAGCAATTTTTCCACCCATATTTATTAGTACAGTTTTTCGTCATGTTTCGGCTACCTACCCTAACGAACCCTTTTTTCCATTCACCCTGTCTATACTCGTTGAGTCGAATACATGCAATTACACGCGGCGAGAAATTGTCATGCGGGTTAGAGACGCTTTGGGAAGCGGCAGTGATCAATTTTTGAGCACTGGGCAGTTTCGACTAGCTCTCGGAGTTCATTCTCGGTCAAATCGTCGGCGCAAACGGAGTGCGTAATTTCAGGAAGAAACTCTCTCTATATTCTACGTGAGTAATCTGCGAGAACAATTTGCTCGAGGGGGAAGAAACCTCGCGAGGAACGAAAAAATCCCACGACGCGTGGAAAGTGGCGCAGTTAAATCTGTGTGTAGGTGATTTCCCGCTTACTTTGCTGACCATGTCGCTGTCGGGAAACACGTTGGTCGTCATCGGCATCGGGTTTTTCGGCTCTTGGCCGTCCTGCAGTTCCTCGTTCTGCCGCCAGAAGTAGTCCACGTGAGGCACGTCGAACCGCGCCGCGATGCTCGCGACAATCCCGTAAGTGTACGGGCTCGATGGACCGAAGATTGCCGTCACACCCTCCTGCAGAAGCTCGCAAGCTGCAACACGTTAAAGCGTGTTACCTCGGCCAGCCCTCGGTCCGCGCAAATTGCATCTCGCAGAGTGCGCCATCTTGGGATTGGCTGCGCCACCGCGTAAATTGTTATTTGAGGGAACCTCGAAACGGCCGGTGGTCGGACGGTGTTTCGATAAATTTTGATTAGATTCGATTCCACAGTTCCTGAAATTCCTGTATCGAATTACGTACGATATCACGCTTTTTCGTTTTATCAGGGAGAGAGAGAGAGAGAGAGAGAGAGGGGCAAAACACGTGGTCCCGATTTCTTCGACGACGAAGGAAATGCCTTGGGATTTCGGAACGAAAAGTTAATCGATATCAGTTGTCGAGTTGGCGTAGAAGATACGACGTCGCCGAGACGTAATCTTATTACTCGGTCCAACTTGAAGGGGATGAAAAGGAAAGAAAGAAGAAAAGAAAACTTAATTGATCATTTCCGATCATTCGCGATGTATAATCGTTTAAACAATATCGGAGTTGCCATCTCGCGAGGCAAAAAGAGGCACAATTACGCTTTATTATCGTTGCATCTTCGCGATCTCTGTTCTCCAACTAATAGGATTTAACGTGAAATTTTTTCATGTCGAACTCGATCGAGTAAGTCGATGATACTCTTGTCGCGTTTCTTTCGCAAATTAATCAGCGGGGTGAAACGATATAAATTTCTCGTCGTCGGTCGGGTCGTATACTCGCCCCTTTAATTGGTTTAATTAGCAATTGGTTTAATTTGAACTTTCGATCGACTGAACGAACGGATTTCGTCTGGCGCGAAAAACGATTCTCGATAGCGGCAAACACCCCCCCCCCCTTTCCTCTATTTTAGAAGCCTTACAATCGGAACGATCGCAATAAAACGAAAATGATGAGTAACAAAGTCTAAACTACTGAAACTCTAGATCTAAGATATGCATTCTCTAAGTCGGAGTAAATCGATAAATGAAGCTGCTAAAAATTGCTGAAATTCGTTATAAAGTTCTGTTTATTAATGGTTATTGCTAGAGGAACGCGTTTAGTTGCAGTTCAATTTTTTTTTTCGTACGCCTCTAAATAAAACAGTAACAAAACATAAGCTAAGCTACTCGTGAATATTTCTCCAAATCTAGGACACACATTCACAGTAGATTGATAAATAAAGCTGCTCACAAATTTTTGAAATTCGTTACAAAGTTACTACTAGAAATACTCGTCTGGTTTGCAGTTTAAATTTTGACTTTCGCATACCTCTAAATAAAATAGTAATAAAATCTAAACTACTCTGAGTATTTCTCCAGATCTAGAATACATATTCAGAGTAAATCGATAAAATCGAAGCTACTAGAAATTTTTAATGTTCGTTGTGAAGGTCTTCTTTTGGTTATTACCAGAAAAACGCGTTTGGTCGCAGTTTAATCTTTTGGCTTTCGTACGTCTGTAAATAAAATAGACGTAGTGGCACGAAGGAAATTCTTATGAGCAATAGCTAGCGCGTGCATGCATATATGTGTGTGTGTGTGCGTGCGTGTGTTGGGTATTCATACGAACCAGCAGCGGCGGTCTTGAAGCTGTCGGTATTAACCTCCACCTGCTTTATGATGGGCTGCAGCTCGAATGCGGGCGCGACGTGCTCGAATCTCGTCTTATACACCGCCGTTCGGAACGCAGCCATGTGCTCCTCGTCGCCTGCATGAAAGATTGCGCCTGACAACAACAGAGAACGTGACGTATTATCCCGGCCATCTTATCGGTGCCATTACTCGCTGATTCTAAAGTTTTCTCCGAACGTTCTTGGTTTTTGATCAATCTTTACCGGATCCATTCCCATAGAAATGGCTCTTGCAACGATTGATTAATAATCTCCGAATGAAATCTGAATGATATCTGTTCGATATCTCTCCCGGAATAAGGACACATTGCGAACTTACTGGTCGAGTTTTCAGTCGGTCGGTGTCTCGTGTCTGGGAGATTTCACCAAATCTTATTTCATTCTTCAGAGAGGATTGCTTTACAAGCTTACAAGCGTAGTAGATTTTCGTTTCAATTATACAGAAAGTTTAAAAATGTTTAAAATTGAGAAAATTGAATTTCAGAAATTGAATTTCGCTGCTTGAGAAACAAAGCTGGCGAGCAGAAAGTTCGCTGCTCTCGGCGAATGTATATTTTTATAATTGGGCGAGACTGAAGGAGAGTAGCAGAGAGTAGAATAAGTTAACCGGAAGATGGAATTCTATTACGGTCGTATCGTAATTCCACGCCTCGGCAATCGAATTTCTAGTCTCGCGCCGGGCGTCTGACGATTACGAAGTTTTGAAGTAGGTGCGGCGAAACGTCGAAAACAATTCAATCAAGTGCAATCGGCTTGGACCAGCATGATCAATACGAAGTCGAAGAACAATCGAGCCGATTGTTCCCTGAATATTAATATTCCGCAGGAATAGCAGGACCGATATCCGCGCAATCGTTCGCAAGTTTCGATCGCGACGTTTCGTGCCGGAAGCGAAACAACATTCTCGAATAAAAATACAATCGAAGAATTATTCGTCTTACCTACTAGAGATCGACGAAAGTTAGAGAGAATTTAAACTTTAAATGGGTTAGTACTCTATTTGAAACGCGAATCGCGGAACTTTCTCGAAAAATGTTCTTAAAGACAGAACATAGAACATTGTAAAATTTCTCTGTCGGAGGGCGATCGATTTGTAGAATCGATATTCGTGGAAAATACTGACACTGAATACTATTCAATGAATAATACTTAAACGTCCTAAGATATCTGCTCAAAAGTGTTTCTAATTGTAAATGCAACACTTCTTTTTATAAAAAAAAAATTTATAAAAACAGATATTCTTTTTTACACGAAATATACAAGTTCGAAGGAGAATGTTTTTTAAAAAGATGAAAAGAATGTTTATTTCGGTCGTCTGCTTGTTTCTAAATCGTTTGTTTTTGACTCTGTCGAAACGTTGCGATCGATTTAGGTTACGTTTAGGCGGAAAACATCTCCATCGAAGAATCTCCTCCGATCGATTACGTTTTCAATGGAAAACAGGAAGTCGGGGCGGCGCGAGGTAACAAACAAACAGCAAGATCGAAACCACCAGGTACGATTTAACACGAATTAGCTATAGAGTAGTTCTGGCCGGATAGAATGAAACTTTTGTCTCTTTTATTGGCATTCGATCGCACGCTGTTGAATTTCCACCGGAAGAAAGCGATTTCACCGGCGAGAAAATTGTCCAATCCCGGTCGAGGCTTCTGCCTTCCGTCGCGCTCTCGGCCAATCTTTCGGCCGGTACGCTCGAGCGAGTTCGAAAGTCGTCGTTGTCGTCGTCGTCGGCTGAAACAACGTGTTACGAACGCTCGCGAAGGGGGAAAGTCGATCGTCTCTCCTCTCCTCGCCGGTGTTTCGTCGAATGAAAATTCGCCGGTGCCGCCACGAAACGATCCAGCGTGTCGGAATTTAATTAGAAACGTCGACATCCGGTTAGTTAGACGAGAGGGAGTCGGGGCACGTTTGCCTGACAACTGCAACTCGCCGTCGTCGAACGTAAATGCAAGCAGTTCGATTTTTCTCTGTTCTCTCTGGTTCTCTGTAGTTTCGGTTCGAATTACACGGAGAGACGGAAGAAGGTCTTTGTGACGTGTAAGAGTATTAAAGTCGTCGTACTTTTCGCGGAGCAAGTATTCGGCGCGAGATGATTTGCGACGATGATTTTTTTTTGAAATTTACCTACAATTTTTCTTTATTACCTGACGGTTTGTTCGATTTACCCTGTTTCAAATTTTCGCGTAAATGTCCAACACTTTCAAACGAGACTGTACCTAGCACAAGGTTTCTCACTTTTTCTTTTTTCTTTTTTCTTCGCGCGGTTTCATCCATCGACGAAGAGTATCGACAACAGGACAGCGTGCCGTCATTATCACGAGTCGATCCCTCGAAGCCTATCGGCGTTAATAACGAACCGGACGTTTAATGCATATTTTGCCATGCTAATTACACATTTGACACGTTGCTCGATTGTGCAAATACACACGCGCGCATGCAGCCTCGCGCATATAGTGCACGGAATGGTATAGGCTTGGCAAACGGGGGGGATCTCGACATCGGTCATGAAGATAATTTCAATCATTCAGCCAACATTGGGATTATGCGGCGAACCCATCAGCCAGTGGTCAAACCTGACTGACTGGCAGTCCGCTGCATGTCGCGTTTCATATCGATACTTAGGCACTGGCTGCATAATCTCCGGCAAACCGTGGTGATTCGACGCCCTATGGCTTGGATTACGGCTGACAATAATGGCACCCGATTGTCATGAAATCAATAAGCGAACGCTTGTTGTCCGCCGATAGTTTCGACACTATCTCTCCGTTACCAGAAGAATCGTTAAGGCCCGATTCCGAGGCAGAGGGTGGCTCGAGGAAGAGTCAGTCGAGATCGAGGATACTTCGATGGTGGGTAATGCGGCCATTTATATGCGGCGAATAATCCGGTCGGAATTCGTAAAAATTGTAACGATCGCGATAGATGGGACGATGGAACGCGCGCGGCGATAAATCGCAATGAAAATGATTTTCGGTTACCAGCCAATCCATTTTACGTAAAAATGTGTAGGATAATGGTCGAGAAAGAGAGAGAGAGAGTAAGATGATCCCTATGATCGGTCGATCTTTATCGTGCGTTATCGCGTGCAAATAAAAATTGCGATCCCCGTCTTGCAACGTCTTGAAGCAATCTCGCGCTTTTTTTCTTCCTCGTCGCTTCAACTTATCCGCTTCGCTCGCTGCGCGTTCCTCCACGCTCCTCTCTCGTTTAACATGCATGGGAATTTCTACGATGAATGTTGATATTCAAAACAGGGCGACGCGTTCTTTGTTCTTTCGTTTTTTGGCGATGCCACGGTACCTGGGCTTAGACTCGGTGGTTTCCTGGTTTCGAGATTGAAGGCGTTGCGCGAAGCATGACGAATTGAAAGCCTTGGCCACAATCTGTCTCAGTTTTTGCCGGGTCACAACGTTGCTGCCGAGTCGCGTCACCGGCACCGCTACGTTCGTTCAACGACATCGAATAACTTGGGCGAATCAACGGCACGTGATTATGCTTCTGCGTTTAACGAACTGCACGTGTTAGAATGTGAAAACATTCTAGTTTATTCTAGCTTTTTTTTCTTTGGACATTCTTTGACATTCTCTTTCTCTTTAACTCCTTTGGCTCACACTTCGATACGTACCGCGTTCGTCAGCGTGCATTTCTTAGAAAATATATTGAAATAATCATATTGAATATAATCACAAGTATATTGAAAATAAATAGTATATTGAATAATCATTACACCGGTATTATTTATTTATTCGTATTTTGTATTGAATTGTTACTGCGCATACTGAAAATTTAAAAACAGCAACTTTAAGCTTTATTTCATAGTGCTGTCTAAAGTGTAGTACGATACGAAGCATGGGTCAATACATAATCCTACGTCACATTTTCTTACATTTGTGCCTTTTTCTGATTAATTTATTACCATGATTTTTCACTTGAACGTTTAGTTAAGTTAAATGAAATAATCACATTTATAAAATATGAAAATAATATATAAATAACATATGACTAACGGAATGTGTTATTGTTGTTGTTGTTGTTGTTGAATTAGAATTCAGTTACGTCTGATCCAATATTTTTTTTTTTGGTTGCAATTATTGTCAATAAGATTTGCCAGACGCCTATAATCGCTAAGGGGTTAATGTTTATTGGATCAAGACTGAGAAGCAGCCGCGTAGGTCAAGAGAGTCGCTGACCCTCTATCGATCGTACTATCGATGCTTTAATTTCACCCTGTTTCTAGATGACCTACGGCAGAACAATCAAACGGCCCTGTACTTTCAATGTGATTGGCCAGATCGAACCAGCCTGTGTTCTAACAACACAAGCTCGCGGGCGGTCTGACCGAGCGTCAGAATCATCAAAATGAGTTTCACCAAGCGAACATCGACACAAGGAATCTGTAGAAATTGCGCCAAGTAGTCATCAATCAAGTAAAGAAGCTCGGTCAGATAGATTAAGGGAACAAAATCGATCGCAAGACTAGTCTATATAGTCCAATGAAAAAAATAAATTTCATTTCGTCAAGTTCAAGTTCGACTGTACAAGTAGTACAGTCACGAGTAATCGTGAGCAGCACGTTTGCAAGAAAGAGACGCGAGTGAATAAAATTCGATCTCGAGAATTGAAAGCGAAGTTTTTTACCAGGATGGTCGAGGCGAGGATGAGATATTTCGAAGGCTGTTGCCATCAGTGAAGCCAGCAGACCTTCGAATTTTGCTGGTGAGTGCGATTAACTGTCCGAACGAATCAATTAACGTTCATTCACGCCGGCAGGTTGGAAACCTGCAGCGACCAAAGTATGGAGGGAAGTATGGAGGCTGCTCGCAAATTCAGCTGCTCGTATTTCGAGCCGACACCGCGCCACCAGGATTGATTTAAACGCAGCCGCGGCATTGCACGCGGTGGAAGGGACGGCCACCGCGTGGCCAACCGGGATAAATCCCGGTTCTCGTCGATTCTCGGAACAGTCGCGACCGACACCAAGCCGCTTACCGGCTCTGCGACAAACGTGAACTTACCGGAGTCTTACCACGTCCCGGAAATTGCCCCCCAGCGGCTGTGGTCGACCAGGGAACAAGCAACGCTCCAGCTCCAGCTCCAGCGAGTCGTAATTGTAGCCGTGCCGTTCGCCAGATAACGCACACCGAACAAATATACACCCGTCCCTCCATTTACACTTTTCTCACAGGGCGAGTCTCCCTTCACGCGGTTCGATTACAACGCTTTATAACGCTGTTTACGCGTAATTTCCGATAAGCATCGAATCGTTTTTTAAGTGTTAGATCTCTCTAAGTTTCCGTTTATATCGCGAGTCAATAGATTTAATCGTTTTAAATTATCTTCCATGTGATGTTTATATCACGATAAAAATTCCGATTTATTTTCAATAAATTTCGTTGTTTCTTTTTCTTTTTTTTTTTTTTTTTTTTTTTTTTTGAAAGAGTACTGTATATGAGTGGCAGAGAATGTGGAGAATGATTTGGGTGGCTATACCACGCGTCAGCGTGTAATAAAATCGTCTCGTTACCCTGGTTGCGGGGACGAGTCGAACCAAATTTCTACTAGAGTAATTAGGTAACTATACCTTTCTACTTGTCAGAGTTCGTTCACGGGTTCTACTTGATAAGACTGCGTGTTTGTTAAATAATGTATGTAAGTAGTAAGTTCTCGATAATTCGCAGTCCCTTCTTCCTCGCAGTGCCTAACGGAATGCACTGTCGACCAGAAGCCAAGATTTTCTTTCCTTCTTTTTCTTTCTTCTTCTTCTTTCTTTTTTATACGCGGCCAGAAAATTTATAGGCGCGGTTGTAGACACTGATACGAACGTTCAACGAGCATTTTCAACGAGATTCAAAGAAATGTTGCTGCCGAATATCGGCAAATTTGATACGAAAACTTGGCAAAGGATAAGCTTGAAAACGAATCATTCGAAAAAAATTCATATTAACGATGAAGATGAAGTCGAATTTACGCGCAGTTGTAGACACAGATCCGAATGTTCAACGAGCTTTGAAATTTCAACAAGATTCGAAAGATAAGTTTGGAAAACGTATCATTCGAAAAAATTAACATCAACGATGGAAAGTAGAGTTGAACTTCCAAATATTTTAAGCGACGAGGGCAATGAGTTTTTGTGACAATTGAAAAGAGAAAAGATTGATTGCTTTGAATTACAGTAGCGGTAGTGACGCCGAATAAAATCTACTTTTGTTTTCTGAAATGTCATTATTATTATTATTATGTTGTTATTCCCCTTTTGGCACGATAATTTGCAGAATTAAGTGGGAATGCATTAAATGGGAATTTTGGCACGATAATTTGCAGAATTAAGTGAGAATGCATTAAATGGGAATTACTATAATCTGTTCGCAGATAGAACATGTTCGTGGGCAGATGGTTTTCAATTCCACCAACAAAGTAGTCTTAATTTATCAACAGAGATAGTATTAGTCTTCATCGTCGATAAAGAACAATAGTTTTCCGTATATCGAAAGTATAACATCGAAATGGAATTTATCACAGCGATAGATTCAGACAAGAGCGGACTCACAGTGTGCGGTTCACTGCAATCAAAGTTACATGGGAAAATCGCTTCGTACTAAAATAAATCCATAATTTTATATATTTGTTTAAATTTCTTTTTCTTCTACAGATTTCTACAACATAATGAAGAGATCATGCTTGAACTTGAATTTAATTTAAAATTAATAAAATTAGTTGTTTCTTATACTTTGATGTTTTATTAAAAAAAAAAAAAAAAAAGAAAAAAGAAAAACATTTTGGCCCAGCCTAATGTAATTTATTGAATATTATTAAATATCTGTTAAGTCAAACTTCGTTCGACCGTACAACTGGCACAGCCACGAGTCTGAGTTCATAATTTTCGAAACGACCAATCTCTTTCGAGATTCTTTATCGCGTTGGAAACTTCCTTTTTGTTTCTTGCTCTCATGGCAAGCACGACGAAAGCGTTAGTTTTTAATTAACATCGTTTGTCCGTACCTTCTCGAGGTTGCGAATCTTCCCGTTCGTAAATAATTATAAGTTGTAACGCGGTTTGCAACTCGTTAGCGGGATTCCCTCGGATGGAATATCGATGTTTCGCGCTTGATAATCGGCGAAAGCCGGAACGTGCGAAACGTTACGCACAGACCCGGAGAGAAATTTCTCTCTCACCGAGATCCTCCCTTTCTTATTTTTTTTTCTTTCGACGGCTGCAATCGTCGATCAAGAATACCCGCATTCTTCTGCCCTGTCCCGTTCCACCGTCGATGAAAATGCTCGAACAATGCTCGAGGAAATGATTGCGAATAATTTACCGGCATTCACCTGTTTGACAGAGTGAATCGAGTTCACTGCAGCCCAAAGACCATCCCCAAGATGGAAAAATCTCGTGTTCCGAATGGTACCATTTTTTACGTATTCGCTTCGCGTTGAATTTCGATTTCGATGGATATCGCTCGGTCTTTTCATCTCCCGCTCTCTTTTATCTCACACAGCCTCTTCACCTTAATTCCATTTACGATCGATCTAGAGCCGTGAATTCGACGGACTTCAACCTCGGATGAATCGGCCACGGTTTCTCGAATATTTTCATTACGTAGGAGCCGTAGAAGCTTCACCGCGAATAATTCGATCTCGTCGAAGCCAATTGACCGAAACTATCAAACGATTCGTACGGTCGAACAATCACGTGTGAATAACACACGAGAGTTAATGATATGCATACGTGAGATTTCCTCCGAAACGCGAAAGCGCGAGTTTAATTAAAATCCGCGTTCTTTTTCCATCGCTGATATCTGATATCGACGTTTAATAATCGCTATAAATGAATTTACGAGTTACGCGGACGGAAAATGTCGATTTGTTGATCGTTGCCTCGCGCGTATTCTCGATGTATCGAAGCGAGATGTTTTCACCAAATTAATATCCGTCGGAACGATTGACGATTTTAGCTTCTTCGGTGCGTTGTTGGCCAAAACCGAGAACCCAGCAAATATTTCACGCAACGCGATTATGAATTTCGTACGAAATTCGAGCTGTGTTTTATCGTTAAATCGCTAGGCTTTTTCATTTAAACGATATACGTCAAATTTCAGCTTTAAACGACGAACGTTTCTTTTCCATGCGATGCAAATGCAATTCTGTCTGGTGATTTCACAGCTTTCGTACGCCGTAAACGTTCTGCGTTCTCGATTTGTCGAACGCAGATGAAACGAGGATGCTGAAAAATATTTGGAATCTCGACGAACCTGATACATCCGTATCGCGGCTGCACGCTCTTCCTCTCTCTCTCTCTCTCTCTCTCTCTCGATTTTACGTTAGACATCGAAACGGGATGGAAATCCTTTTGATTAAACACCGGCAGGGGAGAGAGATTTGCGGAGGCGAAGTGATTCTCGCGGAACAAAGGGAGAACAATGGTGGTAACCACAATATCCTCCGGGGCAAACGTGAATTTCATTCGCATAAGCTGCGTTTTGCACCCGCGCGAAACGAGCCGCGGCGCGAAACTTTTCGATTGGAAAGGCAGAGGCGATCTCAGGCGCCGCTCCGCGCCACCGTAATCGAAAACCGAGCGACGGCGACCTGATCGATCGATCTCTGTGCCTTTTGTCTTCGATTCACTTTTTTACGGCAGAACTTTCGTCTCCCTTTCCCATCGTTTCCCTTTCCCATGATAAAGTAGGGTCCAGCGATGCGACGGTCGCGATATTGAAAATCGATGCTGCGAGGCGTGTTCCGCCGCCGGTGAGATCCAACGGAGGATGGAATCTCGATCGATGCGCTCGTCTAGATCTGGTCCCGTGCTCAACAGGTCTTGCTCAGGGAAAATTATCCTTCCGGTGTCGGTCTCCGAAGGATTTCTTTTGTCTTTGTTCTTATATTTGTAAGCAAGAGCGAGAATCGGAAATCTGCTTCTTTCAAACACTAAACGTAAAATTTCAAGGTCATGTCCTTTACATGTGTGAGCGTATTTTTTCACCAGCTACACGATGTATATAATAATAATAAGAAAAATACATAGTTATATTAATAAATCCTCGGAAAAAATATCCTTATCAGTAACTGGCTTTTTGGATAGCATTCATGTTAGGCAAAAAGTATCATTACAATTCGAAAAGATATTTAGGTAGCTGTATACCAAGGGAACATATCGAAGTTTTCAATCACCGATTTCGATGAAATTTGGCATAAATGTATTTTTAAAAACAATATTTGACACGTATTTTTTTTTCTTCTTTTACCGGCAATCGTCAATGTTGAAGCTGAAGAAAAACTACCCTCGGTCCTGAAGATATTTCGTCAAATATCTCGAAAATGATTGAATAAACAATTGTTGCGTGCCATTAAACGAAACGGAAGTTTTTCCAAATAAGTGTCAGAACGTCACGTACTCTAAACACATCATGAACGATTCATCCTGAGAGCAGAGGTTTCAAGCTTCGAGATTCGAGTTGTACGATCTCTCTTCACGAAATCACAACGATCCAAACGGTCGATAATTCTACGCGCGCTGCAAATTTCGCGTTTCGAAACCCTCGAACGAGCGATCGTACCCTTTACATTTGCTGTTGCCTCGGGGTTATTTTCCTCGTATAGTGTGTATTCACGCAGCGAGGCCATTCGAAACCGTGTAATCTCGTTTCAAGAAAATGCGCGATCGCGCCTCGCTGCTTTTCGCGAAGCGGGACAGAAAGAGTGCGGGACAGAAATGCGAAAGAAACTTCGTTCTGCCGTTCGAAACGAAGCAACGAATTGTTCGTCAAATCTATCTGTTTCGCACAGAAACACAAGATTCTCTTCTCGCTTCTCTTCTCTCTCCGTTACAATGATTCATCGAGCAACCGAAAGGGCGAGTCGATGCTTTCCGATTCTCTTTCCCCGCAAGGTTAGAATTTCAATACAGCGAGACTGCGCGGCTGGCGTACTTACGAAAATGATCAAACATTTCATTTCTTCCTATTTTTTCTCATTTTTTTCTTTGTTTGTTCTCGTTGATTAAGGGGAATGTTCACCCCGCGAGCGTGATAGAAAAAAAGGCAAGACGTTTGTAACGCGAGCGTAATAAATAGATGGCGGACGGCGCGGCGAACCACGAAACGAAATCACGCGCTTTTTTGTCTATTCTGCCGATTCCCGTTTGATACGTAACGGAAACACGCGGACGGTTCTTGGTGTCACGGTTGACACAGGTCCCGGCCTGTTTTTCCATTCGCGGAACAATATTATTCCGTGCGGAGTAGCGTCTCGAAAAATCGAATAATCAATATCTACAGCGCCGTGATTCGCGCCGTCTCTGTCATGGAAATGAACCGGGGTCCGACGTGTGCACGTGTTTGCACTTCCGGTGACTACGGTGACCATCGTTGAATAGATAAAATATATTTGTAGCTGGCGTCCGGTCTGCGGTTCGAAACGCGCGTCCCTCTTCCCCCTTGCTTCTAACTTTCACTAAGCGAAAAACTGGGTTTAATTGCGAGATTTTTCCCAAAGGCGAAAATTCGCTTCCGATTCGATCGAATTGCAAGTTGAAATATTTGCTACGCGGATGGGAATGACGAGAACGGTGTTTCACGGCAAACGGTCTTCGATAGGGGGGGAAAAAAAGTTTCCTCCAATGTCACGACAGTGTCGACTCGCGTATATGAGGAAAAGTGACAAGCCATTAAAAGGATCAAGCTTCAGGCTCGAGTGGAAGAAAAACTTTGGTAGAAGAAGGCTGCCGGTCGAGAGTTCGCGCGATTCGAGAGTGGCGATGAAGTTCCGTGGGAGCAACGATACTAATTCGCACGTGTCGTCATATTTCATCAACGTCTTAATGAAAAGGTGGGAAGCCCTACCCACTACTGGCTGGCGCTGGATTTTTATTTCTCTTTCTCGAGAGTGGCACTTTCGCAACGAAACGAAACGCGACGCGAAATAATTCAGCAGGTTCTCCACGTGTGAGAACCGGTTACGGTTATTTGCAAAGGATTCTAGCGTTCTGTGCAAACATCTGAAGATTACAGAGGGGTTGGTAGGAGTTTACAAAGGCGTAAAGCGGGTCAAAGGATGCGAGTCTTTTGTTACCTCCTGATAAATAATCTACGACCTGGGTTAATAACTTACCGAGCCGGCGAGTTTACGAGTTTGCATTAAATTGGAAGTGAGTCGCTTCCTGGAAGAACGGAGAAAGAGAGAGAGGGAGAGAGAGAGAGAGAGAGAGAGTTAAAGACAACCTTTACGGCGCAGTCTTTCTTTTCAGTTCGTACAGCTCCCTGGCGATAGTGGGAACTAAACGAAAGTTCCCTAAGAAAATTGTCTCACGTGGCCGCACGGTTGGCAGATCCGGTCGAAGAAATTGAGAATAAGGGAGACGCCTTTGGCTGTCGTTACTGGCGTTGACTTACGCTACTTTCAACTTCCCGACGAAACACCGTGCCGTGCCACGTCGTCCCTTTGCTCCAACTGTTAATTCAACGTTTACATACATACATACATACATACATATATACATACATACATACATACATACATACATACATACATACATACATACATACATACATACATACATACATACATACATACATACATACATACATACATACATACATACATAGATACGGTCTGTACGTATGAATCTCCATGTTTCTACAAACTGATCAATTATTAACGGGGGGATAACATCCAAGGACTAACTCGGAACTTCTTCGTAAAATTTTACGGCAGAATTCGCGTGTTGAAACTAAACTTCAGCTATTATACGAACTCGATTCTCGGCCCAACGTGCTTGTCGTCTCCATTCCACGCTCGAGAATTGTTCGTGCTTGTACGGGCTGTTTAATAATTGCCAAGCTTAACCGTTCGTACGTCGGAGAATAACTCGAGAGAATATCGCAGAATATTCGCCTGCTATCTCGACGATTTCTCCATTATGTTTCGAGTTGGTAGAAAAATTACTTTACGGCGAGGATAAAGATATTTCTAAAAAAAAAAGAGAAAAAAGTATTTAATTTTGTCTTAGAAAACATCGATATCCTTGCTCGAATTCGAGCAAAACTGTCGTAAATTATTCATTTATTAATTATTTATTTTTCGAACCAGTGAGGTAATTAATTCTGCTCTGAATTTTCTCACGCGTGTTCACTCCGTCGCTCGGAGATCCAATGGATTCGCAGAAGCAATTTCCGAAAGAAAGGAAAAAGAAAGAAAACGAAATAAAAGAAGAAGAAAAAAGAAAACGCGATCGACGTGCAAACGTACGGAAGCGCTGTGACGTAATTCGAATCGGGGATAGTTGCAAGGTTTGCTTAGTTTAACTCGGTCAAATCGTGGGAAAGTTAGTTTCCGCGGGACACTAGTTGAACCGTGGTCTCGTCCGTTGGACGGAGAATCAGGCAAGCAAAGCCCCTGAATGCGAACGTTATTGCTCGAGAAGCGCGTAGCGCCTCATAACGGTGTAATTGTTTGGGAACGGAAATTATGAAAATTACCGCCGCCATATCCGAGTTTTCCGCAAATTTCAGCGATTTTCAGTGGAAAACTTTCGACTCACGGCCCGATAAGACGGTGCTATTCGATCGCTGCTTTATATTTCACTTTATATAGTTTCCGCGAAAATCCACTTACGTCGTTGAGATTTGCCAACTGTCGGAGATACGAGACATTTCAAACATGCATTTCGGCGCTGAGAACGCTTTTAAAGTCGTTTCGTCGCGCGAAGATTAACGCGATCGTCAGTTCTCATTTACGAGCAACAGACTCGTAAACTTTGCTTTTCGCCTGGCGTTGGCGAATGTTTATCCGCTTTTCGCGAAAAAACACCGCGATTATTCCGAATGAAACGAGACCTCGGCTCGGAAAATTTGTATATATGCTCCCTCGTCGATCTCGACGATATTTTTACGACGAAAGCCGCAGCCGCAGGAATAACAGACGGCGTAATTAGATCGGTGGCCGTGTGTAATCGTTGGTTCATTACGCGTCCGGATAAGCGACGTGCCGGTCGCTTCCTTCTTCCAACCCTCCCTTCCCCTCCTCCTCCCCCCTCCCCTTTGAGCTCTCTGAGTTCTCTGTTTCGCTAAGCTGTTATCCGTGAGCGCAGATTACACCGAGCGAGTTTCCAAGTCGCGGCAGAATCTAATCGAGAGCCAAGGCAGAGTTAACGCCAGACGAGAGAGGGTTCAATCGACCGCTAGTTTGACGGAACATCGGACTGACGCTTGTCTCGCCGCGACGACGACGACGAGAGACGACATCACTGCCGACAAAGGGCGGAAGACCCTTTCGGATAACGAGAACCGCGGGAGATAATGATTGCTCCGAGGGAGTTTGTTGTTTCGTAACGAACCAGTGATTAACCCTCTGCCCGCTCTGTGTGCGGGTCACTTCCTTGATAAATAAGTAATAAGCGGGGGAGTACACCACCTGTCGTGTCTGCGCCAGAGGCAGGTGTTTCGTCAGTTCACGAAACGACTTGCTCGAGACTTCAACACTTCAATAAACAAATGAAACGAACTGATTCGTTCGACTTTCATCGACTTTAACTTCATTGAGATTGAATTCATCAGTGCAAAACCTGTGTGAATTCTCGCGAAGGTTGCGGAATTTGTTCAAATTTACGAATGTCGACACTTGTTTCAGTCTCAGATCGTCTGCATTGTGGGGGGGGGGGGCGAAGAAAGATTAAATCCACGTGGTTTGTAATAAATAGTTTAGTAATATTTAAGTAACTAAGGAAAGCTGAACAAGCTTTCGAAGACAAAGAGACACTACCGACGCATAACATTAGTAGCAATTAAAGTAGGAATTAAAGTGCAAGGTAGAAAAAGAAGTTCATAATACCACAATAAAGAACGCGAGCTTCTATTAATATATTTCATTAAAAGTTACTCGAATATCAAAGAGTATACTGTTGCAAACATATACAAATTCCCATAGGAAATTATGAATTGGTCATTTTGGTCATTTTGATAGTTCCAATTTTAAGTTCTTTCTACCTAAAATCTCAAGTTCTCCTTAAAATCTCTGTGTTCATACACACTTTACACCCTCTTAGACACACAATCATATTTTACGTCCTAAGACTAGAGCGACTGGACAAACAATTCCAAATCTTCCGTCCTTTTCGCAGTTGCTTTGCTCTTACATATATTATACTTACACGACCTGGGGATCGTGTGGATTACGAATTCCTCAAATACCTCGAATACCGCGAGTTGCAAATGGCACGTGTCGGAATTATAAACAGAGGAAATCGTTCGTATCGGGATTCGCCAGTCGCCAGAACTCTCCTCTAAGATGCGGTCGCGTCTGAATCTCTCTAAAGCTTGGGGTTAAGTTCTGCAGCGTCTTTCATTGACCATGGGGTCTATAGCTTTATCTGGGGAAGTTTGTTTCGCTGTAATTTCGCTTCCCTCGACGGCGTTCAATTTTAACAAACCAAAAGGCTGAGATGATTACGAACGTACACGTCTCGTTCCCTGGCGAAGCATTTTCTTTCTTTCTTTCTTTTTCTTTCTTTTTTCGTTATTAATACGTGAATGGAATGTTCGTTCGACGAGAAGAATTAAAGGAAAAGCAGAACGAACTGGAGAGACAGAATTATTGTGTTTCAGGAGGGGGGAGGGATGAGAATCTGGGCGAATTAAGATGGAAGGTTGTTAGTTATTACATCTTGTTGCCTATGTTTTAATTGAAATTTTTTTCAATGGTCGCGCGAATGGGCGAACAAACGAGCGCGTTGACGGCAGCGTCGCGTATAAATTTTATTGAAATCCATTCAGACAAAAGTGAATTGTTTCGCGTACACCGTGGAGGAGGGTGTCGAGGAGGGGCGGACAAATAAATCGCCCGGTAATAGACGAGGCGGCACTTGTTGCTTGCAAAAGGCATTTAATAAAAGTTTATCAAAACATTCTCGTTACATCCTTCCTATCTCCGAGCGAGTTCCCGTCTCCCATTAAAT
Organism: Tetragonula carbonaria; assembly: GCA_032399595.1. Lineage (NCBI taxonomy): Eukaryota > Metazoa > Arthropoda > Insecta > Hymenoptera > Apidae > Tetragonula > Tetragonula carbonaria. The sequence continues at coordinate 11,230,637 of JAUCRC010000012.1, read as the reverse complement.
TTACCAATTATATCCCGCTACGTATTAATTTATACGTCGTCAGTTTCGTATTTAATATTCGACTCGCGTTTCAGTTCCACTCCCTCGCAAAGCCTACGTTTACATAACGTCGGAAGACAGTTTCCAGAAGAGAGCATCGATGCTTGTATGTATTTCGAAACACAGTTCTTTCGCGCCACAGATGTGTCTGTAATCGAAAATCGCGAGATTATAAAATCGTACTTGAAATTTCTTCTTCTTTTTCCCATTCGAAAATTCGACAAAACTGATTCTCGTAAAACTGATCTCGAACTCGTAAAAGCTTCGATGGAAGGGAAGCTGGGCTGCAAGAAAGGGAAGAAAGAGCAGGAAAGGGATAAAGGGAGAAAGGATGCTCGCCTGAGATCTCGCTAATGGCCTCATCGGTAAGACTTTGCAAGGGGATCCTTACACGCTATGACGGAAGCTCGAGTCAAGAACGTATTTGCATGGACAGAACGGTTAGACTTTCGGAGAAATTTGCCGAGGCGATTTATCCGCGGATTTTTACGCGTTTACACAAACGAGCGTTAACTGTTAGCAGCGTTAACTGTTAGCAGCGTCACTCTTGTTAATGTCTCACGCGGAAACACACGCAAACATAAACACATACACATACACAGAGACGGACGTTGGCCCCGATGACATTCGAACGGCCATGAGCCGCGAGTATTCAACTGCTAACGACCCGACTCGTCCCAAGTCCTCGTCGTCTATATTGTCGGCCGGTGGCAAATAAAATTTGCATAAGACTGTTAATAGCGGCGGATAATGGCGCAGGACGGCTGAAAGCGTCGCCGTGGCCAACGAAGTGAAACCGGGCCGAAGTGTCGCGGCGCATTAAGCCGGAGTTGCGTCTGTAAAAGGGCTACTTTAAGGTCTTAACGGCGGATTCTTGTTGCCTTTCACGGGATTCCACCACCATTCCCCGGGCTTGCGGATGAAAAACAAAATAAAGCTACGCCCTATCCCCGGATCGTCGGATCGATGCTACAACCCAATCGGCTGGAACTTTTTCGCCTGCTGTTCACCGACGAACAAAAGAAGCTCGCTCGTACGTGTATAATTGTAGATTGAATTTTAACGTAGCAACGTCTTTGTTGTTCGTCGGCCTTTGAGATTCTTGGAATTCTACATTTCCGTTACCTCGTTTGTTCAGCTCGAAGAAATAAACGAACGAGTCCACGAACGCGTATACGTCTTGTTCAACTTCGGGACTGCGACAGTAGATTAAATGGATGATCAAGAACTCGTCCGAACCGAACGATCGAAATAATCTCGTTGCTCGTAGTGTATTGATTCGTCAGAATCACAGTTAATTCGCATTGTCGGTAATGTCGTGACTTTTTCGAGCCAACGAAAAACGAAACGAATCGCGAAAGTTACATAACAAGTCAATTAAACGTTCATTAGCATGACGTTTCGCATTTACGATTCAGCACGAAGCAGAAGAATTTCCGTATAACAATAGTAATCGCCGACGCTGGGAATTACCGCTGGGAGATTTACGCGCTGTGGTTGCACACACCGCGATGATTTTATCCGGGCGTGCAACGTTTTGGAAACACTTAGTCGTTCCCAATTGCCAATTTGTCATGCAATTTGCCCGCGAGGAAAATTTTGCTCGCCGCGAACGCGTTTCAACGTTTCAACCGGCCTCTTTATGGAGTATTCCGGCCCGTCAACGAAAAACCGTGAAACGTTATCGCCGCGAGAGATAATATAATCTCGGCATTAGTACTCGCCGCGCACCATTTAATGCGCCATCAATTAAAACGGCATTAACAATGGCGCAAATTGTAAAACATGGATGGTTATTATCCGGGATAGTTGCACGACGGAGGCGATATAATCATCCCCCGTGGCCGCTCTATTTACAACTTCGTTAAAATTCAACGGCAATCGAGTCTCGTTGCGAGCCTCGAGCGAGTGTCCATCTTGAATCTTTAATGGGAAGACAAGCGACAGGGAAAAGGACACCAAGGCTGGCTGTGCGCGCGTCCGTTTGCGAAAATTTCTCGTGAATTTTTACGAGCGTCCCTTCAAAGAGACGCTCGCTCTTCGCGAGGAACGAAGTCTCTTACTCCGTTGCAACGGTAACAGCTCCGGAGATGGAACTAGCGATGGGGCCAAGTCTGTCGAGAGTAGGAGTTCAAATTCAACTCCGAATTTTCGAACGCTCCTCGAGCAAACGTGCCTCGACAAAAGCAAACTTCCACACGCTACTAACGTACTTCCATATATTACCTAGTTTGGCAACTATCGGGATACTTTTGTCAGGACAGTCGCGAAGCGTCAAAGCGGTCGTCGCAATAGATGCAACGCAAGTTGCCTCGACTCTCGGAGAAAAAGAATTTTGATTCACGGAGCAAACGTTGTTGTTCAACTGAGAGCAGCGAAATATTAGCAATCAATTTTTATTACAGAGCTCGTCGTTAGTTCCCCATCGATCGATACAAGCGAGAGGACGTTTCTCTTTATTACCCTGTTAGCTAATTATTGCGAAGAATTTAAAATTTCCTCTCGTTGCAGTAATATGGCGGACTTTATACCTCCTGAGAGTCGTATTCGTAATTACATACTTTTTTTTATTTTCAGCCGGGATTTAGTGCAACAGAGACAACAAGAAACGAAATTTGTGACACCTCATGGGGATGTGTCGAAGGTCAACAAATGTCAGCGTTAATTCAGGGGATTTTCTGCTGATCGATCAATTAAATTTGACGATGACGTCTTAAAATCTGTAGTGGAGTCTGAACCAAGGTTTAGTGTACAGGCCTGAATTATCAAGAGGCCTCGAGTTCACTTGGTCTAATTGTACAAAGGCATGTGGGTTCCAAGGCCAACAAAGATCTTCGACGAACAGTTTGCACTTCATTGCTCACCAGACTTCTATCCAGGATCGTTATCGGGGGCGAGAAATGAATCTTCTGTGACAAGCTAAGGCGTTTCAAACAAGCCAGACACCAAAACCACTCTTATTCCTGAGAAAGGATAAATTTATCGTGTGTTTGGTGGGATCGTAGTGGTATAGTTCACTTTGAGTTATCGAAATTTGGAGACTTTGCCAACAATTGTGCATTCCAAATTAGAGAAAATTGTTAGCAGTTTTAGTCAACTTTGTCGGAGAAGTAATACTCCAGCAAATGGAAAATAATTGATTACTTATGGATACTCTAATATCATCGTTTTCTGGCAGACAGAAAAGCGTTTAAATACTTTGCTTTCCAAAATGAAGAAAAATTAGTATAATCTCGTAATCCCGTAACAGTAGATGTTTCATTAGCGGAACGTTGTCGCGGCATCGAACGCTGCACTAAACGTAAGCTTTTAAAGCGATCGTAATCTCGATTATCACTTCAAAAACTGCGTTGTTGAAATAATCCTTCGACTTCTTCGTGAACGATCGAACGAAACGGCGTTCAAACTCAAACGGGGGGGGGGGGGGAAGAAAGGAAAAAAGAAAAATGTCCAACCGTTTGGCCAAGAGATTTTGAAATCGCGTCGTTTTATCTTCGACGGTGTCGTTTGTATTATTTTTTTTCTATCTTTCGCTATCCTTTCCCGTTTCTGTCCTTACCGCGTTAAACGCAGCTCCCGACTAACCATCGAGACACGAGAATTTTTAAATACCCTCCTCGCGTGGAAATGTTAAGCAGAAAGCTTTTAAATGCTGAAAAACTTCAAACTTATTTACCTACTTTTTCTTCCTTTTGTTTTTTTTTTTTTTTTTTTTTTTTGGACAACCGTAGCAACGAGGATTAAACGAGGCTTTGGACGAGATTTCTTTCTGTACCGAAAGCCAAAAAAGCATCGAGGGAAGAGAAAAACAGTGAAATATAAAGCTACCTCGGAGTCTTGAAATAACCCCGAGGAGAGGCAAGAGAGGGGGAGGGGGAGAGCATCCTCATTATCTCATGACGGACCGTTTTCTTCCTTCCCTCAGTTCCATTCATCGATTCGCTTCGCGCTTAAAACGTTCAACGAATGAATGAAAGAAATCGTACGCACAAAAGGAAGAATCACCAAGCCAAAAAAAAAGAGAAGAGAGAGAGAGAGAGAGAGAGAAAACAAAAAAAAAAGGAAAAAGAGAAAAGAAGAATCAGCTTTGTTTTGCCTGCGGCAATTAAATACCCGCAGTGAAACTTCGACAGCTTTTGTACCTCGAATTTTTATTGCTCGCCTATCAACGTGTTCAACGAACGTCTGTTATCCGATGCCAGCCAGGCTCTCTTTTTGCCCGGTGATATTGTACGTCCGGCAAAGCGGTTCGGGTTTAAAGAGGCGAATTATTTTCGCCGATCGCGAGGCTGGATCAAAGGGGAGGGCTTCGGATAGTCGCTGCACCAGCGACTGAGAAATGAAGCGCTGCTAAAACGAAACGAGCATGCACTCGTCAAAGGCTCGTCTTCGAGGAATGAAACGTGTAACTGATTCGTTCAATGAAAGAAAAACTATACTGTTAATGACGCGTCTCGAACGTGAAGTTCAATGTTGTACGATGGCAAAACGAAAACGAGAGGCTTCGATCAGAGCGATCAAAGCGATATTTGATCAAAGCTCGTTCTACAAAATTAATCGAAACGAATGCTCGCGTCGTTTGGCGAAGGAAGTTTCGCGAAATGTTCACGTCCCGGTCGGGTTGAACCGTGATGTTAAACGTTGCTCTGCCGCGAGTAGGAAACGCAGGCTGTCTCTGGCGACGTTTTCAACGTCCGCGAGAAAGGATCCGCTGGTCGCTGGATCCACTCTGGTGGCTGATCTTCGTCCATCGGACGAAACTGCCACGGTGAATACCGTTTTTAAAACTCGGTTATTTCTCCGGGGCTCGTTTAATTTCATTCGTTGATGAATTCCTCCGCCGCTTCCCTGACGGAGACTCCTTTGACGCGGTCCGGCAAAGCTCCCCTTCTCTCAGGTTGGAAAAAAATATTTCCTTTTCAGGCGGCTACTTCGTTTAAAACTTTCAACCGTTGGAAAATCGGACCAACGATTCAATTGACCCCGCGAATCCTCGAGTTAATGTTTTCTCACGGTATTATTTTCTTGCATCTCTCTTCCATCCGTCTCTTTGCTCTGCCCCGCCCGCCCCCTCACCCCGATTTTTCGATTCGCGTGCCGCAGAGAGGCAGAGGTTCTCTCTCGGTCGACTTACGTGCACGGCGCCACGAGCAAAAAGCGCGAGTCGTACTCTGACTCCCATGAATATGTAACGAGCGTCAGCCAAGCGCGATATTTCCCTCTATTCGACGGGGAAATTTCGTCGTGTGCCGTAACGAGCACACGGTGAACGATTGACCGGGGAACGTTGGTCGCCGCTGGGAACGTCGCCGATGGAAAGTTGCCGGTGTTTCACGGTCGCTTTTAGAACCGATTGTACCGAGCTTCGCTCGGTGCATTAGGCTTTCGATATTTTGCTATCGGATCAACCCGGGGAAAATGGATTTGCCAGAAGAGTCTCGCGAGGCGTGTGAGGGGAATCTGAGCGTGAAGTCTGAAGCGCAAACTATTTTATATTGAAACACGCGCACCCTGCCTCTTTCTCTTTCTCTCTCTGTCTCTCTCTGCGATTTTCGCGTCCGAAAACGTCACGAGCGACAGCCTAATCTGCCTTTCTCGAGATTGCAAATTACGTTGTCGTCAAACATTTGCAACTGAAAGGATAGAGTAAACGCGTTGTACTCTTGCAGACGTATTTCTTTCTTTTTACTTTTTTCTCTCTTTAAAGCGCAAACTATTTTATATCAAGACACATTCTGTGATTTTCACGTGCCGAAAACGTTACCTATCGACAGCCTTGATCTGCCTCTCTCGAGATTGCAATTCGAAGCACTTACAACTGGCAAAGATTCCAGAACATTAAAATGGAGCAAACGCGAGTGTACGAATTTCTTCTCCTTCCTTATCTTTTTTTTAACAACAATGTTGTCCCCGCCTCTGCAATAATAAATTACCGAAGTTTACTCAGCGACAAGGGGGTTGTTTCTAAGCGGTTAAAATTTCTTTGCGGATTCGCCCACGCGGATTTTCAAAGGAGAAACGTCGGGGAAAGGGACTGAGCGTGGAGCGAGGGGGAGGGACGGGGATGGAGGAGGAGACGGCGGACGCCCAGCGTCCTGCAATTTTTCTTCTTTGATACAGGAATCATCCGCGCTTCGCGCGGTACGATATCCCCGGAGGAAGAATGGGAGCGTTCTTGCGCTGCGAAGAACTGGTTTAATTAAACTTATAACTATTATCCGCAAAGTCGAGCTTAGCCCGCGCTATTATCGGAGTATCCGCAATAGAGTGACGCGAACGAAGCGGAGCGAAGAGCGGCAGGGATATAAGACGAAACGGCTTCGCCCGTATCTCCTTGCGACGATAATATCGGCGAAAGAATTATGAAAAAAGGATAAAACGCCGGGCAGCGATATTATTTTCCTCGCCGTATTCTTGCCTCTTCTCCTCCTGCCCCCTCCCCCACCCCTTCTTTCACGCCACACGCAGATCGAGAGGCGGAAAAAAAGTCACGTTTAAATCGCGGAGAAAAAAGAAAGGGTGCAAAGGAAGCAAGGAAGCAAGCAGGGAAGAAGGGAAAGGGAAGAGGAAAAACACAATGAAACGTCTGTCGGGCGTTATTAAAATTTCCAGGACGCGTTCTAACGAGATCTCTCTCTCTCTCTCTCTCGTGGTTACCGGCGAGTAGCGTGGCATAGTTAAACATTTGCGTAGCCGTAACAAGCCGGTTATAAAAATAAATTAATCCCCTTTCTGCCCCTTTTCTGCCCTTCTGCCGATTCTGGCAAAGACAGCTGCCGTTTTCCGCGAGAAAAATTTCCGCGAAAAAGAAGGCGAAAAGAAAACAGACGCGGACCGCGGTTTTCGGCGTTTCGAAATTGAACGAAATTTTTCTCGTTGAACAATCGCGGCGATACGGCGCTCTGATAGGCTGGAGAGAATTATGGCTGGGTCCACACACCGAGCTGGGTACACACGAGGGCTTTGTAACGAGGGCCGGGTATGAATAGTCAGTGATTGGACTAATCATTATCCTTCATTAGGCGTGCCATGATCAACTCTTGTCCCCGGGACATCTGCAACGCCTGTGAATTATTCCACGGAGCAATTACAATTCCCAAAGGAGGGCCGGTGTGAATCAAACTGTTATTAGGAACGTGGGTCTCCGAAGATTTAGGTTAGTATCAACCCGCTCCGCGAATTCGATATTTTCCCTGCAGTTTCTCCGCAGCCGCAATTCGTTGTATCGTTCTCAAATGATTATACTCTCTCTTTTTCTCTCTCTCTTCTTTCGCCTGCATCAAAAACCTGCAAAAAAGTTCCAATTTTCAGCTACGAACCGCGGTTCCCGAACGCGAGTTCGCGTAATCAGCGCGAAACGAGACTGTAGAAGTGTTCGCAACTTTTTCAGGAACGCTGGAATATTTTGACACGAAATTTCCATGCGAACTTTTTAAACGCGACATTTGAGATTTCAAATTGAATTTGAAGATTCAGTTGCTTGAGAATTCTTCCAACTTTGCTCTGCTTTGACATCGTCAATCTCTCTAACAAGGAACGTACCGAAGTGTGATTTCACCGACTTTGATGAAATATGGTAGAAACGTAGTTTTCGAAAAAAATATCTTTTTTTTTTACCGGCAATCGTCGAAGGGATGAAAATTACCCTGAGAGTTGGGTGTGCGGAACGTATTTTGTCAAATATCTCGAAGGAATTATCGAAAGTACCATTTCTGTGCAAATTGACGAAATTAGTGTCTTTTTAACGACGAATTTAATAATGCGTTCCATTTCTGCGAAGAAACGAGGAGGTATTTTTTTCAAGTTTTTCTAAGTAAACGTTAACAAATTTTCTCGAATATTTGCTCATGAAAATTGCATATTTAGACACAAATAAAATGGAACCTTGACTTTTGCATTATAAAAGAATTCATTATTTTCAAGTCTTTCTCGCTTCGGAAAACCAAACAAGAATTTGTAAGAACGAAGAAAAAGTGCGAGAGAAAGTCAAAAGTCGATAGAATCGAGCTCGATGATCGTCTTGGCCGACTGATCGTATTTACTTCGATCTTTTCTCTCTCTCTCTCTCTCATACACACACACACACACACACACACACACACACACACACACACACACACACATATCTGGCTCGGCTAGGACTCACAGATCATTTCCAACAACAGCGACATCCGTCACCGGTGCCAGCGGCACTCGGGTCGTTCTCACGTTTGCCGCGACTCTACGTCACACCTTTATCTATCCGGTTGAATATCGATCAAGCTATCGTCGGTGCCTCTCTGTGTCCCGTCGTTTCTTCCTTTTCTCCTCTCCCCTCCCTTTTTATCTGTCCCCCGTTGGCGAACAACTTTATTTCTCCCAAGTGAGCCAGGGGGATCGTCGCTCGATCGGCATCGAACAACTTCTAATAACGTTATCGAAAGTTTAGGTTAGGACCGAGGAGGGAACGAGGCAACGAAGGACGGAAGAAGCGGGAGGGAAAGAGAGAGAGAGAGGAGGGGGGAGAGCAGTTTTCTAGAAGAGGAAACGCCAATGAAAAGGCGTCTCTCCGGTCTCCATTGAATAGTCCATTGGCACACGCACAGCCGATCCGGTTACACGTTTGAAAGGGAAGTAATCACTTATCGAGGGAGGGGCGGGAGAGAGGGAGCGGCATGGCATGCGCTTGAAAAGAGTGGTCTGCCGTACACACACACACACACACAGGGCAAAGGAAGTCGCTACCTGGCTCGATGCTCCTCTCTTCCGGATGCTGCGAGCCCCGAAGCCACAGCCTCGACGAACGAAGCACAGGAAATCGACGATCTTTGCGATATTAGGCTGGCTGGTTGGCTTGTGAAGGGCGCAGCACGCGCTCCTTCAATCGTCCCCCGTGAAAAACCACCCTTTTCACTCGATTCCCTTCCATCCCGTGCTTTCTTCCCGCATTCTTCGAGCGCCTTCTCCGCGCGCGCTTTATGCCCGATATCAATAAACATCAGACGAGTCGATAGGATGAACGAGCCCAATGACGTTCCCAACATACACTTTGACTACTTACTGTGCAAGGTTGCCTTTTGTAGGGTATCGACGGCGGAAGTTGTATGAAGTTGTACGATACGGTGTGGTATCACGGTCGAATCACGCGAGAGGAAATTGTATTTTTCCGCCGCGAATATCTACTCGTGCAAGGCGAAGGCTGAGGATGTTTGCACACACTTGTAGAAATTTATATATGTGCTCTGTGCACCATGGAGATTTACAATTTTCTCGGTGAAAATGATCTTTAATTACACCGTGGAAATGTCGTGGAAATGATATGAAATAATAACGTGATTCGTGGAAATATTACGAAGTAATATTCAATCAGGTTCCTCGTCGATCGGGAGAATTTGCTTCGTTGAAATGTAAAATACACACACGAACGATAATTACGTAACTGGATCAACGAGCGGATCGAAAACGTTTAATTGTAAGTTACGCTAGCGAACCGAGTGCTACGAATGATCAGCTATATTTGGTATACATTTCCGTTTCCACTCCGAGCATTAATTAACATTTGCACAGACTGAGAAAACTTCATCGAAGGGTTGTTGCCGTGTATCGAGTATATTTTCACACAGCGTTTCACTGTGTGCACGCGAAATGGAATTCTTCGAACTGTTGCTGCAACTCGCGAAAAATTCGAATCGTAGAGCTTGAACGCTTGTAATCCGTCGCGAAAAAAATTTTTTTACTCGCTCGGTCGCGAATATTTATCGGGGAATTGTTGTTCCGCGTCGTCTGAATGAAATTGTTCGAGCTAGCCAAGCTTAATACCGTGCTCGATTAATGCTATCCACGCGTGCGAGTGTCGAAGAAATCGTGAAATCGTGCGAGAAAGGTCTGATTAAGCTTCCGGCACGGTGTATGTGTATGCGTGTGTATGCGCGTGTGCGGATGACCTCGCTTGTTTGTTACGTTCGATCGGAATTACGAGCCAGGCTGTAAAGCTGTCCGTTCGAAACGCCGGTCAGGGCGTATAATTTCGTACGCGCGACGCGTCGCTCGCGAATATAATCCTTATTTATAGTCACGTCGCGCTCTCTGGCACACGCTGCAGATTTTCACTCGTTCGCTAGGGTTCCTTAAACCGGTCCAGTGACCGGTGATTCTTCGCAAACAGCGCCAGTTCTGACGGAAAAGGCGAGACGCCCCCGCTAGACGACATCGGACTCGCATGAACCAATGAGAACTAGCATCGCATGCACGCGCTTACGTGTCCTGTTCGCTTTATAATAATTCAATCGTAGCTTCGTGTCGCTCGAGTTTGTGGATTATTCCACTAGCAGGACGAAAGCGGCGAAGAAATATTGATAAACGCCCTGCGAGGTGTACGTTTCCAGTCACGTATTTCGATCATGAATTATTTATCCGACGGATACCCGTTCTAACGGATTAGTCGATCATTTTTTCCCTTCATCATTTTGACACGTTGTCGCCTCAACTTCCCGCCGACGATATTTCATTAAGTTTGTCAGTTGGTATTAATAGCAGTGTCAGTTTTTCAATTTTAGGGCCCTTACATCAAAATTGGAGTAATCGAGTATTTTATTATTCGAATAATTTTAACCACGAATGTCTCTCTTGGTGAGTACTATATATTTGCGAACAGATTTTTTCCCCTCATATGACTCACGCAGAAGAGTAAAGTAAGAAGAAAAATTTTAGACGAGCATCTTGAAAACACTCCTCGTATCGACACTACCTGTATCAAACCTGTATCAGACATTGACGAACTGGTATCCAAAAAACAAGCTCAGTGTTCCCATTATTTTCATATTTTCAAAAATTTTGTCTCACTGTAACAGTTGCTTGATAATATAGGTTACATTGAACTGATAAAAAAATATGTAAGCTAATACCTATAGTTGTGCAGTCCTCAACAAATTCTCGTTAGGCCGATGAGGCCTAAAAGATCTAAAAAGTTGGACACCCACGCTTTAGGGAGAGTAAAAAGCATTCTCATGCTTAGGGAAATCAGAATGTCAAGAATCTTATTAATCAGTTATACGTTACAGTCACCGGTATTAACAAAATGGTGTACCGATATTATTTACCTATACGTGTCACCGATTCTCGGAATTGTACGATAAAAGACGAGAGATTGTGTAATTTAGAACCGCAATAATAACAAAAGTGATTACTGCCTTAGCCCGGCCAGGATTGCTCGCCGGTCGTAAATTCGAGCAATGCAACGCGTAACCAGGGTTGCAAAATAAATTGTTATTGCTGCGAATTTCGGCATCCGGTTGTGCATCATCGAGGGATATTTCATTATTCGTACTCGAGTCGTTCGATAACGCCTGTACTGATGAATGGGGATTCGACTTGAGGCAGTGGAATGGTCCATTCATAGTCAGCCGTACGGAATGCAGCCTCGCTGAGCGGAAGGAGCCGGAAATGCTCGTTCGAATTTGCGGTCCGTGGCTGCCGTCTATTTATCTTGGCCGACGAATTACGGTCAAAATATCTCAAAAATGTGGAAATTAATTATTCGACGGGCTCGCGGTAAAAAGAGTAATCCCAGAAGGGAGAGAGAGAGAGAGAGAGAGAGAGAGGAGAAGATCGTCGAGTCATCACGCTGGCTGGAAGATGACGAACGACGACAGAAAGTATCTCGAAGCGTCACTTTCTCTCTCTTTCTCTCTCTCTCTTTTTCTTTAACGGGTATCGCAAAAATTCAGTCACTGCAAGTCTCGTAGTCCGTTTTTGTATCGAGGGGGAAAATTTCTCGTTTAATCGGACGAGTGCAAACGTACGAGGAAAGGAATTGGCGATTCGAGATTGATTTCCTTAGAGGTGTGTTTTTAGACCAACGCGAACGGATATCGGGACTGCTCGGCGCGCGAAAGGGAAGCATATCAAATATTGGAAATTCGTGTCTGATCGTGGCAACACGTTTCGTCGACGTGGCAAAAAAAAAAAAAAAAAGAAAAGAAAAAAAGAAAAGAGAAAAAGAAAGGAAAAAGTCCATCCAACGTTCGCGGGATCTATACAATCCTATATTTCTCCACTCTCCGTACTACGTTCCCGTATCGCATCGTTAGCGCTAATCATTAGTATTCTCCCGTCAGTATCGTGAAACTTTCGCAGCGCCTCGTCCAAAATTCTAATTACAAATTAATTGGAACTTGCAGCGTACGTTTCGATGAAATTTTAACTAAACGTACGTACACCACGTCCTTCGCCTCGCACTCGCGGTTTCCGGTGGCGAACACGGCAGGGAAAATTCTGCACGGGTCGCTTCAGCCAGAAAAACTTTAAATAATTCGGTCGCCAGAAGGAAATTCTTTCGGTTACGATCGCCGAATGAATCAGCTGGTACACGTACGGCGTATACACGGCGTACAGGTACAGGTATTTCGAGGGATTTTCAGCACGGCTACTCAACGAAATATCCAGTCGGCGTGGCATTCACCACCGCTGGTTATATACGGATACGTATACGCGCGCCACCGGCTATGTATGTACATATTATGGTAAATGCAGCCACTGCATACGCTGGGAAACACAGACCTCTTATGAAACCCATCCGTTCTTCTCTAAATATTTGGGCATTTTCATAAGGGGAGTTTCTACCAAGCAGGGACGCTATGACAAACGCGTGCTTCTTCGGTTAACCCGCGGCTACGTACGTGACTTCCGCGTGAGCAGTCGTGTAACACGCCTATAAAGCGCAAACACCAGTCGGTGTGTGCTTCCGGTTCGAGTGTGCGGTCACCAGTTGGGACACGCGCAATTTACGCTGGCCTCTCTCTCTCTCTCTCTCTCTCTCTCTCTTCCTATCGGGTTCGTGCTATTTCGTCGCGACGAATTATACGAATTAAATGGAAATGAACCGATCCCCCGAAACAAAGAACAATTGCCACTCTCTCTCTCTCTCTCTCTCGTTGTTTGGCCTCCTGTATCAGAATCGAAGGGTGTCGTGTTTCTCGCGTTATTGCAGAAATGTTTTTCGCGCCAGTTCGTACTTTTGGAAAATGGGAGTCCCCCCCCCCCCCCCCTCCTACCCCTGGCTCAGTGCGTTCGTCCATCTTTTTCAGAAGCGTACAGAGCGCACGGGGAAGCTTTGTCTCGAAACGCTGGTAGAAATTTAATTTGCACGCGTGCGCGCGTCCCAATTTTTCCCCTTCGTTTACCTTTTGCTTCCCGCGGAATTCATAGCATTCCGTGTTTTTTGTCGAAAGCGAAATTTTGTTGTACATCTTCCGCGCGCTCGGTTTTTCTTTCTCCCTTTATACATTTTTTTTTGTTTGTTTCATTTCGGAAATTGCAACCGTTGCGAAAATGTTCCCGCAGCTGGCCGAATTCGACAATGGCGTTCTCTTTTCTTTTTCGCGATAATAAATAGTAAACCTTGATGCAGAACAGTACGTTCATCAATGGGAATACAGCGTTTTAATTTTGGAACTTGTCGCTCACCGATTTTAATTGGACGTGAGATGCCACGGATCCCTGGAGCTGCTATCAACAAACCGACGACGATGACGGCAGCACATCTTGAGCCAACGTTAACAGCCATTGCGTGATCTGGAAAGAACATGACGAGTAATTAGCGAGTAAATTAATTAATTAGACGTAGCGCCATTTCACTTCCAGTAATCCGACATTTTGCCGAAATGGAATATTTCTTGACAGATCAGATCATTCATCTGATTTAACGAAAAATCGTTGCAACAGAAATATCTAGCTAGAAAGGATCTACAGACAACAGATACAATTGACGTTTCAGAAGCTGATGACCGTAGTAGTATAACCCTTCGTATCTCAGGCAAATGCCCATTTCTATCACTTTTATCTCATTCGGCGCTTTTTCGTTAATTCTTTCAAAATAAACACGTAAGAGCACTCATCGTGTTCCGACTCGATCCATAAAATCGGCGATTTCACAGACGAGCGCAGAGGGACGAGGAAAAGGACTCGATGGATGACGCGAGCGCGACATTTCACGATTTTCGAGGATTTTTCTGATTTCCCGAATTTAAGAGGGATCGAGCACTTGTCACGTACGCTTTGCGTTCGAACACGAATGAGATCGGCGGCGCGCACTCCTGCGTCGATCGAATGCGCGATTTATCTGGCATCAATCGCTTCCCATATAAAAACCGCCTTTGATCGCTCGGAATGATTGCCAAGTATTTCGGGCAAATACGTGACCACACGAACGGAGTTGCCCTCGTTCGCCTCGCGTTTTACCTCGTGATTTACTTCCTTCCTCCAGGATTAACGCGCAGCTTTGACATTGCCCGACATCACACGCTAATTCCGTTAATTCTTTGGCGATCGCTTCGCGTCAGGCAATCCACGCTTGTACTACTTTCGATCACGATCACTTAATCCAGGGCCTGTCCAACCCGCGACTCGTGCTGTATAACCACACAATTGGAACAATTGAATAAGAATTTTGTTATTCGAATTTCACCTTTCCTTAAATTTAGCGTTTAGAGTGACTAATTACGAATAATTTCCAAGAGCCAACGAAATATTCTGTATTTTAGACGGTTGGCATATTTGGCCATTTCATTCTTAGTTGATATCTTGCCAGCGGATATACAAGTGGAATGCATCGAGTTGCAATCAGACGTGCAAAAATTTATCCAAGCGTCTTTATTAGACTTTTATAAACTACATCCGCCTGAAGAAGAATATTCAGCGCTTCACGAACATGTTCATGCGCTGTATATTTTTCACTGTGCGAAGCACGCAAAAAAAAAAAATAGAATAAGAAGAAAAATTTTGGACATTTTAGCATCTTGAAAATATTCTTTGTGAGCGACACTACCTGTATCAAACCAGATATTAATGAACTATCTAAAAAAACAGTACTCTGTGTTGTCGTTAAAAATTGTCATATTTCTTTCATTAATAAAAATATATTTCTCCGATCAATGTATTGTTTCGCTATAAAAGTTGTTTTAATACCCCTTTAATACCCGTATAAAAACATAAGTTGAACAGAGAACTGATGAAAAAATATTTCTCTATTTTGTTGGCGAATGAGGCCCGGAAGATTTAAATGATTGGGCACCCATGTCTCGATAGTTCTTGAGAATGGATTATCTTCATTCGTCGCCAACGTCAATTGTTCAATTTACCATGCAAATACACTCGCGGATAAATCGAACCGTAGTCAGTTTGAATATTCGAATCATTTCTGCGAAATGCTTCGCGATCGATGATGCAAACCGTAAGACGAACGCTTGGCGTTGGAGGCTTGGTTTGCTTGGTCCGAGAGATCGCAAGCGGAAGTGGCTAGAGTTACGGCACGGTGGAAATTTGAATATTTCAGCGAGAATTCAACCGAAGAGCGGAAGACTGGCCAATGGTTTCAACGCCGTTTAACGACGCGATCGCGCGACCAGTTTCCTCCGCTTGGTTCTGACGTCTCGACGCCTCTCTAAAAATAACAAATCTCGTCGTGGCGTGTATCTGCTCGTCGGTGGAATCTGCTCGCTCGTGTTCACGCGACGTGCGCGGCCGGAAACGGGTTCCGTCCGACGAGTCTGAATGGAAACGGAGGCAATTCATATTCGTAATTGCGCGCCAACCGGATAGATCCGACAACGTTTCACGCGATTTTTAATTAACTAATGAAATTCATGATTGAAAAGCTTGCCGGAAGAGGAGATCGAGGCTGTCCCTCCGGGGCTCAGGTATTTGCAATTCAGCCGCGCTTATCGAACCAATGCAATTGTAGAAAATACTCCGCAATCGCGCGAAGTATAGAGGGTCTTTCAGTCGATTTGAAATTTATCAAAACGATCGGCTACGGTTGAATAGGCGAAACTGCCCACATCGAACTCTCGCTCTTTTGTTTCTTCCCGATCTGTTATTTCTCTGTTTGTATTTAGACTATGTTTGCATTATGTTTGCAGCCTGCGTTAGTAACACGTGTTTCTTTAGCCCTCTGTGGGGCCGTGTAACTTTCAAGTGACATATACTAATATAAAGATATTTTATTAAATAATTTAATTCTATTTCACAAGGTACACATCTTGTTGCATAATGTCTTCTTCGTAAGCTTAATAGTAATATTCTTGGTGATGATTCTCAACTATAACCTGAAAGATCAAAGTAAATATTTTGTCAAGTTGTCTGCAGACAAAAGGAATCTCGTGTAATTGTCATTATTTTTTATTCAATGTTTGTTAAATGAGAAGAAGCGTATTTAACAGCTCTTACTTTGTATATCAGTGATATCTTATTGGTTTGCATTTCAACCATCATTTTGTTACTATTTTCATGGTAATATGGCTTTGTGATTTTCAAGTCACAATGACATATAATGGTATAGAGTTTAGCGTATTTGCGATAACGTTTGTTTTCTTTGCTTTTTACATTTTATACATAAGAGGCCTAAAATATGAGTGCAAAATCATACAAAAATAAAAGAGCAATGAGAATGAGAAGCATTAGCGATAGCAAACTTTCCGCCGGGATTTCTTCGGAAGATCGCAATTTTGAAGATTCAAAGAACTTTTTAGATCCATCCTGTTGGTAATTACTTGCAAACGTTATAATTACGCGTTATAGTTTGCATTGTCGATCGATTGTCATTGCAAGTTAAATGAACCAACTTCGTCAAAATTTTATTCTCCTCGGGAAAATTCTGCGTTTCGACATCCCGAAAAAAAACCGCTTTAGTCTGAAACGCGTCAAACCTCCCGATTTATTGCGATTTATTTATCTGCGATTTTCAGCTTAATGTATTTCGATTTATTTATTTGCAAATTTTCAACTTAACGCACGTTGTCGTGATCTTTGACGCGGTGTGAAATTTTTTGAAACATGAAACAACGATTACAGAACGAGTGACACCTTGTGTTATAATAATTCGTGGTTTTGACGTATTTATTACTATAAATTAAAATTAAAGTGAAATACAAAGGAAGAGTATCCGAGAGTTTATAGGCTGAATATAACCTATAAATGTAAATGCGTTGACAGAACTGCTCGAATATTGTAAACTACAAACAGATGGAAAGTAAGAGCCAATCTTCCACGTTTCCGAATCATTTGCGTTCGACTTGAAACATCGAACGTTTCTTGCGTTCCGTTCCGATGGCGAACAGAAGAAGCTATTTATTTAGGAGAAAAGTTGAGTGATTCGCGCCAGCGGGAAATACGGACGAATTGATTGAACCCCAGTCGAAAGAAGGTCAAGATGAAGAAAGCTCGAACGGGGGCGCGATTTTTATCGGAAGACAGAGACGCCACCCTTGGCCGCCCTTTTGCCTCGTTGAAAATCTGTGTCAACCTTCGTTAAAGTCGCTGGTTCCGTCGAGGGGAAGTGGTTGGCAGCCGTAATGATCCGCGACCGGTGAATTTCATTCAATTGACACTTTCGAGTCGTTCGCTTCCTCTTGGATCGTTGCAACGCCCGCGTTAAATACGTCGACGGACTGTCTCTCCACCTTATTATCGTAACGATAATACCGATCGCCGCTGTATTTGTTCTCGAAATGGCTGTTTTCTCCGCTCCGCGATCGCTCGCGTTTGTTGTCGACGATGGCCGAATTGAAATGGTCGAGGTGGACGAGCTGTATCAGTGATCTTGCGTGAAATTATGGAGGATGGCTGGATTGGAAATTTTGGTGGATAAGTGTACACATTGGATGCGGAATATCAGAAACGCTGGTGCCGCGATATCGAGAATTATGGAATTGAAATGTTTAGAGGACTTTACGACGGGAAATTCAGAGAATCAAGTTGTCCTTGCTTATATTTTGCTTTGCGAAGAATTTGTAATTTTCGTTCGAAGGTAGGGGAGGGGAGGAAGAGTAGTAATAATTTTTCACAATAGGTGCAAAACACGTGGCAATTGCGGCAACATTTTATTTTACCTTTAGTTATTTTAATGCTTGTACTTGCTCATCTTATAATTTTACATTTATCTGGATCTTCGAACCCAATTCATCCAAAGATAAATATTTATAAAATTGTATTTTATCCGTATTTTCTAGTCAAAGATTTAATTACAATTTTTTAAATTTTATTAATTTTCATATTAGTAAATCTTCAAACACCTTACATTCTTGGAGATTCGGACAATTTTAAAATAGCTGATCCAGTAGTTAGTAGACCTGCACGTATTAAGCCATAGTGATATTTCTTATTTGCTTGTTCAATTCTACGTTCTGTTCCTAATAAATTAGGAGGAGTTATTACATTTTATTTCATTGCTGCTACGAAACATTTTTCCAAGGCTGCTGAAAAACCACGTTTAAGTATCGTTTTTTATAAATTTCTTTTCCCCAGACAGCGCTTTGTGTTAAATTAATTTTCTTAAATTTAACGCGAAAGGAAAAAAAGGAATCTTCATTCTCGGCAATTTCTTTTTTCGTTTCAAGTTGAAGATTAAAGTAGATTAAAATTTTTATATTAATTTAACATTCGCGAATGATACCTCCAAAGGGGACAAATCAATAATCTCGTTCTATTATCGAAGCAATAAGAAAAATTCGTTTGAACGCCGGCAGAAAAAAAAAAAGAATTATTCGTTTCGACGTACGATCCAACGATCTATGGGAGGAAGCGAGCGGATAATTCCATCGTTCGTTGTCGATGATTAATTTCGCGAAATTCTTCAATGCTCTTTGTCTTTCTTGATTTATTACATTGTACGTGTCACGCGAAGAAAAAATCTCGTCGAAATCCCAATATCCTCCGATCCCCTCGATTATGTCTTTTATACGCGTGCATGTATAATGAAATAATAATCCGTGCAGGTAATTATTATTTCTGCTTGCGTTTTTATCAAAAAAAAAAAAAAAAAAAAGAAAAACAAGCGAGTGTTCGAATAAATATATATATATATATATATATATATATATATATATATATATATATATTTTAAGCAGCAGTGCAGCGTCAGCAGTGCGTCAGACAATGCGTTTTGACGATAAGGCAACTTGAAATCGACGTTAGCAGGCAAAACGTTACACTTGGGAAATGGAAAGTGAATCGAATCGTATCGAGAAATAGATTCGATGTTGGCCTAGTTGGTCGCGCTGATTTTCTTCCCTTCTTCCATCTCCCTTAATCGCTGTCGGTGAACTTCAGAATTTCAACGGAGCTGTCATCTCCGCGCATTTATGCGCGAGAGAAAAAAAAACTTCCCTTGTTCTCTGATTCCCGAGGTTTTTCTCGCCCGCGGAACTTGAAATTGGCAGTCGATCGTGTTCGAACGTACGTCTCGAACGCGTTGTTCTTCGTGCTTCGCCAACGTGTACGAGAGGGTGAAGTTAATTGCAGTATTATCCGCGGCGATGTCTGCCCTTTTCTTCGGTTGAAGCTTCGGTGCTCGCGGAATGGTATCGCGTTGCACGTTTTCAATTACAAAAAGAGTGAGACTCGATGCTTCAGTTACTTTGCAGTTACAGTGGTTTCAATGTGTTTGGACAGTCGCGGTTGTTGTAACGCTGTGAAGTCAATAATCGTAAGGAAACACGGAAACACGTGTTTCTTGGCTCTATCGTTTAACCCATTGACTGCCAACTACTGTTGAGTTAAGAATTATTAGAAAGGATGGATAAAAATTTAATACAGTGTACATCACTTTTTATTATAAAAATAATAACTTAGACTATTCGGTCATAACATATTAATTATACATATGAATGTATTACTATATTATTAGTACTATTATAGTGTATTATTAGTATTATTATATTTTGGAAAATTTCATGTTTATACACACGATTACGATTTTGATCGCACGTCACGTGATACAATACGAACGAGAAAACGAATGACTAATCAAGGTGTTGTACTTTGCACAAAGTTGAAACATAAAGCTACAAGACTTGAAAGAAACTGAAGAAAGTTTCTCACGAGTAAATCACTTCTGAGTGATTTTGGTTCGATGCGTTTTCAATGACTCGATCGTACCAACGGTTTGTTAGTTGCGACAAGTTTCTAGAGACTGTTCTTCGTACAATGCATAGATCGTTAACACCTGATCAACAGGATCCTGATTTCCTATCGCTAAGACGAGAAGAAAATATACATGTTAATTTTTTATAAATGCCTTCATAGGCATTTATAAAATAGGAAGATGAACAGTTTTTTACTAACCAAAAATGAAAAATTTCATTCAAATTTTACAAAAGGGCTAAACTTTATGAAAAGTGAAATTTTTCACAGTATAATCGCAGAAATAAAAATTTAGTTTGTATGAAATTAGAAATCTAATTGTTTAGTAGATAGAAGATAGGCATGGGACTTTACAAAAACTTTACACATATATTACTGTGCACTACATTCGTACAACGCATAAGGTGTTAATTATTTAATAAAGTAAGATTTAATACGCTCTAGTCAGTGTTAACAATCAATGCTAACAATGTTAACAAGTACAACTTCGTGGAAGTTACGTTTGATTATTTAATCCATCAGTTTCTCAGACACGGTAACTAAAGAGTTCGATAATTCCTAGATTACTGTTACTGTTAAACGAACTTTAACGAGTCGTCGATTTAGTCGTGAATCAGGAAACAGCGTTCGGTGAATTTCGATTGTAAATAAATCCCGAACGAAGACCGAGCCAAGCACTGTTCGTTTTTAAGAGCGTGAAGCACCGATTCTGAACGCTGCGCCGTGACTGTGGCTGACATCAAAGGACCATTTTCACGCTCGTCTCGCGCAGTGTGTACTTTGTCGCGAAAGGACAGTCGAGAAATGGCGCGCAGATGACGGGAAACTTGTGAAAATTGATGTCCCCTTCTATCAGCCGCTCCTTTGCCTCTCGCGCTGCCGAGAGGTCCGAAAGAAATTGCAACCCGCACGTTCGCGCGAGTTCCCTCTCTCGTTTCGCCCTGAGTGACCGATTAAGACTGATAACAGAGAGATAAAGGGAGAAATTAACGAGTCGCGAGTCCGTGACGTCTCGCGGCGAACAGGAATCGCGCCGCGATTGAATCGAGAGCGAAAAGCGAAGGAGATAAGCCGACTCGGCTTTGCATTGGAATTCGAAAACCATCCCTTTATTGTTTATTGCCTGAGATATCGGCGCGCAATTACGCGCGAGATTTGATCGCGGAACGTTGGAAACATGGAAAATTGTTATCGGAAAGGTGTGCAATGACGCGACGGTCCGTGGAGAGATCGATATCCAGCCCGTCGAATATTACGGATATTTTTATCGCCGCAACTCGTGCCTGCTCCGCCGTCGACGAGACACCAACGACAAACACACGGCGTAGGAGGGCGGGGGCGGCTTTCGTCCCGTGTTTCACAGGGACTTTCTAAAAACGTCAGTCAAGCTCTGAAATTGTCGTGAAATTTCAACCGTTTTCAACCCCCTTTGACAACGGCATTCGCAATATTTCCCCCCCGCCAAGTCACAGCCACTGCGAAGAGCCTGTTACACGGCTCGTTTGCCCGCATTTTCCAGCCATTTTCTTGGTGCCCGAGAAATCGATATTAAATCTTACGTTGCGTTGTGTTCGCTCGGAAAGCCAGTCGCGTCCCGCGTTTCAGCGAGCCGAAAATTTACGATAACGCGCAACAACCATGCATCGTTCCGTCGTGAGAGATCTCCCCCCCCTTCCCCTGCGTATATTCCCGCGTGCCAGACCTTTGTCGCCTGTTTTGTTCGCTGTTTTTGGAAACACGAGATCTCGCGACGACCTCTCATTTCGGGCGATGTCTGCAACCCTCGGGACAACATTCTTCTCGCGGAAACGAACGTTCCCCTTCAATGTTTGCCCGTTTGTTTCGAAACGCGAATGCGGCACCGTTCGCGTTTAATTTAGTCCGGTTGCATTGCTATAATTAAATTTTTTATCACCTTCGACTCGCGACTGACGAATTAATTACGCTCGCGAGTCGGGAGACGGATACAAGTGGATTATTAGTTCGTATTATCCGGCCTATTTTAACTGTTTTAACGTCTAAGGAAAATAAAATACAATAAAGGAAAAATATAAAATAGCAACACGAAGGATCTTTCTGGGATCTTCCTAGGATCTGCGAAATCCCTAGAAGGAATAAGAATGCTAAAGACTGTAAATGACAGTCCATGCTCGAACGAGACGGACGAGCTCGAATTGTATAATTGTATTGTCTAATTGTACAACTGTTTGATTATATAATTGTATTGTATTCTTTACAATTTCTCGACCGAAAGTGACCGTGACTCGAAGAAACCGAGCGATAAGGAATTGAGTTTGGATCGCCGTAAGTTTTTTCCGCGAAAATTACGAGAATCAATCGCTCTGGGGAGTGAAAAATAGGAAGAATTCTTCCGACATTCTTCCGATATCCGCTGTATCCACGGCGATACGAAAGGGAATAAAAGAGAAATAACAACAGCCCCGGCGAACAATGCACTCCCTAATTTACTTTTCACCTATAAAAATTAAGCTCTCCGAAGGAGATTGCAACGAGGGCGGGTGGGAAAAGGGACGAAACGAGGAAATATCCCTGCCATGGGAACTCCCGGTTAAAAACAGGTGGCCGATGCGCATACGACCATAAAGTCGACTCTTCTTTTTACGCGGTGGAGAGAGCTCACCCAGCGTGAGATACTCGGCATTGGATGGAGGCTCGCGATTCGAGCAGCGTTCGCTCTGGAAACGGCCAACACAGCAGGCTAACCCCTCTCGGTTCGAACCACCCTCCCCTGGCCACCGCTATACTTCGCTGAAACTGAATTGAATATCGAGCTGCAGGTTGATCGAGCAGTCTTCATCGGAATTTCAAGTCCTTCACCCTCTCTTCCTCTTTCATCTTCTCTGGGATTATGAATACCACCGATTTCTCGCGGCCGCAAAATCAGGGGAGAGAACAGCGTACGTCGTACGACGCGAGAACGTATACGAGGGCGAGCCGATTAGAAAAAGGGGGGGGGGAGAGCAAAGAATTTCTAGAGGCTGCCGTTTCTCCCGAGAGTTGTTGCAACGCTGGAAATTGGAATTAGCGATGTCAGCTGGCACGAAGACGCCGGAACCACGGAGGGGGGGGGACGAGGGGGAAATTAGAATGTTCCAATTAGCCGGTGCGCAACGCACCGGGAACTAGCCTTTAACAGGGATGGAAAATAATTGGAATAAGAGAGCTCCCTTGGCTTTGCACGAATTTCCCGGGAATCGAGTGTGTTTCTGCGAACAATTTTCTTCTTTTATTCGCAAGTCGGGGGCACGCAATTTGGATTTTCGCTGGGTCGCGCCGTTTGTTTAAACTCAGGGGCTAATTATCGAAGAATAATTTCAAACTTCGAGGTTCGAATTTTTCAGCAAAAAAAAAAAAAAAAAAAGAAATTTGTGGACAGAGACGAGAGAGCAACAATTTTTGTAGAAAGAAGCAAAAGTACTGTACTGTCGTGCTATTATATTATAAATTTCTCGGTAATCTCGCGTCGGTAAGTTCTCTCGAATCGAACGGCCCCGCTTCTTTTCATCCGTTTTCTGATCGATGGATACATCGTTACCAGGCTTGTATTTATAACAATTAGAATTTTTAGAAAAAGAAGCAAGATTATCATACTATCACATTACACGATTATATTATTGTATTATACTATATCATATTATACGATTATACTATAAATTTGTCGGAAAATTCGCGTCAAATTCACCCGAATCGAGTGGCTTCGTTCACATTCGTTTCTTCGATCGGCGCATCGATACATTATTACCAGACTCAAGTCCTTTCGTCGACAATTTATATTTACCTGGTCCTCGGCTAGCTTCCCGCACCTTACGAGATATCGATAGGCTATAAATTTATCGATAATAGTAGCCCTAGATGCGCCGCTCACGGGCGCCAAACTGGAGCTTAATTGCAGCTGAACCCGCGGTAATTGCCGGAGTCGGAGAAGCTCGGCCGAACGAGTACCTCGGGGGGAGGAACGAGACTAGGTTATTCCTCCGGAATTACGTGGATCACGATCGTTAAAGAGGCAGACGTCGAGTGTCGACGTTGTTAAAAACGTACGAGGCGACGCGACGGCCTCGTTTCGATACGAATCACGCGAAACCCAGCGAAAATTCTCAGCTATCGAGAGAGAAAGAGAGAGAGAGAGAGAGAGAGAGAGACTAACGTTCTGGCGTCTTTCGATCAATCTTCCGCGAGTCTCTGCCCACGGTTTTCCCTGTTTTCGTTCCATTTCCACGTCGCTTTCGTTTCGTTTGTCTCGAAAGTTTCAAACGCTCATTACTCTAAATTTTATCGCTAAAAAAGAAAAAAAGGGGAAAAAAGGAACGAACGAGAAGATTACTTTAAACATTCAGCGTTATAAATGCGCTGAGATCGTTTTTTTTTCCTTTTTCGTTATATGCCGGGTGTACCTCGATCTCTCCCCGGATGTAAAAGTTTTTCTACAAAAAAAAAAAACACCGTTCTTTTCAACTGAAATCTCGCTTCGATCGCATCGCACCGATCAAACGGAATCGTTTCGCGCGATCCGCCTGTCCTTTTAATTTGCGCCCAGTATCCGGATCAGATTTGCCAGATAGTGGTAAGTCGCGAACAATATAACTGCGGTTCAATGGAATTCCGTCTTTTTTTTTTCCCTCTTTAAATTAGGAACTGTATATTCGTCGCCGGTATATTCGAACCAACAAATTTACGGTTCGATGGAAATAATAATGATAAACGACAAGGCGCACGTATTTGCGGCTCGCGGTTTGTTTAATCGTATCGCTGCCGTGTGTCGTCACATCGAGCGACACAGCACCGGACCGAATTGCTAAACGCGAAAATCAAGAGAGGCACACTTACCTAATTACTTGCAACGAACAGCGCGGAACACGCGTAACCTATCATCCTGCAATTCGCGTGCGCGCGTTCGATTCGACCACGGGCGAAACCACACCACCCGAATATTCACCGCCCCCGCTCGATTCACCGTCACGAGAAACTTCTCGAACAAACGAGATACCGCGGATAGCTTCGCGAGAGATCGATGGTAGAGCGTGTAGTATCGCGTTCGGCGGCCTCGCCACGGACTGATTTAAATTTAGCATGGGCAAGCCTAAATACGCGTCGTTGGGTAACGCAACGTTGACTCGATTCTCCGCGCGCACATCATCACGCAAATCGTCAATTTCGTTCGTGCGACTGTCTTTCGATGGCTGTTCTATTATCGTTCGTAGCCGCGTATTCGCCTTCCGTTATCGAATTAACGAGCCACGAAATTACAGAGAGAGAGAGAGAGAGAGAGAGAGGCGGATCGCGAGATTCGATTAAAAATTCCCTTGCTGGAGGCGCGCCAATTATGAAACTATTATGCGGCCGAAGTGCTTTTAGATGTTAGGACGTAAAATTACCGAGTCATTGAATTACAAATTCAAACGCTGCGCTTTACGCATAGTCGCGGAACTACGGATACGCGCAATAATAATCGCCAAGAGCATCGAGGAATTAATTGAACGCTATCCAATGGGTGTCTTGCGACCCGCCGGTGTATTTTATTTTCGTCGGAGTAACGACTTCGGCGAGAGCGAGCCCGAGACAGAGCGTTCATTGAGTCGGCCAAAGTAAGACGAGAGTGGTCCGAATCGACAATTCACGCATAATTTTTCACTGATCGAAGATATCACGATGAAATTTTTGGACATAAATATTCCTTTCAAATGACACACAACACGACGTACTTCATGTTTAATCACTGTTTTGTTCACTTCGTGAACAAACTTTTTGAACAAATTTTGTCAGACTGTTTGTACATTCTATTTAACATATTTTTTAATTAATTTAGATGAAACTTTGAATTTTAGTTATTCTATTAAGCATAAGAGAGCGAAGTGTACAAACCAAGTGTCTTACTCTTCCTTTTTATTCGTGTAAATATCAGTTCCATGACTTTTGCATCTAATTCTATATGTTTTATTTCTTGACTTTGTAATGTAGACATGTTCGATGTTGAAAGTACTCTGTGAAGTGTATCTTGGTTTGTGCCAAATCTTGATATTTTTCTGCTGTTTTTAGATTACTATATCTTTTGCAATCTTTGTGTCTAGTCTTCTTCTGCTTCTTTGGACAATCGTCCAATAGGAAGCAATGCATTTCTCACTACGTCCGCTCGATGAATAAGTAATTCGTGGCGTGTAATATTATCCATAGTTGGAGACAAAATACTTTGCAGTTTCCAAGTTATAATTTTGAAATTTTTCCGGATTTACGCTATATTACTTGAAGAATGATATTTCATCGGATTGATACTGTTCTAACTGAACGCTGTAAAATTTGTTAAAACGTTTGGTTCACAATCGGCAAAAAATTGTACCGTAAAAGTTGTAACATTCTGTGACAGCTGCTCTAATCTAATCTAAATAATAAGTAATAGTAAGCAGATTGTTATTCATTATCATTTGGTATTATTGTAACATAAACAATAATACTAAAAATATTTCGAAGTGTTTGAAATTAATTTTGACGTCATTAAGAAATATTCACGTAAATAGAGTAAATGTTCAACCATGTGTTTGTTAACATAACATCTTAAAATGAAATTTTTGTAATGTGTACGGAACTTTACACATTTTTCTTGTCAATTATGGTTTCTGAAAATTGTAACACACACTTTAGAAGCAAAACTTTTAATCGTAATAGCGTGTAACAAACAATAAATCCGGCACGATGTGATTAATCGGAGTCGTCGAAACGTTATCATTGGAGTCTCGCGAGGAGAAAAACGCGCGATGATATTTCATTTTTGAAAGTCCTGCGCTTCCCCGTTCATTGAACGTGCGAAGCGTACGAAATCGAAAGTAGAACTTGGAAAAAAATGTAGCACGTACAACGCGTAGAAAGGGAAGGTTGAAAAACTGCCAGGGAAAATGGAGTCCCTTCCCAACGAATCCGCGAAACGTTTGATAAATGACGTCAAATAATACAGTGATAAATACGAGAGAACTATAGGCGAGAATTTCATTCATTCCGAAGAGAACTGCCCGATATATCGAGCGTCTACGCGTACCGCGGTTCCCAAGAACCGCATAACCTGAAACGAATTTTACATTTCGCCCAATTTTCTTCGATTCTTACGATCCAACGCTCTCAGAGCGGCCGAGCACCTTCGACAAGTGAGATCTTGACATTTCACCGGGGCGCGCGTGTGAAAATCAAATTTTTATCGCCAACGAGGTCAAAAAGTCGCGGTTTCGAGTGGTATTGATCTCGAGACGAAAGTCCACGAGTCCATTTACTCCGCTCGGAATAATTTTTCAAACCGTGGAAAACCGTGGAATCAATGTCGCGTAGCACTCGTCTCGAAATGACGGCGAAATTTTTCCAGCACGAGTCGCGAGAGAAGGGAAGGCGAGGCCGCGGTTCGAACGCGAGGCAGAAGAGAAACACGAAGAGAGCCCTCGAGACACGAGGAGTCCATCAAGCCCGCCGAGTGGTTTCGCGCCGCCGAGTGCAATTAACTGGCGATTACGAAGGATTCCCGATGATAAGTCTCATCCCGTTCTTCCTGCGAGACGACGGCCGGTTGCTACTTATTTAACGGGACGGTTGATTCGCAATTTCATTGTTCCCTCGGTCCCCAGGCACGCTGCTCGACACGCGCTAATTGGTTAATTGCAAAAACAAACATTTCCACACGCGACGTGACACGTCACGATGCGACGCGACGCGACGCGACGACGTCATCGTGTACGGCCACGACGTGGTCTCAAGTTAATTGCCGTCGACTATTCTATAATTGCTGCGGAACAGAGTTTCGCGTCGCGAGGCTCTCTCTGCTAGCCGCGCCGCGTCAAAGTTGAAGTAACTTTGACCCTTTAATAGGGCCGCGCGAGCCTCTGCAGGACGTAATTTAATGAGGATTACGTTTTTTAAAAAAAAAACCGTCGGCTCTGCCCGTGCCGACGGGGAAACGAGTCCGGCGGAATTCTACGCGACAGAGCAGTCGTCCACAGCGTGTCAACTTTTAAGTGAAAACTTTCGTGACGCTTCAGAAACCGGTGAGAGGGGGTGCATTCCCCTCAAAGACGCTTGTTTGCCGCGACAGTGATCGCTCAAGTGTCCGTCAATTCTTGGAATTGGAATTATCATGAAACAAACGCGATATTAGGCAAATTTTGTATTAAATAACAAATACGTATTAATACGAGAATTATATGAAAATGTAACAAGATCTCCGTTTACTTATCGATAATCATTGATCAACAGATCACTTTCTATAGGGGAATGTCAATAAACTTTCGAGAAATTTAGATCAATTACAATCATTTGATGATTATCGCTTCACTTTAGTTTCAAAGTACGTATGTATTAAATTCAAAATAATTTAAGTTAAATGTTAAGTTTCTTTGCAATGAAATAAATGCGGTAAATACTGGAATTCGCCGTATGTGCCTGGTATCAGTATAATAGCTGCGCTCATCCCCACTCTCTCTTACGGTGTCAATTCGCAGTCGCATTTAATTACAAAAATTTCACTCTCGGTTGGACTCGAGACAAGTTCACAGTCACAAAGTGCTGTGAGATTGCACGCGTTACCAAATTATCCGAAAGGCAAACTCGACAGTACGTAGAGCCACGAGTAAGTGCATAACACGTAACATGCACGTCGTTGCATAAGTCGTGCATAACACGAACTTTTTCTTCCAGCGTAACGATACGCGACCGTGATAAACGACGTCGAATATTACCCGGGTGAGAATCATTTCCCCTCGTCGCTCGTTAAATCGTATAAATCGCGGCGAGATGCATGGCGAAGCCGCGGAATTTTATACGGACACTTTTGCGCCACATTTATCCGCCAGTTGCGCTGTTTCCTCGCAGTTTACCTTGGAATTTACTATTACATTTGCTCGAGCTGCACCAGGTGTCCAAATACTTATGCGCGATAGCGTATTTCGTTTAAAAAGCGTATCGAAGCGACGCGTAATTCGCGGCACGTTGTCGCGCGGCAGTACGCCTCAATTTGCAGCAACAACGACGGTTTTTCCATGCTACTGCCCCGTGGCGAAGTTTCGCCGTGAGGCTCGTAATTCTCTCGGTCCGGGTAGTTACCCGGCGCTAACTTTCCGATTGTTTCGCAGTGATTCACATTGGTTACCACGGGGCCGAAGAGGGCGGGCCCGTTGAATTGTAAAACTTGGATAGAAATTTTGAGCGTCCCGATTCTCGCCCCGGCAAAATTAAAGTCCGCCGCGTTATATCACCGGCCGGCTCGCGGAATTCTTGCACGAAAGTTTTTGCGGTGCAAGATTGCGGAGAGCAGGGAAGTTTTCCCTCCGTGCGTCGTGTAATTCCGTATGCCGAGCGACAAACGAGCGAGAACACGGCCGCACAAGCCACGGAGAAACGGAAGTAAATTTGTACGTAAGAAAATGGTCGATTAGTCCATTGACCGCACTCTTGCACGAAATCATCGACATATATAGCACGATATTCGCATGTTAGTCATCGCGACTGGCTGTCTTCGCTACTACATGTCTTTATCACATTTACTGGTTTTCTCTTCTTCTGGTTAAATTGTTTTTACGGTACGCTATATTATTTTGGGAAAAATTGATAAAGTTAAATCAGAGGAGGCTAACTGGCGGCCCGCGAGCTCTTGCCCCCACTTTCCTCATCGCTAGCGCTATCCCCTCCACTGCATCGATCTCCCCACTACACTGAAATTTTCTCGCAGTGCATGAGCATTCTCTCATTGTCAACTAACCTAATATAAACGTAGGTTCCTGCGATGTACAGAGTAAACTTACTCTTACTTGAAATAAGTTTCAAATTATACGTCTATGCGCAATGAAAAACTGTTTACGTAAGTTTTCCGTATGTATTGAGAAGTTTTGAAATTTCATCTTCATTTTCTTTTTATATTTTCCTCACTATAAATCGAAAGAAATTAAATTAATATTTATATAAACATTTCATAAATATTAAATCCCAACAATCAAACCAATACGATACCTTTTTACTTGGAATTTAACATTCCTTCGATTCACGACGAAAAAAATATATGGTCCAATTGGAAGAAATGAAGATGCCTTTGGAAATTTCGAAACTCACAAAGAATCGACACGCCATAGTTCCAGCCTCCTTTAAAACCATACAACTCTTGTATTAAACAATTTTTCATTAGCCGCGTAATTTAATTTGAAAGTTACTTCAGTTGTCGAAGTTACGTGAATCATCCTGTATATTTGATAAATCTGCGAGAGCGTATATACACGGCTTTCGTAGTCAAAGGATTGAGTAGAGCCACGAGTAACTACGGTTGCCCAGCGAGGGAACTAATTACCAACCGTTTAATAACCGCGACTTGGAAAACCAACAAAGTGACACTTCCGTGCGAACGTCGTTTTAGCTCGCTCGTCGAATTAATCGTTTCGGATTCACTGGTCGCACGACGAGCGCGATAAAAACGTCATCGCAGTCGTTAATTTCTAGATTGCTAATTTTGTGTAGCATGAAAAGAGAGACGTTTAGCACTCCCCTTGGACAAGGATGGAACACACATAAATTGGCAAGGCACTTGTCGTCCTTTGGGCGGCACTTATCAAATTTTTGGAGGTGGGGATAGCTCAGTCGGTAGATTATCAGACTCTTAATCTGAGGGACCAGAGTTCGAGCCCCTGTTTGGGCGAAAAGAAAGACTTTGTTTTTTAGGACAACAGCACCAGCGACGAATGGCCATCGTGGAGGTTTTAGTCGGTAAAAATCCGACACTACCTGGGTCTTCCCTTAAAAGGCTCAGGTGTCTTATGAAGATTTCCTCCACGTAAAAAAAAAAAAAACGATTGATAATTTTGCAACTTGCATTATTTACCCTATTGTTGTCGGGACAAAGTTGCGAAAGGAAGGTCTCAAGGTTTTCATTTCGATGCGCGAGCTCGAGAGACTGATACGGGGCAATTTAGTTAGCATCTCGTATCAGATCGAAGGAGCAGCGTATGCATGTAGTTTGCGTAACTAAATACCTGGCTGCGAGTTATAATAAATTCAACTCGCTGTCGTTAGAGATTCAACTGTTTTCCACTTCTCGGGAAGTTTAACGGGAAGATAAAGGGGCACGTAAAGTTTCAGGCTGCTACAGCCAGCTAGATACATTTTGGAACAACGTTATCTTGACACGGGACCACGCGAGCGAACTCGAGCTCTAGTAAGAAATATTTAAAACGCTGGGAAGAGGCTGACGGAGTATAGCTTATTACACATCCTCGAAACTTTGGTAAGAGGAAATTATAAAAGAAAAACGACGGTACGTCGCAGCTTCGCTCGCGGTAGGTTTCAGCCGAATGCCCGGCTTATAAAGTTACAAATTTCATCGCTCATCTGGCCGTGCCCGTCCCAACTAAGCACTAATTCATCACAGGGAGATCATGGCATTTTCAAAGAAGCTTCGTTTGTCTATCGACAACTCGCGGTTGTGTGAATTCTTCGCGACATTATTCTATCAGTGAATCGAACACTTTTCTTTAATAACAGATCCGCCGTTTATTTTCTCGTCGCGTTTCTTGCCTAGCGCTTCACACTAGGTGACGCGCTAGACGACGAAATAATTCTCGAACGTACGTCGAAAAAACGCGCGCATATTGGACGTAACGTCTTATTGATGGCCGAAGTTGACGAGTCCTTTTTTGTCTCGTGGTGGAAGAGGAACGCTCGTTTAACCGGCCGCCTTAATGGCTTCGCCACGTGCGAACATGTCCGTATTTTTGACTATCAATCATCGACCAACTGTTTCTCTTCCCAGCCGTGCATCGACCAGTGTCGTGATTTATCAAGGATACTCAACTTTCGGGTGTCTGTTCCTACACAGCTAGTTCCACTTCTAGTTGATTGAACTGCGCCAGGTTCCTTCGTTTGCTCTAGAAATGTTTCTTCGCGTGACGAATCCTCTCGACGACCTCGTTGTTCCAATAGAAGAAATGCAATACGTGTTTCCGATACGTCTTCGGAAGAACTCGTCGTTGTCGTGCAGAAGCAATAAAGTTCCACTGTTTTCAAAAATTTCTCCGAAAACTATGATGAAGACCTGTATAAAAATGCCTTCAAATTTGTCTTCATTCCGTTCGACAGAAGTTAAGCTTAGAGTTAGGCCGATGCTCAGGAACTCTTTCGGTCATGACACTTTGATAATTTCTTAGTTACTTTATATCAGGGATACCCACAAGTAATGTTTTTTTTTCAAATTTAATAAACATTGCCATCTAGTGGCAATAATTAAAAAAAAACTAATTAAAAAAGAAATAAAATTTCGCACAGTATTACGAAAAAAATGACGTATAGCTTGTGAGTATTTCTGTTAATTCAGAGACTCGCAGTCTCTAGCGATTCTACCAGTTGAACTAGCTCGTCGAATTGTCGCACATTTATTTTTCTTTTTCGGGGTTCAACGTGTGCACACTTGACGTGAACTGAACACCTTCGAACAACAATGTCTCGGCGGTGGTATGATTTAAGGACTTGTAAATTCCTAGGAGTGGAAGCATAGATCGCAGCGGACTAGCCACTTCAGCGGGTAAACTTTCGAGTTTAAGATCCTCGTTCTCGTCGCCGAGTTTCCCTCCGGCTTGGTGGGAAAACGCCGTTGAAGAAGGGGAATATGAAATTCTCGTGGCCAGACTTTATGGCTTCTGCTCTCTCTCGGTCTCCACCTTCTCTGCTGCGTACTCTCGTGCTGTTCGTACTTTTATTTCACCACGGTGTTTCTCCGTTTCTCCCGCTAACTCGAATGTTTTCCGTTCCATTTTCTCTTTCGCGTGTATATTTGTTTCCTCCGTACTAACCACTTCGCAGTTTTTATCCATTTTCTTGCCTTTCTTTTCCTCTGTCCTCCTTCCCCCGTTATACCCTCCGTGACGAGTCTCCACTCTCTTTCTTCTTCTTCTTCTTCTTCCTTTTTCTCTCTTTCTCTTTTCCCTTTCTTTTTTTTCGGGGTACGTTTTACATTATCGTCCACCACCGCGTTCCTACATCTCCATCTCTATCAACTTTTCACGCTCCCCCTTTGCAGTTCCATTTAATATTTATCCTTACTCCCTCCAGTGTTTCTCTCATTTTCTTCACCCCAACAATGAGTGTTTCTTTCGCCGTTCCTTTATATTCCACCCTCTCTCTCTCTCTCTCTCTCTCTCTCTCTCTCTCTGTTCCTGAGCGTGCCTCTGCCGCTCTTCCTTTCCCGCCTTTTATTCCTTAATAGTCGTAGATTCTTCTGATGTACGTGCCCGGAGCGCGCGACTTGAGCGCGAGAGAGAGCAGCGAAATATTTCCTTGTCGCCGGGCAAAAGTCCAGCCGGCGGTGAGAGAGATTGACTCGTGCTTCGCGCTTTCGTGGCTTTTAATAACAATCACTCCCTCTTTTGTCTCTCTC
Source organism: Tetragonula carbonaria (assembly GCA_032399595.1). Taxonomy (NCBI): domain Eukaryota; kingdom Metazoa; phylum Arthropoda; class Insecta; order Hymenoptera; family Apidae; genus Tetragonula; species Tetragonula carbonaria. The sequence continues at coordinate 11,197,300 of JAUCRC010000012.1, read as the reverse complement.
TCTCTCTCTCCCTTCGCTCGCCGTGTCCTACGCTCCTCCACCTCTTCTCCATCCTTTCTCCTTCCATCCAGCGCGTTCTCTTTTAATCGTGTCCGACGCGCGCATTGTGTCAAATCGTTTCCCCCGACGGTCTGGGCTCGTTTCTCTCGTTCCAGGCCGACAAATTCGACGCGACTCGTCGTGTTAAAACGTCCTGCGAGACGTTTTGTCTCGTCTTGTCGGGAAAGATTGCACGATGATGCTCTGTAATGCTCGCCGCCGGAGGCGGGGAGAGACCGTTTCCGCGTTAAGCGCGGAGAACGAAACGATTCGATAAATTAACGAGAAATTGGAGCTGAAAACGAGGGCAGGCGTGGGCCGAATCGAGAATTTTTGAGTAACTTTTGATTCGCGAAAGATATCGCAGCGAAATATGATATAAATATTTGAAAATATTGAAAAAATTTCAACGACACGCAATATGATATATCTCATGTTTTTCTTTTTAAAGTTTGCTGTTTCATTAATTTCATAAAGAACTTTATTAAACAAATTTGACAAGTTGTTTATTTCGTAGTCTATTTACTGTATTTCTAGATTAGTTTAACTAATCACATGTAAAAGATGAAACTTTCAATTTTCAATCGTGCAGTATTGAGCATACGAAAATATTTAGCGTAAAATGTAAAATTGAAATAAAATTAATTTCAATATCTGAGGTAAATGTTATTATAACATAAAATAATTGATATTGTAAGATTATATACTGACAAAATTATAGAGCTTTATTTAAAGTAATTTTATTAGAAATAAATTATTATGTAAGATAAGATTTATTAGTGATTATGTTTAAATATGAACATTTATTTTGAAGCTAAAATTATATAAAATTTTTGACAATCAAAGTAATAAAAGTAAATAAGTTAATAAGTTCGTATTTATATATGTAATATATATTAATGAAATCTTAATGATCCAAGTTAATATTTATTATACAATTTCTCATATTTGTATAATATTACATTCATAAAATGAACACATGAACATGGATAATGACTTTGCAAATGACTTTAAATAATATCTTGAAAAGTCGGACGCAGATAGGTATGATTCTTACATCATTATACAGAAGATTCACTGAAAAGATTCATATCTGTTAGATTGTGAGGCTTTGCGGGATTTGAAAGATATTGCTTGTCGAATGTAAAAAATTTATTTCGATCTTCTCCATACCGTTTAATACTTTTTAAAAATATATTACGTACTGTGATTGTCAATGGAAAATATGATTTCTCATCAAGGAGGATCTTTTATCGTAGAAAAAAATTCGGAGGAAGACATTTCAAAGAGGAAGAACCAAATTATTCGATCGAGAATCGAGATTTTTAAAATGTCCAACTTTATGTGTCTGTCTTAACTTGAAATTATTATTATTTTTTTTTATTAATCTTTTCACTTTCGAGATTGATGGACATTTAGGAATTCACATTACAAAAATATCGAAATGAGGAAATTCGAGCCGAGACAACAACAGTTTCGATCGTTTCTCCTAAAGGACGAAAATTGTCCGCATGAATTTCTCACGTTGTTTTCAATGTGAAAATTTTAGACGTGTGAACGCGTTCCACAGCGTTTCTGGAAATTTGTAAAATGAATTTGAACACACGTTTTTGTGTATCCAGTTGTACGTATCTTGCACGAGGCGCTTTAAAGTTTCATCAGCATTGCAACGAGGGCCGGTCACACGATTTCGTTAAAATGGAACTTCGACGCGTGTTGCAGCACACGCGACACGGCCAGAAAATCGTTCGCAAGATGTTTAAATATTTTCGACTGTTACATTTGTGCTCGTACGAGGGATGATATATTAAGGGTTGATAATTAACGGGCGGACGAGGAGTAGGTACACTCGTTGCCAATAACGCCGCGCGTTATTTAAGCATTTATAACCGAATCAAATATTCCTGTGTACAAACCGGCTGGTGGACCGAATAATTAATTGCTCGGATATATGAATATCGTATTATTTTTCGACGGCCAATCAAGGCGGTTTTAGCGATCGTCGCGCATTATTAATATATTCGAAGAATTACCGCAAGCTGTGTGAATTGTCGAGTGAAGGCTAAGTCTCGAGCAGTTCTTCGAAATCGAGAGAGAGAGAGAGAGAGAGAGAGAGATTTATGTGTAAAAATAGAAGAAAATAAAGATAAAAATACCTTACACAAGCAGCGGGTTTAAGCTTCTGTGTAATGAAATAAATTTATAAACGAATCGCTGCACTTTGGATTCTCACGTCATTTTGTCGTGTTAAAATTCGCGGAGTCGCTCGATCGAAATCGACTTTTTTCCCGGAGTAAACATTATTTCCCCCCCCCCCTCCTCTCCCCCCAAAAGAATCGTTCCGCGTTCGAGAGCAACGCGAGTTTTGTAAACTTCGATATCAATCGTTGATAACGCGCACAGCGTGGCGGCCGAAACGAAGCATGAAAAATGGGAGGGAACGATGCTTGGATATAATTTACAGGACGGTTTGTTTAAACCGGTCGCAATCGCGATTCCATAACGATTCTACAAATTACAATACGATCGATTCGTATCGGGATGCGACCGAGTGTCTTTGTTATACAAAATTTATGGAAGACAGCACTTACCAGCCGCGGACGCTTTGCAGTTCGTTAACGATCGCGCAATGGGCACCGTATTATTGTGCTGGAACAATTATGCCGCCGTTTTATTGCAGGAATAATTATGTAAAGCGAGCTAAACCGTGAAGCAATTAATGTACGCGTTTGCAGTTGCAACAAACGTCTCTTGTACGGCGTGAGTTCGCGCCCGTCCATGTTCGTTGGCACGCGAATTTATTAGTTAATTACAGCAACACTGTATTTATCAAATTCCATTTCGCTCGCTACGCGAATCCGATCCATAAACGTTCAATTGAAAAGTTTTAAACGTTTGCTCGTTGTAATTGCCAATTACCTCCCCCTCCCAAATATTACCAAAAACAAGCTCCAAAGTGTCAATACAAACGATGCGAGTTGACTTTCGTTTCTCAAAGTTGAAACGAATAAAATGAAATTTTCAGTTTTCCGATCGTGTCCGATAAAATTTTTCGTACCGGGGTACAATTGCGATTCTGAAAAATTTCACCGCGTCTATTTCAGCGTTTTGTCTCTCAGTCTGCGAATTCATTTCTCCGATCTACATCCCCTTAATTTGCAAATACATTTTCCCCGCGACGATTCGGCTCGCGTAGCTCTCGCAAATAAAAACTGTGGCCATGTTCTATTGTATTTTGCAATTCAACCGCGAGGCGTTTGCGCGATAAATAAAGCAAAAAAAAGAGAAAGAAAAAAAAGAGAAGAAAAAAGAAAAAAAAAAGGAAGACAAGGAAAACATGAAAAACGATATGGATGTCATAAAGTGTTTCCCCTGGATCCATAAAAACTTCTAACTGCGGGCATTTTTCGATATCCTGCGAATTTTATTGCCTCGCGCATCGTCGTTCCTAGAGTCCAAACTCCGATATATTGGTCTGAAACGGACTGAAAATGGATTGAAAGTAAGATGGTTGTCAGCGGAGCTTAATATCGAAAATATGCGATCTCAGTGCCAGGCTGAAAGTCAGTCGGAAAAAGAAAGTTTTACAGAAACTTGTGAAATCCCTTGGAATGTATTAGGAGAAACACGAGAGACACTCGACTTTCGACAGGGTTTTGGTTTCTCCGTGGACAGGATCCCGGAAGCCGTGAAATTTTCAAAACGATCCAATAAATTCACGTTTCACGCGGCGTGTCTCATCCGAGTCTCTGTTGCCTCCGTTTCGTGGAACGAAACGAATTTAAAACAGAACTCGAGGACAGGATGGGAAATTGTTCGCCGACCGCGGTTCGTCAGAAGATTCGATTTATCTCTCTGTTCAACGATTTCAAAAGGCTTTCCTCATCTCCGGGAGCAACGTTAACCTCAGCTCTGGTCAACTTCATCGTCAGATGAGAAGCAGGCCCTAAAGAAATTCCAAACGAAATCCACGAATTCGAGGATACTTTCTCGGAAATGTCTCTCTCTCCACGTAGCAAGTCCTTGAATTACGAAGGAAAATCGAAGAACGACGACGAAAATCTTGGCTCGTACGCCGCCAATGCAACTGAACTCCGAGAACGATGCCGCGCGTAGATTCTCGCAGAACTCGCCGGTGACGAAGAAAAGATAGCATAATACGTGAAATCGGCTCTCTCGGCCCGGTTTTTTTTCAAATTAAAATCACGTTATTCTTCCTCGTTACGGGGCTCCAGGAAATCCACAACGCCGCGTACCAATATTTCGTGGCCAATTTAAATTTCCGCGAGAGCACTTTGGTAATCGGATGCGTAAAATGAAACCCGGGCGAGCACGTTCCCGGATAACGAGGCACGATGTTAAGCGCCGAGAAATATATAACGAAACGTTAAAAAAAAATTTGTAGACGTTTAATAATTCCCCTCCCTGCTTCCTTTGAGTACAGGGGACCCTAAGTTCGTCGCTTTGTCCCTGTGACAAATAAATGGCAACGCGTTTACTCAGCGAGCAAACTGTTACGAGCAAGTAAATTTACGATTTATCTCCTTGGGCCTCTTCTAGCTTTCTACAGTTTGTCTTTACATAAGCGTCGATTTTAAGATCGATGGCCAGCTACATTGCTTTCGATGCCTTCTCCTTCGTGCTTTTTCAAGCCAATGACAATGAAAAATTGTCGATAGATTAGTGATAAATTGTCGTCGGTGATCATACGACGATCCACTTCGTTTCATTTTAAAGCGTGGAAGTTTTGTATTTAATTCGACACTCCGTGAGCCTGACGTTATTTTCGATGATGACTTTATATTACACGCAGCGAGTGGGAAACTGTGTGGAAATTCAAACGTGTGTAAAACCGTTCAAAAAATTTTCTCGCGACTAAATTCACCATGGTCGCGGTCGCATTTTTTTTTCGCCGTTTTGTCGAGGTTTGGATGACATTACGATTAGATGACAAAATATTTTCTTGAATTTTTGTCGTATGACCGTAATATTCAACGTTGCACAAAACAGCACGGATAAAATTATATATACAAAGTTTAGAGGGAAACTTCAATCATCAAAACAACGATGGACCTAATCACGAAAAGAAATTTTTAATGCTTTTACACATGATGGTTTGAATCTTGACAATTTTTGGGGAAAATGTGCCTTCGCTCTCTCACTCACTACGTGATATAAAATCATCTTCAAAATAAACGAGCCCACGATCGTTAAAGCAGAAGCTTCTTAGCAGAAGCGTTCTAAAACGAGACCAAGTGGATTATATACGATCTTCTTTTTACAAAATTATATCAGCTTGAATCATCCACAATTTTTTCATTGTGCTACGTTATCCAAATTCAGCTCTGACAAGCTACATTTCGATCTTTCACTCCCCAGTAAATCACCGATCTTCGGCCACGATTCAATTTACAGTTGAATTAAATAATTCTCTACCGTAGGAATTACACTCGAGGATCAGAATGAAACACGAAACTCGATCGACTGGTTTCTCGAGAACGTTTCGAACTTCGGGAGAAAAGAAACGGAAAAAAAAAGAGAAACGACAGGCAGCTTATCCGTTGTCGCGCAATCGACGAGGAGAAAGACAACGAACGAAGGGGAATTGAGAGTCGGATTTCCGGCAAGTCGCCGGAAAGTTTTATATGCAGATTAAATTCTACGTCCCGGAGTAATCCCGTTCCCAGCGTCGGTGAAAAATTCCAGCAGCGATTGCGAGTCGTTGGAGTTCCCCGCGAATCCTCTTATTCGCCGATATCGTTATATTAGCGTACGCATATTCGCTACCGTTTCGATGTTTGCGCAGTGGTAGTCTTCCCGCGAGCAGGAAATGTGGAAAATTGCGTAATACGCTCGCTCGACGCATCGATCGTTGGAAAACTGGCCCGGAAATTGAATAGAAATGCGCGAGAGTAACGTTGCTCGGCTTTCAAAGTCTAAGTAGTTGTCGCTCGTAACGTTGCTCGTGACGTTGGCCGATTTTGTCCGCGATTTTGCTGCCGGGCGATGCATCGTGCCTCCGACCAAGGCCATTATTTCCCGACGTTTTTAACCATTGAGTGGTCCCGCGCACTGAGTTATTGTTCGGTCGTAACCGGCGATCCCGAATGAAAGTACCCGCTCGCCCGTCGACAGTTTTCCAACCGAAATCGTCGGGGAGAAAAAAAAAAAAACTCGGACGAAAGTTTCTTTCTGGCCCGGCGAATATTAATGTTGCACTCAGACTCGCCTTCCGTTACCCCTTGAGACCCCGTTGTCAACTGACGCTGATATAACACCGAGTGTCCCGGCGAAACTGTCGGGCATCGTTTTGTCGAAATAGCGCGATTCTTTCCACCGTTTTTTCCGAATCGTGTTTCATCGACACCACGTCGGGACATTTCCCGAAAGAATATTTCCCGAAATTACAGTGCAAAAAATGATCGATTGACCAGAACTTTTCGAAATTATTTAATTTCAGTGTTTCTGGTGTCTGATCAGTTCTCCTCTGGCTTATAAGTTTGACAATTGACGGTCTATCGTTAAATTAACAGAACATCGAACAAATTGTTAATTGAACGGTTCTTTCTCCCTTTGTCGCATTTTTAGAATAGAAGTGGATATTTGACTTTACACGTTGATAAACTACCAACCTTGCAATTGTCAGAAACTTCTATAGAAACGCCCTTTTTTTTATGTAATTGCTTGTTGTACATGAAGAACCATGTTTTTCAAGAAATGTACTTCCTCAATTTATTGTAAATCTTAAAGTAAAAAAAAAAGAAAATTTTAATTTAAAATTCAATCATATAGTAAACTTCCATTAAAAGACATACTCCTGTTATCCCGCTGAAAATAGTAAGGGAAAAGTTGCGAAAAAATCTTAAAAATAATTAGACTTTGTTAAAATATACATTGCGTGAATTTACGTGACTGTTTCAGAAAATATTATTTCTGAATCCAAAGTGAAGCTGCAGTATCTGGTTAATACATATTTTTGTAAAAAAAAGAATGCAATTTCTTGACAGCAGTGTGCAAGTTTTTGGTACCTGTTTGTAACATAACATTACATGTATCTTCTTTTCGATACACTTTTGTCGAGGGAGAACTCGATAAATCCAGTCATTTTCCATTCAGATTAAAATATAATACATCATTCTTCACTAACAACGAGCATTGTTTTAGAAAGTGTCTGGAACCGAATATCTCGGAACGCAAGAATATTCACCAGAATTTCGCCGTTACTGCTTGGAATCTTTTCAGTTTTATTCAGCGCATATCATAATTTCACTATATATCAGGGGGTCGCTCTAATCAATCTCGCCAGCGCGGCTGCAGTTAACTAAGAGCCCTGTACGGCGGGCAAAAATCTTCAATCAAGGCGACGCGTAATAAGAACAAGAGTGGCGCGAAGGAATTCGCGGCGTTAACGAGAGACGGTGACTTAAAATACCTGTAACGAGGCACGGGGCGCTTCAATTAATCTCGGCAAGCCGGGTATCCAGTCTAGGCGTCCATTCGAGTTGAAAGGGTGGGCGCTCATCTTTAAAATACCCGGTCGCATTCCAGCGCGGATTCCGGCCTATTCGACTTGCCAGGAAGTCGAGGAATGCACGTCTGTACGGATAGCCACAGCCGCGAAAACTCGCCCCCTCTGGCCAAATTGAAAGCCAATATCTTCAAGTGCCGCTGGCCGGGAATATGAAATGTAATAATCGACCATCCGGCAACGAACGCATCGACATCGTTTTCGTTGCTCTGGCCGTCTTTTGCACTTGGAAATGTTAAATTCATTCCACTGGACCAAACATTTGGCTCCCTCAAATTCAGTGTAACTACATGGGTGGAAAGGAAAGTTTGTCCGTGGCTATCATCGATGAATTTTACACGTTCGAATAGATGTAAAAAACCTGCCGAAGAATAGAATTTCAAGGTCAAAGAAATTTTTTTTTTCTCACGTTGTATTCTACTCATCACGAAGGTAAAACTTTTCCAAGAAACCTAATAGACCGCAACTTAATAGTTCTCTTGAAAAATGGCCGAAAGTTTCTTAGTTATTTAACACTGTGGACGCGTATTAACAGCGACTTTATGCTTCTGAACGCGTAGATGTCTATTTTATGTAATTTTCGTATTAGATTTCACTGACATTTGAATTATCACAGTTGTAGCATCAATGTGAGTCTAAATAATCCAATGATAAAACTAACTGTTAACATTATTCGAACCATAAAGTCGCTGTTAGCCTTGTTGTAGATTCTTTACATGTATTTCCATGTTCTTTTCTTCTCACCCTGTACATACGTTGAGGCGAGCACTCGATTTCTGCGAATTCGAGTCCACACGCGTGACATAACTTGTGCATTTCTTGGTGACACGTGCCTGTGACACTAGTTTGAGAGAATTACCGATGAAAAATACGATTCGCCCCAACGCGTGGAAATTATTCGCTGTCATTCTGAACGAAAAATTTCAAAAACTGGCACTCGAACACAGACTTTTAATCGAACATTCATTCTGCTTATTTATTTGTGATTGTGTTTCGTCAGTTCACGTCGGCGAATAATATTCGAATAATATTTACCGCGAAATATATTCCAACGACAATCGAACTCGTACGACATCCGGCGTTATTAATGATACATTTGTGCATCGTCGAAAGGAACGGATGGATATTTCTGTAAAATTTTTGACAGAGTTACAAGACTGCGATAACAATAGGAAGGCGCAATAGGTTTCGTCGAAAGTGGAACGCGAGAGCGATCAAAAGTATGACTTCCGTTCCGCTACATCGCCAGTGGTATAACACATTCTGGAAAACGCCGCAAAGATAGCAAGAGTGATTTCATTACGTCACGAGAGAAAACGTTTCTCGGGGAAGAATCCCAAACTGCAGGAAACAGAAACGCTGACATTTATTAAAAAAGAAAAGCGGAAATTAATCTTCGAAACGCTTAATATATTATTTCCAAGTAAGTAAAAATATTGAGTAACTTTTCAGACGAAGTCTAATCAATCGTCTGATTAAAAATCCGAGTCACGACATCGAAACCAACGAATTGTCGAATGTTTTCAAGGACGATATCGGCGAATTCGAGCAGCGTGCCGCTCGGAATTAGCGAGAACTTGAAATTGCCAGGTTAATTAAACTCGCACACCTGCGTATCAATGACGAACAAATTATCTAGTATATGCATATAACGAATTATCTGATAATCCGCGCACAGTTAATTAGCCACGAATCTAGTTACGTTCGATTTAAGTTAATTCGCCTCGTTGGAACGAAACGTCAGATCAAATTCCGATCCAATTTCATCTAATTTTCCCATTCTTCAAAAGTTTCGTCCAACGGTTTGCAAAACAGTCTCTCCGAAACTTTCGTACCAACGCTTTTCCCATTACTCGCCGATGACTCTCGTATAGTTCTTAATACCCAAATATTCCAACTCGGAAAACAGGATATAAGGCGCTATTGTTGGGACATGTCGAGCAACTCTCTCCCCTGTCTTTGATACGAAAGTGCCTTTCGGTGTCCCCCTGAAATAGAAATATTATGCCAGCTTCGCCAACGTCGTTTGTAAAGTCTCTCTCTTTCTCTCTTTTTCTCTATTTTCTTACAGACGACAACTTTTGGACTGCTCGTTTATCTCGAAAGATTAATTTGACAATCACTGTGTTTCACCGCTAATCGCCACGAATTACGCTAATTATCTACGCAGTATCATCGTTGAAACGTTAAACTGGTCTTACCGATGAATGGCAGATAGGTTTTCATCCTTCATAAAATATTCACTCGAATGATTTTAATCGAAACAAACACCGGTATCGGTATAATTACACACAGCACGCCAAACACTCGTTCTAACCAGAGTATTATGCAGTTGGTTACCGATAGCAGCGACCGCACTCAGTGAATTAAATATTATATCGGCGAAGCACGTTAATGCGTGCGTTAATCGTCCCAACAGTTCTCCTTGCAACATGCAACGCTGTTGCTATTTCAACACGCTTCGATTTGTGGAAAAATTGAAAAGTTTGAAAAATCTCTCGACGCGAGACGGGGACGGATCGATTAAACAGAGCAGTCAATGTTCAATCTTAGAATTGTTAGTACACATTCGTTCGACGCGTTGTTTGTTTCCTCCAAAAAGCATTGAGAATGGCCCCGATGGAAACGCGCCAAAATGGATGCGCATGTTTGTTTTCATTAGCTGGAAATGTCACGTATGTCCAGGTGAGGATAATTCAGTCGGTAGAGCATCAGACTCTTAATCTGAGGGCCCAGGGTTCGAGCCCCTGTTCGGGTGAAAAAAAAGACAATTGTCATTTAGGACAACAGCACGGGAGAGTTCTGTGTATATAAAAGGTCCCGGAGCTCGGAGATCGTGGAAATTTTTAGTCGGTAAAAATCCGACACTACCTGGGTCTTCCCTTAAAAGACTCAGGTGTCTTACGAAGATTTCCACGTGTAAAAAAAAAAATGGTTCTATGGCTCTAGCGGTGCAAGAGAAAGAAAGAGAGGAATAACTCTCACAGAGGAGGTTAAACTCACAGCCAAGTGGGGGAGAGAGTGGCACGCGCGTGGAAATCGTCCGAATCGGCGCGGTTAATCTTCGGTCGTATATATACGTTCAGCGTGCCTTCGATCCACGAACAATGCTGAATCTTGCGCAGCGGAGGCTTTCCGCTGCCGGGACATCGCGGAATCATCGTTGCGTTAACAGCTTTATACGCGAGTGCGTTTCACCGTTTCTGCTGAAATCATCCTGAAACATGATTCACGCTGCACGTTACAGCTGTGACATCCCCTCCTCCCCACTCCCTATAGTTTCTATAGCAAGTCGCTATTTAAATCGCTCGAACCCTTTAACGTCGCCTCTGAGTTACTCTGACGATTAAATCGAAATCCATCTTGCTTGGAAATAATATTGAATCGAGTAAAAAGTAATTTCGTGTTCTCCCGCGATGGGCGACTTTAGGATAACATAACTTTCGTAATATTAATCGGTTCTGGCAATACTTGCGCACGTTCGAAGTGTGAAATATCATAGAGTAGTTAAAAGGAAAAGAGGAAAACTTCAATATCTGTTTATTCAGTCAAAAGTGATTGCGTCTTGAAAACATGAGTGAAATTAATGAGTGATTAAAATCGATACATTTTGAAATTTTATTGAAAAAAAGGGAAGAACGCGACTCGGGCTGTTAAAAAAATTTATGATATTTATAGACATGACGTAGTATCAATACACATAGTATAAAGCTGATTCGAGCGTTTTCAATCTGGAAATTTTCATGTCAGAGATGCATTTTACTCTGGTCGACTAATCACAGGCAAAAAATTAGATGAAACAATGGAAAAAACTAAGCAAGACCGGCACATTAGCAGTCATGATGTGGATACAAAAACAAGCTCCATGTTGCCAAGCTCCAGGATGCCAAATTTATTTAACACTGAAAAGTTTCATGAATCGAGCCGTCAAAAATTGACAGAGCTTGATGCATCAACTCTGTAGTCCTGACCTTGCAGCATCAAACTATCATTTGTTCCGATCTCTGTACAATTCTCTCAATATAAAATGTAAACTTGATTTCAAAAGAGGCTTGTGAAAATCACGCATCGCAGTTTTTCGCCCAGGAATCACAGAGAAATTTTCACAATCTTTCACAAAAGTTCTACGAGATTATAGTTTTTAACCTCAAAAATGACAAAAAAGGTGGTCGAAACAAAACGGCGCACATTTGGTTTAAAAAAATTCATTTTAAATATGAGGAAAAAAAAACTTATTTCACTTTTTTATCACCAAAATACGAAATTTACATTTTACTGAACCCAATAGAGATCGAGGAAAAAATGCTTGCCGAACAGGAAAGCAGGTGTACAGTTCGAAGCCGAGGATTCTACTGGCTCTTCGAATCTTTTCTCGTAAGATTTACTATTTTCTTTTTTTTTTTATCGAGGTTCTTTAAGACGTAACGAAACTCTCTCGCGGTAAAGGCTGCGTTCGGGTGAAGAAGATCTTCCATCGCGTTACAAAGAAATCTCCCATCTATCCAGCTACAAAGAAGTCTAGCTCGCTTCTTGTTCTTTGCTCGAGTCGAGCTTGCCAATTTGCGACCGATGCGAATGGACAGGTTGAAAGAGGAAGGAACAATGCTTCCCGGCTCTCAAAGGCTAGTTAGCAATTATCTCAAGTCTATTTGGGGATGTTAACTAAGATAAATCGTTCGGTCCGCAATTCGACGCCGGGACGATAGATTTGCAACGCACGCGAACTATTTACATACGTTGCTCTATGTATACAGGTTTATTCTGCTCTACGTGGTGCGTTGTACGAATTGAATTTCGTGCGTCTATATATTCGTCAGATCGATTACGGATTGTTGTTTATGTTCCGTGCCGTAGAAGCGGCTCTAGATAACGTTTAAATTGATCTACAATCTACGTGTACAGCGGAATCGGGCGAGAACTTATGGGACCATTGGTGAAAAGCTCGCTAGCGCAGCGCCCAAACTACGTGGCCGATCGAATTTTCGTTAGAAACGATTAATAATCGAGGCCAATGCGCTGAGAGAAAAAAAGGTGGTAAAAATCCTTCGTCGAGATAACACGGAAATAACAAATCGAAAACGCAAGATCGTCGAAGATCGGCGGGCGAATTGATTTCTCGCGAGAGGCGAGATTAAAGCGTTGGCTCAGAAGGCCGTTTCATTGCCAGGGCCCCGTTCTCTCGCCGGCTGAAATTTTTATCGCCACGTGTGAAACAGATGGTCAACTTTGGCTTCGCTCGATTACACACGCTGTGATTTATGGAAGTTATAAATGTTGCATTACCGCGGATACACGAGAAGCCTATATGCTTCTAAGTGGCAACGTTTTGCTCGTTTTCTAACACGCTATACATTACCGCTGCGGGGTATTTTCGTGATTTCATTTCACACGGTGACATTTTATTTTTGAGACCAGCGTGTCTTGCTTTTTGCAAGAATAATGATCTCATCGCGCTCGTCTACTCCTTCTCCCTCCCCCCCCACCCCGATCGATACCATCAGAACCACCCCTGCGCGTACCATCCTCGAAGAATCGAACGTCAGATCGCGGTAATGTGTATTTGCGGTGCACGCTGAAAACTCCGCGCCGCGGATCTCGTTATCGATGATACTCGACATCCGAGTTTTTTACAGCTCACAGCCTCCGCGTCGAACACGCACGCACGTCTCGCGCGTGGAAATAAAAAAAAAAAAGAAGTATTTTCCATCCGCGCATCTGCGATGGAAATTTTAACGCGTACGATTGGGTCCAGAAAGTTGGTCAAAATTGCAAATTTACACTTTATATTGTTTTCCTCCGAGTTCTGAAAAATCGAATTCTCGCAATTTCCGGTGGTGGTGGGGGGCATATACCTGTAAATTGCACGCAGTCTATCCGCGCATTCTTCTCCCGGCTCTCGTATTTTCCTCTTGATATTTTTGCAATCTCTTCGACCGCGCGTCGCGCCGATATCGCCGTAACGACGCGGATTTACAGCCGGAGATAAGTCGGCAGTGGCGTTGCACGCGCGCGCGTACTCGCTCTACTCTGGGCGTTCTCCTATTCCGGAAGTTATTCGCGTCACCAGGGAAGAGAGAGTTCGTCGGGCCAGAGTCAACTGAACTTGGAGGCCATTCCGCGCGTCGCAGTTTGTGCGATGCAGTCTCCGGCACTCCGGCCTCACATCGGTTCCACGCCTCGCCAAGATTTATGAAGCGTGATAACCCGGAGAGCAGCAGCAGCAGCAGCATCCACACCGGGCGAGAGAACAGAGACCGGGACGTTGGATTCGCGCAATAGAATGCCGGCTGCCGTGTCTCTTCCGTCCGGAAATGCGACGAACCTCTCCGTTAACTGTCGAAACTCTCCGTTTTCGCGGCGCCGTTTCTTTCGACACGGACCGATTCCCCGATGTGTCGACGCCACGTTACGTCTGTTCGTAACGGCGATACACGCCTACGGGCGTTTCTTGTAAACCTTGTCGAGCCGAGAGCGTTTCCTTTGATTCTCGTCGAGAACCCGTTTGGTTCTCTCGCTCTTGGAGCTATCGTCGATGATATTTCTTTGGTAAATTTGGTATAGTTTCACAGGCGTGGAAAAATATGGCTTGTCAATTTTGAAGCATCTGTTTCATCGTAAGTCGAAAGTATTCCAAATGATGAAGTATTAAGCCACACTGGTCCTGAACTTAACGATTAAGGAGATATTTCACGATAATTTAATCGTTGATTGATGATCGTTGATATTTATTAAACATTTATAAAAATTTCGTGTCCTTTCGATTTATGATGAAAAGAAAAAACATACAGTCCAAATAAAACAGATGAACTTGGAAATTTCGATACCTCTCAACACACGCAATAAACCCATATTTTATCTCCCTTTTGTACTCAATAATTTTTTCATTAGACGCATGATTTAAAAGTTCGTTCAGGTATGCAAGTTACGTGAGTCAGCCCGTATATCAAAAGAATATGTGAAGTCAACAGACTGAAAGAGTGGGGAGATCAATGCAGTGGAGGGGGTAGCGCTAGCCAACAAGAAAGTAGGGGTAAGGGCCGCCACTTAGCCACCTCTGTATTAGATTCAACAATTCGATTAGATCCCACAAGTTCGTTTTGGACGTTCACTTAATTATAAGCTGGAGGACGAAGTTTGGTAGATGAAAGGAAGAAGTGTCGAAAGTTCTAAATATTCCGCCATCAATTGTGAAAATGAGAATAATATTGAAATTTCCATACCATTATGAAATGAAATCATATGGACTGCATGACAACGTGCACATCTTTACTTGCCCGCAGTACGAAACAATCACTGCTGAAACATTTGATAACTAGAATTTGTATAACAATCCCCAAAGAAAACTTGAACCAGAAGAGAACAAGCTCAATGATGTGCTAACTCTCTGCAAATCTACAGCCTTGTAAAGTTTTGCTCTCTGTTTGATGAGACTATCAAGGAACTTTGCTACCGGGTAATAAAACAACAAAGTCAGGCAAATACCGTGACTAGTTGGATAAATTAGGAGAAGCAATAGCAACGAAACACCCCAGGTTCACAAATCGAGAAGACGTGATTTTGATTGAGAAATTTTGTCGTACTCACGCATTTTATTGGCCCCTCAGATTACTGATTATTTCGATCGTTAAAACACTTTTCTAGCCGACAAAAGAACGTGACAATATTGTCATTATAAAAGGGGAGCTCGAAAAATATTTTAATGAAAAATTAGAGAAATTTTTCGACGGTTTTGTCAAAAAGATGGAAAAATTACGTCTTTGCTAAAAGGATCAAAAAGAAGACGTAGAACGAGAGGGGAAATTTCACCACAAATAAAAATATTATAAAAAGCAAAACGAACTTATGGGATCATTCAAATGGATTTCTGATAACTTGACTTTGTCGATAACTTGTATAAATTGGAATTAGAAACCGAATTTACTATCATTTCATGAAATAAACAGAATAAACTGTAAGTTTAAGTTTCGTTCGATCCAGCGTTATTGCAACAAATGCGCGAATTATTTCATCCTGAGATGATACATGCGTGCCTTTCATCAGGCACAAATGAGGCAATGAGGCAATCTTTGAAGTACTTATCAAGCCATCACACGTCCGTGAAACAGAGCGCCGCGTATCTGCCATAAATTCTTGGAATGAAAAGCGTTTCGAATATTTTCCGACGGCGTAGAACACATACCCGATCAATGCGCTCGATTGTATTGGCTGAACGCGCCCGATGTGGAACAATATCGCGAAACATCACGCGCATTGCTACTGCACTTTGTTCCGAGTTCCGTCAAACAGAATGTTCATCAAACAAGTTCCCAACTAGTGTTATTAAACGTCATTCATTTTCACTCTGTAAGCTTCCGCGTAATTATGTCGCTCTCAAACTCTGGCTGCAAAATATTTTTCAAAAGACCCCTCGGCGCAAAAAGACGCAATTAGCCCCGCTGTTGTTTGGCAAAGTTGCAAATTCGCAAGTCAAGTTGCCCAGCGAGTCGCGGCGACAATGACGTAACGAATTCCTGCTTCTAGAAATTTTCATAAAAAATATAATATAAATATTGAAATGTTTTTCGCGCACCACCATAGGATATTTTATCGGTTTCGTTACCTGAAGAGGAGATTTAGTTTTGCTTACTTTCGCATAGGGTGGAAAGAAAAGTTTAACCTGGTGTGGCTATCGCAGATGAATTCTACACTTTCGATTTGATGGAAACGCAAAGAATCTTGAATTTGAAGGTAAAACTTTTCCAAGAAACTATAGATCGCAATCAAAACTTAACAGTTCTTTTGGCAAAAAGTGGCAAAAAAAGTTTCTCGCGAACGCGTGCGTGCTGACAGCGACTTTATGTTTCTGGACGCGTTGGTGTCTATGGTAATGTTTATATTTCGAATAATGTTGTGTAACAATTAGTTTTGTTATTTGATTATCTAAACTCACCCTTATGCTACAATGATAAATTAATATTATGATAAATCAAATGTTAGTGAAACCTAACCAAGAACTATAAAGTCGCTGTTAGCACGCAGTGTCCGCAGTGTTAAATGATTAAGAAACATTTTTGCCATTTTTCAAACTGTTAGGTTCAAACTGTTGTAGTAGAATACAATGTAAAAAAAAAAAAAATCTTAACCTTGAAATTCAGGATCAAATCGAAGACGTAGAATTCGTCTATGACAACCGGGGACAAACCTTTTTTTCCACCCTGTACACGACTTATCACTCCGCAGAGCACACACTCGCCGACTAAGCGAAAACGATTCGTTCCACTGCTTCTCGTTGGTTAAACGGCCCGTATCGACAGAAAGTCGAGTGTCTTCAGACTGTTAAAACCATTTTGCTCTCTCTCTCTCTCTCTCTCTCTCTCTCTCTTTCTTTCACTTTCGACCGTGGTCGTCGAAGTGAAAACGCAGATAAAGCAAGCAACGTCTGTACGTTTTGCTCGAGGGGTGAGCGCCAAGTTGGTAATAAAACGTGCTCCTCCGGGGACTTCGACAAACCGGCAGCAAAATTCTGCGTGCTGTAATGGAATCTGCGGTTTAACTCGCGTGTAAAAGCCGATTTTCCACGGGCTGCGAGTTTCATAGCTTGAAAATAATTCCAATCAATCGCGTTACGTCGCATTACGCCGTGCATCGATCACGGTTCATCTCTCGAACACGAGGTCGTAAGGGTCAATTCCTCTTTTTTAAACAACGTTCGTTTAAGCCCGGCTCGAGCGTTCCTGCGTTCTAATAAAAATTTTACATTCCGCGCGCCTTGTTTTATTTTCTCGATGAAACGAAGTTTCCAAAAGATTCTCTCTCTCTCTCTCTCTCTCTCTTTCAGATTTCACAGGGAACGCGATGAAACGATTTTCTGGAGTATCTCTCCGGTGGCAAAAGTAGCCATTGCTACATCACGCTCGGAAGGTCGAACGAGAAACGTAATTGGGGAATCGTTTGCTTCAGTTCGGGGAAATCAGTGAGGTAGATTTAGAGAATCACGTTGGCCAACGATTTCCTTCTTTTTCACTTCCCGTTAAATCTCGTACCCCGTTATTTTCGCAAAGTTAATCGGAGAGAGAAAAAATGTTTTTTGGGAGGGAGGTTATATACGCGATGTTAAGTGGAACGAGTTGATCGATAAAAGAAAACATCACTTCGCACAGTATTAAATTTGCATTTGCACATTCGTTCTTCAATTACACTGGGGAGTAGTTGCTTCTTTTCAAACACACTTGAAGAGGTGAAAAAGCTGCAAACTTGCTCTTATTTCGTTTGAAAAGACATTAAACATCTTTAAAGCGCCGAACGTACAAGTATTTCGTACTTACTCGAAGAGGATTTTCAGACGGGAGAGAGAGAGAACGCGAGGCCTTCGGAACCTTGAAAGTCTGCGAGTTCTTCCAGTCTTCAGAACTTTCGATGGTCTCGGAAGTTCACCAACTTTCGAAACCTATAAGAATAAGGAGATAGAGGTAAGTTGAGGTTCTTACGGTGAACGAGATAACTGTGGAAAAGGTATGAACATTGGGAAAGGTAAGAAAAATTAAAGAAGATAATGACTGTACGAAATCCACTCGCTGAAGAAGAGACAAAATGATAAAAAAGAAAAAAAGGAAATGAATCGTGTGAACTTTAAATATTGTTAAGATCGAGAGTACGTATCAGTTATGACACGTGCTTCAACCCAGGCTGACAAATCAGGGATTTGACTACTTAGAAAACTCCAAACAAGGCGTCCTACAAATTTGGGCCAGCCTCAAATACGATAAGGCTTTCCGCATTATAGAAATCCTCACGTCATAATGAGTGAGTACTCGAAGATATATCGTCTTCACGATACAATTAACCCGAGTCGATCTCATGGGCGGCAATGGAAAATTCGGAAACTTTCTCTGACACTTCTTCATTGGTCTTGACTACCATGTTCCCCCGCTCTATAAAGTCCCTTGAAAGGAGTAATCCAAGACTTATAAAAGAGAACTTGGAGGTTAGTAAAGGAGTTGTCACAGTAAAACAGTATCAAAAAGTTAGTAGGTAAAGGCAGTTGTTCGCAATTAAACACAGTCAAAGAAGCTACGAGAAATCATAAATTATCCATCATAGTTAGTACATTTTCCACATCAGTGGGTGATCTTTCGAACCCCAAAGATATACTCAAAGACACACGATTGACACCAGTCCTTAACTGACTGTCCTTAACAAATACATCTCATTACATCAGAGGAGAGAGTTTTTATCAGTAAACAGGGACGCAAAGAAGGATCGCACGGCGATTAATCATCTTTCTCAATTAGAACGATTAATCATGCCGTTTATTCGCTCGTAACTTTAATTATCTCTCCGTTAATATAAAGGTGTCCCGTTCTGTATCGCGATGTCAGTTCCGCCGTTATCCCGCGCTTAATCGACACCCCCTAACGAAGTTTTAATTTTCACTCGCCGCTCGCTGCTGGTTGGTTTCATCCTTGCCAATCAACGCTGACAATTTGACGCCTCAGAGGAGGGCGGAGGATCTCGCGCCGGTTTCCAGAGCGTGCAGGACGTTCAAAGAAGAGAGGAAGAACTTCTCAATTAGCGTGATTGAGCTTCGTCGAGGTGTATTTAGCGGCGACGCTGTTGAAAAGTTTCTGGCGTGATTGTGAAGCGGCGCGCGATATAACGAACCAAGGATCGATTTCTCGATGGCTTCTCGCCGAGTGTCTGAGCCATTCTAACGACATATTCTTTCGAGCATCGTTCGCCGAGAGGAGAAATCCCGTTTGATCAATTATCGCGTCCTTTTTTTCTTTTACAAATTTTCTATTCTTCGTTCCCTTTCCATCGAAGTGTACAGGCGTAAAATTAGATTCGTCCGTAACTTGTGAAATACTTGTTTTCGATCGATTTTTCTTTTTCACATACCGTTCTTTAAACGAACAACCGTTTCATTACACCGCAAATTGTGTTGATTTCGATAAAGCACCTCACAGATGGAACCTCTCTCATCATGGAGAGAACGATACTTTTCTTTTTCGTTGGTTTTCAGTATATATATATGTTTCAACGACGAAGATACACTCACTGAATCTTGCGTTCACCTTTTCGAGATCAAAGGTACCCTGCGGTAGACAGTTAGCTCGACTAGTTGGTTCGAAGCTATGTACAGGTATACACATGTACGTGTACTTCAAAATCAAGGATTTCGACCCAAGTTCATCAGCAAGTGCGCGAACCGCTCAACGAATCCCTGGTTACAAGGAACGAGAATTCAAACTCCGTTTGATGTCTGCGCCCGAGGTCCAATCGCCTCGCTTTAACTATTAATGAGGCTGCAACAGACGAGGCAGTTAATCGACTGCAGGAATTTTCTAATCAAACGCAACACCGTGGCCAAGCCAGAGGAAATTGATCATTAACGTAACGTAACGCAACACCGATCTCGTCTCGTTAACCACAAACAGAGATCGCTCCTCGACTGCCTCGATCTGGCCTCGAAATTTTTGTAGTTCATCGAGATCTTCGACGACATTATATCTTCGATCTTCCGTTTCCCGGTCACTCCGAGAAGAATTCAATGCGGACGACACGCACGCATTTACCGACGTGTTAATTGCCTAATTGAGATCGGGGACGCAGCTCGGAGAGTTGGCGGCCAAAGAACGGAAGATAAACGGAGGACAGCGGATAGAAGATAAGGTAACGCCGCTGGCAGGAAAGCAAAAGTTCTCAGCCAGGGAAGCCAGAGAGTGGAGCAGCAAGTGGTCGTATTCTCAGGACTGGCGGGGGCGGGCAACTTTCAAAGGACCTCCGAACTTCTTCGATCTCGCCGAAACTCGACGGGTAGTTACTGGAGTGTCCTCCGGGTCACCCTGTTACCGGCTCGTCAACTCTCTCTGTCGCAATTTTCCTCTGGAATTTTCCGCGCGCGCGCGATAACATTGTTGTTTGCCGTGACTTTGGAAACTGTCGCGGGATATTTCCCTACTTCCCCCCCCCCCCCCCCGGACAACGATCCCGACCAAATCCCTCAGTTTCGCGTTTATCTCCGTACTTCCGTTCTTCGAAATTTCGATCAAGCGAGAACACGCATGAAAAGTCACGATAATTACCGGTTTGATCATCGGTGGCGCTCGAACAGAGAACCGAGATGTGCCTCGTAGATCGCTAGGAAACGCGATTGTAATTGAGATCGAGGTTAGATCGTGGATCAACAGCCTGCGAATTTAATTGAATCGTACAGTAGTGCAGTAGTTCGACTACGAAAGAAAAATCGAATTACTAGATAGATTCTTTTTTCGCGCAATATCTCGTAAAATAGAGGTCGAATATTAATGGTCGAATATCTGCTCTTTCAGAGCTCTCAGTTCCTGGGCTCAATCGGCATATCCGATCAATTTTTGGACATTAAATAGTCGACGTCGGATCGTCAGGGCGCCGCGGTGCAATCACCCCGACACCTAGGGCGTACTCGACGGGAAAGAAGTGTCTCTTCCGGAATGAAATTGTCGAGAATAGACCGAGGCTCTCGACGATCTTGCGATAGTTCTTCAGCCATGATCGTCGAACTTTCCACTCTCGCGAAACTTGGACCCCCCCCCCTCCCTCGTTCAATTCTCCTCTCAACCCTCTCCTTCTGTTCACCTGTCTCTATATATCTTTCTCTCTTTCTCTCTGCGATGCCATCGAATCAACGACACGACGGTCGTTGCGACCCAGCCGATTCGAACTTTCTTTCCGCGGAATTGAATCGCCACCGACCGATCGGTTTCGTCTGGGAACACTGCGACCGAGGCATCAAAAATTTCTTGCTCCGTTCGCTCGAACTTTCTTCTTTTTTTGGTTTATCCGTCGCGCCGCGATCGAGCGAGGCTCTCGAAGATGGCGGATGTAACCGAATCGAATTTCGTTGCGGACGACAGAGGATTCGTTTCGCGAATCTTCGATGGTACGTGGTTCGCATATCCGTCGATGAAAATATTAAACCTTTTTAACCCTTTCGCTTCGGTCTAGTGCGCGTGGTTTTTGTACATACGTTTTTCTAAGTCTTAATAAATATCAATTGTGCTTAATAAAACAATCGTTGCTCTAATATAACACGTATAGTTCACATTTTTAATATGAAAAGACTTATACAAAATTATATTAGTTATTCTAAAAACATAAGACCAATTACAGTTGACATATTTTTAGGTATTTTACATATTTACAAGACTTTACGATTAAACGTTTAATATAATTAATAATGTAACGCAAATTAGTTAATATATTAATACGATCTATTCCTCTAATTCTTGTAAAAAAAACGTGTATGAACTATCGTTTCACTGTTGAATGGATTCGATAGATTTCTTTGGAATGAAACAGTAAACGATCGTTTTGATGTCGTTACAACAAAGAGTAGTTTTAATATGTGATTAATCCAATATGTCAATAAAATCAACAAAAAAATGTTCTGCCGATAACGAAGAATTTATCATCGACTACAGATAGTACTTGTATATCACATCATATAGATGCCGGATATATCCGGCGCTCGAGGCGAAAGGGTTAAAGATATAAAGAGATCGATTAAATATTAAATATTCGTTGAAAATTTGAACGAAACGCAACAGATATACAGACACGGAATATATCTCTGTCTACTTTGTTCGAATTTGTCCGGCACGGTTAAAGTGTAATTGTCCCCTTGACCGTCGTTTTTTGCGACGGCAGTACAGACCGATGGGACTGCGAGTACGCGCGCGATGAATCGCTGGCTTGTTTCGAGAACAAAGGTCGAGTGGTCTCGATATGATGTCCTTTTTCCTTTTTAGCGATTATTCACCCTCCCCTTTGTTGTCCCAGCGACGAGTTTTCCTCGCGCGTCATCGGACAATCGACAAAAAAAAAAGCGATTGATAGGAGGAGCTGTTTAATACAAGGGCAATAATTAGAGCGTGCATTCGTATTTGATTAATGGGCCGAATGTGACGTGCGAGAAATTCGGAATTGTTTTGTACGGGAGGAGGAGGCCAAGAGGAAGACGTGCTTTAACACTTGAACTTTTCTTTCTTTTTAAATTTATTATAAAAATCGAGCGCTGTTTTGGAAACGCATTTGGAATTCTCGGAAAAATCGCATCGCCGAACGTTGCCGAAACTTTCGCGATTTTCCGCGACGTTTCTCCGACCAGGTCCGTTTCCCTCGAAATTCCACGAAACAGCTGAATCTCGTTGGCCGTTGTTTCCCAAGGCACCCCGATTTCTTTCTCGGAGGAAACAGATCCCCGACTTTGCCCGGGGATCACTTCCCTTCGACTCGCCGTTTTACTTTACGACGCGCGATTTCCGGAAGGCTTTGAACAATTCTACACCGAGCTCGTCGTAATTTTCGCAAAGAATTATTCTCCGGCCGGCTTCTATTTCCAAGAATATCACCGCGAATTTTATTCCCGCCAATAGTTTTTCCATCTAATTTCTTGGTTTCTTCGTTTCTTACTTTGCCGCTTTTTCTTCATTTTTCATTTCGTTCGTTCACGTCGTGAGCAAACTAGATAAATTTCGTTCCTTCTGTCAGCACGTATATATTATTTTACAACGCGAGTAAACTCGATTCGTTCTAAGAGAAATTCATATTTCTATGAAAGTCATTTAAAGAGTAGAATCTAAACAAAGTTCGCTTCGTATATAGAAAATATTCCAACGAGTATTGTATTTCACTATGCGCGTTGTACGCGTTTTCGCGTTTTTGAATTTTCTGTAAATGCATAAAAATCCGGAAGTCTAGCGGAACAGGTATAAATCAGCGAAATCACTTCACTTTCGCTTGCTTTTATCACGTCAAACGCAACGCAGCAGTCAATCGTTGCTAGTCCTGAAAGACTATAATACGTCTATCGCTAGACAAGCTTGACTCACTTTCACCAGTCGCGAAAATAACCCTCTCTTTCGCCATGGCAGAATGACGCGCAACGCGGCAGCGAGAACAGGAGAAATGTAAAGCGCGTCGCGTTTCGGCTTTGTGCAGCGACGCCAGTGAGCAATTCGTAGCTCTCTCTGTTCATCCGCGCGGATTATTTTTCTCATTTCCGTGCCAGGAAGTGGAATGCTTCAAATCTTTCGTCTATTTTCGCCCGCCCTGACAAAGCGCTGCCACTCGAAAGAACAGATTCATTCGGTTTCCTCCTCTCGAGCACTCGAATCTCTCTACTCCTCGAAACCCTTTCATCCCTCCTGATGGAGAGCCTCGCAGGAGCAAGAGGCGATGTGTTTTACCCCGGGAACCCACTGGAAAGAAAAATATCATTCGCCAATATGCGTCGCAGACGTAACCGCGAAGCAGTATCTGCCTGATAATAGCGTATTATCAGGAAGAACGTTGCGAGACAAGCTGGTGATCAAAGACGGAGGTATGAATTAGAGAACTAACTGTTATCTCGCGATATACACGATCCGAAAGACATCCTTCGAGTTCGAGTTCTCTTTCTTGCTTAAAATGAAAAATACGGCCCGTACCTGCCGCCGGTTCCGTGCACAGAGGTGAGAGCAAATACGTGTACCGAGGACGATTCAAGTTTACTCCCGGATTCTTGGATCGTTTGTAGCAGTTATTCGACCAACTTTCGACACACCTTCTACCCGAGAGACAATATTCCGCGCGAGCGACGCGTCTCGCGAGGAACTTCGATTAAGATTCAGATGCCCTCGGTCCGCTCGAGTAGTCCCGAGAACTGCCGAAGATGGATCGTCCTCGGGATTAACCCTTTCATTAGGAGCCGGATATATATGGAGTAACACACTTCAGCCATCGAAACGAACGTTTTCTATTTTTTTCCTATCCGACGGTGGAATATTCGTACGATGAGAAATTATTGTGACAAAAAATCTTTCTCAATAGTTACAGGTTATAACTGTTAATAGAAATTTAAGGTTGGGTTTCTGTTTGAAAAATTGAGGTCTGTTTAAAAGAAAAAGAAAACATTCTAGGTCCTTGTCGAAATGTTACCAAGAAATTCAAGAGAAAGATTCGAACATTTAAGCGATGAGAAATTATTGTGACAAAAAATCTTTCTCAATAGGTTATAACTATTAATCTCGTGGAAATTTGAAATTAGGTTTCTGCTTGCAAAATTGAAGTCTGCCTAAAAGAGAAACCATTCCAGGCAAAATGTTAGCAAGAAATTCAATGAAGATTCTACTTCAGAACGGATTAACGGATTCAGAGAATGATTCGATCAATGTGTCACACTTTTCAGTGATGGCGCTCCGGCGGAGCGAGCTATTCCAGCGAAAGAGTTGATGCAATTCTGTCCTTCTGACGGCAATCGTCTGAGTGGTAACAAAAACTGCGCTTTGCATCCTCGTCGTCTCGTTTCGATACATTTTCAAGGGATATCTGCTTCCCGTGCTTGTCCGTTGTTTGTCACGTCCTCGCGGAACGACCCTAAAGAAACCAGCGGAAACTGTTGTTCATCGCGCGATCCCGTGCCCCGCGGGAGTTGACCACCGAATCGTCACGAATCGTTCCTTTTCGTCGCGGAGTCTCACCGGAGTGGGAACCGAACTTGCGAAGAAGAACGACGGTCACCTTGCAAAGGGACCTCTCGTCACCGGAGGAGATACGAAGGCGACACCGATTAAAATTCAGCTGCCGATCCACGGGAAACATTCCGGGTCACCGGGGAACGGAGAGAGCCATTGAAACGAGGAGGGTAGATCGGTTGCCGACAGATCGACTCGTTTCAGCGACCTTTCAGGAACAGCGCAGCGCGCGTACGAGAGAGCGCCCGATTCGAGTAGCCTCCGCTCCGCGTAGCCGGCTGAAGCAAATGGAACGCGGCACAGGGCTTTTCCTGTAGGATCGATAGAGTAGTGGGGAGATCGAGAGCAAGAGGCAGGCACGGGAGAGCGGGAGGCTCACCGGTTGGAGAGAGAAGGACACACACCGGGAACGGTGAACGGGAAGAGGGCTGAAAGTGGGAAAGATCGAGCGAGCGAGAGGGATGAAAGTAGGAGAGAGGAGCGTTGGGAGAAGGAGGGAATATTGGTGGAGAATCGGGCGAGATGAGGGCGCTTCGGCCGGCGGTTTCTACGTCGCGCCATCGTTGCTACGAGCGGCGTCGGCGTCGGCGTCGGCGTCGTCGTCGCGGCCGTCCTCGTTGCCGGCGAAAGCGGCACCACAGCGAACACGCAGCTGCCAAAGCTCCGCAGACTCCGCCGCTCGGTCCAGTTTGCCTTCCGCTCTCGTTTGGCATAGTACCGTCGG
Source organism: Tetragonula carbonaria (assembly GCA_032399595.1). Lineage (NCBI taxonomy): Eukaryota > Metazoa > Arthropoda > Insecta > Hymenoptera > Apidae > Tetragonula > Tetragonula carbonaria. The sequence goes on along the minus strand of JAUCRC010000012.1, from coordinate 11,171,535 downwards.
CGAGGCCGTCGCGCATCCACGCTGTCCGTCGTCGACGCGATCGCGTCCACCACGTAATTCCACGTAGTCCCTGTTTTCTCTGTCGCGCCATACGTCGCATTCCCGTTCTCGTTCTCGTTCTCGTTCTCGCTCCTCGTTTCCGTTTCTGTTCTCTGCGAACCACCCGGAAATTCAGCCGAGCTCCAGATGGATAGCTCGCGTGGAACCAACGCGACTCGAAGACAGTCTCGCGCTGGTGGATAGTCGTGCGAAGGAAACTTTTGTTCGTCGTTCGCGACGAGGGTGACATCGCGTTTCGAACTTTTTCCCACCTCGTGCTCGCTCGTACTCGCACGCAAGAGGAACAGTGGCACGCGTTACCTGCGGCAAGTCCGTTTCAGACTCACACGCACGCCGGTGGTTCCTGGTCAACGTGGTTCACAAAGGTACAGGAATTCATTTTTCAACAGGTTTTCAACTACTCGTCTGACGTGATCGCGATCGTTCGCTTTCGCTGTTTCGTCTGTTCCCCTTTTTCGCAAAAGAGAAACCAAGTCTATTCATTCCCTCGCTGTTTTCGCGCAACGAGAGTCGTTGCAAAAATACTCGAAAGACTCGCGAACATATTGACAAAACGAAACGTTCCATTTCCCGCGGTTCATCGCGGTTGCGAATCGTTTTCTCTCCTACGTAGAGCTTTTGCCCTAATTTTCGCGAAACTCGCCGGAAGTTTGCTCGTCGCAAGTTTCCGTGTCTCTCGGTATCCGAGTGTTCCATTGCACCGCCACACAGTGTCTTGGAAATCGAAAGATTCTAACAGAGAGAGAGAGAGAGAGAGAGAGAGAGAGAGAGAGAGAGATGCGAAATAGCACTAATCAGCCAGTTCTTCGTCGCGCGTTTCTTTTTTTTTTCTCCCCCGGTGGCTTGTTGTCCTTCCGACGTGTTTCACTAGAAGCTTCCTACGCTGAACGTGTGCAGAAGAAGGAAGCTGTCAGAGGCAAACTCTGTTTGTATGCCCGCTGTGAGTAAATCGAACGCGGGGAACGTGATGGATGGCACGGTCCTATTAATCGAACGTTGATACACTGATTTGACGTCGTCCGACAGTCCTGGCTACGCGACACACGATATATTTAATCGGCTTTTAATTGTCCCCGAGCTAAACAGGAGACACCCCGAGAAAACATCGTCGAATAAAATAAAACATCGTCGTTTGCTCGAATAAACGCGACTGCGAATAAATCAGACTTCGTGTGTTTGCAAGAAGTAAACGGAAGCCGAGAAGCGATATCCTCGACGAACGACTCCAGCTGGCCGCTGAAACGCCCGGCTAGATAAAACAGAAGCGGGATAAAAAGCTTTCTCGCTTTTTTTTCTCGTGTTACGGTACACGCACACCGTCCAATCACCGTGCCTGTACGCTGAATTTACACGAACGTTTTGCATTCCAATGAATATTAATTGGACGCAATTATTAAACGTAAATTGGAGCTCGACACACAACTGTGTTGTTTCAGCGCGCAACTATCGCGAAATTTCCCAACTGCCAATCGTACATTCCTCACCGCTCGTACATTCGTTTCCGCGTGCAAACTCGTTTTGGAAATCCGTTCGCACGCTCCGCCAACTACTTTCGAATTTACTCCGGCGAGTCTCGCAGAGATTTTCTAGATCGGAGGGAATACACGAGGCTGTCTCGCAGAGAACATACACACTCTCGCAGCTATTCTTTACGGTTGAACTTTCACGTATGAACGTGTCCCGAATCGAGATACCCTTAACGAAGATATCCTTCGCTTCTTTTTTTTTCTTTTTCTTTTGCCACTTTTTCTAATTGTCTCGGATAAAATATGGCGTGGCCGTTGTTCAGTTGAAAATTTAGCAAGAACCAGGGGCATTCTCGGAGGTCGATGAACACAATCGTTCGCACGTCCGACGCGTCTCTGTCACGATTCTATTTTCCAATCAACAAGTGCCAAACCGACGTTCGTTTATCAACGAAAATATTTCCCGGGTTTATTCCCGAGACTTATCTCTCAACGTTCCCGTTACGCGAGTACGTGTAATTTGCAGAACGTTTCGCGCGCGTTTGCAAAATCAACGAAACGTCGATTGGAAAAGGTAACACGATGATAACTTTATCGAGTTATTCGACGGAGAGGCACGCATCGTTCGAGTTGCGCGCGATATTCATAACGATGAAATATTTCGCAGTTTATTCAATAAGAGAATATCTCGCCTGTACGAGCTGAAAGCTTGTTATTATTCGAATGCTGCGTGCCGATAATGCGACGACCGACTGCAAGAAATTACTTTGAAGCGTCGAGGATCTATTTTCAATTTGTCGAATATCAGCCCTCCTTCCCTCTCCCCTACACTGAAGTTTAGCCGCCGATACTCGAAGAATATCGGTCGATCACCCGCACCTGTCGCCTCCTATTCGAACGACGTTTTAAAGCCACCGCCGACTCGCAATTTCAATACATAATTTACGGTGGGCATCGCAGCTGGTGCATTAACCGACCGATCGGATTAATCAGCCGGTATCATGGATAAACGGATGATGATCATGACGATGACGATGATGATGATAATGATGATGATGATGATATTCAATTACGAAGCGCGCGTTATTCGAAGCGCGAGATCGTTGGGAATCGGCTAGGCTGAAAAGAGAGAGAGACTGGAGAAGGATGAAAACTTCAACGATGAAAAGTCGCCGGCCGATTGGACTTCAACGACAAGTCGTCGTTTAGAGGTGTTTTCGAGTTTTAGAAGGGTAGTCTGCGTTCCGCGTTGGCAAACTGTGCAAGTGCTAACGAACGATCGAATCGAGCGATGTTCAACTTTCAATCTCGCCGCCGTCCACGCGAAGAGGACCGCAACAATTTCGATGGCACAGAAGCGAGCTGGTGGGCTGGCGCGGGTATCAAACGCAGCCCTGGCCGCGCTTTAATGAATTTCACACACCATTGTGCTCGATAGTTCTCGCTCGGTCTCGTTCGAATTTCGGAGGTAGGGTGAGAGGTTCATGCCTGCCTGACGATGGGAGTAATTTCGAGAGGTTGAAAGAGGTGGAAATTGCCCGCGTTTCGTCGCGATCTCGCGAGGAAAAACGCGCGTGGTGACGTCGACAGGGGCGTCGCGACGGAACGGAGACACGCGCTCCACACCCTGTAAATTATCGCGGTCGAGGGAATTTGTATTTCAGCGAGGCGTTTCACGCTCGACGACTCCTCGTACCTCGTGCCACCCCCTTGAATGGCGTGACTGCTGAACAAACGAGACACACGAATCCACCTCGCCGGTCAGCTGTTTATTTCACGTCAGTCCGCGATATTAACGAGCTATTTGCAGCTGTCTTTACGTTTCCGGAAATTGCTTTTTTTTCTTTTTTTTTTTCGCAGCGAAACAACAACAACAGTTGCTTGTCACGGCTCAATTTGGAGGCTTGTTTTTTTCCTACCGGGGTGCGCCGCGCTTGTTTTTCCCTTCGCCTCGATGTCATACCGATCTCTACCGTCCGTGGATATGCAGAACGGTCCATGCGATCCGTGCTAATCGTGTCTCTCCTCTCGTTGCAATTAGAAAAGAGAAAAAGAACGACACGCTGAATAATCGGTACATATACGCGCAACCGTGCAATTCAATATTTTCTTTCGCGTAGTCGTGAAAATATTCCGTTGCTGATATTTGCACGGATAGTTGGAGAGACGTGACGCAAATGGACATTTATTTTGTTGTTGTTATCTTGTTAGTATTATCTTGTTAGAACAAGCACGAACCACTCTGTGCGTTGCTAGAAAAAACGCACTTTTAAATGGTTTCGAAGCAACGAACTGTTGCGTTTTTTTTTTTTTAGAGTCCCGTCGAAACATTTTAGGATTGAATTCTAAGCGGAATGGTTTCGAGAAACGAGTAGCTAAACTAGCGGTCGATCGTCGTTATTTTCGTCTTTCGATTGCCTGTGCGACCATATCAGCGAATCGTACGCGAAGGTAGACAGTTTCAATTACGTCGAGACGACATATTTTCTTTTTGCAACTTGGACTCACAAATTTCACAACATTTGGTTTTTTAATTACCAGATGGGGTAATTGAGTGGAGGTTTGGCTGTCGCGTAAGGAAAACAAAACGAGCCTCATCGATCAGGGGATCGGTCTGGTGCGTGCAAACCGACTTTAGCTGCCGTGTGCCATCGCGGAGCGTGGCGGCACGCCGAAAGAGCTTAATTGAATTTCTCTTAATTAACTGCCTTCGTTGCGCTACGATAATTGCAATGCACGAACTCTCCCATTACCGTAATTGTGGGTCAAATTAATATAGTCCTAGCGTTCCGCAGGACTTCTCGCCAGGCAAGCAGGTGAAATTTTTGACAAAATGTTCGGCCGAGCGAACTCCTTCTATCGCCTTGCGCGTCGATTATCGCACACAGTCCCGTCAATTGAGCAATTCGATCGTCGATTTAAATTTGAAGATGATCTTCGTAAATCGATTGACTCTTGAATTTCAATATCGTTTCCATTTGAAAATTTGAAAACAGAAAGAAAAAAGGAAAAAAAGAAAACTATTCGAAATCTCTGCTCGAGGATTCAGAAGGATGAATAAAACAGTGTCTGAAGTATATAGCAGATGAAACAATACGCGCGGAAAGATGAGATACAGCAGAACGCGTAAACAGCTTTATCACTGGTGCTCGGCGACTGGTTCCTTGCCGCCGAGAAAAAGAACGTCCGATCGTATATTTCGACATTCGCGGGTAGTCGAATGAAACCGAAGGGGAAGAAGCGTAAAGCTCGATACACACTTTCGCGGATAGAACCGTCGCTCGTTCGAGCAGAATTCTAGGACGAAATGGACGATTACACCGAGTGTCGTATAGTCGACGTGAAACGTCGGAGATTTATGGGACCGCAGGAATTGCACGGCACGTAACGTGCAACGGGGGGGAAAAAATGCGAAACTATTCTCGCTCAGGTGGCTTTGCCTATTTCTAGAAACTCTGCAACAGAACGGTTGCGTGTGCCGCGTTTGTCTGCTGTCTGCTAAATGCCGCCCTCAAGTTTCGGCGGGAGGGATGGGGTGGGCATGCATCGCGTAACTAGTTTCGCGACAAAGCAAAGAAAGTCATCGTGCGCGTTCAACTCGGTTTCGCTAGGCAAATCGAGTTTACAAACCAAACGCCACTGCGAGGGAAAGACAACAGAAGAAGATATAGAAAATAAATTCCGAAGAATTATTAAAAATTTCCCTACGTTTTTTTTTATCGTCGTGATCGCTGATGTACGCGGTATACGCCATCTTTTACAATTAGTCATATCTTTCTTATAATTAGTTAGCCAAACCTCTTCCTGGAGATAGACGGCTGATAACGTGAGCTAATCGACGTAGAGAGTCATCCGTAACGACTGTCTGTGAATTCGACTGGTGACAAAAACCCAAGAGGGGATCATCCGGTTCATCCATTTTCATTCACGTCACAGTCACGTCGAAATTGTGCGATTAAAACGCGTGGCCGACAACTTTCGCGCGAGTAATCGAGTACGATTACCGGCGGAAAGCCGACTGAAGCGAGCACGACTGCACATACTTTTATTGCTCCGGCACAGTCCGAGTAGCATTTCCACGGGGGAAATTAGTGCCGTTAGACAGTAAAACATCGGCGGTACCGGCGATCGAGATCGGCTGTCGATGGAACGGCGTTTGAGGTCAAGTGTGAACGACAGTGATATAAACGGGTGGGTAATCAACGCTCGCCCCTATAAACCGTTGCTAAGTGAGCTTCGTACACCGCCTCGGAAATAATCAGTGGCAAACGGATGGGGCTGTTTGATCGTCCGAACTGGACGGGGACTCGTAAACCTTGCGTCTGACCGGTGCACGCGGCGCGCGTCTGCTAATTAAGACCAAAGTCATCCCATTGCATCCCGTTCCCGCGCCATTTTTTCTCGGCCCAGAGAGAGAGCCACTTCGGTGTAGGCGCGCGAAATAAATTTCGGGATCCCTTTTAATTGAGCGGAGGCGAAACGATCGAGCAATTAGTCGCATTCGGACTGATCTCTATTTTCCTCTCTCTCTCTCTCTCTCTCTCTCTCTCGGGTTTTTAGTTTTCTTTTTCCTCCGTCTCTTTCTGCCTCTGAATTTATTTTCATCGGTCGTTCCCAATTGTTTCCACCACCGGATCGAAGAACGGCCTCTCTCTGTCTTTCTCTCTCCCTTTTTTTTTTAGCAAAGCATACGCGTGATTGTACAAAAAAAGGCAGAGAGGTAGTCGTTTCTCGTATCGCTTGATTGTAAAATAGCTTTGTGGGACGTGATTTTTCTGCGCGACGAACCGCATTTTACGCCTGTCACCTCTCTCTTCCTCCCGGCGTGTGTGTGCGTGTGCGCGTGTGTGTGTTTTTATTCGAACCGTTGAAAGTTACGTCGATCATCAAGCTGCTTGTTCCTGGAATAATCGAAAAAAAGCACAGCAACAAACAAATGAGTCGCCGCCGCGAAGCGAATCGGAATGTCGGGAATCGTAATGCGCTTAATATTTTGTTGAAAGCGTCACCGCGCTTAGCGATTTTTCCGTGGAAATATGTTGCCGCGGAAACGCGGTCGGGATACGTTAAAAGGCGCGCGTATACAAAGTAGTGGATGGATATGGAATACGTAAGCAACCAACGGCGGGAGAGGATAAACGTCCGTATCTCGAACACGCGCTCTTTCAGGCTGCAATTTCAATTTGTCATTCACTGTCATCGATGCCTTACCACCATCGCCATCGTCCAAATTTTTCATAAGCTAATCCACCGAATGCACCACGTTCGTTATCATATACATGTATATTTTTCGACGATCCAACGTTTTCTTGCTAAATATTTATCGCGATGCGATCCATCAAAAGTCCCGGAAAAATTGTGAAAATGAATCACTTGCCCGCATGTACGTCGAAATCGTGTAAAAAACGCGTGCTTGCGAATCGGACCGAAAAATCATATTTCAGACGTCGATGTAAACGGAGGGGTGGGGGGGGGGGGGAGGAGCAAAAAACTTAACGGTCCGTGATGAAACGTTTCGTTTACATTCGATTAAAAATTTGTACTGTAATTGAAATTAAATCTCTGATCGATGCAGAGTTAAAAAAAGAAAAACAGAAAAAAAAGGAAAGAGGGAAAAATATTTAATGCGCGTTTCTCTCGCTCTTCAACTCGTCAAAATTACTATAATCCTCGAATGTCTAGTTGATGACAGGTGCACGCAGGTGATTATTAAATCCTGTCCAATATAATTTGTATGCCCAATCAATGATAATTAATCGAGTAGCTAGATATTGATACGATGAATTAACAACCGATTATTGAAAACTGACAAAATTTCGAGCAGTAGTTAACAACCGATCGTTTGGATTTCACACGATCATTTATATATATATCCTTCGATCGTCATTATCCACAGAGTTTGCCTGTAGTATTTCTGACGGGCATTTGGCGTTACAACGATCGGGAGAGAAAAAAACGTTTACCGCCGTTAAATGCACCATTGTCCCGCTGTTATTGAAATAATGATCTGTACGCGAACGTTTTAACGAGCCGCTGCGATAGCTTTCATTGATTTTCGTATTTTACGAAAATCTCGTATTCCGGATTACACGTTTCATATTATTTTTTATTCGGCTTTCGTTCGATAACCGAGGAATACATGTGCATTTACAAAATTTCGAATTTATTCTGTTAAGATGATGGGACATCGTTGTTTTTGAAACAAATTTTCACTGACACGCCTCTTTGTGAAAATATTTTATACTGTGTTGTATATTTTTGTTATTTTCGTCAGACACTTTCGACACTGTGCTCCCTGTGCATTTTAAAACTGTTGAATTTATGTTAATGGTAACACGAAGTGTCCTTTGCAGTATTTCATTGAAAAACTGTTTGCGATATTGAAATCTGATATTATAATATTCATGTGATTTCATGTGTATAACACATAGCTACGTGTGTTAAATCAAAGCTTAAAGCGTATTCGAACAGATCAAATTATATTTACCGTAGTTCACACGGTATAATAATTTCTCTCGTAGCTAGAAAGCAATTTAAAATCCATTGTTTTACGTTTAGCGAGTTAATCAACGCTGTCTGTCTATGCCAGAGACGTATCGAGAGAAAGTGTAGAGAAATTTCACTTCGTGAAAAAAATACCGTTTTTGCGAGAACTGAGCGTAGTACTTTCCTAATGACGAGTTTGAAATTTGTTTGAAATTTAGCGACGTCGCCAACACCTCTTTGCACGCGCGAGCTAACGCGATTACGAAACGTGGCGTGTATTTTGTAAGCATCTTCCATCGAAGTTACGAGACAAAAATGAAGATGAAATTTCAAAAAAAAAAAAAAAAAATTCAGAAATCACAGCTATCGCGTCTCTGCATATTAATTACATCGCCGCGATGACAGTCTTCTGTTGAACGTCGCCGCCGCAAGATTTAAAACGATCTCGTAATGGAAACTCACTCTCTCACCGCGGACTTAATTCGTATTGAAATATCCAATTTCAAGCGGGCAAACTTGAAAATAAACGTGGAAACGCTCCGTTTCCCTCGGAGATTGTAATTTCATTTTCTTTATAGGGTATGGCCAGTGGTGGTTAAATGGGTCAATAAGTTTCTTCGTGCCGATTCTTCTAGGGCGGAAAAATTAATTAAAATGCCGTCGCTCTTCCCTTTGACAGCCGGCATAGATATCCACTGCTTGCATTCATTTTCACACAGACACGTCTAAAAAATGCAATTGGAATTCCATTTTCATTAGACGTTCTCGATGAACGGTCGCCACGCCGGTCAGAACCGACCGGTTCACATACCGAACCGCACATTTCACGGATTAATTAAAAGCGTTATATGCATATAAGGTAAATCAAATTCAAGCAGCTAACGTTTCCTGTCTCTGTGGAAGCTGGACAATTGACACGAAAAACCGCTAGCTTTTTACCTCAAGCTTCGTGCTTTTTTTTATTATCACGCGTCTTATCGAAATGTTTTTTCTATCAGAGACAGATCAATTCTCTGTACTACTAAATATGTATATTCACTAAACAGTTTTTCCACTAAGTAGTAGCTTTGTTGCTTCGCCGAGAGAAATTTTCCCTTCTGCAACGAGATTATTTTCACTTTCATTAAAGTGTCGTTTTCATTTATTGCAATCGAAAAAGATATCAGCGTTGTCCTTGTCTTGTGAACAAGGTTCACAGAACGACTTTAAACGCTGAATGGCAAAGTTTCATAGCCGCCAAAAGGTGTTGAAGCACTTTTATGGTATACGACATCGACTTAATATTCAAGTTCCGCGTCCCCCTTCGATATTTCCTTTACTCGCCAATTTTCCCTCTTTTTCCGTGTATTATACGTACACGGGAAAATCCCGCTGGTGCAAAACGTTCCGGCACAACGGCGCGTACACCTGTTTCAATCAACGTGCACGCCCCTCTAAAGTCCATTCATTTACCCTTTCACATTGCCCTTCGAAAAGGTTCTCGCCCGAATGCCGAACACGCCACGCCGTGTGCCGTGGAACCCGGTAACTGTTCACAAAGAATTCACCTGCAATTTCCGTTGTGGCGCGGCCTATTCGCGCGAGAGAAGACGGCTTTTCAATAAAGCGAAGCGTGACTTTTGTACAATGTCGGTGCGTAGATACTGTACACAACGTAGGGCACTCATCCCAATAAAGGTGAACTGGGATGGGGGGACAGGGGGGAGGAGGAGGAAGAGTGAAAAGGTGTGTGCATAAGGGGTCCGATCGAGAGAGAAAGAGAGAGAGAGAGAGAGAGAGAGAGAGAGAAAGAAAGAGGGATCGAACGAGAAGCGGAGCACTCGATATATTGAATTTCCACTTGGAACCACGACCACCGCTCTCGGTCTTTCGACTATCGATGCGTGGCCGCTTGTTCCGATGGAAAACGCAGCGGTGGAAAAAAGAAAAAGAGAAAAAAAAAAAAAGAAAAAAGATGAATGCAAATTTTACGGATGTTAGCCGAGCGTGGTTAATAAGCGATGACAGACCCAGTTGTTATTGCATTCGAGAGCATTCGGACGTTGGACAAACGAACGATAATTCCATCGGTACGGATATTATGCTTTTCACGATTAAACGAGCACGCTACGTCGAACGGAATGATTGGTTAATGATTTTGATGCAGTGAGTTGCAACTACAGTGTATGAAAGTTGATCAATTTCCACCTGTGCCGCGACGAAGATACATCTCGCTGATTCTCGGGATGGTTTACGACTTTTTACGATCTCCTCCGGGTAGTTAGTCGTTATCATCAACGATGAAAATTTCAATTCTCGTCGCAGAGGATTTAGAAACTGTACGTGACAGTAACGTTGTGCGATTAGATTTAAGACTGTTCCCTGGAGGAATATAATTTTCCATGAAATTTTCCCCTTCGTTGAGAATTTCGTAGACGCACAGTTTCGAGCACGGACCGTTGCCAACATGGATTCGCATCTACCGAATGTATACTTCTATAATTTAAAATTCGACGTGTTTTAAATTATTCCTTGCAGATAGAATCCGACTGAACGTGGAAGCTAACGATGGTAACATAACCGGAAGGCTGTCGAACGCACGGAAGCAGTCGGAACGTCGAGCTTATTGCGTTACTTGTCGAATTTTGTCGAAGCGAGCAGCGTCCAAATCGGCTCCGTCTCGCTGTCTTTTGTCTCCTTTTTCTTTCCCTCGAGCATCGTGTTTGCCCATGTCTGCCTGCTCTCATTAACGTTACGTATCGAGTATTCGCTCGTGCCACGTTGAATATTCATTACAGTCTGCCACTACGACGAGTGTAGATAATTAGCGGAGAGGACTGGCACTCGGAGTGTCGCATTATTTAACAGAGGTTTCATCTGCGACTCAACCGGCAGAACCTCGAAATCTCTTTAGCAGGTATTTAACCGTGACCCTAGCATTGACGCGGTCGAGAAATATACGTGACAACAATATCTAGCAGGCTGGCTACCACCAGAGAACAAGAGTGCAATGCGTTCCAAGGTGTGCACCTCAACGGGAACCGTATCATTCTTTCAGAGAGTTTTCATTTTTCCCCCTCTCTTCTTCTTTCACCTGCTCATTATTTTATTTCACGTGACTTGGCACAGTCACGTGAAATAAAAAAAAAAAGACGCGTCTCACGTCTCGCCTCCACTCCTCTTCCTGCACCAGGTAGGAGACATTCTTCGTTCCTCGCCAGTTTCTTTCCCTTCTTTGTCTCCTCTTCCTTTCGCTTTTCGACGCTCGAGCTTCTTAGTTCTCTATTACGTTTTCAGCCCGAGAGACAACACCGGCTGTCCATATTAATACCTCGTTCATAAATCCTTATCCCGTTCCTTGTCCTCTGGTTCTTCTGGGACGATTTTATCTCACCAGCTTGCGCTCTCCTTCTTCAATTCTACTCCTGTTTCCTTTCCTCGCCTCTCGGAGACGTTTTGTTTGTCTTCGCAAACGTCGTCGCGTCACAGAGTTGTGATATTTTTCAGAGTGTAATGGAACTCGTCCCCTGACGATGAACGATTACGACTCGTTAATGTAGAACGTGCCACGTTCCGAGCAGGTTAAAAAAGGAGGAGAAGCAGAAGAAGAAGAAGAAACCGACGAGACGAGGAATTCAATTTGTATATTCATGGCCGACCAGACAATTTTCACCTCGCTCGTCCCTTCCTCCGCCGTTACTGACGCAACTTTTTTCATTCGACCGCGGCGGCCACGAAGCCTGATTATCCTCATCTATTTGCAGCCACGTAGAGTCCCCTCGTGCCCTGGTTCCGTCAAGTAAAAGAATAATAAGCGTCGCATCGGCGCGGATTACCGGTCGCGATGAAAGTTCCTCTGCTTCTTTCTCCTTCTCCTCTGTTTCCTTTTCTTTCTCTCTTTTTCTGCTCGAATCAGAGCAAAATGAGGAAAGGCGGCGCATAAGAAATAAAGAAGCAGAAACACTTGTACGAGAGAAAGAAAGAGAAAGAAGAAGCACGAGGGTCAGAAAGGAAAATTGCATTTTAACTTAATCGCGAGACGGAACTTGAAACTTCCACGGTGAAAACGGCGGAAAAGTTCCGACGCCCTGTAATCGAATGATCGGGCATTAAGTCAACTATTGGCTAATGGACTGGGAGTGCTCGGTAAGAAAAGGGCGCGCGATTTCCCCTCGGTCACGTCGCCCTGTGCTCCGGCGATCTCTCGTCACCTTCTCCTCGCCGTTTATTGTCCCGCTTTGAGGAAAAATTCGTCTCCGCTCGTCTCGGCTCGACTCGACTCTCGAAGAAAATTCGAATACGACGAACCTGATTTTGTAGGATCTCTCGCGCGAATCTCTTCCCGCCAACTCGAAACTGTCTCTGGTCACCTGAGTTTGGTAAATTCGTTTCATTCTACGAACGCGAAGACGAGCAATTAGTATTATCTAGGGTATTAGATTTTGGAGTAAATTGGCATATCGTTGCAACGCGCGTCCCATTTCCTCGTGAAACGACTCGCGGGAAGATTCATCCTCTCGAGGATCATCTCAAGGTCTTCCGATATGAATTTTGCACATTGCAAAACGCGGATAACAGAGATTTAACAGAGATAATTTACAGGATGAAAGAATGTTTGGAAGTGGACAATTTCCACGAAGTGGAGAAGAAAGAATAAATCGCCAACCAGCGAGACGTGTGAGCGCACCGCGGCCCCGATAACATCGTTACCCGACGCGGACAAATATTTGTAGATGGGGGAAACGGGGCACCTACCAATCGTCGATACGTGAGATTTTGATTCGATTTAGGGATTCAGGATGACATTATACGGCTGGTATAATTTACAGCGCTGGCGCACGTGACGAATAATGGGTACAGATAGGAACGTGTCCAATAACACGGTACGTTGTGCCTGTTTGTAAATCGAATGCATCGGTTGTTAGCCGTAACCGTTAGGCCCGTAAAGGATGTCCGAAACGGAGCATCAAGCGTCGATGGCGTGCGCTAACATAAGTTATCCGAACGCAGGATCGTAGAAACGGAATCCCCGTAATTTTTGCTTATTACCGATGTCGTGCGAACGTTTTCCTCGATTATCTGTTAGTTTCGAGATCCAATGCGCGTGAAATTTTTATGGCGTTTGAGTAAAGAAACGCATCTTCGAAAGGTGACGCTTTTTATTGGAAAATGATCGTTTAATATTCGTTTAACGTTCCACCGGCGACGGAAAGTTTTTGCCGACGCAGATGCCGGGAAATGTCGTGGTAATACAATTTTCGGTTGGCTCGTGACTACATGGTCCGAGTTTTGGTTGTTCACTGCGCACATTTGCATGATTCCGGGCTCCGGGTCGTATACTATACGAACTATCGATCGACACGTGACACGTGTGTCTCTGCGTCGTGTGTTTTCAAGATTGGCCGCGTTCGATCGTTTTATTAAATCTTCGTTTGCATGTAAATATCGGTTGGAAATTCGCCGCGAAAGTTCGGGCGATAACCGGAACGGACAGGGGAACGTCGCCGGTGAATCAAGTTACGGGTTTCCACTGCGCGAACTTTCAACTTCCACCATCGTCCCGTTGACTTCTCGTCGTTCGAAGGTTCATTGTATAATTTCGCCCCCCCCCCTCCGACTTTTGCCGATCGAATCGACGTGACAGCTCACGATTGCCGCGTCGATAAATCGAGAAAGCCACGGCACCGTGGACAACGTCTTCCTTCTCGGTATAATAAAACGATATCGTCACGTTCGAGCGACGCCGCGCGAGTTACATATTTCTTCGGGTTGAGCTTGCAAATACCCGAACTCCGTTGTTACAACCAAAGTTGCGAACAATCGTAACACTCGGGCCATCTTGCTAAAAGCAGAAACGCTATACCGATATATATATTTTTACCTTTTTTACCTCGGTTCTCGCAGAGAATGTATGAAATACGTACGTACATTGGATGAATTGGCGCTGGCGCGTTTCTTTCGCGTTCTTCTTCCCTTTCACGATAAATAAAACGCGAAATGCACGAGAACTTTTCTCCGAAGGATCCAAGCTACCTTACTTTTCTCCGTGGATTAATCATCCGTCTCTTATGCACGGGAAGCGATTCAATTTGTCGTTAATGCGATTTATTTGAAGTAGGTGATAAAGTGCTCCGGGGACAATGCCGCGAGTCACGGTTAGCGCGCTCAAGCGTTCGTATTATTCGAACATAGATATTCATCGTGAAAGTGACAGTAAAGCGTAATCGATAATTGAATTGAGCAAGCAACTTGATAATATGATTTTCTTTTCTTTTTTCTTTTCTTTTTTTGATTAGCAACCGTATCGTAATATACGTAGGAATGGTGTCGAACATTGAGTTAATTATCGATTCCGATGCGCTTCCGAAAGTTTAGAAATCTTTGGACACTTTTATTTTTAATACTCGATACTTATCGTGATTTATCGTATGTATTAATATATTAGCAGAATCTTTATTGCATAAAGTATGTTTTATATTTATCGTAGTATGTTTGATTACATTGTACGTATTTATAATTTACATTGCATGTTGCGTATATAATCTATATTGTTTTATTTATATCGTATTATAAATATTGCGTATTAAAGATTTTTAAGCGGAGATGTATATCATCGAATTGAAAATCTGTACGAAACACTTTATCAAGTGTTTAGCTAAGCTCATAATAGATTGTACGATGTAATGAGGGCCTAAATTAAAGCATTAAGTACCGGCAATGACTGACGTGTTAACATCCAGGTCACACGTAACCTTCTACTTTTTCAACTACGTATGAATTGAAACAAGGCTAAGGCATAGTTTCTGTGGTCCTAAGATTTACAATTAGAATTCAATTTAATTACTGTTTTCATAGTCGTTTTACTTTCGATCGTTGATAAAAGAAACACTGCAAAGGACTTTTTCTAAACATTTCCTTGAAATACGGTAAGATTCAAACTCGAAGAAATCTTTTCATCTTTGACACACACACACACACACACACATATCGGTGCATTCAAAAGGAATTCTAGAAGCAGAGTGAAACGTTGAGAGAAGGGAGAGAAAGAAATTCTAACATTCTAGAGAAAGCAGGGTAGATTGTCCGAACGAACCAGCTACGAGGTTAGTTTTCGCGTAAAATATTTGTTGCATCCGCTCGAAGTCGCAGGATACGCTCAACGATGAAAATTAATTTACACCAGACGGTGTATCGATATCAGGAAGCTTGATTAATGAAACTCTCGGATAGTGAGAGATTCCGGAAGACGTACTATCAGTAAGCTTAAAGGGCGTGCAGTCTTCGAACGTGTACCAGGTCCATGAGCATAATGTACCTGCACCTCGTACTCGGGTATGCTTATAACCAGCTTAAACGGGATTATATCTCTATTGGGAGGCAGGCAGGCAGTCGTGCAAGGCAGACAGTATGAACAGAGGGTAGTGAACAGGAAGTAGCGTGATTACGTATTGAATTGAGCAATTATTCAGCGGATTGCCAGGTTTCGCGACGTATGTATATACAATCGTCTAGGCAGACGATACGCGTACGATATTCGTACGATATTCACCTAATCTAAACACCTGAAACACGATCAATCCTACATCTCTCGATGTTCAAGTGTCCACAAACGGCGATTCACCATGAAATTGCCATCGATGTCTTTCACCACTTTGATCATTTCGCCGATAGAAGCCGAAATCACGTCGTCCTTCCATTTTGTCGCGGAGCACGCGTGTCTACGCGTATTTCACGGGCATTGCTTAATTCCCAGTTGCCCAACGGCGACACGGAATGAAATTTAACGCGCCAAGATATTTCGCCAGCCGGATTACATCGCCTGTGCGAGAGTATATTGCCGGGACAATTAATTGCGGAACGCTGGAAGGCTCTTCTCCAGCGCGGAGCTAGAGGTTACGTTGTTTATAGCGATGAAAGTGGTCGGTCGGTCGGAAGCGCTCGAGGTGGGTTAAGAGTGGAAACGATTCTAGGAAGGAAGCAGTTCCTATCCGATCTTCGTCTTTCGGTTTCGAAGCTTCCCACTGTATGCTCCGGAGGAGGAAGCTTTTCGCCGGTAGCTTTCGAAACGACCAAGAAATCGATGAGTCGACGGGCTACCCAGTTACTACATATACATATGTATACAGGAGGAACACACGTATATACGTATGTATATTATGTATTTCGATTGCACGAGCCATCCCTCCATGCCTGGCTGGCACGATTTACTTAAGAACGGACGTTTATTTTTCGAAGAAGTTGTTCCCCCAAGATTTTCTTCTATTTCTCCCTGGGAAAAGTTGAAGAACCGTTTCCGTTCTTCCAGGCCGCGTGCAATATTTACCGGGAACACTTCGAAGCGTTTGCGTGGATTTCGCCGCGAACTTTTCCTATGCAGCGTGTAGTTATCCGGTTTGCCCTCACACTTTTCATCGATTACGCAATGACAAAAATACACGCGGGCACAAAATAAGGCGGAAGTTTCTTGTTGTTTTCCAAGTTGTCGAGAGTGGTTCGCATTTATCCGCGCCTATCCATCTTCCCGTGCACGTTCACCATCCGCGATGTATCACGGTTTACGTCGTACCATCCAGACGTGCGTTGTTTCAACGATTTGGCTTTCTCGTCAACAGAGAATGATGTATCTCGTCGGGCAAAACGAAATAGCCCTCTATCAAAAAGCACAACGCTGCACGCTGTGAATTGTCAAACCTTGTTTTCGTGCCGATAGCGAGCTTGCACGCTAGATCGACGCTATGAGAAAGAAGAAACAGGCCACCGAGGACATGGATTTACGTCGGCGAATAATTTATTCAAATCCTTCCTCTGTTTCGGTTCGACTTCTTCCTCCTCTTCTTCGGTTTCTTCCTCCTCTAGTTCGGCTCGTTCTCGAAATAGAACGGCAAAAGGAAGAAAATTCGAAGAACTGTACCGACCGCTCCTCGGTACAGTTCTTCGTTCTGAGAGAGCGGTAAAGCTGCAAACAAGTGGACGAACGTGCTAGGCATAGAAAGAGGATTTTCACAGAGGTGTTCATCGTTTTGCCGCACCCATCTATAGCCGACGATCGAGTGTTTCGTTCGTCCCTCGTCGGCGATAGCCCAGCTTAACCGCCGATGCTTTAAATATTCACCAATATTACCCGCATCTTTTTTCATTTGCACGCGATTAAATTCACAGTTTGCGCTGATTCTGATTTTTGTCGACTTCTGACGATTCACTCGATCGTTGTTTCTGCGGTTTCGCATCTGAAGACGCGTACATTTCGCGGCGAGAAGCCGATAGAGTCCCTTCCGGGGCTCGCGCCAATTCACGTTCGAAAGCTTCGATCGACAGAGTATGTTGAGTGATTAATACAGAAACAACGATCAAAATCTCTCTGACACGTTGATCGCCCACGTGTGATTGACAATCTTGATTTTAAATTTTCGAGGCAAGTGTTTGGAGTTCTTGATAGTGAATTATTTTCAAGTTAAACGATTTAAATTACGATTTAACAGTAATATAGTAAAATAAATTGTTGAATTATTTTGAAGAAGTCGTAGCTAATTTATTCATATAAAAATAGATAACACTGCGTATTATATCGTTTGTGATATGTTGAAAGACATCTTAAACGAAGCTAAAACTGAGATTTAGGCGCCTCGTTGTGTATGTTCTCTAAATGGTCCATACTTGAGGGATGTGAAGAATGTGTAAAAACTTTTAATTTGACAAGGTAACGCTGAAGAGAACGTCCATGTCATAAAAAGAAGAAAAAAAACAGAAGCATAAAAATAGAAGAATAAAAAGACGAAAGCATAAAGAAAAAGCATAAAAAACTGCAAGATAAGGAGTGAACGTGGATTCGTGATCCTGCAAGAATTCTACTCGATTTGCGATCTCGCTGATTAACTCTTTACGCGGTGTTCGACAATATTTTACAATTGACGTTACTTTCAAAATCTGTTTGTAATTTCGAACACGCGTTTGTGTCGTAATATTTCTACTAAATTAACACAGATTTCACATATTAAAATCAAAAGGAATCGAATGAAATGGAATATGAGTACGACCATTGGATCGTTCTATCAGTGTACCTTCGTAAGAATTCGCAAAGTTGATAAAAACTGTGAAGGAAGCTCGAGCTCTTGAGACTCTTGTAATATTATACTTACGAAGGATGATCGATCACGAGTTGACAGTGGCTCGATTTTCCGACTCTCTCTCGGTCCGCGATTTCCGCGTTGATATCTCGGAGAAAATAGAGAAGACAAGATAATCGTTAAGCACGTTTAAGCGTTCCCACGAGGATTCCGGATGGCCGCCTCGTCTCGTGCACTATTCCACCGATGTTCTATGCGTAACCGAAACGGATAGATAGATCGGGCTTCCATGTTTATAGGCGTGCAATGTAGCGCGTACTCTTACTGTTCGCCACCCGTGCAGTGTATTCACTCGGTTTACCCTGTATCCGCAGATGTACCCGCAACCCTGTCCTTGTATACGTTTCATCGAGTAGTTGCAAGTAGCTCTATAGTTGCCAGCTATCGTCGCATCGTTGTCGATCAACGAGGAGAGTTTGACACACAGTAAAGTGCATCTCTCGCAAGATACATCTAGGTTACTCTGTGTACGATCCTGACGTCGCGTCGCGTCGCGTCGACATACATAGCAGCTGTTTGAACGACTCGAGGATCGTACAGACAGAAGAAGTGACAGATTTCTTATTTCTCTCGTGGCACATCGTTTCGTCTGATTAGAAAACTTGAAATCTTCATCGCGTGTTTCGATAATAATTTTGTTTTCTTTCTTGCTTTTGCATCCGCGTTTTCGAAACGCACGGACACTATATCGTTTGCACGCGCGAAACATTTCATTTATTTTTCGTAGAAACACGCAATATTTCTACGTAGCCCGAAATGCGAATGTTCCGAGAATTAAATATTGGCATTTTTAGAGGTAAGAGATGCTTTGACCTATTAGCGCGCTGTTATTACTGGAATTTCGACAACGTTGTAAACACAAGGGCATCGTTTATTTTGTTCGTGTTCGTTAGCGTAGAATTGGTCACTGGTTGTAGAGTGAAGAAAAAAAGAAAAAGAAAAAAAAATGAACGAAAACCGGGACGCACGCGGCCAAATACACACGGTGAAATTTTTTCCCCATATTTCGAATGGATTGTTAGATATGATATCGTATACTTTCATCGACAACGGGGAAAAATAATTGACGAATGTCGCAACTAGGATTTTTAGTTAAAAAATAGGTTTTCTATATCTTTCAACCAAATCCCAATGAAAAAGATTTTCGCTCGATGAACGAAATCCTAATAGCCTAGTTGAAATATGAAAATGAAACCAGATTCTGTTCAGAGTCAAACGAAAATTGTTTCATTACCGAGCGTAATATTTTTGAAATCGAAGAGAACTTCTCAGCAACGATTGATCAACCTTTTCTAATCAGCCGGACAAATTTGGCTGGATGTAGATAAGGTCGTTAATCCAGTAATCCCTCTACAATTTTCCAATATCCCTGCGCGCACCTCCAACACTGACAGACTTTGAACGTGACTCTGTTCTCAACACACAAACGTACACATAGCCACACACACGTCTGTTGTATTTAGGATTTTTTCAATGAACTGCATTCACGAGCTTATCGATTGGCGATATCGCTACAAATATGGAGTATCCTCTCTATTTCTATCCCATTCACGCCGTTTCGTTTGTTTCGATATGCATGTACAAGTCGTACGTTAATACATTTACGCCCATGGGTGTGTATTAGTCAGCACGGATAGAGACATCGATTCCTCGAGAGACCAGAATCCTCGCCACGTTACAAATTCTGCGACATAGCAGGTGACGGGGATCGATAGATTGATTACAGAGGAGGAGGAGGAGACAGGAAGGTACCATCTACGTTCATTAAGCGTAGTTAACACTTTTGCGACATTATTTTGATAATTCTGCCAATTAGCATCATCTACGCGAAGATGAACGAGCTATGTGTGAACTGTCTATATGGGCATATGTATCTGTGGTTATGCATATGTGCTATCGCTATACCTGAGAGAGTATACAGATTCAGATATGCGCAAACGTATGTAGGTACACCCATGCATATTTATAAGTGTACCCGACGGTTTCATGCGTTTCTTGAGCCTAATGTCTAATTTATATGTGCAATTTACGAGACTTGCCAATGTTTCATAGCGTTAGCGTTTCTGTTCTTTTTTCGAATCTGAGAGATTAATTCCACGCGGACGTTTAATCCGACGGCGCACAAGTAACTGCTATTTGATCATTGAATTTAATAATAAATTTCTATCCTCCGTGTAAAGTAAAATTCAGTATTCACTCCGGTGAAAATCATCAAATTTCTGGGCTCGACGTTGTAAGTGTGTATATACCAGTATGAATAAATTTAATTTATATGGAAATCGTACTTTCAATCTCCGTAATTATTGCAGGGAATGATATGACGTATAAATAAGAGTGTATAAACGGAATATACATTTAAAGGTAAAATAATCTGGAAGATTGATTGATCGAGCACACCGAAAGGAAAATATCAGATTAAAATGTCTTCGATTTAAATTTCATTTAGTCGAGATCGTTAAAGTATATGAAGTCGAAACAGTCGTACAGGTTGAATCAAGAATCATTAAGAAATAATTTATTGAAACATGCAGGAACGAAACACGATTCAATGAGAT
Organism: Tetragonula carbonaria; assembly: GCA_032399595.1. Lineage (NCBI taxonomy): Eukaryota > Metazoa > Arthropoda > Insecta > Hymenoptera > Apidae > Tetragonula > Tetragonula carbonaria. The sequence continues at coordinate 11,150,865 of JAUCRC010000012.1, read as the reverse complement.
CGCTGCATCATTCAAACTGTGAATATAATCCGGTGAAACGCGATGATTTATCGTTTCAACTTGTCAAAATTGACGATAATAATTGACGTTTCATTGAATTTCAATATTAAGACAGACTGAAAATTATTGCGAATTTGAAAGTGAGTACATTCCGCGATTGTAGATTTGAATGCATCGTGTTCCACGAGTTTCATGTTATTGAGGTGTTTGATTCCATTGGTCACTGAGATAGTCTGTGTCGCATTAAGTGCAGGATTTACTGCGTCGTGTTGGGTATAGCCGGGTGTGGTGTGAGCTTGTATCGAGTTGCCAGGGTTTAAGATGATCTGTATTGGGTTCGAATAGTGTTGGTTTGCCGATATTGAGTCAGCCAGTATGTAATCAAGTCCCCTGCCACTGTGTGAGTCTTTAAATCATCTGTATTAAATCGAGCTTTCGCGTGGCTTAGAAGAGCCTGTCTATGAAAACGTTGAAGCTCCCGAACCATTTAATAATATTTATTCTCTAGTAAATAACAATGAATTCAACGAATTGCTTTAACCTTTGCATATTATTGATAAATTGAAATCATCGCGTTTCACCGCGAGTTTCGATTGTATTACACTTTCTCAGAACATTGCTTTGATCTTTTGAATACAGAATCGAATAAAAATATATAGAACAATCACTGTTCTAAAACGTATATATTAAGCAGACCGGAAAGAAATCCATTATATTTTACCCTCGAATTTTTTAACTCAAAACCCGTACATTTTTTAAAAAGTGGATTTGAAAAATAGGTCACTGGATGGGAAGAGATGATGGAAAAAATGATCAAAAATAATGGATTTCTTTCCAGCCCCCCCCCTCTATTATTATATATACATACAAATACCACTTACTCGATGAGAAGATTGAAGGAATTGATTGAAGAACATCATCGTTCACCTTTGCTCGTTCTTCCGAGACGAAGCACACGCAACTACTCACACAAATGTAACAAAAGTATCAGGAAAAAAAAGAGCGGCTTTAATGCCTTTAAAGCCTGTCACATAGAATATGTCTGACTTCATTTCTGTAAGGAAATAAAACTTGACACTCTTTCACGTATGTTTGCTTTATTTTTATTCCTGTTAATTTTTTATGGACAGAATTGGTTGGTGATAACTGTAATTTTATTAACTACTTTTATTTTCCTCAAAATCCCTCTTGCCCATCATCTGTGTCTCGACAACCTTAACACCTCACTCCTTCTTACAGTATCAACAACCGATGACGACACATCGCTCGTAAACTTATCTCTCTTCTTAAACACGTGACACCCCTCTCCTCCAAGTTGCTGATCGAGAGCGTGACGCGTTTTCGTTGCACATTTCGTTACATTTCTTGGCCGAACACCCCCGGTAAAACATATTTTATATTAAAAGATTTCGTCAACGAACGACGCGCGATCGAACTGCTCGCGACTGACGTTGGCGCTGAGCCGTATCGATAGCTATCGACAATCGAAGCAACTACTTTCCGCGAGCGGCCGCTAGGAGGTGCCAGTGGCGCAAGTGTCGTTCGACGAATGTCAAAGGAATCGCAGCGCTCGTGCGAATTCGTCGATTTTCGTCGTCCGTGATCAACGCACGCCGCTCGATTCGCACGGTTAGTCGATTTTAAACGTTCTCTCGGCGAATTGCGATTCGAAGTTCAGTGGTGCGTCAACGCGAGCTCTTGGTTTCGTCTGCAACCGCTGTCACCTTCGACGACGCGCTCCATCTCGCGTCTCCGTACGACGTGTCTCGTTATATCGTGTTATATCGTAGTATTCGCGTTCGGATCGCACGTGGTGATGTCTCAGTGCACTGTGCTTCGGTATAAACGTTATCGTTTCCGTGTTTCGTTCGACGACGACGCGCTATCTGTCACGAATGCCTGTTCAAATTCAAACGCGAATCGCAGGTGGCGCTGCTGTAGCAGTTGAGTTTCCCGCGAATTCTCCGAAGCACGAACGCTTCTCGCTTGCCTAACTAACCCCATTTACGACGATTGGTGCGTCGAAAGATTGTGCAGTGTTTTTCGAGCCATTTCTAACCTCCTCAAAGGCTGTGCGAACTTACGATGACAAATTCGCGATACTACTGATTACGCGACACGGCCTGTATAAATGAATTGAATTCGCCGGTTTCAAACAGAGCGAGCGTGTAATTGCTTTAACCAGCCGCGTGAAACCAGCCGATCGCTGGCGGTCGTGTTTCGTAACTAGAAACGGGGGGGAGAGAGAACCAGACGGCGGCGCACGATATGTCGGACTGTGATTGTTCGCGAGCTTCGTGATCGCGAACGAAAGTTTTTTGGCTTCACGGTGCTCGCTCGCGACGTTACGCCATGCCCCAGTAACCCGGACTCTCCCCGTGTACACACTGATGGCTGATCGGCGACCAGTCTCAGCATCGATTGGTTCTTCTCTCCCTGCACACCAGCACAACCGCGGACACGCTGTAGCTGGATGCCGGCTATTTGAAATTCCATTTCATCTTTCTCTGCTTGCCTGCGCTGCGCGGCGGATCCACTTCCGCTAGGATTACCAGTCCTGACAGGCGAGTTCTCGATTGGATGAGAAGGTGGGAAAAGTAGCCGGGAGCAAATATCCGGACACACAGAGAGAGAGAGAGAGAGAAAATGTTCTTCGATGATATTCCGTGATGTGTAAGTTATTCCTTCAACGAAAGCATTATTATTTGTATTTTGTAATACAATCGACACCGTCACCGAGAGTAGCCTGAATTTTTATCGCATTATCACAATCCGAATGCGGCCGAAGGTAAACTAAACTAAATTGATCCACGAATGAATGAATTTCGTCTCTCTCGTTTGAGAATTATTTAATTTCGAGAATTATTTGATTTTGAGGTGCGCCTTCGACTCCGTACGTTTGTGATAATGATAAATGTACAGATCCCCAAGTAGTTTAAGATTGGCCTAACTCTCTTTTGATTTGATATGTAAAGGTAGTCGTAACAACCTAGAAGGATAATATTCCCTCGAGCAGTGTTTCTTAGAATTTAATATTGGCATGAAGGGGGGGGGGATGAGAAAGTTGTTTTCTTATGTCTTCGATGCTGTTTGAAAATCACTTTGTACGTTCTAAATGGAATGTTGAATTGAGGGAAAACAAAAATATGCCCGGGAGCAATCCTCGTTCGTATGCGAGGCCCGGAAGCTATCGAAATAGAGCAGCGGCGGGACTACTTTGTGCGAAAGTACTTTGTTTACTTAAAAAGCACGCTCGATGTTTACAGACTTCGTTCTAAAAATGACACACGGTCCGTTAAGTCTCGCTGAATTTATTTTCTCCAAGTGATCCAATGCTTCTTCGCTTTTCTTTTCCCTTTATTTTTTTCCTTAAACAAGCAATTTTCTAGTATTTTATTCTGTCGATCCAAGCGGTCAAACTGTTCTTTTTTTTTGCGTTACTGTCGTCAATGAACGCGACGAAAAATTTAATAATCGTTTAGCTTGGAAACGGTAATCGAACGATTGCCCGATTTTATTATTTTACTACACTTGATCTCGTATTTTCACTGTTATCCCCTAATCCTTCTGTCAGATTCTTTTTACTGGCACTCGTTCGTGATACGATAACCAGCCATCGACCCCGACGACGATTCGTTCTCGTTTTTGCTCACTCTGCAAGCGGCATAGTTACGTTTTCACCTTTTTTTTACTCCCCCTCGCGACAGGTACAAAGCGGCCCTGTTAAGCCATAACCCGTCGGCGACGGTTTTACTCTGCTTTGCAATTCCTGCAAAAAAAAAAAAAAAAAAAAGAAAAAAAGAAAAAAAAGAAAGACGAAAGAAAGAGTATGGATATACACGCATGAAAATACTGCCAGTAGTTTCCGGGGAAATTGCGGAGTGAGACGTGCGGAAGGGAGGGTGCGAACGCCTCGGTGGCACGACAGTTTGTCGTGAATTTATCGAAATAGCTCTCAGCTCGGAACACCTTCTCCTGCGTTTAGAGCTTTCTCTCCTGTTTTTATTATCGCCGTCTCTTGAAACCTTCATCGGCCACGGTGATTTCTTCCCTTTCAGGTGTAAATTCAGTTTCGCGCGATCTAGCGCAACGGCACGCGTAACAGCGTTAGAACGGTAGAGAGTTGTCGCCGCGCGTATGCTTCCGAAATGCGGAAAATATGCATACACGTGAAAATGTGGTTTCGCTGTCCGGCGATTTCATGAATTCTAAAGGACGCGAACCGTCTGAGGAAACCTGTGGGGTAATGCGGCTGTAGGGAACTGCCGGGAACCGTGAAAAGACTCGTTTGTTTATGTTCTTTTGAGTCGTGCGTTTCAATGAAGACGCCACGTTGAAAAAGAAAGAGAGAGAGAAAAAAATAAGAAAGAAAAAAAAAAGAAACCGGCGTAGGAAATGATCGTTGAGAGAGTTTCGCGAAGAGAACGCACGTTGATTCTCCAGTCCGTTTCCGACTGAACATTCCCGCTGAACGTCATCGGAAATATCCTCACAACGGCTGAAAAACTTGCCGCAAGTATTTCCCTGTAGGATTCGCATATATCACAGCCTGTGCTGTATTCAATAGGAAGGATCAAGTTCGATAAGAAGTGAGAAATTTATTTGCTCGTGAAGGGGCTCGTGAGAGGGTCGTTGTTCTCGTTGTTTCTCCAGAATGAAAAAGCGTCAGGAATGTGCGTTCGCCACATTTGTTGTCGACTTGTTCCCGCTTTCCCTCGGTCGAATTGCGCTTACCTGCAACGACAAAGGGGCTCACCTCGCGGGAACATTTGTCATTCCATAATATCTTTCTCGCGAGAAACCGAGATAGGGGAACGCGCGCGCTGGTTCCCTTTGAACGGAAACTTGTTCCTTGTCGATCCGGCAGATTCGACTTCCGTACGAATTGTCATACGTACAGTTTTAATTCCACGTGAACGTAGACACGCAGGTGCTTAACAAGTGTTGGATACGTACGTCGCGCAATTACTACATGTTAATTGAGCATTAAAGCGAGGCAGAAGCGCAACACAGATGCGAGGATTCACGGGCAGTTTAACCGTATGTGCCATTTTCCGTATGTGGAAAAAAAAATGGCACACCGTATATCTCTGTATTAGCATACACGCCATAACACGTTTGATACGATACGCAAATGCATGGCAAAGTTATAATGACCAAGTCTGTCGTATGGCAATGAAGGGATTACCAAAGGGCACAAATCGAATTCGCTGCCTAATTTATGGACTCGGCAAACCATGGAGATATCAGCTTACCGAAAGCGGAAAGCGGCATCGAACTCGAGCGAGTAATTATTCGACTCTCGCGAAGAGCACCCGATTCCATAGTGCAAAACGGAAAATCGTTTTCATAGATTTCGATACGCGACGATCTCTTTGGAATTATCATCAGATATTTCGAGCGTCGACATTGCTGTTCGATGATTCCGATCCTCCGAATTTCCACTTGGTACTTAATGTACGATGATAACTATGATCCCACGCGCACGAAATTCAATTTATCGAAATACGTGTCCCGGAATTACTGTATATGTCACGATTTCGACACGTACATATATATTATATATATTATATATATATATATATATATATATATTTTCTTTTGTAGTTTCGTTTCCTTTTTGCTTCCTTGATACACGGATAAGAAGAGTTTTGCGCGCGCGACGGAAAATCCGTGTAATCGGCGATATAAACTGGAAATATGAACGACGGAAAAATGGTACTGGGAAAGTTCGTTCGTGGATTAATCCCAAGATTAACCTCAGCCGGGGATACTGGCGCCGTTACGTGCCAAAGAGAAAGCGATATAGGAGATTGAACGTCCAGGCTAATCTCGTTCGAAATTAAGCGGCTTATCTTTCGTTGATGTAGTGCCCGTTTCCCAACCACTTAGTAGACTCTTCGTGAGAGAGAAAGAGAGAGAGAGAGAGAGAGCTCCTGTGTCGCTGATGGTGCTGAAAAATTTACACACTCGTTTTCGACTCCGTTCCTTGCAAACGTGTGGTTTTGCTCCGCGAGTGAACTTTCAACAGTGTGAGAAATCTTCCCTAACAAACAGTCCCGCGATCCCTTTAATCCGCGGATCAAACCGTTATTTCTCTTTATCGCGTCCTTCGAATTTCACGAAAAATTCTTCGCTATTCCACGATATATTCATTTTCATTTTCATTTCTTTTTTCTTTTTCTAAAAATACGGCTGCTACGTTGAAAATTACATCGAAATCTCTTCGGAATCCCTTTTTTTTTTAAAATGAAAAAAAGAAAGAAATTTATTTTTTATTTTAAAACGGCAAACGTTTTCGACGTGTATAAAAATTTCTATGAAAAAATTCCGGATTGGTCATTTTTGCTTTGGTATCGCTTCGATATTAATAAACGGGATATTTCACCCGGTGTGTTACCGATCAATGAAATGTTAAAGAATATTAAACGCGAAAGCATCTCACGTGATAATATTTTTATCGCGCATCGATTCTCGATACTTCGGTTTTATCGGTTGCGAAGCTGACGCTGTGCGCAATCTACGATTTCTAAAGTTCGTTTCGTCGGCTGAGCGGTTTTTCTCTTCTCCGCCGGGGGGATGATCGTTTCTGGTTATCTTTACAAAGAACGCGATTGATTGATTTCGTCGCGAATTTATTATCGGATACTTCGAGGCTCCGTTTACCACGGTGTAGCTCGTTGCGGATGTATTCAATTATTCGTCTAAATTGAATGTCTAGGCGTTTTATGCACTTGATACGCCACGATTGAAATGCATATAATTTGATTGGGAATAGTCGAACAATGGCGATATCATGCGCGAATGCGCACGCACACACGTGAATGTGTGTCTATTGTTCGAGTAGCGATCGCTCGGATCTAAATCTAATAAACGAACGAAATCCGTATGCAGAGCTGCATACGTTATTTCTGAAACAATGTTCGATCAGATCGTTGAGGATCATTGATACGTCGAATTCGAAATAATACCAAACAGCAGAAAACACATCGGGCGATATATCTGACTGATAATTTCAGTACAGGACTTACGCCGAGTAAGACGCGGTAGTGTTTCAGAAGAGAGAACAAATGATTACGTGGCTTTGAATAGCCTCAGTTATTCCAAATTTACTCGTACGATCATATTTTGGATATCGTGGAAAATTTCGTTTATTCATATGCACAAATAGAGTTTGATTACACTGACACGCATGCTTCGAATGCTTGCAATTAGTAAAATTCAAAGCTGTGAAACGTACCAACGTTGGATGACAGCTTTTTGCAGGAACAGAAGATTTTCATTAAAGATTTTTCAAAACACGATACGAGTATTTAAACAAGCGGTATTGCTACGTTATCACTTACATACTTTTGTTCATTTATGTATTTACTAATTTTAACTTTCATACCATTTTCAACGTTGTCGGAGTTTGTGATTTTTAAATTTCTCGTGCCAATCGTTTACATCACTCACGATAATGACCATTCGATGCCATTAAACACGCAACGCAGGATAGTTCAATATAACGAGGCTAATTAATCTGCACGAAGTAAATCAGTGAACAATTCATAATTTTTGCGTTGCTCTATTTAATTGTGTGTAATATCGTGTCTATTTGTTCAACGAATCGTCGATCCTCCATGTTTTCAAAATTAATTAACCCGTGGCCAATTTTATCAAAGCTTGCAAGAATAACGTAAGATATTTTATCCATTGCATATACCATCGCCATCGCCATGCATCTTACCATTTTTGATACCCAACGCACTGATACTCTGCGATCATCTTGCTATCGGTTTTCATTCGCAACTATTACGAATAATTAATGCTAATAACTATCATCTGTCACTGTCAATCTCACGATTGAGCAGGACGAATGGAGATGCCTGGTAGTATCATTCCACAACGCCGTACGGACGTGGGGAATAATATTGGATTTTGACACGACGCATATCGGCCATCTATTCTTGCAACGGACGAACGCGAAGTTTTGCAGCTGATAGCCGGCTGATCGATGACTCGATCGACAGCCATTATCCACCTTAATTCCTCGTAGTCGAAAGTTTTTATTCGAACCAAGGGCCATTGTGAACAATGGATGCACAGAAGTGGGATCAACGTAACTCGATATTTGCATATCGATCTTTTGGCCCGATGCAAAACACTATGTGTGTGTGTGTGTGTGTGTGTATGTGTGTGTGTGTGTGTGTGTGTGTGTGTGGAACACTACACGTAGACGTAGTATTAATAACAACATCGATGTAGCTTTATGCTAATATCTATTAAAAAGTACTTATCGAGATGGGCTTAAAAAGTTGAACAGGTTCTCGCCAAGATCATTTACAAATGACCGTTCGTAGTTTCCGCGGGGCAGGTGCTATCTTTCGTGAAACTCGTTTATCAAACGATGATTTAAAATTCGTATATCCATTAAAAATATGGACACTGTCGATTTTCTCTCCACCGCGATGATGCCACGAAAGTATAAAGCAACAAATAAGTATTACCTACCTAATAAGTGCAGGTAATTCTGCGATATAATTCTAATTTGCATCGCTTGCGTTTCCTAATTAGCGCGCTAACGTTTCTTTCGTTCATCAAGCAAGCGGATTGCTCCTCGACAGCGTTAATTCCTCTTCAACTTCTTTTTCTAAAGTAAAAGGAAGTTCTTACGTAGGAATGACGAGACGGTGTAAGAAAGACTCCTTTAGCTTTTTTTTCCATCTGCAAGCCTGCGAGACTCTAAGTGAAAGTACGCTCCGCGAAAAAAGCGCTCGATGTCGCTCACTGCTCGGACGTGATGAAATTAAGAGGCTGAGCCGTATTCCAGATGCGTCGTCCGGTCTTCTCATCTCATCCTCCGTTTCTTATTCTTTCAGCTTCCTTAAATCAACTCTCTCTCTCTCTCTCTTTTTCTCTTTCGCCTCGCGTTGTTTCATCTCTATCGAAAAATTTCGTCAATTTTTGTCGTGCTTCGCGGGCATCGTTTTCTCCACCTACACGTTTACGTACAAATGAAGGAGGAAACGTGAAAACGGCGTTACAAGTGCGTTCAAAGATCTTCATCGACTTGGCGCGGTTTGATTTTTCGTCGAAAACGATCTTCTTGTGTCAATCGTTCGTGCACCGAGATTTAACGAAATTTACTTTGGATCAAGTATCTTTCAAAACGTCGCGTGGAAAAGTCGATTATTTTCAACTGTCATTTCATTCTGAAATTACACAAAGAACGATCCGAAGTGAATCAGAGAAAATAGCAAGCAAAGAAAGTAATCGCGAAAAGATATTTTCAAGGTGTTTCATTGCAAACGCAAAGTTGTACGCACAGATGCCTTTTGAAACGAACGGTACAAGTCGCTGTGTACGGATGGCTGTATTTTCCGGGTTGTTGTACTAGCACAAGAGAGTTCTAACATTCAATCGTATTCGTATCCTCTGCCATCGTCGACGGCGACAAATACGTCGAGCTTTTTTTCGCGAAGTATATCATCATTCCGCTGGCCATTCACCGTCCTATTCACACACACACACACACACACACACATGAAAGATTTCGAAAGATATATACTTTCGAAACATGTACACAGCTTTATTCTCGTCCTCGCGATATCTGGCACATTTCGTTCTTGGCAGCAACCCTACGGTTCCACTTTCTCGACGAATTGCTTGATTGAGTAGAACGCCTTTTCCAGCATTGTGGACCATCTCGATTCATTTTTCAGGTCGAGCGAGAAACGTCTTCTCTGTTAGATATTGTCAAATCTGCCACTGCGTTCTTCAAGTCGACCATTTAGCAAGGGATTTAACACTTCATTTTTAAGAAATAGTTTGGTGCACTATTTAACAATGAAAAATTGTCGACAATTTGAACGACTCGCAATTTCGCAATTAAAGATAATTTATTCGATAATTTTTCGTGCGAAAAAAACCGCTTGATCTCATTTTTGAAGCGCAAAAGTCCTGTATTCTGTGACAGTCGCGAGCTCGTTTCCTTTCTACATCGTGTAGCTTCTTTTCAAACATTTTAAAAACCGCACTGATAAAAAAACATCAAAAATATTTTTCCCCGTTTTCGACCAGATCTACCATTATTTTGAAAAATGAAGTTTCTTCTTTACAAAGACTCCTCAAAACTCGCTATACGACTTTTTCTCCCCAACGTTATTTTTTTTATTTTTTTTATTTCTTTTTTTTTGAATTTAGCCGTAATATTCAAAGTTCAATAAAACAGCGGCGGGGAAAATTGTGCAGCAAATTTTAAAGGGTCGTTGCAAAGAGAAAGTTTCAATCTTCGAGACTATAGTCACGGACGAAAAATTTTTTAACGTTTTTACACGCGTTTGAATTTTTACAATTCTTTTTTTTACTGGGAAAATATATTCTCGCTTTCCCCATTCGCTACACGTGAAGTTGCCTTCAGAGAAGGAAACGAACTCGCGACTGTCAAAGTGGAGTCTTGAATTGTCGAATGATCTTCTTTACATTACTTTGAATTATCGACAATTCTTCATCGTCAGATGATACAGTTACGCTCTTCACTGTGCATCCTCGAAGGATTTGTTTTAAATAGATACTACTAGCTTGTTCGCGGAAATGCATTTTGACAGACGTGGAATAATTGTGGTGGATATATCAAGCGTAAACTTCGTATTATAAATCACTGTCGCCAATAGCATTGATCTTTGTCATCGATTCTGGCGACGAGCACAATGGCTGATCGATCAGGAGTTCAGCGGAAATTTGGCCATTGGGTTCTGTCCATTTCTGAGGTGAGATCCTGTTTATCGGTTGAGACAAAGCGACTGAATCTATTCAAGTACCTGGTGCATGCTTTCGCTATTAACGCGACCCCACCGATGAGCCATCTGTCAACCTCAAATTTCGTACGTTTCACGGTGGTTGTTCGGTAAATTCCAACACCGTCTGCGCGGACAATACCTCCGCTGTTTCTCGTGTTTACCGGAGAAGTTTACTCGAGGAAGTGGAAAGCTTCGAGTTCGCTAGACACTGTCGCGTACACGTTGATGATTAAAGCATCGCTTAACATTGTCTCCGTTCTAATTTATCTTCGACCAGAGTCACAATCGTCATTTCTCGCTGCTCCACACTTTTGGGAAATGCGTTTCGATTTTCAATCACAAGACAAGAAAAAGGCTACGAACCTGATGTCTGTCTCTTTGTCGACAGAGACTGAGGGAATGCGAGTCGTTCAAGAAATTGCATTTGCACTTTTGCACGCGAAACAATATGCGGATAAATCGCGACACGATTGTTTTCACAATTATGGGCAACATCGATGAAAGTTGCTAGACGTGACAAACAATTTTACCTATCTCGGCCGAGCCGATTTATTTCAGGATCCGTGGGAAGCTGAAAATGGTATGTTTGCATTACGTACCTGAGATGAAATACGTTGAAAGCTTAACTCGTGGCGATCGTATGTCATTTCACGATAGCGAATCTTCCCACTCTCTTTCCTCCGCCGTAACTTTCCTTTTTCTTTTTCTTTTTTTTCTTCTCCCCGGCTTCAAACAGAATTTAAGCTTTATGAGCCTGGGATATTAAATTCGACCGAGCTTTCTCCTCCTGAATATTGCTTTCGCAGGATGCTCGATGGGGGAAGTGTTCTAGCTGTAACCCGCGAAACTCACGGCACTGCCGGGCAGAGTGAGCGAGAATTATAATTTCGTGACAGCGTCAAATGCTGTGCAAACTGCTGTCGCATTTCCCGCAAGTAAAGCGGGCGACCTAATGGATACCGATAGTTGCGGCATTGCGTTGCTCTCTCGTTGCAAATACCTAACGGCGATGAATTCTGAAACGCGGGATACCGATATCTAACCTTTCCTTCGAAACGAATCGCGTGTACGGTATATACACGGATCTGATACACGCCCGCGATGGTGGAAACTTCATCGATTTGAAATCAAGCCAAACACACTAATGATCGCCCCTTTTTTGGCCATTGTACACGGTAACTTTATCGATCCTAACTTGCCCTGTCCTGTCCTTTCAATAAATATCGGCGACGAAACGCGGCGAGCGAACGCGTGAAAAATGGAAAAACAAAAGCGAAGAGCGATATTTTCATGGGGGACGGGGAGGGGAGAGCAAGCGTTTTTTTTCACCGGGGGGTTAGAAAAATATGACCGTCCTCTACGTCAAACCGATAATGGCCGCCGAAAATTGCTGGGAACCGGCGTGTGTAAATGTCACGCGGAGGCTTCGAAAAGAGCAGAAATTATGATATGGCCGGCGTGTGTGTTACCTATCCTTCCACGAGCTCTCTCCCTCCACGAGAGAGTGCGAGAGCAACTCGTTTCGAGGAGCGCGTTTATTTTGCAATGGCCGTAGATAAATATTCACGGCCGCGGTTTATCCTCACGGCTATAACGCGCTACGGAGCCCGTATCCGTGTTACACGGCGAGATAATGGACCGGGACCATGGCGCGTGTAACCACCTACAATGCGATTTATACGAATCATAAATAGACGCGTCCTGTCCGTTGATCATAATTTCGACTCTCCCTCTCTCTCTCTCTCTCTCTCTCTGCCCGTTTCACTCCCTCTTCCCTGCGCACGAGAAGCAGAGGAAAGAAATGTGAGAAAACGGAGAATTTGTGTTTTATGCTGCTTTCAGCTTCAGCCGTGGCGATCGTTAAGAAGTAAGTGGAGAAAAATGGTAAAGAACAGACGGAGAAACGTTCGTGAATCCTCGAATACGTGTCTCGAATATTCTCGAACGTCGAAATGACACTCGTAGCTTCGGTCTTGAGCAATTAGGATCATTTAGTCGAATCTGTATTTCCCTTGTCGAGCAACTATCATGATGATGAACCCATTAGGCAGTCGGCATCATTGTTGCGCGTTGATATATTTATTATGTAGAGATTAAACATAATTAATATTTATTTATTATCAACAATGCTGATGATTAAACAACATATAATGAAACAAGGTAAAACATGAACACAGATTAGCAACCAATTATACGCGGTCACAACTCAAATCGACTCTGTTTTTTAATTGCTCGACTCTCTCGTTTTTCAAAAAGAAAAACATTCATACTTTCTTTCTTTTCGTGCACTTCTTCACACTAGAGGCCATTTGTTACAACTAAACGCAACTAAACCGCGTATAACAACTTGATAACTTAACATGTCATAACCTACGATACTACAATTATTAATTTCGTTTTTAGTCAATTCACGTTACATGGATTTTTAAATTGCATATAATCACGTCACAATCTGCAATATTTTAATATTTCGACGAACAATATTTTTTTCAAGTTTGCAAAGCAGATACACGTCATTTCGACGATGGGAAAGCTACAACGTTTATAAAGTAACGAATCAGATCCGACAAACAAGAAAAGTTATTTCAATTTGAAGATTGGAATGGAACTGAAGACTCGATGTTGAGAGTCTGCTCGATTGATTTCAATATTCATAGGGACAAGATCTACCAGTTGGTGTTTTTAATTAGATCTTGCGAAAGTTTTCACCTCTTCTACTTTCCCTTGTTGCTGGGTCGAATTTAAAGAAGCGCATTTCCAAATCATTTTCAGCCGTGCTCGACGAAGAAATCGTAACTTTGGCAAACATCTGGTTTTGTAAAAGTAGATCGATAAGACGATTTGATACCAGCTTCGATTCATGGACTTACAGTGGCAAAGCAAAACGACAAAGCACGCGTGAGGATCGTATCCGGTCACCGGCGAAAATATTTTCGCCGGTGATTTTCAGATTGCCAGCGACACGTGGCGAGGAGTTTTGGTTATAACGAGGCAGCTGTTAGTTCCCCATCGTTTTCCCAGCTGGCTGGCCAAGTGTTCGGTGAACTTTTTAATAAAGGGCCAAATTGACGACAACACATTTCTTCGGGAAAGAAATATCTCGAGAGCAATTCTTTTTCTTCTCGTTGTAGCTGGCTCCAAGTCCCTTGATTCATTCTCCTCGAAAGTTGGCCGCGTTATTGAAACTTACTTTCACCGCGTGTCCCGTTCCCTTTCGGCTTTTAATAGAACTCGGCGATTACATTGCAAACTATAGTCCGCGCTCTGTCTCGATCAATCGATCACGACCGTGTAAAAGTGTATCCGGATCGGTCGCCAATTACGTAAATTGACGCGGGTTATCCGACAAGTTTTCAAACTCCGATCTCATCTCCCGGAAATCGTAATTTCGTACACTGTATCACGAATTCTTTCTGCCCGATGCAAGAACACGGACAGCTGAGTCGCAAGATTTCCCCAAATCCGTCGACCGATTTCAGCAGCAGTTCCTCTCCGCGGACCTATTTTCGAAAGATTCGAAACAGTATCGGAAAAACGTATACAACACGTCGAGCAGAGCATGAGAAATTGTACGGGGGAAAGAAACGAGGCTGTGTAGCTCTGCAGCCGAGTATATAATGCCTGTAAATATGTATCTGTTTCGTGTACGATGCAGCTTGCAGCGGCGGCGTTAAACCATGGCGCTGACAAATACAACCTATGGCGTAGGTTTATACGTCGCGTCGGATGGTAGTGCATCGCGAGTAGTCGGATGCCTGCGATCGTAAAATCCCGACGTCCTCACTCGGATTCGAACATCCGGAAATGGAAGCTCCGGGTGATCTTCAATTTATAGAAATAGGCGAGGTCGGTGGCGGCGGGGGGGGGGTGCTGTCTTCGATTTGTCAGTCGATATTTCGCCGATGTTTCAGCCGGTCGGTCGTCCGGTTTTATTAAAACGGCTAAATTATTAACGAGGAGGAACGCTCCCCCACCAGAATGATATTAAAACGAACGGAAGCGCAATCATCGCTCGACTCGGCTTAAATATTCTAAAATTGCTTTCTAAAATTTGATCGGTGGCGTTAATTATCAGATGCCAAATGGAATATCCAATATTAATGTCCGTCGCTCGTTCGTGTACAAACACTACTGCATTTCCCCTTCCGACCGCCGATTCGCCTCTCGATCTGTTTCGATTATTTGCATTAACGCTGGCTAGGCTGGGCACGCTGAAAGGTTCGCGGGTTAATACGTGTGAACCTTGTACGTACGGACGTGGTTATGGTCAGCCCCAAGGGAAGATTGAGATTTATGAGCGCGTAGTGCGTCGCGTAAATCCCCCACTGGGAAATAACCAACGGTCAGCTCGGTCTGTCATTCGTTCGAATAATTGATGTACCTGTTCTTCGTTGCGCCGTTGCGTCCTCTCTTACAAAGAAAGCGTGCCTCGCCGAGGAGTCTTCTTTTCTCCGCGAAGATTCCTCTTTTTCACGCGTTTTCAGGCGAACTTTCAGACTTTTCCTTTTTCAAAATCCAACGCTGTTACTCGTGTGAAGCTTCGGCCACACCTCCGAGTAAGCGTTGTTGAATCTTTGTGTTCATCGACGCGAGAAGATTTATGCTACAGTCCCCGGTCTTTTCCTCGGTTCTTTATTCGACGGGCGAGAGAGGATAGCAATTTGGCATTTTTTTGACAGAGTGAATATACTTCGTTCGTGGATTTAATTGGAGACTGGAGATATCAGTAATCATTAAGTTCGGATGAACGTTGCTTTTCGGATAATGAACGAACAGCGAATAATTAAAGTGGATATTGTACTTTTATCGAGCTTCCTAGGCACGTGCATATTCATCTGTGACGTGGACGCAACACGCGACGAATATTCATGACGTTTCATTCTCTTCGAGGCTTCCTGTTCCGTTCTGAAGTCGTAGAAAATGACTGCTGTGAATACCTTAAGCCTCGAAGCCTTCGGTCAAACGTCTCTCCGATACGCGCGTAATAGCTCGGCGCTTTAGTATTAGACTTGTCCGGCGAAAAGAAAAAGAAAGAAAAAGAAAAAGGAAAAAGAATAAAAGAAACGTACTTTTGAATTTTACTCTCTTTGAATTTCGGGTCGGCGAAAAGTTGGCAAAATTCATTCGTGATAACCAAAGAACCAATCGTTACAAAGTTTCTCTCGTCTTTCATCGTCAGGCAAATGAATTACATCACGCGCGTTGCGCGAAAAAGCACACACACAGATCCAGCGTCGCGTGCGGGATTCGCGAAAATATGGTTTAGGTGGACAAAATGTTCGCTTCTAAGCGATTAATCATACCGCCGTTTTGCATAGTTTACGCATAAATTATAATTACGAGCTCCGTGATATTAAGCCAGTCGAGAGTCGTTTACGTTGATGAAGAAGGAACGGTGAGGCGTGTTGAAAATGCGATTCCCGCTATTATTATGTTCATTTCTATTTGCCTTTGTCTGGCCGTACATTTATCGACGTCACTCGCGGGCTTTATTTCAAGATACCATCGCGGATACCATCGACCTTGTTCCCTTTCACGTACGCGCATAATCACGCGCGCACGAGCTGAACGCGACCGCGTGTACGCAAACACCGGCTTGCAGCGAACAACGGGAGTCGCTGATGATAATTTATGTCGAGACACGCGATCGTTATCGCGCGTAGTTTCGAAACATATACATATTCTCCGACACACGAGCGTGCACGTTCCCGAAATTTCGAATTTTTCAATCGAGTTTTTTGATCACGTGGATCGACACCGGGTCGAGTAGCAACGCGATGCATTATTTCTTTTTCTTTCTTTTTTTTTTTCTTCTGTCAACGGTACTTGAGACAACTCGCAATAGCGCGAAATTGCATATCGCGCGAGAAAGTTCAATGATCGACGATCGAAATTGTAATTTCCCTCCGGTGGTAATTTTCATAATATCCGGCGCGTTTTCATTTACACGGTTTCACTGTGGATATTTTGTCTCTCGTTTTTCCTCGCGACGACAGAGCAAGCAATCCAGCCTGGTCAGCAGTATACCTTGCTTGCGCGTTCCCGCATCCACGCGATTAACGTAAACAGCGTAACTCGGACTCGTAATTCACGTATTTGAAATGTTTTCGCACGTCGCGTGTCCCTCTGGCCGCTGGATTATGCATTCCGGCGACGCGCATACACCCGAATAAAAACATCGGCGTGAAACCACGTTAATCGTTCAGCCTCGTTTCCCACACGGACGAATTCTCGTAAATTGCCGCGGCTGTGTCATTCAAATTTTACCGCCCTGCTCTTTCTTCTTGTCGAAGTCTTGTTGACAACGTCTGATATAACGTCGATTTCAGTGACCCTTTCGTTCACCGGTGAAACGTTCTCGAGAACGAGTTTAATTGTGTCTAATTTCTATAGAAGTTAACGAACCGTTTCGTCAGTGAAAAACAGCGAAACCAAGCGTCAAACTATGGAACGACATCAGAAAAATATCCGAGTATCGGAGACACAGCAAACTCAGAGCAACAAGCGTGCAACATAGTTGACGATTAGAGTCGCTCGTCGCATGTAAGTGGCAGCACATGGACTATAGCCGGCCTATATATCGTGGCGAAAGGATTCGCATTTTGCCAGCTGCATCGAAACTGTCAGTGTAAAAGCACCGACAATCTAGTTGGTTGTTTGACCAACCAGCCGCTTGTGTCAGAAGCGTGTCGACGATAGATAAAGAGAGAAGAGGTGGTACCTAGAGGTCTGATAACGATTGCCACGTAAATTAAAAAATAGTCGCGAGACCTCGTTTTTCTCGCGTGTACAGACGTGTGCTGCACGCGTGTGTAGGTGCAGCAGCCAGCGGCTATCTCACCGAAATAAAGCACGAGCTAGATTCAATGAGTAGAAGGCTAGATGGGCGGGATGAATGGGAATAAAAGGTAGGAGAGGACCAGACAGACAAGCATGTGGGACCGCGAATTAACTGCTGAAAAGCCGGATATAAATAAAACTGGCCGCGCGGTTTCCGAATGCGAATTGTTTACGCGCTCGGCGCTCGGTCGTCGTCGTAATTCCTGTCGTCCAATTCGGAAAATCACCCATGAATATTTTATTCGAATTCCTCGTCTCCCGCGCGCGTCGAACCTCGCCTTTTCCCTTATTTTAATCGTTTTTTTTTCCCTTTTGGAAAAAAACCCTGATTTCTCAGTCACGCATCGGTGACGCTGGTTCGTTCGTTTTTCAACAATGATCGATAGTTCTCCGATAATTAGAGTGCGCTGGTGCGAGAGCTAGCTACCTCCCCGTTTGAATTCAAATTCAATTCGTCAGGCACAATTCGCGGTCGTTCTACTCGAGCAGCGTGGAACAACGTTTCCTCGAGAGGGCACGTTGTTCGCCAACAACGTTTCGGCGCGGCACTGTTGCCAACGACGGAACAAAGGGGCAAGGGAGCAAGAGGTTCCACGCAGCGCGGAAAAGAACCCACTCGAATTGCCCCGAAGGATAAACGGTCGGCGAAAACGGCGAGCTTTGTCTCACTGACGACTTGGTGCGGCGACTGGGCTGGTAGTTACTTCCTTCCTTCCTTTCAGGGGTTTCTGATTACGTGCCTACCGAGAGAAATCCGACGAGGTGCCGGCCCGGCTAGATTAATCTTGCCAGACTCGTTGCGCTCCAGAGATTCATCAGCTGAATTTACTTGCCTGCGATTTTTCTTCTTCTTTTTCCTTTTTCCATTTTTTTTTTTTTTCAAGCGAGAGATCTTGTACCGTAGCGAAACGCCTAGATTAGGGCATGTACATATACGTGCACGTGTACGTGAAAGTAGGATAGATAAAGACATCGGTTGTATGTACAAGTAGAGCAAGGAATATGGAATACTGTCGTAGACCTCTCTGGCGAAAAGGAGCGTTAATACGTCGGCCGATTTCAAAGAGACGATAGAGGCAACAGATTCCATAAAAATCGCAATCGAAGCTACCATCCGGTAGCTTGTTTCTTTTTTTCCTTTTGCGTAGGTTTAATGCCGCATCGACATCGAGGTCATTAGCGAATCATACTCATATTCACATTTATGTCTATTAAGAATTGGAGTGTTTTCTATAGGTGGTTCTGGAAAGTCAGGGCGCTGGTGGGGTTAATTCTATGGAGTCCCCTCTCTCTCGCTCGAAGTTCGTGCATTTGTGCGTAAGATTTTTTTTTTTCTTGCTAAGATGCTCTTCGCAATCTGGCTAGCATAGTGTTTCTTTTTTCTTTTTTTTTTTCGTTTCGTCACGATGCACGGTGTTCGTTTCCGCGCGAAGCTCGCGATGAAGGCGGTTTGCCCGCCGCCGCCGCCGCCGGGGAAACATGGATTCCGTATGAAAGATGAGTGTGACGTGCCGCGGTCGGCGTGATACAGCCGAGGTTTACACGGTTCCACTTTATTCGCTTGATGAAGTGTCACGCTTGCGAGAACGTTCCGAAACTGGCGAACGATCCAAATTTACGATGCCAAATTCACTACCCAAATCGATCTTGGCAATTTAAGGCTGCTGCCATCGTTAATGAACGATCATCCGTGTGTGTACAATATACATCACTCGTGTATGGAGGTGGCTATCGATCGACCACCGAGTTTCATCCTGCGCACCAAAATTTCTATGTACTTTGACAGTTGCTAATCCTTCGAACGCGAACAGCTGAGCAACTGATAAATTATACCCAGACGCTGTTACTCCGACGGTGACGGAGAAAGGAAATACACGGTGTTTCGCCAAACAGAAGCCACTATTGGCGACAGTACGAAAATCATTGCTGACGCGAACATATAAACTGATTGAAGGGACGAATCGGATGGAAAAGAACTACTTCTCCTTTTTAAATGTCATTTTTTCAGGCAGTTCGTGAAAGAATACGTTTAGACATGTTTCAAATGACTTAAATAACTTTCAAATTATTACGTGTATCACTTATGTTATAAACAGATCGGCTTTGTGGTAATTAGACAATTTTTCGTAAACTTTTTGTAAAGTTCAGCGGCTAAGAATTTCAAGCGACCGCCGTCTCAGTTTCACAGCGGAAACGATCGAAAGTATCGCGATAATTTGTCCCGGATATTTTATACTTCGTTATGCAGAGATAACGAACGCGAATCGTGGTATCTGTTGGTAAACGTATCGAAGATGACGGATGCCCGCGCTGGGAATATTTCGATCGAACAGGGACAAATCCTGCGCGCGAATATCGTGCAGAGGAAACTCCAGGAAAGAGCATAAAACATTTCTTCGCGGAAGTCTTTTTTTCAACGCGCCTGATGGGACTCGAGGCTGGATGAAGTGAGTTACGCGATGTTACTCCCCCCCTCCTCCTCCTCCCGCAGCACACGGATTTCCCCTTGTATATCCCATTCTCTCGCTCTCGTTCGGCTTTGCTCGTTTGCGCTCGCCATCTGATATTGGTGTTCGCGAGCTCGAAACAGTAGGACCGGCGCGCTCGTGCCAGAATCGAAATAACATTCCATACGAGAGGACAAGAGGTTACGCAGTGGCGTTGACCTATCGTATCTACGATTTTTCCACGATTTTTCGCGCTACTTTCTTTAGCGACTCGCACGGCTGCGTTGCTCTTTCCAATTTCTGGCCTTCCACCGAGCGCGACTCGCGGCTCTCCCATTTCACTCGAATAATATCTCTCGGGAATCCTGTGTTTCGCAATGAGCTCGATGCTATTCAATTTATGAAATTCAACCATAGTTAATTCTTTCGCTGCGGCAGACATTGATACGAACCTGTATGCCGAGGACAACGAAATTTTCCGTCAGCGTGTATTTCGTCTAAAGAAAGTATCGGGTTGGTGCATAATTATTGCGTATTTTTTCGCGACTCTTTTCGCCTTGAAAATTGGCATTTTGTTTATTATTTTTTTTTCACAACAATAATCCTTTCTTTTCAAATAGTGAAAAATGCGTGTCGAAAATCATAGTCTAAGAACAGCAGTCTCTTCGCCCGTGGAATCGACCGATTGCCAAGCAAATGGGAAGCGGTAATTGAAGTAGATGGAGAATATGCTCCGGAATAATAATTTAAAGATGTTTCTGAAATGTTGTTATTGTTCTTGTTGAATAAAATTCGTTGAAAAGAATGCGCAATAATTATGCACCGACCCAATACATTGAGATAATCTAAACGCTGAATTGCACTACGTCAAACTAAATATTGTTTATTTGTTCGTGCTCCGTATTGAATTGTTAGTGCACACGCTGAGAATTTAACAGTAACTCATATCAAAAATCTGGTACAATTCGAAACATGGGTCACATTTCATACATTCGTAATGCGTCTCCCTTCTTCTGTTATGTTTTATCCATTTTTCTATATACTATTTTTCCTGATAAATTTATTATCACGTTTTCATATTAAGGTGTTCCCGTTCAAATGAAATAACTGTAAAATAATTACGTTCAAATAACATACGACTAATAAAAGAAGATGTAATCGTTGAATTAGAATTCACTTACGTCTGAAGGACCTGTATTGCCTTGCATTTTTTTTCGAATTCTTGTATTGTTGTACGCATGCAGACGGAAAATGTGTTTGCATTTCGAACGAAAACGTACGCTCACTATCAGTATTTTTACCTTTCTCGTGCGTACGTTCTACTTGAGCTATACTTTTGTAAAATTCGTTTCATTAAATGTAAATGCAGATGCCTTTAATTTGATTCGAGCGAATCTTAAAGCAGTTTTCCTATCAGTTTTTTAAGCAGTATCGAGACAGTTTTTACAATCAGTTTTCACAAATTATCAGCGTTTTATAAGTAATTAAAACAGTATGTCAATCGGTATTCAATCATTAAGTTAATAGTGTTTCAACGAAGTAGTGTTCGAGCCATCAAGCTTAGTACACAACAAAGTCAAGGCAAGATTCATCGCATCCAACCTAAAGAAAGCGCCACGATCGAGCACCAGTCGTCGTGACTGCTCTTAACAATGTCATTTTCTTCTTTTCTAATTTAACATCGTGCGAAAGGTAACTGCAAGGAGTTTTCGCTTAATGCCTCTCTTCAACCTCGTACATTACATCCGAGTCTACCAAAATCGATCGGTACGTGAAGTCTAACGAAAACTGCGGGGTCTTTGGAAAATGAAATTGATCAATTTTCCTGCCCGCATGGTTGCTCGATTGTTCGATCGGTAACGATATTTTATCTAGCTCTTCGACGGTTCGTTCGGAATTGGCCGGTGCGAGGTATCTGTTTCGAGCGTTGCGTCTCGATTCGATTGCGCTGTAACACCGTGCGCTGTAACTACAACTGACATCTCCATTTCACCACAATAATCCGCCGGAGTGTTCTTGATATTGAAAGAGGGGGAAAAAATTTCCGCGATAAATGTTTACGCCGATAAATATTTAAGAGCCAGAGTCGTTGCTGGCTAAATAGATAATGCTTGCACGGATCTGCCTGAAACGAGAGACCGACGAAACGACCGGAAAGGGGGAAGAGATACCGATTTCCCGCGATGCGGTTATCCTTGATTTACGTATTCAGCTTTCGACCGCATTTTATCGCATTAATAAATAAATAAATAAATAAATAAATAAATAAATAAATAAATAAATAAATAAATGAACGGCAAAGTTTCGGCAGATATGGCATATTAAGTTCGATGTCTGGCTCAAAGTGAATTTGCAACGAGATCGACCGAGCCCGTTAATTACTAAACGCGATATATGTGTATGTATATACATATATACGTGTATATTTCGACGTTCGATAAACGGCCGCTTGAGAACAAGCTCGTGAAAGAGAACTTATCGATGCAGAAAGCGTGAAACAAAATCGGTACGGTAAATTGGCAGCGTGTAAGTGACTGCGAATTTATAATTGGAACGTTTTACATGCGTCGGTGTGTCGTGTCTGTAAGCACGGTGGTGATCGGCGAATCGATAATGCAGGCGATAATTGAATATGAGATTGTGAAATATCGAGCGCGGAATTTTCGTTCGAAAAAAAAAAAAGAAACACGGGGGTGGCAATAATCTTTTCGATTTCCGCGAGTCTGCGCATTCGAATTAATTAAAAATAATTGAAAGGTCTTTCTTTCTTTCTTGCTTTTTCGTTCGTAGTTCATTTGTTACCCGACAATTTGCGCTGAAACGGCGGAACAACACGTGTTCGCTAGAAGCAACTTTAATGGGATTTATAATGGGAGTAGGTACATCTGATCTTTAGAGCGTTTGAACTACACTGCAAACGTGTCGAGTCATCGTTATCCGTGAAACATGACAAGTCAAAAGGCCAAAAGAGCCTGATCGTTACAGTCAACAAATCTTCAAGCTATGGATTCACGCAGCCGCGTTTACGTAGAATTTAGATTTGCAGTCAAAGTGAATTAGCATTTTAAGGGGCAAGAGTCGCGGCGGCAGCCGCGTTGTATAAATTATTGTTATTTCGCAGAGTTAGGATTTTAACAGTGGCAGATAGCCGGAGCAGCTAGTTGTGTACCTCCTAAAACAGATCGACTTTATTACCCCATTGTCTTTCTATTCAGTAATGTGTGCACAGTGAGCTGGAGTCTCAGATAACAACTTGAGAGACGCAAAATATATTGGACCTCGTAGACGCGGTGTTACATTCGGCGCTTATGAAAAGTAAACGAAGGGAATGGGACAAAAGTGAATCCCAGTGTTGCACCGAGTAAAGGTAAAAAAGGTAAAAAAAAAAAAAGGGACCCGAAAATGAAGTTACGCTCGACGAATGATGAGAAAATAACAAATAAAGCAAGCAAACACATATATACAGGGAAACGGATATTCACACAAAACTTTTGCGCATTTCCCGGGGAAAATTCATAAAACATTCCATGGTACGATAAAATATAATTTCACGGGAAGGGAGAAAACGAAAAAAAATCAGAGAATCGACGATTTCACCTGCGATGCATCGCAATACAGTGCGAGTATTTTCGGGAAGGTTGCTCGACAGGCTCGCAGCGGGTATTCCTTGCCTGAATATCGATCTGCTCTCTCTCTCCCGTGTCTCGCTTCAACAAATTTACTCATGGCGTTCCATCATCTTGTCGGCCGTGTTCGCCACGGCTTTCATCAACTTTGAAATCGTGTCACCGGCATCGGCGTCCCTTTTCATTTCATCCCGTCTAGCTCGCGCCTCCTGTCATTTATACCGGCGCTTCTAATTAATCAGGGGACACTTTACCCACTTCTTTCCTTCGCGTGTCGTTATCTTCTTTGATTTCGTTATGTTGCTGCACGCGAGCGTGTCGCGCGATCCGCACTCGAATCGAAGTCATCGCGAATCCTCTCGTTATTATATATGTATGCCTACGATCCAACGAGTAGCTTCTCGCGAGTTGTATTATTCTCGCGGGGTAATTTAAAACGAAACTTGGCCCCACCCTTGATTTGCGTCGCAAATTTAAAGGAGCTGGAAGGAATTCCTCCGTTAGGAAAATTTCTCGCGATTGTTTAACCAATCGATGGCTCGATCCTCCGATCTTCGCGAAAGTGATTCAGAGTTACGAGCTTTCAGATTAAATAAACTTTTGTTCTCGTCGAACAGCAACGATATGGCGACTGGTGAGATTTTTCAAGCGTCGCACAGTTGGAAGCCAGGCGACAACTTGAAAAAAAATCAATTTTCTCATTTTGATGTTTTTTCTTTAACATAGATGTATCGATTCTTAAACGTCCACCAACCTCGAAAATGAAGAAACTAATAAAAAAAGATAATAATTTTTAAGTGAAACGCAGACACACAATGTAATTTGGTCCTCCTTCTTTGAAATGTCCTGAAATGTACAACTGTGTTTAACTTTTTTATCCTGAATTTTTTTCTAGGGAAAAAAGATGGTCCTCCTTGATAAATCATACTTCCCGATTGACGATTACAGTACATAATATACTTTTAAAAAATATCGAACGGAATGAAGAAGATTGAAAGAAATTCTTTACACTTGACGAGCAATATCTTGCAAAGTCCCGGCAATCTGACGGTAGAAATCTTTTCAGTGAGTCCGATTTTTCAAGATATTACTGTTTAAAGACAACTGCTACGCATCGCCAGAGATCTATTCGAACTTGTCTCTCAGACTTCGATGACAAGCGACGACAACACGGTGCGTGGATCTAATTTGCGGAGAAACGAAACGCTGGTTATAGTGCTAATGTGGAACTTTCGAATGTTTTATGCAGTGCGTGAAAGGTGAAATACGGCGGACTAGCAGAGAGAGAGAGAGAGAGAGAGAGAGAGAGAATTTTACGTGACAGCGTTAAAACCGTTGCGGGTACGCGACCAATTTTCCTTTTGTTATTCGGGCCAGTTTTTGTCAGCTTAGTGAATTGCCTGTCAACGGTGAAATTAACTGCCTGCGGCAAAGCATTACGGCGATTTACTAATTTCAATTGCAGAGCACCGAAAATCGGCGTGTATAAATTCGTACGATTTAAATTGAAGAGAGTGCACGCTCGCGCGCGCCTTGCTTACCGGAATAAATTGTTCACCATCGTTCGCCTTTCCCCCGACTAAAAATCGAGTGTGGTTATTTCGCTGGGACTGTTGCTCTGCAAAAGTAATTATCCGATCTCCCCTTCCCTCCCTCCTCCGTGTATGTAATATCACCCGAATACGTGAAAACGCGTTTCCAAACGTGTTTGAACGAGTGGCGACGGTTCGAAGTTCAAAGGAATAGGAAATCGAGTAATTTATGAGAGACAGATGGTTCCGATAGGATTTTCGCAAAGACACGTTTTTGTCGTCGAGCTTTCGCGAGAAGCGAAATTGGCCCGAATAAACGTTACACGGAATCATTTGAAAACCATCGAGCAGACAATAATCACGTTACAATGATAATCAGAGTTGCGCCGTAGCAATGTCAATTAATATTACACACGTTTTATTTCGACCGAAAATAATTGTATTGTGGCGGGACGTACAATAAATCGAAGTTCCGTAGGAAAACGCGACGGCTAGAAACAGGTCGGCTGTAGTTGGCATTAATTAAAAGTTTACGATAATTGAGCGCGATGGAACTTGGCAGTTGCAGTTGCAGCTGCAGTTGCAGTTGCAACGTCGAACGTGTAACGAAATGGCGGGGCGTTGGCGAATTTCGCGAATTTTTGGCCGATTCGTTAAAAACTCGATTTCACCGGTTTGGCATCGATAATTGTATCGAGAACGGGCGTGACGCCGTACAAAAATTCGCGCGAACTGGAGCGCGCGCGATTAATTAAAATAACACACCGTGTCAAGGACGTGCATGTACCATTGTAATTGGTCGCGCGCAGGTTTGGTAATTAAACTTTTCAATGAGCGGCAACCGAAATTTCCATTTTCTACGGCTACGAGAGCCGATCGCGGCCGAATTTTGTTGCGCGAATTTCATAAAATTCCATGCACTTTAGTGTAGATAAACACATAATGATGAAAAAATGGCCGATATACTTTAAACCGTTGTAAAAGAAATTTGGTAGAATCATGTAAGAATCTACTTGGTCTCATTTTAAGGCTCCATCGCAAAGGCTTTCAAACGTCTGTGAAAACGTAACTTGAACATGGTCTTGATGATCGAAACTTGCTGTCCGACTATTTCATTGAATTTTGAACATTGAAGTTGGGGATTTTTTGAATTTCTGTCGTTTAAACTCTAATGTTCGAAATTTAATAAAATGATGAAAAAAAGAAATCGTACGGCAAGTTCTAAGGAATCATTATAATAGTGAACTTCAATCTTCAAGACCGTGCTGGATTTAATCACAGATAAAATTTCTCAGTGTTTTTACATACAATTTTTTTTTAAAGAAAAGAAATACCTTTGCCACACGATGTTTAAACGGCTTGGAAAAAAGAAAAGAAAAAAAAACAAATTCAGGTTAGTGAGAAAGTTTCAAAATGAGACCGAGTAGATATATGACTTTTTTTCAACGAAGTGACGATTTAAAGTATCGACAATTTTTCATTTAAAAATGGTTGTAATAAAAAGCCGATTCCACGAAAACAACTTATGTTTGCCAGAGTAGCGATGACGACAGGATCGTGAAATTTTGTTTCGAATATTTGAAACATTTTACAAAACATTACGAACATTACGCACTTTGCTTTTATTTGTATCCTACGTGCGAACGCTCGATCAAAATATCATTAACGTTTAAAAGCCCGTTATGTGCATTTTCGTTTCATGCTCATCGTTGTAATTTAAAACAGAGTCGGTTATATACGGCGTCACTTGCAAAGTGTCCCTCTAAATTCGCTCCTCACGC
The DNA here is from genome assembly GCA_032399595.1 of Tetragonula carbonaria. NCBI lineage: Eukaryota > Metazoa > Arthropoda > Insecta > Hymenoptera > Apidae > Tetragonula > Tetragonula carbonaria. The sequence continues at coordinate 11,123,858 of JAUCRC010000012.1, read as the reverse complement.
GAAAATAATATTTTACGAGGTTACGTCTGAGATCCGAGTTTCTCCTAGATGTCCTAGATCGTCGAGAGACGCTTGGTTTTAACTTTCGTAAAACCAAGACAGATCGGTAATCCTTCGGCCGGCGACTTAAATGGGAGGCTTTTAGCGAGCTACGGATATAGAAACGCGGTTTCTATTACCCGTGCCCGTGTCGAGATCTTAGTCCTCCCCTACCCCTCTACCCCCCTCAATCCCCATCCGTGGACGACGTCATTCGGAAATTGGAAAATATATCTTGGCGGCAAAAGAAAAAAGAAAAACGGTTAACTCGATATAACCGACTGCAAGCGGCCGCGGTCGAGATTTTTCCAGGAAACTGCTTACGACCGTTACGTTTGATTTATCGTAGATGTACGTTTTGCCACGTCCTGGCAGCCGTGCTACCGGAATTAAGTATCCCGCGGCAGCCTTGCCCGTTGTGCCGGTATCTGCCGCGCCGTGGAATATTTATCACGATACCCGGGCAACTCGATTAATTGCTGAAATATAGCACGTTATACGGCTCGTTCCGCTCCTTATCCTTCGCCGGGTTGATCAAGTAGTTTTCTCAGATAATGGACTGTGAAGTCCCGATGTGACGTAACGAGCGAGTGTAATAAAGGAAAACGTCACTTTGAATTACGAGGAAGGGGGAGGGGGAAGGGGGGGGTGCAACGTTTTGCAACAGAACTGGAAGATCGAAGAACGTACACCGATGATCAAAAAAATGCTACTGATACAGATTTCAGATATAACTTAAATTCTTCGGGAAAGTACAGGGTGGAAAAGAAATGTTTGTTCGTGGCTGTCATAGATGAATTTTCTACACCTTCGATTTACGTGTGAAGAACCTGCCGCAAAATTCACCTTGACCTTGAATTCCAAAATCAAAATGTTTTTTTTCTTTGCATTGTATTCTACTTATCGCGAAGATGAAACTTTTCCAAGGAAATCCAATTTGAAAAATGGCAGAAAAATTTCTCAACATCGTTTAACATTGTGGACGCGTGCGCGCTGACAGCTTTATGCTTCTGAACGCGTGAACGTATGTTAACAGTTTTATTATTTGGTTATTATTTAATATACTCACACTGATTATTATTATTTGATTACAGACTAACACTAATGGTACAGCTATGATAAATCAAATGAAACTAATCCAGAGCCATAAAGTCGCTGTTAGCACGCACGCGTCCACAGTGTTAAATGATTAAGAAACGTTTTTTACCATTTTTCAAGAGAACTATTAGGTTCCATTTACTTTCGTGATGAGTAGAATAATTCAAGATCAAGATCAATTTTTGCAGCAGATTCTTTACATGCGTTTCGAAGATGTAGAATTCATCTATGAGATCCACGGACAAACTTTTCTTTCCACCCTGTAGAATGAAAAACAATCGAAGTGGAAACGTCGAAACGCGAAACTTCTATATTATATTACGCATATAATATGGAGACACTTGCTGGCCTTTTCTCAGTCTGTTTCGTAAGAATATCTCGGCGACGATAAGATTCTTACTCCGCACCGAGGAAATCAACAGACGGGCAGCCAACCCGGCGACCTAATAGCAATTCCAACGCATCGCGATGAAACATGGCATTCAAAGGAGGCCATCATAAGCTGCAAACATTTTTCTCTCGTCCGCACGACTGCATCCCCTATCGTGCATTATTCTCTCCTTCGTTTTTCCGCTCTCTCGCGCTGCGAGCACGCCCCCGCCGCTTATCTGCTCCTCTCACTCGCCGCGCATTTCTCCGACTGTCTAGCCACTTTTCTCGTTCTTCTCTGTAGCTTTCAGCCAAGAGAGCAAAAACGCGCTCTTCGAGGAAGATCGTTCGCGTCTCTCGAACGACACCGATTTCGGATACGCCGCCAGTTGCTAGTACGATCGGAGAAAGTGTTGAGTCCTTGTGAAAAACTGAAAAATATATATACTTCTATAGTTCATAACTTCTAGGGTAGATAGTACTCGCTGAAATATGAAAAAAAAAAAAAATTGGAATAAACGTGGGTCGAGAAATTAACAGTTTCAAAGTACGATTGATAGTTTCAACGTATACGATTTTTTGTTTCGATCGAAGAAACGAATTTCTTCGCTTCCAGAGCTATCATACTGTAGGTAAGTAGTGGTTTACCTTATAATTTCTTTTATTTTTTTTTTTTTTTTTGATTACACGAGGATTTCTACCTGTCCTTCTTTCGTATTAAAGAATCACGTAGCCTTTCAAAGATTTCTATGATATGTTCTAACATTTTCACAAGTATTTTGTAATTCGTCGTTGATCGTTGAAACATAAACAATATTCGTTTGGAAACACTGACCGATTGGAATAACACGATGTCATTTTCACTGCAATAGTAATTGGCTTTGCAGCTCTGTTCACTGACAACGAAGATGTGTAACTGTTACTTGTTCAGTAATACTATGTTTCAGTGCAAGATAATTGTACATAATAATAATACATAATAGAGAGTAGAAAGACAAATAATCCAATGAATGATAACTCTCGAAGCGAAGGAATTCGATCGAAATAAAGAATCGTATACTTTGAAACTTACCTTTATTAGGATTTATTTTTTTTCATGTTTCGACATGAAAAATATTCCATTCCTCCTATAATATATACAGGATGAAAAGTTTTGCCTAACTTTTCCAACTTCTGTTTGTGACGTTTCATGAAATCAAAAAGTGCGCCTTCGTAGACGTTTTCAGAGGAAAGATCAAAGATCTTTACAAAGATCGAGCTAAAAGATTCCACGGTTTTTTTTTTCTTCGCGTAGAAAAATCGCAGCTCGGTCGGTGTTATCGTTAGTTACCGAAGATCGGGTAATAGTCGGCCCGCGCGCATTTGAGAAGTCGGGGCAAACCGTCCGAGACGAAAATATCGTCGTAATCGAGAGTCGATGGTCGGGATCGGTTCGGTTCATTGGCGAGTTGGGTTGTCACGGCAGATAACACGGCGGGTAGACACAGTAGCTATCGTAGAACGTGACTGCGAGCTTTCCTTGACTGTGTCGCGGTAAGGCGCAGCAGGAAACGAGCCGTAGAGCTTTGCGAGAATGGTGGGTCGTCGGGGGCGGAAGGTCGGGTAATAAATTTCGTCGAATTGTGCCGCCCGCCCCCTACTTTCGCGACGCCATTGTGGAAAAGAACAGACAGAAGACCGTTTCCGCCAGTAGGCCGGGCATGTACGCGCGAATGTAGGTGAGTTTGCGGCACGATAAAACAGTTCTGCTCGCGATGGAGGACCAGCCAGCCAGCTTCGCCGAATTATTGTTCTTGTTGAATGGGCCGCCTGCGAGAGGATATTGTGCGTCATCAACGCCGGAAACTCGTCGACGCCGACTCGATGATGAACAGGCGTAGCCAGTTTCGGCAACTCGATTTATCGAAATTTTACACAGAGAATGGACGTTTAAAAGTTTGCAACATTTCAACAATTTGAAGTTCCTAAAAGTACGAAAACGTTAAGAAAAAAGTTGCTACAAGTACGAATACAAATATCCTGTAAATAAGTAAGTAAGAGTGAAAAATTCCTGCGAGGAGAATTTTCGGAAGCGTTCAGTCAGCGATGAACGATTTTTGTCACAGGGTAATCCGATTTTTCCCGGGGAAAATAAAACAGCGAATTGAAAGCCGCGTTGTATTTTCCATACATACAGTGCTCGTTGATCCGAGGATTGGGGAATCCGTGGAAAAAAGAAAAAAAGAAAAAAAAACAGTCGTAGTCGGAGGAAGCAAAATTTTCGGCGCGTTTGAAAAATAATTTTCCAAACTTTCTCTTTGCCATTCATGATCCAAAATCTAATATTTCGTTATTTCTCTTCTGGCCTTCCAAGATTCGTCCGATGTTTCTCAACTCTCGTTACTCGTTCTCCGTGTCGTACAATACGATCTGCTTTAACTCTTTGCTCTCGAAAACATTTTTGTCAAATTAGTGAGTAAAGTCATCGCTTGAAATAAAATGATAAGGCATTGGAAATAATCAGCCTGTTTAAATGGTATTTAGCATGAAATTTTGTCGATTTCGTTTAAATCCCCTGAAAATTTCCTCCGCCATTTTATGAACTCTCGTAAGAAGCAACAAGAAGTTTAGTTTATGCGAATTATACCAAATCGTTCGAATAATAATTCGATTAACACATTCGATGATAATAAGTGTCAATTGACTCATGACTACCTCCATCCTCAAGAATTTCTTTTTTTGAAATTTTATTATTCCTCTTACGTCCACGCAACACCATACCTACGTTCGTTATAATTATCAGCAATTATAGTGTAATGTCCCCTCACAGGGGGACAGTCGAGCGCAAAGGGTCGAAACACGATGTTAAAGCTTCGATTTCGATCACTTTTCCTTCGACTCTTCGGCCGCATTTCGCGTAAATCGAGGGTCGTCGTGCTGCAACATTCGGTGAAAGCAATTGCCGAGTACACGCGAGAAATTGTTCCGAGTTTGTAACGGAGCGAGTTAGATAGTTGGCTCCTAGTTTTGATTTTGACGTACGTTTAATCGCCGAGCAGTGGCGGAAATATCGACAACCGTTAGGACCGTGTTTACCCCGGATAGAATCGAGTCAACGATCGTGGAATTTAAATGTGATCACAGGGCTGCAGACGAATAATACGATGGGGAATGGCTGTCGCGCTCGGGGTTCGTGGATTCGATTGGCCGCCGAGTGAAGGCGAGTTATCCCATTGGCCAGGTAAACGGCGCGAGTAATTATTGTCGGACGAGGCAAATGGAATTTCGAAGCGGCGTTTGCGGAGATGGCAAAGCTCACGGGGCAAACTTAACTTAACTCTCCACTTTCTCTTTCTTCCGCGTTACATCGTTGTATCCCATTCGTTCCCTTGACAAACCAGAGCCCTGTCCCTTGTCCAGCTTCAAAGTTCCGGCAATTTTGCTGCAATACCACTTTTATTTCTGACTTTGTTCCCATCGCGTCGCGTCAAATGGTCCCGTGGCCTCGCGTAAAAAATGGCTCTGGTTCTCGTCGTCGTCTTCGTTGGCTGCGGGGGCGGCGGCGGCTCGTCCTCGGTTATAATACACAGTTAATTTTCGCTTAATAGAGCCACGGGCCGAGAATTAACTCAGATTTAACATTCATTTTTCAGTCGTACATTTAATGCCGCTTTTAACGTCACTTTAATTGTCACTTTAATTGTCAGCGTGAAATTACGTTATCTTCTACAAATGCAGTATTACGCGGTATTTCCCAGTGACTAGCCAAGCGCCTCGTAATTGCCTTTGATTAATGAAATTTCTCAAGATATATCCACGAGTGACAGTGTTGAATTTGTAGCTGCGAGCCGAAGTCCCTCCCTCCCTTTTATTATCACTCGGAAGGAAAGTTATCGATTCGCGCGACTAAAAACGCGAAAGCATTGAGAAACTGAACGACGATAACGTCGTAGGAATACGTGTTTGATTAATTAACCGTGGCTCGCGATTTCAATTCTCTTAGGAGTAGTCCGGCCCATCGTCTCGTTTTACTGAATCTTCCGCTCGACTCGGCGAACCATTCTTCGTCCCGGAGGGAGAGAGCTTTCCGTTACCGATGGCAGGGAGTACAAGTACCAATCCTTATCGGAATGAAATTCTATGATTCGGAACAAAGGGAGGAGCGGAGTCGGTACGATATGTCGGCGATTTCGAGCCATCGTCGAGAGACAATAAGAACGCGAGCGCTGGTCCAGGACCAACCAGCGTCATCCTGGCTGAAACGTTTTCTTTTAACGTGGGCATTATGGTTTTCTTATTGAACGAGGCCAGGAGTGCCTCGGCCGTTCGTGTCCACTGTTTCAGACGCGCTTTGGCCCCTGCAGCATCTGAATTCTCTGTTTAACTGCGTCTCTCTACGAGTCTCTACGAGTCTCTCGAACAACAGTATAAACACCGATCAAACGAAAAGCAAGTAAAACGGTCGTGCTTTTGCTGGAAGATATCGAATCGAGGCGTACTGAATATATCCGACGATACTCGGTTCTCCATCGAACCGCCAACGAAATGATACCTCGTACAATGTAAGAAGAAAAACTACGCTTTTATCGGCGATGAACTTCGTTGCTTCGTTGGAAACTTTTGCAAAGTCTGTTTCCCTCGGAGCTTAATATACCCACGAGCGCGGTACGAGCTCGTTCCTTAAGGCTATTTTAATTGCCTGGCGATAAATAAACCGGTAGCTTATAAGCGTCTTTTGTCTTTTTCTTTTTCTTTTTCTTTTTTTTCACTGGCCAACGGTTGCAAGGGGTGTAAAATAAGGGCAACTTGTTTGCGTTTCCAACGAGTATTCTACCGTGAGAAGAGAGTTTCGATCGTAAAAACTGATTGTTTAAGTTCAGCTCCGCGAGTGAAACGATTTCTTTAACGAGAGCCGCATTCGTAAAAATCGCAAAATACCAGAGCGTGCAACTTTAAATACAGCGTCCGCCGCTAATTTTCGGGGAATCGGAACTATTTCGCACTGTACGCTGTCTTACGTCGCCAAAGGTCGCGCGCGACGTGACACTTGCACGATATAGAGCAGGAGTCACGAAACTTTTTTCACAGTGGGCCACATAGCTGACAAAATGACGAGCGCGGGCCGCATAATCATTAAACTAAGTTCAACATTCCGTGTTAATCATGAGTGGCATGCAATGCACAAAGAATAAGGACAACCAACATATTTATTTACTAAAAATGTACTACATCTCGTGCATGTACGTCTATCACGATCAAAACACTTATTGTTACCCGGGTTCAACCTCCTTCTTACTAATGTAACCGTATTTTCTAATTGACTGTTGCATGTCTGTAAATAAGCAGCAGTAGAATGATCTTCGAACGACTCGCAAACTTCGCTAGTCCAATGTATCTGACTACAGCAAATAACAATCTGACCAGGCCAAGAGAATATCCATTCTTCTCTATCGGTGATGAAATACGCGATGATACTTTCTTCGGTCTCGAGACTATGTCTTGAAGGGAAGCTCTCATAAGTTCCTCAACTTGAGACAACCATTTCTCAACCATGCCTTTTACATGTGCTGGATAAATCTTTCCACTTAGCGGAACATATTCTTCTTCGTCCGACAACATTCCAATAATAATAGATGTTATCAAAGAAAGATAGTTACATCAGACCTAGTGTGCACATATTCGAATTTCACGCAAATTCAAGTACCGTCGGCGGGCCGGATGAACTGACGCAGCAGCGGGCCGTAGTTTGGTGACCCCTGATATAGAACGAGCGACACCTAATATAAAATATTATCCGCGCAGAATACGAAACCTGACTGCGGACACCCAAGTGGGAGGTTACGGTATTTTCCTGTACGCGAGACGCGAGTAGATCCAGAGGCAGACGCAACGATCCACGAAGATCAAAGATTTCGGGGAATCGGGAGATCTTCAAAAGATACGCGCGAACGTATTTATTGCCGAAGGAGGGTAAACCAACGCGGGGGGTACTTCCGCGGTCGTTTATCTTTTAACGGGCGAAATTGGGAATCGCGGGCACCAGCCAAAGAGAATTGCTGTGGCAGCGCTGCTCTGCGGTAAATGATGCATTACCCAACATCTGATCTGATTTAGTACCCTCAATCTCCACTGTTTACGTTAATTGCTTGCGCTTTGATTAGGCAACCATCAATCGAGCCAACCGACGCTGCCTAAAATTATTGCCAGCGATTCGCGTTTACGTTGCACGCGATAACCAAGCAAGTCGACGGGGCAAATGACCTGGCGCATCTTGACCTCGGAATCACGCGAAAATTAAACCGTGATCGAATCCGCGTAATTTCTGAAAGCTGTTCTTTTCCCTCCCTCGTGCGGAACCGGGCAGGAATCTTTCGTCCGTAATTAAACCTTTTGCTCAAGAAGTTAACGAAGAAGCAGAGTTTCAAAAATAGATAAGACGACGGGTGGGGGGGGGAGGGGATGGTAGTTGCCGCGAGGTATAATTGATCTCGTGGAGCAACGCGTCGATTGATTACTTATGCAGACGTTAATTCGATTCTGATTGGAAATGTTTAACTTTTAATTGGAAATCCACGGCTCTGGCTCGCAAGCTAGCAATTTTGTACTACTTCTCGATCGATGCCGCAACGAGAGATTACTCGAGAGATTGCCCGAGATATGGCTGACTCGGCGGAATTAACTTTCTCGGCAGGGAGGGGGGGGGAGGGAGTGCATATCGTCGGAATTTACAACACGCGGGACGACGAATCAGTGTAATTGTGAAACGGCATTGTGTCGTTTTCCGGCAGCCGATGATCGACCGAGTTGGCACTATCGTTGCGATCCATCGGGCCCGACTATTAATTTTCCCCGACGGCGAGAAACTAGATCGACGGCCGTATTACGTAATTACCAGAGCTTCGATCGTCAACGTACTTTGACGCTGTCATTGTCGGCGAACGGTTCTTCCATTTCGAGAAATTAATCGCTTTCGTGTTCGATCGTGTTCGCACTGAAATTAACGAAATTAATCCTGCTGGCAATAAGTAATAAATATTTACACGTCGATTCATCCACATCCGGCTGACAGTCAAGTTTCCATTCGGGAAAGTGAAAGCCTCGCGGCTCGCGCGTGGTTGTAAATTTTAGGACAAAAGAAAAACAAGAAACACGTAACAATATTTAGTAGAATTAACACTAAACGTACCAAGCGGGGTCAAATGACCCCTTTTCAAAATTTACTTGAAAATCATACATTTATTATTATTTCTTTCGCTAATCTGACTTTCTGTAAATTCTTATATTATCTGATTATTCAATTTCTCGCTTTCTGTTTTTCTCTTAGCTTGTTTTTTACCGAGAAAAATTCTTTGCATACCTTATGTACCACGAGGTTGTCGTTTGACCCCTTACAAAATTTACGTATTTTTCTAACAATTTATAAATCAAAACCAAGAAAAAAAGTTACGATACTAAGTTCGAGACATAAATGCGTCGAAACCAAAAACAATAGAAAGAACACCCGAAACAATTAGTTATTATGATGAGACTAAATATGGCGTCGATGTAGTTGCACCAAATGGCGCGAAAATACAGCGCCAAATTCAAATTCAATAGACTGCCTGTGCGCACGTATTCTTCAATATCCTGGATTTAGCTGGAATCAATGCATGGATACTCTATCGGAAAAAAAAAAACTGAAATAAAGACATCAAGACAGCGTTTCCTGTTGCAATTAGCAGATGAACTAGTCACAGATTATCACGAATTTCTTGAAGAAGGAAAGGAAAATCTACAACAAGGAAGATCAAGTAGCCCAAGCAATATTTCCCAATCACGAAGAAAATGTCAAATAAGATTGTGCACGGGTAATAAAACTACTCAAACTTGCATAATTTGCAAAAAATTTGTCTGCGGAAAATGTATGAAGGATAAACCAGTCATATGTAAAAAGTGCAATTAATTGATTATTTTTTTTATTTAAATATAAATATAAGTTTGATAATTTTATTAGAAATTAGAAGTTATGTTCCGAATTATTCCCTTTAATAAATTAAGAATTTCTTTCTAAAAATCAACGTTTATTCATAAGAGGTCAAATGACCCCTTGTGGTAAGATAGGTATATGTAAAATGCCGGTACGTTTAGTGTTAAAACAAATTAAATCGTCGGATAACAGTTATTAAGTTATTTTGAAGAAGTCGTATAACTACTTTATTTAGATAAAAATACACGACGCTTAGATAATAGATATTTGTATTGGAAAGCATTTCGAACGGAACTAACTGAGGCTTTAGCCGCCTCGTAAGTAAATTCTCTGAATGATCTTCACTCGAGAGATGCAAGAAGCGTGTAGAAGCCTGTAGAATTTGAAAAGTTCAACGCCGAGATCGTGTCATGAAATTCGGGAAAAAGGAAACAAAAGAAAACAAAAAAACGTAGAGAAAACCTTAGAAAAACAGCAGAATGTCTGAACAATCAGCGTGGAAGGTTTCCTTTTTTTGCGCTCAGCGATCAACGTGTTGAACGGAATTAATCATACGAGAAAGAAGCAAAGTCTTCTTCCAAAAAGGAAATTTCTCACTGTGTGTTTGTGTGTGTGAGACGAGAGATAGTAATTTCCGATAGTTGATAATACGTCAATGGCATCGGTCCATCGGTGATGTATAACACATAAATATCGCTGCTTGTCAAAAAAATATACAAACGAGAGAGCAACGATATCTGTCGGATATATGCATGAGCAGAAATGGAAAATCTGGTGGCCTAGGAAGTGTAAGAAGGATATATCATCCGTTTACATCGGACAAAGCAGATAAAGTATCGAGTGATACGGAGATAGAGTGCGCACGAGTAGTATATGCATGTCTGACTGCGCATCTTGATTCGATTCCGCTTCAATATTTATAGACGGTTCGCGATAACTCGACGATTTACGAGGATTTCACAGTGTCGTCTCGATTTTTCGAAAATTTCTCACGCCGCGGGGTCATCGGGTCGATGATTGGCCTCTCAGATCGAAACATTCGAAAGTTTCGAGTCGAATTTCATCGAAGTACCGATCGAATCGAAACTACTTTGAATCAATGAAAGTGGCAAGCAGATTCAAAAACGATTTCAATTTCTTTCTTTTCCAATGAATTCGTAATCGACACGATTTGGTCGACACTTGGTTAATCGATGGATATTATTTTTCAATCGACTGTCCCTTCTGAGAGGACATTGTATTTCGATTTCCTTTTTATAATTTTCACAATTTAATTATTATATTTTTATAATTTTTATAATGTAACGAACATTGCAATGTAATGATAGTGTATAATAGTATAATATCTGAACAGACGCCTAGTGAAAGCTATAACAACGACGCGAGAAGAATAAAAATTTCAGAAGACGAAATTTCTCAAGGATACTCATCGGAGTAATTCACATAATTCGGAATATATAATTCACATAAATTAGACTTCATATCGCTTCTTACGAGTGTTTTAAAAAATGGTCGACGATATTTTTCCAGAGACTTCGAAACTATGTATGTATCAACTCTCGTATATTATATCTGTGCCAGCAAACTCGCGACGCACCCGTTGATGTTTGCTTCAAATTTAAATGCTATCCAATCATAGAGAGACACAATGAACAAAATGTCGCGTTAAGTACCGTTTGAATCATTATTTCTAATATTTCTGCCAATGTCATTTTATTTGGAGCGACGCTTCGTAAATAAATAATCGCTGATAGATGATACAGAGAAAGAAGTTTGTCAAGAGCAAAAGATTAACTCTTGCACTGTCTAGGATATATCTCACGTAGTATGTCACGCAAAAGTAATTCGTTGGCGGTGGACAATGGCCCCGGGAGGAAGACTGGAAAGAAATCGGGTGGAGAGAGAGAGAGAGAGAGAGAGAGAGAGAGAGAGAGAATAGCCCGGTGGTGTTTCTGAGCATTAGGTAGATAGAACGCGGCGTAATTCGAGTCCATTCTTTTCCTCTTGCCTCCGCTTACACTTTCGGTACGTTCTGTGTTTAATTTCGCTGGTTTCCTGGCCGTTGCGTGTTGACCGTAAAAACTGAGTGCTCGGCCATTCCCTCCCTGGAACTGTTCCATTAACTCGGCTGAAAATACACTTTGAGTTGCTCCTCTAGATACCGCGTTCCCCGTCAAAAAGGAATTACCTTCTCTCTCTCTCTCTGTTGTCCGTGGAATCGTACGAGGAGGAATCGTACGTTTGCCGCGATTGGAAACTGTGTATTTGTGCATGTGTGTGTGTGTGTGTGTGTGTGTGTGTGTGTGTGTGTGTGCAAAGTTTCAAGAATAACGAAAGAGGAGAAAAGGATTCGCTCTGTTTCTCCATAAACGACATCAAGTTCATGTATGACCGTGGTCAAAGATCGCCGTAACATCTTAATATTTATGAACGGCAGTCCATGGAAGATATATATATATATATATATCGAAACTCTTTGATCCGAGAAAGAGAGAGAGAGAGAGAAGAGAGAGAGTGCAGCTTCCTTTTCCGCTTTCTCGCACTCGATCGAGAACCCGAGATCGGTTGTTTGTCACGACTTTGATCGCGAAATTACTCGATTTTCTCCGTCCGTGGCTCGTTCCTTTGCAACTGTCAGGCAAAAGTGGCTGGAAAACTGGAGTTCGAGGATATTAATGGCGGGCAACATGGGGCCAGAGAATATAGAAAGACACTTCTCGGTAAGAAGAGCGGCGAACAATGCACGGCAATAAAATCGGCGGTGGGAATGGGCTCGGCGCGACCGCGCCTTGAGAAAACTCTGCCAGAAAGGATTCAGACCTAGACATCTCTTTTACGTAACGATTTTTTATCTTTCTCCCAGTCGGTAAAGAAAAAGTTCCTTTTAATCGCGAGAAAATATTATACGCACGTCTGCGGGTTGGGCGCCCAAGGATGGAAAATGTCCATCGACGTTTTTCCAAGAGGAAAGTTTCTTCGGTACTGGCATTAGGACATAAATCCCTTTCGAACTTTCCATAATACGATTCAACGTTTCGAAAGTTCTCGCGGTGGAACGAACAGGTCGTAAGAGCGAGTTTCGAACGGCGTGATAACGCACAGCGATAACAATCGGACAAATTGGAAATATTCTTTAATATAAGCAGCGACCGTTTGCCAACTGGAGAGAATTTTTTTACCTTCCAGACTTTCCAATATTTCGTCAAAGGGAGCTTAATAAGAAAGATAATCCAGAATCAGTAGACAGTATTGGAAGGGGGCAGGGGGGGAGGAGGCGCGTGAATTTTTGTACACGGCTGGCCGTGAAACTCGATGGATTGTAACTCCTTGGCCGGAATAAATTCATTAAAAGTTTGATTCTCGGTTCCCGGTTCGCGGAGGCGTCTCCCGTCACCTCTTCTTTTATCCCGCCGTCGTTTCGACTCAACGACTCGCCTCGTTCCAATCCTATTCGTCATTATTCGGATAAACTTTTAATTGCCCGCGTCTGTATAAACGTCTGAATGGATTTTGCACGCAGCCTGAAAGCCCGGCTGCAATTATAATGAACCCGGCCCATTGTGCTCCATTGTTGCCCTGAAATTGTTGCCCCGTTGCATCATGCTGAACGAACGTGGACGAGCATGAATTTTCAGAAGAGATTAAACAATTTTCCACGTTGTAAAATTTAGGCACGTGACTCGTCAGAGTTTCTCGCTCGCCGCAACGTTCTCGCCGCGTGCAATCGAATCTGATACGGCGCGATACATTATATCCATAACTCCATTCGCGCCGCATTCTCAGAATCGCTCGCATACACGCAGCCATGTTTTCGCGAGTTTCGTGTTTTGAGAATGGCTCGAATGCCTCACTCGCCAGGAATTCGTTCTAAATCCGGATAAACGGTGGTTCTTCTTTCGTGGAAAGGAAGAGAGATATCAGTTTGTTGATCCTCAACGAGGCTACAACATTCACGATCAAAATTATCTTACCTTTTCTGGGAAATCTTCCTGACATAAGAAGCCAAAGAATCAACAAAGGCAGTTCACTTGAGCATACGAAAAGTGAAAAAAAGAACTCTTTTCTGTAGCTCGTCGAACCTCTCAGTATTTTAATGTCCAGCATTACGCGGTTAATGTTGCTTCAATTTTTCTTTTCTTTTTTTTTGTAACAAATCGCCGATCGTTCGTGGACAAGCCCCGACAGTGAAATAATCGTGCTTTCCTTTGTTATAACGTTAGAAATACGTTTCTCGAGTATTTTTGGAGTAATCTCCTTCTACCATCTCGAGCACGGTAATTGACTTACACTTACGTTCGGTGTCGCGTCTGACCTGCGAAGTCGGGGATCGATCATCGAGATACGAGATTACGTACAATATCGATATCGATATAGAATCGCGAAACGCGAGCATCAGCGAAATAACTGGGAGCGGCGCGGACGATTTTTCACCGGAATAAATATTGTCGCGAATTATGTATTTACTCGGCCGCGGTGCAATTTGTACACAGTCGGACGTATATCGGATATCGATATCAGAGAAGCGCGCGGCTGTTTGAAAAAGGCGGGCCCTCGTTCAGTCGCCCTGGGCGAGGGAACACTAAAAGTCGAGCGAATTCGTTTGCCAGTCGTTCCGTGTCGCACGTGTCCGGGACGTTGAAGCAGCGAGCAAGTACGTGCTGCTTGCCCATTCCATCACGCTTTTATTGCCGCGACATTCACCGCCCGTGACAAAATGTTGTCTGCAATTGAATCGCTAATAGCTGTTTGCTCGTAAATTATTTCCTCCGTTTCTTCCGCCTCTCTCCCCCTCCCCCTCTCTCGTGAATCGTTGCCGCGCGAAGTTGACTTTCAGTCAGTTCGCATCAGTTTCATTTGTCAATTTCGCTTGTTTCTTACTCCTCCTTCGCATCGTTCGCGTCGTTAACTTATCGACCGATGAAAATTCGAACACGAATGAATTTATTCTGTCTTGACACTGTGATTGTGCGTCATTTGCAAGATGAAGTGGTAACGCACTTTCCGAGCCGTCATTTACCATTCCGATTTTAACTCGTTCAAAACACATTAATTTCATATTTCATGCATTTATTTTCGTTTCATATATTGAACATTTTAACGAAGGTTTATTCATTAAAGAAAGAAAAAAAAAATTAGCAGAATTTTCAAATTTTCCATTTTAGTTTACAAATGAAATAATAACCCTTTGTACTATGCATCGCAAGATACTTTAGCTTTCGGAAACTAAACTTGTTTGATGCCATAAAAGGGATTGTTGCAATATTTTAAATGAAATGTGTTTGATATTTGTTTATGATCGTTTCTGATGCACAAATACGGTATATTTTACTTCTCCCGGGGGAGAAATCTGGTAAAGTTTCCCTTAGTTTAGGGAAAATGTTAAACTGTGTGAAAGAAAATTATTAAATGTACGTATATGTTTAAAAATATTATTCGTTTTAGCATACAAATCTTGAGAACCTCTTCGTGATAAAGCTTCTTCAATTTTCATCCTCATTTCACACTACTTTCACAGAAAAGTGCCTGCCGCTCGCGCATTTATGCGAGATATCGTCGGCCTGTTAACTCTTTGTCCTCAGAAACACTTTGTATCATCCACCAACAATTTATCAAATATAAATAGTGAGTGAAGTATCACTTCAAATAAAATTGTTAATATTCCAGCATTGAAAGTATCAATCATTTTGTTGATTACATGTTCTCTAACATGTGACTTCGTTTGAAGCAATCACCAAGTATATGGAGGTTAATGATACACAATTTCAATCTCTTGAAAACTTTCCTTTAATTTTATAAACTTTCATGAGAAGCAATAGAAGAAATTTCGTTTGTGTTTTACTATCACGAATTATTCGACTAATAATTCGACGAGTGTCAACTAACTCACGACTGCCTCTATCCTCAAGAACTTGTTCTCCCGAAATTTTATTGTTTCATTACATTATACATCATATATCGTATAACACCATATATCGTTATAACGTTCGTTATAATTATCAGCAATTATAAAGTATTCTGCAACTTTAGCTGTTGGCTAAATTTAATTATGACATCCCCTTGCAAGTGACAGTCGAGTGAAAAAAAATTTCATCGAAAAATATAAAATTAAAATTTCAACGCGCGATCCAGAGTTTTCGTTTCTGTGCGAGCACACTTTTGCTCGAGCACTCACGTCAGTCGGTGTTCATGGGAACCATGTGACAAGCGGGGATGACTCGAGGCCCGTTTTTGTCCGCGAAATGTAAGTCGCACGTTCCACTACTTACTTCCACGAAAGATATACGACCGGCGATGTTTCTTCGTTCTCAGCGATGTTTCGCATCCAATTTTATTTACAAACCACGTCGGAGTCCCGATCTGACGCGCGTGTAAAGCGCACGTTGACTGCGCGACCCTTGATGCGATCGCGATTTTTCATACGGTGTTTGCTCCCATACCCGGTATTGTCTGGCACGGTCGCGACAACGTGCTCCCCGGAGAGTGACCTCGCGATTACGGACGACAGTTCTTCAACGTTTTTCCTCGGTCCCTGGCGTCTTGTTCTACAGGGTGTCACGAAAGGATAGGCACGATTTCGAACATCAAAAATTGTGAGTGCACGAAAGTTTGTCGCTGAAAAATTATCCATCGAGTTGTAAGCCAGATTATAAACCAGTAGGACAAGGCGAATCTTCGTGCGTGTTGAAAATATGCAAACAGTATTTGCCGAGCTGTTGAATTTATTCAGTTCGAAATGGGAGGATAGAAATGAATAGAGAATGATCACAGGCATTTTGGAGAATTTTATCGAGACTGAGCAGTCTATGGATTATCCCGTAAATATTCACCGCGTATCTCGGTCTATAGTCTATATATACTCCGTCTACCGAGAACGTCACGTATCTTCTGACCACTTGGAACTCTGTTTTTAGATAACAGACAGAGCATCGAGTTTTTATTCGCAACTGGGAGATTGACGGCGTGCTGTTTGTCTTGACTTGAATGTCACTGAATCGGTCTTGGTTAGCTTGCATTTAAATTTAATCGACTTTATGGTAATTTCGTCTCTGCTACCCCATGTTGCTATGCACGCGGTCTCGCATTCGACAAAACACACGGTTTTGTTACGTTACGGATATACCGCCGTACGTTTCTTGCCTCTCCACCCGCGTTGAAACATCGCGCGCTGGCGTGCGATTCGTTTGTTACACCGTTGCAAAATCGGGTTCGAAGTTGGTTAAATATTTCAATCTTTTACCCCGTATTACAATTTACAAAGCATTTGTATTAAATTTACATACCCGGTTCTTTCCCAATTCAGAAACTGAGATATCATATTATCGTTGCGAATAAAAATATTATACGTACAGGGTAGAAAGAAAAGCTGTCCGTGGCTGTCATAGATGAATTCTACACTTTCGAATTGATGAAAATACATGTAAAGGACCTGTTGTAAAATTGAATTTCAAGGTCAAAAATTTTCTTTTTCTGCATTGTATTCTTCTCATCGCAAAGGTAAAACTTTTCCAAGGAGCTATAGGTCGCTTAACAGTTCTTTCGAAAATGACAAAAAAGTTTCTTAACCATCATTTAACACTGCGTTCTAACAGCGACTTTATGATTCTAGACGCGTGGATGTTTATATTTCGAATAACGTTAACAGTTAGGTTCACCATTTGATTATTTAGACTCACAACTACGGTAAATCAGATGTTAGTGAAATATAATCCAGAACCATAAAGTCGCTGTTAGAACGCACGCGTCCACAATGTTAAATGATCAAAAAACTTCTTGCCATTTTTTAAGAGAACTATTAGGTTGTCTAAATTGACCTATGGAAAAAAATTCAAGGTCAAGATCAATTTTGCGGTTCTTTATATTTCCATCAAATCGAAGGTATACAATTCATCTAAGACAGCCATGGACAAATTTTTCTTTTCACTCTGTACATTGCTATTTCAACTGCGATGAAACTTAAATAGAGCACCTATCGTTGCAACGTTTAAACATTTCGTACATTCGTCGATTATTTTTTGATCTCGATTCGCGATTGTTGTATCGAGTGTTCATGAGCTCGCAGAACAATTAGTTACTGTCGTTTAAACCAGAATTGAAGGCTTTTCTTCTCGTTGTTCAATCTGAACAAATGCGACGTGTTTGGTTTTGGATACAAATTTTCATCAAATTTTCGTGCAAAACCTGTTTCTCCTCGATGACTTGTCAACATTTTTCTTCGTCAGTTCGCCTGACCGTTAGTCAATTTATTTTTTACACCCACCTTCGATAAATAAAACAAAAGGAGGTTCGCTTCGACGTTCGACATCGAAAATTATCCTGTTATCTAGAAACACTGACTAAGTAGTCCGATGATCATCAGCTTCGTTAGATTAATAAAACTTTCGAAAGTTTAAGAAATAATACGGATAAATAATTTCGTAAGTGATCGTTGACGGAGTGCTGCGCGAGCACACTGGACTTTGCGAATGTTTGATACACTTTGCACATTAATTGACAAACTTTGGCCGCGAGAACAGCTCCAGCAGAACTGGGAAGACGAATGGTCCTAATAAGCAAACGCGTAATTCGCCACTCGCTTTGTGTTTTATCAGCGTCCTGCCGGTTTTCTTGTCGCGCGTTTAATTGTTACAAGACTCGTGTTTCGAGCCAGCCAATCTAACATTCGTCACGTCGAAACGACGAACTCGTCTCGTCGAATTTCTTCCTCGACAGGGGCAAATTCGAACCACGCGAGAACACGAAACACGATTAAATTCTCATTTCTTTTATCTATTTCATTTCAATTATCTATTCGTATGTATGTCGTCTTGTTCGCAAGTTTGTAAGTGCTTATAATACTTTCGCAAAGCGATCATCTGACTGCTTGGCGGATACGAAACTGTCAATATAGCGCGGAGTACATACAGTGAAGAGCATAATTGTATCAATACCAAAATTTTTCTCTATAAATAATTTTACAATAAAGTAATCGAAAAGTAAATATTTAAAGTGTATTTTGCACAATTAACCGTAACGGAAACAATCTTCTTTCCGCGGACGTTTTCTTGTTTATGTGTAACAAAGAAAAAAAGAAAGAAATACATTATTTTGCACTATTATCTTAGCAATAAACTTATTCAACTTTAACAACTTAACAGTATTTGGTCCGTACTTGGCCTTTTGCTTTTATTACGTTTGCAGTGAAGTCTTAGCATGCTTTCTGCAACGTGTCGACAAAAATCCGGATAAATTTGATGATGAAAATGTATATAGTTTGAATAGAATGATGGAAACTGCGCGGATCGCGAAGGGTTGAACTTCAAGTGTACGAAGCGGCGATACCCGATCTTCTCTTGCTCTCGATAAGAAACTACGTACATGTAATAGGTATCTTTCGACGGATGTCATTTCTCTCTTCCGCCGCGGCGTCGAATCATTCGTCGTTCCATAGCAGTTCGTTTTCCTCTCTGACTCTGTTTGTTCAGCTACGCGGTTTGTTCGCCGGTCATCTATTATAAGCTAGGTATCCATCTGCCACGGGTCTCTGGTCAAACAACAACGGTCCACACGCGCTTCGAACGCGACGAATTTCCAAGCGCGTGAGAATCACGTATCGCGAATCGGTAAATATCTATCAGTGCCGGAGGGTTAGTTTTATTATCGCAAATGGCGGGGTCCAATTATCGCCGAAGCAGCGAGTTTACGCAGCAAGCGAGAGATTGTTTGCTGTCGCGGCAACTCTGCCCTGGAATCAGTCACGCGCGCGCGTTTATTTTGCTCCCTCGACGGACACTGGGCTAATGTGCTTTCGAAAGTTCTCTGCCGAGCGGAGAGGCCGGCCGTTCCAATTGGGACGAACGTACTTTTAACCAGCCGTGATGGATGCGCGACGGAACAACAAGATTATTGAGAGATCCGCAATTACGCCTGCTCCATCATTTTGAAACTGGCGCCCGGAAAAGCTGATGGAACGGTCTGCTAGAGTTACGGATGGTTCTCCTATTAATGCTCGCCCAGCGTGGCCTAACTTAACGAAATAACGCTCGTGTAACGCGATTACCAAAGATTGTTTAAAAAGATTTCACAGGTGTGTATCCGTGCGACAGTCAACGATAGGGTTATCATCCGTGTCGTACGAACGTACATTTTCGAAGTGTTTTGGCTCGGGGAACAACGGAACTTTTGACTTTACGTATTTCTGTGAAAAGAAAGAAAACGAGTGTACAGCCGCTCCTCCGTTTACGTGGATTCGTTCGATGCGAATGAAAATCATGTAAGTAGAGTAGTCTGTCAGTGGAAAAGAAAATATTGAAAATATTGAAAAGAGAAGCTATAGATATTTCTTTTCAACTTATTTATCTTCTGCTAAGTTTTCATAGATTTTCATAAATCTGCCCTCATAAATTCGCTGCAACATTTCTTGAAATATTGTTGAAATTTTGGGAGGCCCCAAATATACGATCGAAATAAAACAAATTAAGATGACTTCGCCACTTACTTGGTAAGTGAAAGACGATCAACAGACTAAGGGGTTCATGCGCGGCGGAGAAAATTTCAACGTAGTGGGGTGATCGATGCAGTGGAGGGGGTAACGCTAGCGACGAGGAAAGTGGGGGCAAGGGCTCGCGTGCCGCCAGTTAGCCACATCTAGTCTAGAATGCATTTTTTCCGTAAATTGATCGATCGCGTATAAAAATTATTGCGTAATAAAAATAGTATTGTAATTTATCGCGTAGAAAGGAAAAAAAATGCCGCGGAAATAAAGGGACGGGTGTACTTTAGCTTCCATCTTTCAATTACAAAGGATCCTCCTGCATTGGAAATCATTTCCGCGTGCAGTGCCCCGACGTTTTAGCACGCGCGAATTACGAGCGTTACGATGACGCGCGAAGCGCAATTACCGAAACTTCCGAATATCGGGTCGGCGGATCTACGTTTCACGGTTTCGTGGAGCGAAACGGCTACTATAACGATAGTTTTGATTTAAGGCAGGCTAGTTTAGATTATTAACGAGATAGCTCTGCGTATAGCTTTCGTGTTCGCCGCGATATCCGATTTGTCACTCGGATGATGGAGATGCGGGAAAATGCGAATTTTCCAGAGATTCCCGAGCTCTGCTAATTCAAAATCCGGGATTTTTACACGATAGGAACCATCCTCGAACGAAAGTTGAGAAAGAATTTTCTCCGACGAGCTGAACGGTGTTCGATAGGCCAGGCAAACGCGAGATTCGAGAAGGAATTTGTCGAGTCTCGTCCCGCCTGAGAGAGAGAACGCTTGGCCACGACTCGCTGCAGTATATCTTTGTTATAAATTAATGTAACACTATCGCGTTGAGATGAGTCGAGACCCGACGTTTAATTTGCTTTAGTCGAAAGTTGGACCGAATCTGACGTTTTATCTTGCAGTGTGACAGGCGCAGTTTCTTGAAGCAATGAGGTCAAGACTGCCTTCCTTTTTGTCGTCTTTTTATAGAGAAATTGGCTGATCAGATACAATTTTTTCTTCAAGTTGCTACGAGTTGGATGTTACTCGTTTCAAGCGGACACATTCGTTGGCACAAGCAACAAGGCTTCGATAGAATTTCTTCTCTCTTCATTCCTCAATTTTCTTGCGCGATTTTTTCGAAATGGAACTTTATTTTCGAATCGGTGCAGGTATTTCACGATTTTCTCTTCAATCAAGCACTTACGAGGAGAACTCGATACAAAATGAATATTTTCGGACATCAAAGCTCGCAGGTGGGCGATATAACGTCCCATTTAGGATAGTTTAATTAATCGAGTTTCGAGGCAGCGCTGAACTATCAGGCCGATAGTTAATTTTTGATTCTACACTGGCACAGCTGGCGGCAATTAGACCGTTTAAACGCCCGTACAAGCGTCCACTTTTGTCATACAATAATCGCATGCGAGATTTGCCTTCATTTCTCGACTCGCAGCGAATTGCAAGTCATTTGGCAAAAACGAAAAAATTTATATCGATTATTCGCAATTATCGAATGTATGCGAGTAATGCACACTGACAGGTACAGGATGGAAAGAAAAGCTTGTGGCTATCATAGATCCTTTAATTTGATGGAAATATAGTGTAAAGAACCTACCGCAAAATTGACCTTGACCATGCATTTCAAAGTCAGAAAATTTTTTTTGCATTTTTTTGTATCCATTTTGTACTCATCACGAAGGTAAAATTTTTCCAAGAAACCTAATAAATTCTCTTAAAAAACGTCAAAAAAGTTTCTTAATCATTCAACACTGTGGACGCGTGGATGTAACATTTATATTTCCAATAATGTTAACAGTTAGTTTTATTATTTAATTATTTAGACACTGATGCTACAATTATGATGAATTAAATGCTAGTGAAACTAAAGCCAGAGTCATAAAGTCGCTGTTAGCACGCACGCATTTTTCAAGAGAATTATTAGGTATTTGACCTATAGTTCCTTGTTTTACCTTCATGACGAGTAGAATACAATGCAAAGAAAATTTTTGATCTTGAAATTCAGGAGAAATTTTGGATCAGGTTCTTTGCATGTACCTCCATCAAATCGAAGGCGTAGAATTCATCTAGGATAGCCACGGGCAAACTTTTCTTTCCGCCGTGTACAAAGGGTTCAGTTCACGCGCGTTAACAAACATCTCTGTGTAACACAAGCGCAAAGCTGATACCGCGCGCAATGTGAAAGCGGCAAGACCGCGGTTGCGTTCAAACGCTGTGTAATTGTAAATAATTTCAGCAGCTGCGCCTAATGAATTCAAAAGTTTCAGGCGCGTTTGGGCACGTACTCGCTGTACAGCAACGTTTTTATGCCCTAAAGTTATTACCTCGATCTCCGTGTATTGCGTGTTTTCGTCGCTACTTTTATCAGGCGGCATTTTTTTTTATTCAAACTCACTTTCGTTTGAACAACGGTGGAAATGTCGAAAGACGAAAGGGCTAGCGAAGACTAGTTGAACCGCGAATTGATTTCTCGTTGAAGTGAAATTTCGTCGAGCACGAAAATCGCGTTGTTGAACATCGCGCGTTAACTTTGCATCGTTTGCTAGGCAGCTTCTGCTACGCCTCTCTCCGCAACTACGAACGAAACGTAAACGGGCCATAAAACAGAGTTAATCGCATCAGTCACGAAATTCCCATGGGTGGAAACGAAGAGAACTATGAATTAATCGGCTGAAACTACAACCGAGCGATTAACTGCAATTAAGAAAAGCAAGGCTGCTGGGTGTAGTTAAGCCGGCAACCGGCCCGAAGGAATTTAATTTCGAACGTTATCAAAGTTTTCTAATAAAATGCTCGGCGGAAGCCAGGTGTTTAAACCTCTCCTCTACATCTGCTCACCGGAAAAAGGCAACACTTAGCGGGGAAATTTACGCGGTTGTTTAGTAACAGTTATCCTTGTTTATCTCGTCGAAGTATTTCGAGTTTGCCGGGCTGTTCATTTAGCTTGAAACGCATTTAATCCGCTTGGTACGGTGCTAATTGAGCTTGCGAAACGCCAAGTAGGAAATTATTTTCGTCAGTCAGTTTTTCGTTATTCTCTCTCTTTCTTTTTTTTTTTACTTTTACGATTAACACGTTTTTTGGTCACCTGTTTGTTTAGATATGGTTTACCTCGGTGGTAGTACGAAAATTAAGTATTGAAACATCTCGTGGACCCGTCAGGTAGGAAATTATTTTCGTCAGTCGTTATTCTCTCTCTTTTTTTTTTACTTTTACGATTAACACGTTTGTTGGTCACCTATTTGTTTAGATATGGTTTACCTCGGTGGTAAAATTAAATATTGAAACATCTCGTGGACCCCTGGAGAAAGAAATACAGCTGATCGTTAAACTTAAAACAATCAGCACAAAACAACTTTCGCATGATAATTTAGATTTTTTTCATTTTCCATTTTTTTAAAAATAAGAGTTCAACGAAAGAAAGAAAGAGTACAGAATTCCGAGTGAAATTTTCGAAACCGGAAACGCTTTTTTGATTCAGTTGTTTAGCGTTGAATCGTTAGAAGCGTCAACACATCGTTTGTAACTCTTCGCTCAGTATAAATATTCAGTTTGAAATATTCGATTCTGTCTGTCCCGTTGCAAATGGCAAATAACACCGCCGCGAGGGAGGACCGGTGATCACGGATCATTGAACAAAAATTCTAGCGCGCGATTTCATGCCGCGCGCATCCAGAGTCAGCGATTGAAAGCGAACCTCGGTAGTAATTAATCGTTTGATCGTCGTCTTCTGAAAGGAGCATCCGGAGCGTTGGCCTGTAATTGTCCGCGTGTAAAACGATTACGCTGCGCCGCTCAATTGTACCCTCTCTATATCTGTGTGTGTATGTGTGTGTCGAGTATGTGCGTTTGAAAGCTCGCGCCCGGATAATGCAGCCTGGTCCAAGCTCTCTGTAAAACAACTCTAATGTTTAATCAAAAAAAAAAGAAAAAAAAGAGAGAGAGAGAAAAATACCGAAAGAGAGAGAGAGAGAGAGGAGGAGAGGGAGAGAAAAAAGGGGGTTCTGTTCGTAAAACGACTGCAATTAGAACACACTGTGCCGGCCACAATAGCGTAGCGAAACCGATATCAAACGACCGTGTCTAGTCCCCTTATTGTATTCCATTCTAGCGTAGTAGCCCAATTTTACTATTTTACGGGCTACGGGCTATGTATGTACACGTACTCTGGCACAACGTACCGAGCGAGAGGGAAATGCAATTTCGGGGGAAATCGCTAAGGGGCCGCGGTGGCCGCGTTAGCTGGTTACGTGGGTGTAGCTGGTGGTTCATGATGTGGGTCAACCGAACCACGTAGACGGCACACGCATCGTTGCCGGATAAAAGACGTACCTCTCGCCGCCCATAAAAACATTTCACCGTTCGACCGCATTTTCCGCCGGTTGCACCGACACAGGCAGGCGACTCGGGTTTGAATCTGAAAAAAAAAAAATTTTTTTTCCCCTTTCCTTGGCGTAACGCGCTTCCGCGCTCTTTCACAGTGTTCGTAATCGAGCTCACCCCGAGTTCGTTCCTCTTCTCCTCTGCCTCTTTGTCGTTGTTACATTTGTTTCAACTTGCGTGACATCAAACCTTCGTGAACGCCATGATTGACGCGTTGATTTTGCACGGCCAACATGAACCTGTTATTACACAATAAGTTTGAACGTTGAAATGTGTAACTATTGTTTAGTGTATCAATCTTACTGGGGTTCACTGGGGTAACCTACGTGGCGTTGAAATGCGCTTCTTCGAGTTTCACTTACCTTTTACGATATCTTATTTTTACGGTACCGTGAAATTGAGAATTGCATCACCTCATGTGCAAGCCCGCGGAGAAAATTATGACATGAAATGAAAAAGAAAAAAAAAAGAAAATGGCAAGAAAAGACAGTATCGTATATTAAATTCAATTTGCTCTAAATAGATTTCGTGGCGCTAAGTAGATTCGTTCGTTGTATTAGTAAAACGTTCGATCCTTAAAAGAGACGAGTTCACCTTCAAAAGTTGCAGGAGATCTACGCAAGAGATCAACTGCTTCGATATCCGAATGAATCGGTTTCCTTGGAATCTTAAATCAAATTATATTGCCGTTTATAATTTGAATCCTTATGCAATAAATTTGGTCTGGGCGTTCAGAACCATTTTGAAGGAGAAGATTACTCTCTCTGTCGGCGAAAGTATTTATGAAACGCAGTCTCGTCGCTTCTAAATATGCATACGGGTAGTTTGCAAAATTCTCTTTCTTTTCTGCGTTCCGCAAACGTGCGTTTCAAGCGTGTATTTTGCTGCACGGAAGATAACGCGGAACGCGGAGCGCAAGAAGCACGGGTAGATAATTAATCGGCGCCGAGCGGTTGAATCTCTTGGAATGTAATGCGGCAGAAAATTCGGCTGGGAGGGATATAAAACTGGGGAATTTAATGCACGTTACGTGAATACGCCTGGCCAATAAAGTGCGCCGTTGTCGCGCCGGGAGAAACTTCGCGGATATATGCAACGCGTGCATTGTGCGCGTGCTTTTCATCACAGACGTTGTTTCTGCGTTGGTGCAGCATTATCGCTTTATAATTTTCGTTACTAAAACGGCGCTGTTTCTATGCGTTGTACACATGCATACATACGCGGTCCATTCTGATGGACTTCGCGCGAAACGTGCGAAAAAAAGAGAACGAGGGAATTTTTGCGCTATTAATATTCGATGATCGAGATTTAATATTTGATAGGAAGAAACCAGTGAAATTGATGTACAACACCGACATCGTTTATTATTGGTATTTTTTTTCACATGTTCGAAGGGGGGAGGGAGGAGGAACGAAACGATCAAACGAATTCGATCAAACACGGGCTCTACTGTTTCAATGGGAATAATAAAGTCGTACATTTTTACATCTGTGTGATACCCGATTCGAGGAGGGAAATCTAGACCGCGTGTGCGTCATCGAAACAGAAATTCGACTAAACAGAATGAAAATTCGCGTTTATTTTTCTGCACGGTCGCGATTAATATTTCCCGCTCAAATGAATTTTCATTGTGCAAACACGCGGGGAGAATAACTTGAGCGATACCGTGACGTCCAATTTTGTAAAAATATTGCACCGAGTCGACTCGTTTCTATAAAGGTATTGTAGTATTGTAGGTCGTTGTTAAATCAACCTATAGTTGTAGTTATTATGTCTTTAGTTACATTTGGTTATAACAGATGGCCTGCAGTGTGAAGAAATGCGTGAAAGAGAAAGAAAGTGTTGTATGAAGATGTTGTCGCGAGGCGTTTTTCTTTTCGAAAGTGGAGAGAATCGAGTCGAAACAGAGTCGATCGAGTTGTGAAGAAAGAATTTATTAACACTTTACCGACCGTGTATTGGCGGTGAATAGTTAGCCGATTAATAGGCTACCGGTCGGTAAAGTGTTAAAATATGTTAGCCGATTAATAGGCTACTTGTCAGTAAAGTGTTAAAATATGTTAACCGATTAATAGACTACCGGTCGATAAAGTGTTAAGAGTCGTGACAGCGTATATCATTTGCTAATCTGTGTTCATCTAATTATTATTCAATCACCAGCATTGTTGTTAAATAAACATTATTTATTACTATTTATTACTATATCCACAGTATCTATACATTCTATATTCTATATAGTATTCTATATCTATATAGTATCTATACATTTCTCGTTACAACTTGGCGAATGATTCTTGGTTCCAACGGTTGGCAAGTTCTAACGGAAAACGTTTGACGTGGAAACGCAGCAAGAAGTTGAGTGAGAATTTCGGTTAATGCTGTCTTTAGACTCTACTCCCCGTTCTACTCGGTAGAACAAATAATTGGACGGTGTTAGGGGTAACAGGAAGTTAGCCCGCAATATCGAACAGGTTCTACTACTCGATAAAATTGTCGTCCCGCGGCAGCGACCGAGATCGCTATTTGCCCGAAAATGTATCGTCGAGAGATGCGTTTCGTAACTTTCGTTCGTTCAGTATTGCAGTAATACCCCGCAAATTCTACCAATTATTCGGCAGTGTAGTTTGTACTTATGTAACATTTCACGGACGCACACGTTACGTTTTGCGTAAAGGCGAAGCGAGTAACTACGTTTCTATTAGCACAGCGGAAGGAAAAGCACGCTTTTACATTCGTCGCGATACTATTTCAATTTCAAAAGCGAGAGAGAGAGAGAGAGAGAGAGAACTGTTTCGCTATTATCAAACTAATGTCATTCCGTCGACGTGGTTACGTTACGCGGCATTGTGGTAACAATTGCGCATACGCACCGTTACGTAAAAAGGCGTTGTAACGATACAAATATCGTTGCAATAATAAAGAGTATCCGTTCGACGAGGCTGGCTACAGTTGAAAAAAAAAAGAATAAAAAAATACATTGTTGGTTACGGTTTCTTCAAAGCCGAACCAACATTTTTTTTTTCTCTTTTTTCTCAAAATGAAAGTTGTTGGTCGACATATTTATGAAAGTCCGATTCGAGCGATCAAACGGACAAAGTTGAACTATATTTTTTTGTTTTTTTTCAAAAAATTAACACCATTCTCGCGAATATGGTTGACGCGGTGGTTTTATCCTCTGGCTTACGGCCGACAAATCGTTTTATCGACAAGCCCGTGGAAAATCGGCGCGATCCATTTTTCCAGCCAATAAAGAGAAAGCACGTATTTAGGTGGCGCGTCAGCAATGACAAATTCCCCCGTTCTTAAGTTATTTTCGGTCGCGTCGCATGTTTAATCAGCGTAACGAACGTTCCGCCCTCCGGTAAAACGCTCGTGTCCAATTAGTAACTGTTACCTCACCGGCGACGCCGCGATCAATTTTCTAAGTCGAGCGAACGAGAAACGCGAGAACCGATGCACTTACCGATTGCACCGGTCCGAGGATGCATCGGATTTGTTGCTTCGTTTTCTAAACATATCAATTACCAGGGTGCATTTCGGAACGACCACGGTCAAATAACACCCGCAATTTAACACCGCGCGTCGCCGATTCAACGGAAATATTTCATAATCTCGCGGAAGATTAATTTATCAGATTTATTTCGAAGTAAATTAATTAAATTCTCGCGCGAATATTCGGGGGAGTGGGAGGGGGAGTTAAAATATATACGAATCGAAACGAACTTTTGCCAGTTGATCGACATCGTCTTTAATTAATTTGTTGGCGAGGTTTCTTTCTGCCTTTTTTTTTCACCTGTTTTCTAGTATTTAATGACTAGATATCTTGTAAAATATTGAATATTGTTACGAGAGGGGAACGATATCGTGTGTGTATATAGCAAACAGTCGGGACATGTTTGACTCGTGTAATATAGCTAATGCAGGCTTACAAAACAACGCAAACAACGCGTCGTCGAACAAGTCGCGGAAAAATTGAATTCCCTTCCATCGGGATATTCGAGGAGACATCGATCCTTCCAGTTGTCACGCCAGGCAGCTTCTTCAATTATTTATTATGGGATATCATTGTAGGAAAGAATAATACAAATAGGTTTTTTCATCTACGTGATTTGAAATAAATACGAATGGATATATTAATATATTTAAATAATAAATATATGTAAAATAAATGTAAATAAAGTTTAGTAATACTGGAATTAACAGATAAGTCTGAATGGAAAGTCTGAATACGGCGATGACAAAAGATGTTAATCTTCCATTAGACTATCACAACATGCTATTCTCTATACAGCTCTCTCGAGCTGATTCGATACTCTCTTCTTCATTCCTTCACAATGCATGCATCTTCGTCTCGGAACGAAGTCATCAGAAATTTCTTTTTCTGAAATTCTTTTGTTCTTCTTACGTCTTGTTGTAGCTTTCTCTAGCCATTTGCTCACACATCGCATCATACAATGTCAAATGTATACGTCGATAATACGGATCGGTAGATTATAAAAAGAGAAAGTCCGAACTGTTGGCTAGATGTAGCATTGCCATGCTCCCTCAGAAGGGACAGTCGAGTGCCAAAGGTTAAAAGACTTAATTAGTAGAAGTTTTCAAAAGAATGTTAAAAAATGAGCTGCTTTAACGCCCTTGAAGCCTGTCACATAGAATATGTCTGACTTCATTTCTGTAAGGAAATAAAACTTGACACCTTTTCACGTATGTTTGCTTTATTTTTATTCCTGTTAATTTTTTATGGACAGAATTGGTTGGTGATAGCTATAATTTTATTAACTACTTTTATTTTCCACACAATCCCGCTTTCACCTCACTCCTTTACAGCATCTACAATGACACATCGCTCGTAAACTTATCTCTCTCCTTAATCACGTGTATTTAATAACGATCACCTTCCCTCCTCCAAATTCCTGGTCGAGAGCGTGACGCGTTTTCGTTGCACATTTCGTTACATCTTTTGCCCGAAACACCCCCGGTAAAACTTATTCTGTGTTAAAAATTCGCACAAAATTCTATATTTCTAGTCAGACATGCTTTTTTTAACGCCGTGTATTAAAAGTCTTCGGAGGATTACCATCTACTTCGCTTTTTTCGGAACGAGTTCTACACGAGTTTCGCGCTCCTGCTTGTAAATGGCGGCACGGAGACGCCATAATACTCCGTATCCACGTATGAACCGTGCACCTCGAGCTTTTACGACGTCTTTGTCGGCGCGCGTTGTTCCTTCAATTTTACAAGGTTGCCCGACACTGCTTGCCGATTCGACGTGCAAGATGCCAGAGCGTCTTGCCGGTGAGTTATTCGCCGATATAAAAATTCCTCGAGGCTTCCTTCTTCCGCTCGGACGATGCCTCGGGCGCGGTATATCCTCGACTATACTACTCACCTGCCCGGTCCATGCACATTCTCGAATCGTTAATACACGTTTCTCCTCTGTTCGATCTCTCAAACGATCGTTTCCCTAGATCGCCAGGAATCGGTGTAGTTTTTGTGAAATTTTCAAAATTTGTGCTTCCCCAAGGTTTTGTAAATCTTTGAATTTCCCATCGCCGAGATGTAAAAGAAGAACCTTCGAAGAAATTTAAAATTAACAGGGGAGGAGAGAATGAAACGCACAACTGTTTTAATTCGTCGTTCGCACACGAATTTTTACGAATTTCACGAAATATCCTCGTAGGAATTTCGCAATTGAAAAATTCTCCTACTGTGGAATAAAATATATATATGTGTGTGTGTGTGTGTGTGTGTGTGTGTGTGATAGTAACGGGTTATCGGCCTCGGCCTCGGGCGCTTTGTTGGCGAAAGTCCACGCGAAATCTCTGCAGAATGCGCGTCTGGAGACAATCGATACAAGACGCGGATCATGAATTCGGTTCTTCGCCGGCGTTCTCCGGGATCTTGGCCGGTTCGTCACAGCCAGCACAGTCGCAGTTTATTTATTCCAGTCGTAAATCCGTATTCCGTGCGATTTTTGACTTCATACATATTCAAGCGATTCTCCCGATCTTCGGAGGAACGGAGATCGTTCTCTCTCTCTCTCTCTTTCTCTCTCTCTCTGTGGAACGGCGAGGCTGATGCGCAACGCGGCCTCGCTCGCATACCTATTACGTCGTAAATTATGGCGAACGCGTGCACGCTCGATGAGCCGCTGGTTTCGTGGCTCATCTGGTCCGGTCGGTCGAAACGATCTTCCCTCGGTTTCTCTGCGAGACCGTCCAATCCTGAATAACCGAAGGAGTAACCGTGGGAAAATCCGTGGCGTAATTAGCAAATGGAAATTCGTTGTAATTAACCGCATTTGGGGGTTAATTGCAGATATGGAAACAAAAGCGCGGCGGATTGTGTGTGTGTGTGTGTAGACTCCGCAACAAGATTCCACATAAATGCGCGTGACGCGTTTGTTGCAGCATCTCCTTTCTCCGTGGGGCTGGAATTTCACCAGGCTTTGCCCAGGTGTAGGTAGGCAAGAAGCCGGGGAAAATTAAAACGGAGAAACACAGGCAAATACGCGGGAGTATTTACGCGTAAAGGAAAAGTCGGTAGCAGTACAATAAAATTCACATTAAAGAAGAAACATAATAAAATTCGCATTAAAGAAGGAAAGAATGTAAAAACACAATAAGTCGTCGGACCTTCTCAGACGTAGGAAAAATGCCTAGAGGGAATATTAAGGGCGCTACTCGAAGGATATAAATGACACTCGGTAGTAAGGACGGAAGTCAAATTCAATTCTACGCGAGTTGTCGAACGAACAGGCAGCGCTCTTGAATAAACGTCGAATTATAAAGGTGTATAATTGTATAAATTACACGTATAAATACACGTAGATTGTACGTATTGATTGTAGATTGTAATCGTATGTATCGTATAAATTGTATATTCTTTACATACAGGATCGGAAATGGTAAACGGTAAACCCATTGTTGAGAATCTTGGATTCTCATTTTTCATCATCCTCTTCTTCCGTCTCCTCGTCGTTCACTGTTCACGTTGATTAATCGATTCATCGAGATAATCGGCCGCATATTTGGGGCGATGAATCTGACACGCGATGCGAGTGTGAATCGAGCGATATTTTTCTCTCTCTCTGGTTTGCACTGGCAAAAAGATGAAATTTCTCTGAAAGAGGATTAGGCAAATGCACGTTTCCGAATCCGACGAATCCTCGCGCCACTTAACGAGTGGCCAGCGCCTAATCATTTTCCACGAACGAAAGGAGACTGAACGAACGAAAGCGTAAGATTCGAAGTGTGAGAGATTTCCTCCCGTGGGAATTATTAACGATATTTATCTCACTATCGAATTTTAAGATACGCTGACAGTGAACGGTGAAACGGTGTTATTTCTATTCTCTCTGCGCGAGTAACTCCGCCGCGAGAAGAAAAGTTGGAATAGAGAGAAGCGATTTCAGCGTCATCGTGCCGGGCGTTGAGATGCAAACGAGAATGGAAGGATGGAGAAAGCGTTGTGGAACGTCGCGTGCGAAGGGCGGTAACGCGTTTCTCAAGCGGAGGAAACGTTTGCCAACAGTGTCTTTCCCTCCAGACGCGTGAAAAATACCTCTATCCTTTGCAAACTCGATTCTTTTATAAATTGAAGAGAAAATCATTAAGACGAGACCACAATAGCAAGTAGAGAAAGTAATTCAAGTTTGGATTCTGAGAGCACAAGTGATTTTAAAATGTCTGTTCCTTTCTGTAAGCGTATATTTAAAAAAAAAGAGACGTCGTTTTGAATTCTGACGTCAGAAGAGTCAGAGGAAGACACGATAAAAGCAAAAGAAAAATGCAAATAAATTCCCCTGGACGCGGGAAATTTCCAACCTATAATTTACAAATTGAATGACGAGAACACTGGGGTCAAAGTAAATCTTAACAGCTCATCAAGTCATCTGTGCTCGAGATTTTGAAATTTTTTTAAATGCGTAGCGTGTAGAAGAGAAAAAGGGAGATGCATTACGAATGCAAGAAATGTGACGTAGGATTATTTATTGACTCATGCTTCGAATTTCACTACACTTTAGAACGAACTAAAGCTATGAAAGAAAGCTTAAAGTTACTGTTAGACTTTTAGTATACGCACTAACGATTCAATACAGAATCCGAATAAATATGTAATTAAACTTTTGCACTCGAAGTACTCCTCGAAGGCACTGCCAAAATTTGGCGTTGTACTCGAAGTGTGTCTCTCAGGCACACCAACAATATAGTCAAACTGTTTGAATTTACAGTTGTAAACTTTAGTTGCGTGTGGTTTCATGTGTCAATGATTTCAGTGTTTAATTGTTGATTTAATCGATGAAACAACAAAAATTTATTATTCACCGTGGCTAAAAATGCGATGGAAAAAGTGTTGCTCCAAGACAGCAGTTGATGAATTTACTACGGACGAGTATGAAAGTGATTTAGAAAATAATTGTTTGTATGCGATTAAGTTATGATTCTGATGATAATGACATTACCAGTGAAGAAAAAGACAAAATTATTGCAATACATAGTGATTCCAGTGGCAGTGAAGAAAACGAAAAGGCTAGGAGACAAACCGTTTATTTTTGTGAAACTTGCGATCGTCATACCAGGTTTACATCCTGCTAATTGCTTCAAACGGTATCATACCCTCGAAAATTTTTAGAATAATTTATAATTCAAATATTCACTTGCAAAATGTTCATATTATGACAGTGATAAAATAGCTTTAAAAATATATTGCCTTTTAAATTTTACATACAATTTTTCCCTTCAAATAACTGATATATCGCATAGCTGGATAAAGCGAAAAAGTCCGAGCTGCTGAAAGCTTCGGCCGAGAAAAAGTTCGAGCGCAAAAGGTTAATACTGGTTTAATGCACGTTCTGAGAAAATGCCGACGAAAAATTTCGCGATTGAGAACTCCTACGTTACGTGCGGTACGTGTCAAAGTCTACCGTAGCCAAGGGGTTAATCAACTTGTGCCACTCGACTCGAGTAATGTCCTCGTTCGTCGCGCTGCCACCGGGTGTGTAAAAATAACGCGTCGATATCTCGTTACACGTCGAGGCGTACCGCGATAATTCCCTGAACGGGCGAACGTTCTTCTCGGCTAGCTTGCAATCTCGCGTGATCGAGAAAGAAGCAACGAAGGAGGGAGGGCGTAAACCTCGTTACGCGAAAGAACGACGTGGATATAGGTTGAGAGAGAGAGAGAGAGAGAAAGAGAGACAGAACGAGAACGAGACGAATGATCCGTGTTTGCATAAAAATTTTATGCGCCCGTGGATCTGTGAGAGAGGATCCGCGCGGAGCTTAAGGTACAAGGGCAAAGGAGACTCATTAAAATTCAATCCGCGCTCCCGAATGACTCGGGTGTCGCAGCTACCTCTTCCTCCGGTTTCTCTCGTTTCCACCGCTTCTTTCGAACCTTGGCAGATGAAATTTATCGAGTGTATATATTCGGTAACCAAGACGGCATCCACGCGACCGGTAACCAGCTATTTGTCCGCAAATGTCCGCGCGCGGTTGAATCTGGCTCGCGTGGAACTCGAAACGACGAGAATCAATGGGGAATTCGTGACAGAGAGATGAGAGAGCCGTTGGTTGTTGCGCCGTGTATATCCGTGCCCGCGTCATATCGTGGCATCACGGACGAGCTTTGGCTGTGTATCGGAAATTTCACGGATGCGCGACAATACGACGCGGTATCGGGCATCGAAGAACTGAGAAAAATCGGCGAATAACGCGGCGAGAGAATCGGCTAGGAGAAATTAGCCGATAAAAATTGGCCCGTTCGTTTAAACGCGCGGATTAAAGTCGCGGCTCGTTTCAATCTGATTTCTCACTCACGGGGTTTCTCGCTGTCAATTCCAATTTCGTCTTGGACAACTGGCGACTTGGTTGAGGTCGACGAATATCGCGGTGCTTCGTTTGGCATAGTTACATCGGAAAATATTCGTCCGATAATACGGATGATCGGCAATGTTTGAAAATCGACGAGATCGACAATTGTAGGAAAATGGATGTTCACGTGACGGTGCGTGGATAGCAATGGCTATAACTTCGAATTTCACCAAACAGCACGTACTTCGAACGTAATTATCCCGTTTTTATTAATTAGCCACGCACTACTTGCGCATAGGTATACTTAATAAAGTATTGCATCATTTACTTCCGGATTATAAATCATTTTTCTTCACTGATGAATCGTTGATAACTCTTCCCCGATATGTCTTACGAAAGACTCTGAAGATATTTTATTTTAATATGTTTATATTTAATTTGAAATGTCGACATCTTAATACGTATGTTTTAAAATAAATTACTTGGGTCTCCTTAATCAAATTTAATATCTCAAAATTCGTTTCGATACGACCTTTAACGAAATACACTCAGACTCAGGCACCTTACAAAATTAAATCAACTGTTCCTACAACATTTGTATATACGTATATATCATAAGTTTGTATATATAATATATCACAAATTCAAACGTAGGCCAATGCTATGCGCCTTGCCATTGTTACTGACAATGAGTATATATAGTGCACAATCAGTCACATTTACGCGTCGAATATTTCTCTTCGAAGAAGCAGACAAACGAAAAGTCAGCCAAAAATATAGTCCCGATAGACTATCTCTCGGTCTGACAGATAAATTTCAATCTCGTTTCGCTGAGAAACGCCTGACCGCGTCGCATCACCGTAATAAACCTCGAACGCGTATCTTTGAACTTGCGATTCAATAGGCGACTTTTGAATAATTCATCGATCCTATCCCGGTATATTCCCGGTAGATGTTGCGAAAAATATCGGTGGCGTATAAATTTCTCCACCGGTCCACCCGTAATCTTTGAAGCGCCCTTCCCCCTCCCCCCCCGGGCGAATTTCCATGACGTCACGCGTTCGGTGAATTGTAATTCTCGATATTTATGATAACGATTCGTCGTTGTTTCGGTAGCGGGGCCGATTGTCGTGGCGCGAGCGCCTGGTACATATATCATTGACCGTTCGTTGCTCGTCTGTGCATTGGAAATTTACGAGTGGCGTCTCGGTGAACGAGTCGCGCCATTCACGGTGAACCAGGCTCACTCCAGCAGCAGCAGCCCGGTGGGAAGAATCACGCGGCGGGTGAATGATAAATTATGCGGAAAGGGAATTGGCTGCCCTGAGACGGGGGAAATTGGTCAGCGATGAGTGTCTTGGAGCACTCACGGCCGAATGCCGGGCGAATCCGCGCGATTTTAAATTTTCACCCCTTAATTTCACGTATTTGCGCTCGTGCTCCATCTCGTGCCCCCCCGTCCAGGAATCTTCGATTCCGAATAACATCACGTTCGAGTTGTTCCATTTGTTCGATTTGTTTGGATCGACCAAGAGGAAATTCTGCAACCGGCGGTGAATCGAATCCCTATGAAAAAAAAAAAACAATTGAATATCGATGAATTCTTTTTTACTTGGACCAAAGAAGAGAGATAAGAAAATTGATTTCAAATGTGTGTGTGTGTGTCTGTGAGTTGACTGCGTCGTTTTTTTTCGTGGCTGTTCAATGGGAGTGTATTTTGAATAAACTCTCAATTTTAATAGATATTATATTTTATTGATGAAAATGGTATGAAATGTAAATGTTAAGTTTAAGTATTTATAAAGTATTGCAAGTATTATTATATATAAATAATACTTGTAATACTATTATATAAATATAAAGTATTATATATATAATACTTTACAAATACATATTTAAATTAACATTTACATTTTATACTATTTTATATATATATTTCTTTTATACTATTATATATATATATATATATATATATATATATATATAATAGTATAAAAGAAAAGAGGAATTGTTCTTACATTCCTATATTTTGTGGTTGTTTAATGGCAATGTATTTTGAATAATAATTTTTTAATAATTGTTAAAAACAAAATAAAATGTAAATATTAATTCACTACACGTTCGAGGAAGAACACGGGGCGTTCAAAAAATTTTTCGAAATTGCCGGAAATACATGTTTCGCGCTGGATAAAAAGAATTCCCTCTGAGCTGAAAATTTCCTTCAACAGGGTAATAAAATTTACAATTTGTCAATATCTCGTTTTTATTGCCTACTGCTCGCTACTTTGCGCGACAGACGTAAAATATAGATGGGGATTTTAATCTACGATGAGAGCCATTGAATTTAAATAAAGCTCTGGTCGAAAGCTCTTTTATTCCGCGAGAGAGTTTTGAATTTCAATTCTTTTCCAATTTATTATTTCGCTCAAAGTTTCCACCGTATAAGAGGCCAGGTTTCCCTTTTAATAATTGTTGCCGGACGTCTAAATGGAGCACAGGTGTAATTTACTGCGACTCACACTCTGACAGACTTCTCTGCACGTGCAGCAGCACGTTTTTCGTTTGCCGATGCGTTTGTTCGTATTGATTATTCGCACTTGATTATCTCAGTCGCGGGAGTCTGTTTTCCAGAATACGGTGATAATTCTTAATTTTTTAACGCGACACGTTCCGGCCGTTGAAACAAATTGCTGTTTCATTCGCAATTGATGCAGTGCCAAACGGCAAACAGCATTGCAGTGGGATGTTCGAACAAGTCGATGGCGCGAGTATCCGCGTGGGGTTTCATCGTTGTTCGTGTAAAAAAATATAAAATCCTCGCCCGAACAAAATCCAATCCGCGACTTTGACTTATAACATTTTTTTTTTTTTAAATCTTTTTCGTTACGTTCGTTTCGCGTTACAGCCACCCTGTTATAGATCGCGTTGCGCATCGGAGGATTTACGATCGGCGTGGCGAGCCGACAGTCGCGAAACCGGCCGCGGATTGAAAATCATTTTTTGGAAACGGGAGATCCACCTGGGAAATAGTAGATTGTATAAATAAACAACAACAAAAAAGAAAGAAAGAAAAAAGCCCAGAAAAATCGTCGTCGAGATATCTGATAGACATCAGCAGGAAGTTTGGTTCGTAGGTCGAATTAATGAAAAAAATTTTCTTCCTTTTTCCTTTTTTTTTCTCTTTTTCCATCACGCCCGCGCGAGACTTCAACACCGTGAGCGACCGTGAGATTCCACCTGTGTGAGATTCACCGGGCTTTATTTTCCTCGGTTGTCGCGTTACGATGCCATAGTTTTTCGCGCTCGCCATGCTGTAGAAAAACTGTACACGCAGCCCGCCGCACATTGTTGCGATCGCGTGTCGTCTGCCTGCATGGTACGCGCGCGAAAACAGCCTGCAGCTGCAGCGCCTAGAAAAGAGCGTACCGCGCGTCGTTGCTTTTATTTTCCACCGGTTTTATCCCGCGTTGTCTTACTTATTCTTCGACATTGCCGCGTCTAGCTGGCTGCTGCTCTATGACACCGATTTCTTTCCTTCTTTCTTCTTTTTTTTTTTTCTTTTAAATCCGTGGTACAGGACGATGAAAGGGTACGGTTTTTCTCAGTGGTGCGAAAACCTTTGGAAAACCCGCGCTCTTCTTCTATTGAATTGTTTGCCGTCTCTTATATATTGAAACTGTGCTGTATGGTGTAAAAGAATGTAACGTTGGTCAGAAAATTAAGGAGTTAACCCTTTGCATTCCTTTCTCGAGTGTGACTCGAGACATCAGGAACTCTTATGTTTCAGTCATACTCGATATTCTTAAATTGCCAAGAAAAAGAAAAAAGAGGAAAAAATAATTGAAAAACAATTTGGGAACAGTTAATAACGCTTTTTTTTTTACGTCACGGCTATGACGCAAAAATTGTAAAAAGAAATCCTCGACGGAGCAACGATCCGGCGTTACTCGATCGAGGAAAGACGAACGATCGAGGAAACGATGGGAAGCGACCGATGGAACTTCAATCGGGACGATGCAGCGAGTCACATTAGCTCGTTATCCCCTGCCCTATTTTCCGTTCGATGACAAAACAGACAGAACAGAGAGGAACGGGTGGAACGGTATCGACTTCTAATTCGTGGCAGGCCATTACGGTCGTCACAGTGTCACACCGTGAGAGAGTCTCTCTCTCTCTCTCTCTGTCCGCGCTAGAGGATATATTCTAGAACCGGACGCGCGCGAAGGTTTGCGCGGAGCATTTTAATGAACTCGGCATCCCATCTTGTTTTCCAGCGGTGTGAGTCTCAACGGCAGAAGGGCGGCGCAGGCTCCCGTGGGGGGCGCAGGAGGAGGCGGTGGCGTCGGTGGCGCCGGGGGGAGAGACGGTGGGGCGGACCGGAACCGGAAATGGCTGCGAGGTGGCTCCTGCTGGCGCTCCTCGCCGCCCACGCCGCGGCTCTTCCTGATATCATTAGGATAGGTGAGTATCTTTCCAGTCTCTCATCTCCAGTTAAAAGAGGAACCCTTCTCTCTCTGTCTGTCTCTCTCTCTCTCTACCTCTCTCATCTTTTTCCCTCTTTCTCTTATTCTTTTCTCGTTTTTTCTTTAAACTCGCCTTGCCGTTTCCCGTCTCGTTCTTCCCCCTCCTCCTCCCTCCTCTCTCGTTCGTTTCATTTTTGTCGACAATTTCACCCTTCGGCCACACGGCCAAACGACATCTCAACGACGAAATTGCAATCGATACGTCGTCTTTTGCCGAAGCAAAGCAAACGACGATATTTCGCAGCACGCGCGTAACCCGCCGTAATTGAGTGCCGCTCGATTAACGCGGGATAATCGGTCAATATGATTTCAACGAAATTAAATATTAAGTTCAGTCGTAAATAATTCCCGTCACTGAGGACAAACGTTGTAATGCATTTGTCAAATTCGTCAGGTCGCGAGTTTGGCAAAGTAATAAATAAGTATAGGATTGAACGAAAAGTTTTTTTCGATTCGATGGAAATACATGTAAAGAAAATCTGCCGCGAAATTTTGAATTTCAAGGTCGAAATTTCTTTTTTTTCTTTTTTTCATTGTACTCTACTCATTACGAAGTAAATTAGTTTTTCTTTTTTTTTTTTGAAAAATAGCATCTTCATTCGTTTGAAAAAAAGTTTCTTTTAAAACGCGTCCGTGCTAAGAGTGACTTTATGGTTTTGGATTTTACGCAATTTTCCTATTAGATTTCACTACCATTTCATTCATCACAATTGTAGCATCGTGTAAGCCTAAAAAATGATAAGAATAATAACATTATTCGGAATATAAGCATTACTTAATTACGCCGTCTGAATATCATTGAATCATTTTCGATCCTTGAAAAATGCTTCCATGGAGGGAAAAAATTCCCTAATGATAATCAAGTTCGAGAGTTTGTCAAACACTTTTTTTATATCAAAAACCAAAGCTAAGCTTTACGCCAGAGGCGTCAACAAGCTACAAATGATAAATGATAAATGACGACGACGTAATTGCAAATAATGGCGAATATATCATTGTTGTTTGTTTTACTGATAAATAAAATTGTTTTACCAAAACGGAAATTATTTATGACTGAACCCAATAGATCCCATTGAGATTGAGCCCGTTGAGAACCCATCGAAATTAACGAGAATCAATTGTAAATATTTTCACCGCGCTCGACAAAGTTCCATCGATTCCGTAATACTTATTCGACTGACAACGAGCATTGAGATAGGAGAGATTAGTCGCACGGAGAAACCTGAAAATATCGGCTGAAAGTGTCACATCGCGTAGGGTCGCGCGTGTCTCAGACGCGGCGCAAGTAGTAACGCTCGTTGCTCAGTCAGACGAGCGAGAATCACAAGGCGAATCCAAACCATTCTTGGAACGTCGGCAGCGCGAATAACCGCTGCAGTCCGCGTGAAGTTCGCGTTGAAGCGACGATAGGTCACGACCGCCTTGCGATTCTCGTGAACAATGAGCGTCTGCCAGAAGCTCAACGTTGCACAGTCTGACAATGAGAACTGTCGCACGCAAACGTTACGTGCGACTTCTCTCTCGTCGATGAATACCCATTGTGTTTCCGCTCTACCCGCGAAACATCCTCCCTGCACTTTTACTTTCCATTTGTTCGTTCGTCACATTGTGTGTCGCGTTTGTGTTTTTCTTTTTTCTTTTTTTTTTTTTTTGCAGTGGACAACGACAAATGTCCGACTTGAAAAGTCGGCGTGCACGATGCGCCGATATAACGTTTGGTCAAACGAATATGGCCGAAAGACTTTCGAATTTAGTCCGCGTTCAGGTGAGCCAAAGGCTCGTCGTAAACTGTCGACAACTCGGCGCTTGACGGTTTCAACCAGCGGCGGTGGCGGCTATATTAAAGCTGGCAGTCGTTCGATAGCCTGATTTCGCGCTGGCTATTCAAACGCAACTCGCCGGAAATTTCTCGCGCGAGTAATTAAACCGGCGCGTTTTCGCGCGCGGAAACATTATACGGACATATATACGATGCGTATCGAGGCGATATCAATTTGCCGTTTTTGTTTCGCGGAGCGGAGTGTCGTCGACGCGAAATAATTCATTAACAATCAATGAATATTCAAGCCCTATTAATCCGGCGAAACGGCGACGCGTTGTCAGGGAGAAAAGGGGTAGAAAAGTGGAAACGGAGGGCGACTGTGAGCTCGGAGAGAACACGCGCGTGCTCTCGAGTCCACCGATCCACCGGCTGGAACGAAGTTACCGATAGCGATACTTGCTCGCGACTTTTTTACGCGAATCGACGATATCGACGATTTCTTTTTTATCGCCCCGTTACGGATCCGTAACTCCATCAGAGCGTGATTAAAGCGCCCCTCATCCGAACAATTCTCTCGTCGATGAGCCTCGACGAATCGTTGTACCATGCGAACGGAAACTGTATACTACTGGTTTCCCGTTGAAAGAGCAAGATTTCACGGTGAGCCTGAGCTTCGTCTCTGCACCGCGGCCAGCCAAATCGACCGCGCTTTACGACCAGCATTAACGCTTCCTTTCGTTCGGCTTTACTTTTATTGCGTTTCGTTCCTCGTGACGCCGAACTTCTTCTTGTCTACGGCGAAAAGGAAAAGAAAAGAACGCGTCGAGGTGAAAAAGAAAACAACCGACAGGGTTTTTGAATTACCTTTGCAGAGATTAAATATTAGGCAATATTTATGTAATAATCATGCTGGCGATTAGACAAAGTAACAATTAATATACTCGGTCACAACTCTTTTTGAGTTGTCGACTCAGTCAATTCTGTTTCGCCTTTCGACCGACTCTCTTTTCCTTTTTCAAAAAGGAAAACGCCTCGTGTCAATGTCAAACTTGTCCCATATTCATACTTTTTCTCTTTCGCGCATTTCTTCATTCGGCAAACATTACAGACCACACATGGTCCAATTAAACGAATTACAGCTAAAATGACGATTGAAACCTATTGTGTACTACACCGTGAACCATTTCAGTGTTTTTCCACTGAAATATTTCTTCGTTGTTCCGTTTCAGTTTTCTATGAGGATGCGATCTTTGAATTGTGCGTGATCACTTCGAAGTAAATCGGCGGTCATACTTCAACACTGTGATAAGAGCCAGAGCCAGAGAGAGAGAGAGAGAGACAGAGAGAGACGTAAATCTGTCGCGTGAATTCTATGAATTGTGGGGCGCAGCTGGCCAAGTTACTTTACGACGCGTGTGAGATTAAAATCAATTTATGGCGCCAATTCCTCTCGGCGCGGCGTTGAGTTCGGATCGAACTGATGCTCGAGACGTTTACGCCGAGATCGAGCCGCAGCCTCGAGATTCTCTCGCACGCCGGGCCCCCTTAGCGACCTCGGTGGAATTATTCATCTCGGGGAATCTTCTTTCCCTCGCGGACACAAGTACATAGCGCGTTATTAAGTAACCGACAGCGTCGGAAAGTGCCAGCTCTCTTCGGCTAGAGAAGAAGGTTGGTCTTTCCGGCGAACGAATCGTCATTTCACCGCGGGCTACCTCGATCTTCTTAAATTCCTAACTCTCTTCGCGATCGTATAACACCAGCCGCACCAAGTTCTCCCTTTAACCGCCGTTCGTTCCTTTTTATTTCCTTTTATTTCTCTCTCTCTCTCTCTCTTTTCTTTTCTCTCCCCTTTCCGTGTCTTTTCCGTGTCCTACTTT
The DNA here is from genome assembly GCA_032399595.1 of Tetragonula carbonaria. NCBI lineage: Eukaryota > Metazoa > Arthropoda > Insecta > Hymenoptera > Apidae > Tetragonula > Tetragonula carbonaria. The sequence goes on along the minus strand of JAUCRC010000012.1, from coordinate 11,081,562 downwards.
ATCCGCTCCCTTGCACGTTCGTTGCATATTAACGTCGCGTCGAGAACTATGCGACCGTTCCCTTGTTGGGGGCAACTCGAATTCGCCGCATTTCGCCTGAATGACAGCCTGGCTCTGCCTCGGCGATAGTTTTCGAACGAGAACTATCTAAAATTTTCAAGCGGAACATTAACTCACCACACTGGGTAATTCATTATAATCTTCCTATCTATCGCCCCAGCTAACTATTCAACCAGCTAAATTAGAAATGCTCGGTTGATGAAACTATGGTAAGTTAATCCTTTGCGGTCGTATTTCTTTTATACTCGTGCTGGCTTGATTAAGTTTTTGTAACATAATCCAAATATATGTCTGAAAAAGGATATGCTTCCAACGTGCTCTTTAGTCGAGTAGTTTAGTAATACTTCAAATTAGGAATGGGCATAATACCTATGTTCAAGGTTACGCCAAAACACGCGGACAATCTTTTGTCACGTCAACCTAGTTATTCCAAATAGACCGTTCAGATAAATTCAGTTTTTCTATTTTATTTTTAGCACGTTTATTTGTTTCTAATGCAATTGCGTCAAGCAGTGCATCTGTGAAGAGAGATTTGAAAAAAATCGATTTTACAATATAAGAAATATTAGATTCAACGATCTTGGAGCCCGTGGAGAAATTCCTTTTTGATTAAGGTTAATCGTTGCGCGTGACATCTTTCCAAACCGTAAATTCATTTATTAGCAGTATTCACATTTCCATAATTATTCTTCAATCTCGCTGTCGCTCGAAATATCTAATGGTCTCGCACGTTTCGTTACTCGTAATTATATCGCTACCGGGATCTCTGCTAGAGACATTTTCAAAGCAACCGTTACCCGTTACTTTCTTCGTCGAAAGTATTATTGGAAAATTCAAGACTAAAAGTCATCGTCACTAATTTTAATTTCATGATGCACGTCCCTTACTTTCGTTTTGCCATTATAGGTATCCTTTATTTAATTTTTCAAAAATTCTAGTAAAATCTTAGTAAGAATTATCACGTCACACCTCAGAAGCGTGTTGACTTCGTTAATTATACTGGCAGAATGATTCTTTGCTTTGATGGCTGAGGGCAGACATACGAACTCACTCAGACAGCCTCGCGGTCTGCTGATAATTATCATCGATCGAATCACGAATCAGTCAAACGCTCGCAAACACTTGCAAAAATGCACATTCACTCGCTGAGCTATCCAAACGTATTCGAAAGATCACCGAACGCGCGCGGGAAGCAGAGCTGCGGGAAGTTTTTCTCTCTCTTTCGAGGTCGTTGCGAACGGATTGCGAACAAAGTGAATAATTAACGTTCGAAAGGCGCGATGGATGAAGTTGTGGAAGTTCCATCGAGAGCTGCCGAAGGTGGGGCAAGCGGCAGGCGTCGCTGTGGACAGATAAATAAAATAGCGAAGAAAATACGCGCGGCCGGGGGGGAAAGTAAGAAACAGCTGGCTCCCCCCTTCCCCCCTCGTCAAAGTAACGCTTTAATATGGATGTGTGATTTCCCAGGTGGGCTGTTTCATCCGTCGGACGACAAGCAAGAAGTGGCCTTTCGTTATGCCGTGGAGAAGATCAACGCTAACCGGGATATCCTGCCCAAGTCCCGTCTCAGCGCCCAGATTGAACAGATAAAACCGCAGGACAGTTTTCACGCTTCCAAGCGAGGTGAGTCCGCCTCTCCAAATTTCCAGAGTTTCAAAGAATTTTGTCGCCAGATCTGCGATCGAACGTCTCTTCCGTGAATGACACGGTTTGCCGATTTCCCGAGCAACAAGATCGAAATGCTTTCGCGAGTTCTGTGATTATTCGCAGGGGGTGACACATTGCCAGTCACTCTGCGATTCAAGATGCTACTTTTAATAAGTTGGTAGTGACAATAGAATTCTATCGAGGGCAACGATGAATATTTAAACAGATCGTTTGAAAGAAATTTGTACGCTTGAATTTATCGATATCTAGAAGCTGTTGATAGAATCGCGAACAAATCAGACAACAAACGAAGACGTTGTGTGTAAGATTCGTAGAACAGTATTTTACTGCCATCTACGAATAATTCGCGTAGCGAACATGATTCTTCGAGCCAATATAGATTACGTTCGTTAACCGATCGCCCACTGTATATTTCAGTCAGCGAGTCAGTTCGGCGAAGATTCCGAAGAAAGTGAATGAAAGCCGGAGCCAAACGAAGATATCGAGAACCACGAAGTCGATTTTTCTTGTTCTGTCTCACGTTTACGCGATTGAAATTCTTCGACTCTCTCAGCTCGAGAATATCGCCTCTCGCGTTATCTGCTCGATGAACTGCGGGGGGAGAATCGCAGCGCGGTAAACGAGTAAACTGGCGGACGATCGTTAACTGGAACGAAACTGAAGGTTTCGTTATCATCGTTAGTCAAATATACGCGAGTTAAACAGCAATGCGAGTTCTCGACTCTACTTTGAGCCTTCGATGGTAGTTGAAGTTTAATCAGGTAACGCGGTAATTACCTCCTTAATGGGTAGCTTCTTGCGCGGCATTCTCCAACACTGTCACAACCCCATTGTCGGCTAATTGAATTCCTGCCCCCTTCCCGTCGTCGAATCGAGCATCGAACTTTCGCGGAGGAAGAATTATCGCGACGCTCTGTCACGCGTATCTCCGCAAACTTGATTCTCTTCTCCGTTTGCTATACTGGAGCGTGATAGTTAGCGCGGAAGCCAGTCGAAATTATCCGCGATGCAGCAGGTACTTCCTAGAAGACTTCTAGATAATGAAACTTCCATAGAATTTTCTCTCATGGCGGCTAGCCAACCCGTTTCGCTAGCTTCCGCTGCGCGCCAGCTATTTTCCAAAGTTCACGCCCTGACATGTAAAATGCAGAGTCGCATTTCCGCGAGCGGGCGCTGCGACTGTTCGCGTCTTACTCCCTCTCGTCAATGTTGCGTGTTTCCGACGCGAGGCAACTTTCTTAACAGCGTTATCCTTTCGCGCGTTGTTCTCTCGGCAGTTGACACGCTCACCGCTCGTCCCCTCTGTGTTTTTCCCGCCATTCTCGTCCTCGTTCCTCGCGTTTGGGAAAAAGAAATTAGAAACTTTCTGCGACGTAAATGGGGGAAATTACAAGGCTCTCGAGCGCGCAGACAGCCTCAACTTTTTACTTCTCGCGTAAAATTCCGTAATATATATACCAAGTATATTAAATTGAGATTTAAAAGGAGAAAAGAAACCTACGGTGGAGCAGAGTTCTCTCAACAGCCTTTGATCTTTCGACCAAGAAAAAAAAAAGAATTTTCCCACGTAAATTGGGGGAGGGGGCGCATCTGTCGATTCTCATCGATCGAAACAACAATAGCGACTAATTGAAACCAAATATCGTTAATTTCCTCTGGTGTTAATTATCCCGGGCGCAGATCAGCTCGAGGCAATCGCGAAACGAACGTAATTATACGATCGAATGACTTAGGAATAATGACGGGTGAAAACTCGCTGGAAACATCGGCTGATTATTAATCGGCGGATGCGGAATAACACCGCGGGTAATTATTTTCGCGCGGCACGCTCGGCCAAATTATCGCGTTAAGCCCCTCGATTTATTAAGCCGAATTATTAGCTTTAAATGTACATAGATTACCCCCCGGTGACCGTTGGCAAACGCGTAAACAGGAGCAAGTCACGCGTACGCGTGTGTTGTATCATGTATGATGCGATGGATCGGAATTTTGGCGTGGTTCCACCATGGCTCCACCACCGTTCGTAAGAGCAACCTCACTGACAAATCCCCCGTTTGCCAGTGACACGACGAGTTCGCCGTCGCTGGAAAAACAAGCCGCGTACAAAGTCGGATGCAAATGAGTAAAATTGACTTAACACTAAACGTACCGGCGTTTTACATATACCTATCTTACCACAAGGGGTCATTTGACCCCTTATGAATAAACGTTGATTTTTAGAAAGAAATTCTTAATTTATTAAAGGAAATAATAATTCGCAACATAACTTCTGATTTCTAATAAAATAATCAAACTTGTATTTTTATTTAAATAAAAAAAATCAATTAATTGCAGTTTTTACATATGACTGGTTTCTCCTTCATACATATTCCGCAGACAAATTTTTTGCAAATTATGCAAGTTTCAGTGGTTTTATTACCCGCGCACAATCTTATTTGACATTTTCTTCGTGATTGGGAAATATTGCTTGGGCTGCTTGATGTTCCTTGTTGTAGGTTTTCCTTTCCTTCTTTAAGAAATTCGTGGTACTCTGTGACTAGTTCATCTGCTAATTGTAACAGGAAACGCTGTTCTTGATATCTTTATTCCAGTTTTTTCCCAACAGATTATCACATTGATTCCAGCTAAATCCAGGATATTGAAGAATACGTGCACAGGCCGTCTATTGAATTTGAATTTGGCGCTGTATTTTCGCGTCATTTGGTGCAACTACATCGACGCCATATTTAGTCTCATCATAATAACTAATTGTTTCGGGTGTTCGCTTTCTATTGTTTTTGATTTTGACTTCGTATCGTAACTTTTTTTTTTGGTTTTGATTTATAAATTCAGTCAGAAAAATACGTAAATTTCGTAAGGGGTCAAATGACATAACCTCGCGGTACATAAGGTATGCGAAGAATTTTTCTCGGTAAAAAAACAAGCTAAGAGAAAAACAGAAAGCGAGAAATTGAATAATCAGATAATATAAGAATTTATAGAAATTCGTCAGATTAACGAAAGAAATAACAATGAATGTACGATTTTCAAGTAAAATTTGAGAAAGCTTGGTACGTTTAGTGTTAATGCAACACAGAACGATGATGCGTCATGCTGTCATCGACCACGGGGGGGGTGGTTTTCTAGAACTTTTGTTCGTCCTCCAAGTACTGCATCCAAGTTACCTTTCCGTTTACATTTCAAACTGTCAGAAATGTTCTGTATTAAAATTCGCGACCAAAGAAACGGCGACACTAGAAACATGTGTATGTACATTGTACACGTTGAACGATCTCGCGAAGGAACGTTGAATTTTTTTTTTATAACAAATCGTTGCCGTATCGTACCGAATGAATAGAAGTGGACAGAATTGAAAAGAAATTAAGCAAACGTTAGTTCAAAATCCCATTAAGAATTTCAGACACGAAGAAAGCAGTTCGTCCTTTCATGCGCCAAGTATTTCTATTACAACGATTTTCTCATTCTCTCGTCGATAATCGGCGAGAGACTTGCCAATCTTTTTAAATACAAACGATGAAAGAAGAAACGGCCCGATGCAGCGACTACAAGATAATAACATTCGATGAATGACAAATTTCCACTTACACGTGTATGATGTGAAACCGAGTTAAACTTGTTTGGATATGGCACAGAGCAGAATGAACGCGATAATATGACACAAAGTAGAATGAACGCGAACGAATCCTATCAAGATCTTATTAAACCCTGTCACGTAACCCCGAGCAGATCCAATTTATTAGATTTAATAGATTGGCGTTCGAGCTGTCGTCGATACTCTACTCTTCGCTTTATTTCACGCGCTCGTTGCTAGCTTTCATTTTTTAACGTAGAATATGTTTTACCGGAGATGTTCGGGCGAAAAATTTAACGAAATGTGCAACGAAAACGCGTCACGCTCTCGATCAGGAATTTGGAGGAGGGGGGTGTCGTCATTGGTTGTAGATGCTGTAAAGGAGTGAGGTGTTAAGGTTGTCGAGACACAGATGATGGTCAAGCGGGATTCTGAGAAAAATAAAAGTAGTTAATAAAATTATAGTTATCGCCAACCAATTCTGTCCATAAAAAATTAACAGGAATAAAAATAAAGCAAACATACATGAAAAGGTGTCAAGTTTTATTTCCTTAGAGAAATGAAGTCAGACATATTCTACGTGACAGGCTTTAAGGGCCTTAAAGTCGCTCATTTTTTTTCTTTTTTTTTCACCATCAGATAAACTGTATTTCGTCACGTAGACGCTACGAGAGATGGAGATCTCGAATTTTCTTCTGCTCTTGAACGTATCTTACACAAGCTAGAAAAATCTTGTCAACAATATATCGATATAATTGGAGTCTTTCGTTTTCACGGAGATTTTCGAAGAAAAATCGACGGCCGAGTCGATTCGTTTCGACGAGAGTACACCTACTCCGTGGCGTATCAACACGGGCGAGAAGATTTACGAATTCGTCTGGTTCGGTTGTTCGAATTCGACGTGGTTCGATCCGGCAGCGAATCTGCTTTTCGTTTCCCGAACAGCGGGAAACACGGATAGTCGCTCGGATGTTCGTCTCTTTACTGCTCGTGTTTTTACGATATGACGAAGAACTCGTCGGAGCCTTTGTTCCAACCTGCGCCCTCCTCTCGCCGTTCCACGTATAATACAATTTTATGGCCTTCTATCCCGGAATTCTTCTCCGAGATGCTCGTTGGTTTTCCCATCGTAACGGGGACACGCGGTTCGATTATTCGACGAGTCCAGACTCGCGTCTGATCGCGATACATAATGCAATAACGCCAGTGAATGCCAGCGAAACGTTGGCAAAGAAGAACGTTGCTGTTGCTGTTGCTGTCGACAATATCGGCGACAATGGAATGGAATATTTCATTTCACTGAGAGGGATTTTTCTGGATCGGTTGCGCGGTACGGTGGTCATAATTAATTCTAGCGTGTCAATAGACACGAAATGAAAAGTGAATCTCAAGTAGTCTTCAAAATATATATTCTATGAGAATCGTTCGACCTTTGTCTCTTTCATTCTACGTACTGGCGAAGCAAAAATATCCTCGACAATGTCTATAAATATCGGCTTAATATATGATATTATAATATGAATATGAAATATCAATAATGCGATATATGCAATATATGCGATATATGTAAATGCAATATAAATATGAAATATCGGTTTTTCAAAAACTGGTTGTTGCGAGAATATTCTCCTTCTAGAATACTCTGGAAAACAATTAACTGAAAATTTTACGAGTTAAATTTTGTCTTTAAGAAGCGTTCTTCTTCGCGAATGAAATTCTCGAGATTGGAAATGTCTGAAATGTCTGAAAGTCTACCCGAAAGAATCCCAATTCGAGTAAAAATTTGTGGCAATAAAGGCTATTATCTAGTAGTTGACAAAGTATTTTCTATTTTTTCTTTTTTCTATTTTTCATTAACATTCATTAACACGTGTGTCGTATTATCGAAACCCAAAAACAGAAACACAAAAGTACTAATTCTCACCGTTGTCGCTATGACCTCGTAGAAGAAAAAAAACAACAAATATTGTACGTATTATTTGAAAATAATATATAATAACAATTTCATCTCCAAAAAAGATTTCCGAGTCGTTCTTGCAACCGCTTAAAAGTTTCAAATTAGCCGTGACGAAGCAACCAGAGCGAAACAGAGCTATCGAAAGCAGATTTGTTTCAACCGACGAGAAAACGAAACGGGTTCCCCGGGTGAGGAACAGTTTCCCCGCATTCTCGTTCGGCCAATTTTCCAATTTTCCAAAAACCGTGCAGACAGAGACGAGAAGTTGGCAACTGGGGGATCGTGAGAAACAACGAGCTGCGAGAGCCAACGGGCGGGTGGTGTGTCGCGCCTCTAATTTCACCGTAACTTTTTAAGGGTTTCTTTCCCTCGGGTTGCCAAGTTCTCGGCCAACGTGCAAGTATCGGACCGCCGAGAAGTTGACGTCGCTCACGGCGATTTCGGTGGTGTGCACTTTTCCACGTTGTGCAACTGCGCGCCGTCCAATTAAGCATAATGGAAGGAAAACACCGTTCTCAGGTGTGGTTTCGACCATTACGCGAGAAACCCGCGAGGACGATAACGCGAGTCTTCGCAACTTGCACGCCTGATACCTGTCCCGAAGAACGTGGGCGTTTCTCCCACCGTCTTTTTTCGTTCCAACTTTTCGAAAACGTTCTTCCGTTCTTCGTGGCTAGCCGAGTTTCATTGAAACTGAAGCGAAACAATTCTCGTCGGAAGATCTCGGGTAGATTGAAATCAACGTGCAGAGCGTGTATCGAGCGTTTGGCTGGATTCAACGAACGAAGGACCGACCGAGAATTAGCGAATCGCCGCTCGATTATTCGGCGAACGAGCGAAAACGGCGAAACGGGCGATGGCCTGTGTAACGCGATCGCGTAAACGGAATTTCGCTGATCAGCTTTATCGGAACGATCGTGGAATTAGCCCGAGTTTTCGGGCGGTAGTTTAATTAAAACATAACAGCTCTCAAACAATTCCCCCCCCCCTCCCCCCGGGCCGCAAATCAAAGTTCACGGGGGAACGCCGGTGCAGCCTGGTTAAATTGCCATCGCCGTTTACTCGCGTGAGCGTTTGCTCGCGTCTTCAGACAGAAAAGAAAAGAAATTAATTTCGATTTCAACGCGCGCGAAGAGGAAAAAGGGGAAATCGCGAGGTTAATCGGAAATACGATACGGATAAGAGTAATAGGATCGATGTAATTTGAACGTTCGACGAGACTCAATCACGGTGTATTCTATTCGCGATAAATTTTGCCGCGGTGAAATCGGCCAGCGGGAAAGAATAATCGTTTCGTTACAGCCGACGATAATCCCCGATGTTTCGAGCTTGTACGATGGCCTGGCCCGGGTAATTCCCGTCGCCGTACGAAACACACCGTTTCGAACATTTACTCCGTCGTTTATACTATTCTCCATTAACAGCTCGTCGATTTGTGGGCGACGATTAAACGCAGCCACGGCCAATCCCGTGAGTAATTACACGCCGGCCAGGTGGCATACGTCGTACTCATTAGCAGCTCGTGAAAATAACGCGAGCACGCTGCTGACGACAGAGCGACGATTTGTTCACGACGCCGTGGCCTTTTTAATTTGTTCGTCGAGAGACGGGCGACGTCGCGAGATACCCGTACGAACGAAGAATTACGAAGCCTCCGCGTAAGGAGGAGATTGCACGCAAAGCCACGACGAGAATTTCATGCAGCCGTCTCACGAGTGCTGTTTCACACTGTGGGAGAAAAACAAGAGATTTAAAAAATTCAACCGAGTGGTTTATGGCATAAAGTTTATTAATATTTACGTAATTAAGGAGAACTAACGACTACGGCGATGACAAAGAGATATTAAGTAACCTCTCTGTAACTCTCAAAATATTTGCACGCTATCATGACTCGATACTCTCTACAACTCTCTCAAGATCTGCACGCTGTTGTCACGGTGAGAGTTTGGCCGAGTTTCACAAATTCGACGAACCATAGGAAATTATCGACGCGTGTTATAACCGAAAGAGTGGTCCCTGACTTTAGGCTTAATTCTGGCTCGAACAGAATGAAGACACAAGTTTGGAGTTGGAAGAAAAGCTGACTGCCTTTTCATTTCTTTTTTGGCCACGTTTATATACTGTCGCTGTTGCAGTGTTCGAGGAATTTTGGATATTGGACTTTGTTGCTCCTGATCATGCAGCTCTATTAAAAATCGTACTCTTAACCACTTGATCGCCGCATTTTTTTATGCAAAGACCGCGCATCAGCTCGCTGCGTATTTCCAATTAAAAAAAAAAAATGTACCTTTACTAATAAATAAATAATTTAAATATTTTTTAATTATACAACTGGTGAGCCACAATCAATTAGGATATAATTCGCACAAAAAAAAGAACACTTGATTTTCACTAGGGTTGCCACACAATAGATCAAATAAATATTAAATAATATTAAATAATAAAAATTTAAAAAGTTATATGCACGTTTGTTAAATTTGAAATGTTATAATTTTATAGTATTTTTAATTAAGATCAAGGCGACTAGACAAACAGTCTCAAGTCTAGTTTTTTCGCTGCGACAACGGAGGCAACAATTGCTTTCTCGTAGACCGCAACAGGAAGAAATTCGATACAACGAGACTTCTTCACCCCGCGATACATTCACGGATCGGCGGTAATTCGTTCAATCGAGTCACTTAAACGAATGACGTTTTATTATATTAAAAAAAAAAAATAGCAACCAGACATCTGAGTAAGGGAAACCTCTGGATATCAAACTCAAAAGTCGAACGTGCGTTTCGTTAACCTTTCAGCCGTGGGCGATTTTTCATTTTTTTTTTTTTTTTTTTTTTTGTATAAAATTGCGGTCTATTTTTATTCGTTATTTATAATAATAATAGTTATAAGGATTGTATCAATGGTGTGTAAAAAGAAAACTTAAAATTTAACTGCAAACATGAAATTTTATTAAAACTTATCGTACATCATGGCGTACATAATAGCGGGAATCGCTATTATCAGGTTTAACAAAAAAACACTTTCTAACAATTTTTTTTAGTTGATCTATCTTGAAGCAAGATTCCATGCAGATTCCAAACATATTTTTCGACATATCGCAAATTTAGGGTAACAATTCACTGGTCAAGGGTAATCTAAGCGAGTCAATTGCTGTTATTCAATTGAATATAAATTATATATTATACAGATAAAAGTAATATAACGTGATATAATATTCTTGATTCTAAAGGGGGAAAAAATGATATATGTGTATGAAATACTTTCAATGTTTCAAAATAAAATAAAATAAAATACATATGGAATGAAATTATATATTATACATATTTTCAATGTTACGAAATAAAAAATAAAATAGAATAGAATAAAAAATAATAGAATAAAATAGAATAAAAAATAAAATAGATTCAACGTAGAAATAGCGGCTCCCGATGCGTCTAAATATCCTGAAAATTATAAGCAACGCGTAAGCGTACCCCGCTGAATTGTATAGATCAAGTGAGACGCGCTATGAACGTTGCTTGCGGCTGGAGGGTTAATTCGAGAGAGAAGCGAACAGTCGAGTAATGGCGATCGGGTTCGAGTTGTGTCGAAGCCACGAACAGGGATAACAGGAGATAAGAAACAGACGGAGGGCGAAGAAAACAGCAAAGTAGCGAGCTAGCGGCTGACATGAATAATGTAAACGTTTTTCACGATAGCGAAATGCTTTTTATTCCCTTGGACATAGGGCTTGGATATCTCGCTGTGCTTGACGCCGGAGAGAGAGAGAAAGGAACCAAGAGTGGAAGCGAAGATAAAAATAGAGAAAGAGAGAGAGAGAGAGAGACAGAGAGCAACCTTTAAGGAGCGCAAGTTGCGCGTAACAGGAAGTCTGGTGTTGCCGGAAATTGTCTGAGGCGTTCTCAGCCGCAGCTACAAAGGATAACCAACCTTCCAACGGAGATTCGATTTTCTCGCGGAACAACGGCGCGTTTTAGCCGCTTCTGTGGATGTATGCCACTATCGCGTCAGATGATTGTGAGTACGGCTAATAAGCAAAGTTTCAACAGACTGTTCAACCGGATTTTTCCGGGGGAAAAACCTCGGGGTAAACGTTGTTCCTGCCGAGTCGCGCCGACCGAAACGGAAGTCCTCGGTAAAGTGTGTTACGGGAAAAATTCATTGGGAAGTTGTTGCCTGTTGAGGCTGAGATTAAACGGAAGTAAGCGGAAGCCTTCGTGGTTGTTCACCCAGCAAGGGTGAACTCACAATTAGTCGATAGCGGCGAACACACATAAAAGTTAGAACGAACGGTCTCCAACGAATGAGGTAGAATCTGCGCGTTTCGTTAGAAATTAACAGCGCGTATTTTTGTCGTTATTCGTTCACAGAATTTATATTACACTCGCGTGTAAATATCGAATTGAAAGCGACACGGTGGAACTCTGGCTGTGTGTAAGAAATTCGATTAAATCGAATGACGCAAGCGAGTTCTTGCTAAAGCGTCGTTCCGGTAGCGGCGACTTTCAGTTCAGATGCACCGCGGCAGAGTCTGGCCCTTAGCCGCGATAACTCGCTTTTCACGCGATTATGTGACGTGTGAACGCGCGGGTTACGGTTGCGCGCCGCGGTAATTACGGTTTCGAGCTTTTCAATTACACGCGGCCGACACGACGCGGCCACGCCTGAAAACGCCGCGCGATCCGAGAAATAATTAAACGGCTGCCTTTCTTCTGAACCTCGAGATCGTTCTCACGCACACACATTTCCCCATTTACCTCAGACATCGCACACCATCAGTTCCGTTCTAGCGAAACTGGCGTAGAAAAGTATTTTCGAACTCTTACTCTGTTTGACTCTTTTATTACTCTCGAGTCTATTTTCAAATAGAAACGTTGGTACTTGATCGTTATCGTAACAGTCGTAAACTCGATCTTTTTCTTTTTTTTTTTTCTTTGTGCAAGATTAGAATCATTTTGTCACTCGAACACGTTCGAAGCTCGTCTCGAAACAAGCAATCGTATTTCTACGTATTTTTTACTCTCCATCGAACAAACAAAGATATCCACGATCTTGGCGTTTTAAGAAACTTTTCTAAGTTCTGATCAACTTTGCATAAAAATGAAAACCCGTCGACTTTCGATGCTGCGAAATATCAGCTGAAATCACAACGTTTCGGTTTCGTGCTAAGACGTCACGTTTGACGAATACCGAAACGCGACGGAGAGCCGCGTGGCAGAATATCGTCGGAGAATTGAACATTCGAACGTTTAAATATTTGCACAATTCCTATGGCCTCGCGTGGATCCGCGCTCTCACGTTGTCGCGTGTGATTTACAAAACGTGTCGACGAAACGCGTGAGCGTTTAGCGTATAGCCGGAAACTGTTTGCAGCCAAACACACACGGGCGTTCAAGCATGCTCGTCGCGATTTTGCTCGGCAATGAATTGGGGATCGGGTTTCCCCGGGATTTCCTCGCGTGGAAACACACAGGGGGGGGGAGGACAACGAGCTTGACAAAACGGAGAGGAAAACGCAGAGGGAAAGAAAGGTTGCTTCTTGAAATCTGAGCGAATTTTCAGGGGAAAGAGACAATTGCCCCGGAGCGCTACATTCGGTTACCAAAGCGAATAAAAGTACACAGTTAAACTCTGTCGTGTCTCCTTTTCTTTCTTTTCGTCAAGCCGATGCAACGATTTTGCATTAGGGACAAACCCTAATAGACGATTATGACACGTTTATTCATTATTATTATATTTTACATTTTAATTAATTATTATTATTATTAATTAATTATTATTATTAATTATTATTATATTTTACAATTATGAATATTATTTATAGATATTATAATTTTATAATAATGATAATAGATAATAGAGAGCTCTGAATTGAGCTTGAATTTATTATCTGTCATTATTACACGCAAGAGATTATGATTCTATTGACAGAGGTCAAAGTTAATCCAAAAGTAGAGAGGAGGGTGCTACGTACGAAAAGGAACTTTAATTTTAAACAACATAAACAATAAAGTGATTACGTCGATCTGTTAATTTATTTGTAAAATGAGTACGTTATTAATTAGTCGTTCAAATCGATTATTCGTAGCTTAATCCGTCACTAGAACCATCTACGACTAAAATTTTCGTCGGAGACATTAAAGTCAGAAACTTTGTAATTCATTTGTGAAATCTCCATAAATATACATTGTTCAACATCTATAGAATATCCAACGAAAATTATAAATTCGTCATTTTGTCCATTTTGGTGTAAATCCAAGCTGAAGATTTGATTAAACTGCCGAAGATCAAAGTGGATTTTAAAAATCACTTGTGAAAAAAATATACGTTGTTCAACATCTGTAGAATTTCCATAGTTATAATTGGCCATTTTGATCGCTTTGATGGTTCCAGTATCAATCGCTGAAGATCTGATTAAACTGCCGAAGATCAAAGCGATTTTAATCTTCGCGAGTGGGAAAACTTTCGAAAAAATTTACAAGTTTGTACATCTGCACGTACTCGCTCGTAGGTAGAGTTCGTCGACTCGTGTATTTCGATTCTCGTTCGTCTATATGCTATTTGTACATTTTTCCTGCTTGCAATCTGACGTTAGTCGCCTCGCCTCGCCTTGCCTCGCCGCGCCGGGCGGATCTCGTTTTCTATTTTCGTTCCGGTCGTCGAGCCACCCTAAGAAATTAAAACGAATTTACGACGCTGGAGAGCTCGCTCGGGCAAGCTCCGGCTCCTCGTTATTTAGTAAACCTACTTGGAATTCTTGGACGTGGCTGCGAGGTTGGCAGACCGTAGACCAAACAGGGGCGAACAGGGGCCCGGCCATTTCCGGCATAATGTGACCCCCGGCTGATCCTGCATTATAAAGTCGTATCGCTTTGTAATGGAAATAACGCTGGACGTAAACGTAGCTCACCGTACTTTGATAATTAACAACTTTAACTCGAGCGGTAAAACGGCGAGGTGCTCGAGCTGCGCGAAATTCGCCGGCTCACGCGGTCGTCGAGAAACGATGCGATGCGATGCGATGCGATGCGATGCGATGCGATGCGATGCGATGCGATGCGCGTGGAAGATGTTGTTTATTTGATCGGCGAGACATGCGGCGCGACATAAGCGGTCTATTTGCATTTTTCCGCGCGTTTTTCTTGATTAATACTCGCCGCAATAATTCTTGAACGAAGATTCAATCGTTGTCCGACCTTTTCAACGAACACGCCGTGCTAAACGTGGGTAGCCAGTTGACGAAATTGTCCAACTTCATCTTTCTTGAGAAGCTGCTAACGATGACTGTAGTCATTTGACGCTTGTTGGGCTACTATCGGTGACTATACGTAGCGACTATATGAGCGGAACAGCGGCGACCCCGAGAGCAAAACAAGCTAGAAGAAAATCAAATAAGTAATCAATGTATTAGAGTTTCAGTTGTGAAAAGATCGTCAAAGCAAGCAAGCTTAGGAAATCATATCATAAATAGATAATAGTTGTTGTGTTGATATTAAACCTCGTAGTGTTTATTAATTAAAAAGTAGTAAACCTCCATATATAGTCAGCCAACGTCTGACGTTCATTGGATGCTATCGATGACTGTAGTCTGATGCTTGCTGCGTACTACGATTTTAGTCACTCGGTAAAATTTATTCGTAACTCCTTAAACAATCACAAAATAGGAATACTCTAATTTTGTTTTCTTTTTATACACATTAATGCGGTTACAACCTAAATATCTACAATACATTATGGTATAATAAAGTACTCCTTAAACAACCACAAAATAGGAAAATGCAAGTTTCTTTTTTTTTTATGAACGTTACCATACCGTTCATCAGAGCTGTCTTGAGGAAAAACGAGCCTCGAATATTTTCGAATTCTTCTGGCTGTTATCGCCATTTTTAACTATTGAAGCGGTCAAAGTAAATTATTATTTCCGATTTTTTTCTTTTATAGATGTACACGAACGTTCGAATTCTTCTAGCTGATCATACCATTTAATTATCAAAATGGTCAAAGTATTGGTTGCTGTCCCATAAGTAACGTCGCATTCTCGCATATAAAATAATGGGCACATTAATGCAATTACGAGGTTAGGATTGCTACGTTAGGCAACGCATGCGCGCACGATTACCGTAGCGAGAAGGTTAAAAACTCCTTGCGTTCTCGTCGGCTAGAAGATGAGATAAAAATTAAAACATGCGAATCGCCATGTGACAAACTCCTCTCGAGTGCGTTATAATACATCGTATTTTATCCGGCGAAATTATTATTCCGCGCCAACCAAATTATTATATCGCTACCAGATCCAGTGAAAAATTGATCGCGCCGCGGCGCTGAAGGATCAAGTTTCCGCGCAAGTTCCAAAAGAGCCGCTTACGGGAATCTTGCTAAGACGAAGCACACTCTGCACACCATGATCTAAGAGGCGGTGGCGTTACGCGAAATGCCACTCACCGTTGTACGCGATCGTGTCGCTTTATATCGCGTTTCCGGTCCGGTTTCGCTACGGTTACGTCGTCGTCGCGAGGCGTTATACGCGATCATGATTTGCCACTGGTGATTACGCGACGGCTGACGTTTAACGAAACGAGTGAAAGAGTCCATCTGGAGTCGCGTACTACGAGGTTTTCGAACTTAAAGCACGAGAGAGCGAGAACGAGAGCAAGAGCAAAAGCGAGAGCGTCCCTCTCTGGCGTGGCACGGCCGGACCTGAACATTTCCGGTGAATGAGGTTCCATAATGTTCCGCTTAAGCGCAGCCCGTAAGAGAGTTCTCGTTGTAAATTCTGTGTCCTAGAAAGCTGTCTGTTAATTAACAGACCGGTGAAATATGCAGAGATGCTTTACGGCTTTTCGGCGTAGTTTCAAGACTTCTGCCGCAGACCTACTTTCTCGCACTCTTTTGTATTAATTTAGCCGGATGGCGAAGTTCCACGCTCGCGGGACGTGATCCTTCTTTCTTCTCTCTCTCTCTTTCTTTCTTTCTTTTCATCTCGCCCTCTCCTCGCTCTTCCTCTTTCTATCTGAATCTCTATCGTAGATACGCGAAACAAGAACGACTTACGTAAAATGACTTACGTAATCCTCGGCGCGCGGAACGCTTTTATCGGGGAAGTTGCCCGGTTCTCGAAGAAGCCCTCGAAGCCCCGATAGAGAGAAGTTTGAAATTACACAGTCTCGATCATACAGCTGGAACGAGCGATCTTCGGCGATCCAAGTTCGAGATTAGAAACTCGCTAAGCAGCCTGCGAACGTTTCACGGTTTCGCCCGGGTCGTCTCGTTCTCTCCTAACGTTTGAAACCGTTGTTAGAACGGGTCAAAGAGAGAAAGAGAGAGAGAGTTTCTCTCACAGTCAGCCGAAGAATTTCCGCTGTTCGCGGCGCGCGATCGATGAATCGAAGCGACCGGTCATGTGCAAATCACGATTCCCCGCCGCAATTAACTAACCGGCAATATCGCGACTCATTGTTTCCCGTGGCATTGTCGCGCGCTCCGACCCGTGACTGTTTATCCGCGGCAGAATTATGCCGGCTGTATGATCGCGCTTGATTTTGTTAACTCGTTTAAACATGCAGATGGGATCGACATGTTGAATCGTAACGGATTTTGCATAAACCGCGTTACACCGACTACAACTGCTGTTGTTTGCATTACGGATATTTCTCTCGTACGGAATGGCCGGGGCGGAATGAACGGTTCGAAGCGAGATGAAACGAGACGAAGCGAAGCCGAAACGAAAGATTCTCATTCTCAGCGCGGCGCGTGAAGCGTGTTGTCGAAACGAACTTTCCGAAAATTAGGAATTGTCAGAAATCCTTGATAGAAATCGCTGGATGTAAATTCTATTCTCTTCGAGTGATTTATTCCGCGGCACGAGCCTCGACAGAAGTAACGATTCGGAATATCTAAACGGCGCCTTAGTAGGCCGTGACTGGCCATCCAATGAGAGCCCAATCACCATATCGCTCTATATCGGCGAGGAAAGTTCAAGGAAAATTCGCGTCCGTTGCATTCTGATCGTCACATCGCTGATCGCCATGCCCATTGATTTCGGGGATTGAATTCCAATCCCCGGTGACCGATTGAAATTCAACGCCGTATCATCACGTTTTCATTCGCCGTATCACCGACACCGAGGAAAAAGAAAAACAAAAAAAAAAAAAGAAAAAGAAAAAAGAAGAAAGTCAGTCGATTCAATTCGCGGGGAAAACGAATTAAAACATCGAATCGAAATGGGTAATGAATATCCCGCGTGACGTGAAGACTGCATCCTTGACGATGCGCGTTCGTTGCTTCAATACGTCAGCTCGTTAAAGCGCCACTCTTTTTTTTCCCCCTTCTCGACCGAATATTCGAAATATCCGTTTCGATCACGCGCGTTCAATTACACGCTCATTCGTACGTGGTATATTTCTCTCGGCCGCCGTTCTGTTTGCATTGAAAAGTCGATGAAAGTAAACCCTTTCGTGTTTATTGAACGCGAACAAAAGAAAAGAAAAAAAAAGAAGAAAAAAAAAGAAACTCTCGAATTTAGCGCTATTTTTCTCTCTTTCTCTCTCACTTGACTTAGCTCCGTTGGCCTTTTCCGTTCTCGTGCGCATCGTCGATCCACTTTGCGTCCTATAGATTGAATTTTCCTTGAGCGGAAGTGATTTTTCGAGCGGCGACGGATTGAGAAAAAAAAAAAAGAAAAGGGTAAGAATCGAATTTGTAAAAATCACCGGTGGAAACCGGAAAGAGGAAGGGTTCTCTCTGGTCGGATCGTAAATTGTACTAATTTAAGAGCGAGGTAGGGAATCTTTACGTGCAAAGAGGACTCGCGAACACTTTTTGACGATCGATCGTCGAATTTTCTCTCTCTTCTTCTTTTTTTCCTTTTTTTTTTTAAACATAGGTTTAGAAAAGTAAACTCGTGTAATTCTACGCGATGTTAATTCTCTCTTCGTCATTGCTGGAAATTTGAAATAAATCATACAACATCAGCGAGTGAAATACATGCATAAAACATCGGAGATTCGTCTAAAGGAAAAAAAAAAAAAGAAAAAAATCTCCCTCGAGGGAAATTGTCCGTTCCAATGGATCTATCAATAACAAACAAAATTACAAATTAAAAGGGAAATCACCTCGTTCCGTATGTTTCTCGCGTAAAACTAATCCTTCGTGGAAATCGTCGGTGAAAGGATTTCGTGATTAATTTATCACCAACGAAGCTCACGCGAACGAGCGTTCCTCTTTCTCCCTCTCGAAATTCGTCAATCTTCTCTCTCTTTCTCTCTCTCTCTTTTCATTCTTTCATTCTTTCCTTTCTCCCCACTGTTTTCGATAAAAGAACGTAAAAACTGGCTGAAAAGCAATCGCGATTCAGTCAGTTCGTTGGGCACGAAGGAAGGAAGAAAGAGGCGAGAACACGTCACGCGTGACATCTTTGCGTGAAAGCAACGTGAAGAAACGCGCGAAGCTTTCATCCTCTTTTTAGCCACTCGTATCGCGCGTAATGCTTGAAACAAGCGCGAACCGAATGTAAATTTCATCCGCGTTCATCGCGGAACGTTACGAAGGAATTTCTTCATTATACACCGCCCCGGCGTGATGAATTCTTTCTTCACGTTGTGTGTGTGTGTGTGTGTGTGTGTGTGTGTCGGAGGTTTGGCACGACCTGTACAATTTATTAATTCCAGCGGAGTCGGACATTAATAAAGCCAGCTTAGCCATAACAAAAGGAGAAGGTGCCCGCGGCCTTTCTTCCGCGCGTTCTATCGTTGGTGATGAATTAACGAAAAGAAAAGAGAAGAAGGAGAAAAACAAAAAAAAGAATGAAACGGTTCTCTCGGGGGGGGGGGGAGGGTGGCGCGATTAGATCCGGGAATATTTTATTACTTAGCTGGCATAGCGGAAGAACGTGCTTCAATATTTTCTGGTTGGGGGAGAGGTTACCGATCTCCCGAAACCCGTCAGGATTTACAACCACGGACAAGTTGCTTGCGCCTGTACATGAAGTTAACAACGGTGCAGGGTAAAGGATCACATAAGTCTTCGTGGTTTACGTAGATAGTTGCGTCGAAAGAGGTTCCCGTAGGTGGCCTGCGCGCGAGAAAGAGGAATCACGTGACCGACGAAATCCGCGAAGATTTACAACAAAACGTTGCGTTATCGCGCGCGGCTTTCCGCTATCTCGCTGGATATCTCCTGGCTGGAAAGAAGAAGGCGAAAGAATTCAGAAATATCCACTGTGGCGCGCGATACGCGTCGATGTAGTGGCGTATAGTTTCCTCGTTTTGTGCGCGACTCGTCGAAGCCATCGAATTTACATATTCCACTGACCAGCGCGTAAACGCACAAAACGTTCGACCAGGGAGATCGTTGGAATTGCTAATGGAAAAAGCAACGATGGAAATGAAACGAGACGAACTCTGAAGGAATTGATATCAAGTCGGACTTATTTTCATTCGCCGGGGCGATCCTTTCTTCTGATTGTATATCGTCTCTATTAAAAAATAACGTTTGCGAGAAATAAAAGATTACCTTAGCCTCGCGTCTTCAGGCTGCTGGTGAAAGGGCAGTACCGATTAATTGCTTTGCGACACAATGGCCTCTAACTCTCTTTCTCTCTCTCTCTTTTTCTACTTGTGCTTCGAGCGAAGACTTTTGTTCTCTTGAAACGGTTGAAAGAAAGTTGTCCCTCCTCGGCCTACTCGGACTCTTCGATCGCTTCTTGTAAGGGGAATAATGAATTACGAGGCGGAGAACATGAGAGAGAGAGAAAGAGACAAAAAAAGAGAAGAGTGGAAGCGAAACGGAAGAGACGCTAATCGGATTGGTAGTGGGAGCGTGGAAAGTTCAGCGGTTGAAGTGAGTTCGGTTGAAGGGATATCGAATCAACGTTGATTAATAAACATCAAGAGCGCCGACTTCTTGCCTCCGAGTTCTGCCCGCCTAGCTTTTTGCCCTCCGCCTCGCCTCTCGCTGAAAGGAATTGTTTCAAAATTCGAAAGCCAGACTATCGATTAGTCTGTTAGCTTAAGAGGATTGAAGTTCTTGCGAAGTGGAAGTTCTCTGCGGTGAGATGATAAGTGAATCGCGGATGGGAGGGGAGAAAAAAACTTATTAATCGAGAGAAACGTCTCGGCTTTGAAGATTTCCAAGCCGAGCAGCTTCCAGCCGTTGTTTTTCTTGTCTGATGTTCTCAAAAAGTTGTACGAAACATAAAAGAAACGGAGAAAGAGAGGACGTGGGCTTTGAGAGCTTTGTCGTACATCTGCGTTTCGTGGTTTCAACTTCCTGATACTTGTTTCGCGTGTTCGAAGGCACGAAGGCAAGCTAAATTTGAAGAAACATACTTGTCACACGAGTCTGTGTTATTTGATTTTTGCAGATTTCATGCTTGATTGTTAGTACGTTCAAACCAGTTGCATATGTACAGGGTGTCCAATTGGGGGGAGATTTTACGTGTAAAAACTGTGTCGAAGAGGAGGATGAAATTTTCTCGTTAAAGCTTGAAAATGTATCGAGCACACTCGAGTATGCTTAAGGCAATTTTTCACGAAGCACGTTCAAAGTTTATTTTCGTGAAAGCGAAAAATTTCATTCTACAATTTTGACTTTTATTTTCTTTTTTTTCTTCTTTTGCGCGTCGATCTCGTTCGCGCCTAGAATTAGCCAAATTCAAATACAGTTGATAAATTTTCGAACTCGATTTTTCTCGACAACGAAAAGCTTTAATGGACAAATTTTATTCTTTCTTCTCGATACATAGAGAATCACTTGCCAGTCGGTTGGTCACCAGTCACGGGACACCTTGTATATATTTCCCACTGTTGTTTAAATCCGCGACTACCGGGAATTCTTGGGTAATTAGTGGTTTACTTCAGATTTCTAGACGACTAACGAGCTGTGCTTTAATCCAGATAATCTGGAACGTAGCATCGACAATGGATCAAGGAGTTTCATTATTAATCATCTCAAAGAGCTGTTACCACATTTAGCGAGATACTCTCTGTCTCTCTCTCTCTCTCAGTTATATCGCTTACTTGGTTTATTCGAAATTATTTGCTCTGTCTTGGATATTTCAGCTCCGTCACTCGAAACCAACGAAGAACACCTTCGAGAAATATAATTCGCGTTCTTCCTTTTTCGCCGAGCGTTTTCTAGCTCGATGATGGATTTGACGCGTTCGCGCGAAAACCACGCAACATTGTTGTGAAAACAGGTCAGACGAGGATTCGTTAAAACGTTCGGGAGCATGGGAAACAAAAGGATAGCATCGGTCCGTTCGGCTCGTGACGATTTGCTAGGAACCGTAGAAACAGGGGCGGCCATCACGCACGCAGCGTTAATCCGCAATTTTCCGATGCAAATGCCGGTTAACGCGAGAGATGCGGCAAGAATGGAACCGGCAGTTACCCAACGATTTCCATTATGAATCAATGTCTCCGCTGACGCGGACGAACAGACGAAA
The DNA here is from genome assembly GCA_032399595.1 of Tetragonula carbonaria. Taxonomy (NCBI): domain Eukaryota; kingdom Metazoa; phylum Arthropoda; class Insecta; order Hymenoptera; family Apidae; genus Tetragonula; species Tetragonula carbonaria. Next base: position 11,059,863 of record JAUCRC010000012.1, on the reverse strand, counting down.
AATTCTCACGCTTAAAATCTCTCGTCGGCGATCATTTCGTTTTTATCCGATTTTTATTTCTTGCATGTTCTGTTGTTTGTTTAGATTCTGACGAAGCAAACGTTCGGTGTATCCCGGAAAATGAAACAAAATGAAACGAAGGACAAGATCAATTAACATTTCAATTGTAATCGCTGGCTTTTCTACAACTGAGCGATGAACTTTTACAACCAAGTTTTTCGATAATTCAATCGAAATTACAACCATCGTGCACGTGGTTGAAAATCTGTTTGTCGTCTCGGGTAATAAACTTGCAGCACATTATACATGTTTTTTGGACGATTCAGTTAACTCGGCCACCTCGAATTGTTCGTAAACTGTTGCTCGTAAAAGTTTAATTACGAGCGGGCGAACGAAATCTCGACGAAATCGGCATGTAATTTTCGTGTTTCAACGAGAAAGGATCTCGCAATATCGTTGCGCTTGTGATAACCTGCGGCGTGTAAAAACGATCTCGTTCATACTCGGCGAATTTACCGCCGAATTTTAGTATCTAAATACGACAGTGTTTGGGAAACACTGTCTCTCGTTGCAATACAGTGCATCAACGATGAATTATGCGTTTTGTTTCGAACAGTATAACACGGTAATTAAACCTGTGAACATTGAAACGAGATATGGATATTAATATCTGGGAAATTGCAAAAATGACGCATATATGTTACGTGATGAAAGCTCACGCATACTAAATCAAAATTACGATTCATCTTCTTCTACAGAAATTTAACGGCGTCTATTGATGTATTGGAGCAATCACATGTTAAAAATACGACTTTTTTTCTATTCGACAGTGGAATTGTTATACAATAAGAAATTATTGTAATAAAAGCTCTTTCTTAATAAGTATAGGTTATGATAACTGTAGGTTAATCTCATAAAAATTTAAGATTAGGTCTTTGCTCGAAAAGTTAAAGTGTGCTTAAAAAAAGAAATATTCTAGGCTCTCGTCAAAATGTTACCAGGAAACTCAAAAAAAAAAATTCAACAGTGGAATATTTACACGATAAAAAATTGTTGTAATAAAAAAATCTTTTTTAATAGCAATAGGTTGTAACTGTTAATCTCTCAAAAAGTTAAGGTAAGGTTTTCGTTCGAAAAATTAAAGATTGTTTACAAAAAAAGAAAAAGAAAAAAGAGAAACGTTCCAGGCGCTTGTCGAAATGTTGCCAGGAAATTCGAAACTCGGATCAACACGGTCTCAAAAGAAAATGATTCGTCCGATGTACACACTTTTGGCGTGGGGTCTTTTCAGAAGCGGGGCGGACTGTCGTAGCGAAAGGGTTTAGAGAATATTTGTTTTCTTTTCTTCTAAATTTTTCTCATTCTCTTTGCTCAACTTTCCACTGACTGACAAAACAAACCCGCAAGTCGAGAACTGTGTGAACAACGAAACGCCTCGGACGATGCGAAACTGCGCGCGTGATATACACGCAACAGCAAAGAGAGAGAGAGAGAGAGAGAGAGAGAGAGAGAGAGAGAGGAAGAAACGCGGTTCCAGTCCGTGTTAATCTTCCGCAGAGGTTCAACAGCGCGGAATTTACATAGCCGCGAGATTTTTATCGCGCGAAAGGCTATCCACCCTTCCCTTTGAATACCGTGCAACTACCACCCTCTCGCATCCCAGCGTGACCACGAGCGCTCGCGAAGGAACGCAGCCAGCTCCGCTTTCACCTAGCCTAGGCATCGATTTTTCATTAAGCCGCAGCTCCGCGGATTGTCGCCTGCTTTGCATACGCGCTCACTCGCGTTGCCGGCTCTAATTCTCCTCACCATTTTCGCCAACTTCTTCCTTCCTTCTTCGACTTTTCGCCCACTTTCGCCAGCGGCCTTATTATAAAATGATCTTCCAGGAATTCCAGGTTCCAAGGACGTTGCAGTCGTAATGCTTGAAGCTGGTTTAATTCCTTCCTATTGGCCGGAGAACGACCTAAATCCCTCGCTACGCTGCTTTTTTTCAAAAGCATCCGTGTTGTAACGTCCAGGCGGTGAACAATGTCACAAGTTTAGGATAACGATTCGCGTCGTATTCTTTTCCCCCGAATATCTACGGTCCATGTTCAGTCTGAAACGTGATTATTAAAAAAATGTTCGTCTCGAAACTCGTCTTGAGTTCTTAAACAGGGGCCAGCGAGGCATAATTTCGTAGGCATTGACTGCCGGAGGATATTGGGAGAGTGACGCCGCGCTCAAGTATTTCTGTTCAGTTTATTTAATAAGATTAAATAAACTGAACTTTTGAAGATGACTCGCAAGTACGATGCTTGCCTTCACCGTCAAAGAAGATTTCCTCGTGCTTCGGACTCGAAGAAAGCAACCTCGCTACTTTCGGGATCGGCAACTCGAAAGATAGTACAACGAAATTATTCTGTTCGTAGATAACGCGTTCCTCTTGCCTTGCTTCTACAGCCAAGCCCAATAAACGTATGAACGTAATGTGAGCGACGGATCTCTAGGCAATACTGTTAGGTTCATAAAGTAATTGCGAAAATTACTTTATAGGACTGACCTTTGCCCAACAAATTTGGCCGAGAATGACCTATTTCCTCAACCACAATGATTGGGAAGGGCACAAACAGAGTCGTCTATGGGAGATCGAAACACTGCAGAAAATCTCATTATTATACAGATTTTTTGAAGTTTTTCCAGCAACAAGTAACGAGATTAAAGAGTCACTTGTTACAAACAATAAAAAAAGAAAATTTCATCCACTGGCAAATAGGGAGTTATCCTAGACACCAAAATAAGCTAGGCCCTCGCCTATAACGAAGAGATTATTAAGTCTGTCTTATTCAACTCACGGGAGACTGTACCACTTCGTTTCAAATAACAGCCGATTCGAGACAGCCAGCAAGATTAATTTTCATGTGCGTCCGACCCGTATGCCATATTAACAAAATACAGGAAAATCCAAAACAAGTTTCTGCAGCATCCTATTAAACAAACCGCACGACACACCGCACATTAATTCGCGAACTTCACAAAATGGCCAAAGTTCCAACTATATCAGACTTCAAATTCAGGCTAAATTCAGTCTACGATGCGCATCATCCAAACCCGCTCAACGATTCCCCCAAGAATAAAAACAAGACTTCCAAAATACCCCCATATCTTCAAAAAGAAGACAGTTCAAGAGGTAGCAGGTATTTTTGAAATTTTTCCTGCGAATTACAATTAGTAATCACCCGCAATTTATCCTTCAAGCAATCAAACAATCCCTTCGCATTTCATATGCAGGTGACAAGATCACGTAGGAATTTTTAGTATTCAACACAAGTTGAATAAAAAAAAAAAAGAAGAAATCTCATTACTATCTCGTTACTAGCCTACTTGGCTACCGATCTACCTCTCGCACCATTGCTCCGACACAGCCTCGTTATCATTTTCACCGGGTATTCTCAAACTGTCTTCGTCTCAAAGTTCGAATCGAACTGAAACGCGGAAATCGAAATTCCCAAAGCGTGCCTGGAGCTTCTGTTCGTCGACACGGACGACGTTCGATTACCGATTCGTCTACCGATCGCGGTTCATAATTCAGCCGCTAATGTCGCCTAATCGTCGAAAGTTCGAAAGCTGGGAACGAGCCGACGCTTGCAGCAGAGCATCAGGTTCGCAGGTTTCATCGCTTCCCGGCTCCGACGTTGCCAGGAAACGTTTTAATGTTTCCTTTATCTAACCGTGCTGCCGCTTGGAAACTTGGAAATTCGTTGGCAATTTACGACACGGGGCAAAGTACCGAGAGAGAGAAAGAGAGAGAGAGAGAGAGTGTGTGTACTGCGTACGCGAAACCAATAGCCTCAAAAGACCCGCCGAGGAAGAGAGAGGTCGAGATAGAAATCGGTGGTTTCGAATCGCGGAAATTTTCAAGGGAAGAAATTCCATTAGCCTTCTTCTCTCTTCGCCTCTCTCGGTTCTCGATTTGATCTGCGTCTGACGCAGCGGCGCGACGCATCGGAAACTCATTCGGGGGTTAGGCACGTAACGAGGTCTGGTAAGTTGTAAAAACTTTCTCCCCTTTCCGATGAGTTTAATACCAAGCACCTCCGGTCCCCCCCTCCGTTAGTTTTCCAACTTTTTCGTCACAATACACACGGCCTGACTGAATTCTATGAAAATAACTGTCTAACGCAGATGTGATTATTTCGACACTGTCACGGAGAAATTAAGCGGTCCAGAGGCTAATAATACGAATTTAGAAAAACATCTTTCAGATCGATCCTGAAAATCAGAAAGCAGTGTGCGTTTATCGGAACGTTTCATTTAGCCAAACGAGTTTCGCATGGAAATTACCTCAGCTACGTTAAACTGACACATTCCCAGTTCCCGAAGTAATAACATTATCGGTCGACGAACGAAACGTTTTATCGGCGAATAGGGGAACGACGCGCTGTAAGTTCCGTTTTCCCTTCGGCGGACAGTCGAGACAAAGACGTTATTGGCATTAATAATTTCAATCCGATTTCGACACTGGGTCCTCCATTGAAATTTCCCGCGAAGTTTCTATGCGATTTCCTTGGCTCTCGATCGTAGGTAACACTCGCCCCATGTTACTGTAGGCGTTTCGGTTCTTTGGGCACATCCTGTAACGTTAGTCTCGTCGACAATTTCCTTAAGACTTGATTTTCCACCGAAATTTCCGCCGTTGGCTAAATTTCGTTTCTCGCGATAATGTGACGCGAATCGTCAAAGTCTGTGTTGGAATGTTAAGCATTCGTTAAAAGCAAGTTGAATCAAGTTTATTCAATTTGTGTCCTAGTTACGTGAAATCGATACCGATTGATGACTTTCGAGACGACTCATTGTGTGGGTCATTTACCGAGTTGGTTTTCAAAGATCAATGAGGAATGTAGAGGAAATTGGAGGAGCAAAATTTACAGTGACTTGTCAATGGTCTCGAGATCAAAGATATCGAAGTATGAACAATATTTGAATGAAGAGAATGAGGGCTCTGTGCTGGAAGTTAATCCCAAAAAGAAAAAAATAATAATATATATATAATAATAATATAAAATAATAATATAATAATAAATAATATAATAATATAATAATATAAAATAATAATTATATATATAATGTATATATATATACATATGTATTTTATATATATATATATATATAAAATATATATGACAGTTTCCCAAAATTGGAAGTACAACGCATAAACTGAAAATAAATAGCCCTGGAGGAACAAATAATGAAAGTGAGGCCAGTGACGATGCAGACGAATTTATTGAGACGGGAGTAATGAAAGATGGACATGCGGTCATCTGATATAAAAATTGTTCCCAGTAGCTGCAACGATAAGAACAACCTGGAACGTATTTTTCTTGCTCGTGTGTTTCTTTCAGTGTGACTTATCAGTTTCGTTTCGACTGCAGAAACGTTGTCGGCAACACTGCGAGTAGCTTTCGTTCGAGCAGAACGTGCGAAGAAGAACTGGAAGAACAGCCGAAACGAAAGCTTCTAAAAATTAACCGTATTAAAACGTACCAATCGTCTACCAGCTGTGTAAAAGTGTTGGAGAAGGGAATCATGATATATCGCCGAAGCTGCAAGTTTCTACTCAAATTACATTCTGTCAGAAACAAGCGAACGCTCGGGATACTTTCGGCTGCGGATGGTAGGGTAGAATTGCTTGTGTGCGCGCACAGGTCTCGCTGCGTTTATCCAGTAAGCAAGCCAAGTAGCACGCGAAGGGCATGAAATTCTCGACGAAGTTGCCCGGGAGGATCAGTCGGATACCTCGAACGATACGATGCGCCCAGGGACTGTCAGATTCCCCGAGACACGCCCCGCGATATAATAGCAATTGTGCCAGCAAAATCGTAACCGGGTCCCTGCTACGTCGTCTCAATTGCACCAGCGACACTTCAGATACACGAGACGCCGTAGATTGTCGCCGGTACACTCGGCTGAACGCCGTTGAAAGTAAAGACGCGCGCGTAAATAGGTGCACACACACACACACACACACACACACACACACACATACACACACAGATACACGGTAGCGCGGTGTACACGGCATATTCGTGGCTGATGCTCCATTTTCCGGTGTGACGAAACGCCACCGATCTCTCTCTCTCTCTCTCACTTTGCTCCGACACCACGTCGCAGATTCTGATACAGATTGCGAGAGAACGATCGCGCGACCATTGTTTTTCACCGTTCCATCTTAATTCGTGCGATAGAAAAATCGTACGGTTGACGGATCACCAGTCATCGAGATTTGGAAACAGTTGACAACGAACTATTGAAAATGTTGCAATTTTTTTTTTTTTTTTTTGAAAGAATCGTACGACAATAAAGATAATAAAGGCTCCAAGTTCGGACTTTGGAAGGCTCTACTTTCAAAAATGAAATGCATCGTTTCATTTCTAATAACGGAAGACGCTTTTTTCCCTCGAAAATTCTATAAATTGTGCGTGGCGCGTGGAAACATTGAGAAATTTTCTTCATCACCCAGTCTACAATGAGTTTGTTGCTCTTCGCAACGAGCATTGAATATTAGGCACGGAAAATTCCAGAAATCGTAACACCTCGCTTGTCATTTAAAGTCCGATAAATTGGCTAAGAAAAGGAAAAATTGCACAGCAAGATTTTAGCTACCTAAAGATCAGTCTTCAAATTCATTCACGAAAATAATTTTTTTAATGTTTTTAATCACATACTGTGACAATTCGTAGCATTTTCGAAAGGGAAGGTGTATTCTGCTAAAATAATGATGTATTTTGAAAATAATCTGTTTAAGAAAATAATAGTTTTGAAAAGTGACTCCAAGTTTACGATTGCACGATTTCTTCTTACAAGATTGTGACACCTTCGACAATTAATGTCCGAGTATCGAGGTGTCGGAATATTAACGCGAGTCAGACTGCAGATAAAAATGAAAAGCAGAAACAGAGAAGGAGGATCGGAATAGTGCAACTTCGTTCCTCTCTTCTCTTTTCTTTCACGAACTTCGGCCCCGTTTCAATCTGCTTAATTAATTGGGAATTAAATATCCTAAAAACTTTTCGCCGCGATATTGATGGAATTGTAATCGCCGCGCGCAGAAAAAAAAAAAAGAAAGGATGAAATCTGCGATCGATGATGCAAATTAGTAGATTTAATCGAAGAAAGAGGTGAATCGGGACTCCATTCGTTCTCCAGGTTTTCCACCTTTTATTCATTATGGAAAATAGCAGAGCAATTAGAGAGATCGGTCGAGAGTTCTGTTCGTTAGGGTTTCGCGCAAAATTTTTGCGGCTTCGGAATCGAAAGCGCGGCGAGGCAAAGGACCAGACTGTAATTTCAAACTGTAACTTTGTAAGAACATCGTTACTGGCGGATGGAGCGTGTGATGAACCTGACTTAATAGTTTCGTGTTCTCCCTTTATGGGAAACTCTGGTTACATCGTGATTGAAAACTTGTCGATTATGTACAGTGTTGCATTGAAATTTTGAAACACGAAACGAAGTAGGACATCTCGTCGCTGCAAACAGTAAAGTATTTCTACGGTATTAACGACGCAGTAATTGCGACAAATTAACGATAAAATCAGATATTACATCGGAGGTAATTCCCTTTTTTTCCCCCTGTTCGATGAGAAACTTTTATTGAAAGATCATCGATTACGCCTGCCTGCCTGTTAAAGTTCTACGATGCTTACCGTGTAAAAGCGTAAAATGAAGAAGAGAACCGACGTAACTTCGTCGTAACTTCAACGGTGTAATAACAATCACGACTCACTGGCGTAGTATGGAGAGTATATAATAAGAAATATATTCAGCAAAGTTGAGAGCTACGAAAACCTTCGAACAGCGTACGATGTTTAACAACCACTGATAATAATTTGAAAATTTAATTTTCTCTCCGTCGCCGGCGATAAAGGGTAACTTTAATTACGGGCGCTAGTTCTAATTCAATTTAACTAAACGAACGTGCGGAATATTCCTTTGAGAACTTGCGGAAACGGAAAGAATGGAAGATGGAGGCTCGTTAAAAGAACAGGGGAAACGTAATCTTGTGTAATTCGAGAATATAATACAAACAGTCCTTTTCTTCCGCGTGTTCAAACATCCACAGTTTAAATTTTTAATTCAATGTTCTTGGTGTTAACTGAGAGTTCGCTTCGTGAAACAAAAAAAAAAAAAGAAAAAAAAATGGAAACTTTCCGCGTGCAATCTGCCCTCGTTCTTGTATCAATACTTGAACAGTGGAAAATTGCGAGCATGATTGAAGGGGAGAACCGCGGCAACTCTCGGCAAAGTAGTTGGTAATTTCTAAAATAGCGCGCGTATCAACCAAGAATTCTGCGCCAAACTTCTTGCCACGTAACATCGAGCCGCGTTCATTCGGGATAAATTCGACGCGTGTACGAGACAAAGGCCGTATTTGCGACGCGACGAATGCCGCCGTCGTAACTTCAAATTTCACTTCGTGAAAATTGAAAGTAATTGGACCGGAGTTGCAGACAGTATCGAACTTTGCCGCGTGTACTCGCGAAGCAAAACGAATCGCGAGGCGGTGGTTTAACGGCAACTGGGAGCAAAGACGCGCCACGAGCGTTATTAAATTTTATCGCTGTCTGTCTCTCTTTATCGAGAGTACACGTGTTACGTGTCGTAACTGGAGCTCGTACCTCCTTCTCGAGCAAATATCGCGTAGAATTAATTTGTTTGGAACGTTGCAGCGTTTGATAAACGCGCGGAAGAGGGTTCGAAGAGGGTTCGGAGAGGGTTGAAGAACGCGTGCAGGCGGTGTGTCAAGTTTCGAGACAGGGTCAGAGTTAATGTGGCGTGTCAACGACTAAGGGTAGTGGTGGATCTTGTGTACAGGGCGAACCCGCGTGAAACGCCGGCCGACTGTAAAAGCGACAGTTGCTCGCGGTGCGAGCGGTTTCAAGAGGTCTCCCCTCGAAAGCCGCTAAACGTTAATTAACGCTCGGGCCGAATGGACGAGAAGCTATCGCGGTGACCGGTAATCACGACCGATTAACGATCGCCTGCTAATTAAATATATATATATATTTAATACAACGGACGTGATTGATTCCGGCTCGGTACGAAATTGACACTGTGTTCCTAAATTACAGCTTTTGACCGAGCTTTTTGATCTTTTAGTTATTCCTTTTGTCGATCAGAATCTAGGTATACTAATTTCCTCGCGTGGACAGAGAATAGGCACGATGTGATTCTTGGGCTCTACTCACCGGTGAAAAACACATGGCGATGGCACGGTGTGAAGAAAATTCGGCCTTGCGTCCACAAAAGAGAAGTTTAACGGGACCGTTTGCCGCGCGACGAAAACCAACGTAACTCGAATTAATTTGGTCGAAAGTTGGCCGGAACTGTTGGCGAAAGTTTCAGACGTCTGTGGAACTGGACTGGTCTGGAAGTTCCGCGGAAGATCGGAGATAAAGCGCGAAACCCCTTGGTGTAAGAAGGGGAAAGAAAGGCGTGGCTGGCCAGCAACGATAATTAAAATGTTACTCTCTCTCTCTCTCTCTCTCTTCATAATGAAATGACGTAGCCGTGTTGCGCGGCCGTTTCGCGAAACTTCGATAATTAATATGATTCGGCGTTAGACAGGCGTAATCTCTTTATCCGCCATTCTCTAACGAGCCTTCTCCCTTCCTTTTTCGTCGTAGCCGACTATTCCCCCGGTGGATTCAATTTGTTCACGTATCTGCCCTAAGCTGCTTCGATCGCGAAGATAACGTTGCAATCACCCAAGTAACGAAGAATTCACTCGGAATTAGCGGGAATTTCCTTTTTCGGTGGTGGTGCGCGTCGTTTCGTAACAGCGAATCGACGTTCGTTCGTTTTATCGCGGCGAATTTTCGGTTGCTTCGATCTCTGTTAACCTTGTAATTTTTTTTCACTTATTGTGCAGTATACACGTTCGAAATAACATCATGAAATTACAAACACTAATTCACAATCGATTGCTCTACCCATGATATAAAGAGATATTTAAATACGCACGATCAAGATAATAAAAGCATGAAATTTGAAAATTCAAGTCTTATCTCGCGGAATTTGCAATTATCAAGTTACACATTGTTTCGACTGTGATGAAACTGTTGCCTTAAAATGCTGTGTGAAAAACATTTACGCTTGTGTAGGAGCAGTACTCCTCAAGGAGTATCGCTATTTCAAAGATTGTATTGAATCGATTGATCGATCGTGTCTATTTAAAAAAAAGCAGTAAGTGCTTAAAATATACTGAAATATAGTTTTGCAACATTTTGCAACAGAGAACAATTCTGCTCTACACGTCCAGCGAGGAATATGTAAAATAATAAATCCTTTTACAATGAAAAAATCAAGATTTATCCGTAACTTGCGTTTGAATATACAGTTTTCATAAACAGATATTTAAAAAATATGTATTGACATTCACTTGGACGAACCGTCAAAAAATTATAAAAAAGTATCATTTTTTTCGCAAAATGGTATACACAATGGTTAAATTTGCCGTTAAGAAACGCTAATTTCGTCAATTTACACGAAAACTATATCTTCGGTAATTTCCGAGATATATTGGCAAAATACGTTCCCCAGCTTTAAGATTTTAGTTTTCATCCCTTCGACGTCGATATTGCCGATAAAAAAAAGTAAGTACGTCTCAAATATTTGAAAACTAAATCGACGATTCACTTCGTGATTCGTTATGTAAGATTATTCCTTTGTAAGGTATTCTTATTCTCCGTTCTTCTCGCGTGTCTTTCCTTACCGAAGTTCGATAGACTGTAAAAGGGTCGTTAAACCTTGCCACGACACGCTCGCTTGAAACGTGTGTGATTCGATCATTACACGCTTTCGCGGATTTCGCCCTCGCCTTGTTGGCGCCTATGTTTAACCCTTTACAATGCCACGCGAATCGGAAAATTCTGTAATCTTGAAACTCTTGCAACAAATGAATGAGAAACGGGCTTCTCTAAAAATGGATCAAAGTTCAGGTGACGTTAAAACTGTTCGAACGTAACAGAACAAAATGTGAAAAATCTCGCGGCAAATAGTGGCATTATCTTCCCGTGACAGTAGCCCGGAATTGAAAAAGAAACGCGTTGACGGACTGTACACGAAGAAAAAAAATTCTCTTTTATGAAAGAGGCTAAATGAAGAGAACAAAGGCAAAGCGTGAAATTAAACGGCATTTCCGGATTTCGCAAATTTTACGAGAATTTCGCGATGATAATTTTAACGAGAGAAAAAGAGAGAGAGAGAGAGAGAGAGAAAGGAAGAGATTGTTCCTTGAAGAGGAATAAACCGAAATGCTCCGGTGTGTTTCTGCCAATAATCGTTGTTTGACGAAACGTATTATCCGGGTGAAGTACCAGCGAATTATATTTTATACCGTTGCGGTCGAATGTTTGCAAGTGAAACGCAAACACGGCGAACGAGCGATATTTGCGAATTAAATTTAATGTTTAATCACGCCGCAATAAAACTCTCCAGTTTACGGGGGCGAAATGTTGCATGAAATACCGCGTACTGAAAACGAATGAGACCCCTGGCGTGCTTTGATCCACGAGCTTGCTCTCTCTCTCGAAGTTGATAATTATTCGCCTTTGTCGCGCAAACGTTCGTGGCTCTGAATGTCAGTAGCAAGAAGAAAACCATCGTTTTATATTCTTTGTACATAAACTTGTTCATTGCCCGATCAGCTGGAATTCTCCTCTGTCGTTGAATTTCCTTGCGTTTAACCGATGGCCTCTGTCGAGCAATTGTACCGGGTGACGGATCCCGCAAAAACGCATCAGTTCGCTCGCTTAAATCTTCGGCAAACGGCGGACGGCAAACGTGGCCATATCGCGAGACAGACAACGACATTACGAGTGCAATTTCAAAACGCCGCGAGCGTGTCGCGTCTCAGAATCCAGCGAGGACTGAACAGAAGACGAACGGAGAACGAACGGAGAGCTACTCTTTCGTTGTTTCAGCCGTGTGTGGTAATCGCGTTGAGAAAATTCTTCAGTTCAAAGTGGATTCTTTCAGAGTTCAAGTAAACTGTCTGAAATTTTCAGGGGTTAATCATTTTCTTCTCATAACAGAGAGAGAGAGAGAGAGAGAGAGAGAGAAACCATCAAAAGCTGATCGGCCAATGTTAATATTTTAAAATTGAAGCAAGAGGGGACTCTGTATCACGAATTACACCTTTAGGAATTTTCGATCTGAAAATTTTTTGTTCGCTGTGAAACGACCTAATTCGGGCAAACAATTCGCAATGACGTGTTAATGTTTTCTATTGGAAATCAAAAGAAATAATTTCAATTTGTCGCAAATTGTTATTTATTTGTATCTTAAGTAACGCGAACATTGCCCGAATTTGCCCAAAAATCTGAAAAAAAAACAACGACTGTATGTTAGAAATTTCTAGAGGGGAATTCTGTAAAATTCGCGATCTTCTCGATTTCGAAGATTCTGGAATAAGTACGCTTACCAAAAGGTTTGTCATCATCCGTGGTCAAATCTTCTTTTTATTATAATATTTTCCTAAACATTTGCTGGGATTTCTCAAATTTATTGGGGACCCGGTTCGGTTATGAACCGTGGAAACGTATCTGCCTTTGAATAATCTCAAAATCGCTTCATTTCTATTATGTATAATGTTATGTATTATGTATGTATTTCTATTATGTATAATGTTTTCTCGGTCTATCCTAGACCTATTCTCTGTACAATTTTTGCATTCTAAATTGACTCTTTTACAAATCATATTCATCTTCTTGCATTATGAAATTAATTGCATTCACCCTTTTGTGAATCAAGCTTTTCCACAAATCTATTTTCTCAAGCCATTGTAATAAAAGTAAAATCTGACGTAAAGTTGCTATTCCGAAATAAAAATTTTATTGCTTAAACGTACTAATAATACTTGAACGAAAAACAACATGAAACGATATAAACTTAATCAAAATGCTTGATTAACGCTAATAGTATTTATGTGCATATATATTCATCTATAACGCTTTGCTTGGCACTGTGTGTGGGTTTTATCCACATATTCATAACTGATGACAATAATTATGACAAATAGGAGTGATAATCTTGCAACAGAATAATTAACAACATCCGCTAAATGTTCATGGTTTGATCAGTCAAAATTCTATTTCTTGCGGGGGGTTTAATTCAATTGGGGAGGATTAGTCATTGTAGAATATGGCAACAGAAATGACAAAGTGTAAATCTGAGTATTTGATTATTGCAATAAGGTGATTTTGATTTGAAAAAGAAAAGATGAATCTGCGGAAGAGTTAATTTGAACCTGCATCCCCAAAGCAGAAGACATTGCAGGAGATAATGTTTATAAACTGGTGAGCGCCCCCCCCCCTCCGCAATCCCCAAACGAGCAAGAATAGTTTCTCGAAGGAAGTCCCGGAGACGTGGATATTTCCACGGTTGCATTCCTGCGTCCTGTGTTTTTTGCGTACCACGAGGCTCGACTTTACATCAAGTTCGTGGTCCCTTTCTCGCCCGAATATGTGTGTGTGTGTGTGTGTGTGTGTGTGTGTGTGTGTGTACACATTCCTCCGCTGTTTCCGCTCCGGCTGTCCCGATAGAACGGGAACACGCGCGGTCCGGGTCTTGATACTCGGATAATGTCGCGTAAGAAGCACCCTCCCCCCCACGGAGGGGAAGAATGTAATATAACTGAGACATTGACCCGGCATAGAGGAAGAAGCCCGTGGATTTAATATGAATACTCGAGTTCCAGCAACCCGGAACGAATAGGTATGGAAGTCCGGGACCTATCATATTTTTCAACTCTCGCCCCGAATGCTTCGGAGATATTTGTATTCGGGACACGGGGCGCCGGCCCTTGTCGGCGCGCCAACAATTTTCAGCGTGCCGTCGCGAGTGTGGCGGGCTTTCATCGGAACGGCGGCGAACAGGACGACAGCTAGTACCGTACTAGCTTATTAAAAATGTTTCTCGTGTCCCTCTTTACTTTTTTTATCAGGTGACGCCGCATAAATGTCCTCCGGGGAGGAGGAAATGAAACGTGTTCCTAGCGAAAATAGTTGTTTCTAACTCTCTCTCTCTGCCTCCTTCCTTCGTCGTGCTTCTTTATTAAAAAAATGTTTCGCGCGCGTTTCGACGTTAAAAACGTTTTCTCCTTTTCAATCGCGCAGTTGGCCTTGATTGGTCGAACGAAAGTTTCGAGCAAGGTTGGAAATTGAATTTTCTTCGTCGTTCGTCCGACTCTTTCGCCTCGAGACGTTGAAACGTGGCCGCAAATTGTCGCGTGAATCGGAAATTGTCGGGCTCGTTCCCGATAACCAGGCTCGCTCGGAGCATGTAGATAGCGCAGACGTTGTCTTACAGTGTTGCTGAAATGGTCCCGGAACCACTACGTGAATCGTACGTAATAACGTCCATGGTGTCTGCACGTTTGCCGGCGACCGCACTTCACCTGCGTTGCATCTACTACTCCCGGCTTATAGACTTCAGTTTAATTACAACGCGTGTTAACGACCGTACATAGGCCGTGCTGCCCCCTTCGAAAATTGTCGATTACTGGTGACCTCTTCACTCGCTGGTCGGAACCCTCGAAATCAGCCCAACCTTTCAACGAGTTTCATCTCGTAATTACTACACGGCGCGGAACTTTCGTCTCATCATCATTCTGATTTTTCTCTCAGAGGAAATTGTAAAGAATATAAAATCGTATAATTTATACATTTGTACAGTGAGCTTCATTCAGAAGAGCTGCAGTTCGTCTGACTCGTTCGATAGCTCGCATAGAATCCAATTGACTTCCGTCGTTTTCTTTTTTTTGCTTTTTTGAATTTCGTTGAGTTTATTGTCTGGAGTTACCCTACAACCTGCGTTTAACACGAAAATTTAGCTTGGTTAGTGATTAAAAGGTATTGTACGTGTATGTATTTCTCGTTGGTTGGGAAAAATTGACTTCTGTCTTTACTTCTGAGTCATTCATAGTCTTATTCACAGGTCCGGGGATCCTTTGTATCTTATCCTTTTTCCCTTTAGTGTGAATTTTATTGTACTGCCGACTTACTGGTAGCTCAGCTCAACTCTCTGATTTTTCATCTCGGAGTCGTAATTACGACAATGCGGAACTTTCGTTTCACGATCATTCTGATTTTTCCCTCAAAGAATTCCAATTTTTCCAATCGATCTCACTTCCCCACAGCCGCAGTTGTTGCCTCGATTTCTGTGAATTTTTGCAAGGGGGGGGGATGAAAAATGTTGAAAGTTTCGAGCTATAATGCAATAACCAGGGACCATAGATCTTCGTGTAGACTTCAGCAGCGAGAGCTATGAACCGTAGATTCTAATATACTTTCAGCGTGAATGTAGACAATAGGCTTGTTAAACGCTTGGAAAGAGTCCAAGCGGTGTCTTCCTCTTAACCACTGTAACTTCTAATTTTTACATTTTTTACAGCGAGCTTCACTCTCCATTCTTTCTCGTTTCGTCCTCAATTTTCGCCAGTTTGCACCGAACGATGCGAAATGGAATGACAAACAGTCGAGAAAAATCAAATCCGTGCCGAGTTCAACTAGCGTTCGGCATCGTTCGATCGGACAATCGCTAAACTGTGTGTGTTCGACGTATTTACCGAAGTGTCCCGAAGTTCGGAGCAGGTTATAAACCTGAGCTTTAGTTATTTTACGAGGCAGGAGTTGCTTCTCCTATCGCGAGAAAATCACGAATGGCTGATCAGCTCAAAGCCAATTAACGATCTCCGTTGTCTAGCCTCGATTCGAGACTCGCCAGGAGTTTCTACACGCCCGGTTAGCTCAACGTACAGGATTAACGCAAGCTGACATCGAACTATAATTTATTGTGTAACCCAGTTCGAATTGCGAGCGTTATTATATATGATTTAATATCATGCAACCCGGAACGACGCGACGCGTGTGTGATTTGTGTCTGCTCGCTTGTGTTTGCTCGTCACCAGCGGCGCCGATTTTCACGCGATGTTTATAGGTATGTAACTGTTGCAAAACTAGAAAACGTTGTTATTGATTCGTGCGATGTGGAATTCGAGATTTGGTCGAGGCAGAAAATTCGGCCGCTGGTGATGACGATTATCAGCGGAGGTGATAAATTTTCGAAGAAAATAATTCCTGAAGAAAAATATATATATTTCTAGGTAATTATTTAAATATATTTGTAGGTAAAGACAGCACGATTTTTATTAAGCGATTTAAAATAAATGCAAATATAAAGTTTATCAATTTAGTTGTTGAACAATACTGGAGAAAGTCCGATGGCAGAAAGATATTAAGCTCTCGTTGGCCTCTCACGCTACTCACAACTCGCTACTCGCTTATAATTCTCTCATTGAAAACTTACCCTCAATCTTCGTCTTCGCGCGCGCTCACACACACACGCGCACAACCGTACGTTTCATATTTTATGTCTTAAGATTTGCCCTGCTTAAACAAACAGGGTTTTGTTTAAGGTTTCCAAGCTCTCCTCACCGTACATTTCATTCGTAATTTTTCCTTCTTCTTTTTGGTCTGCGATCGTTTGTAATTCAAGGATGAAAATTAAAAATGTAAGAAAAAATCAGTATTACATAAAATTCACATTAAAGAAAAAAACATGAAACAGACCCAAAGACATTTTAGGAACTGCGAGATACCTAGAAGGAACAAGAGTGCTACCTGAAGACTATAAATGACACTCGGAAGTAAAGGCTTGGAAATAAGTAGTCAAATTCAATTCTACGCGAGCTATCGAGCTTTCGAATAAACGTCGATTTGTACAAGTGTAATAAATTGCATAAATTGTATAATTGTATATTCGTCTTTAACTGGCGATAGTTCTCCGATCGAAGCTATCAGAAATTTTCAATCTTCAAAAATTGAAAACAAAGTACAGATGTTCTCGCGATTCGAAGTGCACACTCTCCATGCTAACGATATGAATGAACTTGTTGGAGAAGAAGAAAGCGTTGTTTACAGCCTTGAAGAGAGTCGCCTGTCGGAAATTGACTGCGGAACGTGAACTTTAATAACGTAGAACGCTTCGGTCTTCTTCCCTCCACGTTGCCTTCGGTGAATTCCCGACACGATATTCACGCGTTGTCGACGTTCGCCCGCAAGTGGGTGACAAGAATCGCCAGCTCGATTCTTTTAGCCGTGGCAACTCGTTGTTCGCAACTGTGCAACGTCGCCGGCGACGAGGAACTCACGTCAGAGGCTATGACAGGTTTACCCGGGGCGCAATTGACTTTAGACACGCGGAGCGCGGTGTCGTGTCGTCTGGACGTGACACGGCAACGAACGAAAAAGGTAGTCGCACGTAGTCGTTTCTGAAATCTAGAGAGAGAGAGAGAGAGAGAGAGAGAGAGAGAGAGAGGGTAAAGCGCGAGAGCCGTGAAAAGGGAAACAGGGAGGTGGAAATGGATCGTTTATCGGCTGCATTTTCCACGGTGAGACGTTCGATTCTCTCTTTGTTCTTAACGGTGCACGTTGCAAAGTGACCCTTTTCTCTGGCCTGTGACAGAGCGCGCGGGCAACTAATAAACGAGAAATGGAGGACTCGCGCGCGCGCGCGCGTGACTTTCAAAGGCAAAGATGTAATTAAAACGGCGAAACTGCTCTTGATCAATTTAGCCCCGGCGAGTTCTTTGACGCCCCGCCGAGCGGAACGCAATTTATTCGCGTTCAGTGTCACGTTCAGGCCACCTGTTCGTACGGCCAAGAATCGTCTTACGACGCGAAATCGCGATCTCTCACGAATACGCACACTGTTTTCAGTTTTTTCGATCTTTCTCTACGCGGGCCGCGCGCCGATTGACTCCGTTTCGCCCGTTTGGACCGGCGATTTCACGGCCGTTGGCGAATCACCGGTTTTACACGGGTTGTTGCAGCCTCGAAATATCGTCGAATTCGCCGATTCGATCGTGACTGGACTCTACAACCAGTTTGCCCGGTTTTTTCTCCTTTTTTTTTTTTTTTTTTTTTGAGGAAACAACGATTGTCAACGCTCGAGGAATCAGGTACGCGTGCATTCACCAGTGATAATGGTCGTTTATAGTCAGACATGTACGCCAGCGAATGGTATTCGTTCGCGTTTTAACCATCGATACCTCGCCGAGTGTCGGACTTTTTCCAATGATGAAATTGATGCATCCTTTGGCCACGTGAAAGACAAGTTTCTTTAGGCAGTAGCAATTGTCGGAAGTTTCAAACATTCAGCATGGTTGAATTTCTTTAGCTAACTACTATACTTGCGCCGATTGCCGAAAAGCGAGCAGAGCTTGTTAAATTGAATCGACGTGACTATTCAGCGACTCATCGCTGACTTACGAACGAAACTGAGAATGATGAAACATGCTTTTTACTGTCGGCTTGAAACGCGAGCATGAGGGAGCATGATTCGTGCAGCATGAAGAGAGCACGGAGAGAGGAGCCGGGTGTTTACGCGAGCCAAACATGCGTGCATCGAGCCGAGGCGGTTAGTGTGCTAAACGATCGTCTACTTCAAAGAGGAGCGCGACCTCGAGTAGCTGAGTAACCGCAAGTGGTGCTTGCTCTATTATGTTTTTGTCAATATATCGATCGTCGATGGTTCAAAGATTAAACTATTATGCAGGGAAAGCGGCAAATCCATCGCAACCCTGTGTTGCTTGAACGTGCTATCAATGTTGAAAGGAAATCTGCTGCAGCCGTAAATATTTCACCGGTGCGAGTCGCACGGGATACTCTCTGTATTTTCGTGTGATCAAAGAGGCATAAATTATCGGCAGATAGATGATCGATGAATCTTTCGACAACCAAGAGAGGAAAATCGCTCGGTTAATTCGACTCGATGTTGCAACCAACGCGGAAACAAGTAATTAAAGATGCACGTACGATGGAATATTAATTAATCGTACATCTGACGCTTTATGCGCGCGCGCGCGTGCACGTGCGCACTTCAATTAACGGGGGGATATAATTACACGTGGAAATAGTCGGTACAGTTTACTCGGGTGCAGCTTCATCAATTTATCGATCTAAGTTGTTATTCTATCGATGTAATTGAAAGAACAGAGAGAGAGAGAGAATGAGAGAGACGTGAATTTTAACGTGAAATTTTCTTGCGAATAATTTCAAAATAAAAATATTCACGGCAGTCGGAAAAATTTATCCAAAGGTGTTATCCTTTGTCGATCCGTTATTCTATCAAACATAACGTAAATACGGTATAATTGAAGAAATAGAAAGAGAGAGAGAGAGAGAGAGAGAGGGAGCAAAATAAAAACAGTTCACAGCGAGAAATTGAGAAACTGACAGCGGCTGGTGAAATCTAGGGATACAAAATCGTTTCATCCGGAACTAGCTACGCTATTGCGGAATTCCGTGATGAGGAAATACGTACGTATATTCATCGTCGGAAAGGCTGTGCCTTTCAGGGTATGCAAATATGACCGTCCAATCCTGCTATTTCCATACCGTGAACTCTGCTGAAAAAACCATTCCTCAATCGGTGGCCGATCAAAAATCGTCCGTTCGGGCATTTTGAATATGTAATTCCCGGTTAAATCTTTCACGCCCCCTTCACCCTCCGCGCGACGCGCGGCGCATTCGCCCGTTCCCTCTCTTTTTCCCCCCTCGCTTTTTTTTATGTTTTACTTCTATTCTCCTTTTTTTCCTCCCTGCCTTTTTTTTATTTATTATTTTTTTTTTTTCATTTCATTTCATGCGAATCCGGACACGCGATCGTCGTCAAATATCCCAGCATCGCTGTCGGCAATTTTATACTCGCGCGCATAACTTTTCGCGAATATCGGCTCCAACGGTGGCAAACGCCGCGAGGCAAAACGCGTCGTATTTATACGGAGGGGCGGGGACTTTTTATTTACGAAATTATTTGAAAAATCGCGTCGTCAAACGATTTCGAGATCGAAACGTTTGCGAGGGATACACGCATACAGATTTACGTTAATACGTAAATATCTCCGACGGCGTTTGCCGAAATTAATTTTCGCTTTGCCGACATTTTTCGCGCGAATACCCAAGGAAAAAAAGGGTCGATTCTCTCCGCGTTTCAATTATTCCAATTATTCCGAAGATCTATTCGAACGAGCTGTGAAAACACGACTTATCTCTCTCTCTCTCTTTCTCTCTCTCTCGGTGATTCTTATTTCGCGAGAGCGAAAGATTTCGCCTTTCGGGGAATCGTCCTCCGCGAGCAACGTTCGGGAATAATTCGTTTTTCACTGTTATCGGTCCGGCCGGCGACCAGGGGAATTGAAATACGCCGTGGTAAATTGGTTTCGCTTGGATCCGTTTTAATTCCGGCGGGTTTATACCGGCGGGGGCCGGTGATGTCGCTTGAGGTCTGATATCAATAATCGAGGAGCAAGCTAATGCGGGTAAAGCGCTTTCGCGGCTGACGGATCCCGAGATCGGGGGAACGATCGGTGCCGACGGTTTTGTAAAACGGAAACTCCCACCGAAACCGACCGATAAATCGCGCAACCTGGTTCGAAGCCCGGGTTTCGCGTACGTCGCGCCTCCACCCACACACACAAACGAATAAATTTCCACGCGACAAAAGTGCCCTCGCATCGCGCACCCTCGATCGATCGTCAGATTCAATCGACTGCCACCACGCGTGTTCGTCGTCGTCCACGATGAACAATTCTTCCCGCGCGATCGACTTAACGCGATCATTCGCCGTAATTGTAAATTCGTGGGGAACGCCGGAGTGGCTCCATTTTAGAAGATTACAACGATTTTAATCAATGCACGAGGACAGATTTTCCGTTCTTCGTGTAATTTCAGTGCAAACGCTAATTCGAAAGAGGAGGAGCGGAGGCAGGTTTTACGTCTGCATAGTAAACATCCTCTGGAAATTACGAAGATAATCTTTCGTTGTATCAAGCGTTATGCTAAGCCGATTTCCATTTGGTCGATGATTAATGATCTCTTAGACACCTGTTCTGCTGCTTGTTCCGTGCTCACCGTAGCTTTCCGTGTTTTAATCCTATGCGTCGTGAAACTTACGTCATAGCGTGGAATTATACTTAATTCGCGTGGCGAAACTGGACATTCGCTGCGTCTCGAAAATCGTAAGAAACGGACGACGAACTAGCTCTAACCAACGAGCTTTTGCACCCTCATTTCCATCGAGAGAAGCACCGTGTCCTCCTCAAAGAAAACTCAAGGCGAAATGTAATCTCGCGTTGAAACGTTTCACAGCGAGGCGAAGAATTCCGTGGTTCGCGTGTTTTTACAACAGCGAGGAAAGCGCGCAGAGATGAATTACTGCTCAAAGATGTGCTCAAGACGTTTTCTTAATTAGAAATTAAATCTCCCGGCAGATGGATTAATTTTGTAATTAATTGTCATGTCGTTTTGTTTATTGTTCGTTCGACAGTATGAATTTCATCCTTAATTCTTCCATAATGACTTACGCTCCATGCCATTATTACGATTAATAATTCTGCTTCTGACGTTTTTATAACAATGCAAAAACTGATGATTATCAAGAAAATTGTTATCTAGAGTGTTTAAGATGCATCACAGAACAAGGCAATAAATTTAATTTTCAGGTATTATTTCAACAAACAATTTTCCAATGATGTCAATGATTCATTTAAAATAAAACATTCTTAGTGTTATTGTTTATGTACTAGATAATAATAATTTATTATATAAATTGTATAATAACACCAAATACTGATGAGTAATATTTACTTTAACGGTGTTTCCACGTTCCAACGTTGTTTCGGTGACAAATTTTACAATATTCTTACCGAATTTAGTCTATCTTAACGAACAGTCGAGAAAAATGATCGTCACGCCGCGACGCGATATACATATACTAAGATGTCGATATACACGACTTTGTAACAAATTTTGCAAAAAATTCTTCGGTTCACAATGGAAATTCCAAATGGCTCGATGAACACGCGGACAGTTCACTGTCAGGCGTATACGTGTTAATCGAAATGTTCGAGAAGATCGAGTCATTGCACAAAGTCGTGAAACGTCGGCCATCATAATTCCATCCAGTATTGAAGAATCGTAAAGCGGTTAGTGTCGAACAATTAAAGGCGTCGTAACGTTCGCCGTTCGTTTTATCGTGGCAATCTCGAGGAGTACGCCATTGCGTGGCCTCGCGATCAATCAGTCGCCATTTTCGTGCGGCGCTCGTATCGGAAACCGACGTAATAGCGGCATAAAATTATCGGTACACGCAGAAACGGTCGTAATTTCAGGGGAGGCAGCTGGTCGTACGTAGAACGCGCAATGACCGCGCTTGTATTTTACTTGAAACGAGAATTACTTGAGCCGTGGAGTAAATAAGCACTTTGCTTACAGTGCACGAGTCTCGGTTCATAAAACCCATGAGCCATAGACCGCACGTCGGATGCATCCGCGAGCGTGTGTGTATATATGTATAGGACCTCTTATCCAGGTCTTGTTCCAGGACCTCGTGCTGTCCTCCTGCACGCGGAAAACAGGGTGCCACGATACACGCGTATCGCGATCCTTCTATTTTCTTTTTTTCTTTTTTTTTTTTCTTTTTTTCGCCCGCTGCTTCGCGCTATTCATATACGAACGTGTGTGCGTACGAAAACGAGTAATGCGGGACTATATCGAGGCTTGTTTACCGGAGCAATCGAAACTCTTTCGTGCAACTTGATCTCCACTCGGTGTCGAAGCTTTAGTTTTTTTTCAGTTCTTTTTTCTTTTTTCTTTTTTTTTAGTTCAGTTAATTAATTAGAAGTTGATCGATAACGCGATTTGACGTTCCTGGCTCGTTGCGTCACTGCAACGGAAACGGATTTCCTGCGTGTTGTTGGCTGGACGAAGAGTGGCCAGCGTCTGCATTAATATACATTACGCTTTGCGATAGAGGATTATCAAATAGTGGAACTATGTAGCCCTACCCAATGTTGGAAAGCCAATATTACCGACTGTTTCGACTTTTGCTAATTTCGCAGTTTCCTTCGCATACTACGCGCAACCGCGTGCTAATATTATTCAAATATTCATAGAACGGCGGGGCGCAGCGTGCAACAAATTCTACGCACGCCACGCGGTTCGATTTTGACTTTGACTCGCAAATATTTGACTCGGCCGTGCATTTTGAAACCCGACGATTCGCGCCGCGCGTATCCACGCGACGACTCCTCCTAAATTCTCCGTTGAGTTATAATTGGAAACCGCGCGAGTGGAGTGTACGATAAATCCTTCCTGCAAAGGCTGGAAAACCTGGTGGTAGCCGTGATTTCTGTCGAGGAATCTCGGTTACGTTCCGTTCCGTTCGATTTTCTCACGTATCAACAGCTTCTCTCATGCTTGGACGTCGTAGAAGGGAAAAAATAGATGGCGCTTGGCTCAATATTCGCCATATATTCCAAGTGACCATATAAAGTCGTCCCGCCGGCGAGTAATAATAAATCACGTTAGCGTTTACACGCCGTTTACAGCAACGCTGGACGAAACAAGTTCCTTGGAAAATAAAGTTTAACCGTGGTAATTTCCTTGGACGTGCGAGGAGAAAGAGAGAGAGAGAGGGATTTCCGCTCCGAAAGCAACCCTCTATTTCGACGGGTCAGAGTCGCTTGATTTATCGAACCAACCAACCAACTGCTGAAAGAACGATACGTTATTAACCGATTGACGAGGCAGCAAATGTGGGCCACGTCCACGAGATTCGAGCTTCATCATCGAGGCTAACGGTTATGAAAAACGTGGTCGATAGCGATCGTTCCACTCGGGTGATCCTCAACGATGGTTCATCGACGAATTTTCGTCGAATCATCGACCGTGATCATTTGATCTGTTGTCCGTTCGATCGCTGGTGAATTTGATTTTTCACCTCGAGCTGGCTGGCTGGCTGGCTGGTTGGTTGGCTCCGAGGGAGCTTTCGAGACAGAATGCGCGACAGAACGCGGATTAAAGCTCGCAATATAGCTCGCGCGAAAATTGAAATTCAGCGATGTAACCGGAGCGAGAAGAACACGTCTCGAGGATGGAATTTCTTCCATGGCGGTGGTGGAAACTTAATTTTGAATATTCGCCGCGGTGAATAACACGACTCCGCTGGTAAACCCCTTATTCCGGACGTTTCCTCGAAATACGCTCTTCGAATCGTTGCCATTTTGATTTTGATACTTCGTGCCTCCCTACCCTTTCCAACACTTCGTCCGTCTGAAATTGAAATTTCCAAACGATCGTGTTCTCTTCTTTCGCGCGACGTCACAGGCGACTTTTTTTTTCAAACCTACCGACCTTTCAAACCCGCTCGACCTATCGAAATTTTTGCTAGATATTTTTCAGATGCATAGCGACGTGCTTTTAAAGATTCAAATGATTTCTGGCAAAATCTGTAAATAAAAGATTGCGTACTCCGTTGTTGTAGCGTAAAAATTTTTCTACTTTTTCTTCTTTCTTCGTTATTTACAATCTCTGATGCAAAGTTTATACTTCCAATGTTGTATTCAATTCAGTATCAGCGTTCTGTAGAGAAGACTTTATTTTTGATGAAGCTCTACGAATAAAACATTATCTTGTTCGTGTAAATAAGTGAACACGTCTATAATCCGCTGAAAGAAATCTTCTGCGAGCTGTCTGTCCACGTGAGCTTACCATCGGTTTCAAATTTTGATTTACACGTATTCGACGAGGTATCCGAAGCATTCACAACGGCATTGATGCGCATTTAAGCGACGGTTCATGAAACACCAACAAATTTCGCACGTTAAGCTTCTGACTTTTTTATATCGTTAATGAACGAGAATTTTCCATTTCGACGTTCGTGCATACATACATACGTCACTCGTACGTCAACGAGCCGCTATCTCGTTAACTGTCGGAACGACGAATTGGATACGACGTTATAAATATAGATTTGCAGGATTAGTTCCGCAGTTAGCGCATCTGTTGCGCGTGATTTACAGCATCCTCGTATTCGAAATTACAGATTCGCGATTACAGTTTCAACTCGTAAGAATTGAAGGGATCTTCGTCGAAGTTCCGTTAAAATTTTGAAATTTTTTTTTCATATGATTCCGAATTTCAAAATGGTCGATCGGAGAGGGAACAGAGTCTGACGTTGTTGTTCAGATTGAGAAGAGTGAGAAACAAACGAGACATTCTACCGGGGGAAAAAAAAAAATCGTTGACTGATAATGGAACGTAAGCGGATGCATTGTCGTGACGTAGCATTTTTATGACACGCTCGCAAGCAATTATTTACGCGAGATTCTCTCGCGCGCGTCCGCAACTCACAAATTGCCAGTGTGCTAATAAATTTTCTCGCGTAACGCTGACAAATTGTACGGCAAGTCCGGCGAGATTCTACGAATCGTGTAATTATCGCGCGGTCGTATAATTACGAGGAGCAATTGCCTGTCTGTATCTGCAGTCTCCGTAACTTGCAATCTCTCCCAATCAACTGACAACACCTCGAATAAAAATTTACAAATGTAATTCACTCAAATGAGCGAAATAAGCGGAGCATTAAGTGTGTTCGATATACACGAGGCTGGTTTGCACGAAGAACTTCGTTCTCTCGAGAAACGAGAGGCGTTTCAAAAAAATCAAAAACCCATCGGCACGCCGCGGTTGCTTCGCGTTCTTCGCGCTGCCGGTACACCGTAAAACAGCAATTTCAAACGTTATTCCTTCCGGAGTCGTGCACCTTGCTCGATTTAGGTTCACGACATGCAACCCTCGAGAACCTCGACTCTCCAAATATCGCATCTTTTCACCCGCGTGCCAGGGCTCACTCTCTCTCTCTCTCTCTCTTTCTCTTTCTTTCTGTCTGTCTCACGCTCACTCTCTCCAAGTCGAAACTGTTTACGACAGCAGCGGTGCACGCGTTTTAGGCATCTATTTGCAAAGAGAGCTGGGCGTAACCGAACAAACCGTATCCGAGACAGCCGGCAGCCGAGTGGAAATAAAGAGGCGGTCGGAGACGAACTTTATCCGAAGAATGGCTGCGCCGTGAAACTGCTCGTTACTTCTGCTTTCCGCCAACCACCCTTTCTTCTATTTCCCTTCTCCTTTCTTTCCTCATTCTTCTTCTTCTTCGTTCTTCGTGCAAACCTCTCTCGGCCACACTCTCTCGGGCTTTCAGACTTCGAACCGTCGCGTAGTAGTCTCTTCGTTACCGAGGTTCGATTCGACTTTTTCATCGCGAGAGGCTAATTTACGCAGTGTTCCTTCGAGCGATGTTCGAACGATCGATTTTATGGTCCGCATTTAAAGACTACGGGATGGAAGAGCGTGACAGGTCGTATTTTCCGCGTTGTTCCTGCTGTTTCCTCCGCTAACGGGGATAATATTATTCTTATTCGATGACGATGTCGCTGGAGCTGGTGGACAGACGTTCCCGACGTGTAACGAGCGATCGAACGAGACGATCCATCCCACCGTCGCGGCAATAAAATCTTATTATTCCCGGGGCATTGTGGCACCGGCAGAATTACGAGACACACGGTTCGATTCACCGTGTTCGGTGGCCCCGTCTTTATTTCGGCGAACTACCACGAAGCGTGTCCCGCGGTCGTTCCATGGCTTGTTTGCCAATGGGGTGAGTCGGGCTTCCAGGGAACTTTGGGGATGGACTGCGCGCGGTTTGCGACACATCACGCTAGAATTGCGTGGCTCCGCGTTTGCTTAAGCAGATTGCCGCGTTTCCTTTTTCCTCGCCGAAACTCTGGCGAGGTCTGGTCAGAGTTATTCGCCGTTGAAACAGGAGAAAGAAGACAGGATTTCAATTAACATCTCGCTGCGTACGAGATGGAAAGGCATGGTGTATTTCGGATTTATCCGGACGGTTGTTTTAGAGAGCGATTCTAATTTCGCTGGCTTATTGCAGTTGGAAAATTGCGATATATTTGGCCAAAAACAAAAAAAAAAAAAGAGAAAAATGAAACGGTAACCTACTCGAGCGAATCCGAGTAAAGCTCGTGTTTCCCTGAAATTCACGTATAGATTGCTAGAAAGATATTCGACAGCGGCGAATTACTTCTCCAAATTGCGATTCGCAATCCCGCAAAGGAAATTGAAACAGAACAGAGAAAACTAAACTAAATCCTAAGTATCGGGTGTACCCATAAGTAATGTCGTTTTTTTTTTTTTTATTTATTGATGGTCCTTAAAAAAACGCGGCGATCAAGAGATTAATAATAGGCTCGACCGTTGACGAGAGCAGTTGAACCGTCGCGTTAAATCCACAGCGGCCAGGGAGATCTCGAGACTTCGTTTTAACGCGTCAAGGTAATTTCGACAAAGTTCGAAAGTTCGCGGCCGGGAAGCTCGGAGAACGAAAAGTTCCAGGCGGATGAAAAGGCAGGCTAGAAATTCGATACGAGCCGATCGAGCAGAAGTGGCCCACGAGTGGGCCGACCCTCTCGCTGAATTATGTACTCTCATATGTGGGTCGAGCTGATATACGAGCTCGCTCTTCTGAAACGTCATTCTCTTTTCATTGCGCTGGCCGCGTCCGCGCTTCTCTCGCAAAGTGGGCCCCGACCGATCCAGATCAAAACGATCCAGATCCTCCGACGGACGTTCTTAAATCATCGTGCACAAACTGTATTACGCGGCGAAGTATACTCGTGGATGCTCTTGCTTCGACGTCTTTGAATTCGACTCGTTTGAAGCTAAGCGTAACCGCGCGTTACGTAAATGCAGCTTAAATATTTAAATAACAGGGTCGTGCGAATGAATTCGTTTGCTTTTCTTCCATTATGCGAGCCGTTCACGTACCTGAATAAAAAAACACATGGCAAAGAAATCGAACGTTAATAATAAATATTTCGAGTGTGAAACGAAATTGAAAGTGTAATGTGCCACGTTCGTTTGAAATAACGAAAGAATATCGTTTATTATTACGGAAAATATTGAACTGTGGTGAATGTTGAAGCGGTTTGTTGAAATATTTACTGTATTAACACGGGAGTGTGAATCGTTTCGACGCAAGAAAGACGTTCTTCGCAGATAATAATTATATATAATTCAAAAAAATACAGATATATACGTACACGCGTGCAATTTTCTTGATAAAAAGCACGGCACTTTCGGAGTTGTTTGATGTAACATCGTTTTATCAAAGCAAAGTAAAAAAATAGGCACAAAACGTGAAAAAAATCTTTTACGATTTAATCGTTTCAAGTCGCCGTACGGATAATCATGTAATGGAATAATTATTTGTTTGCCAGAGGTATAACATACAATAAATCAAGAAGTATATACTCGAAAAATGAATGTATCATTCGGTATTCAATTTCTTGTATACAATTTTAAACACTCGAAGGAATGAAAATAAAAATACATCTGTCATTTTATTTTTGATTCTTCAATCATCACTGTCGCAAAGTTACACTTATTTTTTTTTTTTTATTGTATCCAGCCAGTGCCGATATCTGCTCGACTACGCTCGATGGCCGACCATCTTTCAACCATTCTTTCCAAGAATGGCGCCGTCTAGGCACTGAAAAGAGTCAAGGTTTCCACGTGGCTCGCTAAACGACCGTGAATTACAATGTTACAGCTTCGCGTTCCCGGTTTTATCAAGTGAGTTTTTCGTCGTGAGTCTACGCGAATGCGGTTACCGCAGTCTGCGAAGGCACGGTTTAAACGATCGTTACGCGAAAAGTGGTACGGTCTTGATTTTTTATTAGGGGGGCATAACGCGATTGCCGAGGCACGAGCTTCGAGCTGACCGTTTACGACCGGTGGATACCGATGCTAGTCCGGAGCAGCGTTTTACCTCGATCGACGATTTAACTCGCGGAGCGATATTCTGCGCGTCGATGCTGTCGCGCTCGATTCGAGCCCGGGGACAGCCTGTAATTCGTCCGGCAACGTTCGAATGCAAATTGCTCCGGCTCGAGATGACATTCTTCTCTCGTGGCACTTGGCCACTTCGGATAGGCACATCGGCCGGTTGTTTGCGAATTGATCGATGGAGATTCGAGATTCTGGCAAATGGGACGTAGATATCGCGTCGTATGCCGAAGAAAGTTTGTATACTTTGCGAAAGACCGGAATAATCTTTCGGAGTCACGGTTTTCGAGAAACGTTGTTTGCGAGGGGGGAGGGAAGGGGGAGAACGACGACTTTCGAGCGGAGTTTGCTCGAACCGAAGGGCGTTGGCTCTTGTTAACCGAGAGGACAGAGGTTAGGTTTCCGGTTAATTGAACCTGGAAGTTTTGCTTGGCCTTCCGTGATCGGAGTTACGCTTCGGGAATTAAATTAAACCGTAGATAAAGCGATTGAACCGATAATTTCTCCGAAACTCTCGGAATGTATATATTCGTTCGTTTAAGTGAAATTTTTCTTTTTTATAATTTCTATAAAACGGGGCACTGCAGTGGAAATCTGAAACGCACGTAGAAGAAAAAAAACAGAGGGAGAAAGGACGAAAGGGAAGGATTTTAAAATTAATTGCGTCGAGTTTCAGCCACACGTGGTGAAGTGCGCTGTTGAGATGTTAAATTGGTCCCGGTGACAATTAAAATAACCTTTTTCCCGGTGCCGCTAGATTTAAAATACGGAGGAATATGTATTTTTATATTCATTGCCGTTCTATCGCGCTGCATTCATCGCTAATATTGCAGAGTAGCTTCACGAGCTCTAGTTACATAAGCGCAACTACGGGCGTTGTCTTCTGCGAAGTCATCGACGGTGGAGTTTTTAATTAACTAGTTCAATTTAAGTAGTTGGAGCGAAATAGGATAATAACGTTGAAGTGTGAAAATATTGCAGGAATATTTCAGGACATTCGTTGGAGTAACGAGTTAGTTGCATTGAAGTTTGAAAAAAAAAAAAAGAAATTGGTGTAAAAATAGGCGTATCCACGAGTAATGTCGCTTTTCTTTAAATTTAAATTTAAATTAAAATTCTTTTTTACTTTAAAAATCAACCTTCTTTCACAAAAAGGGGAAAGTTTGAACAGAGAGTGATAGGTGAAGATTGCCAGTAACGAGATTATATTATAAATTATAAAACTGTATTAATTCTTAAACAAAATGAAATTTTGCAAAAAGAACGTTGCTTGTGGGTACCCCTTGCATAAACGCTTGAATATAATATCGAAAGCTGAAGTGTATGATCGTGTATGATCCCGGCGATACGATGGTGTTCTGCAATAATTTGTCGAACGCAAAACTTACACGCTATCTTAATCTAGGCTAACTCGTAACCTAACACGAACTTGAAAGTTTGAAATATGCAAAAGCCCGCAAATCACGCAATTATAGAATTCTTGTTTCACATTTAGTTGCCGTATTCCCGGGGAACTTCCAATTGGCGTCCCATTTATTTCGAATCTTGGAATCCCTCGCAGTCGCATTTTATTAGCCACTAAGCGCGCCAGTAATTGCTTCATTGGATGCAATTGGCGACAAGCAACTTCGTCGATAAGCTTCGTTCAATTCGCGTTCCGAATTATCAAGAGTTTGTTAATTACTTTTACACGTTCTGACATTTTCTCGTTATCGATTTTCAATGAACTGTTGTTCCCCGCCTGTCAAAACCACAGCTTTTTCTCCGACTGCCCATTTTTTTCAATTAACGTTTAATCTTCGGTATAATGAAATTTCAAAAAAACGATTGACAGGCCGACAGTTAATAATTTAAAGGGAAAAGAAGGAAAAAAAAAGAGTAAAACGATTAAGTCAAGAGCTCTTGCAACATTATACACTCCATAAATGTCACGAAAAGGGAACGAAAAGTTTAAAGTAGAGCCACAGAGTTGGCAATTAAAAATATTTTCTCTTTTTTCGATCAAAGAGTAAAGAAAAAAAAAAAAAAGAAAAAGAAAAAAGGAAACTAATCAACAGGAACCATCGTCAAACCAACGATACTGGCTAACGATACTCCGGTAATCGAGCATTAGCGAAATAGTTATTTGAAATTGCAAAAGTCTTCGGCGCGAAACGACGGAGGGGCTGATTAATGGGAAACAAATTGAAGTGGGCTGCAGAAGTGGCGATGACGCGGACCCCCGGGAGTTAATATCGGGTTATCTAAAGTCGGCGGCGCGGCGGTTCGTTTGAACGAACCGGGAGACATCGGTGGAAAACGCCTTGAGAATAGCTTCCAACCTTTATAATAGAACGGCCAGATAAGAATTAAATTGTTTCCGTGATAAGGGAGCGAGGAAACGGCCCGGAACTTGTCCGTGAGGCAATTCTGACGAAGTAAGCGATATGGAAACGAAATGAAGTTTAGTCATCGTAATATTATTTAGCCCTAGGCGTGTTTTTCTTTGTGCAGACAGCGTGCGTTTCTTGTGTGCGACGTTTCCCTCCTTTTACGCCGTTGAATTTATACGGAAAATAGAATGCCGAGGCTCTCGTCTCTCTCTCTCTCTCTCTCTCTTACTCTTGCTATTTCTTCAGCTCGCTTGGATCGCTTCCGAGCAAAATCGTTGAACGTTGCTTTTCACGATGCTCGAGTTACCACCCGGACGAAAGAGTTTTCCCTGAGGTTCTCGATAAGATCATCTGTCCACTGTCACCTCGGCTTGAAAATTTGCAAATTTCACCGCATCGGAACAATGATTCTCCAAGCCGTGGTTCTCTCGGTTCTTTATCGTCGTTACTGATCGTCGTTGATTTGCTTCGTTAATTTGCTAAAATCGAAATCGTACAGACGACGTAAATTGTATAACATCGAATAATACGAACGATATAATACCTCCGGCGAGCCATTATATTTTTCTCGCGATTACTCGAATGTGAAGAAAAATAGGACACTGATATGATCTCACTCATAGTTTTGTTTCGCTGCTACGCGTTTTTGCTCTTCTTCTCCTTTTAATGCGGAGCCTTAATTAGACGCATTTAATTAGATGCTCGCAAGCTTTCCGCGTTATTTCCTCTTTTCTTTCGTTTCCACCTTGGAATAATTGTTATTAACGTCGCGTAATCTCGTCGCTTTTGTTCGTTTTTATTAAGAAATA
Organism: Tetragonula carbonaria; assembly: GCA_032399595.1. Taxonomy (NCBI): domain Eukaryota; kingdom Metazoa; phylum Arthropoda; class Insecta; order Hymenoptera; family Apidae; genus Tetragonula; species Tetragonula carbonaria. The sequence continues at coordinate 11,027,937 of JAUCRC010000012.1, read as the reverse complement.
ATGCCTGTAAAATTCGCGTACGTTCGGACGATTATACCTTTGGCAAAGGTACATACGTGCATTGTATCGCGCTGTCAGAGTTCCTAAAAAGCTTGGATAATTCTAGAATTTCAGTCAGGCGTCGCGTAACGGGCACGCGTTTAGATCTTTTAATGAACATGGTGGGGAGGCGGAGGAGGGGGCCGAAAGTGGGAAGGCGAAAGAGTTTGCACGTGCATCCACATTCGCGAATGCTCGACGATTTTTAAAAACACACAAGTTCTTTCTTCGGAACCGCAAAATGTGCTTCTCCGCTTTCAACATGGCCCTGTGTGGTTAAACCCTTGTCAAATACGTTTCTCTCTCGAAATTCCGCTAGAAAATTGTTCATTAACTCGGTGAAACTTCAGGTTTGCTCGACAATGCTCAGGATACTTTTCTCTTTTCGGGTTACGTTGAAACACATTTTTTAAATTTTTTCAAGTAAAGGATATCGGAAGATTTTCACCAGAAACTATTTTCCATTGGTCGGTAATGACAGAGAGTCGCAAGCTTGCTGAGAACTTCGTCAACAGCGACCGAAGACTCGATCGGATATTCGATATTTTTGGCAATTAACATTGGACGCGACGCGACGAAACGGAAATTTCGTCCAGGCAAATTTCTTCGTGTCTAACAAGGATCATATTGCGAAACAAGGTTCTTATTTTTCTCTTTTTTTTTTTTTTTTTTTTTACGAAAACTCTTTGTCCACGCACGAGTGTAACGCATTCTGACGCACGCGAACGTCGCGTAATTTTCGTACGTGACGCTGTCGTTAAATTTGTGCGCCTCGATGTAGAGTAATGAGAAAAGCTGGCTCATCATCCGATGAATCAGCCGCGTATAATGAAGTGTCCTCGTATAATAAAGTGTTCTTCGTACGTTCGCGCGCGAAATCAAGGGGAATGGTGCACATTTCATTTTTACGGTTCCTCTCGTTCCTCTCGCGGCCGAAGGAATTGCGGTTTACTTTGCCATTTTCTGCGCGATATTGCAACGATTCTCTCAGCCAGCAAGTTTTCATGGTTCTCCGCGATGGAAACGATCGCAGGCGATCTTGCACGCGATTTCCGCGACTTCGCTGCAACGTCCGGGGAAGGAAATTAGTTTCATCTTCAAGGTCGTTCCTCTCGTTCGTTTCCAGTTTGAATTTCTCAGGGACGTAACTATGCCGTCGCGCGGGGACCACCCCGTGTCCCAGTAGATAAAGCACGTCTCGGCGTGACAATGGCCGCTTCATTTAAGAAAGGACTCGCTCGCGCTGGTATCGATCCTCGCCGTGGCCGTGACAAAGGGCCGTGGCACGTCCCCGGGTCATTCGATGAATCGATGTTGTACATAAATCCTGCTTAACGAAGCCATCCTTCGCTAAACGCGATTAGATCACATACGAAGTGAAACTGTCCGACATTATCGCTCGGAAGGTCTTCGTCGACCATGAAGTGGCGTAATTTCGCCTCTTGCGAGAACTGTGATGAGTTTCTGTTAGAAATTGTTCTTGCTCGCGTGTTTTCTTTTTTTTTCTTCTTCGATCGAATTTTTCTTTCTGTTTCTTCAATCTCGTGATTGCAAAGGGCGCTTTGAAAGAATTTGAAAACTGTTACAAGTCTCGATTATTATCCTAATATTAATGGAACTAAAAAATTTCCAAACCCCTCCAATTATAAAAGGTATAACGATAAAAAAAAAGTTATTAAAAATGCATGGCTTGTAATAATTGAATTATAAATTTGATCATTATTAATTCATATTCCACGTCTGTTCAATTCTGTTAGAATTAATATTCTAAAGGATGAACCAATAATTCTTGATCATAAAGCAAAAGTTATATTAAAATACCAATACTTTTATGATTAATTGATATTAATCATTTATTTATAAAAATTTATTATAAAGATTTTTTTTTAATATTAAATATTAATAGTAAAAGTCACTTTAAATTTTTAACATTATGTCTGAAATAGAAATAACGATTCGAACGTAGCTACAATATTGAAATTTAGAACAATTCTCTAAATCAGAGCTGGCTGACTGATGTTCTTGGCCGTTAGCGCTATCCCCTCCACCTCATCGATCTCCCCACCAAGAAAGTGGAGCCGCCAGTTAGCCGGCTCTATTCTAAATTATCTCTCCTAGTCACGCAAATTCAGAAATTAATATTCCGTGCTCGAGGAGCGTTGAGCGAAACATCTCACTGCGTTTCTCAGTCGCAATCGCAGTTAACGTCAATGGTTAATGGTTCGTCGAGGAAGATTCCAAGATAATTTGCCCGATCGCGAGGAGATGGAACACGTTCTGAAAAGTGTTCGACATCCAATCGCCAACTCACTCGTCTTCCTTATCCGTTGTTCTCTTGATATATCTTTCTCCGGACGAGACGTCTCGATGTCGTTTCGATTCCCGTTCATTGCGCTGCCAAATTAGCATAATCCGGAGTTCGGTGGATAAATGAAGACGATTCAGTGTCGAGAGAAGTGGGCTGGTTTGCAACGATGACACGAGAGGGAGCGATCGATTTGCGAGTTCGGATCGAGAATGCGAGAAAGGGGATAGCCGAGAATCGGTCGGGCTTCTCAGCGTAAATAGGTCTTAGATACGGAGACGCGGGAATTGGATGGAGCCAGTTACAGCGAACGGCAAAACGGAGCAGAATTGAATTTATTCCGGTTAGTGTATTTATTCGAGCGTGCGGAAAGATATCGCCGGTTTTCTTTGGCCCAGCATCGAGAGCTCCCGACGCGTTCCGGCTTGCTGTAATTTTTCCTACGAGAAGCTCCCCCTGGATAAAATGTCGATGTTGACTGTCCCCTCGTGTGTATCGAGACGATATCGGACGTTGCGTTTCAGGAAAATTGAAAAAAACACTCGCAAATAAAACACGGTAATAGGCGGCGTGATCGTTTAATCCCCTTCGCGCAGTGATATTTGTCCGACGTGACGCGGAAATTGCAGCGTTTATGAGCTGTCCCTCGCATTGTCGATCGAACGATCGTTATTGGAAAGTCTTATCCAGATGTTCGGATGATAAATCGACTACGAACTGCACTGACGAGTGCGCAAAGCGGATATAAAAATATTACTCGTACAAAATAAGTGATTTCAATATATGCATTGAACTTTGTTCGACACGAATTATTTCTTGATTCAATTGTAAAGTAATTTTAATCGAAATGTACAAATTATTCAATTTTAATATTTAATTAAAGTATAACGCTTTATTAAATTATAAATCATATTTCATTATTTTATTTGTCGTAATATCATATAAACATTTAATTTTCCTAAATATTTCATTGTACGATGCTTTATTGAATTATAAAATACATAATTTTAATTGTATGTTGTATAATAATAATCAAAGGTTATAAAATTTTAATTGGAATTGTCTTTTCTAATATATTCAGAAATGTACAATTATTGGAAAATTAGATCGTCGAAGTAACAGAAATTACACCGCGAAAGTCAACGACACGAGGCGATGAATAAAAATGGAGGGAGTGTTTAAAGTTCCCTGGCGTTTCTACTCGACGAAGGAAAGCGTTTTCGCGCACGTAACGCAGTGAATTAGTCGTAATTCAATTTCGACCGTGCGACGTTACACCGCGCGATTAATTATGCGACGTATTAAATCTGAAGCGATCTAATCGCCGGCCCGCCGCTGCTAATTGCTATTATTTAATCAAAATTTACTCGTCGGTAAATGGCCGGCGGGAATAGCGGTGCTGTGGCCGAAACTTTACGGCGATAGCCGGAAGTCCTCGCTTAGCGACAACATATCCTTTTCCCTCTCTCTCTCCCTCTCTCTTTCTCGTGCCACGTGCTACGAAATTATCGCGATTTTACGTGCAAATTTCCATAAACCGCATACGCGTTTCGGGGCCACGGATGTTGCGGTCGGTACCAAACCACGCCTGTGTCGCTCGATAGCAATTTTTTTCCTCACTAACAATAACAATATTCTAAATGTTACAATAATTAGCATTATATCCCCTTAACCGCTTAATTTTTTTCCGTGCCGGTATTGGCACAGCTAATATATTGACTATTACATTTCCACAAGGTGACGACACATGTCGTTGGGTTCTCACTGCACTTCGCAGTGACGAATTTCATCGACGAGCAAGTGCGAAGATTTCTGCGAGATCAACTTACTCAGAGTTCATGCAGAGTCCACGAGTAGACTCAATTTTCAGTTCGAAGTTTTTGCAAAAAAGGTGTTTCTCGCAACCCGTGAAGCATTTAGAAATTCAAACATTTCTGTAAACGTTTAGAGAATTTTCTTCGTGGCTTAATCTACCATGATCTTCAAGATTGAAACTTTCTCTTCATAACGAATCTTTGAAACGAATCCTCTGTACGATTTCTTTTCATCATTTCATCGAACTTTGAACATTAGGATAAAACGACGAGATGTTGGGTTTTTATTGAATTTCTTGTCAATTGACCCTAACGATCAACGTTCAATAAAATGATTGGAAAGATTCACGCAACAAGTTTTAAGAAGTCGTCGTAGTGAGGAGATTTCGATCTTCAAAACGACGATAGATCCGGCAATAAAAAACAAAAAGTTATTTAATGTTCTTACGCACGTTTGAATTTTCGAAATTTTTTCACAAGAAAAAGAGAAACGAAAATTGTACCTTCATTTCTCCACCCATATTTTACATCATCATCGAAAAAAGAACGAACTCACAGCCGTCAAAGTGGAAGCTTCACGCTCTGTAAATAAAATGACAGTGGACGGATCTTATTACGATCTCCTTTTACAACGTTGTTATGCCACTCGAAGTTATCGACAATTTTTCATTGTGCTGTTCGCTGTAACTAACCTTCGTTGCCTGCGTCGACTCTGTTGCGTCAAGATTTCGTAAAACGAGAGGAAGGCTGGAAAAAGAAAGGGGAAGACGTGCGAAGTAGGAGAGCAGAGAGACTCGATCCGTTCGACGAGGTATTTCGGATCGCCGCGACGAGGTTGTTCGACATAGCGGGCGGAGTTTTAAAAGGCGCGACACGCAAGTTTTCCGATCGAGCTCAGGGCTTAACAGGACAGAACCTATAAATGTTTGGAGCCGCGTTCTCGTTCGCCCTTCCCACTCCTCCCCGCATTTTTCTCCTCTCTGCCCGCTCGTAAAACAGGCTATTAAGCCGCGGCGATATCCACTGGCCGGAAGCGATGGTGTTTTCGTGGTCGTATCGCTGACTATTATTACGTTAAGGATATTTAAGGGAGTTTACGGAAAGCAGACGCCCCCGCGAAGTATCGATCTATCGATAAAGAGCTCTTCTCGTCGCTTACCCGTGGAAACCCGTGATAGAAAGAATGATGGCCGCAAACGACGGAATTTCGCGCTTGGTCGTAATATTAACTCTTTGCCCTTGGCAAACTTTTTTTTTTTGTATCATTTATCGGTGCAATTTATTTACGAAGCATCACTTCAAAACGAAAATTGGAAATAACCAATTTTGTTCGTTATATTTTTCTAACGTGTGATATCGTTTAAATTTGAAGCAATTATCAAACCGTGGATTATGGGTTTGCTAGAATGCACAAGTATAATATATATAAGTAGTTAATGATACATAGTTTCAGTCTTTGGAAAAGTAATATCCACCGCCATTTTTTCGTAAGAAGCAATAAGAAGCCCAGTTTATATGAATTATTCCAGTGACTGTCTTCAGAAATTTCTTCTCCCAGAATACTTTTGTTCTTCTTACGTCGTTATTACAGCTTTCATTCTAGGCGTCTGTTCAGATATATATATATATACACCAAGTATATTCGTTATAATTATTAGTAAATGATAAAAAGAGAAAGTCCTTAGCTGTTAGCTAGATTTCAGTACGTCAGAAAGTCGACAGTCGAGTGTAAGGATTTAAATTTGACCGCGCGACAAAATGGCTGGTCGTTGCAGTTTTGTGGATTTTTTCTTTCCTGCGACGATTCTTCTGTGATTTACGGGGAAATTTCAACGTGAGCGAAAGGTGTCGAGAAAGAGAGAGAGAGAGATGAAAGAAGGAAAAGATGGGAAAAGAAAATGTATACAAAGCGCTCGCTGAATAAGAATTAAGCGATGAATAAGAATTAAGGAGTACTCGTTTAATGCCGAAATGCTGGAAAGAGCCAGCAAACTGAGAGGATTCGTGGAGGAGACAGAAATCCGGAAGAGATAAAGTATGAAGAGAGAGAGAGAGAGAGAGAGAGAAAGAGAGATGGTACACACACATACGAACACACAGAGGTAGCCTAATCTTGAATAAGGAACGAATACGAAAGAAGAGTGTCTGCTTCGTGCTGGGGAAACCGGGTGGAATTGCGAGTCTTACTGAAACACTCGAATAGATCCGACGGAGAGAAGCCTCCGGAGGATAAAGACATATATCGTTTCCGGGTAGAAGGATTGTATCTTTCCCAGACCCTTCTGCTGCTCGAATAATACGGCAAGTAATAATTTCCCCGGTCGGTTTTGCGGACACTGTATTCCCTTCACGAACACCGTTCCAGCCGGATTACAGATTAGAATTACGCGTAATTTTTCTTCGTCGTCACGAAAAAACATGACTGCGCCACTACTTTCGTAAAGAAAGTACAAACATCATTTCACGCTTCGAATTCGATGGTCGTGTTCTTTCGAAAACTCTCCAGTTGCTTTCACGATAGTTCTGACTCATGGCAAATGCCTATCTTTTTTTAGAAAAAAACTTCTCGCAAAAGATTGCAATCAATTGAGATTTATAAATTGTCTATACGTGAGGGATGCGAAAGGTGAAAATTAAAAATCTCCAATTTGACGAGCTAATATTTATCAATAAATATAGTGTCACTACTAATTATTTATGAATTATATAATGTGAACGATTGCGTGAATATCGCCGCGATTTATTGGGTTGTCCCATAAGTAATGTCGGATTTTTCGCTATAGATAATGGTCTTTTGTTTTTTCGAGTGCGTCTAACCTATCGTAGTATAATCGTATGTTAATCGTTTGACACTTTCAAAGTTGGTTGAATCTTGCTGCGAAGACGAGTGACGTGACAACACGCATTTTTAAGGAATTATGCAAACGTTAAGGATTCATTCAAATACAAAATTCTGTTAATTCGGCGAAAAATTTTGATTCTCCAAAGGCATGCAAAACGAAAAGAACGGTGAGTGTTGGATAGAAGGAATTGCACAATCGCAGAGAAAAGTCATGCAATATAACACTGAACAATATATACTGAGTAAAATTTTCAAAATGATGTCTATTACTTTAGACTCAAGAAATGCGACATCGCTGACATGGCGAATGAAACCGAATGAAAATTATTAAACAAAGAAAGCAAGTGTCTGAAAGTGTATTATTCAGATTCGTCGCACGAAATTCTCCTGAAATTCTCGCGAAACCCTCTGTTTCTCGATTTTTCGGCAAGTTTTCGAAGATGTCCCAAGCTGCGAGAGCATCCGATTACCGTTGAAAGTATCACGTCATTGCTGCCACCTGTTTCTCTCTAATTACCATCCGTGTGTTGGTAACGTTTAAAGGGAAACCCGAGGAGACACACAGTTAAACTTCAGTTTGGGAAAGGGACAAAAGGGATGACGGGTGTTTCTCAGGCTGCACACAGCTTGCCAACTGGCTTTGATACATTAGCAAGCGATAATCCTATCAGCTCGCAAAGCCAGGGGATGATACCAGCTGGATTCAAGCAGGAAATACGTGGTCCCGCTGCTAGGTATATCGTGTTTCTTCCGCGGATACACGTTGCAAAATACATGTATCGCGTTCGTTTCCTTACAGCACGCGTGGCCCGAACGGCTGTACCAACGATCCTGCGAATGCTGGTGAAACGCGTTTCAACCTCGCGTTTCTATCTCTCCGCTTTCACAGCGTGTGCTTGCTTCCCTTTTCAATTTCCGCGGGCTACGAACGGTCACTAAGGTAAAAAGGAATATTCCAAGAATCAGGCAAACTTTCTTCGAAAGTTTCTCTCTCTCTTTCTCTCTTCCCTCGCTCCCTTTTACCCCCATTCTTTCTTTTCTCTTTCTTTCTTTCTTTCTTCTCTTTTTCGGCCACGCTTTATTCGTCGCGTTTAATTGCACAAAAAGACAGGTTCTCGGAGAAAAACTTGGTTTCGAAAATGGAGACTCGTGCATACATTTCCAGTGAACAAACGTATAACTCGGTTATGTAACACTCTCTCTCTCTCTCTCTCTCTCTCTCTGTCTGTCTCTGTCTCTGTCTGTGATGTTCCGTTCCGAAGTTGATAAAGAAATACGCGGGACTTTCGTTGGCGAGAAACTTGCCGCATCCGATTGCGAACGACGACGGCAGAGGGAGAAGTTTGAAAGCGCAAACGTTTCCTTTGGAATTTCCAATTTCTCTCCCGATGCAGTCTCGAGATTCGTCTCGCCCCGTGTTAAAAATCAGAACAAGCTGCCTCGCTCAACGGTGTTGAGCCGTCTTTTTTTTTTTTTTTTTTTTTGTTGCTGCGCGTCGCAACGAATCCCGCGAGTCTCTTCGTCTTGAAATTAATTTAATTAAAATTACGATAATTTCATCGAGATGCGGATTCGTTCTTCGAAACTCGCGCGCTATCGAGAAGCTCCCATTTTTCTTCTTGACAATATTACAGAGAGAGAGAAAAAAAAAAGATTATTCAGCCGGCGCGACTCGCGAAATGTTCGTTGGCGAGCGAATTTTCACGGTGATACACTTGAAACATGGCGAACCGTGCAAACACACGCTGGTATCACCCGTAGCAACCCGAGTTTTATTCGTTCGTTGCCTTTTCATCGTTTGTTCGATGGAAACCCGCCTAATGTCTTCCGCAGACTAGATTTTATTCCACAAAATCGGGAGAGGCTTTCGCGTGTATTTACGTACATCCTCCCTCTCTCTCTCTTTCTCTGTCTCTTTTTCTGTCTTTCAATCGAAATCGGCAAAGTGAGCTTCTCGGTGTGCAACAGAGAGAGAGAGAGAGAGAGAGAGTGTGTGTGTGTGTGGAAAAGGGAAAAGTCGAGTTTCAAAGTAATAGCGGACAGCGCTCGGGGCGTTTCAAGGTTGAGGTATGATATGCGCCATATTGAAATTCCGGATACAATTTTCGTTGGACAGCCTCGGGGCGGAACCGCGAATTTGAAAGATCGCGCGAGTAGATGCCAAATGGTTTCTTATTAACGGAAAAGAAGAAATGTCCACCGCTTTGTCATCCATATTCTTCTCGGCGAGGAGAAATACAAAAATGGTAAAATGGTTAAAGCGACGAGCAACAGGCTTATTTACGAGTACAAAAATTCACAGAAACATCCGTACATCTGAGATTCTACGTTCTCGAGAACTGTTGTTGAATTTATGAAAAATGCAGGTTGCGAGACCGCATCTAGAAAGTGAATTTTTAAAGACATTTATTAACACAATGTCTGTATATTCGTTTAATTTCTGTTTTCTCCTTCACGCTGCACAAACTCTCCAAACTGTCTGTCATGTTTCACGGTGTATTTCACCGATGATGGACATAAAACACTACATACTTTCCACAATGTGAAATATTATAACTTTAATTGGATATACGGCTATGAGGAAGATCCACGTTACAATCAGCTATTGTAAAACACAATGCAATATCACACAATACATATCTCCTCAAACTTTCCTCCTGCCGAATAGAATACTGACGCCGTGTATTCTATTTACAGATCGATTCTCGAAATTCAGACGAGAGTTTGCATATCGTTCGATTACTCCTTACTCCAGTTTTGTTAATCTGGGAATTTTATCAAAAAACATGAACGTACCTTTTACGTACCATGTTAAAAAAAGAAAAAAATACAGAGAGTATGTCATGGTATGTTCATGTTTTTTCATAAAATTTTATTTTTGATTTATATATGTGTCTGTATACGTTTCAAAGTGAATGTAAGAGTCTGAATAGCAGCTGTAGTTGCTCAGCGCGAGTTTGTTAATAATTAACGGTGTGGAGTAAAGAGAGTTAGCAGACGAAATCTTGCAAGATCGACGCTTCCAACGGACGAGAAAATGGAAAAGGAGTCGGGAAAAGGGGGTCGCGAGATTCAATCGAGAAAGGAATGACAGAGGCAGATACGAAGCGACGCCTTTAACGAGGAACGAATCCGATTACAAAATATTATCCGTCACGACTAATTACGAGTGACTGGCATTCGATAATCTGTTTTCTCGTAGCCGGCCGTAACGCCGTTATGAAACGTATTAAACACGGTGCGCATTAACGTGATTACCTTAATACCTTGTTAATTAACGCTGGGTCGTTCTCCCCGAAGGGAAATGTATTGTTTCCGGACGTTGGAAAAATAAAACAGCCTGCGGGGGTGAGGGGGAGTGATGAATTAAAGTCTAAGTCGCGTTTCGGAACGCGCGCAGAGCTGAGCTAACGTCGTAATTGCGTAATTATGTTCGTATTGCATAAGTTATTATTTCGTGTAAATAATCACAACGCATTTTTTCCACCGATCAATCGTTATCGCGAGTGAAACGACGAAGATTTTCAACACTTTGCGAGAGCATAAATGATAAATCTTGTTACTTTCGATCGTTAATTTGCGCTTAATAACGTGACAAATAGTCTCCGCGCGGAAAGATGCGAATTAAAGCGTCAAGTAGTCGAGAATCGAATACCCCCCCCCCCTCCCCGTGGTATAACTCCGAACACGATGGAGACAATTACGCAAACGAAGGAAACAAAGTTTCCATTTTACTGGGCGAGGCAATTCGCCTTGGTAAACAGAATAAACTTTATCCTACGGTTCGGTAATTTATTCGGATCCGGTGCGGCAATCAAAGTTGAAACTGATGACAAAGGGGACATTTATTTGGCGAATTAAAGGCAGAAACGGATCGATTAAATACACCGCTTTGAACAGGGGAGAGATCGTAACCCGGTAGGCGATGCTTCGTTTGCCAAGCGCCATAGTGATCTCCTCGCGAGTCGAACGGGAAGATGGGAAACAGGATATAGGGGAAAGTTCGTACGACGAAAGTTCTAAAGAGAGAGAGAGAGAGAGAGTTTCGGTGATTAATCGATAATGGCGGCCGAGTGACAGTTACGTTATGCGCTCCGACGTTTCCCTCCGTACGATAGGCGATCGTATCAGTACGATCGCCAACTACGATTTTCTTTGCTACGACGACTCGTGTTATTACGCGAACTAATCTTTCGAAAGCGCGTTTCAGAAACTGGGGAAACGCTGGTCGAAAATTTTCGTGCAATTCACTCCTTCCGATATTTCACCCGTTTCAAGCGAACTTTCATCGATTCCAAATATTTGTTTTCGTGTACGTCCCCGCTCGGAGGTCTTCGGGACTATATTTGTTGAATGAAAATAAAGTTTAACGCAACAAAATTCTATGCAATAGACACGATACTTACGACATAAGGATATAAATTGTACGCACAATATAATTAAGTGGGATAAATATAAAACGTATTCTATACAATAAAAACTCTGTTAATATATTAATGTATTTTATTATTGTGTAACGATGTATACATAAAATCAGATTAAATACAAAATTAGCGTACGTATAAAATAAATTAAAGCACACTTTAGAATAAAGGCTGTTTGAACACGTTAATACATTAATATATTGCATTACATTGTATTATAAAATACACGATAATTCATGAATATTGAATATAAAATATTGAAAATAAAATTGTTCCCAGGTTTTTGAGCCGGAAATGTACACGCATGTTTGCTCTGCGAACGCATTAGTTTCATCCTGTGCCGCGAATTACGTATACGCTTTTTTAATGAATCATTGAAGTAGCGTATCTGCGATATTTGAGAGGTTGGTGCAATGGATACCAATAGCAGAAAAACTGAAAATTCTGCGCGCGATATTCGGAATTCTTGGTAAATTAATCGAGTCTGCGCCATCGTCTTTTATGCGTAATGCAATAAGTTTTAAACTTGGTTCAAAAGTCGTACAATACGATTCTAGAAGTCGTACGCTTTCTGGAGAATGTTCGAGAAACACGTTAAGTACATATTCGCGTGTCGCTATTTGTTTTATTTCTACGTGTACGAACGCGGCTACGTGGACGAACGAGCTGTGGAACAAAAACAAATTACACGCTTCAGTCGACGTCGAAACATCGACGTATGTCGATGTATCCAATTATTAACCGTTTCAAGAATTTCATTCGATTCACGCGCAAGTCAAACATTCGCAGAACTTTCGAATCGTTCTCCGTGCGTTCGTTCAGTCAACAAAAAAGCATACATTCGAGATTCTTTCTCCAATCAACTTTTCCCGAACGAAATTGCAATCAGCTCGCGAACGCGTGGAAATTCAAAGCAAAGTGAAATTTTTCGAAAAGCGAAATTGGCCCCCAAAAATAGTAAAGGAAAAAGTAAAGGAAAATGGCAATTCAGAGGAGACACCGAGACAGGCGCAAAACGCATAACGCGGTATATGGTGTTTTGATTTCAGTGTGCCATTTGTTGCGAAGCGGCGTGGCTGCGATTTTTGGGCCGCAGAGCGCGCACACTGCCTCCCACGTGCAAAGCATTTGCGACACCATGGAGATTCCTCATCTGGAGACACGCTGGGACTATCGGCTCAGACGACAGAGCTGCCTCGTCAACCTTTATCCGCATCCCACCACGCTTTCCAAGGTACGTACAAACTCTCGGAATAATACCCTCATCAACACGTCGAGGGCCGTGAGTCGTCGAAAGTCTCGTTCCCGCTGCCGCGTTCCATCTCCGCTCCCTTTTCCACGCCAGTCCGCTTGTCGACTAATCGTTTCCTTCGCGCTGGAACGTAGACGTGCTCGAGTTCCAATCGGGCTCCTCAGCCGCGTTAATTGGCATTCTAAGGCTGCGATTGTTACGCTCCCGGCGCGATAAATCCTCGACGTCGATCGATCCGGCCGGCGATCGATTCCATTGACAAATCTTTGCTTCGAAACTTTCTACTGGCTGCCTTTCGTGGACGTTCGTTTTCCGTTCGATTCGTTCTGCTAGGTCCCGCGTAAAACATGTTTCAGACAGTTTACTCGAGTTTTAACCGTGAATGTGTCAAGAGTGATGTTAGGACTTGCTGATGGAAGAGAGTGTGTGTGGCTTTCTTCCTGGCACGTCTTTTTCTCCTACGATCAGCAAACGTCAGCAGGCCATCTAGTATAATTAAACGCAACTAAAGATATAACTATAACTACAGGTTTCGTAATTGGAAGATTTGGAAATTTTTTAGTTTCATTAATATTAGGATCACCAGATATAACATTTCCACGGATAAATAATATTAGATTTTGATTATTACCTCCATTATTATTATTATTATTATTATTATTATTATTATTATTATTATTATTATTATTATTATTATTATTATTATTATTATTGTTATTATTATTATTATTATTATTATTATTATTATTATTATTATTATTATTATTATTATTATTATTATTATTATTATTATTATTATTATTATTATTATTATTATTATTATTATTATTATTATTATTAAATATATTTTTTATTCAGGAACTGGATGAACTATATATCCTCCTTTATCATTATATTTATATCATTCTTCTCCACCTGTAGATTATACTATTTTTTTCTATTCATATAACTGGAATTTCATCAATTTTATTTGATCATTAAATTTTATTGTGACAATTTTTATAATAAATAAATTTTTCTTTAAATTATGATCGAATTAATTTATTTTCATGATCAATCTCAATTAATGTTATTTTATTAATTTTATCATTACCTTTGATCGAAATTTTAATGCATCATTTTTTGATCCTACAGGAGGAGGAGATCCAATTTTATATCAACATTAATTTTGATTTTTTGGAACATCCAGAAGTTTATAAATGAAAGAGGGAATCTCTCAAATTGTTATAAATGAAAAAGGGAAAAAAGAAAGAAATTTTCGGAAACTTAAGAATAATTTATGCAATATTAGGAAACTTGGATTATTAGGTTTCATTGTTTAAGCACATTTATATATTTACCGTTGAATTATATATTTACACGAGCATATTTTACATCAGCAACAATAATTATTGCAATTTCTACTGGAATTAAAATATTTAGATGATTAGCTAGCTAGCTAGCTATGATCTGGCAACGACGTACGATGATAATCTACGATACTGCATCACCGACTCAGTGTTAGCACTGATTGCCAATATTGTCAAATCTAGTCGATCATCCAACAATTCGAAAGTTTTTTTCAATTGCCCTCCGTATCTTCGAATCGAAATTCGAGATTTCTCGTCAGGCCAGAAACAAAAGTTGCGCACGGTTCGGACAGCACGGCAAGTCGAAAATTAAAAGAAAAGGAGGAGAGCAAGAAGTTTTCGAATTTCTCTTAATAAACGAAAAGTTCTCCGCGCTAGAAATTGGTCGCTGACGGCGACATCCGCGTTCTCAGCGAAACTTCTTGTTTTGTACGAAATTCTGTCAACGCGTCGTTAAATACTTAGCCGCTCGCGAATGTTACTTACCTGCGCACTCCGATATTTTTCTCTCGCCGACGTCGGCCGCTGTTCTATTAGTAGCTCGACGCTCGACGTTCGTACAGCTCTGCGCCAATCTTCTCGAGCGTTTATTGCCACGAAAATTTCCCTCGTTTCCTCGAGGATGAACTTTCGAAGTTCGAAGACCTCGCCGAAGCATCGGATGGAAGAGGATGTGAAAGGTTGTTAAAAATATTGAACGGCTGCCACACGAACGGATGAAAATGTTCAAGGGAAAACGCGTTTTTTTTGTTTTTTTCAAAAAGCTTTAAAAAGTGGAAGCTTCACGGAAAATCATTTGGAACAGATGATTTTCGTCGCGTGTTTAACGCCGTAACGTTTGTCATTGCGAGAACGAGACGATGTAGAAATTAATGTAGATTCCATTTTCCAATGACATTTTTTAGCGATTGTTAGTTGTTATTTCTGCGTTTGAAATGCGAAAACGGACGAGCTAAAGTGTAGACGTAATTCATCTGATTTATCTAAAATAGATACGAGTAGAAAAATATTTAATTCATACCGGAGTAAATTGATTCAGTTCAATCAGAATAAGGTTTCGTTGCTTCTAAAATTCGTGACGTATTTCGCTGAAGACTAATTTCAATGAAATTTAAAATTCTATAATGTGAAAAGTCGTCAGAAAAGCTACGAGTTTCGATATCTCACCAAACATTCTACAGACGTGCCATCATATTTATTCCCAAGTGCAGAGAAATTTCATACGTGCAGTTTACGAGTTCGTAATTAAGTTTCGAAGATATTTCTTCTTTTTGTTAATCGACGTATCGTAAATCCTTGCCGGGACGCGATAAATCCGTGAAACGTTGGATAGCTTTCGTTCGATTTCTCACGGACTACTTACGGACTACTAACGTTTAGACCTGAACAGATTAGATTTTCGATTCGAAAAGTCTCATTAAAATGTTTAGAGTCCTGTTCTACGAAACTGCAGCGAGCTGATCGAGTTCGTGATTGAACAGCCAGCGTAAAGTTCGTATTACGTTTCTAACGGGCGATTTTTGACTCGAGACGTGAAGTTCACTTGGAACTCGGAGAAACGTTTCAGTCTCTGTAATAGCTTACGACCGTACCATCCGAGTTAAGCTTCCGAGCTTAAAATCTTCCCTGTCTCCGGTGATATAGTAACTCGTATCATCTTGGAACATAGTAGTCGTAGTTTAATCGATTCTGTGTGAAAGAAAAATATTATAATAATTGAAAAGAACCCCTATGATATTATTTTGCCTTCTCAGTACCTGCAATGTCATGTATTTACTTTCTCAAATTATCGCGCGATCACCGTATCGCCAATTGGACGACGATCGTTGGAACACTGCGTGTACAAAGCATATAGCCGTACACATACGTACATACGTATGATATGCCGCGAGAATTTGTTGGTTTTCCCTTCGTACTATGGCCGGTATTTTTATTCTGATTCGACCTCTTTATAACCAACGATATTTCAATCGACTCTCAGAGCATTGTTTTAAGTTGGAAAAGCCGGCGGAGTTTCCACGAGCAAGTGGAACGCAAACGGAATTAATATGACGGCTCGAGTACGGCGAGCGTTTTAATGCAAACGATACGATAGGGGGAACGTTCGTCCCTCTTTCTCTCTCTCTTTCTCTTTTTTTTTGTTGTGTTGTTGTTCGTTGGCCACGCATTTTCCTCCCCGAATGGAAGCCAAAAAATGTTCGAGTTCGCGGAAATAAATCTGCCGGTGAAACACGCGGATCCGCCGACAGGGTGAAACTGAACATTGACATTGCTTTATCGTGAACGAGGATACCGAAACAGGATGTTTGGAAATTTAAAACATGGCTGGAACAGTTCGTCGAACAGGCAGCGAACAATAACGAGGGCTTTATGTTAACCGTGCTAGTGCATTGCTCGTGACAGTTACATTGGGAATTAACACGATATTTCGATAAAATATACACGACCCAGCTATGCGAAGCGAAAAATATTTATTTTCCTTTCTAGCATTTGTCGAAACCATTTATGTTCCCATGGTACAACCAACACGTTTTCATCACGTTCCGATCCGCCGTCGGAATTCAATGTCCCAAGTCGGTGTTAACTTTTTTCTTTTTTCCTCACTTTTCCCGAGTTAAATCATTCGGTTCTCCGTCGAGCGGCGAATATAATCTTCGAAATTATAATCGTGTCCTGTTGAAATTCTCTCGCAGATAAAACTGTTTCTATCTTCCTCGTTGTGATCTCCGCGCGTAAAATATTCCTTTGGATATACCTTGGTTGCATTCTTATTCCCGATTGTACGTTTCCAATCTGCTACGGAAGAAACAAAGCTGCTTTGGAAGCAGAATTGATCGTACGGTAAAACTTTGATGAGCGTGTTGTAGCTGAACGCGATCGACGGAGATAGACGCTGAAAAATAGAGGAGCGAACAAAATTGAAATGGTAACACGCCTCTCTGCCGGACCGAGCGATCCGGTACCCACCGCTGTTTTCTCCCCTCCCCTCCCCGCTCCTCTTCTTTTTAATCGAACCGGACCGCGCCGCTCGAAGGTAATTTCGGACTTAACTAGACGAAAGAAGATTCCAAACGAGATTCCGAGGATCAAAAAGCCTCGATAGAGATACACGGCATTGTTCCATGGTCAATCAAGTCGCTGGCAACCAGACGAGTACTCCCTCGTCTACAAAGCGATTTCGAGCGATAGAGAAACAGAGAGAGATAGAGAGAGAGAAAAATTTCTAATCTGCCCCCGATGGTTCTCTCGATTTTGCGACGGGGACAGCGCGAGAGCCAATAAATGATGATTTCCGGTTGCCTGGCCCGACTTTGAAGAACGTCGATCAAAGAGATCGGGAGCGATGTCACGGGCACAAAGAGCGGGTACGAATTACTGCGCCAGAGTAAGAATTTCAATTATAGTCTAAACGCAACGCGCGACGAAATTGAACTCTAGCCATGCGTTAGACGTCACCGACGCCGGGGTCCCCTCTGCTCTGCGGATGATATCACGGCAACGACGACAACTGCGAATGCCCGGAATTCCCAAACGTTTCGACAGTACGTAACGAGCAATTTTCACGCGTATCTTTATTCGACTGCCACACAATACACGTTTTTTTTTCAGAACGGTCGCCAATATTTGGCAGAATATTTTTTAGCTAGTTCTAACCACTGCAACTCGAAAAATTTCCAAACTCGAACGTTTTTGTGTCGATCGTGTACCTTTGCGTATATCCCTTGGAGTTCGAAGAACTGACGTGGGAAATAAATAACTATGATTGATCTTGCCATTCCTGTGATTTATTGTTAACTGTTTTGACTTCTATCTATAATTTCTCACAACTTCTTTGACCAACTGTTTAACTGTGACAACTGATTGACTAACTATAACAACTCCTTTACTAACCTACAAGTCTTGGATTACTGTTTCCGAGGAAACTCTTTGTGGAGCAGGGGACATGTTAGGCAGGATCAATCAAAAAGTGTCTGGGTTGGAGCTATTTTTTGAATTTCAAGTTTCTTCCTCCGCCGGGAAAACAGAAATGTATTCTGCCGTTTTCTTCAAATTTAATAAACATTGCCATGTCTAGTGACAATAATTTTAACTTATTGTAACATCTATATTCTATATATATATTCTAGTTACATATATCGACATTTATTGTTAAATTATATTATGGATTAAAACTGCGTTGACTTTGAATAAAATTTTGTACAGTATCAAAAAACGACATTACTAGAAATGCTGGAAATAGACTCGAGGATAATAGCTTCTGTTAGAAGTCACTCTAATCTGGAGAATATTTCGATCGAAACGCTTTCGATCGATTTGTCGACAGACAGATTCAACTCGAGACGGCAGAATATTTGGAAAGATGGTTGCCACAACGCGCGCTCGCAGTGAATTCTTTTGGGAACGCGCGTTGTCGGTCGGCCATTTTGTATTTCTTTTCTTGAGCAAGCGGTCGAAAGTGCATGACGCTCTTTCTCTCTCTCTTTCTCTCTCCCTCTCTCTCTGTTGAAAATATCTTTGCTGTTTCCCGCGTATGTTTTTACTAACAACCCAATTTAATTAAACGTAAAATAAATTGGCGCGACGAGGCAGCGTGTTATTTTTTCATTTCCCGGCGGGAAAGATTTCAAATGGAGGGAGAAAAAACGATGGAAAGAGTGATGGGAGAGCAGTAAAGAAGAAGAAAACGAAGACCGGGCGATAGAAGAAGCACTCGGCCCGTAAAAGAACCGGTTCGAGCTCGTAATAATTAACGAGGTCTTAAGTGTATCTTTGGAGAATTCGGTTCGGCGTGATACTGTTAATCTTTTACGTTATCACATATTGGAAGCGGTATATATACACATTCTGTATTTAAATCGAAACAACGAAAGTTCCCAATTCCGAAATCTCTTCCTCAATTAGAACGTTCGTATACCCTTCGGGGGAATTCCGAAGCGGGGATTCTGAATTAGTCAAATGTCGTTGGACATAGCGACGAATTAATCCATTCAATACAAGAACAATAGGCATTTTAACCCTTTCACAGTGTATCACAAACGAGATTCGGGCAGACTGACCGAATCTAGCACCGTAAATTGCGTGTCTTGTGCGCTATCATTGTATTCGATACAATAGTCATCAACACTAGGCTTACTCACGACTGAAGCATAAAATTTCCATCAGAGACATTGAAGCAATAAAGAAAAAAATACCACACTTTTGTTATCTTTGAAAACTACACAACAAAAATTATGAATTCATCGCTCTGATCACACTTTTGATCACAGTGTTGGCATTTGCTCGATGCCAAAGTTATCTTAACGACAAAAATCGTAATCTGCTTTATAATCTTTTATTAATTTGACGTACACACAGTATATATCGAGAAGTGACAATGTACAATGAAAACACTCGAAGCAAATGATCGTAAAACCCTCGGAGTTTCCGCCTCGCTCAGCCAACCCTCGTACAAAAATTCCCGTTTGAAAAATCCCGAAGAAAAAAGCACACAACACAAGCAACTTTCTTTCGCGGCGATGCAGACGGACTTAACTTCCCCCGGAACTGGTTCGTCGAGTATTTATGAAAACCTTATCTGTGAGCGAGACGGAACAGTCTCGTCGGAACTTTCGTAGACGAAAACGCGGAAACGCGTTTCCCTCGACTATAGTGGGGGAGGGGAAAGAAACAGCTGGCTCGGCGGGCGAAGCAACGGGCTTACCGTGCAAAAGGAATCAGAGAGAGAGAGAGAGAGAGAGAGAGTTTATTTTGTAGCCGGTAGCTCGGCAGATTTTTCACGTTTTCGGTCGGTGAATCGTAAGTTTACCACCGCGCTCGCCGGCGAGTAAGGAGAGAAGTGGCCGGCGTTAGAGGACGTCGGATCTTTTCAAGCGCCGAGAGCCAACGCGATCTCTCTTTGACTGTGTTTCCTCGGTCGGTGCTTTCCTCTTCCGGCCTCGTACGCGATGGCCGCGCACTTCCAACGGGCGAGGAAATGCAAAATTCAGCGAGCGGCGAGCAGCTCCTCTCCGTGATTACGCGGAAGGAATGAGCGGAACCGAATATTCGTTGAACCGTGGACGGCCGAGAGGTTTTTCACCGACTCGACGTGTCGACCATTTGCACTCGAGTCGAAATGATCGATGGTAACGCGATATTCACGAGGAAGAGACTCGTCGAAAGAAACACGCGGTGCTGCTTCCTTTAATTCGAAGGAGCTCGCCTCTTTCCACCGTAATTCCAATCGCTTTTTCCTACGGTGCGCGAGCAGAGGAAGAATGAGAGGGGAGGCTAGCGAGGTTGATGGAAAGTAGAGTGCCAAAGAAGTTTTTTTTTTTTCTTTTGACGAAATACTTTCTCGAGTAATCGACAGACGATGAATGCAGCTGAAAGCGAAAACGAAACGAAATTGAGTGAGCACGTTGCGCGTCACGTTCAATGAAAAGTTCGTCGGGGGAGGAACGTTTTCTTCTAATCGCGAGACTGGCGAAAAAAAGGAAATAACGTAACACCGGCGACGGCAATTTGCATTCGACGACAGACGATTCGTTAAGAAACAACGTCGCTTCTCTGCGAGAGGGTTTCCTTCTGCCGAGTGATCTTCGCTTCCATTGTCCCCCGTCGTTGCAGATAAGCGTCTGAAAGCAAACGTCTGACGAACTTCGTAAGAAACGTCGCCTGATAAATCAGTCGTGAAACAATAGGAACAGTAACTCCCGTTTCTTATACGAACTTCCGAGTCGTTCTTTAATTGACCTTGTTTAAATTATTTGGCAAGTATCAACCAAGATTTCTTGGGTTGAAAAAATAATATTTTAGTGCAAAACAGTGAAACAAGCCCCCTTTTTTAATATTTTAAATATAACCGTTTAATCACTTTTTGCCATTTTTCTGATATCCCGTCACTATAGAACTTTCGTGATTTCTGAGCGAAAAACTTTACACTTTATATTAAGAGAGTTCTGTGGAGATCGGAACAAATGATAGTCTGATGATGCACCACTCTGTCAAAGAAATTCGATTCATGAAATTTTTCAGTGTTGAATAAATTTGGCATCATTAAGCATGCTTTTGTATCCAGCCTTCGCTAAACGGTTTTATGGTCGATGTCTAGTTTCTTAGCGATATCATGACTTAATTTTTGCCGATTTTGCTCACTTTTTTCCATGATTTCATCGACTTTTCTCAGCATTTGGTCAACCAGAGCAAGCTGCATCTCTGACATGAAAATTTCCAGATTGAAAACGCTCAGCTTTATGCCATATGTATCTTAAACGTCACAAATTTTTTTGCTACAGCCCGAGTCTTAAAATTTCAAAGTGCATCGATTTTCTTCTCTAATTTCAGTCATATTTTCAAGACGCGATCACTTTTGACTGAACAAACGAATATCACAATTTTTTCTTTCTAATTACTCTATGATGCGTCACCTTTCAAACGCACGCAAGTATCGCCAGATTCGATTAATATTACCAGAGTTATGCTAGAGTTATCCTAAAGCATTATCCCGTCTGTCGGGAGAATACGAAAATTTTTACTCAACCCAGTTCTGAGCATCTAAACCGAACTCAGAGCAACGACAGCAAACTCTAGAATTCTAATTCAGTTAGGAACGATGGAAAGATGAATAGAATTATCGGAGCACTCTGTAGTATTATAGCACTCGCTGGTATTATAGTCTTCTTTCGTTGAGCGTTTACTCTGACGTTAAGTACAACGTTTTCACCGCGAGTCGGCTAACAAGCCGGCATTCAAGCTGAAACAAGGTCCGGGACTATAGACGAGCGTTGCCGTTACTATTATAAGAAGATATCATCCTGGCGAGCGGGATATATAAGTAGCCCCGTCTTAAAATCTCGGCCGGCTCGGCTGTTTGCCATGGGCAAAGCTATTTGCGTTTCGGACATGCGGTTTATTAGACTTGCGCTTACGCCGTAATGCTGAGCTTGGCGCTCGTCGTTTCGCGATTGGCAATTCACTTTTGCCCGATCGAGGCGAGTCGATCTTCTCTCGTAAGAGCGGAGTTACCGATCAGGAAAATTCCTTTGACACGATCGACCGCCTACGATCGGGCATTACACGGCCGCGGATGGACAGTGTTTGCTGAAGTTTGAGCTGAAACTGCGGCCGGCTTTGCAGTCGTGTCCGCCTTGCATGGCGGATCCATCCGGAAGCCGGACGGTATACTAACGAACCGTTTTAAATTCTGCCTGGAAATTTCATTTCCTCGGGAATTTCTCGTCGACGTTGTCCGAACTCGACGCTCTCTGCTCGACCTTCCTCCGTCTGGAATTCCACACGATTCCGTGGCTATCGGGTCGAGATCACGAGGAAAAATATGGCATCGCTTCAGCGTGGAATAATTAAAAATACGCGGTGATCGTAGATATTGGTTCTTCGGCTACGTAGTTGCTCAAAATTCAAATTGTATCACGAACGAAAAGAGTGTTTTGCGATCGAATCGGAAAATGCAGGATGTCGAAGGCAAGAGAGATCAACTTTCCACACTTAGGGATTACCGCTTCTCGATTTCGATCGCAAAGCCTTGTGTCGCGGATGTTGTTCGCCAAATCCTCTTAAAACGTAGCCGACGTAACTTCGACGAGAGAGACGAAAGTCCCGACTTGGAAACTCATCCCGCGTGAACGTGGCCCACCGACTGATTCGACGGGAAGAGGGGAAGAGACGTACGGCACGTCGTATTTGCTTATGGTCGCGAGGTAAATGCTCGCGATTCCTCGCCACGGAAGGGGACAGGGGAGAGGAAGAAACAGGCGAAGATTAAGTCAACGGCGCGGAAGCAGAAAATCTTCTTACAGCTCGACATTACGGTAATCTGATTGTCCCGCGACGACGTTCGTCGACAACGAACCACCTTCCACGTACCTGTATATCGATCGATACATACATACACACACACACACATATATATACATATCCGCGTCGATCTAATGAACCGCGAAAACCGGAATTGCCGTAGCCGTACCAATGATTTAACAGCCCCTCCTTTTGACCGATAATGGTCTCTCCTCACCTCTTGGATACCGACTGGACCCATAGCATTGCACGATCGTTCGAATCAGCTGGTACGTTGCCGTTGAAATTCAATTTGTACCGTTTCGTAGTCGAGCCTTTGCTCGTTACGGTTCACCCTCGTACACATCCGCAGCTATTGCAGCAGCGCCCATCGTTGGTGCACACGCACACTCGCGCGAGCAGACCTCGCCGGTCCCACCGATAAGCACTTTCAGGTCGATTCAGTTACTTCGTGCCGAAGGTGGAGAAGGTTGGCTGATGGTGGTTGGCTATCCAACTCTCCCTCGGCACACACAGAGAGAGAGAGAGAGAGAGTACATCGTATCCTTTACTTTCGTTTCTTTCTTTTACCTCGCCCGTTCTATTCTTACCTCGACAATTCTCTCTCTACTTCGTCTTGTTTCTCGTCATCGTCGTCGTCGTCGTCGTCGTCGTCGTCGTCGTCGTCGTCGTCGTCGTCGTTTCTTCGCCCGTGCGAGCGAAGAAAAGGAAGGGACAGGAACGAACGCCGACACACACACACACACACACACACACACACACATACATCCACACATACACGAACACGCACGACCGCATTCTCGTTTATTTCCGAAAGTAGTTACTAATCAACGGCATTGAAGAAACGTGCGGCCGTGCACGTACATCTCCCATCTTCCTCTCCCCAGGTTTCGATTGAAAGCCGATTGACTCAACTCTCTCTCCCTCTCTCTCCCCCCACTCTCTCTCTTCATCCCTCGGGAATGTTTGCGAGCTAGTCATTTGCCGTAGCTTATTCGACCGCCGCCCGTTTCTTTCTTCCTTCCCTCACTCGTGTCTCAGCTTCGACCACGCGGTAATTGTTCTTCGCGCATCCTGCCACGGCTGTGCTTTCTTCGATCGCTTGCCAGACGATTTCCCCGATTGCCGTCTCTCCTTTCGTTTCGCACGATCATCGCACGATCCGACGTTCGATTTTAGGTTAGGTTTCAGTTTCAGTTAGGTTAGGTTTCAGTTCCACCTTCTTTCTATCGAATTAAAAAATCGTCAGCTCGAACGAGAAAAAAAGAAAAGAAAAAAGAATGGAGCTTTTGTAATTTCCGTCGTCTCTGATTTCTGTTGTATTCCAGACATTAAAAATCAATTTCACCGCGTCGTAATGCCTTTGTAATGCGTACGCGTGTAACGACATAACTGTAATCAAAGAACAAAATCATTTTGCGAAAATGCTTTTGTCCGTAATTTCATAATCACCTTACGCTCTGTCAAATATTTCGATCGACACGCGAACGACGTAATATTTCATTGCCGTCGTTTCGTTGTCGTTTGCTGTTGGTTCATATGAATGCGAGCAACCTGTTTTTCATCCCGTGAAAATATTTTAATGTACATTGTGTTTGATCTTTTTTTTCTTATGTTTCTCTCTCTTTCTCTCTCTCTCTCTTTTCTTTCTGACACCCAGCCCCGTCGCGTAGAATAATTTTAAAATGCGAACACGTTTGCTTGCAAATTATTTTCAATTCAATTTGTTTACAAATTACAAATGAGCATGCAGAGTTTATTCGTGTTATTATTAAACATAATAACACGTTGCACACACGGCCTGTTATTTGAACAGGCAGAACATTTTAAACATTCACTTGCTCCCTTTGCAATTGCAATCGTTCGTTGCCAATTCATTTTCCGTTACGCGTTGTTGGTAGAAAACAACGTTGGTAGAAAACAGGTTGTTTTTTTATTTAAACATTGAATAACGTCTGTCCGGGTTCGTTGTTGAAAATCTCTGTCGGATGAGAGACGAGGCAACGTTGAAAACTTCCGTATCGGTTAGACTTAACTTGTTCCTCGAAGGAAAAGTCCATAAATCGTTGGTAACCAAAGTGTTCGGAGCTGTTCCGCGAATAATAAACGATGGTTTTCGGCCAAGCGACTGTTTATGGATAGTACACCGTTTATTTCCATACTAGCTGTCGGACGGAATGAACGTATCTTCGCAAATAGGATTAGTTTGAAATAAGGCGCCAAGCCGGTTGGCTTCGGTTAGGTAATCGCGTAGAAGAGGAGCAGGTCGTGAACAAAATGGTCGAAAGAAGCATTTTCACAGCTTGGATTAGCGTGAACCAAGTTCCTTCCACTTGGAACGGTGTCTGCGTTCTATCTTTCTTTCTTCGAAGAAAACATTAGCCACTGTGCCGCGCTTTATTTTGCACTTTAAACAGTACTTTCTGTTTCTTATTTATCGGCGCAATTCGTTCGAAAAATACGATTCATGTTTATCGTTACAACCGGTTACAAACCGGTTTACGTACACGTTCTCTCCGTCAGATTTTTCTAAAAAAAACATCTGGACACTGTGTCGTGTTCCATTTCACATCCGGTGCTTACTTTTTATTATACGGTGAGTAATTGCAAAATACGATCGATATTTAATAATAATAGTAGATGCTAGTGACGATACGTGATTGAATAAAACATGAAGCAACGAATGATTCGATCGATAAATAATGAATTGAGAAGAGAATTCTCTTTACAGGGGAGAAAAGAGAATTCTCCGCCGCAGTAGAAAAGGACCGTGTATGATCAGACATAAAGACAGATGTAGCATTCTGCCGCGTTTATTCAAACAGGCGTATCTGGTCAAATCGATGGTTTGACAAGTAATTTAGAAAGAGGGACATTCATTTAACAATCGATCCCATATAAACTGAAGAGCATAATTGCTCTTAGTATTTTTATTGTCATTGGCACAGTTATACATTTCAATGCTACCCTTCAGTTTTAATGCAGTTAAGATTCAGGTTTTTATATAGATAAATCTTTGTGCATTAACTTTATTTTTTAGTTTGAAATGCTGTCTCTGCGTCACACTCGTAAGTGTTCAAAGTTCATCGAATTCTTTCAAAATTCGAAACCCAAAGAATGCAATGAACAGTTTGAAGGTTCAACACGCTGACGAATCAGATTCATATTGCAATTGTGGAATCGAATATGTATATATTAAATAACAGTAATCTCTTTAAATAAAACCTATCTAGAATGGATTAAATTCATTCCTCAAGAAGCTTCTTCTTGTGAATAGGTTATCGTCGTTCGTGAGATATAAACTTCATATATATAAAACATCGTAGAAAGCTGACGAGAGAGATAGGCTCGCATCGATATCGTAAAAACGATTTTACTCTATGGCGAGCGAATAATTTCATCGGCTGGCCACGTTACGTTAAATAAACTCGATTTAAATAAACCGCGAAGATGAGAAAGGTTTAGCGAGCAATCGAAACATCGGAGCCGCGTGGTCCCTGGTGTTGCGGGATAATCTCGCGTATACGATAAACCGTTCCGCCGACTAGCTCGTGGCTTTTTGTCGCCTCCGTTAGAACGATTTCCCTTTGCCCGTCGCATTCCTCTCTTGCACTCGTACGCTCTCCTATGCGCAGCTTCACCGTTTCTCACGGTCCCTGCGCGTTTTTTAAAGGGAACGTCGACCGAGCAAAGTAACAGAGCGAATGCATTATTTACGATCACGTTGGCGGCGAGGGATCGGAATTCTGTTCGGAATGGAATTAAAAAGGGGCATTCTTCCGCCGATTTCACTCGCGGTGAATGCCAAACGACTTCGAGAAATGTAACGCCCTCGTAACAAGATTGTATAGAGGCTTTTGAACTAAGTTCTTCAGCTTCGACATTTTGAAATTCATTCTTGCAGTCTTGTGTTACACGCGAGTTCGTGTAATTGTTTCGACTCTTCATCCAAGTGTCAATCATTGATTTCGATGGAATTTCGCATAAATGTAGTTTTCGAGGAAATATTTGACACGTGTTTTTTTATGCTTTTTTTTATTTTCTATCGGCGAGCAATGTCGAAGGAGTGAAAGCTAACTTCAAAGTTGGGAAACGTATTTTGTCAAATATTTCGGATATTGCTGAAGATACAGTTTTTGTGTAAATCGATGGAATTAATGTTTTTTCAAATGACAAATTTAATGGTGTATTTTGCCATATGTTTAAGCAATATATTTAAAGCTGTATTTTTTATAATCGTTTGATGATCTGTCCAAGTAAATGTTAATACATTTTCTTGAATATTTTTTAATGAAATAAAATGTTCATTTGTGAATATTCATTTGTGAACGAAAATTACGGATAAGTTGGAATCTTGAAAAAAAAAGAATTCATTGCCAAAATTTTCTCGCTGAACGTGCAAAACAGAGTACAAATGCGAATAACTAAACTGAACGTGGACGATTGCCAATAAAAAAAAAAAAAACGTGTCAAAATCGGTGATCGACACCTCGAGGAAGAATCGCAACGTGTATTTCGCTGGCAGAAATATACGAAAGGTAAGACGAAAATCTTGCTGACGTACCAAGTAGCTGACCTCTCTTCTGTCCCCTCTTCTATCTCGGCGTCGTAAAAAGTAGAGGGAAACGCCGTTAATTTTTTTTTCGAAGCTCGCCGAGTGGCGGACGAGGCCACCGCGGCGACAGCGTAAAAAGAGCGTAAATTTATCTCGCGTTACGCGGATAATTTATTTTCGAAGAAAAAGGAGTTTCCGTTCCTTTCGCAACCGGTCGGCCGGTTTACAGCTCGCGGGGTTTATCCCATTAATTCAAATTTATTGGGGAAAGTGCGCGTGGCTGAACGCGGCCACTCGGACGGTTCAGAAGTTATTCGGCGTAAATCAAATCCTTTACGGCCGTCAGATGCAAAAGTCGTATTCTGAAACAATGCCCCTCCAAAGTAGTGTCCTTTTATTCGGATCCTCTAATGCCGCCGCGGGGAAAAAAATCCGCTCTGCATCCTCACCCTCTCGGTTTCTCTCCATCGGTCGCATTTTTCCCCGCACCCTCTTTTCGCGTTTCGATCGAATCCTCGAGTGCGATTCCACTCCGGGCTGATCATAAACGGCTTGAAATCAGCCCGTACAATCGACCAATTCCCTAAATTTCATTACGAGCGAACATTCTTATCATATTATCACAGTTGTGTTCTACGATTTTTATTACGTTTTGTTACATCAGCGACGAACGACGAATTTTTCTTGGAACCGGATGAGAGAACGAGGACGTGAATCACAGAAATGACACGCAAGTCAAACAGCGCATTACGTCGGAGAGAGGATGGGCAGGTCGAGTTGAGAAAATTACAATCGAAGCTCCGGTGACAGCGAGTTGTTATTTCCGGAAACATCGGGAAACTCTGGGCACGTGTGCCAGCACGGAAAGGGACGATAAAGGCCTCGAACTTTCCCCCCTCTCCCCCTCCCTCTCCCCGACGTTCTGTCTAACAGCCTCAACAACCCGTGAAACTTTGTTTGTTCAGGAAACTTCGATTTAACCCATGACAATGGGTTAACGAATTTCGCTTTTAACCGCGCCGAAACGTATTAGCGAGCATTAATTTCGACGCCGGACAGAAGAAAGAACTTCCGGCCGATATATATCACGCGCACCACTGCCACACACGGTCGTAAACATTCGAACACCTGAGCTCTCCCGCGCTTGCATTATCACCGAGAATTTTAAAAATTCGTGCGTTATCTGGATTTATCGTCGATTTATTTACGTTAGACAGGATCGGGCGATATTGCGAAATTACGTTAAAAAATGTTTGCAACGATATGAGGGCGAAATCTCTCTTGCGGTTAATGGAACTTTCGTATTTCTCTTTGCCGTTAGTTTTCATTAGAAGGTAGTTTTCAATTTCCTTACGTTCCCATTTTGCACGCGCGAGGGAAAATATTTTATTTTCTCGCAAAGAAAAAAAGAGAAAAGGAAAGAGAAATATAAAAGAATTATATGTTCACGACGTCAAATTTCTCTCGCCGCAATACCGCGAGCAGCGTATTGTCGATTCGCGTCTGAGTCTGAACGGCGCGAAAAATTCTCTAAAAGAAAAAGTGGCGCTCGCCTGTCGAAATAACTCTGTCTTTACAGTCAGGCGTGTAATGCGCCCGTTAAAAAAAAAAAAAAATGAGCGGCTTTAACGCCCTTAAAGCCTGTCACATAGAATATGTCTGATTTCATTTCTGTAAGGAAATAAAACTTGACATCCTTTTTTTTCTTCTTCGAACAACTTTTATTTTCCTCAGAATCCCGCTTGCCCATCATCTGTGTCTCGATAACCTTAACACCTCACTCCTTTACAGCATCAACAACCGATGACATATCGCTCGTAAACTTATCTCTCTCCTTAATCACGTGACACTCCCCTCCTCCAAGTTCCTGATCGAGAGCGCGACGCGTTTTCATTGCACATTTCCTTACATTTTTTGCCCGAAACACCCCCGGTAAAACATATTCTATGTTAAAAAGAAAATAAGACAAGACTGCACGCGTTAATCTTAATCTCGTAACGCGAGAGACGGCACAGGGTGGCTGCGTCGAAATATTCACACGCCGACGATGTCACGTTACGTTGTTGCGCACCGTTGTACGTACGAAAGGAACGGGGGAACGTACGTTTTCTCGTTGAAATTCAAAGATCGCGAAACGAGAGTCGAGATAAAAGTGAGCGGAGACGTGCTCCGTGGGAGCTTGTACAACTTCCGTTCTTCTCTTCGTAAGTTTCATCCCTTGATACGCTTGCTACGTGCAAGATAAACGTTTACGTTGAATCGTTAATCGCCTTTTGCAACCCGAAAGGAAATTCGAATCCTCGCGGTAACTCGAGTTTCGCGTGCCGATGAGAATGGTGTTCGTTTTACGCGCCGAGGATGTATCTTTTTCCTTCGGGGATTTTCTCCGTGTTGACTAGGGAGAGACTCATTCGGGACGGGTAAATCGAAACAGAAAGTAGTACTCGATCATCTGAGATTTCTGTTAGAAACATCTATCCTTTCGTTGCAAGTATTAAAATGTCCAATTAATTACTATAAATTCCTCGTCTCGAGTCTCACCTTGCGTATTATCGACCGAACCGAGTCAAGCGAGGTGATTGTTTTCCGAATCGTCGGTTCCTCGCTTGTTGGGATCGTTAATAATCCGTGACAAGTTTTAGGAAACGGAACGAACGTATCGGCGTTCATCGGGTCAAATTAGCCAACTAAACAACTAATCTCGCGAACGTTTAGTCAGGCTAAACGCGTCGTTTCCGTGTACAGCGGCGCGAGAATTGTCGTCGGGTGGAAGTGGGACACGACGACTACGACACGACGACCGGGGGGGACGAATTCGAGACGGTAGACCCGGCACACCGGGTTACGTGCTGAATGAAAACTAGGATGTTAGGAATAGAAACGTGGCGTCGCTGGCGAATAATGTAACACGTAGCTATAGAACGAGACGTTCTACGACGAACTGTTGGCTTATGCAGGCTGCGCCATGGCGGAAAGTGGATGTATCTTAATGCGGAGTTAGCGTGAGGCTTGGGAGGACTGCCAGTCCCTGAACGGGCCACGCGTTCGGTTCGTTATCCTGTCGTCTGCAATTTCACCACGCGAACTGTCTTTCGCTTCCTGCCAGTCGCACGCGATATTATTTCTTGCATTGTTCCTTTCGGCTGTGCCCGTCGTCGTTGTGTTTATTGCTTCAACCAGAGGCTGTTACCTAACGAAATCGTTTCACAACAGAGATCGAATGCCGGCCGTATATACTTTGAGGTTTCGATGTTTTATTGAGGTTTCGGTATTTCAGTCGGCGATAACGAAACGTGATAGTTTTTTTATTAATTCTATTATACGTTTTATATATAGCAAATCTACCGAGATTTCACTTATACTCATTCCATACCGTTGACCGGTCGAACCTATCTCTACTCATAGTTTGTGAGAAAAATGCTGGACCTCAGTTTTTTGTTCTGTAATACGATGTATCTATTTTTTGCCTGCCACGGTTTTATTTCACATTTTCATAGTAGATAAGACAGAAATCGAGGCATATTGGAACCGGGAGAAATAAAGACATTGGGTCATTTATGTCACTATTATCGCATTATCTTCTTGTGGATCATTATGTTTCTTGGCTAAAGTCATGCTACACTTGCATTACCTTTCAGTTCTAATGATCTTACAGTTTCAGAATTGAGTTTTCGAGGGAATTGCAAAAAAGAAATATAAATCATTCTACTAGTCTAATGCAGTTCGTGGTTGGTAAAACAGATTACACATTTTTCTCAGAAAACAAACAATAAGAAAAGAAGTGGACATTAAAAAATATTCATTGTATATATACTGTAAGGAAAGTCGTCAAGTTAAATGGCAGTGCAACAATTTTGGTATTGTAAAATACTCAAAACGAAATTTTAAAAACAATAATAAAAATACCGATATTTTACCGGTACTCATATATGTAATCCCGATTCAATTTCTGGGAAATAAAATATTTCGAAATATACGATCGATCTAAATTTAATTTCAGTCTTCTCATCTGTTGAGAATGAACGCGTCATCTCTTCACAGATATCGTCAAACGATTGTACCCTTACCTGTTATATACATATATATATTTTCATTTTATTTAAATCAATTAACGACAGAGAGAATGATTCAAATGATTTGAACGAGCATCGATTGGACTCTTTGAAATTTCATTATATAGATTTTATGGCGCGCGATGAACGCGTTTGCGATCGCAGTATCGCGAAATTTTCATTAAAATCTAATCAAAGCAATTACAAATTGATTCTCGTGCAATTAAAAGTTAGTTACCGCATACCAGGATCGCAATAATTATCCCTGCGCGCTGGCTATTGTCAGTGCCGATGAAGGAGAAATAACGGATCTTGCCTCTAGGCGTTAACACGGTTTATTATTATTAACTATGATATTGAATTTCGCGATAGTTGCGTAGAATATTGGCGGTGGATTTACGACCTCGTGAACTTTATACGGTTGAATGGAGTGCGCGGCGATGACAACGACGATGTCACTATTGAAACTCGTTGTTCGTTGTCGCGATTAAAACTACTTGTTCCCCTCGAGTGGAAAAAGTCGCGACTTTTTTCCACTCGAGAAACAACGCAAAATACTGATAATAGTATTTGAAACTTTCTCTCGTCGGGAATAGAAGTTCGAAGGAACGAGATCTAAAAAAAAAAAGGGAAGTGAAATTTCGTTTAAATCACCGATGGCTCGATTTACTCGTGGAATTAATAATAAACAATGGAGTCTAATATATAACGCTTAAATTTATAAGATTTCGATTCAACAGTTTCCGATTTTTTGCTGACACTTTTCCGTCTCAGGCGTTGACACGTTGACTGTTACGACGATCACTGGTAATCGTCGCTTCTATTTCAACAAATACTTTCGAGTAATTGAAACGGCGCATGAATATCATCGACAAACAATTTTAAATAACTGGATAACATTATAGGATGAAAAGTGTGCATCTGTTGTACCGCAATGTAACACGTTACATGCGTGTCTCGCAGACAAAACGTGTAAGTTTCGCTGTGTTGACACGACCCTACTCAAATCTAATAAAAACATGTATTAGAACAACTCGCATTTTGTTTTCACAAATTCGTCTGTAACGAGATACGTATCGTTGTACTTGAAAAAAAAAAGAAATCAAATATTCGTTAACATGTTCAGAAGAGTCGCAATGAGATTCGAACGGACGACACAAACATGGTCGAATTTACGCCTCGCGGTGAAACAGCCAGCTGGTTGAAGAGAAGAACAACGATAACTCTGGCGCGCGTTGGAAAAATTGCGAGACTAATAAAAGGGTCGCGAATAATACGGGACAGTGAGCGGAGACAGGCAAATCGTACGAGGCACGAGCAAACGAGCGTTTTCTTTTTTGCCGCTCTCATCACGAGCACGCTTGCCAAGGGGTTCGTTAGCAGCGAGACACGACGATGGTGCCCGGTGCGCTGTTACATACGTTTTATGCATGAGCGTAAAAGCATAATACAGCCGGGGTTAACGGCTCGTTTTGAAAGGGACCGCGCCTTGAAGCCAACAGGCCTTCAAGAAATCGTCGATCCTTTAACCAACCTCTTGCGCGCCGTTTTACGATGCCACCCTCCATGTTGTTTGCTATTCGAATACGTTCTCACGCCTTCGAAGACGTGTCTCTATTATTAGGGCTCTGTTGCGCCACAGTTGGCCGAGCAATAATATTAAATCGCGGCAGATATCTCTCCTTGGAATTCTATTATTTTCCGACAAATAGAAGGATATCGAAGAATTTGCAATGTAATTGCACAATTACCAAAGTTATTAATATCACCATTTTCTATTTGTTGATAGGAAATTTCTATTATTTTTCGGATCGAAGGAAATCACACGTAAATGTGTTGTTAATTGGTGTCGTTTCGTCGCTGACTCACTGTGCTACGAAATTTTTAATTGCCACGTTTGTAGAAACAAGTGGACTATTCGCTCAGTCTGCTATTCCGTGCGAAAACACGCGTGTTTCGTTTTCTTTCCGAGAGAGAGAGAGAGAGAGAAGGGAGAAAGACGCCGGTAAATTGCAAGAATTAAAAGATCTGCCGTTAATGAGCTGCTCGGGCTTCAAAAGGTATGATTAAAATTTCGGTTAAACGCGACGAGCATTCCTTCGCCGACTTTCTCAGCTGTGATTTTTCGGGACTGCTGTATTTAAATTAAACGCAGCAACGTGACACCGAGGTGCCGCGCGCGTACGATCCAGCCGAAGAAAAAAACGGGACAAATGGAAAAATGTATGGAAGTTCCTTCGCGAAATGAGAAATCCTTTTCAATCCTTTTAACGAGGTGACACACTTTTCGGCACTGTTCGCAACGTGTTCTCGTTCGCGGTGACATTAAGCAAAGACGTTAAGTCGAAAATGTGGTGAATCGAGAGGCAAAATGTTTGCTAAATTTTAGCATACAACACGCCCTGACGAACTGAACTTTTCCCGACGATTCGTTAAACTGTTCGTAAAACTGCGATATTTCGATATACTTCGTAATGCGTTTCACGAAATTAGTGAGGTTACAGAGGTTAGCGAGGTTAGGTCAACAGAGGTCGGAATAATTGTCATCAATTTAAACCGTGTTAATTTATTATAGTGATCAGTTGGAATAATTGTTACAATTGTCAATCTAAACCATATGAAGCAGCACTAATTAAACGCGGTTTATTATTTGCCGGTAATTGACATCGAAGTATTAGTAATTGACGAAAAGTCAACACCAGCGTGCGCGCGTTTCATAAAATTTCTTTCATCGCGCGGTGAACAAAGCCGGCTTCGTCGGCTAATTTCTCCTCCCCGGGCCGAAATTGAAAACATTGGGGGCCGAACAATCGGAGAACTGTCAAAGCACGGCGGTATTTATTCAAATTAGGATTGAAACGCTGGTTCGAAGGTGTCGAAAGTACATTTGTTTCGGCCGGCTATTGTTTGGCCGCGAGTCCATGAAGGGACAAAGGGCTATCATTAACGCGAAATTCTCTCAGCGTACTTTCGTCCGTGTATTTTTTTTTCCTTTTTTTCTTTTTTTTTTGTTCCTTACGTGAAAGGTGTTGCGCGCATTGTTTCCCTGTTTCCATTTAACAGCGAGGTCTTGGGCGAAGGGTGGACCTTTGTTTCGCGCCTTCTGTGCGCGTTTCACAATCACGAATCGTAAATCCGTCCGAAATCCTTCATTTTCCCACGGCAAACAAGAGGCGAACGAAAGCACCTGTTGTGTACTCGACAAGAAAAATCACGTTTCATTTGGAACGTACGGCCGCCGGCCTGAGTTTTGAGTTTTTCAAGTGAACGCTCGGTGAAACAGAAACTCGCGAGATTACTTCGATATACAATATCATGGGAGAATTTCGGAGCTGTACGTCGTATGTTTTCACCGTCTTCCTACGAAATATCATACGTACTCGCGCCACACGAGATCCGTAATCATTCGATACTTTCATCCAATATAGTACCGCTGTATACGTGTGTCCGTAGTCGAGGTTCATACTTCTTCTTTGTGTTTATTCCCGGATGCCGCGCAGTTCACCCTGTTATTGCGGGATACGAGAGCCGCAATCCCTCCCCGTCCGTCGGGTGATACACGTTTCTTCTTCGTTTTTCGTCGTCCAAACACGCGGGACACTTTCATCAGCCGGTGTGTCACGAATAGTTCGTGACAGGAATTGCGGAACAAAAAAATAAAAGAGAAAAGAGAAACAAAAAAAAGAAAAGAAAAATAGAAAAGAGAAAAGAGGAGGAGGAGGAAGAGGTAGAGGAGAAAATAGAACGAGAAAAAAAAAAGGAAGGGAACAGTTGACAGAGGGGAGGGGAAAGATTGACGGGACTTTCATTATGGAAAGTCGCGTCAGGTCGCTGTGAGAGATAAAAGCGCGTGCATTTTCGTCAGGCGTTGCGCGATACACACACACACACACACACACACACACAGTGTTATACGACGCATCGCTGTTGTAGGAGATACGTGAAGTAACCGTGTTCTGAAGTATAAGGTACTCGGTCACAAACGTGTCTGAAATGGCAACGTAATGGCGATGATAAATTTCGCTTGCCATCTCGCGTTCGCCGCCGTGGCGACCGTCGGGGCCACGACTTGAATTTCACCTCGATACCGTGATATAAAGGTGGACTCGCGTCGCGACTTCGCCGCCGACCGTACGAGCTGAAATATCTCCACGCAATTTACATGGTCGTCTGCGGGGTATCCGCACGGTTCCCTTACACGCTCGCGTTTCACGCGTAGAATGCATAATGGCCCGGGCCACCGGTCGCTCGCTCGCTCGCTCGCTCGCTCCTCGCTCCTCTATTTTACAAATTGCCCTGCTGATCGTATCGCGAGACTCGGCGATGAGTGACTCTCCCGTGACCAGAGTCACGGCTGCACCGCCCTTCTGTATCGTACAGGCGACACCCGTTTCAACTTGCGGCCACCTCTAAGGAAGATATATGTGGCGTTCCGTGTACATAATTCGGC
The DNA here is from genome assembly GCA_032399595.1 of Tetragonula carbonaria. Lineage (NCBI taxonomy): Eukaryota > Metazoa > Arthropoda > Insecta > Hymenoptera > Apidae > Tetragonula > Tetragonula carbonaria. Next base: position 10,992,059 of record JAUCRC010000012.1, on the reverse strand, counting down.
AGACGTTGCGACATCCTCGACAAGGAAATTGCGGTGGCGAGTTCTTTGAGGGACTCGGCGATTGTGCACGTGGGCCAATATCGTTGATGCGATATGTGAATATTTGGTCGTGCAGCGCGGTTCTACAGACTCAAAATAGGTCTATTTGAATTGGTATTTCGAGGTTGTCGAGCGGAAACTTGATCTTATTAAAAGTGATAGAATTTTCCCGAAATTGGAAAATTGAAATTGTGTATGTACGATGTAATTGTGAAGAAAGAAGAATTTTTGCCAGCGAGGAAGGACCGAAACTCCACGTGGAGTAGTAGTGGAAAGAACTAGGACAGCTTTAGAGGCACGATTGAAACATTTCACGAACCCAAAGATCCTTTTTACCTTTATTTTCCCTTTAAATCTGCAAGGATTCCAATTAAAAGTCAACGACGTTCGATCAATTAATAAAAATTGAATTGGTATTTTGAAGTTGTAGGGTAAAAATTGATCATCAAAGGATAAAACTTTTCGCGAAACGTGTTGCAAAATTTGAAGAACTGAAATTGTACACGATGCAACCGCGAGAAAAGAGAAAGAACTTCTCCAGTGAGAAAGGAGTACGGTGAAAGGTGTTGCAAGTGCTGGAACAGCTCTTAGAGCCACTATTGAAAGACCGTAGCTGCAATGCACAAAGAAATTCCGCGAACTCAAAGTGTTTTACTTATATCTCCATTTTTCCTTTAAATCTGCAAGGATTCTAAACTAAAAATCAGCGACGTTCAATTAATTAACGAAAGTTGAATTGACATTTTCAAATTAGTAGTTAGGTAAAATTTGATTGCTGAAGGACAAAATTTTTCACAGACATGTTCACAAAATTGCAGAATTTCTATACGGTGTAACCGTAAAGAAAGCAGACTTTCTCGTAATCAGTGAGAAAGAATGTAAGAACTTCATTTGGAGTACAGTGCTGGATCAGCTTCAGAGACACGATTGAAAAATTCCACGAATACAAAGGTTTGCTTTTTGCCGTTATTTCCCTTTTAAATCTGCAAGGATTCCAAATCCTGAAAGTCAACGACGTTTGATTGACCAATGACGCGAATGGAGAAATTAAAGCAGCGTGTGTTTCGCTTCTATCGCAAATTCGTATCACCGGAACTCACGGTCGTTTTTCATCTCTCGGCTGTTTAATTAGCAGTCAGAGTACCTGTGTTCCTGATCTAGAGCTTCGTTCAGACTAGTTGTCTCGAATCACTTTGCCAACGTGAACCCTGCTTCACTGTTTAACTTCGCTTGAAATATCCTTTCGAGTTTCAGACGATGTTCGGAACTCTTCAATAAGTAACTTCGATAGGGATAACAGTCGTTGGACAACGTAATGTTATTTTCGATCTCGCGTCTGCCTATATTAATTTCCCCAAGCACTCTTGGCTCTGTGTACGCGCGTCACTTCGTCGTATTGGTCCAATTAAAAAACGGGATGTTAAATTAAATTAACTTTACAGTGCATCGGTGCAAAACGCGTGCTCGATTAACCCGCGTCGATTAACAAACGTTACAAACATTCCTGGTTAATGTTGTATTTCTAACGCGTTTTAATATTGATCTACCTACGCCCTCTGTAATCGATATTTCAACTGTTATCTCTCATGCGAGTATAATAACGAACCGGAAACGAAATGAAATTCATCCGCATTGCAACACATTACGCGGATACATACGCAAATGAATATCGAAAATACATTCATTTTCATCGCGTTTATCCTCGGAATCCGATGAACTCGTTGTCACTCCATTTACGTATAATATACTCTCCCCCCATCTCCTTCGACCATTATTCGTTCGAATCTATCTCGCGGATAAAACTTGGCGGATAAAAACGAAGCAGTTTCTTTTACCCAAACGACAAAGTAGAACTACCACGCCAGTCAAAACGACTGCTTTTACAATTTTATTTTAAAATTTCTGTCTCGTGTTACATTCTTTTCCCGCAATGATGTAGTGACTTTTGCAGTGATAAGTAAAGAAATAATATAATGAATTTTGTTTCTACTTTTATTTATTAGAAATCAAAATAATTTTGCATCATGGCTACTTGTACTCACAATAGGTCAAAATGACTGATACTAATCAAAGTGTAAAAGAGTCCTACAACTTCTCACACGTTTTCAGAATTTATACTGCTATCATGCAATATGATGGTGATAATTATAGGAAAATTGCGCATTTTCTTTACTAATTGACGACCATATGCTTGAATGTATAGTATCTTGCACGGAATTAGAAGCTTCTCGAGTTTTGGGTAAAAAATTTGAAATTTTGCATGCAACGAAACGAAAAATTTGGAACTTTCATAATTCATGGAACAGAAAATGGGAACGATATTTCTTTTCCAACACCATGAAATGATTTGACCGAAATATTGAGTATTATTGATCAAAAAAAGTGACGAAGTCAACGTTTACAAAGTGATAAATTTGCTTCGATATCGGTTGTATGGGAATAAGTTTATTCAAAGTAATCAAAGTTGCTACAAACAAGGTGCAAACATTACAATTGACGAACAACTCTTACCATCTAAAGCCAGATGCAGATTTATTCAATATTTGCCGAATAAACCCGACAAATTTGGTATTAACTGTACTAGATAACATGAGATTTCTCTTGTAAGAAGGTAATAAATAAATAAATCTAAAAATATTCTATCATTATGTTTTTTTCTTTTTTTAAAGACCAGTCATTTTAACTGGTTTTGGTAGAAATAGCTTCGTCTTAACTATCGGTAGTTCTAGTGTTAATGATTGATACCGTCGGAAACGAGGATGTCTCGCTTTTTGTTTCGCGTTGATAGGACGTTGATTTCGTTTCGGTGATACGAGCGAGTGTTGAACTGCTGCCTCTATTTCGGACGAGTCTCTCTCTCTCTCTCTCTCTCTCTCTCTTGTGCAAGTGCGCGCGCTTGGTTTTCTTTCTCGCGCGTGCAGTCACTGACCGAGCCGAAACGAGCGGCTCGTGCGGTGGTCAGTGACGAAGTCACCGAGTCAGCGGTTTCTTCTTTTACACGCTGCACGCGGCGTACGCAGTTCGCAGGGGGGAGAAAATGGGTCACGACGTTTTCAGCTATCTCAATTGTCATTCGGTGCCCTCGTGCATTTTGAACGTTTCACTTTGCGCCGCCTCTATCCACCCAACGAATCGAGATATCAACGTGGAAACGAAACGCGTTTTACGGACGACACGCTTCTCCCGCCTGTCCGGTCTGTGTTTTTTGTGAATATTTAGAATATTCCGTACATCCCGCGTTCTTTTTGCTCGAATTTCTTTTTTTCTTTTCTTTTTTTTCGTCAAAGAGAAATGACATTTTTCTTTCTTTTTCTTTTAATCTTCTCCCTTTATCCGCGTGACAATTAAACCGAATTTTACGAACACGCGCGATTGCAAAAGCGAGTACAAAGTGTTCAAGGAGCGGAATTTTCGAAAAGATTCGAGCACCGTGGCGTTTCGAAAATCCTTTCGAAATTCAAGCGTCGTTGTTTCGAAAATCGCGACTCTTCTTTTCGAAAGAAGCGATTCGAGCGTCGCTGTTTTAATTGAAAACCTCAATTTCCTGCGATGCGAGGTGGCAGAGACAACCGGAAGCATCGAACTGTAAACGCCGGGCGAAAGATCGAGACAATCCCATCTTTCTGCGAATCTTAACCGTAATCGCGAACCGTTTCATTTTACGATGACGTAAGGGCCGCGGCTTTATTTCGCTCCTGAAACGCGTTTCTTTCATCACGAACGGGCACGAATGTGTTTCAACGTTCTAAGTACGAAGAATAATTAAAGTTAAGCGAGGATCGCGATGCAGATTCGTAATTCCTCTGCCTCCTGTTTTTTGAAATGAAGATTTCAATACAAGCGTTTCGACTTGCAAAAACCCGGGCGGAAAATCGTTTTATGCGTTGAACAGGTGCAGCTCGCTTGCCAAATCGATTAACTCCGCGAGACAGAAAAAGTGAGGAGAAAAGTGACAGAGCAGTGTACATCGCTTTCTTTGAAATGCACTTCAGAATGTAAATTTAAACGAACGTTGTAGAATGTCGTGTAAATTGCACGAGATAAAATAATTGGAGTAATTATTATTAATATTAATTTTCGCATAGAGGCAGTTGATCGATCTGGCACGTGAGAGTAAAGAGAAACTAACATCGTTCATCAAAAAAACATTTTTTTAGAAAATGGTAATTGCAATACTTTATTGTTGTTAGTATGATTAAACCTTTCGCTTCGAGCGCCGGATATATCCGGCATCCATATGATGTGTTTACAAGTACCATTTGTAGTCAATCATAAATTCTTCGTAATCGGCAGAACATTTTTTGTTGATTTTATTGACATATTGGATTAATCACATATTGAGACTACTCTTTGTTGCTACGACATCAAAACGATCGTTTACTGTTTCATTCGAAAAAATCTATCGAATCCATTCGACAGTGAAACGACAGTTCATATACGTTTTTTTTTTACAAGAATTAGGAACAGATCGGCTTAAGGTATAATTCTTAATCTTTTAAAAATTAAAAATTGTAATATACATGTAAATATGTAAATATCTAAAAATATGTCAATTGTAATTGGTCTAATGTTTTTAGAATAGCTAATGTAATTTTGTATAAGTCTTTTCATATTGAAAATGTGAACTATACGTGTTATATTAGAGCAACGATTGTTTTATTAAGAACAGTTGATATTTAAGACTTAGGAAAACTATATATACAAAATATAAGACTACTATACAAAATTTAAAACTTAAGACTAAAACTTAGGACTAAAACTATATATACAAAATTTAAGACTTAGGAAAACTATATTTTTCAGAACTAGTGGTCAGATTTTCCAATATCGATGGCAAGTTCTACATTCTTTTAAAAATTATATTTAAATTGATACTTGCATACACACGAGTTGGCTAAGTTCACACTTGAAACAAAATAAATTATTTACTGGTCAACTCGTTGTTTCCAAGTGATGGCATACCATACTTTTTTTTTTTTGAAATTTTACTCTCTTTAGATAACACTAAACCGTCTGTTATTATCGTTATTACATCACTGTATCAAAAAATTAAACGTTGAATTTCATCGTTGCAACGATTTGCATTTGAGTACGGAGCTGATGAAATTGGCGTCTGAAATGTTTAAAACTGATCCACTAATTTAAAATGCTAGAAAGGAAACACAGTCAGTTCGGTATCACGTCGAATTATTAAGGAAATTTATTTCCTTACTTGACAAAAAGTCAATTGACTTTCTTGCTTTGACATTGAAATTTCGAGAAAAGAATTCGGAAACTGCAGTTGATCGATCGAAAGATCGATTTCATACATCTTACATTTCATGCGTGCTCGTAATCTTCGAATTTCCCGCAAATGCACGGAAATCTAGTTGCAAGCGATGAGATTCCGAGTGCTTTAGCTGTTAACGTGGCAACGACCCGCATCGTCGAAGTGTCGCATCGTCTCAAGTTTGAAATTCAATGACCCTGTTAAGCGGGATCGTTCTCGCGGCGATAATTTATCGATCGGAATTAAACAGGAGCGGTTGGAGCGGGAGTATTTCCGAAAGAATCAGAGCCAGGATCGAAATATAGAAACGAAATGAGAATGGGGAATGTTACGGGGATTACGGAGATTGCGGCTCGAAAAGGATTATTCAGATTAGCCGGTAAAATATTCCGAACGAAAGATTTGCCCTCCGACGACGACCTCCGTCAGGATTTATGCACCTAACAATTAACCAACCTCCGCCTGGCCCGTTCAGACTGACACCGCGAATGAATTGCCCCTGCGATACGCCTTTCCAAGAGTGGCAAAGTCCTTTATCGCAGCCGAAGGCAGACGAGAATTTTTTTTCCAAAAATTTGTCTACTTCTTGCCCGCCTCGGTAAAAGTTTCAACGATCGAGAGTAAAACGGATTACGAAAGGTAAAAAATCCTTGTGAAATGGACGTGAATCATTTGCATTGCATTTGTTTGATAAAATATTAACGCTGCTTCGCTGTTTCGAGGCTACAGATAATTGATTAAATAAATGTTATCGACATAGCTCTCCGTCGAATTCTTTCACCATAAAAGCGGAGATTCGTTCGTTGGCGAACGAACGAATAGGATTTCGTTATTCGTTTGAAGTTTCACGAAGAAGCGTTAACTTTCCGTACGAAAACGACGAGAGCTGCTTGTATTTTATAAACTATTCCGCTATATATATATATATATATATATATATATATATATATATATATATTTCGCTGGAACGGCAAGGGCAAATTTTTGAAGAAGTATAACGACGTTTTACATTTAGATTTTCGCTCAAGAAACATTAACCGTAAGACGGGGTGTTTAATATATTTATTTCAATATTTCACAATTCTCGACATTAACAAAAACTGCTGAAATCCAGAACTGAAATATCTTTTTAAGCTTCGTTTGCTTTCTGGAATTCCACGTGGTTCCAAACGGACGTCTAACAATAAAATAGCGGTTCCTAACCTTGATTAGGCTTTTCAATTATGAATATCTCTTCCTCTCATCCTTTTCACATAAGTCTCTCTTATCTTAAGTCAAAACTCTATAACTTTGTTTCTGTGCCATTCCTTTTTTTTCGGTGTTTTCAATATTATTTTCGCGTACCTCCAGCGGAAGGTTAGGATCTGAGATTTAATATTTACGAGAAGCTCAAGAGGAGTTTTCTCTCTCTCTCGAAAAGAACGAGTGGCGCTACTTCGCATTCGTATTCTAATCTAACCCGCCAATTTCGGATTCCCAAGGACAAGCATATGTGATATTTGTGGTGTGCACAATCCATCATATAGGTACTATTCATCACAAGAAATAGCTTCGACATCCTCAAAAAAGAAAAAAAAATGTAACCTTCTTCTCTACAACTGGTCTACTTAAATATTTACTTAATCCACTTTAAATATTTATGTAACACTTTAATTTTAATATAGTTCCATCTCTTGCATCCTCGTATAATGAACGAATAAATAAACGAGTAATAATAATGAAATACGTTTTAGAACCATTAGCAAGGATCGGATCGAACAGCAGAGCGTTGCAATCCCCGAAAAAAAATGAAAATGAAATAACCCCCTCCCCCCCTCCCAGTCTGGCGTGCCTGTGAGCTGATTCACAAAAAAAGCCGCCATTCTACTGCAGAACCGCGTTAACAAACCCGAAATGAAACAATTCGTTGGGTCGTATGGGTTTTCGAGCACGGCCGTGCACGATCTATGCACGAAAGCGATTAAAAAGCAGCGAAAGGTTAAATTAACCGGCGGCGTCGAGGTCTACCAAGTTGCCAGCGCGCGTACATGTTGGAAACGTGACCGTGTCGGCTCACGATTTGCACATACCGGCTGGCTGGAAAGCGCGAAACGCCCCGAACGAACCAGGAATGCCGAGCATAGTTGTCGCGGTCAGATTTACAGCGTACTTTCTACGATTATGGTATGCACGCCCTCGAACAATCTCGATTCTCGGCCGATTCCGGTTCGTTCCCCCTCCAGATCGGTTGTTTCCGTTTCTTTCTTCGCCGCGCCGCTTCGTTCTTGTTCTTGCGTACGTCTCGTAGTTTCCGCAATTCACGAGCAAGCACGTGTTTGCGATTTTTGTGTCATCGCGCGTTGAATATTAATTCCGCGGAATTCTGGGCAAGTCTCAGAGACCTCGAGACAGTGATTTTTTTGGCGTTCAAGCGCGTTCAAGCTGCTCCGGGCTAAACTAAGCGTTTGTCAGCGCGTTCAATCGACGTGGATGATTCTCACTTCGCGTTCGAGGTATCCCGTATCCAGGTTCTGGAGAATTTGAAGATCGTAATATATAGGTGGACGAGAGAGAAGAAAGAAAAAAAAAGACGAAAAAGGAAGAAAGAATTTCGTTCTTCGTAGAACATTTCCGTCGATCGTCGAAATTGAGAAAGTTGGCAGAATTGCTCAAATTAGACGAAATGCCTGGCATACTTGATGTTACGTAAAAGTCTAGAACTTAAGGGGCCGCGTTCCAGGCGCGGTGGATTGCTCACTGGATGTTAGAGATTGAATACTTCCCTGTTAAATTAATACCTCTCTGATGGTATCAACGCGTCGATCTACGTGAATTACACACGCTTCGCGACAAAACTCCCCATACGCTTCGAACGCTCGAAACGTCTGGAAAACTGAGCTGTTGATCTCGCTTTGTTCTCGTCTCATCCACCTCTGCAGAGGTGGCAACGTGGGTTGCCACAAGCCGAAACTTTGCGAGCGAAATCGTCTCACGTCTCGAGCATTCGTAGATCCCTCCAACTGGCGCGTTGTTTGAACATTATCGCCGGATCCTCCCGCTGGACTTGGAATATTGATCGATCGCTCCATAGACGAAATTTGCTTTACGTTCGAGCTTTCGCTTTTCGATCATTAAATCCATTACGAGCACCGGATATGTGTATGCCATCTATCGACGTATTGGAGTAATCACATGTTAAAAATACATAATACACTTTAGCCATCAATATAAACTTTTTCCATTCTTTTCTTTCTATTCGACAATAAAAAAATCTTCCTTAATAATTGTTATAACTGTTAAAAAAAAACTCTTAAAAACTTAAGGTTAAAGTTTATTTTAAGAAAAAAGACCCTTGTCAACATGTTACCAGGAAACTCAGAAAAGACTCGACGAAATATAAATATTTATACGACAAGAAAGTATTTTTTTCTTTTTGAGACTAGCTACAGATGTAAACTGTTAATCTCTTAAATATTTGAGGTTAGGTTTGTTTGAAAAATTAAGATTTAAGAAAACTTTCTAGAAAGTTACCGGGAAATTCAGAAAACATTCGACAGTGGTATTTATACGATAAGAAATTATTGTAATAAAAACTCTTTCTTAACAGCTACAGATCGTAACTGTTTGTATCTCTCAAAAATTTAAGGTTAAATTTTTCTTCGAAAGATTAAAGTTCGTTAGAAAAAAAAGAAAAGAAAACATTCTAGTCCCTTTTTAAAACGTTAGCAGGAAATTCAAAAATGATTCTGATTTCAAAACGGATCAACGGAAAATTCGGATTCGATGTGTGGCGCTTCTTAGCGGAGCGAACGATCGTAGCGAAATGGTTGATAATAGTTTTAATTCGCTTCGACGCTCATTGCCCCGGAAATAATGCGTGAAAAATGAACGACACGTACCACGGAGGAATTTAATACTCGTTGCAGAGACGGTGGAACGCGTTCATTAAACGATCAGGTTTATGTCGTGTCCTCTTTGTCGCGCGTTTCGTCGATGCGCATTTTTCCCCTCGTCGGTCAGAACGCGGTGTTAATCGGCACTCCTCGCAAATTACAGCCACGTCGATCTCTATGATGTCGTTGCTGTTGATTCGATTCCTAATTATCGGTTTCACGGCCGGGTGATATTAATATCAAAAAATTGGCACGTATCCGCGTAACAATCGTTCTCGCGTTGAATTGCGTTCTCGTTGTGAACCGACTGCGAATTTTATTGCAATTAATTGGAAACTGGAGGGGAGGGAGCCCGTTACGGACCTCTTAACGGTGATCTCGGCTGCGAATCATCGTCGCGAAAAAAACGGCCAAACACGTAAATTAACGAATACCCATCCAACTTCTTTCTCTCCCCCGAATTGATAAAAACAGCGGTCTATTCCGATTCATCTGCCATAACGTCGTTCCATCCAGACTTCACAGCGCCTGGTTTATCTGAAAGGGAACGATTCGCCGGGAGCCCTCGATTAAACGAGTCGGTCCCGATCAAAGGAACGGCCCTTCAAGTGTAAAAAGCGGCCGAAAAAGCTCGTTGCAGCCGTCAAACAAGGTGGAAAACCGCGGGGAAGATTGATGCCGCTGCCTCGGGTATTGGCAATCAATGGGTTTAGTAAACAAGCCAACTTCAATTTGCCAAGACGAATCCGCGACGCTGCGCCCGAAGCAGCGCGAGGCAGCAGCCGCACGAGCCAAGGCGTGTTTCGCGTTTCGCCCGAGACATCCGAGGCGAAACGAAATCTGGAGATGAGTTTGCTCCGCGCGCAGGCCCTTATAAAACCTGAAAGGCATAACCTTCTGAAAAGGTGGCGAGCGGCTGTGTGGAAGGAACTAAAAGTGATGCAGAGAGAGAGAGAGAGAGAGAGAGAGTGCAGAGAAGGCGGAGTATGGCGAAAGTTACTCGCCGGAAAATATACAGCGGCGCTTTTAGGAAGTTGGGATTATCGGAAAAGCGGGTTTCGAAATGCGAGTTACCGCCAAGGAGGATCCTCGGGTGGAAACTCAGTCGCGAAGTTGCTTCTTGAGTTTCGACTCGGCCATTGGAGAGCTAGAGAGAGGGAGAGAGAGAGAGAGAGAGAGAGAGTCGGCCGGCTGTAATGGTCGTTTTCCACGTAAAAGCTCGGCCCTCTCCGCTGGGGAAGCTACGGTCGCGGCTGAACACGCGTGCCCTTGTTAACTTTCGAAACATCGCCGGCACGGCTGCCGAGCGTGGAACCGCGGTTTCAAACTTCTTTAAATTCCGATCGATATCGCCGGCCAGACGTTTTTCCACCTGCTGAGGTGAAACTTGTGCCTCCCTCGTGTACGCTCTGTCGCGAGCGTAAAATCTTACTACAACTCCTCTTGCAGCTACGCCTCTCGCTGTCGCGATTTACGACCGTTTCGAAACCGATTTTCATCCGGGGGCTATTTAAAAAAACCATTGTGTTGGATTGTGCCGAGCTACGCAAATAAAAGTAGATAAAGTAAAAATTTGTGCACGTGGTTTAAGTATAATTGGAAACAAAATTAAGAGGAAATTGAGCACCTTGTATAGGGTAGAAAGGAAAAGTTTGTCCGCGGCTGTTGTAAATGAATTTTACATCTTCGATTTGATGGGAATACATGTAAAGAACGATTGAATTTCAAGGTCAAAAAATTTTTCCTGCACTATATTCTACTCATCACGATGATAAAACTTTTCCAAGGACTTAATAGTTTTCTTGAAATATAGCAAAAAGTTTCCTAATCATTTAACATTGCGAACGCGCGCGTTCTAACAGCGACTTTACGATTCTGAATGCATCGTACATGTCTATATTACGTAATGTTTATATTTCGAATAATGTTATTATTTAGACTTACACTGATGCTACAACTATGATAAATCGTTGGTGAAACCTACAATAAGAAAATTATGTCGTATAATAAAATAGACATCCACGCGTACCGGTGACCATAAAGTCGCTGTTAGCACGCAGCTTTAAATGATAATTAAGAAATATTAGTCAAAGTCACTATGGTTCCTTAGAAAAGTTTTACCTTCGTGATGAGTAGAACACAATGCCAAAAAGAAAAAAAGAAATTTTGATCTTGAAACTCAAAAAGACAAACTTTTCTTTCTACCCTATTTCTACATTGAGTATCACTGAGGCGATTATTCGGGAAATCTGAACAGCGCGATCGCGCTGCATGGCACTGAAACGGTTGAGAAATCGCTGTTTTCAGCGAGATTAAACACGCTGGGCTGTCTCTTCACGCTGTCGCTTCGCGAAAACGTTTCCACGAAAGTGTACAGCAGCTACATATTTCCAAACAAATCGCGGGTTATCTGTTTGTCGCGCGGCACGGGGAAAAAGTTAAATACCAGCCGGTTGTCTAGTATGTTCAAGTCTGTGAAATAGTGGTAGTTGGCATTGGTGTTTGTTTGGAGCGTGGAAAAAAAGACGGACCTGAGGAGTGAGTTTTCAGATGATTGATGAGGGGAAACGGCCGGGTTCGCGGAAGGTAATGGCAAATTTTTTGCGATTTTTCCATTCTTCTCCGTTTTGCCGCTGTTCTTGCAAACTATAATTCTGTCTCCGGGAGCGTTTTTGAACGGGGGAACTCTCGCGGAATGGGTTGGCCTTACCTTCCGCCGCGAAGTGAAACCGGAGGAAGGTTTATTAAGCCCGGTGTTTTCCTCTCCGCTCGAGAGCAGCTAAGTAGCTTTAGAATCCTCGCCTCGGCTCTGCAATTTCATACAGTTGAACTACAGTTAGCTGAACTACTCGATATCTTTGATTTAATTTAAGTTTGAAAGCGTAATATTTGGAAAGTTGAGATGGAGACGCGAGAAGACACGCCTCTGTCAATTTCGTCCGGCGAATTACATTTTTTTTCGTAGAGTGGATAATTTTCGTAGAAAATTATCTTCGCCGCGTTCTTTTTTTCTACCAGAAAAATCATTTTTCTGTACTATCGCGTTCCGATTCGATGGTTCCGACGTCCCCCTGACTTGGAAACGAGTAATTTACAAGTAACGGTGAACGTAAATTTCAACGATCGAGTCAAACTGGAACGACGGTTCTGCCATCTCCAGGCGAGGTTCTCGCATTCTCGTGAAATCCAAGAAATCATGAAAAATCGGCGGTCGTTATCGCGGTTATCAGCGATCTTCGCATCGTGGAAATCGAGGCTCGCGCTTGCGAGGATATGAGCGGAAGTATCACCAACATGAAGATGGAACGTCGCTGCGCGCGCGTATGACCGTGATATTTTATGGGATTTCACGACCAGCGATAATGGCGCCCATAGAACTTCCGTGATAGTTTCAATTTATTGGCAACGTTATCGATATTTCATTCGGCGACAGATTGCAATCTAACATTCTAATGGAATCTAAAGTGAAAATTGTAGATTGAAGGATGCGGCTGCTCTCGAGCTGGCTGTGTTCCGTGCTTTCCGTACCGTTGAAAATTAATTGCCGCGATCGATTCGAGTTTGGGCAAAGGAACAACGTCACCGAAAACGAGCCGATTAAAACGTACGATATTTATCGCTTAATCTCGTCGGTTGTTTATTTATTCAACGTGGTTGTGAGGTGATGTCGTCACTTGGTGTTAAAAAGATCGGGAAGAAGCATTTGTTTTATTTTGAATAATATTCCTCGATAGGTACAGAAATAAAAGAAATAGTTAATTAATTACTAGCGTATTGAATTCTGAAATGTCTCTCTCTCTGACGTGTCGTCGGCACGACGTCCACAAAGTTAGATAGATTCCCGAAAGTTTAGACTCGCATACATACCCTGCCGTAAAGTCCTCTTTGCTCGACGCACACACACACACACACACACACACGTGTATCGCGTCGAGATACGGTCAAGAAACTGGAATTACAAGTTTCCATTTTATCAAATCGGAAAGGCTCAGACGGATCCAGACCACGTCGTAAGACGGAGCCTTGCCAGCGTTCGACTAATTGATTACGAACCGCGATAAATGCGAACGTGCTCTCGTTTGCACGGTGGATCGCGCGTTCATCGCACGGTCCATTACATACAACACGCCTTTGGAACTTCTGACTCGCGTTAGAAAATATAAACCTGTGTATGCAAACGTGTAGTCCGTGGAATCCAGGCTGATTATTAACCTGGTGAGAATGAAACGAAACGAAACGAAACGAAGCTGATTGTTTCGAGCGTAACGAGACGGACGGTGGTTCGAGGTTCGCGATTGCTGGCTAATAAGTGACTGGTGTGTTTCAGGCGTACGTTGATTTGGTGAAAGCCTGGGGCTGGAAGAGCTTTACCATCATCTACGAGAATAACGAAGGGTTGGTGCGATTGCAGGAGCTCCTGAAGGCACACGGGCCCAGCGAATTCCCCATTACGGTGAGGCAGCTCAGCGAGGGCTCCGAATACCGGTGAGTTTTCCCGACAATGCTTCCTTATCGGCGAGAGGGGAACTCGAAAGGCAAGGGTCAATCAGACGAGCGTTAATTGTTCGCTCGATCACTGTTTGATTCTCCTTCATTTTCCCTTCCTTTCCCAACTGAATGCGATCGAGCGTGCTTGGAGGATGTACGTGCGAAGCGACTGTAAGGAGAGAACGTTTTCTTTTTTTTTTTTTTTTTTTAAGAGAATTGCGAAGCACAGTGAAATGAAAGTTGTGACAGCTAAAGAGGCATTTTGGAAGATTTAAATTTTCAATTGCAACTTTCTTCCTTTTCATTCTCTCTCGAGGTAAACACCATCGAGAAGCTAAGGTGCAACGTTATTATCGTAGAGGAGGAGAATTTTCTGAAAATTATAATTAAAATACGATGCACAGAAATGAATAGCATTTGAGTTATTGTTTTAAACTGAGAACAAGAACACGACTGGTGTTTGCTCGTTTGTCGTGTTTTTTTAACGTATCAGAGAACGAAAATCATCATCAGCCAGTTTCTGTCACTGACAGAGAGCCACCTTCTTGTTTCTCAGCCACTAAGTTTCTCGAAATTTTATTTCATCCATCACTCCAGGCGACAAAGTTCCCGGGAAGTACTATTAACTGGCTGCACGTGAGACTTGTCGTTAAGTTTAAAAGTCTAGTTACACGTGACATCTTCGTTTCGAGTGCCAGGTAGAGGGAGAATTTTCGCGAGGAGCTCGGCCGTGGTAAATTCGACGATAAATCCGACAATCCGGGCACGCGATCCATCAAGATCGCACGCAAAATGGAGTCAATCTGTCAAACGTCGCGCAACACATAACTGCATTCGCAAATGCAGATTCTAACATGTTGGTTCCTATTCCCGTTTCGATCCTCGTCCCTGATGATATCATTTAACCCTTATCGGACGCTAGCTTTTTATACGTGATTCTCACTACTAGCTCACTTGTAGCTGGTTAATATGCGAAAAATTTTCAGTTTTATAAAAATAACATTTTTGTTAGAAATTATTTATTTTTTGAAGGAGCATTACAAATATACGAGTTTCAAATAATTATTTGTAAGTTTTTAATGTATGATATTTTTTTGAAACAGTCTCCAACATGAAGGAATGGTTTTCTGTTGCACGTTTCACAGAAGTATACTGTTGTTTTTCTTCTTTCAGGCAACTTACGATTACAACATACTAAGCAGTCATTATGTTTTCCTTTAGCATCAAGTTGCAAGATATGTAGTTTTCCATCTAATCTCTCCTCATTGTCTGTTGTTGATGGCGTTCCATATCGCGCAGTTTCAACGTCGCGTAAATTTCCAATTAGTGACATAATTAATTTCTAATAACTAAATAAAGTTTATATGAGACATTGGTTTTCTGTTATGTTTACAATCAGCTTTACACAGAATATAAGAATTCAAGGAGGATACTTCAATTCCCCAGAAAAAAACTTTCCGCCACCATTGGTGGCGAGTTTCGACATATTCCGTTCTTGTCACCTCGCACGTGACCTACGACCACAGCGATAAAGTACTGTTGTTACGTGAGAGGTGACTTACGACTGATAAGAGTTAATTCCGTGAAATATGCCGTAATAACGGTGTCGTTCTCGACAGATCCAAGAAAGCTGCCTCAGCTTAACACTAAATCCATCACCATCGGTCAAGTTGACCGTTTTCAAACGTTTGCGTGCAATTTCTCCCACACGAAACACGTTATCGCATCGCTATTTATTTTTACGACTTTTCTCGAAATACAACGAATTTTCCTTATTTTCTTTTCTCCGAGAAATATATATCTCGCACCTACAATTTGACCAGTCGAAAAATTTATGGTACTTACTCTTCTAAAATTGTATAAATAATCTGTTCACGAGAAAGTGAGCTATCTGAATAGAGATGCTACGAAGTTGTGCACGTGAACAATTGATAAAAGTTTGATTGCAAGAGTATACGCAGACCGCAGATTTGGAACTTTGAGGAAAGAACAAACGAATCCGCGATACTTTGACGTAAACTTTGTACCTCGTGTATTTAGTGTATTGTTGTGTGGCGAATGTTTATCTTAAAAAATGGCGTTCGAAGAATATCAGGTTATTGGAAGAAATAAATAACATGGACGGAGAGCCTGTTCGGACGTCGATGAACAGAAACTTTCTGAAACTGAGGATAGGATGGTGACATTTATTTGACACATTTGACGAGTTAGAGTCCCCAGACACGGATAAGGAGAAGAGGAGAAGAGATTAGTATTGAGTGTCGAATGTAAAGGACCAAACCACTGCTGATACCAAATTGACTGTTCTATCTACGTTCAAATACAAAATATTTTCTTTTAAGGACCGATCATTTTGACGGTCACGGTAGGAATAGGTATACACGAAGTGTATAGTATTCGCTAGAAATCGATGAAATCGAGGATTCAGCTCTCCTCTTCGTAATTCCCAAGCTACGTACTCGCGCTGATCCATATTCTCTCTCTCTCTCTCTCTCTCTCTCTTTCGTCCGAATAAATTATTCAATTTTCGCAGAGCACCTCTGAAACATCGGTCGCTAATTAAAACCGCCGTCGGTATATCATTAAACTAACCAAAGCCATCGGAATCAGGAGTTGATTCGGTATGCACGGATAGCGGAAGCTGGAGACGAACACGCGTTGAAAATTCAGCTGCGTCGATGATCGATGTTGTCGTTGCATGCCAACGTGCAGTCGCCAGTTGCGATCGATACTTTTACGTACCGCACTCGCGGAGAATACATCATTACAAATTAAACTCCTGCCCACGGCTTCTCCCTCTCTCCCTCTCTCTCTCTCTCTCTCTCTCTTTCTCTTGCGTGCACACGTAGGTGTAGCTACATATACGTTCGTATCGGCAATCCGCGGACCACAATGATCTTCTTACGCGTGCATGGTATGGGTAACGTGGTATCGATCGCCTGGAAAGTGTGTCAACTGCGTTTCACGCGGCGCGAATAGGGCAAATCTTCATCTCTCTTTCCGCCGTCGGTTCCGTCACCGATACGAGCTTGCTCGCTTCTTAAGAATCGCGCGCACCTCGTGTGGCTCTTTCGTTCTTCTCTCTCTCTCTCTCTCTTTTTTCTCTCTCTCTATCCATCGTCCCGGCTGTTCTAAGCGCGAAAGAAGAAACGATGCATTATTCATAAAACCAGCGGCGACGCCGGCTTATTGCGTCAGAGAGCTGCGGCGACGATATGGATTTGAATAAATTCGGTTAGATTCCAACGTATCCATTTCACCGGGAAAATTCATCGCTCCCTGCGTGCGCCTTCTCACGTGTCGCTAATATCGGATGCATTGTGCGAGGAAATTGTTTGCCCGGGCCAGCAAGTCCACCCTTGCGCCGAATCCTGTGGGACCTGCCCGACCATTTCTATGCATGGCACCCTCCTTCCCCCTCTCTTTTTCTGAACACACCGGATCTGGTACGCTGGTCCTTTGATCGCTTATGTAATTATTCGTTCCCCCGGCGAGGGATGGAATAATTTGCGCGACGAATCGAGGGAACGAGTTGCTTTGAATGGTAGTTCCACTTCTGAATTTTCACCGGGGGCGGGGGGGGGGGGCAGATCGTTCATATTGACGCGAGAGATCAACAGGTCTCGCAGTGTTGTTTGCAGACACGCAATCTTTTGTTATACCTCGTTAATTTTTGGCAAACAAGTAGTGGCTACTACTGGCGTGGAAGCGTGTTGCGACGTAGCATTTACTCGATACCTGCTAATTAATCAGGCTCGGGCGTGTTCGTCTCGCTTGATGGCTTGATAGACGTCGTTGCTTAGTTTATGTATGTTCAAATAATTCGGATTCGTTTCCTGCGCAATCATAATTACGTGATAATGAAAGTAATTCTGCCGCGAGAACTGACGTGTATTATCACATGTCTGACCATACAAGCTCTCATCTTATTATTTTCCACATTATTAAATGGTGTTACGTTTCCTTCAAATTTCCTCGTTAAAATGAACTTCGGGAGAGAAGTTCGCGAGAAAAGTTCCGATATTCTACAAATGAACACCGGAGGGAAAAAGATAAGACTCCTTTTGTCTCGCCAGCATCTTTCTTTCTTTTCTTTCTTTTCTTTCCTTTCTTTCTTTTCTTTCTTTTCTTTCTTTCGTTCTTTCATTCGTTCGTGGAAAGAAAATTGGGCCTTCGGAAATTGGGCATTGCTTTTCGCGGCTTGCTTCGCGATAGGATCGATCCTCACGGAAAAATCCTGAGAGAGGAAGATTACTCTCTCGCTCTGAATATCATAAGGACGTTCGGAAAATATGATACTCCTAAGTAGAAGCCGTTTGTATTGTTCAACTCGAGCCAGATTCTACGTAGGTATAATAAATCCTCTGATGTATGAAGTCTACAGACATCCGTCGGATTGTAGGAGTCACGTTCTTCGCTTCGTCCGTGCCGGCGCAAAGGCTCGCTCAAATCTCCATTTTTATTCGCTCAGGAATATCTACTCAAATTCTTCGTATTCCCTCCGAGGGAAATGGTAGTTTTAGCGTGGAACGGTAAAACCATCGCGCATAGATAGAAGGATTTGGAGCTTTTCATTACGCGAAATAATCCTCCACGAGAAAGATTCTCAAAATATTATTTTTAAGTACGAGAAGATATTGGTCGCGAGTGTTTCCAGTGACCGATGGAAAATTTCAGTCAGACATTTCAAGCCTGATATTTTCAAGCTTGGAAATATCGTAAAGCAGAATCATATTACGAAAATTTTTAAAATTCAAACGCGCGTGGAAGCGTTGAGGATTTTTTTTTCGTGACTAAATCCACTTAGAAAATTCGAAATTTTCTCTTTAGAAACTCGCTGTACGATTTTCTTTTTCGCTTTTCGTTCTATCGAAATAATGGACATTAGAATGAAACGACGAAACGTTGCGATTTCTAGAATTTTTCGTCGTTTAACACTAACGCTCAGTATTCATTGAAATAATGAAAAAAATCGTACAACAAGTTTTAAGGATTCGTTGTAGAGAGGAGACTTCGATCTAGTTGCGGAAACAATTTGTTGATGTTTCTATCACGACGTTTGAATTTTTCTTATTTTCTTTCTTCCGAGAAATATATCTCGCACCTACAATTTGACCAGTCGAAAAATTTATGGTTACTTATTCTTCTAAAATTATATAATCGGTTCACGAGAAAGAGAGCTATCTGAATAGAGATGCTATGAAGTTATGCACGTGAACAATTGATAACAAGAGTTTGATTGCAAGAGTATACGCAGGCCACAGATTTGGATGACACACAGTGGAATTTTGTAACTCCAGGAGAAGGCAGAAAATTTTTGAATTTTTGACAATTTCTGAGAAAAAGAATATTCTCACTTTCTCCCTCTCACTTATATGACGTGATGTCATCTTCGAAAATTCCCAATTCGCGACTGTCGGTAAAATAGAAACTTCACGCTTCAAAATGAGACCAAGTCGATGTATGATATTTGATATTTCTTTCACAAAATTATGTCAGATTAAATTACCGACAATTTTTCATTGATGCTCTTCTAAAATCGCTGTTAGCACGCACACGTCTGCGGAATGAAGGAAATATTTCGCCATTTTTTAAAAGAACTATTCGGTCCCTTGGGAAAACTTTTACCTTCGTCATGAATAGAATACAATCCAAGAAAAAAAAAATAAAATTCAAGGTCAAGCTCAGCAGCAGGTTCTTTACATGCATTTCGAAGATGTAGAATTCATGTTTGTTCCGTGATAGCCACGAACGAAACTTTTCTTTCCACCTGTATATTGGTATATCGCTGTATATCGTCAAAATTTAATCATTTTCTGTCTCTTTTGTTTCCTCTATCGGTCTTCTTTCGCCGTTCTCTCTATATCGTTTCTTATCAAATCTTTGTTTTTTCTTTCTGTTCCGAATAAATTGAAACATCTTTGCAATCTCCCGTAATAGTACTACTATTTCATCATTACGCTTTCACAAAACACAATCGATCGAGAAACAACAATGCTCCAAGTTGCTCCACATCGGTTAAAAAAAAAGGAAAGAAAAAAAAGAAGAAAACAAAAGAAAACGTAGCGACGGCTGCTAATCCTGCACGATAAGCGAGAGCCACGCGGATTTTGGAACACGCTGGTGAAATTCGAGGTCGTCGGTCGGGCGAGAAAATAGCGGGGAACTCGCGTGGAAACGGTAGTTCTGGGAACGATTGCGGTTTCAAGGTGAATGGACAATCGAAAGTGCTCGAGTAACGCGACGCGGATGCCATTCGGCGGAGCAATTGCTCCGCTGCGCGCCGTTGAATCGACAACGTCGTCCATCAAGCCCGAGCCGTCCCCGACCGGTAGCAGACGTGGATTCTCCTCTCCCCTGGGCGGGTATTTTGCGACGAAAGCTTCAATAACCGACAAACACGCTTGCTACAAAGCCTGACTTCGGAAATGGCTCTCGTGGGATTGCGACCGGAGCAACTCTCTTACTCATTGTCCATCTGTCTCCTTCGAACGGATCGTTCGACACTCGCGGACCGTCTATTAACGACGTGTTCTCAGCCGTGGCTCGAATTCTCAAATATCCTCCTCTTCGCTTCGGATGTTTTTTGTTCGATTCCTTCAATTTTCCTTGCGTCTCTTATCGTTACCGTCTATTAACCTCTTAGGCACTATGCGCCACTATAGTGGCTTTCGCGGATGTCATGTTTCTGAACGACGTGCCACTATAGTGGCTCACTCACTCACCGTTTGAATTAAATGATCGTTTCCATATGTTTTGTTCCACACTTGTTGTGCCTTCGCAACGTTTTATAACAGTGTGTTAACAATATACAGTCTCTGTTTTTGATCACGTCAGGTATGAATTGTTGCTTTTCAGTTTAAATAAATATACCATTTGAACTCTTCGCCGTACAGAGAAACAGCCCCGCGAAAAATGCAGCCGTGCCTAAGTGGTTAACAACGAAATTCTCGATTCCTGACTCGGAATTTTGAAATGTCCTCTTCCGTCTTTTGATCTTTCACTTTAGATATTTTTGCAACGATTCTCTCTAATTTCTCTCGTGTCCTGTTTCATTTTTCACTTACTTTAGATCTATTTTGCTCTATATTTCTCTAGTTCTTCTTCATTCCTCATTAAGAACGTAAGAAAGCAAATTTTTCGATCGTGTTCAAATTGCGCGACGCGTACACCTTGTCGTTTGAAAGTCAAGCGAGCTTGCCATAGAAATAGGTAATTCCGTGGAGTTGTTAATTTGTGAATCGGAGAAACTGCCTGTTTTGTGAGATGACTTTGTCAATAACATTTCGAAAGTTATTGATCGAGACACCCATCAATGATTCTACCCAACGATAATCAATCGGAACATGGTCAAAAAGTGCAGTAACTCTACAAATAAATTCAAGGTTTACTGACGACCGTCTTTTCCATTGAGTATACGTTCATTGTTATTTGCTTGAAAGAACGTGTAACTGCGCGTCGGTGAAAAGTCGGTGCAATTAACTGTAAGGGGTGGGTAGGGGGGGGGCTATCGATTTGTCACGTGTAATCAATCGATTGGTAAGGCGACACTCGGTCTCGAAATGAAATCACCCGTTCTCGATTCCAACGCGGCGAGCGTGTATGTTCCATTCGTCTGTGATTTGGCTGGAAAGCATCGGTCGAAAGGATCGGGTCTGATCGGATCGCGTCGCGATCGTAATGGAAGCAAAATAAGAGAGCACCGGGCGAGAGGTAGCGCGTAGAAGTCCGGTGGTAAATCCAATTTGTCGGTTGCCTTTGCTCCATCCGCGGAGGGTACGGATGCGCATTTCTAAAAGGAAAAACTTTGCCGAGGAGTGCCTTCATTTCGGTGGCCGTGGATGAGCGTAATTGACGTTGGAAAACTGGTCCCTGGTCGAGCTGAAAGCAAAAAAAGAAAGATGCAAAAGGACGAGAAAAATAAAAGAAAAAAGAGAGAGAGAGGGGGGGGGAAAGCAAAGAGAAAAAAATAAGAGGGAACGTAGCATCTCGGGCTGGATGGATACTCATCTGAAGCGTGTTCCCTTTGATCAATCAGACCACCGTTTTCACCAGCGTGACGTAACATCTGCGGCGAACCGGTCGAAATATACGTCGTTCGACTTTCCTCCATCCGGCAGTGGCCATTTCTCTCTCCCCCCTTTCCGTTCCTCAAGTTTTCAGCTCCAGGAGTTGCTCGAGATTCGTCGTTTGAAGTCTTTGCTCGCAGCTTATCATGCCCGCCGCGTACCTGCGGATTCACTCGAGCTGAAACCGGATCGAACCGTTTCTTCCTCCGCCGAACGCGGTTCCTCTCCATCTCTCATTTCAATTACTTACATCGTGCCAGCTATCTGCTGTATCTTCTCGCCGGTTAAAGACCGTAGGTCTCGCAACCGCAGCAACTCGCGGAACACTCGCTTTCACAGTAGCGCTCGCTCTTGGCAAATTGGGATTTCCAAATTCGATTTCCACTGCTAAATATTTCGAAGTGGTATAACGCTGAGCGGGCACGATACAGCGAGATAGAGCATGATAGAAATCGATGGAAGGAGGGGACAGAAAAGGGGCAAATATCGTCGTAAAAATCCAAACGGATACACGTCGATCACGATTGTGGTATCGCAAGGGGGAGGGGGGAGCGTGCAGTCTCCCCGAAGTCGCCGATGATGGTTCTCCAGCGGTAGTTTACGATCGCGATAATTTCTCCCCGCGGTAATAAAAGTCGCATCGAAGAAAGCAAAAGTATTTGCGCGCCATTACATACAGACGTGTACGTACGTTAGAAAGGCGTGAATTCTCTCCCTCTCTCTCTCTTTCTCTCTCTCTCTCTGTCTTTCTCTCTCTCCGTTCGACTCGAACTGGAACGCGACTCGGCAGCTTCGAACGCGTTTTCCCTCCTTCTCTCGCTTTCTTTCCGCGAAACTTTCACAATATGTCTTTTTATCAAGCTCCAGGGAAGTATTGGACAAGGGAAATTTACTAATATCGAGGTTTATCGTTCCCCGGGAGTTGCGCGACCGCGAGGAAAACAAAATTCCGATAAAACAGTCGCCATTAACCCCTTGGAATAACTCCGACGATCAAGTTCCATCCAGTCCAAAGTTCACGTTTTTCCTTGGACTTTCATTCGGCATTTGCAAAATTTCGTTCGTTCGACTGGCGTAACTGTACCAATGGCAATGGAAAATATTATTATTGATAATTGAAACTGATATAATGATTTTGCGAAAAAGAAAATGATCGTGTGGCGATCCATTTGGTCTCGTTTTCAAAGCTTGCTCACATCACGTAATATAGTGGGTAGAAAAAACGAGGATACTTTTTTCTTTCATGACTAGATCTCTCATCATTTTGAAGATTGAAGTTTTTATAACGAGGTCTTCACCATTGTGATTTATTAAAAGTTGAAGTGTGATTTCTTCCTCGCTATTTTATCGTTTTACATTGAATATTAGAACAAAAATTCAGGAAATCCTAACAGTTCGTTTCAGTTTGATGTTCAAAGTTCGATAAAATAATCATTAAATGATGAGTCGCGAGAGGAATTTTTCGAGAAAAATGTATCATGTACACGTGACACAAGATGTGAAGTCATCTTCAAGAAAAACAAAAAAAAAAAAAGAAAAAAGAAAAAAAACCAGAAGCTTCAAACCAGAGATCAAGAAAATCTTTTCGTCGTTTAAGCTTTTTCATTCACATCGGTCGAAGTTATCGACAATGTTTCATTGTCATTGGTACACAGTTGACAACCGTCAAGCCAAAGACCTTGAAAGACGAGATTCATTTTTCACTGTAGGATTATCATACAACACACAAAGATCGAGCGATCGCTTCGTGAAACGTTTTCAACGTTGACGAGAGGTCCTTCTTTGGTCGCAAGAGCCGAACGTTTGCCGCATCTGCATGTTATGAATAGGTATGAGGCGCGGTCTAGCACCGCAGCAAGCACGGGATCTAAATCTTTTTTATGGAAATTGCGACTTAGAACCGGGGAACATTCGAGCGTGAAAAAACCCCAAGCACCGGCGGAAATTCCGATACGAGGCAGCTTGTTACACGACGGCGTGCGAGAAAAAAGGAGCAACGACGGAAAATCGAAGAACGAGACACAAGAGAAGATAAAAACGGGAAGCTTAATCGACCTCATTGTTGCGCTCGAGTTAACGAGTATATTCGAAGTCGTTCGTTCACTTCTTTTTTCCTCCATTTTTTTTTCGCCGATCATCGACCGACGTGATTTCGCTCGCCAAGCTTTTCCAATTTAATAATCCAAGTAATTGTTAGACGAAGCTACCATCGTTCATCCGTATTCCTTCGTCTACGTCACGTCAACGTAAACTTTCAAGTTTCCGGGATCGTGATCTCTCGAAATTCCAAAATCGAGTTCTCGAGCTTAGCAAGACTCGCGATCGCGTCGAGTCGGTCTGTCGAGAATTAATCATTAATCAAATAAACGTCCGAGCTTTCGGCTTTAAACGAGCGTTGAACGGCCGAGTTTGCAACTTTTCAATTTTCTTTCGCTCTGCGGCGGCCGCGGAATTGAATTCTTGAAACGTTAATACCGGAGGCTTTTAAAGGGTTTTAACGACCGACTCTCTGGCTCTGCAGGTCGCAGGTTTTCGATTTTCTTCGCCCGCGCCCGCGGCTGCAGATTTAAATTCTAAGACCCATTAACACCCGCGAGCTTTCGAAATTTCAACGAGTTTTTAAACTCGGCCCCGGCAACTTTTCCATTCCTTTTGTGCTCCCAGTGGCCGTGGAATTGAATCGTGGATACGTTAATACCTGAATCTCCAGGTATTCGACGGATCCCTCTGGCTCTCAGGTTTTCTATTTCTCAATCCCGATGGATCTGCAATTTTAAACCGAACGTTTTACATCAGTATCTTTCGAATTTCAATAAACACTTCAACTACTCTAAAAATTCGAGTACGAGTAACGCAAATATTGTAATATTAAAGAATTGCTAAATCTCTTTCAACGATGCACTTTCACTCGGCAATGGGAACTTCCCCTACTCTTCAAAGAGAAATGATACTCCCTCCCCCCCAAGAAATATGGTGATTTCGATCGATCGACTCGCTGTGTTTTCGCTGTGGTGCCCAGCCGCAGTTTAATTTACTCGATGTACTTTTACTCGACCCAGTTTGCGCAACAATATAAACCGTCTCCTCGTTTGCCACCGTCGCTCCACCCTTTGGCTTGCCGTTTTCTCAGAGGGAGGCGCCATCCGCTTCCATCAAGAGGGAAACAAAGGAAGCGATTAAACGAAACAGCGCATCCACCCCGGCTACCATTCTACTTCGTGTTACTGCCACCCCTTTATTTGTATTAGTTGTCTCCCGCTTTCCCCCCCCTCCACCCCCGCCCCGGTCTTTCGGAGCTATAATCACGGGACAAGCCCCCGAAAAGTCCTCCTCGTAGCTAGTAATTTTGTCGCAAGCAAGACTGCCGTCCGCTAAGAAGGTGGCTGCGATGCCACCCACTTCCAAGAATGAGATTTACTCGGAATTTTCACGACGATAACCAACCCAACGCTGCTGCTCTATCGCGCCGTGTCGTTCTCCCTCAAAAGGTCGGAACGAGTACGTACGAAACGTAATATCTGCGTTTGAATTATGCTCCGCTGAGAGCCTCTATTTTCCAGGAATTTAATTATATTATATATATACACATATAAAGAGAGAGGGAGAGGAAGATGGAGATTTGAAACAAAAGAAATTAAATTAAAACGAGAGGACGAATATTGGTACGCTCTTTGTCGTTTCGATTTCAGTTTCTATTTTTCTGACGGATTTATTTGCGTGGGGAGAAAAGTGAAACAAAGTTTCAAGCCCACCAGGTGGTTTATAATAGATAGTCTACTAGTATTTAAGTAATCAAGGAAAACTGAATAAGTCCGAGTATAAAGAGATGTTAAGTTCTCTCTATATTTCAGGAGATACTCTCTATCCCAAATTTTAAATCTCTCTCTTCACACACACACATACACACACGCTCGTATTTTATGTCTTAAGACTAGGACGATTAGACAGTTCCATGTCTAAAAATCGTCTTTTTTCGCTGCTACAAACACAATTGTTTCGCTCTTAAGGCCTACACACACGTTAAAACATGCATCGACTTCTAGATTTCATGAAACGCGGGTATTATACAATTATATAAGTACATGAGATTCCAGGTATAAGCTATGTGAAGGAACCGTCAGCTCATTTATTTGCGTTGTACGAGATCGAGAGATTGACGATTCTTGATTTTTTCTAAAATCGATAGAGAAAAGCGACGCAACTCGACGTTTCATAGAATCGTATTAGTCCCAGAAATCAGTTTTGTTACAAAAAATTTACATGTAACGAAATATATAATATGCGATTTTCTATCTCGAAGCACGGACGGAAAAAAACAATCACATTGGTGACAAATCACGATATGATTTGTTGTTCATATTTCTTGTCGTTTCGATTTGAATTTATAAGCCTCTGTGATAGTTAGATGGCAAGCGGAAGAAAAAAGAAAATTATAAGTTTTCTAATTTATTGCAACAAAGCATTATTTATTTACTACGCGATTTAATAACGACGAAGTTTTTTCGTTTGTAAGATCAAATCATGTCTAATAAATGTTATATTTTTTTTGTTAAGTCGATTCATCGATGCTGAGCTACATACGTTGCAACATACGTCACGAAACCTAGAAATCGATGCATGCATGCATGCATGCGTCATCGACGTTTCAACGTGTGCAGGGGCCTTTAGACAGCATAAAAAGAAATCCCGTATAATGAGAGACTTCCTTACCCCACATTTGCTAATCCGTTGGTTGCTTATTTAAAAAGTTACGTTTGCTTCAGTTTCTTGCTTCATCGTGAAAAGCATTCAATGCGGAGCGTGTACCCCCTTCCCCTTTTCCGCGTTGAGAATCGTAAACTTTGATGCCCGGTAATCAGAACGATTGCGTTCTCCACGATCTCCGTAACCAAGCTGTCGGCGAGTGAAAAAGACATCAGCGGTGATTGTCTTTTTCCCTTTCAATTTTACACGCTGAGAATCCGCGTCGACGTCGAGGCGTCACTGGCTATCGATCCTCGATTCTGATTCCTCTTCCTTTCTCCATCTGAGAGAAAGAGAGGGGGGGAGGACAGAAAGAAAGAACAGAAAAAGGGAAGTTGGAACGAGCAACGGGAGGTGAATTAAAGAGAAGGACCTGAAAACTGTATCAATCGTTTCATCGAAGGGAGTCGTATCGCGAGGTCGTTTGCTTCGTCGGCTTCGCCAGCTTCCGACGTTGGAATCGTTGGAATCGTTGGAACAACGCAGACGACGGAACGAGTCAATTTTAATCAAGTCTTGAGAGATTGAAATTAGCGGGAAACAGATTGCCACGTAGGATCCGTGTCGTTTGGATAATTAAATTTCATTTTGACGAACTAGTCGTCAATTTCGAAGCGGAGGAAAGGCTTCTCCCCTCGTCATCGAGAGGAAAACTGAGTGGCAACGTGTCTGGAGGAGACTTTCAATCTCGCGATTGTCGAACTTTCGAGCTAATTATCTCGCGGCAAACAAGCCGCCGAATACTGCTTCTGTCGTTCGCGAATGGTTGAGTTGCCATCGAGTAGATGGAAGATTAAGAGATTAAAATTGAATAAGAGAATAACTGTCTCTGACCGGCTTCTCTAAACTAACAGTGCTCTCTTTCGATCTTTGTCGTGCAATCTCCCTTCGAACCGTATAGCGCTTACATCAACACATTTCCAGACCCGCGTCATCAGTTCTGTGTACCATGTGCGCGAGCCACAAATCTCAAGTGCGAGCTGTGTCCTCCATAAATCAATTAGCACGCGTGTTTCAACGCACGTCTCGGGAATCGTTGCCACGAACACGATCCGTCCTTCAACGGAACTCACGATCGATCGCGCGCGTCCGTCCACGAGTCTGCTTCGTTGAACGGACGAAAATCGTCTGTAGGCGAACTGTCGCGACTTCGGTGAACTTTAGTTCAGTCGCAGTTCAATGCCAGTCAACCGTGCGAGCTTGCGGGAGTGAAACTTGACACTATCTGAACCATCTGCCTCAGTGAAGTTGCCCGATACAGATTGGTCGAAACTTCTGTAGAAATCAAACGCTATCTTTCCCACCTTCTTTTTTATAATTTAATGACAAGAATTTCGCCTGAAAAGATAAATATAGACGTTTTTTTTTTATAGGATTGTTTCGCGGTTGGCTAGCTTTTGATTGACAAACTGCAACAACGCGACGAGACACCACAACACTGATTGATACGGATTGATCGAAACTCCTGTAAAAATTAAGTGCTCTCTGTTTTTTGCGGCTTTTCCTGTCATTTAATAGCGTACCACGAAACGATAATTTCACGTGAAGAGATAAATACAGTAACAAGATGGATTTTTTTTCGCGGTTGGACAGCCATTTTTATACAGGTCGCTACAACGCGACGAGACACGGCGACATTGACTGATACGGATCAATTAAAAGTCTAGTGCTGGCTTTTTCCAGTTTTTTTTTCTCTCTCTCTAATTTAATAATATTATAAAACATAAAAACATAACTAGTAACTAGATGGATTTTTCGGGGTTAGATAGTTGATTGCACGCGACGAGACACGACAACACTGATTGATACGGATTGGTCAAAACTCCTACAAAAAAATCAAGTGTTATTTTCTTTCCAGCTCTTTCTGTAATTTAATAATACCACCAAAAAAAAAAAGTAATTTCATCTGAATAGATAAATATAGTAACTAGGTGGATTTTCCGTAATTAGATAGTCGTTTTTATATAGGATACAACGCCGCGATAATCTGATACAAATCAATTAAAAGTCTAGTCAATTAAAAATCAAATACTCTTTTTTCTATAATTTAATAAAACAATGATTTCACCTGAAAAGATACATAGATTTTTTTCGTAGTTGGTCGTTTCGATGACAGGGTTCAACGCGAGGATACACGGACGTGGATTTTGATCAGTCAAAAGTTCAGCAAAAATCAAGTATTTTTTGCAGCTTCCTTTGTAATTCAACAGTGCCATAGAAAAGTAAAGGTTTCACCTGAGAAATAAATGTCGCATCTAAGATGGATTTTTTCGTGGTTAGGTAGTTGTTTCGATACAGGGTGTGACGCAACGAGGCACAGAGGGGCGAGCATTCCTTGCGAACATTCATTCCTCGTTGTCAGTCAGCTAACGGGCCAGTGAAGATGCGGAAGGTTGTAAACTTGCGGAAGGATAGAAGCACGCGAGACGGTGAATAGGACGTCGTGCCGGCACGCTAGAAGAATTCGTTCGACCAGACTGGTTGGTAACGGATGAGGCGAGAAAGTTTGCGCGGCAATAACTCATCGTTCACACCTTATTTACCTAGTCCCCTCGTCGCAGGCGAAGTCGATCGTTCTCCATCCTCGTACGCCTCGTCGAGTTTCGTTCGATTGAATTTTAACGGAGCGCCACCGTTGAAAAGGAAAGTCGACGCCACGGCGCGACGATTGTGTGTACAACGTACCAGCAAAGGGACAGGGGCAGAATAAACAGGAAATAAATCGCGTTGCAGTTCGTTGATTTCGTTCTTCTTCGTATGAGAGACAGCGAACACGTGATCGTTATACGAGGGGAAATCGAGCTTCTTCCTGGGCGAGACACACGCCAGACGATGGTCACGGAACCATCTTTATCCTTGCGTGTGTCCTGTACGATGACGTTGACGATCGATACTCGCGTACGAAGAATGCGCTCGATAGCAACGACCCCGGGATTCTTTCGCTTAATATCGCACGCTATCGAGACATTCCGCGAGTTTAGAAAGATTCTGACTTTTTTTCTCTCTCTCTTTTACTCGGCAAGACTCTTTGGCTCTTTAGGTTGAACGTCTTGAACGATAATGCCGGCGGCAATACGGTTCGACCTCGTTGATCACGGAAGAATCCGTGAGTCGGTGAATCATCTGGACCGGAAAGATGCTGGCGTGAAAATTAATAATTGAAGAAGCCACCGCGCGGTCGACTGGCGCGCCATAATTTTCGCCTGGCAGGTAACATAGATCACATTGCAGAAGCGAGGGAGGAAGGCAGAGTTCCCGATAAAGCAGCTGTCGCCGACAGATAGACAGTGGTTCGCCTCCTTTCTCGTCTAATTCCCATTTCTCCGCTGTCCGACGAGGGATTCTGTTTTCATTCCGCGACGTATAGTCGTCTTAATTTATATAGGGCTCTTTCACGTTGGAGAGCCCGTTATATACCTATTTCTCCGAGCGACGGCGGCCGCGAACTTCCAAAGATTCTGGCCGTATCGATTACGGGGGAGGGCAATTTCTTTTTAACGAGTTCCCGATAGCGTCTGGAGAGGGTGCGATCGAGGGGCGGCGACGGGGAGACGCTGATTTAGCGCAAGGACCGTACGATTTCGAGAGAAACGATCCTTCGAGCCCCGTTATATACCCGGGCTATATACGGCCCTGTAATCTCCTATCGACTGGTAATCTCGATCAACATCTTTGGATTTTTCGCCGGAGGCGGCGCGATGACGACGCGATAGAATTTTTCATCCGCCGCTACTACCCCGTTATCCGCCGGTCCGTTCGATTAATTAGAAAACTTTTCTTCGCCGCTGATCCGCGCTCGCCACTTTCTGCCTCCGAGAGAGAACTTTAAATTACCGTCCGACAGCCATCGTCGGCTGCTCGTGCAACTGCCAGACGTTGTACGTACATATTGTAATTTCGTATGCGTGCTTTGGGAAGTAATTTTCAAAGTAATTTTATATGTCGCGGTGCGATAAGTCTTTCTCTAACCCCTTAAGCGTTTATGTCGAGTGTATGCTCGCCGTGAAAAGATGGAATTTTTCCCTGTTTAATATCGAGCAGACTCGTCGCGTAGGAAAAGAAAAATTCGCTTTTTGCTATTTATTGTAAAATATTGCAACAAAACAAACGAAGAAAATATGCACTTGAAAATAACTGGGAATTGTTCGGAGAAATTTCGCTTGCAATCGATACAATGCAAAAACAAAATTAAATTTGTCTCTAATCTTTTTAATTAATCATTAATGGAATAATTTTCAAAAAATAAAATATTAAGATCTGTAAACGTCGTAAGTGTCGATAAAATTAAAGATTTGTTTCAAAAAATGTATCATTTTGTTATAATTTAAGTCAGTGTTACAGCAAGTGCATTCGCTGTATTTTCGTCGAGTATACTCGTCATCGCTTAGAAACAAGTAAGCACACCAGTACACATTCTCAGAATAAAAAAAGAAAAGATATTTATCAAATATCAATAAATATTTGATAAATATTTACCACCCTGAAAGACAAAGGCCTCGGTTCGTTTTGTTCTTTAACAACTTGACACGACTTTTCGACGCACTCTAACTTTTAACGATGTCCGTCCATGGTTTATGCATGAGAATGAGCTCCTGTTCGTCTGGTATTCGCGTCGTTGAGTCTCTCGTCGCGAAAGTCATCGAGAGAATGAAATATATACTTATTACAAAGTGTTCGCGACAACAGAGGAACAAACGTGCAACCGCTTCGCAATTCCTGATGAGAAGCATGCTTTGAACACGTTGCGAAATCGTAATTGGACGCTAAACGTGCGATTAAACGTTTGCATTCATGGTGTTTCGCTTGGTTGCGAGAAACGTTCAACAACAGAGTTTCTGCTTTTCTCTAGTTTCAACGTTTCAGTTTCAGTGTCGACACGTCCAACTGAAAAAAAAAAAAATGCGAATAATTATCAACCTACGTTCCAACTCTTTCGTTCATGGACGGACAAAAACTGGAGGCTGATATACGAACCAGCAGTTTTCTTCATCCAAGTGTCTCCCTGCTAACGAAATAGTTTTTCTAACGTTCATCCAACTCTAATTAATCTTCGCGACTGCACTCGACATTTTGTTATAGCTGTGCCCCCCTTTACAATTCACGCCTTGTCTAAAAACCAACTCGGTGTGTGTGTGTGTGTGTGCTTGTCGATCAACAATGTTTTCAACACTGCTCGAATCTCTTGCTAGGAGAATCTAACCTAAAAATAACCTTTATAAATTTTTTGCAACAAAATTGTGGTACTCTAACTGTTATAATACCTGGAATTCGCTAAGCATGAAATGATTTTCAGATCGAGCGGAATTTTTATTGCGTCATTTGTGAGAGAAGAAAACGCTTGTTTCGAAAGCTTGTTTCTTCCGAATGTTGTATATTCGAGCTTCTAAACTTACACGCGACAATCATTCGTATTTCAGTGCAATTTACACGGTTCCTACGGTTGGCAAATGTAAAATAAAATATTTTTTTTAGCTTAGACAACACATACTTTCGTACGAAAGTCGAGTGGAAATTTTAATTTAAATTTCGCATTATTTTTGGAAAGAGGCGCTTTGAATGAAACGCGAATAATGTATTTCCGAGCTTCTAAACTCGCATTCCTACTTCAATATAATTTACGCGGCACCACCCACTTAGGAAATGTAAAATAGAATATGGTACCGGAATACTATTCGTACGAAAGTCGAATGGAATTTTTATCGCATTATTTTTTTGAAAAGAAACGCACTGTTCATGCCCTGAGCATTGTATTTTTCGTGAAACGCGAAACTCAGTTACGTACGACAATCATTCACGTGAAATTCCTATTCCAACATAATTCACGCGACTTGGGATATGTAAAATGGAATATAACATGAATTTGCACGGCTCGTAGTTGCGTTAGTACAAAGTAAAATATATAGTTCAAACAACAATACTCTCGTACGAATGTAAGTCGAATGAAAAAAAAATTTTGATTTATTTAGAAAAAGAAGCGCATGCTTCGAAAGAAAGCACGTTGCTGTGCATCGTACTTTTTCTTCGCCTGGAAACTCAGTTACACGCGATAAACATTCATGCGAGATTCCTACACCAGGTATAATTTACACGGGCGAGCTTCTCAGAAATTCCAGCCCTACTTAGGAAACGTAGAATGGAATGGAGTGCCGCCGCCCGTTTAGACAACAACACGTGCCACAACTTTGTAAAGCGTCGCCTGGAACACCGGGTGTTCCATTTGGAGGGAAGGGAGGGTCCGAAGAAGGCGACAGCCGCGATAATAAATCGTCGTTGCGCGGGATCCAATGCGCGGAACACCGGGCGCTGAGAAGCATGGATGCACCGGAAGTGCCGGCACGACGATGCATCACGAGCCCGGCGGTGACCCCGAACGCGTACGCGTTCCCCGCGTCAACTTGCAAATTCCTGAAAATTCAGTCGAACCGGTCGTTTGTCTTCTTTTCTCGGAATTTCAACTTCTACCTACCTACCTACCTATCTATTGTAAAAATGTCGCCGCGACGACCCACTTCGCGTGTCGTTCCTCGACGTCTTCGTTCGTTCGCGCGTCTCCGAGACGACGAGAAACGAGAGGGGGCGTGACGACGACGAGATTTTACGCCGATCGATCTCGCGGTTGGATCTTGCGCTCGGATTATCGAAGACGTTGTCGAAGTTTCGAGTTTTCGCGAGACAGATTTTCATTCCTCGTAAGAATCGAGCCGCGTCTCAAAAGGGGAAAAAGCGAGAAAAACCGAAAGAGAGAGAGAGAGAGAAAGAGAAAGAGAAAGAGAGAGGTGAAACGCATCGCAATGGAAAAGGTCAGAGATAAACAATATCGTTGCGGGGACTTTGGATGAAGAGCCATGGGAAGAGAGCCATGGTACAAAGGATACGTTTTATTGGACGTCGAACGTACAGCCACGCTCGAATTCATCCGGTGCGATTCGATTTGTTGCACTCGGTTTGTCCCAGTCAAACGTCGTATGAAAATGTTTCGTTGCGGAGGATGTTTAGGTTCGTGGTTTTGTCAAATGTGTAAATAGAAATGATAAGTGTTTGCAACTTGAGATGAAAAGATGAGAAACCTTTCAAAGTCTCGAAAAGCACAAATTCGCGCTCAATCACGCGATGAATCGTACTTTCGAACTGATCTGTTTGTCACGATCGTTCGATTATACTCTTGTTACCATGAAGCATCGATTTTCGAACAGCCTCGTTTCGAACGAGAAACTACAAATTTATTGTTAATCCGTGGTTAAGCCAGGGTTTGTACGCGCATTAACGCGGCATCGAACACGCGGCGGCGATTGCATGATTTATTGGAAAAAGCTTCCTGCGTGGCGTTTGCATCGATCCCCTCGCGGATCGTGGAATAAAATATACCGTGGACACGATATATTTTCGCGCTCGCGTAAACTATTACGAATACAACTTGCGTTCAGTACGAGAATAATCTCGTCCCTATTTCGTCGCTCTTTCATCATCTTCGACAAATATTGTCGTCGTCTTTTGTGCGACAATGCACAGAAGGGAATATTCCCGCGTTTTAGATAAGGAAATATTTCCACGGGATCCACGGGGGAGAAGTTCGGTTGATAAAGCGTCTGGTTGACAGATTCGAATACTCGAAGATCATATTTTATTCATCGACGTGTGTTTGACCGTCTAGATTTATGATCCCGGAGGAGTTCAGGTTAACCGTCTGCAACTTTTTCTCTCTCTCCTGGAGGACGATAAAATTCAAACAGATATACTGTGGGAATACGTTGAATATTGTTTTAGATCTCTCCTTTACAAAATCTCTCCAATTTACGCTCGAATGCCTATCAATTAACTTGCGATCATCGGCGACAAATCTCACTGTATTTGCACGAGAGTATGATTGAATATATCCTGTGTCGTATATTGCAATAATCGTACGAACATTCTGCAGATATATGTACATATCTCGCGTTTCAGTCTATGTACATTCTACATAACGGAAGCATGTCGTTTCTCTCGACTCGTTCCCGCGGAATTAAACGCGAAGCAGTTTCAAGCAGCACTGACTTTTACTTTTATTATTTCTGTGTTAAACTGCTTCGTTCTGTTATGCTCGTTTCGAACTGTCGCAAAATACCCGCGTTACTTTCCCGCGCGCACTATCTATTCTTTCGCGAATCGTTTCGTCGCTCGAAAGCTTCGGAATCCTTTTTTCCCCCCATTAATTTTTTTACCACGGCACGGAAGAATCCGCGAAACGAGCAACAATCGCGCGAGCCTTCGAATTGGAGGCGAGCTTCTGAGCCAAAGGCGGGCACAGACAAAGCACAAGACAAAAAGGATCGAAGCTCTCGTTGGGTCGAAGGAACGAAAGACAGTGCCAAGAACGCACGCAGTTGGCTGCGACGACGGT
This sequence comes from Tetragonula carbonaria, assembly GCA_032399595.1. Taxonomy (NCBI): domain Eukaryota; kingdom Metazoa; phylum Arthropoda; class Insecta; order Hymenoptera; family Apidae; genus Tetragonula; species Tetragonula carbonaria. Next base: position 10,957,202 of record JAUCRC010000012.1, on the reverse strand, counting down.
ATATATACGTACACGTGCTCGTTGCGGAACGAAGCGGAGCGTCGAAGAATGTCTTTCAGCCTCGATGGAATGTCTTTGCCGCGTCAGTTCGAAGATAAAAGCAACTTCCCTTGGAAAAGTTTACCCTGGACGTCCCCCCTTGGCGCGATCACGCGCTAATGCCAGTTTGAACGCAGCCCCCGTCCCGGCCAAACTCGGCCGGAAGTTACTTTTGCAAATTTGCAAACTAACTGATGGAAACCTCATTCCGAGTCATCTTGAGCGCGGCCGTTTCCGCCCGGGAAACTGCTGTCCCTGCAGGTGCTGCAATAGCGAACGAAATTCGGAAACAGAATTTGGAAGTCGGAGGAGGGGAAGAGGAGAAGATGCCACGCAGACGGCATCGACTTTGCCTTTTGCTGTTTCGATCTCATGTGTTTTATTATTAACAGTTCTTTCGCGGTATAACTTGCAACAATGATCGGGCGAATCGACAAGCTACGAGACGATCAAGCTGAATTTGAGGACTATCTCCTGACTCGAAAGTGAAATATACACGAGAGAATACCTATCTTTTGTAGTGAAGAGGTCTTGGATTTTACAAAGTCTTCGTCGTGAAAATCTGTTGATTACGTATGAAAATTTCGGTGTCACAAAATAATCTGACAATTTACCAGTTTGAATGTGAAAATTTTCGAAATATATATAAGAGAACTTTCTTTTCAAAGTAAAGTTTTGAAGTTTAGAGAGCTTCATTATGAAGATATGTTGATCATGTATGAAAATTTAGGTCACAAAATAATACTTAGTTGTGAAGATTATTTCTTCATTCAAAAATAAACAAATAAACACAATAAGCAAGGAATATGTAACACCTTTCGTTTCAAAGCAAGGTCTTGGATTTCCAGACTGCTTCATTTTGAAATTATCTCGATCAGATTCGATGTTATGTTATTATTTAAATATATTTCGAATACATGGGCGTATGTAAGTGGAGCTTGAAATACACGCGCGTTTTTCAAGAGTCAATCATTCGTCGATAAACCACGCGCTATCTCGGCCATGTATTTGTTCGTATTTGCATTTGGAAAAAGACGCGGATGACCTCTGTGTGTTTGGCTGACGAAGCCTGGGATTTCCTATCCGGAATATCGTACCCAGGAATGAGATTCGCGGAAAGAAATCACCGGGGTGCACCGGATAGTTAGCTTCATTTCGATGTAATCTTACGAGTTTTGAGAGACTGCTAGCAGCAGATTTTCACAAACGAATTCCTATTCCCCGACTGTGCCGTTGCAAACGAAGCAAACACGCTCCCGTTACGTTCCACTGGTTAAATCGATCGAACAATTTGATTGATACAACTTCGTCGGAATAAAATAAAGCGAAGCAGGTGGAGAAGAACCATTGAGCATTTAGATTTATCGACCGTCTCTTCTCCGAGTGCACTTCTACGCTTCATGCTGTGCCATGAATGTAGATGTAAAGCGAATGAGAAAGAAAGAGAGAGAGAGAGAGAGAGAGAGAGTGCAATTACCTCTCTGTTTTACGACCCCACTCGTCAATTAACTTTTTTTCGTTCTTCGTGTGTCATATTTCATCGAACGCGTTTGCTCAAACTTTGCCCTATATAACCAATGCTGGAAATAATCGGCGCAAGAAAAATTAACAGGCTGTCGTTCGCGATTGCGATAACAAATATTATTCATTTGCACGGTTCTTCTCCAGCAGCGAATCTCGTCCAGTATATTTCCGAATCCCCTGCTTTTGTGTCGTATTGATGCAACGTTAAAAATCGTTAAGAATCGAGGGAAAAAAATGGTAAACTGATTTTCCGCGAAGCAAGCTAACCAATCGATTTCCCGAAAAAAAATAAAGAAAAAAAGAAGAACAACACAATTCGGCAAAAGGTAACAGGAAGTTATTTCCCCGGAGAGAAGCGGAGCGACGAAGCAGAAGTACAAACTTGCCGATTGTTTCGCCCGGCGTTTCCTTAAATCTCTGGATCGGGCCGATATTTCCAGCGACGAGCTTTATTAAATTTACAAGTATACGCAGCCGGGTCGGTTGGAACCGCGCAGTTATCGGAAAGTCGTTAAAATCAGGGACCGCGTCGACGCGGAAGCTGCGTCCATTTTATTTCTTTTTTTTTTCTGTTTTTTTTCTTTTCTTTTTTTCTTTTTTTTTTTGTCGCTTTTGGCTGTCGAGAGAGCCGATATATCGCACAACATATGTATGCGTTCGACGAAACGCCGGCCAGACTGCAACCAGTTACTCTTTGCAGTTGTCTCTCGCGTTGGCCCATCGGGAGCTGTTTCGCTCGCTTATTTCAATCCAGACAGTGCTGCGGCGGTGCACGGCGCAAGAATAAATGACAGCCAGTGACTGTCCTCGAAACTGAGGGAAACGTCGGACTGGAAATCGGAATTTATTCCTCAATCACCGACAAATTGCCCGGTGTGTTTCTGTCCTAATTCTTTCTTAATTCGTGCCAGATTATTCGATGATTCGCGATTCTCGATGTGGGAGTCTCGGCATGCTGGATTTTATTTAAACAACACCGGTTAATTTGTTAAACGAGCAACGAACGAAAAATCCCTTGCCTTCGGAACGCTTCCGGCAAAGTTGATAAAACTTTGAAGCTTCGAAACAGTGCGACGATATGGAATCATGGAAGAAGAGGGTAGGAATATCTCGTGGTAGAACGCGAACGATGAGCGAACCTGCGACACGAGCAGAACTGTAACTTCTCCTTTCTTTTAGTTCTCCTCCTCGTAGCTATTGTCGAAACGCGCAAAAAGATAACTGACTGCCGTAATCGAATAAAATGTTCAGCGTTCCGAGCGACGGGCAAAGTAGGCAAGCAGAATGAATTGCTCCTCTCGTAGCGAGACGCGTTTCACCCTGAAATTTCTCCAACATTTTCTTCCTTCTTTTACCTGTATTTACGTGTGTCTCGTGGCTCTGGCTTGTGAGTAGATATATACATATATAGATATACAATGTACATAGACACATTTTACAGCAAAGCATTAATTAAATCATATCACGAATTTTTAATAAAATTCCTTTTCCTCGCAAAAATATTGTTTGTATTAAATCTTAACGTAGTAGAACAAATTCCAAAAATGTCGAAATTTATTAGGTTATGATTTTCCTTCTCATTATTGAAATCTATTGGAACTTTCGTTTGCAAAAATATTGTTTGTATCAAATCTTAACGTAGTAGAACAAATTCCAAAAATGTCGAAATTTATTAGGTTATGATTTTCTTCCTCTACTGAAATCAACCGGAACGTGTAACCGTGAATGTGAAATTGTTGATAAAATATAGTATCGTTATATCGTTGATTATCGAGAAACGATCATTGACATTGAACTGTGACTAATCTCTTTTCAAATCTAAACGAACGAGAAAGAGAGTGTTCACGCAACGTTAGTTTATATTCCTTTCGAAGATCCTCCGTTACATCGTCTAGAAGAAAAAAAAAAATTCCATTCTCTGATATAAAAGATGAATATGATCTCCACATCACGTTCAACGATGGTATCACGTAACTTTCCGGGGAAAAAAGAACTTTCTTCGGGACTGTTTTATTCTTCTTCCATTTTCTATGGTTCCGTGCCCTCCAGCCACGGAGGATCCCTAGAAAGAGCCGCGAAAACCATGTCCGACGAAGTGGAGCTGGAAATTATCGTACGCTCATAACGAAGAAGAATCTTAAAATTGAGCAGGTCTGACCATTAAGGTCAGATTGTTACACGATTGTTATAATTCAAGGATTCCGGATGTATGAATATTCGCAATTGGATTCCAAACTCGTTTACGCAGAAATTTAAATACGTAAGACACAGGTGTCTGAAACAAAGTACATATTCGTTGGAATATTTGAGGATCGAGACGATGTTTCTTTCTTCATCCGCAACATTCGCACATTGATGCCAATTATAATATATCAATTTACAATTTAATCTCTAAAGAGATTTACAACGCTACGCCGGTGAGAGAGACGTTGAGGCATAACTCTTGCTGGCTCTCGTATTGCATCCCGAGGACTCGAATGCTGTAACCACCGGAGAGAGAGAGAGAGAGAGAGAGAGAGAGAGGAAAAAAGCGAATAGATAGCTCGAGTTAATAATAAATTACGCGATCAGTGCATACACATAAATTTCGCGAGACGGTGAGTCGGTTCTCCGAACAGCTTATCCACTAAAAAATAACCGCACGCGTTCACGCGATATATTTATACGACGCACTTTGTCACCGACTCGCCGACCCAGTAGTTACGCCATAGTTAAGCGGAGGCACGTGCACGTGCATAAAGACGACAGTGAGACCCTCTCGTTTGTCACGTTACCTGCCAGCTGAAGGAGCTCTGACAAATATCAAATGTTGCATATTCTCTTGGTCCACTCGAGTTGAGAGATTATTACTACGACCGAGTCTCTCTCTCTCATCCAGCTCTCCGCGTTGGTAATTCGTAGACTTCTGATTCCGACACTCGCGCTGGAACTGTTCGAATACCATGACTCTCTGATGCGAAGAAATAAAAGAATTTTACGGAACAAAAATTATTCTAAATAAATATTTAAGAGGATATTTACTGGCCGCGTGTCTGCACGTAGACACGGAACTTCGTTTCTGATACAAGTAATTCGTGCTATATCTTCGTGTGTTATCCGTGTATGTGCGGCTTTAATTATGCAAATTGGTACGAACAAATGGCAAGAAAGGTGAGCCGCGTACAGGGGAGTTAACATCATATAATTCAGTCACGAAATATGCCACGTCGTTTCCTCATACAGCAGCCACACTCCTACAATAGGACTGCGTGATATATCGCAACACGTACAACATTAAACCATAAAATTGCATCCTGCGTATTAAATTCCAGAATCAGTTCAACTGCACTTACCGTATGTTAGATTGAAAATCTCAAAGCTGGCGTTCACTGCGCTGGATCTTTTTGATGGATTAAATAATTCTCACAGAAATATGAAAATAATTTTTGTGGTAATAATTATCAATTGATCACCTTGATTCTCGTAATAGTTCTAAAGAAGAGATATAGTTCTATCATAATAGTTTGAAAGAATCACAATAGTTCTCGGAGTTATTAAGAAATCAGTACCAAAATATTCTTGAACCACGTCCATGTAATGAGAAGCATAAATTCTCGATAATTTTCGCAGGAGAAGATCATGTAACGGTTTATTTTGTGTCATTTTAAAATGTGAATTCTCTACTTTGACAGTCGTAAGATGACTTCACATCACGTGGAAAAAGACACGTACATGATATATTTTTCTCTTGACTACATCTATTCTGGTTTTGTAGATTGAAATGTCCTTTACAACAAACCTGCTGTACGATTTCTTTTCACTATTTTATCAAACATTGAACATTTGGATCAAAATCATGAAATGTTAGGATTTCTTAAATTGTTGAACCCTAATTCAACATTCGATAAAACGATGAAATCTCATTTTCACAAAAACCTCTTGAAGCCTGCTGTACGATTTCTTTCCACCACCAACGTTAGGATTTCTTGAATTTAAATCAGATTCTTGAGTTTAATAAAATTTACAAAACTTCAATCTTGAGAATGGACGCTTATTACACAGGTTTGAATTATTTCTACAATTTTCGATAAAAAAAAAGTGCCCTCATCTCTTCACCCTATACATGACGTAAATTCATAGAAATTCGAAGAAAACTCACGACTGTCAAAAATAGAATTCTTGAATACATACCAAATTTTTGAGTTTAATAAAATCTACAAGGCTTAAAATGATCTTCAGAATGATCAAGAAATTTTTACACAGGTTTGAATTTCTACAATTTTCGACAAAATAGCACCCTCATCTCTTTATCCTGTACATGACGTAAATTCATAGAAATTCGAAGAAAACTCACGACTGTCAAAAATAGATAGAATTCTTGAATACATACCAAATTTTTGAGTTTAATAAAATCTACAAGGCTTAATATGACCTTCAGAAGGATAAAGAAATTTTTACACAGGTTTGAATTTCTACAAATTTCGACAAAAAAGTGCCCTCATCTCTTCACCCTATACGTAAATTTATAGAAATTCGAAGAAAACTAACAAAGATAGGATAGAAGCTTCGCGCGTTAACGAAACGAGACCGAGCGAATCGTCACACGATCTCAAAGTTACACCACACATTTAATCATCGAGGATTTTCCATCGTCACTGGTACGTACCGTAGTTATGCTCTCCGCTGTACGTTCAGCGTATCGTCGAAATAACGTCCAGCTAGCCGGCCAAACAGTGGAGCCCGGTTTCCACTTTCTTTACCCAGAAACTCCGGACGAGTTATCCTGATTCGATTAAAACGGCGCGTAACGGTGGAAAATTATTCAGCCGATGTTTTAGCCGACGTCGCAGCGCAGCGTGCAATGTGGAATCTGGCTGACGCGACGACGGTGCCACGAAACGCAAGAAAACGAAAGATCCGGTTAACGCGGATCTACGTGGTGCTGGGACCATCAACCTTGACACGTCCAGAGTCGCGTTTCATCGCGAGGAAACATCGCTCTCCTCGAGAATTCCGCCGTTTGGGATAATAACGAATAATAACATTACTTTCGCACAAATGACTCGTGTCTCCGGTGGCTCTCGCCCCCTTGGTTCATATTTTCCTTGCGCGATTACGAATGGTAATCCGCTTTCGCCAGAGAGGGGCGAGGCACCAGCCAACGAGAATTGTAATTTCTAACTCGCCGCGAGCGAGTGAGGAGATTCTTACGAAAACAGCTTCCACACGCTCGGCTCGACTCGGCTTTAATTCGCCGGAGCGGCAACTCCTTCGAATGCCATTATCAGGATTTCACTCACAAATCACATTTCCCTGGTTCTTCCGTAGTTTTTCCCCTCGTCTTCCGATCGGTGCTCCCTGCTCCTCGTTTGTCGGCTTTATTCGCCGCTTCGATTTTCGGCCATCCAATTGGCGCACGGAGAATATATAAAGGTGGGAGTTTGTTAGGTCCGAAATTTGTAATTCGGATGTTCGAGAAGAATTTTCGCGTCTTTCGTCGAATTTCGTTCTCGTAGAATTTCGAGGCGCGAACAAGGCTCGAAATTCGGTCAATATCACCCATTTCTCTCCCGTGACAGAGAATTAATTTTTACTAATCGATAAAGTCATCAGTGTATTGTACACGCGTTGACAATTTGCGCCACGTGTTCACATTTTGCCTCCATTATGACTCGTATGCCTTCGGACATACACATGCATGCGTCGTTAAATGCGTTGCATCCTCGTTATTTCGCGTTACGCGTGAACTTTGATTCTCCGAACAATGTTCGATGCAATACGGTGCAATGATCGATTTCACGAATTAATACGTGTAATTTTCCACGTGTTTGCGCATCGTCTGTGATTATCCGTGAAATTGTTTGCGAAATTCTCCAACAACTTAACGCGATACATAATGTTGTAAAGCTAATTTTAATGTCGAAAGATATATAATTCGAATGATAAAAAATATAATAATATTGTTTGGCTTAGTATGGAAATTCCAATAACTGGTAAGAATATTTTTTTCCAATGACTTTTCAAAGTCATTGATGTTTTTTTTCATGTAACTATATATATATTTTTATTGTATCGTATAACTGGTAAAAAAGTATAGTTGTAAGATATCAATGACCTTGAAAAATCCTTGAAAAGTTCTTGAGGAAGAACGACCTTGAAAAGAAAATTATTGGCCTTTTGAATACCATTGGTCAAAAAATAGTTCTTTGTGTCATTCGAAAAGGTAGTTAGGTGACCTCACTTAAATGGACTACCCAGTATACATATATATATACACATGTACTTTAGTCTCCTTGATTACTGTACGATTGCTTCGGCTATATCGGTGCACTCTCTCGACGAAGTTTGCCGAGAGTATCACGTTGGTCACAGGCGCTGAATATGATTTCGGATTCTGCGTTAACGAGAAAATCAAAATTCCATGTAACGTGCTCCGGAAGTCCGCCTATCTAATTACTTTACGAATTGCATTCGCAAACACACGGTGCTCCGCGGTCGTCCATACAACCGAAACTAGCTCGGCAACTTCGAGAACATTGATTGAAACGAATACCCGCCGAGCTCTCGATAGTTCGAGAAAGGATTTCGCCAAGTCGATTCGCCGTTATTTGTATTGCTCGTGGTCTCCAAATTCGGCAACGATCTTCGCCGTGTATACGTGCGACGTAATTGGTAATTAGATGAAGCGCGCAATTTGATTCATGCGTTTGCAACAAGCCTCTCGAGCCTTTCCACGTTCCAAATTACGAACGTTTATCTCGGGACGTCTTCTCCTTCAAAGAAATTATATCTGGAATTTATAAGAGTTTTTCGTTTTCAATTTTCATCTAATCTGATGTGATCGAAATTTTCACCACTTTCTAGTGTGAAACTTCGAAAAGAAGGGTACCACGAAACAATTGTCGATGATTAATCAAAGGATGATTTCAACGAATTTTCGTGTTTAAGAAACATTCGTGTACAACGATATCAGTTTTTGTGTTAAAATTTTTATAGAGACAAGTGTCACATTTAGAAACACTTTTGAACTATGTTGTCGTGTAGATATTTCAGAATATCTATTCCAGTGAATGTTTCATTTTAGAACGTCTAATTAAAAAAACTTATTTTTATATTCGAATACTACTCGTTGAATATTATTCTCAATATTCTACAAAATACTGAGATTTTTTTTTTTACGATTGTCGAACGAATTATCCGTGTCTCTCTAACGGGAATATTTTCATTTTCATATTTCATATTTCAAGTTCTACTCCGTGCGAAACAACAATTTTCTACCTATATTCTCAAATTTTCGAAGAACTTCTACGTCTCGAATAAAAAGTTGCTTAACTGTTTCCGATCCCAGCCTGCTCCTTGAAACTTCAACTGTCGTCTCTTGATCGGCGTGTGCGCATCAGTACGCGCCAATCCCTAAATAAAAGCGAAATTAATTTCGATTTCTTAACAGTGACATATAGAATCATTTTCTATCACTAAAAAAATCGAAATATATATATATATATATATATATATATTCTTCCTTGATTTTGGATTTATTCGAAAAAAAGAGGCAAGAAACAAAATTCGCGTGCGCAAAACTGTAAAATTCCAGTCTGCCCAACTATTTACTTCTAAGCATACACCATAAATAAATATTAGTTTCATTGTGTATTATATATATGTGTATTTTTTAGACTATAAATTTATAACATTTCAAATTTAACAAACATGCATATAACTTTCTTAATTTTTTTAATATTTACTACTTGATCGTGTGGCAACCCTAGTGAAAATCAAGTATTTTCTTTTTTTTGTGCAAATTATATACTAATTGATTGTGGCTCATCAATTATGTAAGTAAAAAATATTTAAATTATTTACTTATTAGTGAAAGTACATTTTTCTTGAAATTGAAAATTTCAACCGCAAGCTGACGCGCGGTTTTTAAAAAACGCGGCGATCGAGAGGTTAATTTACGGTTGCGTTGTAAAATTTCCAAACCGCGAGCCTCGTCGTCCGAAGGACTCGATTGTCCGAAAATTTTCCCGAGGTCTCGTAGAAAATTCCTAGCTGGCAAATACGTGTCTTGAAAAAGCTCCGCTTCGCGCTTTTTCTTCGAGAGTGAAGGGTGAAAAGAGATGCCACGCGACTGCCGACAGACGTAGCAGCGTTCCGTATTCACGAAAGTGAAAGACCTTGAGGCAGTTTGCGCTGGGATGGTGCGGCCAGTTTCACGTAGCCGGTGATCAAGCGGACAAGCACTCGTCTTGCTTTCGTTTCCTGCGCTTTTCCGGGACAGCCTGCAGCTCTCCGCCGCGCGAATAGCGAGCAAATAAAATCTCCAGGGCGCGGTGTTCTCACGGGTTGTTTATCTTGGTTTTCGCGCGTGAAAGTTATAGGGGACGCGAGAAAATTCGTTTCTCTCCTCGCGTCCTAAACCTTGCAACGCGTGTCGGGCACGACGAAACTTTTGAGTGGACGTTTCTTTTATTACTGGCTGTATGTCGCCAGTTCGTCCTTTACGTTTCTCTCTTCTTCACGGTCTTAATTTTCGAGCCTGGCGCCAAGGATTCTCCGCCTGTGAGAGTGAGGACACGAACCCTTCCACCTTGATTTTACCCTGTCACGACGCACGACGATCCTAGCATCTGCCCCCGGATCATTTCGTCCTCTCGTACATAACGAGAGGTGAGTTCTGAATTTCACGCGTGATCACGTAACCCTGTTTTCGCGTGGTTCTTCCCTTCTGGAGAGAACTTCGGTGGTCGTGAAGCGAATCACTTAAATTGAAGCTTAGTGTTACGTGTCGGATATTCTTGCTCTTATTTTTGGAACATTTTTACGCTTCTGTCGTGCAATAGACGTGCAAGGACTATTAAAAGTAGACGTTCTAATGTGTGAATTCGCAACGTATCGATCAAATAGCGGGTAGGTGAGAAACTCTGTCGTAAAGTCGCTTGGTAAGCGACTTCGAGAACGAGTTCCAATATTCTGACTCGATCGGTCAATTTACTTGCGATTTACGTTCATGTCCGCCTCTTCGAGGAAATCTTCAAAACCTTCGAGTCCTGCTGGCAGTGAGACGTTCAAACAAGCGTCAAGCGTTACGTAAAATTATTCGCCGAACTTCACGATCTCTTCAGCTGGAAATCGTCTCGTAATTTATCGTTTCGAGCGACTTTTATACTTACGCCTAAACGGCTGCTTCTCTCCTCGAGAAATATTTAATCGTTTCGGCGCTGTTTTTCTGTGGATTTCGTTTTTGTGCAATGACACGAGCGTCACTCGGCATTTTTGAAAGATCCCTGACTTTTTACGAAGAAACCTTTCCAGTTTTTACTGCAATCTCGGCTTATTCCTTAGGCATTCTGTCGTTTTTTAAGATTTCTTTTGTTTTCGTTTCTTTTTTTTTTTCTTTTTATTCTCTTTGTCTTTTTTTCTCAATTTAATGACATGGCCGAGCTTCGGTGTTGACTCGTCAAATTGCTTTACACATTTTTTGCATCCCTCGAGTATAGAGAATTTACGACGAGACCGCCTAATCTCAATCAATTTTCCAATAGTTATATATATATATATATATATATATATATATATAAAATATATTTTTGCAAATAAAGTAGTTACGACTTCTTAAAAATAATTTAATAACTGTCATCTGATGATTTAATTTGTTTTGATTCTACTAAATGTTGCTACTTTTTTTTTCCTTTGGCTTAAAATTTAAAAGCGAGATCGTCACCCACGTGTGGGTGACACGGTCTCGAATGGAAACTTGACCGTCATCCGAATTCTCATGAAGGAAAAATTCATACGAAGGACGACTGGTACGAAAAACCAACTTGCTGTCGGTGCGTCTCTGTTCCACCATTTCTGTTCTCTGATCGTTCCACGATTCCGCATCGGGAACGAACACGCCGATGAAAGGTGAAACAAGGCGAGACCGACGCGACGAGGTAATTAATGCCAGCTGGATAAGCGTGTACATCCCTGACGAACAACGGGGACAGTGTTTCCTCGTTCGTCAGGAAGGTTCGACGACTGATTCGCGTCGTCTGTCGCGTCATAGCCGGTTTATTTCACTGCGCGATCGTCCGATTCAATTAGTGCCGTGATTAGTGTCCGATGAATTCGCGGCGAGTTTCATTTCAATTGGCGAAAGTAGATAGATTTTGCTTTGGAGGATTGGCAAGAAAAAGAGAAATATATTATAAAAAAGAAATTTTCGCTATTCCTTCGTTATTCTGTCGATTCGTGCAAGTAATTGGAGAAATATATTAATTAGCTTCGAAGTCCTCCAGGTTTGTTATTAACCTCTCCCCGGCAAATTACGAGTTTTGAAACGAGGTGAGAATTGAAATTAGAATATTCAGCGTAAACTCTCGACACTTTCGCTCTGGCGAAATAATATTACGGTTTCCATTCCGGAAGCCACGTTGATTTCCTAATTGCTTGATTAATTTCACCGACGATTTTATATTTTATATTAGTAATTAGTTAAGAACCAGGCTGTAATATAATATCGATACAATCGAATATATTATCCACGTTGCTAGTAAGTTTCCAGTACGTGTACATGTGTGGACATAGATTTTCACGAAAACGTCCTCGCCTTGGAATAATTAATTGAAAGTACGCGAAACGCTTCGCGACGAGGAAATAATTTAACTTGCCGATTGGGAGCATCCTTCTTCCCACTGATTCATTTCCGCGGACTGTTTCCGCACGGCGCCGCTTCCGGTCAACGAAAATCGATATCCAATCGTTTCACAGCTACTTCCGGCGACATTTTCAGTCGCTCGATGCTTATTTTTGCCATCTTGATATTCAGTTTAAATCTACTTACACGTATCCACGTAAATGCATACGATTGAGAAATTGTCGACGATTTAAATTGACATGACTTTGTGAGAAGGCCATTTGATCATGTCACGTGAAGCCTCTACTTTACAATGACAGTCGCGAGTTGGTTTTCTTTTTTTTTTTTCGAAGATTCATCGTGTAGAGGATAAAAAAAAATTGTGAAACTAGAGCTGACGTGACCTTGGAGATTGAAACCTTCCCTTTACGAGCTCTTGAAAATTTCTTGCACGATTTTTTTTCACTACTTTATCGAACTTTATTGAATATTAAGGTTAAAAGAATTCAAGGAAACGTGTCAGATGAATTCTAATGTTCCAAATTCAGTGAGAAAAATCGTACAGCGAGTTTTAAGGCGTCACGATGTAGTCACGAAAAACATTTTTTTAAATGTTTCTATACACATTTAAATTTTTATAATTTTTAAGAAATGAATATCTTCCGCACCCGATACATGTCTTAAAAAAAAAAAAACAGACTTTAAAACGAGACCAAGTGAATCATTGTGGGATCTCTTTTTACGAAATTATATCGATTTAAATGATCGACAACTTTTCATTGTCATTGGTACACTTGCGCTCTACACTGTGTAGGCTGATTTATGTGACACTTAATTTGAACTCAACTGTCTATATAATTATTAACATTAGAATTACCAAGGTGATTAAAATTACTAATTTATAATCTCTATTAGAAATTTTACAAATGTGAAACAGGATATTTTTAAGGATTTATGTAAAACGTATAAGTAAGAGTAGTCTATTTTATTACGAAATTCTTCACTTGAATGTTTCTGACGAAAATGTTAACGTTTTAGTCTCATCAACAATAACATTTACGCATAATAAATTTACTACTGGGAAAAATTTTGCACTCACATCTTTGCGTGGATCATTTCTGTTTAGATTTCTCTTCTTCGTAAAAATAATCACATATACAGTCCAATCATTTACAGACATGTGTCTACGAGATTCTTTTTCCTTACCTGTCAACGAAATGCTTCAATCTTTGGAAAGAAGATTCCGAACACCAGGTATATGTTACACGTACGTAAGGTAGGACAGTCATCTTTAGCAGATGTCAGAAAGCGGAAATTAAGTTCCTAGCGACATGCACGCGAGAATCCGGCCGATATTAGAGACTACTCTTCTTCGGCTGCCCTGGCCAATCGATAATCTCACGTCGTACGGCTCATTTAGCCGGCGCGGAGTGTAATTTTGCATAAATTTAGCCGGAAGATGGAACGATATCCAGAGAGATGGGAGACCAACGAGAGAGAGATTGAAAGAGAAAGAAAGAAAGCCAGCCGAGCCTACGTATCGTTAATAGTACGTGACGGTAATTCTTGGCAAACAAGTTAATTGAAAATAAACAGCCGGCGTGCATTTTTGATGATAAACAAACTTCATCTAACCGCTGATGCGTGCTACCACTTTCCAGCCGTGTCGAGAAAAAAGAAAAAAAAAATGCCGGGGGAATGCATTTGCGATCCGGATTGCGCGAGAGCAAAGGAGAAAATCCTTCGTGGATTCGTCTTCTTTCCTCTCCGACCGATTTAATGGATCGAAATAACACGACGAGAGTGTGCGCTGTCGGGCTGTTTGCAGTTTAAAGATTATTACGGAGCGTGTCTTTCAAGCACCGTGGATACTGTTACCAGGCGTTGTAATCCGATTTAAATATCCTTGTTATTGGGATTTTCGTACACGCTTCCAGCAAATTACCAATTTATTCCCGGATAAATTTATTCCCCGTTCACGCTGATTCTATCTATCGCGGGGAAACGGTGGTGTTCCTCGCGTGGACGTGAACGCGATTATCTTTGGAAATCTGTTCGCGTGACGCACGGTTCAGAAAAATTCCACCGTCGCGAAAATTTCACGCAGCCGCCGGTGTTCGAAAGCGCTTCTTTAAACAAATTAATGTAAACACGAATCGTTAAACAACGAATCGAGATCCGCGCAGAATTTGTTTGAACCGACCGACGACAAACAGCAATTTTCGTCGCGGGAGGGACGAGGAGAGGAGGGGGAGGGGGGAACCGGCGGGAAACTGAAAATCCCGGGAACAATCGGGTAAACTAAACTGCTCGGGGGGAGGGAGAGGAGCAAACAAGCGCAGTTAATCCAAAAAATATCGAGCGGGTCACGTTCCTCCCCCGATGTAAAAAGCAACTTCCTCGAAACGATTCCGTCTCTCATTCAGCCCTCGAGGAGAGAACTCTGCGAATCGGTTTCTCAAGTGATTCGATCAGACTTCCTCCTTTCACCCTCCCTTCCCCGCGCTCCTCCCGGTGGTTCTTGGCTCGTTTCAGGGCGGTTCGCCTTTTTTCCGAGGCGATCTGCTGCCACATCGTGGAAAAAGTTTTCGCTAAATATCCAAGTGCTTTCGCTGCCTCGTTTCGGGCTCTTCGCCTCCCCCCTCCCCCCTCGCCGCCGATATAATTAAGCTCGGTTACGTTACGCGCGTCCTCCCGAACTCCTCGTCGTTAAAGCTTGGCTCCTCGTGCCTGTCTCGAGAGACTAAAACGTCGAACAAGGACCGTCTGAAACCGGCAAGATCGATGCCAAACCGCGAAAACTGTGTGTTGGACGCTCGGTCGCGCGAAATTAAAAAACGCTTCGAGTGGTGAAGGCCGACTCTCTGCCTTCGCGGATTTTATCTGCTCGCTGCTCATTTCGACACACGATCCGATGAGTTCTCACCGACGTTGAACGATTTTATCGCCACCGGCTTGATACGACGTGATAGAGAATGATACCAGTACCTTTATCTATCGGGTTCGAGAGCGCGTCTCGAATCTTTCGACAGAAAGAAATGAAGAAATGGATTAAACAAAGTGATATAAATACAATAGGCAGGAAGTAATATACTCCTAACTGTCTATTGTATTTGAAAGCGTTCGAATCTTTGGATATAGGAATAATAGTAATAATTAGTAATAGATTAAATAAATTAATACATCGTGACAAAATATTATATATATATATATATATATATATATATATATATATATATATATATATATAGTGTATTGGATTTGTGAGTGTTCGAATCTCTCGACAGGAAAACGAAGAGCTAATTGATTGAATAAAAATTAATATACCGAAACAAAAAAAAAAAAAAATACTATAATTCCTCTCTGGATAATTCTAACTGGATTTGAGAACGTTCGAGTCTTTTGATAGGAAAATGAAGAGCTAATAATAGATTGAATAAAAATTAATATACCGCGACAAAAAATAGTACAGTTCGTGTTTACTGCATTCGAATCTTTCAACGAGAAAACGAACAGCTAATGGATCAAATAAAAGTTAATATACCGTGATAGGAAATAGTACAGTTCGTGTTTACTGGTTTTGAAAGCGTTCGAATCTTTCGACGGGAAATTGAAGAGATAATAATAGACAAATTATACATATGTAAATAATAAACTGGGAAATAAAGAGCTAATAATAGATTGAATAAAAATTAATATACCGTGACAGGAAGTAGTACAGTTAATTTTTACTGGATTTTAAAGCATTAGAATTATTTCGACAGGAAAATGGAGAGCTAATAGATCAAATAAAAGCTAATGTACCATGATAGGAAATAGTTTACTGGATTTGAGAGCTTTCGTATCTTTCGACGGGAAAATTGAAGAGGTGAATTATATATAAATAGTAAACAAATTAATATACCACGACAGGAAATAGTTCTTATTGTTGTCTGTTGAACTTGAAATTCAAATTTTTCGATAGGAACTCGAAGAGATAATAATAGATTAAACGAATCAATGTAGAAAATAACGTAGTCCTTGCTTACGTGTTTCGGAACAGGTAGACCACGAATAACAGATCAAAGAAATTAAACATTTGCTACGTGCGTGCGATTTTTTTTTACGCACTTTGCAATAATTTGAACAGAGAGGCAAAGGAATTTATCGTTGTACAGTACAGCGTTGCCAGTAAAAAACGTAGAATTTTTGCCCGAGGTCCTAATTCAATAGCTACCGTATTTCCCTATGACATTTGGTCTAAAACGTTTCATCGGAAAGCGCGTTGATAGTTTCATTGTTGAGTTAACCGTTTGTCCCATCTGACGGTCGCTTTTATTGGAAAAAAGAGAGAAAAAAAGAAAAAATTGAAAATTGTTTCGCGTCGATGGAAATTATCGCAAATATTGAATCCCGTGACACACGAAATGAATCATATAAAAACAGCGGAATTTTTTATTCGCAGCGCCGGATATCTGTCAATTTAGCGCCGTGCATAATATATTTTATCAACGCGGAGGGAAAACAATCCCGCGTCGCGTTACAGATAATTTCATTTTGCGCGATGTTTGTCTGCGGCAACAAAAAAAAAGAAAGAAAAAAAGAAAAAAATATAAAGAAAACATTTAGTCGATCTAGCGGCCATTGTCTCATACCTACATCACGCATTCCAAAATTCTCGAGCAACTTCCAACAACCCGTTGAACAGTGTACATTAGTCCGCTTGGTCCACGTGAATTTACGACGTTGTACGTACTTATGGCCGAGTTCCAGCCATGGTCGTCTGGAGAGCGCATTAAAAAAAAAAAAGAAAAAGAAAAAGAAAAAAAAAGAAAGAAAAGGGAGGGACGAAGCGAATGGAAGAAGTTTAAATGTGGCCGCAACGAATCGTATATCACGCGTAGTCGACAATCGAAGGCGATTAAATGTTACCCCCACTCGCCCGCGTGTTCCATTACGTAAAATTGCGCTATCCATTTCCCCCGCGGAGAAACGCCAGGTTTTCGCAAAGTTTTGCTTTCTATCAACGAACATCGATCCGGCGAGCGCGAGCAACGACGTATCGCGTTGCTGACGCGGGAAAATTCTGCTGCTTGATAGAAGAAAATCCTACGATTCCTTCGAGTGGCTATATCAAAACCATTATGTTTGTACATAAAAATATATATGACTGTACTCGTGTGTTTTTTAAGGTGCGTGCTCAGGTCCACGCAAAGTTGACCAAAGACTGGATGATAGAAGATTTATTAACGGCGAAGAAAAAACTGTTTGAGTGGAAAGATTAAAATCAGCATTTATAGTAAAAACAGATTTGGAAACGGAAGATAGGTCAGAGATCGCATGTAAACAACTCTCATCCAGTAAATACGAATAGAATACTCGAAACTTATTCAAATTAGGAAGAGAGTTACATTCGCTCCAAATGTGAATTTCAAGCGATAAATTTGGAGGAAAAGAAACGAGTTTAACAACGGCGACGTGGATTATAAATGAAAATTAAATATATTGTAGAAGGAAGGAAAATGGTTACACGTTACACGTTAATTAAAATAAATAGTTATTGTTACAGTCTCAGTTGTTAAGTCTCGTAATATATATATATTTATTTAAAAGAGTAAACCTCCAGTATTCACTTGTCTAAAGAAAACAAGTCTAAAGAATGCCCCCCAGAATTTTTAACAATTTGCAATTTATACGATCGGCGATACGAAGAAATGTAAATGGAGGATTTCAGTCAGGTTGTGCTAGAATTTTTGCTTCAAACACAGCCGTGACAGGCGAACAGGCTAACGGCAGCAAAACAATTTTCAGCGAAATTTCTGTTCGACGACGCGTTCGAAAAATATATCGATATAATTTTCCGTTACGCGGCGTCGCGATAGCGCGAGAAAATTCGACGAGGCTTGTTTTTATTTACTAGTGGAGAGGCCCAATTTATGGGAGGACGGTAGCGCGCGAAATTGAACTTTCTCCCGCGTAGCGACGGAAGTTTAGCAACGGTGCAAAATGAATTTCGGATTGTCGGGACGAGTTGCGTGCCCCAGTTTCGCCTACGGTTTTGACTCGTATCCGTTAGTCCGTTTGATACGGGGACTATATTAACCACCCTCACCCCCCCCCCCCGCCCTCTTCTTCACCACCGTCGTCGTTTCATGTGTGTCGACGCGCGCACGCGGTTGAAATGTAGCCGCTCGTGAATAATTCACCGTGTAAATAACGTTAGGACAATTAACGTTGCGAGCCGATGGCATTGTGAGCGATTGTTTTCGGCGGCCGGCAGCAAGCTTAGATTTAGCAATCCACCGCGCGCGGAACGCTGCTCGAACGAATTCGAAAAGGAGTTCGCAACGAATCCCGCTCCGCTGATTGTAAATAGAATAGAACCGGGCAATCTAGTTCCAATGAGCTGACGAAGCACGTTTCAGGCATACCGATCTGCAAATTTACCGCAGATCCCCCCGCACGTTCGGCAGGTGTCGTTCCGAGAATTAGTCGGGACGAGTTACTGATTAGTTTTAAAGTTGACACGCGAAGTTTTTACGAAGCTTTACGAGCTTGGTACCGAGGTCAACTGAATGTCAGAATTTATTACGATCCGCGTTTGTCATTGCACGTGCTGCAGCTAGAGGCTATACATTTTCTAGATTATTCGACCATGAATGGGTCGAATACCCTTTCTGGCTATGGAGAGGTTTTCTCAAATTTTATTGGCTTTGTTTATAATGAAGTGTTTAGTGTCACATCCATCTTCTCGGGTTATTAATAAATGACGGTAGGTTTTACGACACGGCTACGATAACTATGATATAATCTTATGTTCTTCAGAAAGTCTAAGACTTTCTTTTCCCGGAATCTTCTTTTTGCAGCATTGTGCTGTCTTGAGACAAACTGTTAATATTTGTTCAATGGAGTTAGGTTTAATGATTTGTCTTCCGTTCTTTCGTTCAAGGAATTCCAATCGCTCATCACTGTAGTTCATCGACACATATGGTGCTTATTGTCAAAATCGGTTTTGATCGCTGTTTTTAACTTTCAGATAGTCGAAAATAATCGGAGTCGATTAGCCAAATCGCATGAAACAGGCAGAGAAACTTCGATTTTCTAATTAACTTTGTAGAGTGTTATTATTCTCGAAGTAAATCTCTGCACGACTGTGAACAACCACGAGTACGAGACAGAAAGAATTGAGACAAAGCTGTGTACGGTTGCACTGCCGATGAATTATTATCAAGATCGCCCGAACATCCATCATTTCGACACTCGAACGTGCACGATCACGAGTCCTGAACACAATCGAAAAAGATCTGTTTCCTCGAGTATAAATCCCCCCTCCCCGTATTCAGCATCCTTTCTGAAAACACGACGTAAATTTTGAGTCTGAGCTGTAATCAGATTATTCTCCTCTTGAAATGTGACATCTACTTACTCATGAAGTATACATACAGTCGTAAATGCAGACGTTGCCCGTTCGAATGTTTCCTTGCAAAAACAGTTCACGAGACTGATTAATAGAATCATGAAGTTATCATTTCACGTAACACGTGCCATTCATCAATACGATCTAATGTACGTACCGAGTGGCCAGGAACAATTTACCGCTTGTAACTATCGAAAGAACCGTGATTGTTCATTACGCCGTGAAACTCCATCCTTCTTCTTCGAGTCGATAAAAAAATGAAGTCGAAGAAAGCTTCGTTTCTCTGACTGGATTCATCAGTCTCGACTCGTAGCCCTCGCGCTCTGCGTGTCTCATTAGTCACACTGTAACAGACACGTTGATCACCGCGTGCTTGTAACGAATATAAATACTTCTTCGTTTATGTTCTACCCTTTCCATTGGGAAAGTGAAAGGACTGGAGAGTTCATCGAGCGAGAGACGCCGGAGACGTTGAACCTCGCGTTGCCTCCTTCATCGTTGGAGATTAAAAAAATTCCGCGAGACTGGGCATGTCGCGAGCAATTCCTCCGCGGTATCTTTCGGTCGCAGCCTATCCTCCCAGGGGAACGACCATCGCGCAAGATATCCGGGAAGCCATCTAGAACGAGCTGACGAGCCGAGCGAAGTGCTGAGGGAACGGACCAAAGAGAGAAGAGAGAGAGAGAAGGAGCAGAAGAGAACGGAAAAAGGGAGAGAAATATAAGAGACGTAGCTCGGCTTACGCGATCGGTTCGAACCTTTCGAGAATAAAGCCTCGATGATGGCATTAAGTTAGAGGGAAGAAACGACAATGGCGTGGAGATCGAAATCGAAAGAGGAGAATACCGGAACCGACGGAACGGGGGAGACAAGCGACGACAGGAAAGCCAGGAACAGCCAGGCGGCTGCTGGAACACGAGGCTGGCTCGTTCTTCCCTGTAAAATCCTATCGATCCCCTTATCATTCTCCGTGCAAACTTTACACTCTCAGCTTTACGCTTCCTGTCCCTAGGTATCTGCCGGAATAAACTCGCACGTACGCGACAGTTGTTGAATCGCGTCTTTTCCCGCGTGTTTTGCCACGACTACGCGCGGATCGATCGAACGCTTGGTTAAATCGAGAGACTGGTTGGCTGGTTGGTTTACGACACGTTGTAAAGCGAAACGATCTGTTTAGTCGAGCACATTGGATATTTCCGCGAGCCAGGCAATCCCGTCACGCGTAAAAAGCGTCGTCGCGCGCCTCTTTGGCGCCAGGGACACTGTGCTACGCTGCGTCGGCACGCCTCGCCTCGCCTCGCGTCCCGTCCCGTTCCGGCGTCCAGGAAGCGCGAAACCGCTGTTGAATAAAGAAACAACGAGCAAGCACGCGCACAGTCGCAGCACGTGCATGCTCGATGACGCTTAAACGGACACCGTGCTGCAAAGTGGACGTGCATTTTTAAAGGCCGAACCACGACACCGTGGTGTCGCAACGACGACTAATTGACGGCGCTGGTTCACGGTACACGGTTCAAAGGGAATTCCACTAGCCCGTGCACGTCTCGCTGAGCTTCCAACGCGGTGAAACGAGAGACGCGACCGTGGACAGTGACAAACGGTGCTCCAGTTACACGGAATCGTTGTAATTGTCGGATGACCGCTTCTACCTTGCATCCTCCGACGTCCTGTGCAACGTTTCTTTCTCGCCAAAGAGCTGTTAGTCTCCTTTTTTTTTCTGCAGGTTCAAAGTCGCATCAACTTACTTATTTTATAATATAGATTCGTGTCTATCAAGTATCGAAGCGTTCTTCTCGGATGATTTTGGAAAGTCTAAGCAATTCTACGAAATCTTCCGTGCCACTCAAAGTTTGTGCATTCGCGGGTGTTCAACCTTTTAGATTTTCTGATTGTGAGCTTCATTGGCTAACAAAAATCTGTCGAGGACCGCACATTTTCTTTTCCTTATCAGTTCAATGTAACTTATATTATTAAACAACTGTTATAGTGAAGCAACACATTGATTAGAGGAATATAGTTAATTGAAAGAAATATAGAAATTTTTAATGAGAACACTGAGCTTGTTTTTTTAGATAGTCCATATCTGGTAATACAGGTTTGACAATACGAAGAGTATTTCCAAGATGCTCGTCTAATTTTTTTCTTCTTTCACTTTCTAAAAAGGACATTAGAAGTATTCGTGGTTAAAATTATTCAAATAATAAAATTGTCATTCAGTTATTCCAATTTTAGTTATACAGCGCGGACCGCACATTTTCTTTTTCTTATCAATTCAATGTAACCTACATTATTAAACAACTGTTATAGTGAAACAACACATTGATTAGAGGAATATAGTTATGTTAATTGAAAGAAATATGGAAATTTTTAACGAGAGCACTGAGCTTGTTTTTTTAAATAGTCCAGTTCATCGATATCTGGTGACACAGGTTTGACAATACGAAGAGTATTTCCAAGATGCTCGTCTAATTTTTTTCTTCTTTTACTCTCTAAAAAGAGATTTTTTCTTCTTTTACTCTCTCTCATTGGAAATATTCGTGGTTAAAATTATTCAAATAATAAAATTGTCATTCAGTTATTCCAATTTTAGTTATACAGCGCGTGAATAGGATCTAAGGGCCTGGACACGTCTGATGTAGAATGTGTTGCACTGTGACAGATTTTTGATATCTATCGCAGAAGGGAGGGTCAGTCTTCTTGATTAGATGTTCATTAGATGTTATTTTAGTGCGTTTTTAACCGGGCCATATAATTCTTTCTTCCTTAATCCACTATATTCCAGAAAAATTCTTGACAGAGATCATACTATGTTATGGATCTTTGTTCGATTTGATGCGGTCCATAGTCAGTTCCATTCATCCTTAACATTGGTTTTTTCATAGTATATAAGTTTTTAATACGGGACAGAGGATTGTTAGTCTTGGTTTTGTATTTTCGTTGGACGAGATTTTGATTACAGTTGGGGAATAAAATTCCCCAGTTACTTTTATCGTCGGTGTCGTTTGTTTGAGCTTTATCAGTCGCGCGATGAAGTCAGAGCATTCGAGAAGAATCTTGACGCGTCGATCTTGAGGGTCGTCGAGGATCGACGTTTCTCGACGTTTCCTTCTGTTTGGGGTTGGACGAGGGGTGAGTCGTAAACGGAAAAGAGGAATTCGTAGCGCAGGGGTTGGAAGATTCGTGGTCACGATTTGCTGAATAGTTGGGATGTCATAAAGACACATCGTGTATCGAGAGCAATGCAAATTGCTGTGGAATCCATTAAAATCTGTTGATTTACGATGTCACGGAATAATTCACGATGCCACTCGTTCACCGAGTGAATATTTTATTATATTAACAAAACGTTACATGTGAATTAATTAAATCGAATTTTTGGAAATCCGCTTTGAAATTTCACGGATTTATGGAATTTCTGAAATGTTTATTCTAGATTCATGAGAGAATAAAGCATGCAAATACGCCGGGCGAATTATTTATTCGCGTAATTGTTATTCAACTTGGCGAAATATTGCACCGGAATTGATTCGGAGACCGTGTTCCCGCTGTCGTGCGCATTGGAATTTTCACGTAAAATAAACAATTCTCGCGAGCAGCCAATCCGTAGCACGCATTATCTCGTATCGTATCACCGGTTACACGGTTTGTTTTTCTTCAGTAATGCTATTATACGTTGTCTCTGCTTGAAAATTCCTGTCTCTGTCTCCACTTTCTATTCTGTACGTTTTTTTCGAAACTTTTTGGATATCTCGGGACACAATAGAACTCGCTGTGCACACACACACACACACACACACACACACACACACACAATGGCAAAGGATTTTTACGAGGATCTCGAAACGTCCATGCCAGCCCCAAGAACCGAGATTAATATGTAAACCGCTGTCGTGTCTACAATGCGAGAAATATTGTCAGGAAAGCATTTGTACGAAACACATTTTCTATTTATCTTTTGAACAGAGAGAGTCTTTCGTGCAAATGCAAATGAACGATCTCGACGTCGATTATTCATCCGTTTCGCGTTCCGAATTTTTCAAAAATTGACGACGCACTCGTTGCTCCGATATATGTATATATACGGTGAAAAGAGGAAAATCGATCCGATATCGCGATTACACGACGAGCGAGAGCTCGATATATGTACTATACATACGAAAGGAAAAAGTAAATTGCGAAATGCGAATTTGCCAAAAGATTTTCTTACGTACGCGGCATACGTGCGAAAACCGAGCTCGGCTTCATTTGCAATGCTGAAAAACTACAATCTGCAGGTACGTGCCGTAAATAAGCTTCTCGAGCAGCTTTCCCCGAGCCATACATTCATTAAAAATAATTAAGAACGATGTAATACAAATTCAGGCGGGCTTTTAAATCAGCCGGCGTAATGTCGCCTGGGCCTTACCGCAGTTTCTCCAGTCTTACGAGATTACACGAGAGAGGGAGGGGGGGAAGCGAATACCAGCGGACAAAGAAGCCTCTCCCCGGCCTGATTTATCATTCCTATTCAAACTTCTTAATGGCCGTATTAATAGGTCGCGGATCGCACAATGTAGTGCAGTTTGGTCGATAAAACTGCTGGGTCGTTACATTTTCAACCCCGATAGATCTTGCTTACCAACAGCTCGGGCGCTGCGTCTCGCTGCGATACACACGTTCATAAATCCAGCCAATCACGAAGTGTTTCTCCCATCGTGGCGCTTTCCACGCCATAAAAGCCACGCTTTTATACTCGCTTGCTTATCCAACTCGCTTCCTCCGCCCTTCGTTTCCACTTGGTGCGCGATATTTCTCCAACCTTTCCCGGCCGTTTTGCGCAAGATTCGACGATGGTTTTGTTCCATGTGATCATTTGGACCTCCGATCCTCCTCGCGCAATCGTCGTACATTTACGAATGCAAATGGGTACATGCTACCGCTGGTTCTCGAAGACTGATGTTGTGTTTCTTCGAGTGTTTTCTTTTTTTTATATTTGCATTCCCCGCGTGTGTTCCTTTCTTTTTTCTTTCTCTCTCTCTCTCTCTTTTATTACAAAACAAATTAAAAAAGATTTTTTAGAATCTTATAATCTCGTCATTTTATATTACATGTAATAGTTAATTTCACAAGACTATCGTAAGTATATTTCTGCAACATTCCGAAAGACTCGACGATGATTTTGTTTCTTGTCCATCACTTGGATCATCGATGTATATGCGCAATGTCATACATCTACGAATGCAAACGAGTCCTCAGAAATTAATATTACCTCGTTACTTTGCTAATTTTTTTATATTTAGATTCCCTGTATTTTTCTTTTCTTTTTTTTTTTTTTTTTTTAATTACAAGACAGATTGAAGAAGATCTTCCAGAAGATCTCACACAGTCTCGTTATTTTACATTTTACCTATGATCTACACGCAGCAGCTGATTTCACAAGACGGTTGCAAGTGTTGCCTTTAATTACCAATTCATCGTTCGTTCGTGACACTCTGCGTCAATTTCGACGCACAAAGGCGCGCGTAGATCTAATTCCGTAGTCAAAAGGGCGACGAAAATTCTCCTTTGCAGGCGAGCGAAAAGAGCTTTCACTTTCGCACTCGCCTGCATCCAATTCCTTCCCCTCCCCCACCTCCCCATCGCCCCTCGCCCCTTGCGCCGCGATTCTGTTCGCCGAGTTTTCATTGTCGCGGCGAACGAAGATTCGACGAAAGTTGGCCGATTCGTAAAGAACGGCGCTGGCTGGCGCCATCCACGCGCGCAGCGAAAGAGAGACTTTTCACTGAATTATGCAGAGGCGCCATGAAAAATTCGCGCAATGAGCGCCGGTCGCAAGTATGCACCGAGCGCATAAGGAGATTCGCATTATCGTGCATGTTGGATGAGCGGAGGCGAGCGGAAGGTCGGAAAGAGAGAGATGCTGGCGTTATGAAATTTTGATCAGAAGTGGAAGGAACGTGGTGGAGCCCCGGAATCGGAAGTTGCCCCCGATCTCGTGGGAACAGCTGGCCCGCCAGCAAGCCAACCAGCGCGTGCCAACTGCCTTTCCTGGAGAGGTCACGCTCGTGATTCGCAATCAAGCTTTCGATCCGATTTCCTTCCGTCCTTGCTTTCTTCCTCCCTTCGCCGTTTATTCGGCGGAGAAGGTCTCGCAACGTTTCAACCGGTGCGCCATCGAGAATTGTTTATTATAACGATAATTCTATTCAGAAACGCGAGAACGCGGTTTTGAATGAAAGTTTCGCGGTGGAAATATATATATATATATATATATATATATATATAATGGAATATTCGACGTTCAAACGAAGCTAACAATACTAATGACAGTGAGTCCAAGGTGGAGGAAACGTTATAAAAAGAAGGTGGACGTTTACGGTGATTTATGCAAAGATAAAACATTTCACCCTCTAGTGCACGACGGCTGTTTTACAAGAACGAGGATACACAATAGAATATTCTATCAATTACAGCCTCTCACGCAGAACGATCGTAATACCACCGTTTCCCTGGAAATGCCAGGTTCGAAAAATTATACGGGACAGCCGTAATATCTTCGGGTTCGTAAAAAGAGACAGCTTAACGCTAGAACTACCGAAATGGTCAAAATCGATCATTTTTGTTAGATACTTTTATAGATATAAAACAGCGTATTTTTGGAGACTTGAATGATTCTTTGTAAAATACATAAATAAAAGTTGCACGCATTTGTCGCGACTTAAAAAAAAAAAATATATGGCCATTAATGGCCCGCAAATATTCGTAATACGAAATTTCTCGATCGAAAATATAAATAACAATTTGTTTCAATTTCCATGCCTGTTCCCTGCCTGCAAAAGGCATTAATCTTTCATTAATAAACGTTCGAACAATCGATCGTTCTATTAACCAGTGTTCCGATAATCGAAGTTCCATTATAATATACGTGGCTGGATTAGTAATAATAGAATACACAGGTTAGGACATTATACTATATTATTAATAGCATAAACGCTCTCTTTGTAACTTTTTGCTAATAATATTACTCTCACGCGGTGATATTACT
Organism: Tetragonula carbonaria; assembly: GCA_032399595.1. Taxonomy (NCBI): domain Eukaryota; kingdom Metazoa; phylum Arthropoda; class Insecta; order Hymenoptera; family Apidae; genus Tetragonula; species Tetragonula carbonaria. The sequence continues at coordinate 10,930,619 of JAUCRC010000012.1, read as the reverse complement.
CTGCCACGCTGTTTTAGAATTAATGGCGAAATTAGCGGCGAAACAACCGTCCACGAGAAACATAGTAGGAGAGATAGGTCATCGTCCCTTCATCACCTTCACCACCTTCGCGCAAAACGCTTCACACGTACTAACAAACAACTTCCCCTCTATTTCAGGCCGTTGCTGAAGCAGATAAAGAACTCGGCCGAGTCGCACATTGTACTGGATTGCTCCACCGAGAGGATTTACGACGTGCTGAAGCAGGCGCAGCAAATAGGAATGATGAGCGACTATCACAGTTACCTCATCACATCGCTGGTGAGCGCTTTAATTAAATGAAAATGCAATTAATGGCCGGTCTTGACCGACACACGTTCACCTTTCCACCCGTGGCAAAACCAACTGCCGACCGATTCCGCTGAAATTGGAACACGAACTGTCGTGTCGGGCACGCGGGTTATGCGTATAAACTAATTTTGCACGAGGTCGCTTCGTTTACCGTCGTTCGAACTTCTTCCGCGCTTTCCGCGGACGGGTCGGAAGATCGGCTGAGATCGAGTTCGGGATGGATAAGCGGCCGGTGCCGCGAAAGAGCCGTGCCAGATGATCGATATAACGTGAAGAACGTGAAGAAATCGATGGCACGATGATTGTCTACCATCGAATCGATGGGAGAACGTTCCAGGTTATACGGTACTCGGTGTAATGGAACTTTCAGCGACCTGCTTGTCACCGTTCGGTGACGCACAGCCGCTCGAAATCGCGGAAACACGAGTTGAATTGATAGCGTGGTCTCCTCGCGAATTCATATTTTTCTGGCGATGAACGCTGCAGCTACCGACGACTAAAGTATATAATATTTATATCAAAGAAACTGAAGCGCAAGGTACAGAAGAAAATATTAATAATAAAATAAAGAACGCAAGCGTCTGTTAATATATTTCGTTAAAAGTCACTCGAGTATCTGAAAATGCATTGTGATATAAAATTCCTATAGAAAATTATAAATTAGACATTTTCATTACTTTGATAATTCTAATCTTGAAGAAACGGAGACTGGCTATTTATTAGATGTAATATCCTGCGCATTTTGGCACCTTGAAATTTTTCATAAATTTTGCAAAAATCCGTGGACGGTACGATAACTTTTAGAATGATTACTGGATTTATTTAACATCGCTGATGTCCGTTGTAACCAGGGATCGGAATTTTTGAACAGGTTTCTATTTAAAACATGGATCGTAGAACTTTTTCGAAAATTGCAAGATGAGGATAAGACAGATAAATAAATGTCGTTAAAAATAAAAGTTTCTAACAGAATAGAGCTTATAAAAAACAATATATAGAAATAAAAATCGTTCTGTCGGAGGAACGGCTAATTTGTAAATATTAAAAAAAGTTCTCAATATTTGCAGCAAATATCGATACTAAATTCCGTTCGATGAATATAAGAATGTATTTTTTAATTAAATGTTTCCACAGAACTCTTTTGCTATACAGAGCCTGAAAACATTGTTCAAAAGTGCAACGCTTCTTTCTGTAAAAATTCCACAAAAACAGACATTGTTTTTACACGAAAGTTCGGAGAGATTTTTTTCAAAAAGTGAAAAATACTTGTTAATTTCGATTCCTGCTTGTAACACAGAATCTTAGAATTTTAAAAGCTACGTTGTTTTCACAATCCAGAAAAGTCTCGTTGCTCGTTCTCTTTCTTCTGAAGCTATTCTTTAAATGCTTCTTCGTTTTAGCAAACAAATGAATCCGCGTCATCGAATCACAACGTGCTAAAATTGTTTACTTTCGAAGAAAGACGACTAACGCCTCATTTCTTTGATCGTATAATCGAGAACGCACGGAGAAAACGAAACTTTTTCTCCAGTTTTTTAGATGGTTCGTATCTGCAAAAGAAAAAAACAGGAAAAAGAAAAAAAAAGAGGAAAAGCGGACGATCGTAGAACGAACACTTAAACACATAGCATTTCCATTGAAATAATTACCATGGCCGTAACGCTACTGATGTCCCGTTTCCTGTCGGTGCTTAATCCTCAAAAGATCTCTCTCTCACTAATTTTGTTGAAAACCAACTATCAGGGGGATCGTTAGAGTAATCATAGACTTCTGGCTTCCACTTAACGGTATTCCCTTTCATTTCTCCGCGCATTGACTGACTACGCCTTTTCGAGAATTGACAAAAAGCCTCTCCCTTTCCCGTATTTCCACTTACGCGTTCATCGTCTGGAATACAAAAGAAATATCAAGGGAAATCCTACGAGCGATACACGCACCGTGATATATACCAAATAAATTCGTAGTACGATCAAAGAACTGAGAAAATCAAAAGTACTCGCCCTGTTCGAAAATCGGCAGTATATTATTTCGCAAAATGTAGAAGTATCGACGATGCGAAAAATTGAAGAATCATTGCTTGAAACGTGAGAGACGCGAGATTTAAGAGTTCTACGTGCGCCAAGAAACGCTAAGCACACTTGTATTTGTGTGTGTGTGTGTGTGTGTGTGTGTGTGTGTGCGCGCGCGCGCGTTTGCAGAAACACGAGCCCCTCGTTCGATTCTCTCGATCACGTTCCTGCATTAATGCACGTGAGAGACCGATCCTCTTTGTAGTTGTTGGCGCAAAGAGAATATCTGGAAGGCTCGAGTAGTCTGCACGGATTTCTCTGATTCGGATTGTACGGTATGGGAGGGGGGGGGGCGGAAGAAAGGAAGGAAAAGGGCAAAATCGCCGTCGCAAACGTGTCGCAGAATGGCTGGAGGCGCGATCGGCGTCGATCGTCTCCTTTCGATATTCTTTCTTTCACAACTTTTCCTCCCAATGGCACGTAACACAGAGGGCCAGGAACAGGGGAAATAAAATCTTCCGTAGATGGATGCGTCGGATCGACATACCGTGTCGCGAGATTCCTATTTCTCCCTAGTTTTTCACCGAGAATGTAGCGCGAATCGCGCAGAAATTCCCTCTCCCCCCCTCCGCTCCTATTTTCATTCTGATGAAACTTTCAGGCGGAGGGAATCGTCTTGTTCTTCGTTTGTACATATTGTACAACAGTGACGAGACGCGATCGTACTAGCTTATGAAGCTGCGACCAAGTCTACATTGATACACAATGTTTCTCGAACACGTGTCACGTTTGCATTAACTTATTTCAATTATTTCGTTTCACTTTGAAGTTTTGTTTTGTTTAGAAATGGAACTACGATGCGGAAAGTGTTCAAGCGACTTTAGAAATTCTCGTTTACGTCGAAATATATTTCTTCAAAGCTAAATGATCATTCGTCTCGTGATTAGGATAGAATAATCGTGACATTGAAATTCTCACTCACGTGAAAGTGTGTTTCCTTCAACGTAGAGAACAGCGCTGAAAGATCTTTGCAAAGAAACGATCATTCGGATCGTTCGTCTCTTACGATTAGAATAAATCGTGCCAAAGTGTAATTGCACTCACGATGCGTAATATTTTTCGAAAACGAAACAAAAAATGAGTTTCCACTCAAGACTGCCTCTTCCTAATTTCTCTAACAAGATAACGCACGCAAGAATGGCGCGACAAATTGAAAATTGTACGTGAATCCTGCATCCGACAGATGTCTGCGACAAAAATGAAAGAAAGAAAAAGAGAAAAAAAAAGAAACACTAGGCGAGAACCACTGAATTACTTCATCTTCCGTAATTACCGGTGAAGAACATCCTATCTGTCTATGACTGGGACAAACACAGCGCTTCAACCGGAGGAGCAACAGCGCGAGCAAAAGCGCGTTCAACGAGTTATCGCGCAATATAACGAAAGTCATCAATCCTCACGATACGATATCATCACGCGTAATCTTACGCCGTGCGTACCAACCCGAGACGCACTTAACACATTGACTGCCAACTACGAGATATCTCGTAGTTTGTGTTATTGCCTAGGACGCCAACTACGAGAGTTATCTCGTAGTTTGCTTACTTGCCATATTTTTGCAGCTACGATGAAATTCTATCAGTTTAAATATAAATAGATAGCCTGAGGGAAGAGAACAAAAAATCATTATTGGCTTACACGAACAGAAAATATAACAATACAATGTTTATTCGAAATCAACAAAAGCAAAAGAATATTTTTACAATGTGATAATTTTTCATACAATCTTCCACGCAAACGGCTGGCTTCTCTTGACAGATTCGGATACTCTGTAAATAATGAAACTCTTGCAATCTAATTTTTTTTTGGAACTAGTTGAATCTCTTCTCCAATCAACGCGTCGACGAATGCTTCTCTAAACTTTATCAGTTTCATTTTAGAAGAAGTTGCTTTATGAAAAAGTTTTTGCGCATTGTGTATATATATATATGTATATATGTATATATACGTATATAATATGTGATGCAACCTTTCTGGGCCATCTAATAGTCTTTCTTTACACAAGCCAACTACGAGATAATTCGCAAGATCCTTTTTTTTCAAAAAAACACATTCTATATGCTTTTTGATGATTACTATGTACTATAATAGGAGTTTTTAATAATATAATATGATTAAATTGAATTGGCTTCTTAGACCGGGATCCTGTAAAAAGTACCGTGGCAGTCAACGTGTTAATAATTTCTTTCCTTTTATTTTCCCTCTGGTTTAATGCTGGGCATCGTTCGTTGCGCGTTATCATCGCGAACGAACGATTTGTCCCGCTTATCTGATTATATCCGATCATGTTCCTTCGATCATCCAGTAGCGAGTATTGGCTGATATCGAATCACGGGATCGTTCAATATGAAGCGACACGTTTGGACACTTCGCGATCAATGTAGTTCCAATTTACAAATGCTCTTGTGCTTCGTCGCAACGTGATTCACAATATTTGGCAAATGAATATTTAAACCGGCGCGTTATTTGGCTTTAGATGTTGTTTCGAACTGATTATAGGTTAGCTGTTGTTTGATTGGTTACAAATTCCGTTCAAATGTTTGCCTATCAACTGGAATAATAATCTTTATTTAGTTGGTACTTTATATTTGAATAAATGTTCATTGATTGATGGGTGGAAATAATCCTGATATCGTTACGTCGGTATTAATAATTGCACACGTATGCCCGAAATATACATGAATTCAAACATGCATTCACCGAAAGATAAATGTTGTTCAACGATTATTATTATTTGAAAACGATTTGTTATTAACCCTTAACGGTAAACGTACCAGCACTTTGTGTATACCTATATTTCCACGATCGGTTGATGAAATAAAGGTATATTTCTACGAAAATAGTCTACAGCTAATTGTCAATTTAATATAGGAGTGACAGAGTAACTTTGAAAGCTATTATATCTTCGTCTTTTCTCCACTTTTCGTTACAATGAACGAAAAAAAAGTGACAACGAGCGCAGAGAATTGGAAATCAGAATTTTTAAGCCGGTCATTTCACAAATAATCCTTGTAAATAAACCTCATCGTGCGCGTGCGCGCGTGTGTTGATACCTTCGAGGCGCGAGTGTAGACTTTTCTTTCGTGAATTTTCATCCTTGATGCGCGGATAAGGACGAGGGGCAGGATGGCCGCGGTTAGTTTCAGCAACTGTTCCCTTCTCCACCGCGTCCTACAGGTATTTAGTCGAGCTCGAAATAACAGGTTGCGCGGCGAAAAAAAAAAAAAAAAGAAAGAAGAAAGACAGCGGCGCAGATTGTTGCCGGCCGGGCCTTATAATTATAAATTACTCGTAATACAGGGGCAATTTGTAGTTCCCTTCGTCCACGGTTTGCTCCTCGCAATTATTCGGTGGATGCGTCTAGAAAATGATGCACGGCGGCGATCAGAAATGAGGGATAAAAGAGTTTCTCCGTATATCGTGTGTGTGTGTGTGTGTGTGTGTGTGTGTGTGCGTCGAAGAATTACTCCACGGCGTATCTGTTCGACGTTGGCCGCGATCGTTCTCTCTCGGATCGCTCGTTGTAATTGGAAAATTCGTTCGCTCGAGGGCGTGCACTCCTCCTCTTCCTCCTCCTCGTAGCGTGCATTTATCAGGTCAGCCCCATAAATAACGTTGTTTCTTGCGTTCCGGTAAATGAAGACGGATATATCTTGCCCATGCGGCATGCATGCGAGATACTTTTCGATGGACACCACTGTCCAAGGCCATGCAGATCCGTTTCCAGCGGCGGATAGCGCCTGAAAAGGGAACGAAAAATAATTGCAAGCAAGATTGAAGTCGTGTCACACGCAACGGATTCCTATTTCAGCATTCTCCGACATTGTTATTATTGTTATTATTATTATTATTATTATTATTATTATCGTTAATTGGTTCGTCGAGACGTCAGACGACATCAGAATCCGGGCAGAATCCGGGATCCGGATTTATCAAATCGTTTCAACTGCGATCTTTTATTCTTCGGTTTTATCCCTTCCACGGATAATTGCGCGAATCGTATGGAAACTTTTCAGCGTATTTTCTGTACTCGATACACAATACGTTTGAAATTTTCTCGGCGTCACGTGTACGGAACGACGACATATAATCCTTGTACGGACGACGTGTAATCCTTGATTCATTATTTCACCGTAATCGCCGCGAATAACCTTTGCGCGAATTTCTGCGCGGCGCATCGGATCGTTATTTCGCGCAAACACGCGGTTCTGACCGATTAATCGCTTTCGTAATAATTTGGGTCAATTATCGCTCGTTTTATACGCGACCAGCGACCGCCCCAATACTTACGAACGGTACACGTCCATGTGCAACGGCACACGGTCCGAATATGTATATTATAATAATACATTTATCGTTAATACGAACAGTTTCGCGATAAACCTCTTAACCAACCATAAAAAGATATAACGAAAATAGTATTGGGGCGGTCGCTGGTGGCGTATAAAACGAGCGATAATTGACCCAAATTATTACGAAATCTACAAAATTACGCGAAATTCAAATCTTTGGCAATGACATCAAATTAATAAAAACATTCGCCGACGTTAATGTCGAATTTACGTTTAACAGTAAACGTTTAACAAAAAGTAATTACGCCTCTTAACCGGATAAGCGACGACGTCTTTAAACGGATTCAGAAATATCGCGTTCGTTTACCTTTATCCGGAGTAAAGGAAAGAAGGAAAAAAAAAGAAAAAAGAAAGGGAAAAAAAGGAAAGATCCAACGCGATCGCGAGAGAAGTGATATTCTAGGCTTTCGCTTCAGTGGACAGCGAGAAAGAGAGAGAAGGAGAACGATAGTTAGAAGGTAATTAGCAATTTATCGTTGTCCACGGTTAGTCGGGCTTCCTCGAAGCATCGCTGATCCGGTTGAGTAATCGTCGACAATATATAAATATAAATATATATATATATATATATATATATATATATATATATATATATACGAGGTCGCCTCGCTGCTGAAATCGAGAAGTATCACGGCGAAGTTGCGATTTTAATTGCATTTAAATTCCTCTCGTCGCGTCGATGCTAATTTCAAGAAAGTGTTAATTGTATCTGACATCGAGAGTCCGACACAGCGGAATATCTTTTTTACCTGTAGATTCTTGGAAGTTTCTCGTCTTAAACGCTTCTATTCGCGAGTTATTGCGTCGAGAAACGCGTTATTCCGATTTCCATTCATTCTGCTGTTTTTTCTCCCTCGCGAATCCCTCGGAATCGCGAAAGCCGAGAAAAACCGAGGCGACAGTTGAAAAAGCAATTTCACAAATTATTATCAATCTTCCAGCCGACTTTAACGTGTATTTCACTTTTATTTAAGACACTTGGAAATCTTCCGAGAAGAAAGTAATTAAGGCCTTGTTAAAAGTTCGAAGCGGCACGTCGCGGTTGACATGTTAAAACTTTGCAAAAACATGATAGAGGAACTTTATTAGGAGCTCGTAATCGCCGAGCTTGTCAATTATTCAAATTCATTAAAATGCAACAACCTGAGAGACTTGCTAACCATCGAATGCTTCCTCGAGCTTCCTGCTTTTATTGATATATTGCTAGGACGCTGTCAAAACTCATCGAATATTTATGCGTAGCAAACCACTATGGCCGACTAGATTCTCCGTTGTAATAAACCGCTGTTCCGATTATTTAATAAATAAAATAACATCGCGAAACGTCGTATTCAATGTGTTGTCGAAACTCATCATCGTTTGCGAAACGTCTGGGATACTAGGAAGAATATTTAATAAGAACATTCCTCTGTAGCTATCTGCGTGGTATTGTAAAATTTAAAGATGAAGTAAGAATATTCCTCACAACTACAGTGAAGAGCACGACTGTATAACGTGAAAAATGACAATGAAAAATTGTAGATAGTTTAAACTGATTACAACTTCGTACAACGATCCACTTCGTTTCATTTTGAAAGCGTGAAGTCTCTACTTTGACACTCGCTTTCAGTCCGTTCTTTTCGATGATGACTTCACATTGCGCAACGCGTGTGAAAATATCAAAAATTTTCTTCGTCACTAAATCCACCATGGTCTTGAAGGCTGAAATGTTTTCTTAAAACTCGCTGTATAATTTTCCTTCAATTTTGTCGTTTTGTTGAGCTTGGAACACTGCGGTTAGATGACAAAATATTGGGATTCCATGAATTTTTGTACTCAACGTTCAATAAAACAGCATGGATAAAATTGTACAGGTTTTAGAGAATCATTGTGAAACTTCAATCTTCGAAACGATAGTGGATCTAATTACGAAAAGAAATTTCTGATGCTTTTACAGATAATAGTTTTGAATTTTGACAATTTACGAGAACAATGCGTCTTCATTTTCTCACCCACTGCGCAATGTAAATGAACATCTTCAAAATAAACGAAATGAAACGACCGTCAAAGCAGTAGCTTCTTCGAAATGAGACCAAGTGGATTGTTGTACCTTTTTCAACAAAGTCGTTTAAATTTAAATCGTGCACAATTTTTCATTGTCATTGGTACAGTTACGTACCTCTGTTGCGAAATTTCCGACGAATGATTCTCTACGTCGGAAATTGCCATTTTCTGTCCCCGAATAAACAGCGGTGCCGGTCGTTCTCCGATTCACGTTTCAAACGATCCCCGGGAATAATTAGCAATTTGCTCCGCGCGGAAACGAACACCAGTCAGCAATAAGTGATAAAAAGTATAAAATAACCTGTGTAACCCCCGTGTACAATTTATCTCGGTGTCGTGTCTAGCAGATTTCAATTTAGATCCATTAAAATGCAAATTAGAGACGGTATTTGTTCAGACAGGGCTGTGGATCGGAGCTGCGCGCGCGTTCTCCGCGCCCTCTTGCTGTTTTCCCGCTCGCCACCGATACACGAACAAAGATTTGTTCCGTTGCGTCGAGCAACTTCCGGTTCATTGGTCTTTTGATCCGTCCGAGTTCCGTTTCGCGTTCAGCGTTGCTCGTTAACCAGCCTATAGCGCGATAGCCTATTTATCGCCGAGGATCCGAACGAAACGAGTCGATCTTGTTCCATGCGATAACTCGATCTCGCGAAAGCTCGATCAGCCCAGTGACAAGCGATATCGTCGATAACGATCGAGAGCCACGTACTCAGTCTCTCTCAGTAGCTTAACTCCGTCCAGCGTGCACGTCTGCGTCGTTATTTAAGAGCGTAATTTGCAATTTACGAGGTCTGTTATTTCTCCCACCAACGGCAGTCCTCTGTTCTATTCAGCGTTAATCAGTTGAGAAATGATAGAGCGATATTTTTTCAGGAATTTTTAACGCCGGCGTATTTCTCGTGACACACACACTCTCTAGGGCCAAAAAAAAAAGAGAACCAATGGAACCCTGACGGAAAAATGGTGTTGCGTTGTTCCATTGTCAGCTGCACGTGTTAACCACTGTGACCGGTGTGATCGATAAACGACTCGTAGATGGGAAATAATTGCCGTGTGTGATCGAGTGGGGCCGATCTTTCTATCGGTAGCGCGCCACGTCGGCTAATAAACACGCGTCGAGCGATTTTTCGGAGCCTGGGGAATTCCCTGCTTCCTTGGGAAAATTGAACCTGGCTCTGGCAATTTTAAAAAGTAAATTTATGCTGGCAGGACAATTTACGCTGTGGTTACGTCGCGTGTAGTCTGGCGGACAATCTCAGATCACGTTCGAGAAACAAAACTCGCGCGAATCGAGTATTACCAGGTATTACGAAACGTTCGCCGTCGATAAACACACAATCCGGCCAATTTCTCTGCTCCCCCGTTTTCGCGAGCCTAACGTTATTAAAACTCGATCCCTTTTATAAACAACGAGGCTATCAAACGCGCTGGTTTCGCCCGGCGTCGAGTAAACATCGCTGCCGATACACACGCGGCGACGAAACTCGGTTCGTGCGAAACCGGTTGAATCGTTCTCGAGATTCGAGCGTCAGAGTCGATGTCAAAGAGCCGAGAGTGTGTTCATTGCCGCGAAGTATCTTTTTTTTTCTTTTTCTTTTCGTAAATGAACAGTCTCGAATTCAACTGGACCAACGTGTGATAATTGAAAACTTTCGTGGAAAATTTTCATGGACGACGAAATATCCGGGCGGAGTGTTTCGCGAAAAAAGTGGATAGCGTGGAAATTAATTATGACGGATATACCGCGTGATATCACGAGTGCCACCTGCTGAATAGAGCGTGTTGTCTATACTAACTATACGCTATAACAGCTCTGTGCCGAGCTATTTATTTTCATTTATATGATTTAACTGGCTCTCCAACCGGAGAGTGTTGGATCCTCGTTCATCCATCAAGCCGATCTCCCTAGGAATTGATAGGACTGCTACGTTGACGCGGGCCGCGTTTAACGACCAGCGAAATTAATGAAATTCTAATTGTTGGGAAGTTTGATTGACGAAGCACGGTCGATTAACCGTGGTAAAGCGATTAAATTTTATCGAGTCGGCACACGGAGAGGCCGGCAACGCGCTTCGTCGATCGATAAAGTTTCAGAGAAAATAAAAGTCAGCGTGTACGATGGAAATAGGGTGACGAGGGAAAAAGGACTAGAAAGTGCATTAAAGCGTTTCGCTTCGAACAAGTTAAACGGCGCATTAATTGTCGTTCTAACGACTGATTCACTCTCGCGTTAAGTTAATTTAAAATATACGTAATCAGAATCGAAGTTTAGCGCGTAAATGCCTGTGCCATGTGTTTTTAATTGAAAAGGAAACTCTTCGTTTGTCAAAAAATTTGCTTTCCCATTGGGAAGCGTTTTCATTTCCCCACTCATTTCGACCGTGCTTCGAAACGAATAACATAGTTTTTCGATATGACAAGCGATGAACAAAATGCAAACTTAATTGCTGTTTATTATTCTATAGCATCTTTATTATCATAGCGCGGCGGCGGTGTTCCAATAAAATCCACGGGGACAGATTTACGCGCTCGTTAATTAAACGACAGAGAACTTCCGGCTCGTTCGCCGTTTACGAAATTTATCGAGATAATTTCTTCGTTTCTTTCTTTCTTTATGTTTCACGAACGATCAACGGATCAACGGATCCGCGCTGTATTTGCCACTGACTGTGAACAAATCAATTAACGACGAGTCTTTATAGATTTTTCTATAAAGAAGAAGAGAACCAAAAAAAAAAAAAAAAAAAGGAAAAAAAGATCGGCTTTAACGCCCTTAAAGCCTGTCACATAGAATATGTCTGACTTCATTTCTGTAAGGAAATAAAGCTTGACACTCTTTCACGTATGTTTGCTTTATTTTTATTCCTGTTAATTTTTTATTGGACAGAATTGGTTGGTGATAACTATAATTTTATTAACTACTTTTATTTTCCTCAGAATCCCGCTTGCCCGTCATCTGTGTCTCGACAACCTTAACACCTCACTCCTTTACAGCATCTACAACCAATGACACATCGCTCGTAAACCTGATCGAGAGCGCGACACGTTTTCGTTGCACATTTCGTTACATTTGCTCGAAACACTTCCGGTAAAACATATTCTATGTTAAAAAAAAAAAAATTAGAATTTACAGATTAAAAATTACAGAATCACAAATTTATACAAAGTTTGAAGGAATTTTTTCTCGTAACTTCATCACGCTGCTCGGGTCGAGTACGCGTGTCGCGTCGAGTTGCTCGGGACAAAGCTTGGCTGCTCGTTGTCAATCGAAAAAGGTCCTCCTTCGTGCACCACCCACCAATCCCTCGTCGCGAAACGTTTCTCGCCGACGACGTCACGTAGCCGGGAATGTTTCACGCCGACGACAATTGCCGCGACGAGGGCAGAAGCGTTTCGCATTCGAAGCATTCACGCGGCATTTTTATCTAACTCGCGAGGATGTCCTGTCGCGAGATAAGCGGGAATTACGTATGTGATACGCGTGGCTCGGTGCAAATCACGGGGAACGATAGCTATCGATCCGCCGGTCTACTCGACAGTCGCATCCTTCCTCTCTCTTGACTGGGTATTTCTCATACGTGACTCTCTCGCACGAGAGAGAGACTCCGCTGCTTTCGTTTGTCACGCGGTTTCGGCGCTAGTCTGCCGAAAGTGACGTTCCGCGTCGCTGGCTCGACGTGGATTGAAAAGGAATTCCGGAAAAGGAAGATCATTTCGGTGCTCGTCGGGAAGGAGGAGGGAGAGGATGAATGGATCAGAATGTTTATTCGCCACGTGTCAGATTTTTCATATCTTCGCAACGTAAAATGTTCAGTCTCGGTGTCGGTGAAATAAACGTGACTCTTTTTTTTGCTTTTTGTTGCTCGTCGAGGTGAGCTTATTAACCCGGTAATGGTGTTATCAGTATATCGCGCATCATGCTAGCAGAATTTCTCACGCGAGTAATCAAATTCTGTCAAATTTGCGACGAATTAAATGCGACGAAAAGAGGCGTTGTCGAAATAAGCTCGTTAATCCGTTTATTGGCTAATTATTAGGGTCGTACATGTAGAAATATTTCAGAAGAGACTTTAATCGATCAAACTAAATATTTTTCCCGGTTGAGTCGTGACGATTGGTCGTGGAAAATTGGAAGCGCTCACGTCGATGACGTGAAATTTATTTACGCGTAATCCACTGATTAATGAACAATTCGCGCGAGATCAGTCGCGTTCATTATCTATCAACCGGAATGTTAAAATGGTCATAATTCGGCGAGCGCGGCGAGCATTCGTATCGACAGGGTCATTTTTCCCTCGAAATCTTCCGTTCATAATAGCGGATGGTTTATTAATTATCGATAAACGGGTCAAAGCAGAATTTATTCTCTCCCTCTCTCTCTCTCTCTCTCTCTCTCTCTCTGTGCGAGTAAATTCTTATTTTCGTATTTTAGAATAATCTCCTCTGCAATTTTCGCTCGTTCTAAAATTAGTTACGTCAATATCGACAAACTTTCAAACTCGATTTTCCTCGGGAACAGGAGGGCTCCGATGAAACAATTTTACTCTTTCGTTTACACTCATTTTGACACGCGGAATTACCTTTCACCGGTTTCGAGACACTCGGTCCATCTGTTCAGCGTGCACGTTTCAAAAATCGACGCTGTTAATTAGACAACGGCGGATCTCGTCTGTTTCTCGAGAACCGGCCCTATTAAAATCGACAATCGAAACCGAGAAGTCGAAGATGTCCAAGATACTAAAAAAAGAAGATACTAAACTAAACAACTCGGTGATAATAAGGAGCGAGAGCTACCGCTAAATGCACGTAATAAGAAGCTTAATGGCAACGACGATAACAATCATCATCATAACCATAACGGTCATAATAACCGTAATGACCGACGGGACGCGATAATACGTCGACGTCGTAGAATTCTAGGGTGAAGGGAGCACGTGGAAATTTGTGGACTCCGAAATGCGAGACCGCGTCTATGCGAACGACCATGACTCTCTGCGCCGCAAATCAGTGTTTCATGGAGCGAGCATAATCCGACGACAGCCGGTTCAACGACTCGTTAATCCGTATTTTCTTACGAATCGGTTTCCTCTTTCGTCGTACGAGTCAGAAGGAGGATTCAATTACTCGTGTTGAATTTCATTTGAAATTTAACGTCGAAATGATTTTTTAATCGACGAAGTGATTTACGGGGTGAAAGAATTTGTCACGGATGTCTACCGAAGGTCATGCGTCGCTGTTAAACCATTATTAACTTTTTGCACTCGAAATACTCCTCACAGGCACTGCCAAAATTTGGCGTTCTACTCGAAGTGTGTGCCTCTCAGGCACATTAACAATATGGTGCACTAAACGTCAAACTGTTTGAATTTACAGTTAACCCTTTCGCTTCGGCAGTCCAGTCCGCCGAAGTGCCGTCACTGAACGGAAGCACGCGCCAGAATCACGTACACGTTTTCCTAAGTCTTAAATATCAACTGTGCTTAATAAAACAATCGTTTCTCTAATATAACACGTATAGTACACATTTTTAATATGAAAAGACTTATACAAAATTATATCAGTTATTCTAAAAACATTGGACCAATTACTGTTAACATATTTTTAGGTATTTTACATATATATATATATATATATATATATATATTTACATATTTACAAGATTTTACGATTAAACGTTTAATATAATTAATAATGTAACGCAAATTAGTTAATATATTAAACCGATCTATTCCTAATTCTTGTAAAAAAAAACGTGTATGAACTAACGTTTCACTGTCGAATGGATTCGATAGATTTTTTGGAATGAAACAGTAAACTATCGTTTTGATGTCGATAACAACAAAGAGTAGTTTTAATGTGTGATTAATTCAATATGTCAATAAAATCAACAAAAAATTTTTTATCGGTTCTGCCGATAACGAAGACTTTATCATTGACTACAGATGGTACTTGTATACACATCATATGGATGCCGGATATATCCAGCGCTCGAAGCGAAAGGGTTAAAACTTTAGTTGCATGTGGTTTCATGTGTCATTGATTTCAGTATTTAACCGATGATAAACAAAAAAATTTATCATTCACCGTGGCTAAAAATGCGATAGAAAAAAGTGTTGCTTCAAAACAATAGTGATGATGAATTTACTACGGACGAGTATGAAAGTGATTTAGAAAATGATTGTTTTACGCGATTAAGCTATAATTCCGATGATAGTAACTTTACCAATAAAGAAAAAAGACAAAAGTATTGCAATACAGTGATTCCAGTGGCAGTGAAGGAAACGAAAAGGCTAGAAGGTAAACCGTTTATTTTTGTGAAACTTGCGATCGTCATACCAGGTTTACATCCTGCTAATTACTTCAAACGGTATCACACCCTCGAAAATTACAAATAATTTATAATTCAAACATTTATTTGCAAAATGTTCGTATTACGACAATAATAAAATAGCTTTAAAAATATATTACCTTTTTAATTTTACATACAATTTTTGCCTTCAAATAACTGATATATTACATAGCCGGATAAAGCCAAAAAGTTCGAACTGCTGAAAGCTTCAGCCGAGAGAAAATTCGAATGCAAAAGGTTAACAAGCGCAAATGCTAGGGATATTTACTCTGATTTGGACGTAGTAGGATTCAGGATTTTGGTGATTCCGGGGAATTTTTTTCCAATAGTTAGTTGATTAATTGACACTTGAATAACCGGCATTGCATCACTCGAATCTGCAATATCGTACACTTACTGCGTTTTATCCTAATAACTTTCAGTTTTTGTTTTGGCCTATCAATTTTGGTTCAGTTCAACTTTGCCGATATAAATTTATTATTGGCTTTAGTATAGCCTGGTCGTTCAAGCGTTAATATCCAAGGCAATTGTTTTATAATATCAAGTTAGAGGAAATTGAATATCTATTATACAGAGACTGAACAGTACCCTCAATGTCGTTCAATAAGTACGTATCACAATACGTATGGCCAATAAATAGTACCAGAACGTTTAAGCGTTAATAGCCAAGCGAATTGTTTTACAATGTCAAGTGAAAAGAAACTGAATATTCATTGCACCGAAAATGACGCAAACAGGCCGCTTGTGTTCGTAAGTAAGCATCAAACGTATCGCAACAAATGACACGGGAACGTCATGCAAATTCCCGCCGTTTCGTCTGTTGAGAATAGGCTGCAATTTAGATTTGCTAATTTCCCAAACGTTCGAATGAAACAAGCTCGAATAAAAGTCAGCAACAGCTGGCCGGCAACGATTTCAACACACGCGATCCCGGGGATCGCGTTCGAATTCGAAAACTATGATGAGATTCGCGTAATTTTATCGAGTCGAGGCGAGCAGAGCCGCTGAAAGCAATATCGCGACGTAAAGAACGAAGGAACGAACGAACGAACGAACGAAACGTCCTGAGGCGAAGTGAGGCGATGATCGATCACCGCGTACGGATCGATCGGGCCACGGTGTGGCTGGTGTATCGCGAGAGGCCGCTCGATCGTTCGATCGTCGAAGGGACAGCAACGGATCGGCAACCGGCGGACTTATCTATCCGAGCCAGGACACAGGACAAAGGATAATAAATGGCCGTGGCGGGCTGCTTGAGCATTCGAAAAGGTGGACGCGGCCGGAGTTGTCTGCTTTGAGGCTGGCCAACTTTAAATCACACCGGCTGTCACTACGATGTAGATAGCTCGAGCTGGTGAAGCAGCTGGCTCCATTCTACCATCGAGATGTCTCTATTTCTGTCGATAGGCGACGTGCCGCGCGTCCAGTCAAGTAATATCTGTCCTCGCAAAGCGTCGTCCAACACGCGTTTGAGCCGATTGAGCTGTATGCGAGACGGAGTATACGACTCGATCGATCGTTACCAATCGGTGGCTGCTTAAACTCTCGCTAAATGAAATTTCGCACAATTCACTTGTGCATGGAAATCATTGCAATCTGAAGGTGGCTGTTCTCGTCGCTTTGAAAATTCCACGAATGCTAAAGCTTGGCGTGCAAGTTTTAGTTTATCACCTCAAGCGCGCGCAAGCTATCTATAGTTATCTACGCGATAGTATAATATCAAGTAACAGCGTGAGAGAAAAAGAAGGACAAATGAGACAACGAGAGAGAAGGTGTAGATCTGATCGTTGAATAGAGAAATGTAGAATTGCATAGGATTAAGCAGACAGCTTAAGTGTTGTAGAATCTATCTAGCTCGATTTCAAATTTCAAATTTCAAATCTCAAGCATAATCTCAAATTTATAATCTCAAAGTATATACTCGAGTATATCAATGTTCGAGTACAATCTCAAGTATCTCAAGTTAGAAGTTTAAGATACTATGTTAAATATAACATATTTTGACGTTGATCGTTCGACGTTTTCCAAATCCCGCGGCAACGTCTCAGACATTCGAGAAATTCGAACGTTTCTGTGTCGCCGCGTTGAGAATCGTTCGAAAATTGTTCGACCACGCGTGTACACGCGTTCGTCTGTCGTCGATCTGAAACGACAATAATTCCGAGTATCGGAAATATGACAATTTTCGCCCACCGGCCGGGACGTGCAAGGCTCGATAAATCTCTGGATTTCTGGTTAAACGTCGAGCGGACGGTGATATTAAACGTTTATTTCGGAACGGGGAGGGGGGGGCAATAAAATTCTTGGCCGAGCAGCATGCAAAAAGTAGGCGATCGGTCAGAGAGAGAGAGAAAGAGAGACAGAAAGATTCATAAAGTGAACGGAATTCCTTGCAGGACCTGCACAGCGTCGATCTGGAGGAATTCAAGCACGGCGGGACCAATATCACTGCCTTTCGATTAGTGGACCCGGAGAAGCCGGAAATACAGAGAGTCGTGCAAGATTGGATCTACGGCGAGAAACGTTACAATCGAGAGCTCGATATGGGACAGAGCTCGAACAAGGTACGACAAAATGTATCGCCCGATATTAGATATTAATTACAGCAAGTTGCCATTGCTTGCAGAAACGGTTGATCGTGTCGCTGAATTTCCAATATTCGTCATATGACCGGTGCGCGATTCAATTTCCACGCTTGAATTCTAATTCTAACAGTTACGATTGAGTTCTGAACAAGTACTTGATTGAATTTCAATTCTAACTCCGTGCGTCACATTTTCCATTTTCGTTTCTCTGTCAATGGGCACATTCAATTCTATCACTTTAAACGTCTTGTAATTTAGTTTAATTGAGTTTAAACGTCCGCGAATACGAGAAAAACTTTATTAACAAAAATTGCTTAATACCGAATGTGACAGTAATGGTTCTTTTGTAGGTGTTTAAGGTCATCTTCACTTTTTTCAAATGGAATAATGTATCTTTCGGCCTATTCGGTGAACGCAGTTCGATAATTTCTGTAAAAAGGAATATTAAGTGTGTCTATGTGCGTCGAGAGGCTATTAGTTTAGAAAATATTTTGACCTCGATTCTGTGAAATCTATGCGAATTTTGTGCGAAAAACGAGAAGAGACAGGGGCACTGTTCTTTTTATTTTTATTCTACACTTTACAAAATTAAAGTTAGAATATCTTCCGAACTATTAATTCTTCGACATAAACAGATCGATATTTTTTTTATAGAAGATAAAAGACTGTTGTTTCTTTTTACAGAAGTGTATAAAGTTTAGTTTCATTTGAAAGAACCAGAATGACATTGAAATATTCAAAATTCGTCTACCTGCATAAGATTATTGTACGAAAAATAAGAAGAGACAATATTAATATTCTTTCACAAAATTAAAGTTAAAGTATCTCTCGAACTGTTAATTGTTTGACGTAAACAGATCGATAACAGCACAAGAGTGACATTGAAATCTCTGAAATTCCTTCAGTATCCTTTCACTCAGAGATTTCACAAAATTAAAGTTAAAGTATCCCCCGAACTGTTAATTGTTCGACGTAGGGGGTCGATACTTTTTTTTTTTTACAGACGATAAAAGAACAAGGCTGACCTTATGAGTGTCAGTGAAAAAAGTTTTTCGTGTTTTCGAAAAACGAGAGAGATCGATCGATCACGTGGTTCATCGCGAGTGGCGATAGCTTCAATTTCGCGACGCGGGACGTGTTAAAAGAGGAATTGTGACGCGTGGAAATCCGCTCGGTTCGAAAGGAACGATTTGTTTATTGAAAGCGCGTCATTCCGACGAGACATAGGCGAACTTAATTAGCAGAATGACGCGACGCGAAGGACTTTAACACTTAATCTCTTGATCGCCGCATTTTTTTAAGGACAGCGTATTTTAAAAACCGCGCATCAGCTTGCCGCGTATTTTCAATTTTAAGAAAAATGTACTTTTACTAATAAATAAATAATTTAAATATTCTTTACTTACATAATTGGTGAGTCACAATCAATTTGCACAAAAAAAAAGAACACTTGATTTTCACTAGGGTTGCCACACGATAAATCAAATACTAAATATTAAAAAAAATTGGAAAAGTTATATGCATATTTGTTAAATTTGAAATGTTATAAATTTATAGTTTAAAAAATACACACATATATATAATACACAATTGAAACTAATATTTATTTATGGTGTGGTATGCTTCGAAGTAAATAGTTGGGCAGAGTGGAATTTTACAGTATTCGCACGCGAATTTTGTTTCGTCTTTTTTCTCGAATAAATCCGAAATCAAGGAAGAATATATATATATTTTTCGATTTTTTCTAGAAAATGACTCTATATGTCACTGTTAAGAAATTGAAATTTTAATTTCGCTTTTATTTAGGATATAGGGGTACTGATGCGCGCACGGCGATCAAGAGGTTAACCTAGAGATAACCTGTAAATTTGTAGGTTTGTTTCCCCTGGAAAGAATGGACTGAAGCATATCCGTGCCATAAGTGATGTACGTACCCTTGGTTTTAACCTCTTGATCGCCGCATTTTTTTAGGACCGCGTATTTCAAAAACCGCGCATCAGCTTGCCGCGTATTTTCAATTTTAAGAAAAATGTACTTTTACTAATAAATAAATAATTTAAATATTTCTTACTTACATAATTGGTGAGCCACAATCAATTAGGATATAATTTGCACACTTGATTTTCACTAGGATTGCATATGCATGTTTGTTAAATTTGAAATTTTATAAATTTATAGTCTAAAAAATACACACATATATATAATACACAATGAAACTAATATTTATTTATGGTGTGGTATGCTTTGAAGTAAATAGTTGGACAGAGTGGAATTTTGCAGTTTTTCGCACGCGAATTTTGTTTCTTGCCTCTTTTTTTTCGAATAACTCCGAAATCAAGGAAGAATATATATATATTTTTCGATTTTTTCTAGTGATAGAAAATGACTCTATATGTCACTGTTAAGAAATTGAAATTTTAATTTCGCTTTTATTTAGGATATAGGGATTGGCGCGTACTGATGCACGCACGACGATCAAGAAGTTAAAGGTGTCGCGGTGTCGCGGTGTCGCGATGTAATTGGCTCGTAGCAACAACAGGTCTTTTCTGAACTCGTCGAGCACTCAAGCCTCGTCGAGGCGAACGTCACTGGCCGCTTACCGTTTTTGCCCTACCGCAATAACACTCTAATTTTGCATTCTTCTCGCGCGAGCTCGCTTGACGGCTACATCGATCTTCCTCCGACACTGCTGTTCCGCTGTTCCGCGAACGCCACCTCGACGTCACGTTTGACCGAGAATAAGCTGGAATGTGCTACATAATTCGATATTTCGCCGTTCGAAGGCTGAAAAGGGAAGGCGTCATGGGAAATTGAGTTGCCACTGGCGTCTATGGACGATATATCGCAAGAACGAACGTATTGCCGAGAGATGAAATGCCGATTAGTTTCACGTTGAATTCGTTCGTCCGAGTATTTGCATTCGAATTCGCTTCCGATAAGAAATAAATAAATAACGTAGCTACTGAAAATAATTTGGGATCATTGTTAATACTCCCAAATGTTGGAAGTGTTTTAAAACAACTGCCGTTTGACACGTCGTTTCTTTTTCCCTCGGTGAGTATCTAGAAATTGTTAAATCGAAATATTAATACCTGTGATTTCTATGTGGGTTCATAGAAAATAATCTGTGACAGATCTCTCTCTCTCTCTCTCTCTCTCTCTCTTTTGATATTTCGCTCGATTTTGATTAGTTGACTCCCTGAAAACGGGGAAGAAAAAATTTCCAAACGCAGCGTATATCGTAAATATTTCGACGTTATCCGCTTCAATTTTTGTCGAGCCAAGCCGGAGATATTTGTTTCGCCCGGAAGAGGTTTTAAATAACCCGTGGAACCTCTTTATCTTAACCCCTGTTTGACTCTCTACTTTGCGACAGTTTCGAATCTCGAGTTTCGAAACAAAGTCGCTTTCAACTTTCCGCCCTGCGGAGCCCACATAATAAATAAGCCGGCGGTCGACTTGCTTTCGGTGCATCCGGAAGAATCCGTTGCATAAGGAACTTTGTCCAGCAAATTGCAGAGCTCGAACTTCTTATACACCACGCGATCTCACTGTTCCACAGGTAACAAATCTCAGGCACGTACGTGGCGTGGTACTATTTTTAAAACCGCCCCTTATTCTTCTTCTTCCTGTTCTTGTTCTTCTTCGATCTGTGCTACTTTATTCATACGCGTCTAAAAATCGCTCGGTTTCGAAACTTTCGATCGTGCTGATTTATCAACGACGAAATTCCATAATTTTTTAAATTCCCAGATTCTCCACGTTTCTCACCAAATTCCAAATTTTCTAAATTCTTTTCAGAGAATCTTCTCCCCAGTCCCTGTCTGTTTCGTTCGTCGAGTCGCAGCGATTTTAAGAAAAAAAAAAAAAAAAATATTCGCAGAAGCGCAAGAATAAATGAGATGGAATTAAACAACGAAATGCAAAGTACGCTATTAACATATATTAACAAATATTTCCTCTTTGAAATATTTGAAACACTGTTATTGCTACTCTCGAGGCTGACGAATTTTGTCGCCGAATTTCCCGAATTTTCCAAAAATTCTGTCGCACTTTGTAAATGCAAATACGCGGTGCAATTTTCGTAAATTCACGCAAAAGGAATGGCCGGGAACGAATGCTATTTTTCGCCCGCTTACTATGGATACGAATTCGTAGGCAATTTCACTGCGGTATTGGATTGATCGTGCGAATTTCGTCGCGGAAATTGCCTATGCAATTTACCTACTTCCTCCGCGTGTTCCTCATTCTGCCGCGTATAAACCTGCTAACGAAATGACATTGTATTACATGATACGATCGTCTGAATGCGTATACACGTGCACGCAGCAACGCGCGCAGATGCACGCGCACTTGTATTCCCATTAGATATCCCTATTTTGTCAGTTTGCCTCGATCGGTGAAACGCGGCGAGGTAAAATTACCGAAACGACCGATGATGCAGTTTGAACGTATAAAAAGGGCAGTGACAGAAAATTTTTTTCACCTATTACCTTTATTCGGACAATCTTTCCCGAATATTTGCAATGTGGTTCGACAGAAAGATCGAATTTTTGCCGAAGCAACGGTCTCAGAAGGGAAATTAAGATTTCCCTGTCGAATAATACTGGTAATACTGGAAACAGATCTCTCCCGATTCACGTGAAAATGAAACACTTCGCTGTTCGGAAATAAATATACGTACATCGGGAAATTTTTGAAGAAAACTTTGATCGAAGGTAGTACTGCATGCACATACGAGACGACTTTTTGCGAAGTGAGATATACGTTTGAAAGTTTCCGCGTTGTTTCAATTCAAGAACTCTGACGTTTGTTTACTCTGTACAAATATTTCTCAAATATTTCTTGCATCGAGACAATACCATATTTGACATTTACATCGTACAATTAAAATTACATCCGTTTGCAATTCAAATGTTAAACTTGGAACATCGTTCACGATATTCACTGCATTTCCATTCCTCGCTCTCGATTATTTTATCGTTCAGCACGTGACTGTTCAGAGATTGTTCAGCGATCCGATCGTCGCCAAACATTGTTCGATTGGAATCCAAACTGGTTGCGAACGAAAGTTAGGTACCTAATTGCGTGGTTCTTGGAGCGATTCGTGAGGCAGCATCGCGGACGTAGATTATATCATTGCGCGCATCTGGCACGGCATCAACCGCGGAAAAGTTGAGCAGCGGATCTGAAGCGTTCGGCCTCGGCCACATCGTGGGAAGCGCAACATCTGCCGCAACCGACGCCAGCTTTCACGCCCTTAAAAAAGGTTAAATTGCATCCACGCTCTCTCGCACGTTCGCGCGAAAACGAACTTTCGCCGAAACATTTTTGTCGACGGACGGTTGACTGCTACCAGTCTGGGGGATGAACTTGATATGAAACGCTCGCGATTTCCTGTATTTTCTGGTCGCAGCCAATTACGAGGAAATGGAAGATACGCACGATCCTTGTTTTGTAGCTTGAATCGACACGGGACGAGAAAATTTGTATTTTTTTTTTTTTTCTATATTTCCACTGTAGAATATTTCGTGCATTAAATTTCCAATGGCGATACTTGAACTGTTATCGTTTCGTAACAAGAAATCGCACAGAAATGAAGAAACTGGGTTTAAATTTTCAGAGCGCGAAGCTTTTACTTTCACAATCTGGGATTTATTTTTAAAGAAATTTTCCTTCTTTCTTGGTCGTGTAGTAAAGATATTGTTTATCATCTGAGAATACCGAAGAAAATTTGTCACGGCTAAATCCACCATGAATTTGAAGACCGAAGTTTCTCGTTATGGTAATATCCACCTAAAATTTGTCGTACAATTGTTTCTCTTCGCCAAATTATCGAAATGACCAGAATCCAAGAAATTCATCGGACTCTGTCGAATTTCCGTTCCGACGAAATTCAAAGTCCGATAACTTGGCGAAAAGAAATTGCACAGTGCAAGTTTCAGAGGATCGTTGGTAAGGGAAAAGCCTTCTTCAGTTACGAGGAAAATTGTTCAACGTTTCGAGAAACGTTCGAATTTACAGCATTTTCCGAGGAAAAACAGTATCTTCACTTACTGGGCGATAGAAAAACGCTTCCCGTTACGAAAAAAAAAAAAAAATATATATAACAGCTGCAATAACATCGAATTGAATTTTTCGAAATTTTTGCGAATAGTAGCAAAAGTAAGCTTCCGGCCAGCGACGTTGTAGCGACTTTTTCAGTTCGCAAAAAATTTCCAGTTCCCTCGAATTGGAAATTTTTTTCACTTCTAATTAGAAGAAGTATTCGGTGAAATATTCCGCGAAGGTATCTCGAGAGCCGTTTTCTGGATAAGCTTCCTGGAAGAAAATAAGAATCACAGGTTCACCTATGAAAACGCAAACAATTGAACGGGATCAGCGGCCAGGCGTGCGAAAGAGGGGTTAAATAATGGGAGCTGGAATCGTTGGAAGGCACCCCGGGGCCATTCTAAGGTTGCCGAGCTTTATATCTTTTTACCCACGGCCTTTTCTGCCTCTCCTATACCTCTCCATTCATTTCTCTCCCCTCTTGGAGGAGGCCACGCTTGTTTGATCCCTGACCCGTTTATAACGCGAAGGAAACGACCCTGCGGAAGTCGGCCCACCGATGGCGCTGCGCTCGCGCTTTTTCATCGGAACTTCGTTAAATTTGCCTCGTTCGTAGCCGTTTGGTTGAGACAACGTTTTGACGAGTAAATCGGCCGGTTGTCGTCTCTGTCTCTCTCTCTTTCTTTCGCCGTCTTTATTTCCTTTCTCGTAAATGGCGTCCTTCCATCCAGCGACGAGGAATCGATTCTCACCACGCACCCGGAAGCCAGGACGAAAAAAGCTCGCCGATGACTTACAAAGGCTCTTCTCTTACAGAAAAGGCGATCCAAGCCATCCCTGAATTCGATGCATCCTCGTTCCGAGAAAATTTATCGCCGATCGTGTTTAGCATGGTCTGAAATAAAAATAAAAGTAAGAAGAGAGTAGGAATGTGTCGGGAAAGCATCGGGACTTGAAAAAGAAAAAAGAAAATATTTTGCGATAACAAGATATTTTATTGATTGAGAGGTTCACAGGGGAAAAAGGAGAATATCAGTTTCAACACGGACTTTGAGTTCGATATTTTTTCACGCGTTCCCATTTTTACCTGCTCTCGTTTTTATCATTGGCCGTGTCGCATTGTAAATAAAAGTTTCACACAATTTTATATCCCTTTTGACGCGATTATTTATGTTTGTCGCGTATACATTGAAAAATAAATGTTTCTTTGATGAATCGACGCGTTCTCTTTTTTTTCCCTTGGACCATGGGTGTCCAACCTTCTAGATCTTTTCGGCCTCATTGGCCAACAAAGATTGAAGACCACACGTAGTTTACATTTTTTTTTTAAACCTATATTATTTACGAAGATATTAAAACAATATTATAGCGAAGCAATATATTGATTAATTAAATATGTATGAAAATTTTTAACAAGAACATTAAGCTTCCAGTTCGTCAATATCTGGTTTGATATAGACAGTGGCAATACAAGGAATAATGTTTGTGTGCTTCATATGGGGGAAAAAAAATCTGTTCTGAAATATAAGTTGCTCCCCAAAACATCATGACCATTCGTGGTTAAAATTATTCAATTAATAAAATTCTCATTCAATTATTCCAATTTTGGTTGGATACCGCCTGCTTCAGTAGACCCTTAAATTGTCGATACATTTATATAGGAAATTTCCTAGTGCGATTCCGAAATACGTGCGATTGGAACACGTGGTTAGAGAAAGTAGGAAACAATTCTTCCCAGTGGATAGATCAAGAGGACTGTGCAAGTTCCAGGGGTGGGGTGGAAATTCGCGAAATTCTTTATTACTGAACTGATTTATTCGTTGAATATTCGTTGAATATTTGAGGAAGTTGCAGAGCGGCCGCGACAACGAGGCAGAAAGTACGGAAGTGAAAAAGAAATTTGTATTCTCTCTACGTGCAATTAACCCGATTTATTTCGCTGGAGCTTCTTTCCGCTCTCTCTCTCCCCGCGCAGAGCGCGTAAAAAAAGAGACTCCGAGTAAAAAGAAGCTCTGTAATTCCTAGGAGAACGGACGATTCCGGTCCCGATGTTGCACGTTCGAGAGCAGGTTCGACGAATACGAAATCGCGTTTATTGTCCGCCGTACTTCAGCTCAATTACACGGTAACGGAAAGTTGTTAGTCGCGAAAAGGAGGAAGAGAAGGAAAAACGAGGGGAGAATTAGAGCGGACAGAAAGAGGAGGAAAGGGATCGTAGACGAAAAGGAACAACGAAGGCTAACCATGGAGGTCGCATTAGCGATTCCGTGCGAGTCGCCGGCCAGGCGAGCGTCGACGAGTATGTAAATACGCGTACACAAGGAAAATTGAGCGGATGTGAGTAAATGATGGTACGTGACCGATCTTAGGAGCGTTCGGAAGAGGAGATCCCGCGGTTAGGAGGAGGCGAACGTTTGCCTGGCAACCAGTATCGAAGCTCGTGCGCTGTCTGGCACGAGCAAAATTACACTGTTCCCTGTGCGAGGTTCATTTTCGACAACGACGTGTCCTCCTCCTCGTACTATTTCGCACCTTGGAACATTTTCTTCTCTTTTTTTAGTTAAAAAAGAACGGTATGTACGGTAGATCGAGATACGCGTCGTATTCGGTGGAAATTTATCAGAGAATGTGTCTGGGAACAGTTTACACGAACCGGAGTACATCGGATCGGTTCTGTCGATAAAAAGGAAACGAGGATAATCGCGAGAGATTCAGCTGCGTGGAATCCGATAATAAGCACGCGAGCCTTCGAGCGCGTGCGTCGATTCCGACGAGATCGAGCCCGTTGAAATTTCATCGTCCGAAATTTTCCTCGCGGAAGCTCGAACCTTCCGTCGTTTCGCCGCTCGGCTAGCCAGGTTATGTTCCGTCCCGCGAAAATTCAATTTGCCCGTCAAACTGGTCCGCGAATTTCCTTTACGATCGTCTCACCGTCTGCCTGCACGCGCGTTATCGATACGTTCGCTACGAGAAAGAACTTCCCGATGTTCAGCGCTACGACTATATTACTATTACCGTAAGCGTTGCGCTGTTTCCCTTTCTTTCATTTTCCGGCTATTTCGAGCGTGTGTTTTTAAATTTTCCCCGCTTACTGTCGAGTAACCTTGGAACTTTCGAGTCTCTATCCGCGAGGATCGAGCTGCATAGCTCGGGATCTCGGATGTTGCTTCAATTCGAGCAACTCGATCCGAGAAGGTTAATAATATTAAAAAGAAACGATTACGGGAAGAAACTCCCGAATGATACGAATATATCCGGTGGCTATCTGAAACTCTCGTGAATTCGACTACTTTTTTCTTACTTTTATCCAAAACGAGAAGGATGAGCTTATGTTTAAAAAGGAACGAATTGATAAAACGATATTCCGTACGTGTCAGCCTGGTACGTTGCATGGAATGAAACACAGAATTTTCGCTTTTCTCTACCGAGTAATCGATATTTGAACCGGTTTCGTAAACACATCGTTTCACACCGGCGGGGTGGTGGAGAGGAGTGAGGGTGGGGGGGGGAGTGCTCGATTTTCACGTTCGGTCGACTGCCAGCGGCACGAACTTAACAAAATCGCGCTAATTAACTAGGATCGCGTGCACGTGACAAATGATCAACGTATCCGTTGAATTACAGATAAATTGGTCCGCGCACTGGTTGCTATCGACAACTGTAAGTATAGATAGGAAATGCCTGTTATTCGTCATCGGCCGGTATGTTTACGCCTCGATTAGCTATCATTTTCCACCGTGGCACGTGGAACGTTTTCACTCGTCGTATTTTCCTTTTGGTTAACCTGGCCGACACGACGGAGACAATGAATTTTCAATCGCTTATCTTTCGATAGAGAAAGACCGCCCGACGTTGTGATCGATCCTCGATCGATGAAGCGTGACATTTTCCTTTTTTAACGGATAAACCTTTCACACTGATTTTCATTCAGGTATTACAACTATAATTGCGAGATTAGAACATCATCAGCAGAACAGAAATAAAATAAAAATGGAGAAAGAAAAATAACTTCTTCTCTTGGTCTATCTCAGCGACACTTTCGTATAACTCATCCCCTTTAGCACATCTGATTGTACAGTTTTCTTCTTTACTGAATTTACCATACTTATTTATCGTTCGATCTATCTTTTACCTTGTCTAATATTTCTATCTTCATTATTTTCATCCATTAACTATTATATCTATCTATCTCACTTACCTCGTATTTGTCTATCTGCATCTCATTTATCTTATTCTTCCAGCACTAGTAATTATTACATTTATATGTCAATACCAACACCAAAAAAAAAAAGAGAACAAGCAACGATCAATTTGATCTCATTTTTTTAAAGGTCAGGATTTCTACTTTCATGATTTCAAGTTCGTTTTTTTTTTTTCAGAAATAATCTTACATCTTAATCTTCTCTCGAAAATTGTGAAAATGTTTTTAAAAACATTGAAAATTTTTCTTCATAAAGAATGTAATTTTTCCTTTACAAGCCTTCAGAATTTGCTACACGATTTTTTCTCAGCATTTTGTCAAATCTTGAACATTAGGATTAAACGACAAAAATTTAAGAACGTTCCTGACGTTTTATCCTAAATTTCGGTAAAATAGTGAAATCGAAGATCACAGTCTAATCATGAGAAATACTCTTCACTGCTTTTAGAGACGTTTGAATTTGTACAATTTTCAACTCTTCCATCTATTACATAATATAAAATTGTTAGAAGAATAGACGTAATTATTAAGAAAAGACTTCGTGCTTTTGAAATAAGACTAAGTTTATAGTTTAAATCATCAGCAATGGTTCAGTTGTATTCTTCATTATATAAGCCAGCATATTTAACGTTACGTCGTCTCGTAATCGTAGCTTTCGTTTATTTATATCGGGAATGGCACAAATGGTTAATACACAAATAGTTAAAATTACTATATAAAATAATAATTAATGAACCGAGTGAAATGTTTGTAATCGATTAATGAATGCTTTTGTTTCATGCACGCGTGGAACAGAACAACCTCACTTGCATAAAGGTAAGACACGATGTTTCGTTAGTTGACTTAACGAAACAATCCCATGAGAAGCTTTCTCGCGAAAATACACAGTGAATTCTCGACATTGTCACGTTGAGAGAGAGAGAGAGAGAGCCGCTCGAGATTCTGAATTTAAATGAATTTCCAGAAAGCTTCTGTGGACCATTTTCACGTTAATCAAGCCTTTTAATTCCGCGACAACGTTTAGACAAGGCAATCTTACAACGTTTAAGGCTACACAATTAATTAAAATGCTTTGATGTTCCATCGCTATGAATTATTAATAAAGGTGGAATAATGAAGCTGCGAAACGATTATCTTGCAACAACGTCTTATTTATCGTCTCATCGATCGAATTTTCCGAGGAAGATCAGGCACGCGGATCATTCTCGCGAGTTTTCTGAAACACACACATCCTAGATAGCCTTGTTTAAACTCTCTAACGAAGGAGAAATTCTCGCTTCGAAGGATTATATTGCGTCGGTAAATTCAATCAGCATTGCAAGAAGGAAAGAAAAGAAAAAAAAGAAAAGAACCATCGCAGAATTTCCATGTTAACTTAGATTACTAAATTTTATCTTAACTGTCCGACTGGCTATCTCGTGGCACCGCAAAAACGAAGAACAGGTCTGACTTTCCCTGTAAATGGCTCTATGAACTTTTACGTGCCTCGTAAAATCCTGCGAAGGAAATATTGCCTATTTCAAATAGAAGAACGCGTAGTCACGCTACAAGCAAGAACATTCATAGGAACGAATGCTTCAGAAGAGCTTTCGACAGTAATTCAGAAAAAGATTCGAACGCACGCAGAAACAAACTGCTGCGATTTATCGCGAAGCCACGAAGATTCTCTCGCCCCCCCTTTTTTTTCAACGAATAAAAGTTCAAGCTAGCTTTTCAACGAATGAGAAAGTTTTCACTCCTTTATCACGAGAAAAAGCAGAGATTTCAAGATGTGATTTTCAAACAGTTTCGTCTGGTCGAGCAATCGATATTTAAAAAATTTTCATCACGAGAAATCATTTGTTCACGAGAGTGAAACGTTTGGTTTTTGGATTTTGATTCGTCTAGACTGAAACATCGCTTATGTACGACGCCGTTCACCTATTCGCGAAAGCGCTGCACGATTTGGACACGTCCCAACAGATCGACATCAAACCACTGTCCTGCGAGTCTACCGACACTTGGCCCCACGGATATTCTCTCATCAACTACATGAAGATCGTGAGTATATTTAACCTGTAATATTTCCAGTTGTGCGCAGCAACTGTCCATATTTCGCACCCCAATAATAATAATAAATTAATAATAATCCCAATAAAATAATAATAATCACAATAATCTGTTTTATTTCGTGGTCCATATTCTGCGTTCCGCGTCCCACATCGTGTATTTCACATTTAACATCTCACGTTCTACACATTCTATGGGTATATTCTAAATATCAATATGTGTGCCTCAAATTCTGTGATATTTTCAATTGTGCGCAGCAACTGTCCATATTTCGCACCCTAATAATAATAATCATGATAATCTATTTTATTTCGTAGTCCATATTCCGCGTCCCACGTCGTGTATTTCACATTTAACATCACACATTCCAGATCCCACGTTCTACATCATTCTATGGGTATCCATATTCTAAATATTAATAGGCGTGTCTCAAATTCTGTGTTCCACGTTCCACATTCCATGTAATTTCACATCTCACATTTCACATCCCGTTATTTTTCGTAGCAAGTGAAATTTGCTCGTGGGACAGACAATTTTGGACTTGCCCGCAAACTAGCATTGTGGAAAATTCGTGAGCTATTCGATTCGAATATTGCGGGACAGGCCCACAAATTAATTTTGTGAGAATTTCTGGGCTCTGTTTTTTTTTTTTATTCCAAAGTAGAGCACGCAGTACACATGAAGTTGGTACTATGTCACGAGAAAGAAGGAAAGGAAATATAGGATGCGGAATGTGAAGGGTGATGTAGAAAAGGATCTATCTATGAAAAATGTTGTATGGAATGGGATGAAGAGTATGAGATATGGAATATAAAAATAGGACGTGAAATAGTGACATGGAGTATTCAATACATGATAGGATATTAGAATAAAGTATACGAAAGGTAGAATGTGAGACGTGTGTATTCAACAGTGGAAATTAGAATAAAAGATAATTGGGATTTGCGTATGAAATTAGAATAAAAGATAATTAGAATTTGCGTTGGATATGAAATAGGGAATACAAAATACACAGTGTGGAATAAAAACATATGGAAATTGGGACAAAAAAAGAAACACGAATTAGCGTGATACAGGATTGCTATTAGACAAACATGAAATGTTGGACGTGGAACGAAAATGTTGATATTGGAAATCAGGGGTAAAAACGTTACTCGTTAGGGACGCTGGGAATGTGAGAAGAAGAGCGGGAAAAAGAACGTTCCCGAATAAAAACTTACCGAGCATGAATCGTTAAAGACGATTTCGCTGAACATTGCAGTTCTCCCGATATAATGGACCGTGGCTGTTTAAATACCTCGGTATTAACTTTAGTGAATTTCCATGTACGAATTTGCATATTATGCACATCCGATGCATTTGTACACCTGTAAATTTCCCATAAACGCGCAAACAGCGGCGTGGATCTACCCATTAAAATAAGATATGCGTGTACGTTATAATGCACGCTTGAATATTTCATATGTTATTGAATGTCTATTACACCTACCACGTTTACTATACATTACCACGCTTACGTTATCACGCTTTTAAATTTTAAACGCGCGAAACCTGGAATTCAAATTATTATTAATTACGAGTGTTAGTACTTGGGTTTACTTTCACGAGCGAGAGAGTCTTGCTTCGCCCGTTAAATTTCATTTATTCGCCCCCCCTCCCCCCTTAGAGATGGCCGCGTGTTAGTCTGCGTGTTACACGCACGAAGAAAGCCAAAGGACTGGTTCACGATGTGACGACAAAAGGAGAAAAAGCACCGTTCCTTTCCGAGCCTTAATCCTATCGCGATATCGTTGGAAACGCTCCAATTGAAAACGAGTCGAACGATCAGAGAACGTCGCTGGCGTCACGACGACGTCGGGAATTCGACGTTCCGACGGGACTGTCGACCTGTGACGCAATTGGCAAAAGGGGAGACAGAGAAGAGAGAGAGAGAGAGAGAGAGAGAGAAATAAAAGAATACCGCCGCGCAATGGGACCGGCGGAATTATCGGGTCAACCTGCCGCTTTCGTAGCTGCAGCAATTTTTTCGCGTCTCTCTCTCTCGCGGGCATTGCGAAAACACTATTCAAACCGCCACGTGGTCCCGAGGGGGTATCGCAGACCCCCGGCTTGAATTTTCAAAACCCGAGCGCGATTTACGATACGCCGCGTATACGATTGCTTACAATCATTTTGCACAATCATGCCCTATATATATATATATATATATATATATATATATATGCATCTCGCGTTTCTCGCGTGCATCGCGAATTTCACTTGGATTTTATTATCTTAATTGATCTGCTGGTTGCCCGCGTTTTTTTTCCTTCGTTTTGTTTCGTTTTGTACGGTGAAGTGAATCAATTGGTCAGTAATTTTGGACCGGGCGACGTTAATCGGATATATAAACTCTCGACGTTTCCCATTTCCGCGAATCGTCAAAAAGAATCGGTGTTTTCAATTCCCTCCCTCCGCGTTGTAGGATATTTTAATAACAGATCGGAAACGTTAAATGTTCTTCAGTAATTTATCCATACGAATGTTTCTTTTTTTGTCATTACAACGCCCGGAAAAAGGTCTCGATTTTCAGCAAACGCATTACTTCGATGAGGAATCAAACGAAGATCGATTGAAACAGCAACTGAATTCAAGCTCGACGCGCGAACCTAAAATCTTCCGCCAGTCGACTCGTTGACTCTCATATTCATGTTCATACGTATTCACCATTTCTACGCCATCATTCTCGCGATCTGGAACCAGCCGAGCGCGACAGACCCCGAAAAATGGCCGTACAATCTGCGCGGCTGCGAGAGAACTAGCGCGCAGAATCGGCGCGCAGAATCGTGCAGAAGCGGGACGGTAAGGTCGCGCGCGAGTAGCCTAATTGCACGGGCGCGTAATTAGAGGTTTGTCGATGGTGCAAAGCGGTCGGGCAAGCGAGCTCACCGCTCACCGGCAAAAATGTCCCGTATAACCGATGCGACAATGTTCCGTTATCGATAGGCATCTTGCAGGCCAATTGCGGTGTTTCTATCGCTGCAAACGCAGATAAAGAGAGTGTGGGAGATACAGCAGAGAGATGGACAGCGCGAGAGGTCGAGAGAGATAGCCGAGGGTAGTGTGTACGTAGGTTTATCGGCAACGTATCGCGCAGAAGGGGGGAAATTAATTTCGCGGAATTATGAGCATCGATCGGCCGTCCGGCCAACGTAATAAGCCATTATAACGATATGCTTAATCGGACTGTCTCGCCCGGTTTCGGATTCTCTGCTTATTAACGAGCGCCACGAACGTACGGCCATGTGTGAATGCGAACGATTCGCAGAAACTGGGCATCCCTGTCTTGCGCACTCGAACGACGCCCCGAAAGTTCACAGCGAAGCCGAGGCGTTGACAAATTATGGCCAACAGTTCTCCGACCGTGAAACCAACGACGACGTTCGCCGACCACCTCGCGTTAGCCAGTCGAGGTCGACCTACTAACTCACTTAATTCGAGATAGTGGATCCCTCCTGATTCGTGGAAGGGTCTGGCAGGATTATTCATCGGGTGACAGGGTGCCATTCCTTTTAGGGCGTTGAAACACGAGGATTCCACGAACATTCAGATTATTTTGTAATAATTGAAATTTACGAGTCCACCGGCGACTGGAAGAGAACCAAACTGATTGTTAATTAAGATAGGCACGTCTTCCTGATCCATTCGTGTTTCCATTCGCTGGTATCCAAGCATGTTCCGCGGCACTGGAAAGTTTCGCACGTGAGACGACGTGCCACGAGAAAAATCACAGGGTGTTTAAAATTTCTAATTACTCGAGTAATATTCCACGGACGATAAAGTAATATTCCAAGGACGAGATTCCTCTTGCTCTTCGAGCGTAATCTCTTGCCTCTCTTGGTGAATTCAATATATTGAAATCAGCGCGATGTAACGATGTTTTGCATATTTGAATATTCAGTGCCTAGAACAGCGCAACTTTTTTTTCGGTAGAAGACAGATTGCCTATTTCTGGAGTATTAACGATCGTGAAGAGGTGACCAGAACCGGCGAACGAGCTCAGACGGCTATCAAAACACACATTATTAAATAGGATGGCAGCCTCTCCGGCCGTTTCTTTTGAATATCCTCGTCGAAGTTGCTACCCCCCAATCGTTTAAAGTTTAAAGCATCGGTATCTTAGTAGCCTCGACAGAGTAATTATCACGGATTCAGGCTCGAACGAGCCTGAGAACGAGTACGAGGCTCCGTTAGAGTCGCTTGGCTTGGATAACAACAACAGGGTTATCCGAGTTTTAACGTTGTTATCTAACGAGCAGTTTTAATTGGAACGCGATAAAATGAAAATCGGAAATGTCGGCGCGCGCAAAGGGATTCCTTCTGTGCGAATTCAGTTGTACAGCGAGTCGATTCGCTTTTTTTATTTTCTTTCTTTTTTTTTTTATTTTGCTTTTCATCCGATACGAATTTAATTGGCGTATATTTATATCGCATGCAACGCGTTTCCAAACGACAACGTGCACATAACAAAACTACCATTACTACTTCAAATATGCCGCGACGATACAACTTCGACAGGAGGTATAGTGTAAAACACTATAACGGCAATTAGCAGCGTAAACGGAGAATTCAATTATCTAAAAAAATCAGCCCAGTAACGAATTGCCGCTGACTTTTCGTTCCGTTTCTTTTTTTTTTCTTTTTTTTTTCCTTCAATAATTGCACCTCTGTTAACGATGTCCCTCTCTCTGGGGTAGGTGTTATTATCGATGAAACACGACTTCACGAGCGTTGACTTTGAAGCGACGATAGTTCGTCGCGATCTCTCGCGCCCCTTTGCCTTCAATTCTACTAATTACGCGACGCGTAACCGAGAACGGGCGTCGCCCGTTTTCTAGCGCGAAAACACACACCCGGCGAACGCAATTTGTCGCCGAAAATTCCGCGTCAAGGCTGCCTTGGTAATTACGCAGGTAATGGCAACTTGCCGCTAATTTTCCTCTGGCTGCCTCGCTCGATTCGACGCGCGAATTTATTGCGAATCCGCGTCACGCGACGCCATTACTCGTTTCATTACGACACGATTCGCGTGAACAAACCCCCCCGTGGATATTTTTCCGCTCGTGCGACGCATGGAAGAGGGAGGGAAATTTCCGGTCCGACAGGAACGATCAACAGAACGAGGAAAAACCGAGAGGAAGGATCGTTCGATCGGCTATCGTCGATTTCCTAGCCGCGTGGCCTTCGCTTGATTGGAACTAGAATTTCGCGTTTAATTATATCGGTCCCCCAGTTACGTAAACGCGCGCGGTTCATATTGCGTCCGCTCGATCAACCCAGCCACGTTCGCCTTCGAACGTTTCGAATTTCACTCGCTTGTAAATGTCCAACGCTGTTTACCGTCGTAAAATGGGGAATTCGCTGGTGAATTGCACGACTGGTGAAACTAGTCGACTTTTCGACTAATTTTTCGAGAGATTTTTCGAGAAATTATTTTTGGGTCGATTTCAACGACTAATTTCTCGAGAAATTATTTTTGGCTCGAGTAACAAAATTAGTCGACTTCGCGACTGATTTTTCGAGAGATTTTTCAAGAAATTATTTTTGGGTCGATTTCAACGACTAATTTCTCGAGAGATTTTTCGAGAAATTATTTTTCGCTCGAGTGGTGAAATTAGTCAATTCCCCGACTTACTTTTTGAAGGAATTTTTTCGAGGAATTATTTTTGGCTCGAGTAACAAAATTAGTCGACTTTACGACTGATTTTTCGAAAGATCTTTTCGAGAAATTATTCTTGGGCGCTGTATCCAACTGACTGTTTGACATTTGTTTGTAGGTGGAGATGACAGGTCTGACAGGGATTATCAAGTTCGATCACCAAGGTTTCCGCTCGGACTTCATTCTAGACATCATCGAGCTGAACAACAAAGAGGGATTGAAGAAGATTGGGACGTGGAACAGCACGAAGGGGATAAATTTCACGAGGAGTTACAGAGAGGAATACACTCAAATCGTGGAGAACCTTCAGAACAAGACTTTCATCGTAACGACAATCCTGGTGAGTAGTTTGCGAAAGATGTTTCAACAGACTTTCACAAACGTAGCGAGATGGCACTGGTGTAAATTAATCAAACGAAGTACTTTTTTGTTTTACGAAAATGATAATTTATTTCTCGGAGCGTGGAATATTCTTTTCTCTTTTTTTTTTCAACGCGCGTATGTTAACTCTTTGGGACTATAATTATAATTATAACGATAATTATAACGCCGATAATTATAACGAACGTAGATATTAACGTATTGTATAACATGATATGATGTAACGACGTGAGAGGAATTTTAAGAGAAGAAATTCTTGAGTCAATTGACGCTCATTGTCATTGAATCATCGAATTATTATTCGAATAATTCGGAATAATTTACATGAACTAAACCATCTTATAAGCTTCTTACGAAAGTTTATAAAATGGCGAAGGAAAGTTTTCAAGAGATTGAAACTACGTGTCATTAACTTCTATATACTTGATGATTGCTTTAAAAGAAATCCACATATTAGAGAAACACATAATCAACAAAATTTCATGTCAAATACCATTTAAACAGGACGATTATATTTCCAACGCTATTTTCTTTGAAGTGATACTTCACACATATATTTCATAAATAAATTGCTGGTAGACGGTACAAAAACTAGATGATACAAAAAAATGTTTTCCGGTTAATATTTCAACAGTTGAATATCGGAGAATTTCGCTTGAAACGTACTACAGGGAGGAAAAGGAAGTTCGCGGAATTCTTTTCTCCCCGCGGCGCTGGAAAGAGGGGGAAATCTGGGTTGCGCATAAATCTAGAGAAGCAAAGTTCTCGTTCCTTCAAAGTCGGATTTTGAAATTCATAGCTAAATTAATTACTCATTCGCTAATTAAAAACTTTATTACCACTGGACCCTGGCTTTCTTACGTATATCTAACAACTCTGGGTGAAACTCGCGTCCGACACGCGAAATAAAAAGACCGTGGCTAACACGAGGGTGAACTCCTAATCCTCGAGTCAACTTTTCAAAGCGACCTCGACATTTCATCCGCCGGCGTTTCAATCAGCTAAAGTGATTTTCCTCGAATCTCTTCCCTCCTCGGAATTTCAAAAAAAT
The DNA here is from genome assembly GCA_032399595.1 of Tetragonula carbonaria. Classification (NCBI taxonomy): domain Eukaryota; kingdom Metazoa; phylum Arthropoda; class Insecta; order Hymenoptera; family Apidae; genus Tetragonula; species Tetragonula carbonaria. The sequence continues at coordinate 10,893,460 of JAUCRC010000012.1, read as the reverse complement.
TGCTCCCAACGTTCTCGTGGGCCGGCCACGTAAATCATTCGCGTATCGTTAAAATCCCGACTGTTTGTTTTTCCGGAATGAAAAGGAAACAAACGGAGTTGAACGAACGCAGCGCGGAAGCGGAGGAACTTCCTTTTCCTTTTTCCTTCGCCGCCTTCGCCAACTCGTTAGCTCTCCCTCTCTTTCTTTTTCCCCCTTGCTCTTTGATACCCTCTGAGTGCCATCTCTCTCTCTCTCTCTCTCTCTCTAGTGCTGCTTTCCTGCGCTGCTTCTTGCGGCGACGGAAAGGAAACCAGAGGAAACCGGAAACGACGAAGGGATACGCGATTTAATTGAAGTTTTTGCGGCGAGCAAGCCAGGGCCGTGTTATTTATTCTCACGGTAATTTCGAGGACAAGTAACGCACTGCTCGCGAATATATTAACTGACTAAGAAAAAAAAGAAAAGTTCGCTTCTTCTTGGACGAACGATCGCGTTCGAAGTTTTTTATCCGGATCGGATAAGGATGCACCTCGGAACAATTTAATGCTCGGCGTCTTTGGTTTACAAACGTCTGTGGTTTACAAAGCTCTAAGACGTAATTAATCGAATTAATCGTTAACGACGTGCTTGATACAGCGTATCACGTTAACCTATTTAAGCGTTACCGTAGCATTAGTGTACGTTGAGTTTATGATAATTGACGAAACGAATTGATCTCGATATTTTTCCGAGTATAATCATTTACGGATACTTTGTTACACACGTCGATCGATTTATTTTTTTATTTATTTTATTTCCTTTTCTTTGATTTATTTTAATTTATTTATTTATTTATTTTCGCTCTCGTGCAGGCTTGTATTTCTCTGAGTGTGAATCTCAATGCAACAGTTTCCCCTGCAATAACTGTTTTCAGAAAGAAAAGAACGTGTGTATTATAACCTTAGCAACGCTTGTATCATATTTTAAATGCGGATCTCAGTTCAAAGCGAGTTCCGCCTCAGAAAATTAAAATTATAATTATTAATGAAAGAAACGTACATACACGTGCTTTATAAAGCGATACTTGCATTTCAAATGTGGATCTCAATTCAAAGTTTCCGCTGCAACAATTATTCTTCCAGAAGAATAAAATCATTTAATAAAAGAAGAATTATGCACACTGTGCGTATAATTGTATCAATAAAAGTGAAAAATCGTCGTGAAAATTTTAGCTGACACAACTTCGTAAAAAAAAAAAAAAAAAAGTTTAGTTTCGTTTCAAAGCGTAAAGTCTCTACTTTGACAGCCGTGAGTTCCTTTTCTTCGAAGATGACGTTATATCATGTAACGGGTGGCAAAGTAAGAGTACTTTTTGCTTGAAAATTGTACTTTCTTCGCTAAAATTCAAAACGTGGGTAAAACTTCGGAAAATTTTTTTTTACGACGATATCTTCGAAAATTTTCGAAGATGAAAAGTTTCTCTCCTTACAGCGAGCCCCTAAAACTCGTCGCATAATTTTTTCTCGTCGTTTTATTAAACTTGAGGCGTTAGCGTTAGATGACGAAATGCTAGGATCTCTCGAATTTTTGTCGTTTAGCCCTAACATTCGACGTTCGATAAAATGCTGAGAAAGAAATCGCACAAGTTTCAATTGGTCGCTGCAAACGCTGAAGCCTTCTCTTTACAACCTTTTGATACTTGCTGTACGATTTTCTACCACGGTTTTTATCGAACTTTGAACGTTAGGATGAAATAACGAGATGTTGGGATCTCTTAAATTTCAGTCGAACCTCAAGATTCAGCGTTCAATGAAACGGTGAGAAGAAAATCGTACAGAAAGTTTTAAGGAGTCGTTGTAAAGGGAAGACTTTAATCTTCAAAATGGCGATGAATCTAGTTACGGAGAACATTTTTCAACGTTTCGTTTGAATTTCGACAATTTTCGAGAGAGAAAAAAAAATTACGCTCACTTCCCCCGTACTCACTACGTCGTGTAAAATCATCAAATACATCGTTGTATGATTTTCGTTTCTCTTTTTTTTTTTACAAAGTTACGTCGAAGTTGAAATTATCGACGATCTGTCGTCGAATTGTCGTCGCTACGGTTACAGTTAGTTCTCTGCGTGTCTCGCAAAGCGTCCCGCGAGTTTCCCCGATTCGGAAACTTCGATTGCTCGATCGGATTTTCTTTGAGCGGGGGGGGGGAGGGGAGTTGTTCGCCGAAAGTTTTTCGGGGGAAATCGGGCACGTACGCCCGCAACATCATCAATCCCCGAGGGGGCTTCTCCCCGAAATTCCGCCCCGCCGGCGCCGGCATTTAATTATCGCGTTTCGCGTAAACGCGTCATTTCGCGAGCGACACGCGGAATTCGAAGCTCGCGGAGTTGCCAGCCAGCACGCATTCGCGCAATCACCAAATAACTCGGCTCCAAGTTTTCATCTCTTAGCATCGCTCGCGCCTGTTACAGGGGGTAACTCGCGTCGCTGTGTGTTCCATCAATCCTGTACGAGCATCGAAACTTTTTCCAACGCGGAGCAAAGAAATCCGGCAAATCCGAGAGCGCAACGCTTTCAATTGCCGACACGCGCGTGTATATTCAATCCCTGCTCGCCGCAAATCACCGCTGCTGCGTTAATTAAAGCATCATCGGACAGCGAAAGAAGCCTGTGCGCGACCCTGGGATTTTTATTACCCCTCGAAATGTGGTTAGACCGAGTGAAATAGCTTCGCGTGTGTTCGTTGCTTCACACACAGCGTCAATAATCTTGTTTTTTTTTAAATATCTAAACATTCGTTCTTGTACGTTCGTGCGTAGTTCTGCTGTGTTGCCATTCTCGACGTGAAATATCGTACGTAACAATGCTTTTCTTTCTCCCCCCCCCTTCTGTAAGTGGATTGCGGATATTTATGAGTGTAAAGAGGTAGAAACCGTGCGCCGAGAATTGTTTTGCTTGATAAATGTTACAACGTAGTATTTTCGCGTCTTCGTATTTCTCCGGGAACACAGAGCAGAGGGTACACGTGCTCGTGCCGCTGGTCAAAGGTTCAACACTGCTTGCATTAACTTAAAATTTCCGCAAGTATTTCTGCCGAGAAGCGAAATAGTTTTGCTTCCGTGAATTTATCCCGTGCAGCGGGATAATGAGATCGTAAGGATTCTTCCAAGTTGCGAGATCAAACAACATGTTGATCAAATATGTGAACTCTGATGGAATTTTCATAAATTTCTCAACCTGTTTAAGTTGTCGAAAACTTGGTGTTTCAACATCATAATGAAGATCTTACAGCGTAATGTGCCATTCGAGGATCGAAATAAGAACGCCAGAAGTAGTATAAAGGATGTACCGACAAACAAAGGAGGATTTTTTAAAAATAAAAAGCACATAGCATACATTAAAAATTACATAGCATACATTAAAATTAAATTAGTTTTTTTCCCTTTTCTCAGAATTTTTATATTTAACTACTTTGGTATTTGGATATTATACAGAGAGAGTGTTTTAAATATAATCATTTTCTTCAAAGCCCCTACCGTATGAAAGACGAGGAAAGACAGGGACTTTTACAAAATCAAAATTGTAACGTCTTCTAAACTAGTAATAATTTTTCGACGTACATAGGAGATTGTGCATTTTCTTTTTTATAGAGAGTGTCAAGCTGCATCGATTGATACACGAAGGAAATATATGACTCCATTTGAAACGGAGAATGTGACCTTGAGATCTCAGAAACGCCTCCGCCTAGACAAATCTTAGAGAAATACTGATCATAATAAGACCTTTGAAATACCTTGAGATTTCCATCTAGACCAGAGGTCACCAAACATTTTTCACAGTGGGCCACATAGCTGACAAAATGACGAGCGCGGGCCGCATAATCGCTAAACTAAGTTCAGCATTCCGTGTTAATCATGAGTGGCATGCAATGCACAAAAAACAAGGACAACCAACATATTTATTTACTAAAAAAGTTATCAAAGAAAGCGACGTTAGCAAAAAGATAGTTACATCAGACCTAGTGTGCACATATCCGAATTTCACTCAAATTCAAGTACCATCAGCGGGCCGTAGTTTGGTGACCCTTGATCTAGACAAATTCTAGACAAATAAGATCGTGAAAATATTTGTTTGAATCAGAACGCATATTTTTTTCAAATATTTTCTTCGAATGATAATTACGAATTAAAACGTATAGTGGTCTGAAACTTTTTCTGTACACACGTAGTGAAAGTATCGCTTCGTTCGAATTGCTTAACGTTTAACTTGTTACCCGGTAGAGCGCGCCATACTGCATGAGAAAGGACTCGAGCGAGAAGCTGACCGGAAACGCACAGTTCGAGGGCTACAGCGTCGACTTGATTTACGAGATATCAAGGATCCTCGGTTTCAATTATACGTTCAATCTGGTGCCGGATGGACGGTACGGCTCCTACAACAAGAGGACGAAAGAGTGGGACGGAATGATGAAAGAGCTGCTGGATCAGAAGGCGGATCTAGCGATCGCGGATCTGACCATCACGTACGATCGGGAACAGGTGGTCGACTTCACTATGCCGTTCATGAATCTAGGTGAGCGATCTGTTTGATCTACGACCCTGCGAACCTTGTTCATTTTCAATTCAGTTGAATTGATTCGACTCTGCATGCAACCGGATTGGACGGGTTGGAGTTTTTTGAGATCTTTGCAGCGTCCTTTCAGTTAGAATTTTCCCCAGTGGGGAAAAAATTTCGAACTCGAAAGGGCGAAAATAGAATCCGGATAGCTTCGTCGAAATGATGATCGCTAAAATTTCAAATTTTAGAGTTTTTGAAAGCTCTTAACGCTAGAACTACCGAGGGCCTAACGATAAACCATGAAATTTGCCTTGTTCGGAGAGACGTTAGAGTACAGAAATTTTTGTAGAATAAAGTACGCAAACTTTTATTTATTATATTATAAATCTTTAAAAATATGTTGAACAGAGTCATTAATCATTGTATGGAGATAAAATTGAAATTAAATTTCAAATTTATCGGTCTCGGATTTAGAATAATTAACTGTACAATATATGACTGTAAGAATATTTATTTATAATATTATTATTATTAAATTATAATCATGGAACGAATATTTGGTTATTTATATTAGTATATAAATAAGAATTAAACAAAAATTTATTTTTTATTATGTCGGAGTTAAGCGTGAATTTTTACTTCACACACTGTTTACTTGCAATGCTTTTAGTAACAATTGTAAATTGGTCATTTCGAGCACTTTGGTAGTTCCGGTGTTAAAATAATCTCTTAAAAGCTTTCCACGTAAGCGTAAATTTCCTTTATTTTAAAGCGAGTCTTTCTTTCTTCACCATATACTCGAACTTTACGGTGGATTTACACGTGTGATCTAAAATTTACAGGGATCAGCATACTGTACCGTAAACCTATAAAGCAGCCGCCAAATCTGTTCTCGTTCCTCAGCCCGCTCAGCCTCGACGTTTGGATTTATATGGCGACAGCTTATCTAGGCGTCTCGGTGCTGCTTTTCATACTCGCCAGGCAAGTGAATCCATCTTACCAAGCCCCGATAAAAATATTGCGCCAACATCGGTGAAATTTCGCAAACGTATTGTTCGATGGACGAACAAATCTCTAGAACTAATAGGCTAATATTTATCGCTCGATTAGAAGACTTTCGTCCCGAACGATCCCTTTCGTGTAAATTTTCACAAAGACTGTCCATCGTCCGCCAAAAGTGAAATTAAAAGCTCAAAATCAGAAAAAGAAAACCTCTCGAACAATATTGACTCGCCAGTTTGATCGTTCCCGCGCATCGAACACGCCTGAATCGAAAGGCAGGGGGGGTGTACAGGACGGCGTACGTGTTCAATAGATAATTTTGGTAGATGAACGCCACAGGAGTTATTAGCGATTGTATCCTCGATAAACTCGGTAAACTGATGTCGCGTTATTACAATGATATTGATTGTAGAAATAGAATTTCTGCCGCACGTTCGCCGATAATATATGAATACAGCGTGCAGGCATTTAACTCTCGGTGACTCGCGAATATACATCTCTCTCTCTCTCTCTCTCTCTCTCTTTCCCTCTTTCAAGGATACATAGAAACTCTGATTTCACGGTCGACGTGGTTTAGAAGTCGACCACGAACGCGCGAGTCCGATTACGCGGAACACGTGTACGTAAGATCGGTAAGCAACAGACGTATTACACGTCGACTTGTCGCATTCCGTTCGGTCTTGTTCCCCTCCTCCCTTCTCTCTCTCTCTCTTCCTCCTTCTGTCGACACGGTTAATCTTCGTACGTAAATGGCGAACGATCCGTAACGGAAGGACAGATGCGTCCACGCTGGAAGAAGGAAAGAAGGATCAGACTGTTGTCTAGAGTTGATCAGTTTAGATTCACCCCGTACGAGTGGTACAATCCTCATCCGTGCAACAAAAACCCGGACCATCTGGAGAATCGCTTCAAGCTGCTCAACTGCATGTGGTTCACCATCGGATCCTTAATGCGGCAGGGCTGTGACATTCTGCCCAAGTAAGCCGTTAGATTGGCATCACTTTGGGTCGCTTGATCGTTTCCTTTTTTCTCTCTTTCACCCTTTTTACTTCTCTCTCTCTATTTTGTTTCGAAGCCTCGTTTACTTTTCTTTATCCCCCCCCCCTCGTCTCGTAATTTTATTATTTATTGTTCGTTCTGTTTTGCGTTCTCGTTCTAGCTGATTTCGTTGTGTACTCGATCTAGTGACACACGTTGTTCCCCAATGCCTTCGAGCAACGTGCCGCCAACTGAACGCATGTAAATCGAGAGCAATGACTACGTAACCGACGATCCACTTTCGTAACGATTTACTTGTTCGTAACCCCCACCCCCCTCCCCCCTCACCCATGAACGTACGATCCCGCGCGACGCACAAACGACCGAGTTCGTCTCCCCCTCCCTTTCTCCGAAGGACGAACAACGGATGAATTATTCAGGGGAACGATTTCGTGAAACCGCTTTCAGCTGGCCCCACTGGGGATCGGTTGTTTCGGGTTACGCGGCTGCCCCTTTCACCCCGTATTCGACGACTGTCGCTTCCCGATCGGAAGTTCGGGATCCAAAGTTCGATCGTACGTGTCGCCGGAAATTGGAGGTTTTTTTTTCCAAGGAGAGGGGTCGCTGGGCATCTAACGAATGTCGAAGAGAAGATTTATATAGAAAATTTTTGGCACGAGACTCCGCGTTTTATATATCTTGCAACCTGTACGTGGTTTTCTAAGCGTGGATCGATTTGAAATTGTCTGGCAGTCTCTATTTAACGTGACACACTTGGTAAATTTTGTGAATGAATGTCGATTAACGAGTGGGCAACGATCCTCAGAGTCGTAACTGCGTTTTCCAGACGAATGAGGGAAGAAAAGAATGAATTAAGAGATACTTTTATTCGCATTTCATTCGATTCTTTGGTAGTGTTATTTTATTAGTTCCTGGATAATACAGGGTGAGCCTGTAAAAATCGATTCCTACTGACATAAATCCGTAATTCTTTTATTATATATTTAAAAAAAAATTTTTTTTTTTTTGAACAGATTTTTAAAACGTAATGAAATCATGTTTGAACTTGAATTTAATTTAAAATCAATAAAATTAGTTTTATTGAAAAAAATATAGGTGGGAAGAAGCTTTTGGCCCACCCTGTATAATATTAATTCAGAATGACCATTATAGAAACTATGATTTCCGATTGTTCAAATTTTCATTTAAGAACATCGGTGTCTTAACAACGGTGATCAAACACCAACGAGAAGAGGCAAAAGTATATTCTTCAAGAAAGAACGGAAAAAGAAAAAAAAAAGGAAAAGGGAAACGCAAAACGGTGATGACCTTAATATATCTCCTTAAAGCTTTCACCTAAATCTCTTTCGCCAAAATCCTCCGCAAAGCCGAGGAGTTCCCGTACAAGGAACACGTGTTCCCGTATAATTCTAAAAAACAGAGGAACCATTTCAAGCTAAAGATAAAGACGGTGCCGAATCGTTACTCGATCGGTAGCGATCAAGCTTCGTACGGGTCATCCGAAATTGAGCTTCTTGCATTCGTAATAGGAATTTTCTTATTTTTTAAGGAAGTCGAAATTACCTTGTAATTGTCAAAGTCTACGTCTATGCGAGCAAAACACGTGTTCGATATTAATGCATGATTTTTCTAAACGAAATCAATAAATTGTTTCTGGACAAATTCGTGTATCACAGAACTATGAAAACGTAATTTCAAAGACTTTTTTATTCGAAGAAAGGATTACTTGTAATTAAAATTTTTACGATTAATCTTGTAATTATAATTTCACCTCGTATCTTATGCATTGTACAATACAATTCACGATGGTCTGTTCGTGAAGAAACATTTTTTTTTCGTATTCGATGTCTCATTGCTTTACATTAATTTTTGATCGTCAAAGTCCACGTCTACGGAGTAGAATAATTACTATTGTTTTATAGACAGATAAAATTTATGTAGGAAGACATCTTTGTTCGAAAAAGAGGATCACTTGTAATTAAAATTCGCTATCTTATGCATTGTACAATACAAGTCGCGATGCTCTATTCGCGAACAAACATTTGTTCGCTTACGATACCTCATGCCTTAATAGCACGAATACATTTGAACACATAATGCCGTGTTATGCGTTCGCTGTATTAGGAAGTATGCTACCAGACGGCAATGCTATGTATTTAAGCGTTAAACCCGCAGCTCGGTACATTGTTACGCCATCAATCGGTCTCCCTTCGGTCTGACCCTCACTTTATTGACTTTTGGAATAGCTTGGTAGGCTAGGTTAACAGTCCAAGAGAGTAAGAGACCGCCATCGGTTCGCCAATTAGGTCAATGTCTACATTCAACATGTTTCGTACAAAGCCAGGAAGCTCCGATGTTAAATCGATTTTTTTTAAGCAACTTGCCGACGAGATTTCACACGAACTTCAAACACCAAATGTTTACACATTTCTATTTATTATATACACATCTCTATTTATTTATGCATGTATCATTGATTTCTATAGTCGTTGCACAACGTGTAAAATTCGAAGAGGATTCGAATAATCGTGAAAACGAACTGCCAAAACGTGGAGTCTAATAACGGAAAGTGCTTAGATTTAGTGAAGAGCATAAACAATAACTTATCGATAATTTCGTAAAAGATGCAAAAAAACCAACTCGATGTTTTAAAACTCGAGGTCTTTATCTTCACGTTCTTGAGTTTGTTTTTTTTTACAAAGAAGATTTTACATCATCTCCTTTTGGGAATTGTGGAAATTCAAATGTCTCTAAAAATGAAAAATTTTCTACGTGACTGGATCTACCAGAGCTCTTAAAATTCGCTGTTTTTGCACGATTTTATGGAACATTAGATGACGTTAGGTGACGAAATTCTTGAATTTTTGTCGTTTAAACCTAATACTCAACGTTCGATAAAACAATGAAAAAAAAAGATCGTTCAACAGGATTGAAGGATCGATGTAAAAAGAAGACTATAGCTTTCAAAATGATGGCAGATCTAGATACACAAAAGAACGCATTTGAATTTTGAGAAGAAAAATACCTTCCCACTTGCTGTATGATGTAAAATCATCTTCGAAGAAGACAAAATCGCGAAGCTGTTAAAACGTAGAAGCTTCACGCTTTTAAAGCGTATCGTCATACGATCTTATCTTACAAAGTTATAACCATGCAATTGTGCTCTTCACTGTATTTATAAGAAACTCCAAAAACTGCGGGAAATATTCGATATGCCATTTACTGTTCATTCAAATTGATTGGTTCAAATCGATCAGGTCCGTGGTACGGCACGCGTGTTGCGACTCTGAGGTCTAATCCTCGCCCTTCTCCTTTCACGTGTCTGCAGGTTCAGCCCCTACGAGTGGGAGAATCCCCATCCGTGCAACGGACAGTCCGAGGTCCTCGAGAACGAGTTCACCCTGATGAACTCGCTCTGGTTCACCATAGGCTCGCTCATGCAGCAAGGCTCTGATATAGCGCCGAAGTAAGTGAAACGAAGAGAACATCGAAGCCAGCTAAAAAAAAACAATCTAAACATATCTAGCATATCTGATCTCACTGTTTTTGCCTATTAACGCGTGCAAATATATATATTATATATGTGTGCGCCTTTGATTCGCTGTGAAACTGCGGTACCGGCACCGGACACGAAAGTCTGCGAAAGAGACTTCTAAACTTTCGAGAGAAAGAAACGACTGTCGCGAGCGTTTGGTTAGTTTTAGCAGCGCGGTTCATCCGGGCATATAATAGAAACGGGAGAAGTGGTAGAAGTTTAGTCGGGTAAGGAGAGGACGAGATTCGAGGCCGTAGGTGCTACCCAATGTCATGTAACGATAGCCTGGATATGCTATATCGTAGGCTTGCTGCAACCGATCACGTTCGCGTGTCGAGAACTTGCCGGTGTGCTTTGTTGTCGCTAGCGCTATCGCGTCTCGCGTCTCGCCTCGTCGACAAAAGACCGCCCACGAACACGACAACGACCATGACCACGAGACCACGAGACCACGAGACCACGAGACCACGAATACAGTTTCGTTTCGTCGAAGTTGTTGCTGCTGCTGCTCGGAAGAAGCTGATACGTCGCCGAGTAACTCCGTCAACGGAACGAGGGTGCTTCGAGCCACACCGAGATAGCTCCTCGGACAGGAACGATCCCTTCGTTGCAACGATTAGCGGTCGCTTCTCGGAGAGAAATGAAGCCGCGGGATCGAGAAACGGAACGTTTCGTTCGGGTTGATTGAATTAACGAGGCTAAATTGAACTCCGACGAAGCAGCAACAACCTCATCGCATCGAGCATCCAACACTCTCACTGTGTCGACCACGAATGATCATCGTTCGTTGTCCGAAACTTCCTACGATACGGCCCCTATCCTCGGTTATCGTAGTCTCTCTTTTATTCCGTTTAATCGTTGTTGTCCGTAGAGTTGCAGAGAAGATTGTTTGAAACTGCATGGGAAACTGTTGCAACGTAGACGCTTGATGTATTATACAATATGTTCGTTGTCTGTTGTATGCACTTAGATGACTTAGATATATATTCGAAACTTTTCAGCTATCTCCTTGACGTGATTTTTGGACGTACTAAGATTTTGGACGTCCTCTCGAGATCGCTCGAGATATGTAACTCGAAACTTGCGAAACAACACATCTAGAGTTTTTGTCATGCGTTCGTACGCTCGAAGTGCTGCGCGACGTGTACTTCAGACTTCGCTGCGTACGTTCGAAGATCGAATATGATCGTACGATTGTTTTTTTTTTCAAAATTTTCTTACGGATGGACACGCGTAGTTTCGTAGAGTTGAGAGTCTACGAAAAACTAGTGGAAGTGCCGACTGCACCGCTTGAATTCTTTTCCCCCCAGGGCCGTGTCAACGCGCATAGTGGCGGGCATGTGGTGGTTCTTCACTTTGATCATGATTTCTTCGTACACTGCCAACTTGGCCGCGTTCCTCACCGTGGAGAGGATGGATTCGCCGATCGAGAGCGCCGAGGATCTCGCAAAGCAGACGAAAATTAAATACGGGGCTCTCAAAGGAGGCAGCACCGCCGCCTTTTTTAGGGTAAGATCAGATTAAAAAAATAAAAAAAAAAAAAAAAAAAAAAAAAGAAAAGAAACCAACGCGTAAAATCCTTTTCAATAAGGTACACTGCGGCTCACGGCAGACTTGGGCAAAATTCTGTCATCTGACTAACAATTGACGATTGTAATTTACGTGGATTATCAAAGAATTATGAATTTGAAATCAAATGAAATGATTAATGAATAAGCGAAGTAATGAAAATCATTGTAATCAAAGGATATAATAGACTTCGTAATCACTAATCATAAAATGATTTTTATTATAATTCAACGTGATACTGTGATACAATAATATTATGTATATTCGTTATTTGCATTGTTTTGCAATGTAGGTACGATCCTACAATTCTATCAGGATGATGCGTTTAAAAAATTTTTCATCAATGTTAATCTTTCATATGACTTGAAAAACTGCACTCGAATGAACAAAATTTTTTCGATTCTTTACTCGTATGCCAAATTACAAACTTTAACAATTTTTTCTAAATAATATGAATACTATTATACAGCAAAGAATACAAGTTCTAGTTTATTATTCATACTGCAAGTGGTTTAACAATAATTTAAACATTTAGAATATTACAATCCTATGCGATTAACACGATCGAACGTGTTATAGCAATATGAAATAACACGTAATAAAATATAAATTAATCGCGTAATGATTAAAAAATTACTGATCAATGATTGCAAATTGCAAGAGTTAATCAAAATTATTAGCGATTAATTGATTAACCACGATTATTATGTAGTAATTGATTACTGCCCAATTCTGACGAGCGTAACGATATGAGAATTTTCTCAAAATGTGTGTGTCGAGTCACTAGTTCATTGATCCAAAGTACTTTAAAAAATCTGTCCGAAAGACAAAAGAGTTTTCACAGGTAATTTAATTCGCTCGTAACTCTGTCGACAATAAATTACTACTAAATTAATGTATTTTCGTTTGTCGACGAATCGCGCGTACATCACGCAGCATGTGTTTTATCGCGACGTTTGAGATTGCATGAGAAAATAAGCCGCAGGATAGAGACCGAAGGAGGAGAAACGTAGCCTCGCGAGAAACGAAGAAGAAACACAAGAGCGCGTGTTGCTTGAGAAAACATCGCGGCCATTACTTACCGCTAATTCTCGTTTAATTTCGGTATTATGAAACTTTATTGCAACAGATTACGCCGCGGGAGGAGAAAGAAACCGGTAGCCAGAGCGCGCACGTTTTCTACAAATTTGTTGTTCTTAACTTTTTTATTAACTCGCGTCCGCGTTAAGGAAACGATACATTATAAACGTCCTCTTCTTTTGAAATCCAGCTTCACATCCCACCGATGAGATCGCGAGTGAGAGATACTAACTTACTCGTTTCTTAACACTATTCCTACCGACACTTCACGTATACCTATTGCTACCGCGACCGGTCAAATGACCGATCTTTAGCACAACTTATATTTTTTAATATAGAATGAAGATAAAAGCCAATTTGACAGTATAAAAATATAGTTTCTTTTATTCAGAAGTATATAATGTACATTTTATTCGTTTTCACCGCATTTTTTATTTATTCTACAGTCATAGTAGATAAGACGGTGTAAGAAAATCCGAGGTTCTGGACCGTTTCGGATACCAATCAGGCAAATTGGCAAAAAGCACCGCGAGCCCTAATCAGTAAATCAGTCCCTGGAAGGCACTTTTCGGCTAAAATCATGCCACAACTGCATTGCCTTTCGTTTCTAACGACTTTATAGCTTTGGAATTGAGTCCTTGAGAGAGTACTATTACAAAAAGATATAAATCGTTTTACCGGTCAAATGACCGGCCGTGGTAGGTAAGACAGACTACAAATTTTTCTCAACAAATAAACAGTGAAAAAAGAAGTGAATATTGAAAAATGTATTATACGTATATTTGAGGGAAAAGTCGTGAAGTTTAAAGTCGATTTAATTACGTTGTATATAGGAAATTCTAATCGAAATTTTAAAAACGGTCATTTGACCGGTCGTGGTAGGAATAGTGTTAACTACCCGTAATGTTGTAATTTACGGCGGTTGATCTTCATGAATCGAAACGAAACGAAACGAAACGAAACGAAACGAAAATGGCGGACGTATTGTAACGTATCGATTGTTGTCGCGATGGAGGGATGGAGGTTTCCGTGTGGTTTCCGAAACCACAAGCGGGCGCCGACGGTCGTAATAGGCCTCCTTGAAGATTAACCAATTTCGATCGACGTTCCATCGTTTAATGGCGCACGTGCTCGACCATGAAATTCCTCGCGTGATCCAGGATTCCAATTTCTCGACGTACCAACGCATGTGGTCCTTTATGGATTCGGCAAAGCCGACGGTATTTACAACGAGCAACGTCGAGGGTGTTGAACGAGTGATCAAGGGGAAAGGCAGCTACGCATTTCTAATGGAATCCACCTCCATCGAATACGTAATCGAGAGAAACTGTGATCTTACTCAAGTCGGCGGCCTCTTGGACTCCAAGGGATACGGCATCGCCATGCCGCCAAGTAAGTGAGACACGCCATTATTATTTAATCGATCACCATTCACAGCGATGAGCGTGATTATACCGAACGACGAAACGACGAAACATCGTCGATAATTTATAACGTTGATTATAACGATCCCGTAGCTCTGACCCACGAGTTAGGTTTTTTCTTTCTCGAAGTGACGTTCAAAATTCAAACCAGTGTGTGAAAAAAATCCTTTTCGCACTTGAATCCACCATCATCTTGAAGACTGAAGTCTCTTATTTACAACGAGATCTTTTAAAACTTGTCGTACCATTTTTACCAGGATGAAATGACAAAAATTCAAAAAAAAAAAAAAAAGAAACATTTCATCATTTTATCTTAATGTTCAAAGTTCGATGAAACGATGAAAAAAAGAAGTCGTACAGCAAGTGTTGAGAGATTTCGATCTTCAAGACCACGGTGGAACGAAGAAAATTTTTTACTGCTTTCAGATACGAATTTTTACAATTTTCGAGGAAAAAATACTTAGAAAGTACTCTAGATTGTTAAATTATAAAATGGGATCGTTAAATCAAGCGGATCGTCACATGATTTTTTTTAATCGGTATAAATTAGAAATTAATTAACAAGTTATGTTAGTATCGACAATTTTTCATTGTTATCGGTATAGTTATGTTCTTCACTGTATAGAGACAACTGGACGAGGAAACTCGTCGATTGATCATTTGAATACGACGCGAGTTGCAATTCAGTACTATACTATACTGAAAGATCAGCGTTGATTCAAAAATAAATGTCACTTAATGTTGCTCACGATTGCTAGAGAACATTACAGAATATTTGCACGTTTCTCGAATTTAAGAGATCTAAAGATCTTACCTGAAAGTTTCAAATAATATTCGGCGGATCGCGATCTGCGATAAACTCGTCGGTTGAATAGAGTGCTAGTCGAATAATTTGTGACACGAGATAGAGACCGATCAACGCGTATATCCTTGATTTATGGTTCCACCCTGTAAACGGGCGTCGAATCGGAAAGATAATTTTTCACGCTCGTTCCCGTGGATTTATGGGGGAATTAGAAAGACATCGGTCAACGTTCGTTCGTAGGAGTTCTGACCGATTTATGGTGAATATTTCACGAGAACGCGAGAAACGCTGATCAATTGTTTAGCCTTAATGGCGTTGGCAATGGGTGAAACGGGTGAAAGATGGTGATAAAGTCTTGGACTTTAGTACGGATCGTTTAACCATTAATCGAGCCTCTCGGATCAACTCTATAAATTGAAAAGCAGAGGAAAGTAATGACACTATCTTCTAGAAAATTTATTTTAAAATTAACTGCCGACTATATCCCGCGACGGTGAACTTGCTCCCTTGTTGAGAATTAAAACTGTGATTTACACTGACGAAGCTCAGCTCGCTTATCGAGCGACGAGTTGCAAGGTGAATTAGAAAAAGAAAAAAAAAAACGAAAGAAAAAACGGGGCGTTGTAACGTTATTTTTCTTTGTTTTCAATTTACGGAGTTGATCGATGCGGTTTTCGAACGGCTCGAATAATATCTCCCTCCGCCGCGAAGAGAGAGAGAGAGAGAGAGAGAAAGAGAGAAATAAAATTCCTCCATCGTTTCGAAACAAACGAAATTCCATTCGTCCGGAAAGCAAAAAACAAACCAAAATTCCATTCGATTCAATGGCGCCGTAGTCACCGTAGTTTGCTTCCTACCATAGCCACGGCGCGAACGATCTCAAAATTCGAGAACGTTCTCTTATCGTGTCGGAGTCCTTGAGTCGCAAAACGAGGGGTTTGAACACGATCGTTGGAAATCGCGGGGACGCGAGCGCGACGAGAGAACGATAACAGCAAAACGATTACGCTTTCGGAGGGAAATATCTCGCGCGCGATAAAAGCCGACGTTGGTTGGAACGTTTGGGTCGCTGCTCAGAAACGACCTTGAAACTTCAGACTCGCCGTACAGAACGGCCATAAGCGGGGCGATCCTGAAGCTGCAGGAAGAAGGGAAGCTGCACTTGCTGAAGACGCGCTGGTGGAAGGAGAAACGCGGCGGAGGATCATGCAGGGTGAGCGTGCACACACTACTCGAAGATCGGTAGAGGGGAGTCGCACGCAGTCGATAAGGCGTACGCTCGAAAATTCTGATCTCCTCGAGGGTGCATTACGCTTACGAGCGAAATGCACGAATGCAGTGGTTTCAGAAGGGATAGACGGACCGTGAAGGGGAAGACAGTTTCATAAATTCGTGAAATCACGGCCGGGGCCATTACGCGGCTATTATCTGTTACGTTCCGCTCGGATGAATCGCCGCGACGAATTCATCACTGTAATTTGTCGGCTGAAACCATTGTCGACGTGCCCTGAGTTCCGCGTAATGATCGAGGATTTCGGAAAGTTTTTCTTCCTCCTTTTCTTATGACGACGACAATTCTCTATGGATTTGAAGTAGAGCTGTTGCTTATGAGTGCGGATTTTTATGGAAACTCATATATTTACAATTGAAATTCAGAAAGCAGAAACCATTTAGACCATTTAGGGAATTATTTTCTCTGTTAATTATGTCCTCTTTTGCATATTACGTGCATTCCGTGTATTTCGTCTTCAAATTTCTCTTAAATCCTCAAAAATCCGCAGTCTACTTACGAGATGTCTGCATCAAACAGAAAATTACCCGGGAGATAGTTGAGACTACTATGAATGTATTATTTCTACTCATGTTACTCGGATAATCTACAGTGTAATTTATATTTTAACGTTAAATGGTAAAACATTGAAGTACTTGGTTTTCTGCTAGTAATTTACTAGATTTTCCAATAACAAGCTTTCCAAATATTGTGGAAAATACTCCCTCCGGCCCCATCCTTCAAACGTTGCTGGTACTAGCGTAAATACATTTTAGCAAGTTTCGCCAATTTTTGATATGTTTTTTTTTTTCTCAGTTTCCCCACCATTCTAGTGGACACAAATTACAGTTTGTTTCATTTTTCGTCGCAAAGACGGAAATTACAAATATCAGATGAAAGTATAACAAGTGTTCAGATAACTCTAGCCTCAATTATCTCGCAAGATACCCGAGTACATTTGCTCTTACTTAGGCTATCTCATGGGTACTCGAATCTTCGAGTATCTTACTTAATTCGAATTTTGAAATTTCCCTGCTTCCACGATTTACAACGTACATTTAGCTTTTGGAAGAGAGAGTTTCGATTTAAAAATGTCAAAAGGTTTCCCAAGTTGATTGCAACCACACCGCGTATCGTCCTTGAATGAATCGTATCGCATTGCCTGACCTTGAGTGTGTGACCGTTTTCTGTGAACAGGACGACACGTCGAAGAGCAGCTCGACGGCGAACGAGCTGGGCCTGGCGAACGTCGGCGGCGTGTTCGTGGTGCTGATGGGCGGCATGGGCATCGCTTGCGTGATCGCGGTGTGCGAGTTCGTGTGGAAAAGCCGGAAGGTCGCCATCGAGGAACGGGTGAGTGAGGTCAGATAGCACGTCGATGAGGGCGCGATCGCGTCTCAAGTAACGTCGTCCAATACGCACCTCGATCCCGACGCCATCTACCCCGACATACCGCGCGAATACATCAGTTGATGCTCGCGCGATGGTGGAGTTCCTCTTTAATGGTCATCACGATGTGGCCATAAAACCACACGGGTCTGATCGTCTTCTCGCTGTGATCGATGGAATCACGACTGGAAGCTACTGGAAGGGCGAGGGAAAAACCACCACCGGCTCGCGAGGCGTCTTTGTCCCTCAGATTCTGGATTCTGTTGTAATTGTTTGCGGTTCCGGCATTAGAGATAATCTGGTTGATTGATTCGCCATTCTCGCGTCCGTTCGTCGTCGCCTTTCGTCGCCTCGAAGAAACGCAGAACGCCCGCAGAGATGAGACTGAAAAGATATCGGACGGGGTGTGAAGCGTCACATTGTCTTCCCGGGGAGAGTAATTATTCATCTCGACTCTCGGCTCTCAGATCGAAGTTGCGACGCTAATTTGGTACTCCGTCTTTGCGACGCGCTCTTTCTCGCGCCTCCGAATTGAGAATGATTGACGCGAGTTTATTTTCAAGGGAGACTCACTTCGTTGTCCGCGGTTGGCTCGACACTTGACTTGCTTGATCGGTTCGAAATAGCAGGGAGCAGTGACGATGAAAACACAATTTCACCGGTGGTAAATAGGTTGCCAGAGTATCTATTAGGACCGGTCGTCGCGATGTTTTAATAGTCAATTCCCGCGGTTATTCGCTAAATGAAATTTCATTGGCCGGCAATCACGTCGATCCGCCAACGCGGATATATTCGGGGGAAAAAAAAGAAAAATAGTTCCGCGTCGAGCGAACGGAATTGAATGAAAATTGAACAAATATCGGAGGCGAACTCCGAATTGTACTAGAATTGTTTTAGCTGAATGACGAAATAAAGCGATAAATTAATAATAGTAATAAGGTAACAACCCTTGCCGCTTAAATCAGTAATGGCCCAAGACACGCGTGCAAAAAATGCCGCGTACGAAGATTTTTGTGGCACGCGAACAACTTACGAAAGATGATACATTATTTTGTGCGTTCAGTTCAATTTTTTGAAATGTGTAAAATCAATTATTTTGTTTCCTTTTTTTTTACGAATTCATTTCTTTTTCTCACTCGTTACGCAGTCTGCAGTGTGGATATAGTATATAGTCTTTCTTTATTTTGTCACTTTCGCAATGGCACTTTCTTTGCGTACAAATCGATGATCTTGATCAATCAAAGCCCGAATGAAATTATCCAAAGATACTTGTTGCACTTGTCACGTAGATAAATGCAAACTAAGCTGAAAAGCTAAAAAAAGAATCATTTTTTATTCTCTCGACATATCTGTAAATTAATAATTAATAACTAACCGGCACCGTCAGCAATAAAATTGAATTTCTCAATTACTGGCACGTGCACGTTCAAAAAGGTTCTCGAACGAATTCGAGGACTGTTGTTTGACGGACGAACGCGCGATTTACAAGATCGACAACGAAAGAAAATTTCCAGCGGGGTCGAGAGAGAGAGAAAGAGAAAGAGAAAGAGAGAGAGAAAGAGAGAGAGAAAGAGAGAGAGAGAAAGAGAGAGCATGATGAAATTAAGTCGCGGGCTTGGCGAAACTCGAGCGGAAAGCTCGTACGGAACTCGCGTATCTACAATATGTATTCGAGCTGCCGTTTGCGTACGTTCAAGCGGTAGGCAAACAGGCAAGTATTTGAGAAGGGCTCGTCCACAAATACGGATATGCAGCTTTGCGCCGATGACCTCGTGTACTCGTGAGCAAACAATTCCGTCAGCCAACAAACGTCTGGTATTGCTGTTCTCCTTCGGAAGCGCGCTACTTCAGACCGCAACAGAGTAGCCGCGATACCGGCTCGAAATCTCAAGCTGCTAAACGCTTTACGCGGCCGTGAATCGGCCGATCGAGCATCTCGATATCGCCGTAATTCATCGTCACTTTTCCCGTAATTACGTGTACTATTATTCGTTGCTTTAAAGTCTTGAAGATTGCACTTAAAAGTGACGAAGCTCTGCTTCCTCGTTGACAACGTTCGTTGGATTTTTGTTCGTCCGGGAAATTAACGCGACCTGATGAGAAGAGTGTTGAGTCTGTTTGCGAAGGATGCTGAAAAATTGTAAGAGAATTTAGGGATAATTGAGATGAGAGCTAGAGGGAAAAATAGCCTGTAAACGTGTAACAAGGTGTAGCTTAATTGAAGCGTACTACGTTTTCGACGTTACGCTAGACGTAGTAGTAACAATTTATGTCAACGAGATCTTCTCTCAGAGAGCCTCAATTTTAGTTTAATTAAAAGTTCCGCCGTGCTTTCTTCGTGCTACAAATTGATTCAGTTTTCAAAGAATATTTCGTTTACGAATTAAATCCGAGAGAGCTTGAGAGAACTTTTCGAATCAGGGAAATTAATAATTTCTTTATTATCCTTTCGATTCTTTTCATTATTTCTCTAGTCGTGTAATATTTGTTTGTTGATTCCTTTATTGGTTATTATCTCGTTATTTCGATGAAACTATTCTTACTTGCTGCCCTTTGCTTGATGGCGAAACACAAGCGAAAAGAACTCAGAGTCAGAAATTGTCAGTAAACTTCGCAATTACTCTCCCGATAATCTTCAATTTTCCCGGTGAAATTCAATTTTCAATTCGGCGGACTTTATCGGGTTTTTCCCATTTTTCATTCCGCCGCGTTCGCCGAGCTTTATTTAGCTTATATTTATATACGTACGACCCGTTCGTTGTTTCTTTTTTTCCCCGGGTCTTCCCAAGTGGGGAACTGTCGTTATCGCCGTTCCGAGTTCATTTTTCTTATCAAGGAAACAGAAAAATGCTTCGCGTGTACCGCGTCGGTCCGATTAATCGATCTCCTATATCATCTAACGCAATCTTACCCGAGCATTTTCGTGTTCTGTTTTAGAAGCAGAAATCCTCGGGGAAACCGATCTGCGAAGCTTTTACCGATCTACACTAGCGGACGATCCTGTAGGGATTCGTTCGCGAACCAAAGATAAAATAGAAACGAGCCAAAAAAAATAACAAAAAAAAAAACACAAAAAACAAAAGAAAGAAAACGAAAAGGGAAAATGAAACAATAGAGAAACGAAAAAAAAAACAGATTCCTATGCCCGAGAAAAGCGTATCCGACCCGATGGACCTAAGGAGGAACTCCACCACCATCACCACCAACACCACCACCACCAGTGATCGAGAACTGTGTGAAATACCGACAGAGATACAAACTGTAGAAAGTTCAAACAAAACGTATAATCAAAAGAAGGAGAGCAACGATCCTCGACCTTTCCAGTTTTCTTTCTTTCTATTTTTTTCTTCTTTCTTTCTTCGTTCGCTGCTGCCAGTTCGGGAACCGTAATCTCGACCGACAATCTAACCGAAACGTTATCGACGGAACACTAGCCAATCAATTATTACCGGGTAACGTACGGGTGTCGTTGGAATTTCATTAAGCAGAGAGAAAGAAGGAAGGAAGGAAAGAAAAAGAAAGGAGGGCGGGGCAAAAATTCCGCGAAAAAACGGAATGAAAGAAAGGAGAAAGAAAGAAGAGAGAACAGTCCGGAGGTCCTTCGACCTAGAATAAGATCGTTTTCTTTTCGTCCGCAACTTCCCTCGATCGATGGGACCCGTGAAATGATGCGGACGAATGGTTGAAATTGGAAAGGTCAACGCGTTTGCCATTTGCTCATATCAAAACATTTTTAGATTAATTGACGACCGATTTGAAGCCTCGCAGCGAGAACGGGGCCGCGTGTCTCGCGCGGTTGTTAAATGTAAAAGCCAATAAAAAAGAAGAAGAAAAAAAGAAAAAAAGAACAAGGGAAAAAAATATGGAATATAAAAAAAAGACACAGGACGCGGTGTGACTTCTTTCTTTTTTTTTTCTTTTTTTCTAACGAACTCGCCGCGATCGCGACTGAAACTACGTGCTGCAGAGTAACGAACTATTTACACGAACAATCACGATTTTATACCGACTAGGTAATTAATGTATAGCGTCAAGTTGCAAACGTTTTATTGTATGTACATATTGCGTAACTCGAGGAGTGAAATCGCTGTTCCGTATTGAAGTCTGTAAGCTTCTTTCCCTAATCGAAATAAATCAAATCGATCGATCGCGATCGTAAGGAACTTTTTATCAGGGGCCGAGAGGAGCTTACAGACTCTTCGTATTTGAAACAAACAAAAAAAAAAGAAAAAAAAAGAAAAGGGAAGAATAACTCTGTTATACGATGGACGATTCCACCAGTCTGTCTTGACTCGAACATAAACTTGTATGACATGAAACAAGGAGAAAAGAAAATAACAGAGAAAACAGAGTGGTGTCGCTGGTGTCGAAACGTACGGTGTTAACGAACGAATTACATGTTACGATTCGGAAAGGACACGCGCGCGATGTGTGACAGTTTAGTATGACATTGTTAGTTGTGTCGCAATGTTTCTTGCCTCTCTTTCTCTCCCGCCATGGATATGCAGGAGGTGAGAAAATTTTCTATTACTATGTCTCTGCTAGTCGTTGTGTCGCAGCGCACTGGTCGATCGACAGATCGTAGAGCATGAGATATTATTTTTTTGTTTCTCCTTTTCCGAACGATCGACTGTTTTTTTTCTTTTTTTTTTTTCCTTTGCAAAGGTTCGATACACCGCAATGGTGAAAATGGAATTATTAAACGAATTGAACTTTTTTACGCCAGGAAAAAAAAACCGGAAGAGTTCGGTTTACTCGCCCGTTGACTTTTTTCGTTTAAAACTTAAATGTTATTTTATAGAGAAAAGCTTGCGAGAAGAAATAAAAGAAATACGTATAATAAATATATTAGATCTGTTGTTTCCATTTTCATCGTTGTCGTTCTCCTGTTACCAATCAAACTGAGATGAAATGAAATAATTCTTTTTAACATGCAGTGCACATGATGTGGATAATTTTTTGAGTTCTACGTTCTCTCTTCAGTTTGCAAAACTGAATCTTCTGTTATTTGCCTGTTTACAGCTTGGGAATCGTTTTCCGTGTCAAAATTTGTTGAAAAATAAAGCAAACCGTTATAAATGATTTGTTAACGATCGCACGACTTTACTGTAAAACACAAACAGATCTACTACGTTTGCTTGATTCCTCGATACTATTTCTTTCACTCTTTGTTCACAGCTTCAATGAAACGACTGATTAATTTACGTATAATCGATGTTGCATGCACGTGTTCAACAGAATTTATCACGTATGATCGCGAGGAAGTCAGCTTCGTGCCATGACGCGTCGCGCAAACTCACAGAAGATCTCAAAGAAACAATGATGCCTGATGAGAGACAAGATGTCTGAGACCAGGGAGTCTCGTTCTCATGGCCATTTCAACTGAATAAATCTAAAATTCCATCTCTAGAGTCTCCAAACTCGTTTGTTCGTTCTTCAGCTCCTAGCTCTCTCTCGAATCGTAGAAAATACCCGTATACTTGAAATACAGTCGAAGTCCTCGTTAAGACGTCCGACACAAATTTTCTCATTCCACCGCGACTTGGGCGAGATTACAAGCAATCTCCACGCGTCATCGCATTTGGCTGACGAAACCTCGCGATCGGAGCACGACAGAGGGAATGCAGCGGAGGTTTGCTGGAACTTTCCAGAAGTCCGTGTGCTCGGAGATGGCGAGCGAGCTGCGTTACGCGCTGGACTGCGGCAACGGCGAGGCGAAAAAACCCGCGACGAGGACGCTGTCGTGCCGTCGCGAGAGGGAACGATCGAACCTGTCGATCGTGTCCGATGAGGAGGGCAGGTATCCAGCGTGCAACAAGTACAGACACTTTGTGGGCAAGGCGCCTTTGACCTGAAGCCATTGGGGGAGGCTGGATCATCGTCAAGCGGCCAGGAGCTGACCCGACTCGCGACTCGATGAACTATATCTAGTTCAAGCGAGGGACAAGCAACGAGACGTGAACCAAAAAAAAAAAAAAAAAAGAAAAAGAAAAAGAAAAGACTAGCGCGAACTGAAAACCATCCACCTTCTCTTAATCTCTCTCCCTCTCCCTCTTTTCTATCCTTTCTTTTTCTCTCTTCGTCTCTGAATCTGTACGTGCGTGCAGTGAGATTTCTTTCGTTCTTTATTTATTTCTCTTTACCCACCCTTTGCTTTTCATTTCCTCGCTCTCTCCGTCTTCGCAAGCGACGCGAACGAACGTGGCAGTTCGTCGTCGACTGGCCACTTTATAGAGTGTACAGTCGTTCAGTCGTTAATTGGAGCTCGCTGGGAATTTATCGTGCCGTGCGGGAGACAACGGCGCGCGCTGTTTCAGCGGAAAGATTAACGAGCAGCCTCGGGGATCCTTTTGTCTTTCGTTGGGGCGAGCGAGGGTGGCCAACCCCCCCTTGGTGAAACCGACCCCGCGAGCGTCAAAATCTCGATCGCTGCCAAATCGTTTCGAAACCGCGATCGTGTGTATGCGGCGAGGATCAAGGCTTTGATTTTTTTTTCAACCGAGACTTGCTCGAAAGCAAGTATTTTCAATCACGTGAAATACATGGCTGAGGAAAGGAACGATCCGACAGATTCGAAGATAGTATTCGAACGTTTACCGAATATATCGGAAAGCAATACGAATATCGTCGTTATCTCCCGCACGATATGTCGGAAGGCAAGATTTGTTGGGAAATGTATGCGCGTGAGGAAAGAGAGAAAGAACGAAAACTGTGGAACTTGTGACTGACGCGCGTAAGAAAGGAAAGAAGGAACAAAGA
Organism: Tetragonula carbonaria; assembly: GCA_032399595.1. Taxonomy (NCBI): domain Eukaryota; kingdom Metazoa; phylum Arthropoda; class Insecta; order Hymenoptera; family Apidae; genus Tetragonula; species Tetragonula carbonaria. The sequence continues at coordinate 10,869,112 of JAUCRC010000012.1, read as the reverse complement.
ACATCGTTCATTTTTTTTTTTAAGAAAGTACTGATCGTTTGAGATAAGAAAAGAAAAGAAACATCAGAAGATAATTAACATTGTACAAATTCTGTCTCTGTCTGTTCGATGGCGTTTGGATACATCCGTTTAGTGTAAATAATCACTCTCATCGTTAAGATTACGAACTACTAAACCGTCGCGTCTATTCTATGGCACTGTATCATAGAGCGTTCATGGGGAGAAAAAAAAAACAAAAAAAAACAAAAAAACAAAAAAAAAAAGGAACCTTGTTCGTACGACTCGTAAAAGTTTAAGCATCACTCCGACGCTGTAAGATAACTCGTGTCGAACATCGTAGATGAGATGTTTCATCTACGAGTGTAGATAGAATAAGTAATTTTACATTTTTCATTTTATATCCTTGGTTCGCTAGGAGCGTGACGCGATTGGGAAAGTCTTTTTTTCCATTTGTTTCACAATTACTTGGGAAATGTTGTTGGCTACTTTTGTTTGAGAAAGATAGAGATATACTCAGTGTGTAATCTCGTAAAGCATCGTGTCTAAAATTGAAGCAATCGGCCTGAATATCAAATTCGATATTTCAATTGTTTTCGAGATTGGCCTCCAGCAAATCGATACGTTAACTGGCTAACGAATTTCTCGGTCTCGTTATCGCGTATCACGGGATTTCGCTGATCTATCTACACCCAACGACTTCGGATACTCGTTGATTCGACTGCACGCGGTGTCCTTTGATGCCAAGAGCAGTTTCGTAATATGTTAATTGAACGTTACCACTGCAAACAATAATGCACGTCAAAGCTGCCAATAATTCTTCTTTCAACTTTTTCTTCTACGTTTAATTCTCTAGATGGTTCAGAATATTTAATAATTCTTCAGATGGTTCAAGAATCAAGCGCAGCGTTAAGTATTAAACACGAACGAAGCTGAACCGAACGAAATCTTTAAATTTAAATTGAAAATCCTACGCACTTGGCGCCGATCCGAAATTCAAAACTCGCGAACTCGCGATTCGAGTGACGAAAGTTCGACGATTCGGAGAATATCAAAGGTTAAATCTTCCAAAGGTGTCGCGGTTATATTTTCACGTCCGCTTCGAATTCAGGCTTCAGAGTTCAGGGAATGTCTTGGGATCGTCTTTGAAAAAAACCAGCTCGACCGAAAATTCAATTAAATCACCGAGAGACAGAGAATTTCACTGGCCGCGACGCAACGGTTGCGATGCCCGTTTTCTTGCGACGTCCAACGGATTCGAGGGATTAAGCCGGTTAACGGAGTTAATGGAAAGCCTGTTTGCAGCTGGTACATTTGCAACCTGGCGTTCATGAGCGCCACCGACTGAGCAGTATTAATTTCCGCCTTCCGTCTCTCCCAAGGCGTAAACACGCGAGAATATCGTACGTGTACTCTCTCTCTATTTCTCTATCTCTCTCTCTGTCTCTGAAGTGATCAATTTCCGGATGCAGATAGATCAGTGGAATCAAATTAGCGAACGAAATTTCAATTCGTTGATAAATATTTCCGCGCGAGCGTCGTCGCGAGATTTCTTTCTTCTTTGCTTTCTCTTCTGTCGTTTTAAGTTTTTCCCTTTATTTTTCGAATTTCGTACGAAAAAACGCGAATGAAAAAACTCGCACGAACGACATATTCACACATACGAATGAATGGCCGTACATTATACACTGTACTTGTAAATATCGTCTGTATCGCGTACAACTGCGTTCTACGTCGTAACGAATTTGTTAAGAGCCTATTGATTATACTTCTTACATAAAGTGTATCACGAGCATCATATTAAACGTGAATAAAAAAAAAAAAGAAAAAAAAAAGAAAAAGAGAAGAGAAACTCATCGTCTGTAAATTCCCCGGCGCACGTGTGTGTTTTTCGTTTGTTGCTCGATGCGAGGAAGACGAGGGTACCTTTCGAGCTTCGTCGCTCGCAGAGATCACCAACATCGAGAGAAGAAAGATGAAAGATTGTCGATGTTAAAATTAGAGATCGGGAAGGTTAATGGAGACTTTCAAATAGATTCTGTTCGAAACACGTTCTTGAAAATAATTCGAATAAATAAACGTTCTTAAAAAGTTGAAACTTCCTGACACAGAATGGAAATGAAAATTTTCATGTCTCAACATTTGTGGCATGTACTGATTGACAGTGAGTACTAAATGGATTTTTGATTAAAGAGTATTACACAAATTCTCTCTCTCTCTCTCTCTCTCTCTCTGAAATATCTATTCCAGAGAGAACATCGTTCTGAGACATTTATGAGAATATCATTCTCGAAAGTCTCCCGAGTGTAACGCTTCACTCAATAAATTTTCTCTAAATTTTCTATTACTCTTTCTACAAATATTCTCTAAATTTTCTATACTTGTTCTTTCCTTTTAAAAATTCATTATACGCGAGATATAAAAGTCCGAACTGGATTTTTTTTCGAGAAAAAACGAAACCTGTCAACTTCGATTCTCGATCGAATTAAAAAAAAAAAAAGAAATCTCGCTTTCGGAAAAGATACATTCGTCGAAGTTTTCTAGTTCTCGCGTAGGCGATGATCGATCGCCAGGCATCAGGTTGCTGCGCTTTCGCTCGTGAGAGAAAATGATTTCACGCGTAATATACTTAATCCGCGTCATAATCCCCTCGTTGATTACGACAGAGAGAAGTTCTACTTTAACCACGGCCACGGTAATTGGTCCCCGGGAAGTTCTACTTTTACATCAATTGCCGCAGCCTTCACTCTTCGTTCCCTTGATTAGAGAGCTAAATCCCAAACCGCTAACGTAACTAATTCACTAATGTATCCAACTTCCACGGCCTCTTACCTTCTCTTTGCTCTCTCCTGCGACTCTAGCCGTAGCCATTTCATTTACTTTGTCATCTTTCCACCATGTTTTCACCTCCTTTCGACCATTTTTCTTCCTTCTGTTTCCTTTCTGTGTCCTCTTCCTGTCTTCATTCTTAGCATTCCACGCTATCCCAATCTTTTGTCCCTTCTCGATCTCCGTCACAGTCTTTGTGCTGTTCTTTCTATCGTTCGAAAGTTCCTTTTTAAACGACGTTGGAGCGCAGTCGATTAATTGGCTTCGAAAATCAGGAATAAGGAATAACGAGATCGTGGATCTCTCTTTGGAGAGTGACTTTTAATTGTCCTCTTCGCGGAATAAAATAAATGTCAAACGTACTGGCGAGATCGCTTCTTGCGGGTAACGATTTACCTCGTTAAGTTACCATCTATGGTACGAGAATTTTGCGTCATGCGGTCGTTGTAAAAGGTAGAAGAACACTTTTCAACACGCTGTTGAAAGGAACAACCATTTGCTCAGACTTTTTTCAGTCGCGTCCCCGCGATCTGACTCTTCTACGATGAATGATTTAACTACACTTTGTTTGTCGCGGAAATTTTGTTAACTTCCCCGCGCTTTCCTCTGCCCGAAGTTGTGAAATAAAGTTTACGCCGGTTTTTCAAATTGCGAAGGAAATTTCGAAATTTTCCTCTCTTTCCCCTTCTTATTAATTAGTCCAATGCGAGGGAAAAGTGGCGCACTTTTTTGAAATCTAAGATCTCACCCTTACCACGCAGAGAAAAAGATTTACACGCGTTCGTCGAAAGAGCGCCAGCACTTCTGCCTAAGTGCGGCGTCCACTCGAAAAAGTGATGGCGTCGCGTCTAACAATAAATTAAATTCGTGCCATCCGTGAACGCCGGCCATGTTCGTGAGTGTAGAAACGAAATCCGAAGTGGCTTGGAAGGGAGTCCGCGTGTGCGCAGTGAAAACACGAGAGAAGCGGCGAGAAGCGGCGTGCGGAATTAGAGTGCACACCGCGAGGTTCGTTCCCGAAAAGCCCTGTATATCAAACTTCTTCTCAGCCAGGTAACCAACCGTGTGTAATTGTAATTTCGGGTAAGTTACCACTTCCTTTCACGCTCGTTGCATCGACAGCTGTGCACACACACACGCGCGCGCGCGCGCACGCGTTGTCATACCTCTCCCTCGTCGCTTAACCCCTGACTTTTTCACCGCTGTGTAACTTTCGTCCGAGCTTCTAACCGGCCGCGTGCCATCGATTCGACTCGAAATGATTTTCCAACTCATTCGGGAGGCATACATAGCGCTTGTCGGAAATTAACAGTTTTGAATGAGATTTCTTCGACGCGACGAAGAGTCGAAGTTGTCTCGGCAGAGTGAACGTTTTTTAGAACAAGCGATCAGAGTTTCAACTCGAGACGCGAGTGTTCGAGTAAATTTACAGTTTGATGACAAAGTTTTCGAACGCACGTCGAAGTCGTACGAAAACCCTTGCATAGTTGGAAACCTTGGAAACCTTGAAAGCTTGTCATTTCGTTAGAACGCGATCGGAGAAAATAAAAGCTCGACAAGTCATCCAAAGGTACGCTCTCGTACAATGAAAACGCATATCGCTACGTTTCGAAAAGCGAGAGAATTTGAAATGCAAAGAAAGAGAGAGAGAGAGCGAGAATCTTTTTTCACGAAAACCATGGCGCGATCGTGATTCGAGAGAAACTATGTCACAGCGGTTTAAGCGACAGGCGTTAGGGACGACGACGCACGGCGTCTAAATATAACGAGCGATACTCGAAGATTTTCGTGTGCTTTTCGAGCGATTACGACCGGCTGGATGTGGCGCGTTGACACGGGGCCACGGATCGTTTCGTAGACAACGCTCGCGTGCACGGATGCCACGAATATGAAATAACCGGAAATAAGCCGCCACGATGAATGAACGAACGAACGAAAGAAAGAATCGGCTGCGTTTGGCAAGGTGACAATCGCGCGACCATGCGAAATCGCGAATCGCGAATTGCCCCGTCCAGGCAAGAAAACACTTTTGCGCTGGTCCGCAAAAGTCGTCCTCGATAAAATTATCCCGGCTGGCGAGTGCTGGTTTGAAATTAATACACAAATGTAGCCGAGTTAAATCTACCCGTCATTTCGAAATTAATGCATAAACATCACGTTGGAATGTAAATTCAGCAATTTCATTGAAGTTAATATTAAGTTTCATATTTCGCGCGAAAGATTTCCGCGCCTGACGGAAGCCGTGATTGTTAGGCTGTGGATTTTTTCCTGCATTTATGGAATATTTGAAGATGCAAAAAGAACGCGCAAAATGCACAAAATATCCCGTGAAGAGTGTAAAAGAGACACCGACACATACGTGCATGTCATTTCCCTTTTTTTTTTAATTAAAATTATTCCAAATGAAAAGGAAAAAGAAAAGGAAATTAAAATCTGTTAGGCAAGAACTGCAGAGTCGATGAAACATACAATAAAAAATTAAATCATCTTTCCTTCACTGTAAAAAATTAGTCCCTGACGAGGTTAATTACAATTCTCTCTCGAATTATAAATATTTCAATATCCGCAGTATCTAACAATTCGAAATTCTATTTTCATTCTAACGTGTCTTACACTGCGCAAATCTTTGAAACTCAAAAAAAAAAAGAGAAAAACATATCAAGTGTCCAATAATCTTCCTCCCCCCCCCACCCCCATTCGAGAAAGTTCGACGCAGAAGGGAAATCAACGTGGAAGCGTCGAGGGAGAATCTGACAGTCGCGAAGCCTCCTTCGGCAGCTTCAAATAAATAGCCTGAATATTGGAGGATTGATTTTAGACGGTTCTAAATATTTACGCAGACCGGAGAATTCGAGCCGTGTGTACGCTTCCCCACGCTGGTTTACAGAACCGTCGCGTGGTTAAGTGCTCGTTCGAATCCCAGCGGTTTGGCTTGCCAGCCCGACGCTCGCTCGAGTCGTCTTATTGCAAATAAATTCGCATCAATCTGGTTTGTCTGGCTGTCTTTGAGGCTAATCGCGGACTAACAGCGATTCCCCCCCCCCCCCCGCGCCACGCATCTCACCGTCGTATGTTGATCCCTGATTGTTTTGCCGAGAACGTTTATCGTCTAAACCACGCGCTGAATCGCCTTCACTGTTGTCCCAACGAGGAACAACGTTGCTCCCATCTGTTTCCACAAATAATTGTGCTTTAATTGTTTAATCTGCTCTGTCGACCAGTTTCGATTGAAAGAAGCATATACGACGTCGCATCGTAGAGAATGACATGAGATAAGATGCTGGACAAGTGTCTTTCATTGATCTTCTGCGTCCTCTGCTGCTGCGTTCTGGCGGTTCCCAGGAGCGCGAGAGTCAACGTCGGTGAGGAGACTGAAATCCGCGGAACGGCCAGTTGGATTTACGGGAACAGAGAGTTTTTATTTCACAATATTTCACGACCAACCAAGTTTATTTCCACTCATGAACTTAGCACCGTATTTCCAACTTTAACCGTTCCGCGAGCGTGTATTAATAGAACGCGGCGTCCGACGACACACACGTGGCTACGCGTGACTCTTTCAGGAGGGCTGTTCGACACCAACGATGGAATCCAACGTACCTTCGAATCCTCTATAAAGCGAGTGAACCAAGAACGACACGAGAACGACGAGTTCCCAGACGTGTTTCTCGTGGCCAAGTCCAACGAGGTCGACACGGATCCGTTCAACGTGTCGCTAATAGGTATATATGTATAATTGTCCATCGCGTTCTACGTAAAAAGATCGTGCAAAAGTCGTAACGACGACTATACGATTCCATACTTTTTAGATACTTTTAATAATATTGAAGAAGAATTTTTTTAAGTAAATTCTTCTCGATAAATTCTTCAACCTCTTGACTGCGAATGACGAGTATATTCGTCACGAGGAAATGACCATTTTTTCCCGTGAATAATATATAACAATTGAACTGAATTTTTTTCGTGGAAAATGAAACATGCTTGTAAGTTTCAGACATTTTGGAATATTTTCAGACTAGATTTAACCTAGAGTTCTATTTACAACGTTTCTTCAATATCTCCTTGCTGTTGATATTAATTAATATTAATTATTATTAATTAATATCAATCAAGTTGAATTTAGTGACTTTTTTAAAAGAAACCAGTGTTATTTCCTTATAGCAGCCTTCCTGCGTTTGAGACGAGTATAATCGTCATCGTGTAGATACTTTTAAAAACGGCACTACGGCTAAGAGGTTAAAGACAAAATTGATTCTCAATTGATTCTCGTCCCAAGCTTTTGCACGAGATGTTCCCCGCGATTTATCCCGGTTATCTGTTAACGCGAGATCGATCTCTCGTAAAATATTCAGCGTGCGAATTGATGGAGGAAGGGGTGGCCGCCATTTTCGGTCCCCACAATAGGTTTACCTCGGAACATGTGCAGAGTATGTGCGATACCATGGAAATGCCACACATTTACGGCAGATGGGAACACTCTCAAACTCGCGGCAAAGGAATAAACTTATTCCCGCATGCGGGAACACTCTCCATGGTACGTAGAATGCGCGGCGTTTTTTTCCCCCTTCGCTTAAATATTTATCGGACCGTATGCGAGATCGCGTCTTGCGAACGTGCACTCTCGACGCGCGCGCGCATCGACATATTTCTATTTTTCAGAGATACTTCGACGAGTTTCGAACAAGTGATGCGCAACAATTTTCGCGATCTCTGTTTGCGATTTCTTTTTCTTTTTCTTCGCGAAACTCTTTAGGATTAAAATTGATTCGATTCGAAATACGCAAGAAGAAGACACGCTGTTCTGACTGTGTGTGTCTCTTTTTGCTATTTCGTCCTTTCTTCTTCTTCTTCTTTTCTTGGCAATTGTTTGTAAGGGAAAATTCAGAGAAGAGAAAGAATGGATCGTGATTGTTGCGCGTCACTGGATTCAAAAATACTCGTTACGTCGAATCGTGGCGATGCGTGACGATGACGTAAGGTGTTTGATGTGCCGCCAGATCTTTGACAAAATCATAACCGACTTTGAATGGAAGGTTTTCGCAATACTGTACGAAGGTACCGACAGTTTGTTCCGTACCCACCGACTGCTCGAGCGTTGGGACGCAAAGAACCACGGGATCTTCCTGTACCATTTAGGCACCGGACCAAGTTACAGGTGTACATTGAAACGAATATTTGCGTACATTACGTTGTACTCGTTCGTTCGATTATGTTCGAAGTAGTAACGCGCGATCGAATTATTTACAGAAAAGTGATGCGAGAGATCAAAGACGAGGAGATCGAGAACATTCTTATCGACTGTTCGATTGATATATTGGAAGAGGTGCTGAAACAGGCGCAGCAAGTGGGCATCATGTCGGAGAAGAACAGAATTATCGTAACTTCCCTGGTAATAACTGCAGTTTGAAATTGCTAAAATATTTTCTAAAGATAATTCGACTTTCTAAGACCAATCTTACGTGATCGACATCACGCAAGGCATCAGCGCTGCACAGCGAGCCAGTTTCCCTTCATCTTTGCTTTCAGGATCTTCAAACGATCGATCTAGAACCGTACCAATTTTCCGGGGTGAATTTCACGGGGGTGCGTTTAATCGATCCTGACAATCCGCTCGTTGCGAGCATCGTCGAGACGAACAGGTACGAGTGGGGATTGAACGATCCGAGTCAATTACGGGTCGAACCAGCGCTCATGTACGACGCGGTGCAGCTTTTCGCCAGAGCTTTCAGCCGCCTGAGACACACCATTAAAGCCAACGTGAAGGCGTTGCCTTGCAACGGCAGCATAAGCTGGGAACACGGGTTCAGTCTGAATAATTTCATGCGAGTCGTAAGTCTCACTGCGCCGACGGTGTTCAAAGTTGAAGTAGAAACGCGGGAGATACAATTCTTTCATCAAGACGAATTCGAAAAGAGTATTTCCCCTAAAAAAAAAAAAATGTTTCGCCCATTCGACGACAATGGATCGGCGTCTTCGTCCAATGCGACATTACACGTTGACGTGATTATCGTGCGTTTGTTCGTTTTCAGACCGAAATGGAAGGATTGACTGGCTTGATCAAATTCGACACGGCTGGATTTCGCAGCGATTTCCAGCTGGATATCGTGAGAGTGACGGAAGACGGACTGAAGAAGATCGGGATGTGGAACAGCACGAGCAACGTTGAGTGGCTGTTGGAAGCTCACGTTTCCAACACTGACGCGGAGTTGACCCTGCAGAACAAAACGTTCATCATTCTGATCGCCATCGTGCGTGAAATACACGCATTTGTGAATTTGATTTCTCTGCTTCGAATAGATCTCCGATCGAAGCTGAACGAACTATCGGGATGTTTACGGGACAATCTGATAAAAAATAATAACAGGAATAATTGATCAGTAGAGAGAATTAGAAAAAGATTATCGACGTGTCACGCGAACGCAAAAAGGAAATGACTGGCTATTACATATTTTAAGATCTATCTAAATGAGAAATAAAATTTGTCGTGTTCGTTGCAGAATCAGCCGTACGGCATGTTAAAGAGATCAGCCGATACGATGTCAGGGAACGATCGTTACGAAGGATTCTGCATCGATATTATCCAGGAACTGAGCAAAATGCTTGGCTTTAATTACACGTTCGAGGTTCAGACGGACAACGTGTATGGATCGTACTCGAGGAAGGCGAAAAAATGGACGGGGATGCTTGGCAAAATAATCGCCGGTGTTAGTAACCTTTGAATCGAGGCAAATAAGCCGCTTCCGCTTGAATGATATAAAACGGAGGATTAAGGTACGATGTGTCCAGTAAAATCGTGTTGCAGGAGGCTGACCTAGCAATTACAGACTTAACTATAACGTCGGAGAGGGAAGGGGCGGTTGATTTCACGATGCCTTTTATGAATCTAGGTATGACTCCTTCCAGATCGTTCGATCAAATTTTACGAAATTTCAGTACAGGTGTTCATAAATTCAACCCGTTCGCCGTCACGATATGAACGAAATATCTCGTCGTGGTTCACGAAGCGTTACTAACGAGACATTTCGTCAAACAAATATCGAATAACGTACGATTTGGGCAAAATTCGATTCGCAAGATACGATGTTTACTTTAATATAAAAAGGGATCGCGTGTTCTGAGCTGCCATAATCCAAGAAACGCTCGAATCGTTGAATTTATAACGCGTCATGACCGATATTGTACGATGAGATATCTCGTGTCACAGTTTCGTTTATTAGACGCTATGAACGAAATATCTCGTTCGCGAGATGTACGGACGAGATATTTCGTCAAACAATTTGAATGAAAATCGATTCGTAAGACACGACACGTTTATTAGTATAAGAAGAAGCATGCAATCTCAGCAATCTCAACAATCTCACGAGACGTCACAGTAAAAAAAAAACACTCAAATTGTTTAATTTATAGCACGTCATAAACGATATTGCACGACGAGATATTTCGTCCGTAACAGCGTTAATATTCTGAGGCATGTCACGAGTGTGTAATCATGTTTTCAATTCATTCTTTTTTTTTTCTGTTTTGCAGGAATAAGTATTTTATATCGCAAACCGACCAAAACGCCGCCCAGTTTGTTCTCCTTCTTATCGCCGTTTTCAGCCGAAGTTTGGTGGTACTTGATCGGATCTTATATATTCGTGTCCGTGGTATTATTCATCATCGGCAGGATGTGTCCCGCCGAGTGGAATAATCCGTATCCATGCATCGAGGAGCCCGAGGAGCTTGAGAATCAATTCACCTTTAAGAATTCTCTGTGGTTCACTATCGGCAGTATTATGCAGCAGGGTTCCGAGATCGCGCCCATGTAAGTAAAATTTCCAAAATCACCGTTGTTCTGATCTTTTCTTCTTTTCCTTCTTTTTTTTTTTTTTTTTTTTTTGCGACACTGAATAGAAGCTTGCAACTTGACGATATTGACGGCAAGGTTTTTATAATCGGACAGTGGACTTTCGACGAGAATGATGGCTGCTTCGTGGTGGTTCTTCTGCTTGATCATGGTATCATCGTACACTGCCAATTTAGCCGCGTTCTTGACCGTCGAGACGGTGGTTTCTCCTTTCTCAAACGTCGAGGAACTAGCGAAGAAGAAGACTATCAAATACGGCGCTAAACTGGGAGGGTCCACGTTGATGTTCTTCAAAGTAAGTGTTCAACCAAAAGCGAGTTGATTTTTCTCGTTACGTAACGTGAAAAACCAAAGTTACCAAAAAAAAAAAAAAAAATTGATGAAAACGGTTGTCAGTAGCAACGAATTTTACAGGATGATTACAGGCTTCCGATGTACTTGTTCCAAGTGTAAGAGGCATAAGTTTCTTCCGATTAGCTTTACCGTCTGAATTTAACTGTCCCTCTGCAAACTATTGCGATTAATAAACACCCCATTTAACAAATATTTAACAGTAGATTAAACATAATTTCGTAAGATGCCCCTTAAGAGATGTTTGTTTCACGAATTCCAGAAAATTCTAATCCCTCAGACAGTTGTAACAGTTTGTTGATTCATCGTCAATATCACGTAGATCACGTTCATTAATACCACAGATAATTTTGCCCCCTTCGATACGACGCTTGAATAATATATGTATGTAGTACTGTAAATGACACTAGTATATTAAATTAATCGCCCGCCAACATTATTCACGCTCAGATCATAATCAATTACAAATTATCCCGTGAAAAAGAAAAAGGAAATGTAACCTCCTACGTATCTGTCGAACTTCTTACTAACGATCGTAACGAAAACGTAAACGTCAGGCAAACGAGATTTGGAGCTGCTCGTTTTCTAATTCAATTTTTTGAAAGAATTATGCCCCTTCCAAGGATTCCAACTACTCGACGTACAAGGAGATGTACGAGTACATGAAAGAGAACGCGGCGGACGTACTGCCACCTGACAACGACGTTGCCCTCACGAAAGTGCTGAGAGAGGACTACGCGTTTCTGATGGAGTCCAGCTCCATAGAATACATCATTGAAAGATACTGCAACGTGACGCAGATCGGTGGACTCCTCGACGCGAAGGGTTACGGAGTTGCTATGAAAAAGCGTGAGTTTTTACGCCTCAATTGGGAAATTATTCGCGCGTTCTTTGCTACACTTTTAATCGAACAATCTGCAAAGTAAGAAAAATAAATAGGAATATATTATTTATAAAAAAGGTAAGCAAGTAAATAAGATTGAAAATAATTAAATCAGGGAATCAAGTGAAAATTATATTACGCTATGGTCAGGTTAGTCGCTAGTTTGTTAAATCTCCACTTTTAATCGAATAATTTAACAATCGAAATAAATTTGCGAAATAAGGAAGAAAAAGAAACCAGGTGAGAATAAATGACGTAAGAACGTAACTGGAAAATGAAAATCTGATCGCAGATTCGCCGTATCGTCATCCGTTGAACACTGCGGTATTGAAGCTGCAACAAAGCGGCCTGATAACCGAACTGAAGAAGAAATGGTGGACGCAGAAACGCGGAGGTGGAACGTGCAGTTCCGTACGTACGGTGTTTCCAATAATGAAACGAGATTTGTCTTGTCGAGAGTTGAGAAGCAATTTCTATGCGCTAATGGATTTTATACGATACGTAGGAAGACAGTGGCCAGAGCCAGGCAGAGGAACTGGATCTCGACAATGTGGGTGGCGTGTTCTTGGTATTATCCGTAGGCGTTGCCGCCTCATTCTTTTACACCGTGTTCGAGTTACTCTGGGAAGTTGGCTGCACGTCGTTGCGCGAAAACGTAAGTAGACAAATATATTGCGATACAGTTTGAATTTCGATCGATGCTCGTTGATTTCGCTAAACGAAAGAACTGTTCGCCAGGTCTCCTTTAAAGAAGAATTAATGGCCGAACTGAAGTTTATTATAAAATGCGACAATTCGCCTAAGCCGGTGAGAAAGCGGAAGGGATCGTCGAACAGAAGCGGAGAAGACAGTACAAGGGGTTGCACACCCCCGTACGGATTTATACCGACGATTAGAACGTCCAGTTCCGATGATAAATGAGACATGCGCGATAGAAAGAACATAGTAAATGTTCTGACACGTATTTCTAGTCGAATAGAGAAGAATCCTTGCGAAACTAATCTATATTTTCTTACACGTTAAGTAATCGTAAGTCTTCGAAAATAACTTTCATCTGTCTGTGACTGAACTTTCTCTGAAAAGCCGTAAGAACACCGAGGAAATGTTTAATTTTGTCGGAATACACATTGCAGTTTGTAATAGTTGAGCAAATACAAAATATTCTTGGATATTCCACGCTGTAATAATCGGTACTAGCGATATGCAAACTGCTGCTTGGGGTAAGTCGGTTCTTCAGGGTCATCCGGCGCAATCCCACGAAACGCGTTAACTCGCCTTACGTTTCGAATCCAACCATTAAGACTTTGTTTTTATCCTTGAATCGATACGAAGCACGATTGAAAAACGAACAGCCACGATCTTGCAAGCATTCTGGTTTTTCCGGTTTACTCGATCTTCTTCTCTGTCTCGTGTTATGCGTTGTCCAATCTAAAAGAACAATTCGAGTCCGTCGAATTAGAATTATCTCGGTTCTATTCATTCGGTCGGCCGTTGTGTGGAAAATTCTTTTCTTTTCGTAATCACAAAAACCGGATCTATTCCCTCCCCTTGTCACCGCCAATGGCAAATGGCGTTAATAATTCGTTACAAGAACCGAGAGTAGAGTGCTGCTATCTCCTACGTGATGCAGAAACGTCTGCGACTTTCATCGGTAAGGTAGGGGGCCGAATCTTGTTCTCAATCGACGATAGGATTTGGCTCTCGAACTACCAGCTCGAAAGTGACTCGTACGATAATCGTGACGAGCCGAAAACCGAGATCGATCAACGAATGAATAATTCATTCATGTAATGTCGCGAGATCTTAACGATCTTTCTGTTGATTTTGCGACTTCGTTCTTGTCCGACAAGTAAATTTTTACATCCAGTTTGTCTTGTACAGTCTGACACGTATTCGGCGTAGCTACTTGAATTACGATTCCCGCGTAATGACGGCGAAGGAGAGATCGACGAGAAGAAAAAAGATAGATCGCAAGCAAAGGGGCAAGTTAGTTATATTCATTTCTAGAATGTTCGTTAAATAAATTTCGTCAAATTTCACGCAAGCTCGAACGAAAGTATAGCAGAGTAACAAACAAAACTAAGAACTTCAACGCCGAAAGGAAGATCGTGATGAGAATTTCACACAAATCCAAAAACCGAGGAAATTGAAATTCAGTCCGACTTTCGCAGTCCAGCGAAGTTTCAAACTCCGTTCGGTGTGCGATCGACTTTAAAATCCAGAGGACACGAAGAGATCTCACGCGAAACCGAAACGTTCGTCCTCGTTCTCGTCCTCTTATCCGTTTTCCCTCGTGAATATTTAAAAGCGTTCGATCACACAGGGCTGCGTTCCCCTCCTGGTCCAAGGTCTTTTTGCTTAATTGGAAGAATATGTCCGTCGGAAACAAACGAACCCATATGTTTGCATTAAACAGGCCACGGTAGAGTCCTCGAGACATGCTATACAGTGAAAGACACTCCCTTTCTCGATGTCGGAAGTGTCTTCGAGTGGGCAACCGAGCTCGTTGACGAGTGAGTTAACCAGCTAGGGGCAAGCAAAACAGCCGTCGACTGTTCGACGTTTCGCTTTCGCCGGGACTTGAACCGAGGACAAACCCCCGGGGCCACTCGATGCACCTTTTTCCTTTTTTTCCTCGATCATAATCAACGCGAGAGCGTCGCGGAGCGAAGTGGAGCGGACGCCGCATCCCCTTCCTCGAAGTGGCTGCGCGTTGCCTGACAGGCGAATATCGCGATAAATGGGAAAAAGATCGTCGCTCGGATCGTCTGCAAAAATGTTCATTCCTCGGGCCTGCACGGGCGGAGATCAACATGTTTTTGACTCTGCAGGTTTACGAGAGCAGTTGCAACGTATGTCTCTTGCAAATGTATGTTCATATCTCGAAACTTTATCGACAACATTTATCGTGCGTTGACATGAATTTTATGCTTTCGTTCGTTCGGAGATCGGTGCACGAACAGATGTGCATTTACGCGATCGCCTCGTTACCAGGTGATCCGTTGTTAAAAACGGAGATTCATAAAACTTGCCTGGACACGCGCGCGTTCGTTCGAAACGAGTTTCGATTTTACGGTCGAGATAAATTTTCGATGCTGGCGCGTCGTTTAATGATTCGAATTAATAATTCCGGCAGACGATTATCGAGCGATTCAGTTTCATGCAACTCGTAATCGAACCAGAAATGTAAGACTTTACAATTATTCCATGGTCCAGCAGTAGTTTTCAGACCGTGCCGCGGCCGAAGAAATTGAAATTTCTGTAATTGTAATAAGTAAAGGAAGAGAAGGAAGACGCGAGAGAACGCGAGAGAACACGAAGAGGAGAGCAGACTGGGCGCATGGTTTCACGCGACCGAGCACGAGCAAGAAACCGAGTAAAAGGTCAGCCCACCTTGGTGGCAAAGACAAAAAGCAAAACGTGTCGATTGCCGCGGTCGAAACTTTATTCCCGGCATCGGTCTACATTCCTTCCTGGCAGCCTCGAAGGCGTTCCGTTTCGTCGACGAAAGCCGAAGCGGCGCGGCGTTTAATGCCGCGAGTTTACGAGGCTGCGGCCACATGGCCGGACCGATGACACAGACGCTCAGGAATCCCAAGAGAGTTGGCGAGTGGCGGCGGCACGACTTTCTGCGCGCGTCGGCCCACCTTTATCCACGCACCTTCCAGGCGCCTATTCAAAAGGATACAGCCATCCCGCGGCCATCTTGCGGGTGGGGATACGTGCCGGTCGCGAGGTAGTATTAAAAGGCCATTAAACGGCTGGACATGACATATGGCTTTGTGCGTATGCGCGCGACCCTTGGCGATTCTGCTTTGCCGGCAAACGAAATTGCTGCTCGCCTGTCTGCTTACCACTACTACCACTTACCGCCTTTCCAATAAAATCAGATGGAACGACCTGCCGCCAGACTACCGTCTCTCTCTCTCTCTCTCTCTCTCTCTCTCTGTCTTTCATTTCTGAATGTGAACTAACTGAACCCGGCTCGCGAGACTTGACACACGAGTCAGTAAAATTTGCGAGTCCGCTTCACGAAATGATCGAAAACGAAAAAGAAAGTGGATCGATGCTTCCGCCTTGTGCCTTTGATGAGTCATCCAACACTTGAACGCTCGGGTTAATGGCTCCAGGCGCCGGGATCCTCCTGCTGAACCGATATCACGTTGCTTGTTTTAAGCCCGGTCCAAAAAATTCAACTTTTAACCGTTTGAGTGCCAAGTGGCGCGATCGCGCTTCTTCTGTCTTGTCCTCAAAGCGACAGCGCTCTAGGCTGTGAAGCCCATAATCACAGCAGGCTCGGTTTCTATCGATGCGCGACTTTCGAAGTAAAGCAATAATATAATGAACTAAATTATGTAGAATAGACTATAAAAAACAATAATAAAATATTTGTTTATTTAATGAGGCAGCTGACAAAAAAACGAATTTTAATTTCAATCTAACATTTGGATGCAAATAGTATTAAAGAAAAAGAATATGACAAGCTATCGCGCTGCTTGGCAATTCTCGATTGGGAAACAAGAAAGGCCCGTGGCATTCAAACGGTTGAGATTAAGTCCGAGTAGTCGAATTCTTCCTCATTTGTTTCCTTCTCTCTCTTCCATTCTCGATCCGAACCGGTTGGTTCCAGAGAAACAGGTGTTTCGGTCGGTAATTCATTTCCGCGAACAACGTAGCGGATTATTGAATGGAATAAGCATTCGAAGAATGTGATCTACGTTCCAGCGTAGTTTAACAAGCGACGATTTGCCCTAATTTGTTATTTCATTTGTTAGAACGCGTCGCGATACGCTCTGAAACGCTTCGAGTCGCGTGTAATAAATGGGGAGAGGAATTCCAAGTGCAATCGGAACACGATTTGATAGTTAAAGTTCACGAAGGCCTCGACAGATGCCGAGTCTTGAGAATTTCGATGAATCTGGACGAATCGAGGGAGTCTTTAAAATCTGAAAAGTCCCGATAGGCCTCAAAATCTTCGAGGCTCGGTTGAGTGTTCAATATCTAATACTTATAATCTTTTGTATTACATTTTTGTATCGTTATATTATATTATCTTCAGTGTCTCGTACGGGATGTTGATAAGATTTCTGCAATATCTTACAGAATGTGCGAAATGTGTAGAATATCTCTTTACGAAGAGTGATTATACTACGTTTCAACGACGCCCCGATGAGAAACAAGTAATCTCGCTTTTTCCATAAATACGTGTTGATGATGATAGGGAATGAGAAATTTCATTTTCGGATACGTGCGAAACGTTTTTGATAATTGTCGATTTCCCACAAGTGGGTAATATGATTTTTCTGAGTAATACGTCTGCCGAAGGAATCTTGCAAAATTGGTCTCTAGCAGTTAGAAGAAAAAAGATAAAAAATTGACCGAACGTTTTCGATAATTGTGAATTTCAGTCGGCCCGTGAGCAATACGGTTTCTCCAACAGTCACGTTTCACGTTTGAAAATGAAAATCGTTACCAAGGAAATTTGACAAAATTGGCCTGGAACAGTTAATAGAAAAGTTAATCAAAAATCGCAAAAAATATAAACAAGAATTTATCGGTATTCCCAATTTTTCCGACATATGAAAATCTCATGACATATATATATATAATGTGTATTTTCATTCGCGTAAAAAAATATTTTAAAACTTTTCATCCGTCAATTTTAAAAAAATTTTATAATTTATCGGCAGTCAATTTCCAATTTTTCGTTCATATGGAACCTCGATATGATGCATATTTTCATTAAAAAAAAAAAAAAAAGAAATATTTCCAAACCTTTCACGCCCGTCAATTTTACAAAAATTTCATAATTTACCAGTCAATCTCCAATTTTTCGTCCGACACGCGAAAAACCTCGATACAACGTATATTCCCATTTATGTAAAAAAAATATCTTCACACCCATCAGTTTTATAAAAAATACGAATTTAACATCCGCCCTCTAGCAAAAAAATATATCTACAATTTTTCACTCGGGCGGAACTAGAACCTAACTATAAATATTTACGACGACTTTCTGAGCAACGCGTTCCTTAATTCTTCGGAGCGAAACGAGCAACGGGCTGGAATTACAAAATTAGTCGACACCGAAGGAGAATTAGGCGAGATTAACGTTCTCGTTTCAATGACAAACCCTTGCAGACTTTGGATCGGCGAGTTGCAACGATCCAATCTTGTGGGATCTCGCGCGAGGTGCGCGGATCCTTTCATTGGTGAAACGCGCGCGTCTGCTTTTAGTAACAGGGAGAGAGAGAGAGAGAAACGAGAGAGAAAGAGGGAGAGGGCATCTCGTTTGCATCGAGGACACCGCAGATATATCCAGATTATCCGGTTCTTTATTGTCCGCTTATTTTAGACCATTCCACACGCACGGGTTTTCCACGGAACGACGACTATAGGGCCGAGAATTCGTCGGGTCCAGCGTTCAAATTCACTGGATCACACACTCGTACGGGCCGTCGTATCCGAAATCGTCAAAGTTTCCATCGACGGCGTGTCGAAGCGAAATGAAAACGCCGGGGCCAGGAAAATGGAAGAAGATGCAATAAAGGGAGGAGTTAAACGCGGTCGTAAAGCCATTCGCTATACGTTGCAATGGAATATTAAAAGCTTTATTAGCGTAATGGGTTTCGAGAGAGACTCTGCAAAGTGTTCGACACTTTTTTGTCGTTGAGCACAGATTACGCGTTAAATATTACGATAATCGCGGGATTACCAGCGTAAGAAGAGAGACAACAAAAGAAATCTCAATCAGTTAATGTCGCGGTCGCGAGTTCTTTTCTTTGCAAGAGAGAATCATGGAACATGGCGGTCGTTTCTTTCCTTCTGTTCCCCGAGGATTATCGTCGAGCGACGCGAGAAGAAGAGCCTCTCACAGGTAGTTTGCAAGCGAAATAGCACGAAACGAGCAGTAAACGTTCCTTTAGAACGCCCGTATACTCGCGAGGACGGATGAATGTCGCAGAGGCTGTTGAGTGTTCACGAGGGAATCGAAAGATCGTGGACACAGTGTTTACGACGCCGTTGCGATGTCAGTTGCAGAATCTTTCTAGTGATGCTAGAAAATTCGAGGCGATATAGGTTGTCGTGACCGAAACTGCCGAAACCGAGGGAATGCGGCGACTTCGATTTGTCTGTGGCCGCGAAGCCAGTTTTTCTTCCGGCGCCGGCTGCGCGATGTAAAAATTAATACACGCGATATTTTACCGAGTTAACAACGTTCCATGTAACGCGCGACATTCCGCCTCTTGTTTTCCTTTTTTTTTCGCGAGCTCCGAAACCGTAGCGCCGGAACAAGGCGACACTTTAAGACTTAAGACCGAACGGATGTGACCGCGAAGATCCGCGAATATTTCATGTTAACGAGCTCCCGTTTTTTGCATGGGAGAAGAGGGAGGGTCCGATTAAGAAATTATCGCGACCTCGAGCGGCTAAGTAACTCGTCGATCAGCAAACAAGCAAACAAGGAGCCAAGCGAAGAAGAAGAAAAAGAAATGAGAAAACGGGTGCAGAGATTGGGACGATTCTCGGGTGTCTCGAGACGGTCGAGGTCGACAGCCCACCGGTTGTTTGCCGGTACAACCGTACGTACCGACAATTTGTTCCCCTCCGCGGCCTGCTTTTAATGGCCGCATTTACAAACGCAAAGTCGCCTGAATCATTATCTCCAGCAAGGCTACTTTGTTCAGCAATCTCGACGTGCGCCGACGTGTGCAATTTAAATAATATCAGTGGTTAAAGTAATATCACCGTTCAAGGACGTGTATTTGTTTATTTAATAAATAACAATAAGGTCCTTGCTTCGGTCTGTAATCATCTGCGAAAAGGCTAATCCGTCGTCGAACCCGACTCGTTTCGTGCAAATCGTGCAGAATGAAGCGATCTCCGTCACCAGGCACGAACATTGTACTTTTAATGAGCCTCACTTTGCTCGTGAAGACGTTCGCGTTTTTGTCGAAAGCTCGCGTGAGATCCTATTCGCAGCTTTGAACGACGAATTTATTACAAACGATCGTCGTTATTAAAGGGACGTGCTTGCAAAATATCACGATCACTTTTACCGAAGGTGAATCATCTTCTCTCGTTCTCGTGGCGAATGACAATAACGTTCGCGGTGGAACCTGGCATTATGCACGTAAATTCGAACTTCAGATATTTGAGATTGTTTTACGATTATACGACTGGGATTAATGGCGACCGCGAAGTAACCGTAACGTACGAGGGAAATTAAAATTCTGGGTCAAATCACCTAGCGGCAAGCCTCGTTATGCACGTAAGGTATAAAAATTTCATTTCAGACTTCTTCGACAGTCGAGAATACCTTTTTTTCGCGTTCCCCCGTTCCCCCTTCTTTTTTTGACGAATTCGCTGGCAAGATGTTGGAAACATCGCAATGTTTCTACAACGCAACGTACTCGATCGCATCAAGTGACTAGTGCGCGGCTATAACTCGAAAAGGCCGCAAAGAGAAGACGACACGTCGTGTTTCTCGTGCACGAGCTCCGTGACAGGCACGACTGACGCGTTTCACGTCCCCGTTCCGGTGGCTAGAGGAATTAAACGGTATGACGGGCAACAAATTCGAGCAGCTCTTTCGCTCGCAAGGGCCGCGGCGAACGCGGACGGTCGAAGAACGAAGCGAGACGCATGAAGACGGAGAGGAAGAGATTCTCAGGAAGGGTGAAACAAGATTAAGTGGCGGCCGAACGTGGACAATACGACGTGTGTCGCGAGCACAGGCTGCTGCGTTGTCACGAACGTCGCGTCACGCGGCTGAACTGTATAAATCGATCGCGCGAAAAATAAGTCCGCGACGAGATTTCCTCCGGTCTCTGTCCAGTGCGCTGTCGTTGCACCGGAATTCATCTATAACTCGCGGGTGACAGTCCACACCGTGTACTCTACACTCCGATAGTGATGTATCGACGATAAGGAAAAAACGATCGCTCATTTTCCATCGATGTTCTTTCTTTTCTTACCGAGGCGTTTTCCACGTAACCGGTGTATCCTCCACCACTCGTCGCAGTGCGTTTTCTTTTTCTTTTTTTCTTTTTTTCACGATGCTTCGCGAAATTTCTGTCAAGTTGAAAGCTAGGGACAAGCGTTCGTTCGTATTACTATAAAAATTTAGATTTAATGGATATTCGTTCATAAGCGAAGTTTTTTTGGATCTTCAAGGTTTAAGAAAAATGACGACGGCGAAAAGTGATTCGATTCTAATTTGAACGAAAAAAAGAGAATTCTATTTCTATTAAAAAGTAAAAGTCAATCTACTAATTCAATGAGAAACTTTCTTAAAAAAATTTTGTTATAAAAAATGAGATGAAGAGTCCGACCCGGCGGAATTGAAAAAAAAAAAAGGAAAGCAATTTTCAATTAATCGAACCGGCACGGAACGAACCGTTTTCACAGGCGGCGAAAAAACGCACGAAATTAATGAAACATCTTAATAACAGCCGCGAATGCGCGCGCGGTCATTATTTAACCGGCACACCGGCCGATCTCCGCCCATTTTTAATTGATCAGGCCAATTAAACACCCCGGCCCAGTGATCAATGATCCGTGAAGCGCGGCTAGATATCCTGGAATAAATGATTAACCGTAAGACCGGCATCGATATATTCAGTATAGTGCCACTATAGTGAAGCTAGACGTTGCAACGTTGCTGAAACGTCAGCGAGATGATGTACCGCCGCAGATATAAGTTCGAGACTTCTCGAAGCAGAATTTCACTACCGCCCGAAGTATCGATTCAAAACTCGAATAACCTTAGCGCGTTAATGTAACTCCAAACTCAGAAGCTTCGCGCTCTCTGGTTCGAATTCTTCGGAGAATACTCTGTCCTTTTCGCAACACCGCTCGTGCTCGCCGAAGCAGAGAACTTTTGTCCAATGCAACTTTCACGCAAGGTGAATAATCTAATAGTAATATGTACAAGGTGAAAAGAAAAGTTTGTCCGTGGCTGTCGTAGATGAATTCCACACCTTCGATTTGATGGAAATACACGTAAAGAATACCTGTTGCAACTATCTTGACTTTGAATTTCATGGTCATAAAATTTTTTTTCTGGTATTATATTCTACTTGTCGCAAAGGTGAAACTTTTCCAAGGAATATCCCCGAAATCATTTAACGTTGCGCATGGGTTCATGCTAACAGCGACTTTGTGGTGTACGTTTATTTGAAACATTTTGCTCAATAGCAAACAGTTTAAGAGATAATCGCGCGAGTAGCGGAACATCTTGTACATGCAGAGCATAGCTCTCGCGAGCAATAGATATACGACATAAAGCGAAAATTCGGAATGGAAAGATTCGTGAAAAATTCGGAAAAATTCGTGCGAGTGGAACGCTCCAGTTTCTGAAACGTTCGTTTTCAAGAACTGGTCGCGCGACGCGTGATCCCCGACGATAAGAAAGTTTCGAGCGAGTCAGCAGGACGTAGGCAAGCGGAACGAAACGATTGGGTTGGCCGATCGGGGCATCATTTCCGTAATGCAATCCCCAATAAAGTTTCTCCGCGGAAAACTTGGCGAACTTGGTCGTTCATTACGGCCGGAGCGACACGAGCCTCGCGCGATGTTTGAACGGCCGGCAAACACGAAAGCGCACGACAAGCATCTCGATTGCCTCGAACGAAATTGAAGCTATCAAATAGGCTCGCTAGTTACTATCGCGTTTAAAACCTCGATTGCTTCGTCCGATCGCCGAAGCGTGACGAAAATTTCGCCGTTTTTCGCATGCAAGTGGATCGGTGTTCAAGAATCGTTCCGTAATGAGATACAGCAAGTCTACACGTTCGAAACATTTCAGAATGTTCATTAGACGTTTCAACGAGACGCGACTCGTAAAGTTCGAGAATGCCCTCGCGATTCTTTGAAGACTTGAAAGTAAAATTTTTCTATCTCTCTCTCTCGTATTAAAGCGATTCTTGACACTAGTCGCGGAGGTGGCTCGTTTCTTCTTCGTTCTAACGATCACCTCAGGCAAACAACTCACTTAACACAACAGTACTGGAGTTCCGCGTCAGGAACCAAGATGCAATTTATATTACAGAAGGAGATTGCAGAGCAACCGATACGACGATCTTCCGCAGAAACGCTAAACACAATTACGAGAAAGAACTGTAACAACCTCGCGCATTTGCAGGATTGTTTGCACCCAGCAAATTGACAGTTCTCGCGAACTAGTCTAATTGCTCATCAGAGGGAAGTGCGTCGAACCGTACGACAACTGAAGAAACTACAACAGTCAAAGTCAAAGGAGCGAGATTGCTTCATACCTTGCGCAGCAACCGTATAAATCTTCCCTCAACAAACACCAGAGGGTTTTCCTAGCTAGGCTTTTATTCGAGAGAGGCCAACCAGAGACGGCACGTCCGCCTGCGCGTACCTCTTTTTAAAATCAATCCTCCTTCGCGTGGATACGTGCATACGTGTACGTAGCAAAGAAAAACGTCGAACACGCGGGAACAGAGGAACAGAAAGGTACTCTTCACTGTTGTGTGTGAGTCATGATTGCGAAGCGAGTCGAACGTTCTCCTTCGGGAGAGAGTACACCGTCAGTAGATTATCCCTGTCCGCAGCAGCCATGGGACGGTAGTCGTCGACCAAGGGACCAGACAAGATAAGGCAGCCGTAATTGACCATAACTCAAGGAAATGAAGCGGCGAACGGTACCGAGCATCTATATTCCGAGTCGTTGCTCGAACGTTAGGCTAGGAGTTAACCTTCGGCCTGGATATGCGCACCAACGTCTTTCGCTGCAGAATCCTCTCTCTCTCTCTCTCTCTCTCTCTCTCTCTCTCTCTCTATCGCTCTTCCTTCCCTTCCCACTTCGCGAGATATCTTCACGTCCGGCTGACTTTTTTTCGAGAAGAGGCAAAGAGTACGACGACGAACGATCACGATTCCCCCCTTGCGGAGCGGATCCACGCTCCTCGGAACAATAGCCACGGAATCGTGCATCCGGCGCGAGTTTTCAACCCCGGACGGAATTACGAACGGCGTTCCAGCGATTTTTCGTTAGCAGCAGCGGTTACTCACGTGGCGACAGCCGCGGATCGCCGCGGTAATGGTCGAACGTCAAGATGTATGAAGGATGGTCGACCGGTTAATTGCGGCCGGATAATTGGCAGAAGGAGAAAGGTTTATTGTGAAGGTTTATTTCCTGCTGGGGGAAAGTATAGGTGTCGGCCTCTAGGGGGGAACAGTTGACGCTTGGAAGCACGATTCACTGTCGCTGTGGTCGCTGATCGTTCGTTAGCACTCGATTCTATTCGATTTTTGTTGATTTCGACCTTTTGCACTCGGCTGTCCCTTCCGAAGGGAGCCAAACAGCTCGGACTTACTCTTTTTATAATTTGCTAATAATTATAACGAACGTATAACAGTGTATTTCAGGCGCACAGAGTGGAAGCTGTAGCAACGACGTAAGAAGAACAAAAGAATTTCAGAAGAAGAAATTTCTCAGCACATTCCATGATTCGGGATAATTCGCATAAATTAAACTACTTATCGACTTCTTATGAAAGCTTATAAAATGATGAAGGATATTATTTTCCCAGAGACTTCGAAACTACGTATCATTAACTCTTGTATATTATACTTTTTCTTGCAAACCCGTCATACCCGTACGTTGATGATTGCTTTAAATTTAAACGATATCACACGTTGGAAAGCTATAGTCAACGAAATTTCATGTTAAATGCTATTTGAATGATTATTTCCAATGATATATCATTTTATTTGAAGCGATGTTTCGTAAATAAATTGCTGGTACAAAACGATATAAAAAAAATTCGTTAAGAGCAAAGGGTCAAACCTTACGAGGAAACATAGTGAAGTGTGAATCTCCGATTTCGATGAAATTTAGTATGAACGTAGTTTTCCAAAAAAAAAAAAAAAATTTGACCCGTATTTTTTGTTATTGGCAATCATCAACGTTCAAGGCGTGAAAAATACCCTCAAAGAAAATGATTTTTGTCAAATATCTCGGAAATTAATGAATTAGTTCGTCTCTCTCTAAATTGACGAAATTAGTGTCTTTTTAATGACGAATTTAATGGCATGTACCATTTTGCAGAAGAACTTTTCGTTTAAACAATATATCAAAGAAACCATATTTTTCATAATAAATTTATTTTTCCAAATAAATGTCGATAAATTAGATACACGTGCTGAGTTGAAAAAAAAAAGAATCAAAACTCTGTTGAACACGCAGAATCTGAGAAGGAGATTTCTATGATATTACAGACAGATTACACATTAAGTTTCTAAGTTGGAAGCGGAGCGATCGATTGATCTCGCACGAGAGTAAGCGAAGGATTTTTATTTCAGTTTAGTTTTCGAAAAGATGGCTTTCTAAACGATCATATTTTAGCACGCACGTTTAGCAAAGTTCCCCGGTAATCTGTGGACCGTGAGAGATAAAGTTGTTGACTAAGCGCGGATCGACTCTTTTCTTCTTTCCATTGTCCACGGAGTTTGTCAACAAAAGATACGTAAATACGTTCCGTATCGATAAGCAGTTGGACGGGAGTCTGTAATCTATAGGATAAACGCGTGAGAAGGAGCTTCTTATATCTCGAAAACGCTCGACTTCAATGATTTCCTGTTTGACAAACAAACGTGGGAATATCTTTGGCGATTTGAAATAAATCTAGGTTTCTGGCTTCGAAAACATCGCGTGCAGTCGAAAGACGAAACGATTTCCAATCTTTCATCTTTCAAGTTGCTTCCATGAATTTTCTTCGTTTTTTATCGTTTAAACTACTCGTGGTGTATAAATTTCGAATTGCAGGCTCTCTACGAAGAAGACACCGAAGGATTTTCAATTTTAAACCTGAGAAATACCTGAATCAAAAGATACGTAGATGAACGTTCAACGTTGATCTACAAACACTTTACAATAATTACCCACAATTTGACTTGTAAAATTCTCCTCCAGAGTTTATCAAACATACTGTAACATGGACGAACTATTCAAATTTGAGGTTCTTATTATATTTCTATAAAGAAAATGCAAAAATGCGTCATTTAACTTCTTGATATAATTCGGATAGTATTTGCTCACGGTCGATCTACAGACAATTTTATAATGATTACCAACGTAATAATACCATAAAAACACAACAAGATACGTCGTATGCATACGATGACACGCAAAGGAATAAAGGCTCGTCGCTGATAGATTAAAATTACTACTGAATGTAATCCTTTCGCATCTAGCGTCGGATATATCCGGCATCCATATGATGTGTATACAAGTACCATCTAAATTCTTCGATATCGGCAGAACATTTTTTGTTCATTTTATTGACACATTGGCTTAATTACATATTAAAGCTACTCTTTGTTGTTACGATGTGTAGTGCGTAGTAAAAATGATAAAAGATCCGAATCACGATATGAGTGTAAAAATTGTAATGTTGGCTCATGTATAGATCCTTGTTTCAGAATATATCATACAGAATTGTATTACTAGTCTCTACATGTTAATATATTAACTAATTTCCGTTAAATTATTAATTATATTAACACTAGAACTACCGACAGTTAAGACGAAGTTATTTCAACCAAAATTATTTTGATTTTTAATAAATAAAAATAAAATAAAATTCATTATATTATTTCTTTAGTTATTACTGTAAAAGTCATTGCATCATTGCGGGGAAAAAGTTGTAACATGAAATAGAAATTTTAAAATAAAATTATAAAAACCAGTCATTTTGACTGGTGTGGTAGTGTTAAACGTTTAATCGTAAAGGCTTGTAAATATGTAAAATACCTAAAAATATGTCAATAGTAATTGGTCTAATGTTTTTAGAATAACTAATATAATTTTGTATAAGACTTCTTATATTAAAAATGTGTACTATACGTGTTGTATTAGTGCAACGATTGTTTTATCAAGCACGGTTGATATTTAAGTCTTAGAAAAACGTATATACAAAAACCACGCGCACTGTGCACATTTCTGGCGCGTGCTTCCATTTCAGTGACGGCACTTCGGCGGACTGGACTGCCGAAGCGAAAGGGTTAATTACACATGTTAGTACCAACAGAAGAATGCGATGAGAATAATTACGTTTGCTTGCCATTCCGACAGATCTACGTTCCCATTGAAACTCGACAGTTCGAATCGAACAGTACAATCTTCTGCCGGTAACTCTTTAAACACCACAGAACACCACGTCTGTAAATCTATCAAGATGGAAAATCCAACTGCGTTTCCTGGACACGGGAGCATCGAATGATGCCTGTGTACTTTGTCTCGATCGCGATAAAAAAGGAGTGGAGCGGTTCGCGCGCAGAACAGCGCCGCATAATGACCCAGTGCCGCGCAGCAATAAAGTCACACGTTCGAGCGTGAAATCTGGCGAAATTAATGCCGCGATAAATTACACGGTGTTTCGAGTTTACCCTCGAACCAGCGCGGCTCGCCGTGTTTATTTTTGCCGCGGCAAAAATCCGTCGCCGAGTTTCTTTCGATTAACGCCGCAGTCGCACGGCCATTTCTTTCGTTGTCCGCCGCCGTGGAGAGAGTTTCTTGCATAATAATGGTAATAAGTACACCCTAACCTCGAAAGTGTCTTTGAACAACACCATTATAAATTTATGATCTGTAGCAAATCTCGAATTTCTTTACGTATTCGTTTGGAAATTGCAAAATGCCCGACAAAGGTGAATGAATTAAGAGAAAAAAGGAAGATGAAGGAAAAAAGATACGCTCTTGTTTTAAATGTCTTCAATCTAAACTACATTGAGATTTATAATAGGAAATTCCAAATTACATCAAATTTCAAATTTTTATATCGTTTGATTGAAATCTTATTATTCGAGTTGTAAGATTTTCAAATTTTCCAGATCATAAAATTAGATAAACCAAGATCTGCCTCAAGAGGCAAGTCTTTGAACAGCGTTAAATTGAAACTTTTAATCTGCAGCAGAAATCTCGAATCCCTTTGTATGTCGTGTGACTTGTAAAATTTCCAAATTTTCCAGATTCTGAAAATGCGCGAGCTGAGAGGAGAAAAGGAAGACGAATCGCCTGAATTAAATTGTCTGTAATTAATATATCTCGCCATTTGATATCATCGTTCGCGAACTTCGTCGATCGGATGTAATGCGCAGCCTGGAATCGCGTAAAATAAATGTAGACATTTCCGATTACAAATTGAAACATCCACCGACAGGTAGATCGAACTCGTCTCCTGGCAGACGGCGTCCTCTCTGGGGTGAGATTGATTTATCGATCAAACCGATCGAGAAAAAAGTAAACCGGTTCCGTCGAAGAAACGCGAGGATAAAAAGTCTAGATTCGAAAGTGCGACTGCCTGTCAGATTTTGATAGTAATCGTGCTCAGAAATAATGGAAGGAGGCAGCGTTACGTTATCCTTTTCAACGAACCTGTGTGTATAAAGGTCTTCCAGATAAATGGTACTTTTCAAAGTAATACTTTTCCCTACCTTCTAAATTCACCGAAATAGTTTCTATGCAGTTGATGTGAGTTTTGAGAACATTTAAGCGCTATCTCAAGATTCCCGAGGGCTGAGTCTCAAGTCTTCACATTTCCACGCAAAAGAAATATACAACGTTTCTTGTTGAAATGTTCCGTACATTTTTTAAAGAAAGGTCAGTAGGCACAGTATGTGCTTTCGCGCATACTCATCGGTGCTTGGCGAATTTACCATTCACCACCTGTATCCAATTGTTACGTTTTGCACGTGCCAAAAGGAAGCTCGCAAAGAACGTTGCACAATTTGCACGGAACTAGTTAACGTTCGTAACATCGAAACGTTACGCGTTCGTCCAAGTTTACGGCGTATCGATTACCATCTAGAGCAGTACGGATCGACTTGGCTACCTAAATGAATGATAATCGCGAATGAATAAATCTGAAAGGTATCTGAAAAACGAGCAAATCCTCCACGATAAGTAAACAGCGAATTTAACAAACGTTTGATAAACGGCCAACGTGATCGTGCAAAACACTGCAAAATCCCACCAGACTAGCAGATTGAAAGTTACAAATTCAACATCTACTTTCAGAAGATCTATAGATCCTCTGGACCTACCAGATTCCAACTTGCTGATCGTGTTGTAGAATGTATGCAGTAATCAATAACTGTGCAAACTGTAGTCAATCTAGTTTGCCTAGTTCTTGAAGCACTACTGTTCCGAAAGTCATTCTATCCTGCAAGTTCTACATAAAAAGTTTTAAATAAGTAATGTTCATTCTATGAAATGTCAAAAAACGTAGACGGAAATGAAGAAAACATCGAAGAAATACGTGCAGATAATTTATCGGACTTATCCGTGAGTGATATTGAAAGTTACAATTGAAATTTTAGAAGAACCAGAGAGTGAAGCTGCAATTAATGTCCAATCTTGGTCAAGTAAATATACATAAATATACACAAATATTCTAATTAAATAAAGTATCTTCAATCAGGGACTGCGAAGAGTAATCATATAAAATCTCAAAAAAAGTTGTTGATAAAGCGAAAGTTATAACAGAATTCATAGTTCCTCTTTCTGCAGACTTATAAAATATTATCGGCCGTCAACGAAAATTCTGTCACTTAAGCACCAACTAAAATTTAAGTTATTATAAATTCATGGATAAGTAAGTCATAGTATAGATGAAATTAAAAATATTATTATGGGACTATAGTAAAATATTTTATTTGAATTTAAATAAAATATTTCTTTAGACAATAATTTTAATATATCTCTAAACGGCTGAAATAGACCTTTAAAAATTAATTTACTAGAACCTTTTCAATATTGTATATATCCTAAAATTTTTCGTTCAAACAATGTTAGGAAAGCCACACTTAGTATAACTATTAATATTGTAAGAATTAAGTTTATAATTATAAATGCTATTATTATTTACTGTGTTATATGTAATTTAATTAAAAATCTAAATTTATTGCACTAATCTGCTAAATTAATATATTATATATATAATAATAATATAATTAAAACTTCAATAAATTATAGTCCTTTCGTACAAATAATTTAAATTTATTTATAAATAGAAACGAATCTGACTTACGTCGATTTGTGCTCAAATCATGTAAGATTTTAAAAGTCGAACAGACTTAATTATTAAACTCCTGCATTTAAAATTTATCTCAATTCAAAGGACGAAGGTTAAGTGTTAAGACACCCCATCATTCAACATCGAGCGCCATCGAGTCCAAAAATTCGGCAAGAACGCACGTATCACGTTTCTTCGTGGATGATACAGTCATCCACTGTTCCGGGATTATAAAATCAATTGCGATCGATACTCACCGATCTTCGAGAGTCCGCGAGTCGTGGCGATTCCGCTTAGACTAACAAAATCGTTGCTCTCGGAAGCAAAAACTTGATTCGGAGGAGGTCGCCCCTTCTGTCTCGACTCATCGCGTCATCAATTACCGGGACACCGTGTACGTACACGTTGAGCCATTTGCTTCCACGATCGGTCAACGAGGAGCGCAAAAAACGTAATTACAAGCGCCGTCGAGAGGACGTATCGGCGGGCGCATCACCGCGCCAGGCCACCGTCTTAGAAAATCAATTTAACATTTTTCCAGCGGGCCGATCTCTGTTGCCGGGCCGACAGCCGCGCGCGCGCGCACGGACGACTTGATAATCCGATCGAGATAAGATCGAGCATCTCGGTGCCTCGGCGGTGGTGATTGCGAGCCGAGCGAATCGTCCGAACCGGAGAGAGGTGAACGTTTCTCACGACCTTGCGAATCCTGCGCGCCGTGGGTAATAAAACGCACACGCGAAATCGCGCGCATTCGTGGCTCGATTCCGCTGGAAACTAGAGATGCTAAGCTCTCTCTCTCGGTTCTGCCACCCTCTCCCCTCCCAGTCCTTGAAAGTGAATCCAGCATCAGAATGCATCAGAAATGCAGTCGCGTTTCGCAATTAGCGTGGAATGTGTGGAGGATGATGCAGGGAACGTCTGTCTGTCTGTATGTGTGTGTGTGAGGCGAAAAAAGAAAGGGAGGAACGATCGACGTCGTAAAACCGCGAAACGAGAACCGAACAGGGCAGACAGGAGGACGATGTTGGGCTTCTTCGAAACTCCTACGCGCGCCACGATTCCCAATTTGGTCTTCCAGTTCTCCGACTCTCTCTTTCTCTCTCTCTCTCTCTCTCTCTTTCTCGCTGTCCCGTTAATCGCGCTCGCTATCTGGCCCGCTCGACCATACCATTATCAAGCGTGCGCTTGCACACCGATGTTGGAAGTTAATTGCTGGCTCCATATACAGGTCTCTTCAGAATCAGTATCGGCCGAGCAGTTTACTTGGATGGAACCTTCTTTGGTTCGGCGGATTGATAAGCGCGCGGCGGATTTCTACGCAAAGGGAGCAAAAAAAAAAAAAAAAAAGAAAGAAAACGGACTGAAAAATGGACTGAACGAATCCTCCTTGGACCGTGTTATCTTAAATCCAGATAAAACGAAAACAACTGGCGACGCCGCGGCAAGTTGTTCCAAACTACCCTATAAAAATCGTAGGCTGTATCTTATCGAAGGCGTTGTACCTCGTGATCTTCGTTTATAAATCGTAAGCTCCGCACGGCACCACGTACCACGGAGCTTGCACGGCGATTAATGAAAGACGGAGCGTAAAGCAACGCCAGGCCACATCGAGTCCATCCCGCCGAGTAAAAAAAAAAAAAAAGGATCGGGGAATATGTATTATATAATTTGTGACGCGGTTTGTGCAATTTGTCAGGGGATTCCTGATTCACGTTAATTCGCACGATATAAATACGGCGTGTCGTTTATATTTCAATTACTCTCGCGGACGACCTGACGGAGAGAATGAAACGCGGCCGGTTTCTCGGTGCTCGTCGACACTGCGCCGCGGACTGCAAATTTCCCTGGATAGCCAGCCCGTCGTAATAACATACAATTAACCGAAATTAGGTACCGCGTTACAATAAGCTTGCCTTTTCATTTACCGCCGCCGCTACCGCGCCGCTAGAAAAGAATCGAAATAAAGGGGGTCGAGGGGGGGGGGGCAGAAACTCCTCTTTGGCCCGTTCTCGAGCACATCTCGGTTTTCGTCAGAACGCCACGTTCCGTTCGAAAATCCTCTCGCGTGAGTATTTGAACTCGAGGATAGGATCTTTCAAAGTATATTTAGAAAGAAAGAGAGAGAGATCATAATGTAGCGCAAGTCAAGTTTATGATCTTAAGGCACACAGGCGGCTGCAGACGTTACGCTTGAACTGCGCTTTAATCAATTTAATGATGAGAAAAATTCCATAGGAAAATCAATTTCGGAAACATTTAACCTCTTAACGCACCAATTAAGAAGCCGGGATTCACCGGTGGCAAGTTTTTTCGGGTGAGAGGAAATAAGCACAACACTGTCTAACGAGTATATTTGGTTGTATTTATATAGAAAACCAAAACTGCAGGTCTCGCGATTTAATCGTTTTCTTAAACCTGACTTAACTCGGACGAGTGCGTTAAGAGGTTAAACTCCGTCGTTAAACGTGTCGTTTCTCTGAAGAAAGCGACGAGAAAGAATTTGGTTAATTGATTGTAGACATTACAAAAAGATGGATGAACTTTTAAGATCGGAAATTAAAGATTCTTTATTGGAATTACTTAATTTATAAAAGAGATTGTTGAAGAGGGTGGAACTTTGGAACGAGATCAATTTCAAAGATAGAAATTTTAAAAATTTTATTTAGAAAGAGATTATTTATATTATGATGTGGAAGTGTTAAAAGATGTAGTGCAGCTCAAGTTTATGACCTTAAGGCACGCAGATACTTGCAGACGTTATACAACTATTTATAATACTTGTAAAATGAGAGAGAAAGAGGACGAGAGTGGCTGTTGAGAAAAAGTGTGAACAATTTGATCTTGGTCGTCGAGAGTGGAGCAAAGTACAGTGTGGATCTGATCATCGAGTGGAGAAGAACAGTGTGTAATCGCGTAGAATTGAGTAGACAGAGTAAAGTTTAACCATCTTAAATTCAATACTGACAATACGTTAAAAATATACGTATCTCGGCCTTGATCGTCTAACCTCCAAGTGCCACAATGTTATATTTCGGACAATCAATTGTTCGTGACATACGAATCTACGAATTTCCGTGGGAAATATCCAAGTATTTTAAGTGCGAGTCACTGCACTGTGTTAGTAGAACACGTTTTCGCGTTGCTCGTAAAATCGAACGTCGACCGAGTTCGAATTTATTCGAGGAGGAAGGAGAAGGAAAAGAGTCTGGCGCATTTCGAACGCGAATTCACGGAGGGAAATAATAAATTGAGAGCACGAAATGGACGTAATTATCAAAGGTTACCGAACACGATCGTTAATCCCCAAAGCAAGAAGTTTTCGTACAAACCGCGACCGTTTTCGTGCTCTCGGTCGTCCGTTTAGTTCCGCGTGTTTCATACGACGGAAGTAAGAATTAACGAGTCTGCTCAGGCGTGTAAATCATCGCTACGATTAGTTTAGCGTGTATCAGGAATTCATCGAGCCACGTAGTCAGTGGATTTTTGCCATTTCCAATTTACTGTATCGCGTGCTCTTGCGTTCTTGCAAGTACCATGGCGTGGATGAGTTGGCGTGAACGACGTTTTCCAAGTCGAAACGTTCGATAATTATTACATGGAATAATTTCTGTATACATGAAAAATCAATTTTAATCCTTTCTATGTCGAGATTAATGACAGGCAACTATCCATCTTTTTGTTAGAGAGAGAAAGAAAAAAATCTTACGACTAAAATGAAGACGAGATTCCGACGAGGTTAATATCAAACTTCTCCATTTCTACAGCGAGCCACAACATTCTCTCTAGGTACTCTCTCTTTCTCTCTTTCTCTCTGTCGTATACTCTCGTCTTGACTGCGTTTCAACGTAACGTTACGTTCAATCAACGCGCGCGGGAAAAAAGAAGCAAAGAAACGTCACCGAGGATCGAGCGAGGCGAGGAAACGAGCGCCATCAGCGCGCAACGACCGCGTCAGACAGAGGCACGCAACCCGTCAGCAACGCTGAGCGGCGTAACAAGATTCGCAAACGGCGATACCGCGCTCGATGCGTTTCGAAATGCGTGTCGATGCCGGCCCGGTCGAATAAATTAACGAAGGATCAAGATGGAAGCGCAAGGTGGTTTTAAACACGGCGACACGCGAGCGATCAGCCAGCCAGCCAGCAATTTTCCGTTGAGAGTCGCCCGAGAGAGTGTCTCGGGCAGTGTCATCCTGTCGGATTACATTTCTCTCGCGCGTTAGCCGGCTCCACCCGCCTCGATTACCCACGTCGTCGACGAAAATCACCGAGCGGATATATGGAAGATATAAAAACGAGACACTGTGACTTTCGCGAAAGTCTGATTCGGCCGTCTTAAACCGAGGAAAATTTTTGTTTGCTCGATTGACAGGTTGACTTCGATTGACGCTGATTTTTTGCCGAATTCTGGAAAAGCTCTACGTAGCTTTCGCGATTTGCTGCGAAAAAAATCGAAAATTTCAGAAGAATTTCAATCTTCGATATAAGTGAAACGAATCTTTTTCTTGTACGTATCCGCTTCTTTCTTGTCTTTTATATCGTTATATTTTTGTATTCTTGTATTATATATTTTGTATTATTATATTTATTATTCCTTTACGCTATTACGTTTCAAAATTAAAGCGAAACTTTTTCATTCTTTGTCTCTGTTGCTAAGAAAGTCTTATTTAACGCTTTGCCATTTAAGAAACGCAGCATTCTGATGTTCGTATAACATACAGTAATCAAGATATGTTATATCCTCGAATATATTGTTTAAACGTATAGAAAAGAAAGAAGAGCTTATAATTACGAAAGTATCAAATGCCCAATTTGTGAATAGAACGAAAATCTGAAAAGCGGGTACGAATTCGATATTTCGACATTTTCTTAAAATTTCACTGGGGATTTTCCAACACGCGACACGCTTTAATTAAATCAATGAAAAAGTTTCTGCAAGTGTTAAAAATACTTTCGTGAGTCACTGTGCGAGAAGAAAGAAGATCGCAGAGTGCCCTTGTCTCTTCTCGATCTTCTATCTCATCTTTTGGCGAAGGGGAAGAAACTTCTCTCGAGGACGACGACGACGACGACGACGACGAGAGGAAGAAGAGCGGCAAGAAGGTCGGAGCGTGTCGTCGGCCGATTCCACGCGATAACGTCGTTCCGGTTCTCGAAACCGGCGTGCTGGTTCGCGCGTGAAAGAACACGTTTGCCGGACGGCAATAAAATATTAGGGCCCGGGACCGCTGTTATACACGCCGCGCCGGCAATCTTTCCTAGAAAATTAAATGCGATGTTTTGCTCGATCGGACTTCCCGCCGCGTTTTCTCACGAGTCGCTCGTGAACGCGAGCTTTAAATAGGCCCGGTGAATGGCAGTCCGTGCTCCGAAACAATGGTAAAGGAGGATGGGCGGGTTAAGTACGGATGTAGTCGCCCAAAGATGTGTCGTGCGTGCGACTCGACCCTGGAACCCATGAATCATCCTGATCCACTGCACTGCTGATTAAATCGAAGGGTCACGAAATCAATGCACGACTATTAATTGCCAAAGAGAAACAATTATTCGTCATTTCATGATTTTACTTGAACTTCTCTGCTTTGTAAAAGAAAGAGACCTCGAGTTTGTTGTTTTATTACGAAACTATTTGAAACAAAAAAAAAAAAAAAAAAACACGGACCAAATGGAATAAAATCTCTGTACTCTGTGTTGCTGATAAAAATGAGAAGCTCCGAGGAGAGTTACTCTATTTAATTAAAATCTAGATCGTCGTAGGCTGTAGATAGCAGAATGAACTTCAGCATATTTGGACAAAAACTGCGACAATGAGTAGACTCGATCAGGAGTTCGACTTCCTGAAGTAAATTGATTTCACGGTAAAAATCGGTAATGAATTTCTTAAACGCGAGATCGTTCCGACGACTCGTGAAAGTATCGTGAGCGGAGTTCGCTTTTTTTTTGTATCATTCTGAATGGCTCTTCCGTCGATCCGTATAGCGAGCTATTTCGTCGAAGATGGGACACTTCCTGCCGTGCCCTTTTTTTCTTCCGCGAACGCGCACGCTCACTGTTTGAAGTGAGCCGTATTTGCGTTACGTAGCGCTTATTATCTCGGCTCTTATTATCTCGGAGGTTGGCTAATGTAAATTAACGAAGACGAAACAGACTGAGCTGCAGTCTGTTTCGTCTTCTCGCTATTTTCTGGCTGATACGTCGAGGACTCGAGCTACGTTATCTCGAAAATTTGAATTTTCAAGCACCAACCTACTTTTAATTATGAAACAGTGAGAGAAAGAGAGAGAGAGAGAGAAAAAAAGGAAGAAGAGACGCTGTTATTTAAATAATACCCGTGTTCATCTTGAAAGAACCATAATGAATTTAACGTGTGTATTCCACGTGATAACTCGAGTTCGATACTCTCGTTTAATTTATTCACGTAATTGCCTGCAGTTTCGTTTCAACTCTCGTTACACGGGTGCATACGTGATAAATTCAGTTCGTATAATAATTGATGAAAAATTCCCCGACTAGAAATATTTGAAAATAGAACTTTCCGCGAAATCATTTGCACGAAAGAAACTTTTGAGGTTACTACATCGCCATCTACATCCTACATCGAGAGCTATGCTACCATTCGAAAATATCTTTGCTTCTTTTTGACAGAATGTGTCTTTCAACGTTGAAACTATTGGCGATTGAAGCATGTAATTTCCACCAGAAGAACGAAAAAGACAATTATTATTTGCACGTTTTACGAAAAATCGTTCGAATCTCTAAAAATACACAATTACAAATTGGTCATTTCGATCATTTTGATAGTCCCAGCGTTGATTACGAAATTATCATAAACTCTTCTCTCGGACTGCGCTTTCCTTTAATCAGTTTTATCTTGAAAGGAACGAAAGTCAATTTCATTTAAACGTTTAAATTCTGTCATTGCGTGTCGAAGAAAGAGTTTGTTTAATTGATTCTGGACACTATAGAGAGATAAACGAACTATTAAGATCAGGAACTATATGTTTTGGTTTATTGGAACTACTCGATTTAAAAGAAATTTCGGAATAGATCAATTCTATCGAATGTTTCTTATCTTTAACTCTTTTTTGATATATAGTTTATTGTACTTATTTATTTAAAACTATATTTTCATATATAATCTATCGTTATATTTAAAACTATATTTATTTACGATATCTCCTGAGAGAGAGAGACAGAGACAGAGACAGAGAGAGAGAGAGAGAGAGAGAGAGAAAGACGAAGCAGGATAAAAGAATCGCAAAGAACGTCGTTCGAGGCGAAATAGACGCTTTGGCAAGCTCGATCGAGCGAAAATGGAAGCAACAGATATTGGCACGTTTTGTTACCGCGACGCTTGCGGACCATTTGTGAAAATAGCCTCGAATGGTCAATTCCAAGGCAAGGTATTCAGATCGTGGCGTTCGCTCGGCTGAAAAGGCTCGCCTTCCAGCAAGTTTCACTGACGCGTACGTTCTAGCCTCGTTAGCGGTACGACAATGTAAATCAATCGGGAAAGTAAGGCGACTCACGCTGGCGTAAGGGATTAATAACCAATTAGAGGCGGTCTTACAGCCGCGAGCGGTGCTCGACCATTTCCAGAGGATTGGCTCGGCCAACACATTAAATTACGCATTTTTCCACTCGTCCAAACGTTACTGGCGGCTGCTAATTACGCGAAAAAAAGAACGAAAGAGAGAGAGAGAGAGATGCAGCCCTGGCGACTCTGAGAGCTTAGTCACCAGTTGCACCGATCGCTTTGATCTCTGTTGAAAACAGAGGGCCGAACGACGATACACGGCCGACGTGGCTCTCCAATATCGCGTTTAATTGGATGGTAAACGCGTTCATACCACACACGCTCTGATTGTGTGTTAATTTCGCCATTCGCGAACGTCGTACATTGGCTTCACCCTACATTCTGGCTACACGAGGCAACGAGAGAGATAGAGAGATAGAGAGAGAGAGATCTTTTTCCCTCTTACTCGCAGATTGCTATTAATTGTTTAACTACTTCGTCGCTCGTCGCTCCTCTTTGACCGTGTTAATTGATTATTGGTCTTAATGACTTCACCACCATCGCCAACTGTCGACGGTCGATATCAATTTACCGCCAACCAACCAACCATCGCTGTCTGTACGCGGCGATAGTTCCACGGTGTCGCTCGTTAGTTATTTCATTATCGAAATTGACTTGAATCGAAAAAAGAGAGAAAAAAAACAAAATAGAAAACCGTTTACCGTTTGTCAAGCAATTACAATTGCATTACGTGGCATTCGCAAAGCCACCAGCGATCTCTCGCCGTTCAATCTACGCGCTTAACAATAATCGCGCTTTAATCACACACGTGTGATGCGCGTCCGTTTCTCGTCTCTCGCAACCTGCAATTTCCGCTAACAAACAGTCTCGCGGAATTCTCACGAGGCGAGATCGGTATCTCGACTGTGGCCGGCGTTTGAGCGGCGTTTGCCGGGCCAGTAAATCGCGGCGGCGCGACGTTTCGCGCCTCCGAGGCCACCAGAAACACATGCTTATGTGCCGTTAAACGTGTCAGGACAGCGAATCCGGCTGGAATCCCTCGCGCGGTTGATGTCCGATGGCGCAGCGACGCGCCGCGTTGCTCGAAAGTCACCGTGAAGCACCGTGATTTCTTATCCGAGATCTCGGACCGATGGTAACTGTTCATTTGTCGACGGACGGACCGCACGACAGGGAACGCGGTCGGCAATCCATCGACCTACTCGCAAGAACGAGGCGATGGTAACGACTTCCGGTACAGAGCGTGGAAGGCGACCTCCTCCACGCTCTGTACTCCGCGGACATTTTTCGCGGACTTTCTCTGCGCGACGCTGCGGCTCGTAGGAACGACACGCTTTGAAATGAAATTGTCATTTGATTTATCTTGGCAATTTAGTTGTTAACCCTTAACGGTCCGGAAGTATTTCAAGTTCACTTCCCCTTCCAAGTCCAAGCTATTTTTCATACGAAGAGAAAAAAATATTGAATTGTATCGCAGGTGGAATGTCATCAATTTCTGTAACATTTTTCCACTCGGTATTCTCATCAGCAGTATCATGTTCATCTTCTTCATCCACACTGTAACTTATATTTGGAATTTTTCTTCTTTTTCTAGGAACTACTTCGCTATCGCTACTATTGTCGCTATCATTATCATGTCTGAAAACGTAATGCTTCTCAGATTTTCATTTTCATCGATAGAAATACCGAATTCAAACTCGTCGTCACTACTGCTAATATCATTGAAATTATCGTTATCATCGTGTATTATTCTCTTTTTATTTTCCTCTGCGAATATTATTATCCTATTTTACACGTGCAAAATATTTGCATTTTTCTTTCTTTCTTTAGCAGTATAGAATAACACTCTGTTCAATCTTGGGAATTTCGATGCAATTATCGACAATCAACATAGAGTTTGTTGAATAAATAAGGATACTGGGTGTCTGTACGAAGTGTGGAAGTAAGTTGTTCGTTGCGTAAATCCGTCGGATGCTTTCTTTCGAGTCTTTTTGATAAGCTTCCCATGCAGTTTGCAACAAGTAGATTTGTGCGGTTGTCCAATCTCAGTTGGTGTGCTATTCAAGATCTTTGATTGAAGATAGCAATAATATTTCAAACATTCAATGCCGATTATAATTAAGTGTTGACCATTGTTTGGATGAAAAGAAAATCGCAAAATTGGTAAAATCCAATTACCGCTTAAGAAAAAACTTAATTGAAATCTTGTAATTCTATCCTTATCTCGTGCTTTCTACCCGTACGAGTAATTGAATTCCAAACGCATCTACGTGAATCGCTATCCGATTGCATTTCACCGAGGAACTAGTCAATTTCTATGGTGTAGCGTTATTAATATGAAACGTCGCGAGAGGGTCGCGAGAAACGCGCAAGAATCGCTATTATTTCTACCATTAGAACTGTTGTTCCCTTTTTTTTCTGCCTCTTTCTCTTCGCACGTTTCCCCAGACGTTCGCTCGGAAACGTTGAAACGATGGATCAATTAGAGACAATGAAGTGGCAGAAATTCTAGGCACACGAGATAAATGGCACGTTGATCCGCTAAGGAACACGACCCGTTATGTATATACACACAGATCGAGGCGACGCGGTTTTCCCATCGCCTTGTTAACCTGTACCAAAAGCTATG
The DNA here is from genome assembly GCA_032399595.1 of Tetragonula carbonaria. Classification (NCBI taxonomy): domain Eukaryota; kingdom Metazoa; phylum Arthropoda; class Insecta; order Hymenoptera; family Apidae; genus Tetragonula; species Tetragonula carbonaria. Next base: position 10,828,991 of record JAUCRC010000012.1, on the reverse strand, counting down.
CTCCACGAAGAAAAGGAAGTGACTGTTCCAGAACGTTTCGATACGGATGATACTGTTAACTCGGGAAATCAACAGTGAATCATCTAACGGTGACACGTAACGGTGGACACGGAAGCTTAACCTTTTCACCTGGAAGCGTACCAGCACCGGCTGCAGCATATGGTTATCGTATTTTACAGATAATAAGTTTTACGATTATTCGTGCATCTCGCGCACACATAACAAATGGCAATAAAATCCACAGGCAAGCTTGAAGATAAGTTGACGGTAATAAAGACAACGCTAATCCCGTTGTAAATTTCAAACAGTAATAGGATTTTCGTTCATTAAAACTGCGGATAAAGAGTATAATTGCTCCTCCGTCTTATCTTTGTCTCCCATGTGCTTCTGCCTGTTAGATCCTACTATAATATAACTAATCAATTTGATCAATTAATTTAATTAATTTAATCCATTAATCCAATCAATTTCATCAATTAATTCAATCAATTAATTCTATTAATTCTATTAATTAATTAAGTGATTGATAAGTCGTTCGATGTACAGGGTAGAAAATTTTGTTCGTGGCTGTTATACATAAATTCTACACCTTCGGTTTGATAGAAATACATGTAAAGATTTCGAATTTCGAGAAGATTTCAAAAGATTTTTTTTTTTCATTGTATTCTACTCATTACGAAGGTAAAACCTAAGTTGCAACCTAATAGTTCTTCTCAAAAATGGTAAAAGTTTCTTAATCATTTAACACTGCGAACTAACAGCGATAGATGTCTATTTTAAGTAATTCTTCTATTAGGTTTCACTAACGTTTGATTTATCATAGATGTAGCATCAATATGAGTCTAAATAATCAAATGATAAAACAAACCGTTAACATTATAATAAACATTACGTAACATGTACATCCAACTATAAAGTCGTTGCTAGTCCGCAGTGTGTTAAATGATTAAGAAACTTTTTTCCCCATTTCTCAAAAGAACTATTGCGACTTATGGTTCCTTGGGAAAGTTTCCACCTTTCGTGATGAGTAGAATACAAGACAAGAAAAAGGAAAGAAAATTCTGTTCTTTGAAATTCAAAGTCGAGATTAATTTTACAGCCGGTTTTTCTACACGTATTTCCATCGAATCGATGGTGTAGAATTCTACGATAGCCATGGAGAAACTTTTCTTTCCACCCTGTAGTACGTAGTCTACGATAAAAATGCTTCCGGAAGAAATAAATTAACGTATTTGAAAATACTTCGGAGGCCTCTGCCCTGTAAATACTACTTTATTACACGGACGATGCATCAAACGTGGCTAGTTGTTGTCGCCCGCGAGTTAGCCACGCGGAACGAGGAGAGATCCTCGAGATCGATAGAGGAACGACAATGCGTCGCTATCGTTCCGTCATCGATCCGAGGCTTCTCTCTTCCTTCCCGGGTAGAGAAACCCGGTAGGCGTTGATTGAGTGCGCGCGAGCGGTCGTAGGCGATCGTTTTTCTTTGGCGCGGCTCCTGGAATGCGCCAGGGTCCCGTAACGCGGACAAGAAATTTACCGGATCGGTCCTCTGGCCGCCGCTTGACACGCCGATGTCCACCGTGGTTCCACGGTGTTCGCCTGCTAACGATACAATCAACGTATCGCCGATCTCGCTGGTTGTTATCATAATTAACGGCCCGTTCTCCTTAATTGACTTAGCTAGCCGGACAATTAACGACCTTCTTGAATTTTATTACTGAATAATCGCTGGTTAGTCGAACCACACGTATACATTCAGCGTACATACAGCGAATTCGACTAATTCCTCGTCGATTTTCTCTTTACGATACAATTTCCTCTTGTACGGGCGATCCTCGATGCTTTCATACTGCTGTACAATTCGTTATTTCATACTGTATTTGAAAGTGAGATATGTGTTACAAAAATGTATAATAACTCTGTCCTGCTCGTCGATTATTAATCATTATTCCCTTCCCTTGAAGAGTGCAATTCAACTGTCTCTTGATAAATTTGTAAGAACACCAGATACTAATCGGTAAAGTGTTATTTGTTTATATGCTAATACTTGTTAAAAAATTTTATTTTTTTTTTTTTTTACATTGTTCTACTTTCCGGGCACATTTCAGGAATCAATTAGGTACGAAAGCCTGTGTGTTTAAAAGTTACACAACGAGACGAGACGCGCTCGTGGGATCGTAAATTACAGCCGGGTGAGCGAGAGATCGCCGATTTCGGCCCAGAACGGAAGCCCAATTGTGCGTGTAGTAGCGAAAATATCCTAACCGCGGCTAATTGCTATCTGGCGAGCGTATCGCGGAAGAAAGAATGTAAATCACGAGAACGAGAGGCCTGCCTCTCCTCTAAGGTGGCAAATACACTTATTATCCTCCGACCGCGTAACGGGTCGCCTCGTCTGTCGCCTCTTTTTCATTTTCACGGACGACTTGACAACACTTATCAAGGAGCTTATCTTTCATCGACCGTCGTCCGACAAAACACTTTATTCCACTTAGTTTTTATTAAAACGCTCGAGTTATTAGCCTGCCGATAAGGGCAGCGAATATTTATGGAAATTTAAGTTCTTACGCGAGGATTCGAAAGGGAATAAAGAGAATTCGGTTTACACGCGAATGATTACAGTGCGAGAACTTTATTCTGAATTTCTGAACTCTCGTCTCTCGACGAACACGACGAGTGGAATTTTTTTTTAACAATTCGAAGAAAACGCGTTCGCGTAGATACGGGTCTTCGATACCGCTTTCGATAAAAAGGTTGCCATTAATTCTGGTTAAAAGATCTCTCGCTAAAACGCACGGTGGTAAAAAAGTTAATTAACGTTTCACACGAATAGGCCGAGATAAGTGTGAAGACTGACTTAAAAGTCATCGGAGCAAACGAATCGCCTGCATTCGCAGGCATCAAAAGGAAAAAGAAAAGAAGTAAAAGAGGAATCGCTCATCAATAGCTTCCGTTCATTGCGACAAAACGTCTAATTCGCGCCATAAATTCATCCACCTCGTCAGAACGTGTCCCATTTCCGCGATGCCGTGTCTCGAACGCGAAGTGCTCCAACCGTCTGCCGATTTCTGCAACTATCGTGAAACTAGATTCCAATCGATTTCCAGGACGGCAGTTTTGCAGTATGTAATTTCAGCCACGGATAACAGAGATAACTCGATAACGATCCGTGGCCGTGAACGTCCAGCTTGCGAACCCGAGGATAGACTCTGCATAGAAATTACAAGCACGACCTCCGTTAGTCGATCGTTGGGGATCGAGGATCGATCGTGCTCCGAAGGGAAAAATCCTGGTACCGTTCCATCGAACGAGACTCTTCTGACGTTTGACGTCGTAATAAAGAGATGTTTCTTTGCGCGAGTGCAAGAAGAAGTCCTCGGAGTTTTTGTCCCATTCGTTGTGGCTTCCATCGGACTCGAACGATTTCACCAGGAGATTTCAATAGCATTCATTAAGAGAAGAGAGACTGAAATAAATTTTATTTAAATAACGATATCGTCGTTTATCGTGTGATTTCTGTGGAATTCAAGTAGCACGAAGAGATTTTAGTAATATGTATCTATTAGTAGAATTGGCAGACTTAAACCTAATCTTAATCTAACCTAACCTAAACCTAATCTAAACCTAAAATAGCGATTTAAACTAAATTTTATTCAAACAACTATGTCATCGTTTGTTTTAATTTCTATGGGATTCACGAAGAGATTTTAGTAATATGTATCTATTAATAGAATTGAAAATCGAAGATTTAAAATAAGTGATCTGAAATAAATTTCATTCAAATAACGATAAAAATCGAAATCTTCTCGAAGACGATGAGAACGACACTAAAGTAAAGCGGACAAAAATTCTGCGGAATTTCAAACAGTTTCGCGACGAACATGAAAATGCATCGCGTGTAAGGTTTATGCTATCTCTCGCGTGTACATGTAGGAACGAAACAATAAATAGATGAGATATCGTGGCGTTTATTGGTTTCCCGATTTTATTACAGCGCGATTGCAAACGAATTGAATTCAGTGCGAAAGGAATGCTAAACACTTGGGAAGAGAAGATCGCGTTCCTCGAAATGTTGGCCGATTTCTTTTAAGAACGCGGACTGGATCGATTTGGCATCAAAATCTTTGAGTCGAATATTCTCGCTTGTATCGACTAACCAATTTAATTTAACGAAATTCAATTAGAGATTCGTGATGGTCTATACATTTCAATACATTTGTAATATGTCTTTATACTTTGCTTTCAGCATGAGTTGTTGATCGTTCTGAAGCTGAATTTAAAGTAGCCTCGATCGCGATAGGAAGATGTAACTACGAAAAAACTTCCGAAGACGAAGAGAATTCAGTTCAAGATGATTATTAAGCGGTCTTCTTCTTCTTCTTCCTCTTCTCGATATTTTTAATAACCATCGTTACAAGCACGATCTATCGGTAAAAGTATTACGAACCGACCATCTGCCCGAGTAAAAATATCCTAATAAATATATAGGACAAGTTTAAAAAACTTGCAAGCATAAGATGTACCGGTTCGAAGGATTCTACCGAAGAAAATAAAAACGTTTTAATGTACGCCCCGGAACTAACCGGTTTAAGAGGCATTCAAGCTTTCGGCCTGCGAGCCAATCACCTGTTATGCGTTTCAACGTTCAATTCCCATTCATACTTTTTGTCACCATTCACAACACATAATTTTTTATATAAAATATTATATATATATATATAGAATATAAGACTCCTGAAAATAATATATAAAAAAAAAAACACGCCCGTCACAATTTTTCTTATTCTCCTTTCATCTTTCGTACCAATCAAACGAATCAATCGTTCATCTCTCTCACTCTCTCTCTCTCTCTCTCTCTCTCTCTCTCTGTCGGCTAAATAAATTTGCAATTCTGGAATTTTTGTGTCTACACAGCCGTACGAACGAGTAACGATCGCGTTCGAGAGCAGCGGGTTCGGCTCGAACAGTGGCTTAAAGAACCTTTAATTATCGTCGCGCCACGTGAAATAACAGGCGGTAACCGCCAATTCATCTAATCGCGGCAATCATCGAAAAACATTTCACTTCCACGTGTATCCCCGAGTTGGCTTAATCACTCGCGATGTACACGCTATGCGTTCCTTCTCGCTGTTCTTCAACAACGCCGATGTTCCCAACTGACACGTGACGAGACACGTGGTCAGAGGTATCGGCGTATCGTCGGTGTAACCTCGATACTTTACAAAGCTGTAAAGCTGACTTACAAAGCTGATGACTTTACAAAGAAAGATACTTTGCAAAGCTGACAGAGCCCCGTTCTGCAAATTCTCGCGGTAAATAGACTCGATTCGATTTCGTGGGTACGAAAACGGGTCCCGGTGTTTTCCAAAAAGATGAATACATACGTTGCAGGTACGCGCGTATGTACACGATGAAAAGGCCACGGAGTTTCTGACGGGTTCAGCCTTGAATTCATGCACGAGAGGATGTTATTCCGTGGAAAGGAAATGATAGAATACACCGAGACTCGTGTGCGTCGAGAAGTGGGTTAATTTTCGATCTTTCACAGTGGCACCGGTTCTTTCTTCGAATAATACGCTACGTCGTTTCATACAACTGATTATACAGTCCGCGTCTCGCCAAACCGTATGTTTATATTCGTCTCCATTCGTTCGGTTCGGTACGTATATTTCTAGGTCCAAATAAAACGGTTTACACTGCAAATTGACCTTCTTTTTCTTCGACGTTTGTTCTTCCAAGTTTAATCCTTTCGCTTCGAGCGCCGGATATATCCGGCATCCATATGATGTGTATACAAGTACCATCTGTAGTCAATCATAAATTCTTCGTTATCGGCAGAACATTTTTTGTCGATTTTATTGATATATTGGATTAATCACATATTAAAACTACTCTTTGTTGTTACGACATCAAAACGAACGTTTACTGTTTCATTCCAAAAAATCTATCGAATCCATTCGACAGTGAAACGGTAATTTATATACGTTTTTTTACAAGGATTAGGAACAGATCGGCTTAATATATTAACTAATTTGCGTTAAATTATTAATTATATTAAACGTTTAATCGTAAAGTCTTGTGAATATGTAAATACATAAAAATATGTCAACAGTATTTGGTCCAATGTTTTTAGAATAACTGATATAATTTTGTATAAGTCTTTTCATATTAACACTAGAACTACCGACAGTTAAGACGTTAAGTTATTTCAACCAAAATTATTTTGATTTCTAATAAATAAAAATAAAATAAAATTCATTATATTATTTTTTTAGTTATCACTGTAAAAGTCATTGCATCATTGTGGGGAAAAAATTGTAACATGAAATAGAAATTGTAAAATAAAATTGTAAAACCAGTCATTTTGACTGGTGTGGTAGTCTAGTGTTAAAAATGTGAACTATACGTGTTATATTAGAGCAACGATTGTTTTATTAAGCACAGTTGATATTTAAGACTTAAGGAAAACGTATATACAAAAAACCACGCGCACTGTGCGCATTTCTGGCGAATATACTGGACTGCCGAAGCGAAAGGGTTAAACACAAACTTTTAGCTCTCTTTAGACAGTTTAAATCTCCTTCTCTCAGCGGTTTCAATCTATTCAGAAAAATCCAGAAGAGACGAGAGAAGCGTGAAAATTATATTGCAATATAAAAAAAAAAAATCTATGCAAGCCTGCAGAGATTGGAACTCGTTCAGTTCCTCCTTTGAATTCATTCAAGTTGGGAGTTTCGTCCACATGAAACGAAAACAGAGCCAACGGCTAGAAAATTCCGACTAAAACGCAGGAAACGCGTGGCGTGCAACGGCTGTCGCGTGTCTTGCTCGGCCGATTTAACGATCGCACTAATGATCGTCCATCCTTCGTGCGTGTACGCGGGTCTTTTCTCTTTGTCGCGAGCACAATACCAGCTAATCACGTCGACGCAGCTCGTCCTGGAAAGCACGGAAAGCGTTCCTTTTTCATCGATCGGCAACGAGGCCCGGTCAATGCGATGCTCCGTGCACTACGTGACCATTCGTTGCTCGTTACACATTGATTTACACAATGCCGAGTAATTATGCACAGACTCGCCTTGTCATCGATTCTTCTCGCCTGCTCGAATCCACGTTGCAACTGTGCAGACAGATTCCTCGTGTGATTCTGTTCTTCGTTCGTCGGATCTCCTGTCGATGATCAAACTTATCGAGGATGCATCGGTGGAAGCGATGAGTCCACGAAAATTCCATTAACGCTGTACAGGCTGGCACCATTTGTAAAATAGTGGTCAGCAGTCAGGTGGTGCACTTTCACATCATTTGCTATTCCAATTCTATTCAATCCGTTCGTTTGAAACACGTGAACACTAACTGTACGGCCACTTTACAATATCTATTCTTACTGTAACCAGTGAAATTCAAACGACTGAAAATTGTTTTTTTTTTTTTTTTTGAAAGAAATACAGACTTTCAATTTATTGTAGAAAATAATATATACGAGTAAAACTTTTAAATATATATTTATTTTTATTTTTAAAAGTGTATGTTGCGAATGTGACGAAATAAGAATACAATGCAGAAAAGAATGAGTATTGAGTGATATGGTATCGAAGAACTGCACCAATCGATCATTCGAATCTGCCAGGCAAATATTCCGATCCGTGATTGCTATTTACACTTGCAAGTTCAATATTCATTTAAACATATTACTCGGTTTGTTTGTACGATGGTTAGCTCGAAAAGACGAGGTATAAAGTGTGACACGTTGGATGGTGTTAGCGGGACACGGTGTAGTAATTTAGAAGGGACGTAAGATATTCATGATTCCGTGCTTTTATCCCCGGACGAAAAAAAAAAAAACGAAAAAAAGTATGAAATCTGAATAAAGTAAGAAATATGAGACACGGCGACGTAGAAATAAAGGTGGCCCGTTACTGAATGCTACAGAGGGATGCTGTACCACCGTAAATAACACCGAAGGGTAGCGTTAATATTTTTTTTTCTTCTTCTTCTTCTTTCTTCTCTTACGAAAGGAACATTTTCACGCGCCGATTTTCAATGTGGACCGTTTCCAACGAAACACTCTGCGAACGTGACTCCCAGTTGGCCAGAAATTCTCCGTCGCCGAAAAGATTGCGAACGTTTTTTTCTTTTTTTTTTTTTGGTACGGGTGGCGCGAAACAATAGCACGATGGTAATGGGAACAGTGCCATTAACTTTATCGTTAGTACCATAGATAAGGCAGACAGAAATAAAACGTCGTAAAAGTCGCCATAATAACCGGACAAATATAGCAGAGTCGCAATATCCAAAATGTAAAAGTCTTGCGGTATCCGTTGTATTAACAACGAAAACAAGTACCGTTTTACGCGTTGCAATTTATTTTAAAACCCAAACTGATTGTCTCGATCCAAGAGCAAATGTATCAATCAAGGACCAGAGATAACAGTTGTCTCGAAGAATTTTCACGAAAGAACTTAGCGACTGAAGTTGAAGACATTAATGTACAAAATGTAAAAAAAAATTTTCATCAGGAAAAGTTACAAACAACCGTTTATATATATATATATATATATATAATAAAATAAAACTATATATATATATAGACGTATATAATTAAAAAAAAAATCTGTAACTCTCACTTTTTTTTCATCTCGCTGTTCATATTTCGATATCCTGAACATCTGAGCTATCCATTTTTAACTTACAATCTTGAAACCACTGACAAATTTATTTTCTATATACTTTGTTTTAAATGTGATTCCTCTAATTTCACCGCTTTCCTCATTACTGTCTGATAACCGACTGATCTCTGTACGTAATCCACACGTTGTCATTCACTATACGGATGAGATTTTGCGCGATTCACCGGTATAACTCGAATGTTAACAGGTTATTGTAAGACAAGGCTGACAATTTACTCATTCTCCATTGAACCCGCTGAATCCAGACATTTCTAACGCAATGCGTTTACCCGATTCGCGGGACGAAACGATAGAATCCTCGGGCACTCCGACGAGCCTCGATAAGTATAATTCGGTGAGGCTCGGTTCGTCTGACGCGAAGTGCATAAGTTACATAATGGTTGCCGAGGGGCGGCCATTTCCAGGGAAATGCACGCGGGGAACGTCAACGCGGAAAAGACGGTACGATTTACGAGCTCGCCAATAGGCCTGCGATCGTGATTCCAGAGATTTGTACTCGCGATAATCGCCCGTGGGTATCAATTTCCGCGCGTCCTCCCGATATATTCCTGCGGCTCTCCACCTCTCCACGGTGAGAAGAGAGAAGAGAGACAAGAGTTTGTACGGTGTGTGTCGCCGGACGAGAGCACGCGTGTGCACACGTGGCCGTCCCTAACGCGTGAAATCTCACTCACTCTAGTGACTTACGAGCTCTGCCAGCGTGCAATTTCTGCCTAGCCTACGTTACCTAAGGGGCGCGTTGATTTCACTTCTTCTTCCATAAATACGAGCACCAACGTGACGTGACTGATGGACTGGGATTTGAGGAATATCGATCCCGTCGTTTACGAACGTAGGCAAATAAATAAATGGCACCGCGAGACGCTCGCGGCTGGTTCTTATGGTATTTCGCTGAGATTAAATCGAAGATTGCGATTCACCGTGGAATAATGTATACTTGCAAATGCTAATTTGTTCGATTACCTCTGATTATTATGCGTGTATGCACCGTTGTTATTTAATACTGCGAGGCACGATCCAGTAATTATTAAAGAAAACAAAGGGATCCGGAATAAATTATCCTAGAGGTGAAAGCGCGAGGAATGTACACAGCGGATGCATCATGCACCGGCTCGAGCACGCCAGAATTAAGCTTGTCCTTCGAATCGTTTAAACCAGAGGTCACCAAAATTTTTTCACAGTGGGCCACATAGCTGACAAAATGACGAGCGCGGGCCGCATAATCACTAAACTAAGTTCAGCATTCCGTGTTAATCATGGGTGAGTGGCATGCAATGCACAAAAAACAAGGACAACCAACATATTTATTTACTAAAAATGTTAAAGAAAGCGATGTTAGCAAAAAGATAGTTACATCAGACCTATGTGCACATATCACCATATATTGGTGACCCCTAGTTTAAACGAACGAAGAATGTCCCGTGTATTGTATCTCGTCAAGATTGCTTTTATTCACGTCTCTTCGTTACGCGAATCGTTTCCCCGCGACGAAACGAAAACGTTTTGTATTTCCTTTTAGGTGGGTAGGTAGTGATTTTTTTCAAATACAGTCACGTGCAACATTCAAGACACATGTGGATTTTTAAAACGTTAGTAACATTTCATCCGAGTGCCTATACGGAGAAAAGGGAAAATATGTAGTGTTAGGACATTTTAGTTTTCTACAAAGAGTTTTATCATCTTCTCACTATTTTGGCAACTATAAATTGTTCTCGTGGAAATAAAAAGTAGACACTTTAAATGTTGGAACGTTAAAAGTGATTGTATAACAATTTATTCGATTTTATTTTGAAAAGTTTTCAGTATTCTGAATTTTCGTTTTGAACACCAAATATAGCAAATGGAAATTTTGAATTCTTTCCTTTTATGAGTTGTAAAAATTCGAAAAGTCTACGTAAAAAACACTAAAAGAAATTTTATTTATGATTAAATCCATCCACAGTTTCGAAGATCAAAGTTTCCCGTTTATAACAATTCCTTGAAACTTGAATATTAGAGTTAAACGACAAAACTTCAAAAAATCCAAATCTTTAATGTCCAAAGTTCCAAAAGATTCCAAAAAAAAATTTCAATCTTCGAAACTACGGTTACGAAAAAAATTTGTTAATGTTTTTACAGATGTTTGAATTTTGACAATAATTTTAGAGAATAAAAGTACTCTCCCGTTACATGAAATATAATAAAAATATCTTTGGAAAAAAACGAACTTAGATCGGTCCAAGTAGAAGCTTCACGCTTTAAATAGATTCCCTTTACGAAGTTATAACAGTTTAAAGTATCCATCGTAACTTTTCGTGGCTTCGACGTCATTAGCTGCAAATACAATTTCTCGAGAAACGTAAGAAACGATAAGCTTCTCAGGCTCAGGACGCGAAAAAATGAAAATCTCGCTTAATAGTGAGAATTTCGTTACCCTCGACGCGTGTTGCACGTGGCCCGAAATTTCATCAACACACACCATCCGAGCGTCACGCGTCCTCATCAGCGAGGCTGATCTCTTAAAAGGCAAGCTTCGTTATTCCAAACGTCAAATTAATTCGGTACAAGATGCAGCAGCAGCAGCCGCCGTGGCGAAGGTGTATCTAACCGTGGATCTGCGACACCATGGCAGCGAGCACCGCCATAAAGCAACGCGATACAATGCGCTATCGTGGCTGGATACCCCACTGCGGCAGCTGCGGGAGAGAAACACGTAGTCGGAATGGGCGACGGGACTCGCCTGTACTTTCGTTTCCTTTGCCTCGATCAAAGAAGAATCGACGTGCTCGTTTGTACATCTGTATGTTGATACACCGTTCTGCGATCCACCGTATTCACCGGCCTTCTTCACCAGGGAAACAATAACACGAATCCGTACATGGTATACTTGGCGGAGCTGGCCGCGGCAACGTCCGGACATTATTCGGTGCTCGCGGTACGCGTGTTCGTTGAATAGCGATTCCATTTGTATTCGAGTTGCGTCTGCGTCGAGTCCTTTCCATTCGAGGCCCAGCTTGCGGCTTCATAGTTTCCGAAGCTCAGTCGCCTGCTCAGTCGCACTGATTGCGAGCGCACGCCAACGCACAGTACGACACGGAACTCCGTTTATTCCGATCGAAATTTTCAATCAGCAACCGATTGACCCTGAACTCCACCTAATCTCACGGTCTTTGAAACAAACGCGAATGTTCTGCCGGGAAACAGCGGCGGCAGAAGTTCAGACAATTTAGCACAGTTTAACTCTACTTACGGTCGCTGACTAGGCGAAGTATCTTTCTCTAGGTATGAACTTCGATGAGCAAGTCGATGGAGGATACACCGTACGATGCCGCGGCGGATTAAGAAGGGAAGACGAAAGGGGAAGGAGGAAGTAATCGAATCTCGGGATCTTTCTCTGCACGGTTTTGGCACGGGCTGAAATCGAAGGATCAGTTCGGATGACTGAATTAATTAGCGTCGGGATTTTCAGTTAGATTCTCTTTGCTAGATAAGGAACTAGAGACTGTTGGAACTGTCGAAGGTCATCGAGCTTCATTAAAACGTGAATACTCCGTGAATACTCCGTGTTACGTTCCCTCTCTTGGTTTATTTCCCTGCCCAATGAATTCCCCAACGACCTGATATTCTGACAAATGGCGACACGCAGCTGAACGAGACACCAGGCTTTTGAAACCACTTTTCTCCCGTTAATACGCCACTATTCCTCGATATTGGCGAGTACGCTTATAATATGCTTTCGTCCGAAGACAAATGATCCGAAAAATGCAACGATCGAAGAAAAGAAAAGAAAAAAAAAAAAGAAATTTCACTGAGATCAAGCTGCAGAAAGATGGGACAATCGCGTGGTTCTTGGATATATACAATTACATCGCAAAAGTTCTACGTTCCCTACATTTTAGCCGTAACGCGTGACAGAACACAGCGGACATCGTCGTCGTTACTCCACGCAATACGAAATCTACCGGACGGAGGAATGAAACGGCAAACAGGCGCAACGGTCTCGTAAATAAGCGTTGGGACGTTGCTACTTTCTCGGATCGAGTACACGCAATAAATCGTCAGCGACAATGTCCGAACAAGTTGCAAGGGGGGCACATAAATTGGTATTAACCTCTCGGCGCTTAATTCAGCGCAACGTTCGTGCGAGTCTTTCACTCTGGCAGTCCCACGCGATGTTCATCCGAGCACGCAGCGTCCTTGAGCAGACGGCAATAACGCGTCGAGTTGCCGGTTGTCGAGGAGGCGACTCGCGACGTTTAACGATAACGAAACGCGAGCAAAAGGTACGCGCGCCACGATGCCTCCTCCTCCTCCTCCTCTTTTCTCTTGAATCGGCTTCGCCATCTACCTTCGAACGACCTAGAAGCAACCTATTTGTCGTACTCTCCAAAGCGGCAGAAAACCGGCCAAGATTCGTCGATACGCGGGTCTCAGAAACGCGTGATCGCCACTTCGAAGCAACGTTATTAGAGCCGGTATCGCTGGTTACAAGCGCCATGATGATACCATTAGCACGTAGTTTTTTTTCTCACGTCTTCTCTCTTTCCTCGCTTCCAACCACACGACGGTCGTTCAGGGTTTAACAGATGGTCGTTAAACGTGCGAATTTCGCGAATACGCGAGGCAATCGAGAATCATTATTAACGTCGGTGAATATGCGCCGCGATCGTTCAGAAGCATCGACACCAATGTCGTGTAAAATCGCGACGATCAACTCGGATTATTCCATGGAACAATCAATCTGCGATGCAATTACGTGAAGATTGAAAAAATTTCAAAATCAAATATTTCTGCAAAATGTATCAACACTGGAACTAGCAAAGTAGTCAAAATGACCAATTTATAATTTTTTATGTTTATGTGTATTATGTGTTTTACTGTATATTGTATCTTTATTGTATCTTTATTGTATTATGAACTTCTTCTTGTACCTTGAACTTTAATTTCTTTACTACAAACGTTATTAATTTAGTCGCCGCGGCTGCGACTTTATGCTTCGGATCTTCGCGGGAGATGTTTCTATAATGTTTTTATTTCGAATAATTTGCTTGATCATTTGATTAAACGTGCATTAAAACTGATGCTACAAATGTGACAAATCAAACGTTGGTGAAACCTAATGTAAAAATTACTAATTTTTGTGCGCCCAGAATGAGAAAGTCGCTGTTAGTCTGCTAAATGATTACCTTTATCATAAGTAGAATACAATGCCAAAAAAAAAAAAGAAAAAGAATTGAGATTCAAGCTCTTTCAACATGTATCTCTATCAAATCGAAGGTGTAGAATTCATCTATAATAACCAAACGGACAAACTTTTCTTTCCCACCCTGTAACTTGCACTTTAATTTCTTTACTACAAATATTATATTTTACTCATCGATAGTTCTAGTGTTAACACTCATGAACGGGGTTGCACAGCGTACGATTTGGAACACTGTTTACACGGAGCGCGAGCACAGGGATTGGCGATTGAGCGATCTAGCTTCTTCGCACGTACAATTAGGCTCGTATTACGCGTTGTAACCTGGTCGTCGTCGTTTTGTTCCTCCGTTATCGAGCACCGTTGACACCGCCGTTCTCCAGCGGCAGCAGAGGATTAGCGATGCAAATTTCCCCTCCGCGGTCCAACGAAATGATCGGGCCGCGGTATCGTTGCCCGGATGAAATCTAGACTAATGAAGACGATATAATCGAAGCGACTCGGAGAACGACCGGTCGTTACCAGATAGTGAAACATTCGAGTTGTCGAGGGGCTCGATTATTTCGTTCGTGTCGCGGTTATCTTAATCGGCGAATCAGAAAGACGGGAATGATTGGTGTGATGCTTTAGCAGAGGATGCGGAGGATATTACGATGAAATGTGTGTTTCATTGACGTTGAAGATTTCTTTGTGCAACGCGAGGAAAACGAGATAAAAAGGGACACTGAGGCTCGTGCGTTTTTGTCATAGCGAAATACTTTGATATTGAAAGGCGAGAGATGAGATTTCTGCGTGCTGGAATAAGTTGCTCGAAGTAAGCGTAAATTAGTTTCCGAACGATGATTGACTTGTCTTTTACTGTGTTTTGTTGTATTACATTCTATTTCACTTTTTGACGTCGGAATTTATATATCGATCGTCTGACGCTTTTAAAGGAAGTACAGTAAAATTCTCTAATCCTTATACATATGAATAGTGTACGCAAGGTAGTCATTAAACGAAATCGTCACTTTGCCCGTGAAACTGGTCCTGCGAGAACAAGGAAAATAAGATTCCTTTTTCACCTTGTTCGACGAGTACATTATATTTAACCACAATATACGCAGACACTTACAGCCTAAAATCAAGAGACCAAACGAACCGAAAATCAAGGCAAAAGAAATTAAAATCCAACAACGATCGCTTTCGAGCAGGGGGCAACGTGACTGATGGCTGCGTATAAAAATCCTGCGACGCTTGTTCGCACGCGAGCGCGCGAACTACAAGGGGAATTTCCATTTAACCGAAAGGAGAACAAGAATCCACAATTTCCACCGGGGCTGGAATTCAAAGCGATCGAAGTATTCGGGTCGCGGCGTGGATTCTTTTCCTCCCCCTCTAATCTCAATATCGAAATGCCTGCCATTTGCAGACAGACAGACGCGGACGGATATTCACGCGACGACTGTTCGTTCTGTAAACGAACTGAATTCGTTTAACACTGTCTCGCTTTCACGGCGGGGGGGAACCATCTCTCGGGAATGGAATCCGAGGAGGAGCTGACAATGAAATTTGCTGGCGGGATCGCGCGCCGCTGAAAGCGATCGCCGCTTGTTCGACAGCCTGCGTAACCTGTGGCGCGTTATAACTCACGTACGTCGGTAATAATTTTCTTGCGCCGCGTAAATCCGGCCACGAACCACTTCGGAGATTTGTTAGCCGCCGCCGCCATTTTGTCAGCGGTGGGGATTGTTTTGCCAACGGAAGCTGCGCAGAAATGCCACTGGCGAACTCTCGGGAATGTCTTGCGTCTCTCCCACGGCCGTTTAGTCCATCGATTTCTCCGACTCATTGACGAGCAAGGTTACATCCACCGTGGCATTCGTTTTTCTGTTTATTTGATTTCTGTTTACCTCTGTTGATTTAAATTCTGCTGACTCTCGAAGCACGATGTTTTAAAAGAATAATTCACAGAACAGAATCTCAAGAGTTTCTCAAACAAAAATCAATTGATCTCTGTGTTTTTTTTTTTTTAACGTTGAAATTATCCTATTGATCGATTGTTGTGATAAGTAATAGTCTAGTATATCAACGAAACAGAATTTGTTCCCTTTTAAAAATACCTGCATCTTTCATATCTACGTCTTTGAGCAGATTTAAAACTCATTGAGGAGCAAAGTTACGTCTACGCGGAGACTGGTTTGTAATTTCTATTTAATCAATTTGAATTCTGCAGAATTTAGACAGATAGATTCGAATAGAATTTACCTATGAATTTGCTCGGTATATTAAAAGTAATGGATGGACGAATCTCAAGAGTTCCCAAATAAAAGTTGATTGACCTCTGTGCCATTTAATTTTGAAATTATCCCATTCGATCGACGTTCCGACAACTAATAATATCTGCTATATTAACGATGCACAGAAATAGAATTTGTTTCTTTCTTTTAATATCTGCACCTTCTATCTACTTCTATAAGCTTGTCGCTTTAAAATTTTACGAAAGCAGGCTAGAAAGTGGCGAGAAAGATATGAGAAGCCCGAGAAAGCTCATTCAGCGCCCCCCTACAAATCATAGAGCATCTTTCGCAGGCGATGAATTCAAGTTGCCCGCCATCCCTCGCTGTTATTCTGACAGCGATGTCAGCCTCAGGCATCCGAACTATTCGATCGAAACTTGTCCACGCTTCAGGAAAGAAAATCCGTTTGACGAACGAAGAGACGGAGGACGGGGAAAATCTGAGATAGAAGACACCCAGGGAAATTGTATGCGAAGTCGGACCTCTCTTCTTCTAAACTCGAACGTTTGAGAACTTTCCATCGCCTTCCCTTCCGAAATGTGAAATTTATTCAAGCGCATCTCGCTTCGATGAGAGGCCTCCCGGCTTCGAATTCAAATGTCGCCGGACAACCACGCGGTAGCGCGTTAGGCCGAATCCGCAATCCACGGAAATTCTCCTCGCGAGGGCACGACGGCGAAAGGTCGAAGAAGTCGGCGCGTGTACGTGCAGCCAACTGTATATGGGGGACTGCTCGCGAGGAACGCGACATTTCAGTTCGCTGAACACGTATGAAATCACGCTGAGAATGACCGCCTGAACGCTGCCTCGACCAAGTTAGGCTCTACAGTTATTGCCTGAACAGTTACGTAACCGATAAATCATTTGGCGATGTCGGGAAAAAGTGTTTCCGGATATACAAAGGCTACCACCTGTTGTGCATCACTAACTTTACCTGAAGGTTGAGCAGCAAAAAAGGTCAATACAAGTTGAAACTTCATCCTGTGCACATCGATTCGAAGTGAATTTTCAAATACTATTTCTATTGAATATTCGAATTGTTCAAACATTATCTAATATTTCTAATAATATACTTGCAACGATTAAACGATAAATTCTCTTCTATATGTTTCTAAGTGTTATTTAAAATTTTTTAAACTAATAATTTATAACAATCTTGAACAATGTACTTCAAAGAAGTGATTTTAAATTATCGAATGAAATGATTAATTTAATTGTTTAATATAAAACTCGTGAAAATTGTTAAATAATGTACAGAAACATTGTAGAAATGAAATAATTTAATTGTTTCAAATGAATTGTTCAAACTGTAAAATAATGCATTTTGATGATATCTTTGTATATTATTTAACAATTTCGAATTCCAAAACACTACTTCATAGTTTGAATAATTCATTTATAATAATTAAATTATTTTATTCACAACGGAAAGGACAGTTACGTAATATTGCATATTTATATGTTGCGCGATTATTCTAAAGCGACAATTCAATTTTTGACTTCGTAACACTTCTCTACATGAATTTCTATTTAATATACATCAATGCAGTTATAATTTAAAAATTGATATCACGAAGATGTAAAATTAGTTTTAGCCGATAAAAAAATTAAGAAATTATTACATTTAACATTGTGACATATTTATGAAACTGTAACTTCGCGATAGAAATGTAAAAATTATTAAATTATTCATTAGTATAATAGAAAAACTGTTACTTAATTCTATTATACTGATTAGTATAATAAAATACTAAAAAAAATTATCAATTGTTCCGGATCACTGACGACCGAAACATTAGATTAACCTTGAGCGGTAGGGAGGCTCATTACCAATTAAACTCCCGTCGTGTTTTAGAAGTTTCAAAAAAAAAAATTATCAATTAAACTTTCAACATGTACACAAAGATTAAATTTTAGAAGTTTGAAAAAAAAGTTATCAACTGTTCCCGATCACTGACGACGGAAATATAAATTAACCTTCAGTGGTACAGAGACTCATTCGTCTCCGAACATCCGTCAGAGGTTCGAGCATTTAGAGTCGAGCAGTCTAACGGTACCCCCAACGACAGTGGGGTTCCGAAAAACCGCTGAATCGAATTACCAAGGACGCTGGACTACGAGAATCTCACCTTGCTCCTCTGGACGAGGCTGCAGTTCCCATTTGACCCACTGACTGCGAAACTTGGAAATTCGACTCCAGTGCAACGAAAAAAGTAGCAATAGCAACAACGAACGAAAGAAGAGAGAAAATGAGGGATTCCTAATTTCGTCCCAAGTTCAATAAACGTGTCTTTGTACAGAATGCGGTGGTGTGGCTGAGAATTATTGTATGTATTGTATATATTGTATGATTGTATGATTGTATGGATGGATGGGATGTATTGTATGATGCATTGTAAGCCCCGGGGCGGGTCTCGTGCGTAGTCACCTCCTCGTGGTGAGACCTGGTAATTGATATCGTTTTGCAAACATTAAAATTTGTAAAACGATATCAAGCTAAGAACTACGCAACCTACAGTTCAGTTTAGATCGTGAAAATTCCTTTCCATTCTTTATTTCACGATCTAGACTCAACTGTAAGTACAATTAGTTGATATGTAAAATATTGGACCCCCCAGCGGGGCACTGTGGGACGACAGGGATCTCGCAGGGACATCGTGGGATGCGTGTGTCTTAGTTTTAATTTGCGTGCGTTTAGTTTTAATTAAAGATAATTAGTATGTATCTGAAAATTCACTGTCAGAGTATTTTATAGAATAGAGCTCTTATTGCTCTTATTAATATATGTGAAATAGCTTTTATTTCTTCTTGAAATATGTAAAATATTTGAAAGTTTGACAATACTGTAACGGGTTTCAGCAATCACGTTGCTGGTTCATTCACTAGTTCCCCAACTCATCCTTATTTAAACATACAGTTCGCTAAAATGCCAGTGATTTTTTAGTTTGTTGTTATTTCAGGGCCACAAACTAAAAAAACACGGGCCACGAGAGTCCGTATGATGCATTGTCTATTCATATATCTCGTCTGTGACCATGCGAAATCAGTATATATATATATATATATATATATATATATATATATATATATATGTATATATCGCGTATGGGCGAGATACCAAGAATAATGAACCGTAAAACAACCAACGGTATGACAGTACACGTGGGAAGGCACTTTCCATCCTTCCTGGCGTTGCTGGATTTCCTATCGCGTGACAGACCGGAGCCAGATGTATTTCTTAGATAATCGCCCGGGTGTTAAAGCGAGCGAGCGGTTGATCCCCGAACAACACGCGAGAGACGGATAATTCGACGTAATGGGAGATAATTAGAAATTACTTAAGATTCATTTGTTTAGAAAACAGCTGGGTGCTCATCTCACTCGTGTGATAAAACGAGCATTTCCGTTTCCCCAGCTTGAGAAGCGTGGCACGCGAGGAAGAGACTTGGCTGAAAGCGAAGGGAGGAAACGTTGAATCTCTCACAATCGCCGAGAGAGAGAGATTCTGAAAATTCTTAGACGAAATTCTTAGACACGCGTCGATCGCGATGTGCCGAGGATTTCCCAACCCTTGGGATTGCGAAATTCCTCCGTCTGAAAGTAAACGAGAGAGAGAGAATGGAAGAGAATTCCAGACTGAAAGCTGCACAAGCTATCGCGCGGGGAAGAGGGCAGGTCCAATCGAAATTTCATGAGTTTCGGAGCTGCACTCACGGATATTGAAAACAAAGTAGCCCGGCGGTCGTTCGAGTGGAAGTAAAAATCGATCGGCCCTCGTTAGAAACTACGAGAGAGGGAGACGAAAGAAACTTCGTTTCTGTGTCAAGGAGAGTAGAACCGAAGCGAAGGACGAGCGCAAGCACGATATAACCGGGGTATATATTTCATCTGCCCTCCCTCGACATTCATTGCGCGTAACTATGCTCTTTATTTGGCTGGCGTAGCTGCAAAGTACACCCAACCAGCGGGATATTATTCAGACATGGACGCGTAACGACCGCGATTCCGCAGTCGAGCGTAAAATCGTGAAACTCCAGTGGACCGTGTGCCACGCAGCAGCTCGCTGTCTCTCGGAGAGAGGCGACCGATGCTCGTCCGAGAGGTTTCGCGGTCCGTCGTGAAACCAGGTAAGACGATCTCGTTCCAGCGAGAAGAAACGAACAGGCGCGTGATTTCATTTGCTGGCGAGAAATCCAGCGTGGCTGAGCTGTCGGTTACTGTTGCATCGAGATTCATCATCCTCTATTGTTTCCGAGAATTTGGCACCAGGTTCGTTTCACGTTACGGCAACAACGAAGCTGCGAGCATGAATTTAATAAAAAAAAAAGTGTGACAACGTTCGCATCGAATCTTGAATGTGGATGATCGCGGGCAGAATAATTTACGAATGATGTCATTTGGCATCGAATCGAATACTGTTATCTGTGAACGAATGACTTTAGGCGTCATATACAAAATGAGCCTAATATTTATTATTGTTTAAATTTTTAAAAATATGGCTTTCAAAACAGTGGAATATAAACTCGGAAACAACTATTTACGCAGGACGTAGAAGCTAATAGCGACGACGTTGACGAGGACCAATATTTTAGGAGAATTATAAGAAGTATGCGAAATAAGTCGTAGGTTATTTTGGACAACTCTGAAGAAGATGGAAAAAGTGACTACAAGAAGTAATGAGAATTTTCTGGATACGTCCGGAATAAAAATTCCAAGTAATCACAACGATTCTGTTTATCGTGTATGACGAATTTTGAACGAAATATGCACTAAAACCAACTAATATTGCAATGACTATCATACTAAACAAAATTATTGTTTTCTCAATATTAAGTTCGTGTACGGGCTAAATTTTTATTTCTGCGATTATATTCCTAAACTTTATGGAATAAAATATATATTATAAGTATATATATATATATATATATATATACATATAATTATAGAAATATACGTATATGTTTTATTTTCCACAAAGTTTAACTTTCTTATACAATTGAAACGAAACATTTTATTCTTGTCAGTTTTAAGTAAAAGATGTCTATTTTTCTATTAAATACACACAGACATCTATAAAGAATTAGCAAGTATATTTTCTTGCCGTCTTTAGCGATAAGAAATCAACGTCGACAAGGTGGTAATTACAGCGAACAGACAAGTTACTCCGTTAGTTCAATTCTTGTTGGTACCCTGACTTATCGATATGAACGTAAAGCGACGAGGCGATCGTTTTATCTCGATATCGTGAAAGTCGTTTCGATCCTGCTTCTCTCCCGCTCTTCGCAGCGTCATTTCTGTCAAGCGTAATTCTTTTTACGATAGCAGGTAGAAGAGCCGAGGAATGTGCGCGCCGTTTAAAAAAAACGCTTGAATCCACACCGGTGGAGTAGTCAGTTCTTCGGCGAGAGATCCCACACGTTGATAGTAATTTCAGCGAGAAGGTAGCAGAGCAGAAGGTAACGCGCGCCCCGCACGTCCGCGGGAATGCATTACCGAGAGAGGCTCGGATCGAGCCCGTGATTGAAAAGAAACTAGTGTCGATTGCCGGCCTCTGCGTGGGCTAAAGTTCCACCCTTCACACCGCCTCGTGAAAATTGTGCGCTCTGATGATTCTGCATAACGTCTCTCCCCGATCTTGCTACGTACACGCGAGGCGATTCAACGCCCGGATGAGCATTGCGCATCCTCGGATACAGAATTCCATTTTAAAGACTACGAACCTATCGTTCGTACTCCTCCGCAGGCCAATAACCTACGAGAGAGAGATCCGTGAAATCTTCGATTCCCTTTTCACGATCGTTGTCGAGGACAACCGAAGAGAAAAGAAAAGAAAAGGAAATTTCAGTCTCAATCCTTCGAATATCTCTCGTTGATCTTTGAACGCGCTAAGCAAAGGGCTGACTGTTTTTCATTTTTTAAAAAATGACGAGAATCGCCGAGGCTTACTTTTGTTACATCCACCAACTCGTTGAATAATCTGTTACACCTCTGCTAGAGTGCAGAGACGTCGGTGTATATAATAAGAAAATTCTAGTGTAACCTTACACAAGGTGTCCCGGACTTTGCTTGTCGAGGGAAAATAGAAAGACTCGCAAGCGGTGTGAAAACGAAAGCGTGAACGACAGGGAAGGAAGGGGAACGTTGTATCGTAGAAAAGGGAATAGATCGTGCGACGTTGATAACAGCTTTGTCTCGGACCTTCGACCCCTTGGCACGACGTTCTCGCGTCCCTCGCAACACGTATCGAACGTAGGCGATTTAGGTGGTGGATAATGAGTTCCTGGACCGGGGTTATATTGTGTGAGACTTATAAGGATGAGCCAATCAGCCTGGCACGTATATATACGTGTATATACAAGATCGATGCATCGCCGCGGATAGACGAGCTACACTCGGCTATTATTCGTAAAGTCGTGATCCTGGGTCAGGCTACAGGGTGTTCTCTACTACTCGGATTCAATGGGACGCGCAGGGACGGCAGTAATGCACAGACTTGGCCTCGCTGGAATTCCCGTTGCTTTGGCCAATACTCCGCCGTGCCGTTTATTCCTATCGTGTGATTATATCGACCGGTCGCAGCAGCAGACTCGGCAAGACTGATGTTCGCCACGTTCGTTTCGAAAGCTATCGGAGCTCGTTAATTAAACGATCTCCTCGTCTCGTGTTTTATCTGAAATTTCTACATAGTGAAATCGAGCGGAACTCGAACATTCGCTCGTACGTTTCGACGACTTGTCGTCGATTCGTCGATTAAATGATTTTTATTTGTGTTACATTTCATTTTCCGAAATCTCCACAACGAGATCGTAAAATTCACTACGTATAAAATTCACTGGTATTTACTACTTCTCTGTATTTCGAAAATATCACGATCGTCGATCGAGTGATTTTGTGATCTCTTGTGTTTTATTTTGAATTTCTACTTGATAAGCTCAAGCAGTGAATTGGTCGAAATTTAAAACTCGCTGAGACTGATATTTACTACGTGAAACGTATCGATTTTATCATCAAGTGATTTTTATCTATTGTATATTTTAAATTTTCCGACGAGGAATTGTTTCTTTTGGAATCTTCTCGTCGATCGAAATGGAAAAGAATTATACGTAACGACTTAATAAAACAGGCTCGGACGACCAAGGAAGAAGGTAGTGAAGAAGAAATTCTCCATCGTCAAGTTCAATTGCTTTTCTCGGGCAAACGTTCGTATTGATCCACTTTTCTTACCTATTTGCGTCGAGTATAACTTAAGGACGTGTTACAATACGTTACGCGAATAAAAATATAAATGTTTGATTTTGACGACTGGAATATTACAAAACAAGACGCGCGTAAAAGTGAGGAAGATTGAAACGCGGTTCGCTTCTCTCAGTTCCTTGGGAAAAAGCGCGGTTTCTAACGAAAAAAGAGTCGACTGCTAAAAGAGGATAGAACAGGTCGACAACCTCGATCGACTCGGTGGTTAGTCCATAACAGAGAGGACGTACTCCGAGTAAAAGAGGCCTTCGTCGATCGAGACCGAAACGGGAATACACGCGGTAAGCAATAATGTCGGAACCCAAGAGCAACTAGACATTAACTATCACTTTATACATCTTAACTGCCCCTAATTAAAAACTTATTTATGAAGGAAGCGGTCCATCCGCGCCGCCCGCGGATAGAAATTAAGTCGGTTCGCCGTGTCTCTGCCTCGATAAGACTAGAGCGAACGACCGATTAAACAAAATAAAATAGGAAGGAAAAGTTGCTTTCAACCAAATAAGAGGAAGGAAAAGTTCTTGCAACACTGACTGGAAACTACCGGCGTCACGGCCATCTTCGGAACACAGAAGAAAGTTAATTCTCTGATTTAACACGTCCCAAATTAGCTAAACTCGAATATACCTGACATAAATTTTCAAATTCGATTTCCTTCGAAACGAAGCTTCGCTTAAAAAAATTTTCCCTTCCTTTTTTTCCCCATATTCACTTATTTTTACATGTAGAGAATAATTACATTCTGACCGTAATTCTGCGACTTTTATATACACGATATACTACGTAGACTGAAAACTAAATCTAAATATAAAGTTACGGGAGAGAGAGCTGAATATAACATTAATTTAAATATATCGTGCCGTCCTTGTAAATCCAGGCTGTGGAGAAAACGCGCCGCGGACTGAACACCCGTTTTAAAATCTGCCGAATCTCCAGTGGAAAGTGGAAGACTGGTAACTTTTCTCGAAGTGAAAGAAATGAAACAAGAAACATTGGGAAAAAAACGTACCCGGTGGTTGTGACTCAATCGAACGCTCGAGACTGCCTGGCACTCTACGTGCAATGCGAATCGTCGCACGTTAGTTACACGTGGGCACGCCGGGTGATAAACTGCAACGCGAAAATGCTCGTCAGCTTTTACGAGCGATCGACAGGTTTCCTGTTTTACTGCGCCTCGCCATAGACGCGGGGAGGGAAGTTGTGCCCGAGAGATTCCAGGGTCCTGAACCCATCTACCTAGTTACCCACGCGGCCATCCTCGTGAAAATACACATACACACACTGTGTGTGTGTGTGTGTGTGTGTGTGTGTGTGTGTGTGTGTGTGTGTGTGTGTGTGTGTGAGACAGAGAGAGCCTCTCGACGCGACGTGACACGTACCCACACGTAACCCTGGCTACCTTCCTACGCATGCATAAGTAAGAATACACCTCTGTACAAGCCAGCGTGTTCGTTCCTCGTGTAACTTTCTAACTGGTAAGTGCGCCTGCGACGTTTACCGCTTGCTTCTTTCCCCCTCTCCTCCTCCTCCTCCTCCTCTTCTTCTTCTTCTTCGTCTTCGTGTACTCTCTCCTTCGGTACACTACATCTTCGGTTATCTTTGCCAGGGAAGGAAGAATCGTAAATTCGTGCTCGCGGGGCTAAGTTGTGCGTGAAACGCTCGACGCAGCTTCCTGCGATGATTTATTCGATCCCGTCCGTCGTGCCTTACGGACTGTGTAAATTGCGCCCGCGCGTAAACTCGCGCTTTTCCCGCGCGGATATCGCCGAGGGATGGCTGGCCACGCTGATCCCGCGCGTTTCCTCCATGTTTTCGTATACGGCTGGACGTCTACTAATGGATTACGCCGACGAATCTAAGTGTATTTCCGTTTTTCGACTGATTCATGGTGGATAACACCGACGAGCGTGCGTTTCCCTTCCCCGCTTTCGATTCTATTTCTAGTTGATATTACAGTTGGTATACAGTTCTAGTTGGTATACAGGGTGTCCCACAACCATGCAATTTTCTATTAAATTATTCGCTTCAGAGAAGAATGTTTCGAGGGGAACATCTCATGGAGGCCACGAATTTTGGCTATGTGGGCTCCGAGATCTTTTTTTTAAATGGAACTGTATATTTTCGAGTACACAGTTTCGCGGCTGACATCAAGACGAATTCAGCGACCTAGATGGCATTAGTGTTCCAAGGTCATTCGAAGTCATTTAACATCAGTCGAAGCTTATCTTCGTTGAGCATCGAGAGAGACTATTTCTTACCTATGATGTTCGAATCTATGATAATAAGGGGCGTCTGTATTCTATCTCTAAACGATAGTGTTTGCAGCAGTGTTTCGAAAGTAACTTGTTCGCAAGCGTGGAAAATAATAAGTCTTCTCAAAACACCTGATTTTTCAAAAAACTCCACGCGAAAAATGTCTTGCAACTGTCGTTTGGGGAGAAGACGAATAAATTAGTGTACTGACATCCAATGTCACGCTACATCTATATATTTGGACGGTAATGTATTGATAAAAATAAAGCTGAAATAATTTAAATAATCAAAAAGATTTCTACAGATTCAAGGACATTGATCCAAAATTTTTTTTAATAAATGGTAGTGAAATATTTAAATGTAATATTTTTATGAATTATATATATATATATATGTGTGTGTGTGTGTGTGTGTGTGTGTGTGTGTGTGTGTGTTTAATAAAGCGATATCAGCGTGTTGGATTCGCCATATCAGTCCTTCGATGCCAGTTCAGTTGAAAATGTTTGGTATCAATTATGATCGCCTTAGCAACAAAAAGTCTAAATCGTCGAATTCGAGAAATATGGAGGATTTCACCCGTGTAAAAAAAAGTTAGAAATGGAAAGTATGTCTCGTCGGGTACGAGCAATAATCGTCAGTGGTGGAGATTGTATTATTAATCGAGCGCGTAATACTCTACGTGTTCCTTCGATTAGTGTAAAATTGTTTTACAAAGAGAACACTTTCCTCGTGGAAAAATGGCGTCCACGTTCTTATTAAACACACTGTACGCGGTACAAGCGGCGATTTCGCTTTCGTACGTGTGAATTTCAATTTTTCTGAATTCAAATAATTGCGCTCTTTTAAGTAACAGCCCTGGAGCTGCCTGTAATTTCGCAACGATTTCCAGTTGTTGCCGCGCAAAATCGTACATTTCTCTAATCGCGACTGATCTCGTCGACTGAGTGTTTCGAAAGACACTGTGAGGCAGATACATTCGCGGCCGGCTGATTCCGTGACCTCGCGATTCATCATCGACACCGATATAGCAGAAGTATAGTAGAAGACGGAACGAGCCAAGTCCGGTGTTGGCAACCTTCCGCCAGCGAGTTAAAGTTAGTTTCATTAGGGTCAGAAAAGGCAGCGATAAAGCGGCCAATAAAGCATTCCAGATGCACGTGCGTTCGTCTGTTCGCGATGTAGGCCTCTTATTCGAGTGCCGTGTCTCGAGACTGTCGGCTGTCTACAAGGACTGTAACGACTATAAGGATGGACCACCCGCGGTTCCGCCAGTTGCGGCCGTCATTCACGGCGATTTTTACTCGCCAGCGAGAAGATTGCCGCGGTGGCGATGTTATCAGGTGCTAGTCGATCGTGTACGCGTACATTTAATTTCCGGCTCGATCGGCCGGAGAACGGGAGGCAGTCCGGTGGGAAGAGGTCACCAACACATGGGCGGAACATGCGAGAGCCGAGCACGATCGTGGAACTGATTGCTTAATTTGCGAAATCAACGTGAAGCTAGAAGGGAGAGAGACAGGGAGAAAGGATGGAACGAGTGATTAAGAGGGAGGGAGGGAGGGGAGAGGAGGGAAAAAAAACGAGATAATTCAGAACAACTTCCGGCGAAAGGATAATCAGAGTGCTCGACGGAGTGGTCAGCTCCGCGCAGGTACAAGTTCTGTCAGAAGATTGGCGTCAAAGTTTAGGAACACGTGTGACGGAGCCTTATTTATCCATCGATTGTCACGTTTTGAAACTTCAAATCATAGTTCTTCTTCTTTATATATATATATATATATAAAAGAAGAAATATATATATATATATATCTTATATATATACTATAATAATATCTAAAGAATATATAAAATTTTATATATATAGTGTAATATATATATATATATATATATATATATATATATATATATATAGGTGTCTCGATCTACGAGGGCTTGATTTGCAATCGACATACAAAAAGAAGAAGAAAATGTTATATAAAATTCGACGCCAAACGCTCTGTTATAGAGTTACGAATAACTATTGTGCACATGAAATACGCAAGTAGCGACGCATTTTCCATTATGGTAAACAGACGACGTTGTTAAGTATTTGTCTATTTTTACGTGCTAACAATTTCGTTAATTACCGTTCATTACAATAATATGATAAAAAATAATTTCGAACTAAATTGAGCTTGACAGAATGAATCAATACAAAGTTTCTGAGAATTTTGCTGAGTTTCAATGAAATTAATTCTTCGTGTGAAGTCATTTCCCTCGAATAAATCTTTTTTGTAGCAAATGGTATAAGAAAATATGATTCGTGCACAGAATATTTGTTTATTGTAACTCTGTAATAAGGCGTTTTCTGACAAACTTTATATAACATTTTCTTCTTCTTTTTTTCGCGTAGACCAAGCCCTCGCAGTTTGGCCGTATATAATATATACACTGTGTCCCGAAACTGCTTGACATAGTTTGTCAGAAAAAAAAATATATATATATATATATACATAGTTTGTCGTGAAAAATATATATAATGTTTCCTTTTTATATGTATAAAATGAAAAGTAACACGATTGAGGAAGGCAACATTTACCAGTTGCGAGTTAATCTGCGTGCATTCTCGAATCGGAAAATTATCGAGACTCGAAGGAGGTTGTGACTCGAAGGCCAGGCTGTAATCTCATAGAAAATTGGAGTAACTGTTTTGCGATATTCTCTCGCACGGAAATAATATCAGCGTGAAATCCGTACGTTCCGAAAGTCTAATGCCTCGCTATGAGGATAATCAAGGATACCGTATAAATACGGAGATCCGATTTAACGAGTTCTGTATTGCAGAGATGAGAAGAGTGCGCCGGATAAATTGAATGATAACATTTCTACTTCTTGGACTTTCGACCAAAGATTAAAGCAAGTACGTAGACCGTGTACGCGAATCGCTCGCGATTAATAATTATCGCCAGACAAGTCTGCATGTATGGTATCGCTCGTAGTTTTAATCTATTAATTATTCCAACGATACAGTTTTGTTTTTTTTTATACACACGACTTCACTCGAGATCTCGAGCGCGTCAATTTTCTCTCTCTCTCTCTCTCTCTTTCGAATCTAGAAGAAATTACGCGTTTCAGTTGAACATGAAAAACATATCCGATTGTTCGCGAGATTCGCGGAAAGGACAGACGATCCCGCATCAAATCGACAATTACGATTAGCTTCAGAAAAAGATCCGGATAAGGTTCTGCGAATCCTCGCGGCCGCTCGCGTGAACGTGACCAGCAAATCATATAATTGTACGACTGAATATAAAAAAAAAGAAAAAAAGGAAAGAAAGAAAGAAAGAAAGAAAGGCAGAGAATAGAAAGACATGACTACTTACGTCGTACGAGGATCGGCTTTGCAAATATCCCGGGCTCGTGGTTTCGCGTAAAATGCGATTCGCATCGAGGTTTTTTCCTCGATGCCGGCAGCCGCTCCTTTTCCTCGAAGAAAGGGTCCCGGAATGCGATCGTGGCGAGTGCCAGGTTCGCGTTAACGCCGTTTTAGCTGGCAAAAAACGCAGCCACGGCCAAGAACACTGGTTCCCGCGGCAATGTTAAAACATTTATTGGCGTGAGACCGCGAAAACGTTGGCGCTGGCTAGCGCGAATGTTTCTTCCTCCATTTATTCAGCGTGACACGCTTGCTTTGAACAGTTTTTTCCCCTCCGGATCACGTGAATTGCGATCTCGATACGTGTTCGTGTTTAGCAGCCACGGGGAGAGGAATTGCAGAATTCCTGGAATGCTTTGGAGAACCAAATGTCAGTAAATTTGAGTCGAGATCGATATTTCTATGTTGACCTCGAACGAGCGAATGTCCGGTTGGAAAGATGGCTTGGCAAACGAAAACGAAATGGCTGGACTTTAGAAAAAGAAATTTTCAATTATTCAGATCGACGCGAAACTATTTTCACGCTGTTTCAATAATTGCAGATCACACGGCGAAATAAAACTTCGAGCGAAGCTAGTTTCGGTTTAAATGATTAACAGAAGCATTTTTCAACAATCCAACCATAACTTTGCACAACAAGATCGATGATTCTGTGTATGACGAACATTGAAACAACATATTCCACAGTTGGGACCAGAAACGGACACTTAAAAAAATGATTGATGTATTCTAGTGAATTGGCAAAGATTATACCGATATCAGGCAAAGTCCAGCATTGTTTACTACATTATTTGATTGCAAAGAAATTTAACGTTTTAAAATTTTATTTAAGTACATTTGAACTATTTCAAATTCAAGCAATAATTATCGAATAATTGTAATTAATCTAAATTTCTCGAAAGTCTATTGACACTCCTATAAAAGTAGTTGTTAGTCAATAATTGCCAATAATTAAATAACCTTGAATAAAGATCTTCTCACATTTTCGTCAATATTAAATTAACAATACGCATATGTATGTACTCTATAATCGTATTAATACATACAAATTGGATATGTATTTGCCATTTAATATAAAATTTGTCTCACTTTTGATCTGAAACAGTCTGCCGAAATATCGCTCGTTTTATTTCACGTTTCACGCACGGTGAGGATAGTTTTCCAATTCTGGTTTTTCCGAAAACTGGGAAAAGTACGGATGGATGTTTAAATGGACACTGTATATATTGTAGTATCGAAATTATTGTGTGTAGTTATATTTTTAATTGCTTTTAAATTTAATAGATGACCTGTTCGCTGGAGATGCGTGTAGCGTCATCTATTCAATCTTACAAAAATTACCATGGAGATACCAACAAATTATTAGTTACTAAGTTACAAACAAATTACCGATAATATATATAACAGTAAATAAGAAATTAATATTCATTAGTCATCTGTCGTCTGTAGTAATTAATCTATTAAATTCTGTATCATGTAAACATGTAAATTAAATTATAAAAACTTCCTTTTGTAGTACGGTGACTTTATTATTTACCTTTATCATCGTACCTACATGCGTGAACGAAAAAGTATAAATGTGATGTGAGAAGCACAGCGTTGACATTAAGTGCTTTTCTTTTTGAAAAGAGGAAAGTCGTACGAGTGGAAAAAACAGAGTCAGCAGGGAGTCGAATGAGCGTAGTCAAAAGAGTGATCATTTGTGTTGTATAAAAATTAATTGTGTCGTTTGAGTTTATTCGAATTATTGTTGTCTATCTTGTATTTATTTTTTGTTGTTTTGTCCCCGTGTTTTCTGTCCCCGTTATTTAATATAATGAATCATTTAAATTATATCGCTACAATATACATATTTTTTCGACCATAAACTTTATCGCGTCATATTTCCTGCATTCGTTCGCGATAAATCTCGCACGTTTCTTCCATCTTTTTGCCAGTTCCTCGACTCGGTGAGTGAGTAATTGCGACGCTACCCGCGAAGGATAACCAGCGGACAGCGTGTAATCCGTTTCCAAGCTCATTAATGCGACATCGGACGAGATTAGGAGAATAAGTTGTTGGCGATACACCCAACCGTAAAGGCGGGACGAGTTTAGGCTCGAGAGTGGTTCGCGTTTCCTCTCGTTTCGATATCCGGCTTTCGATAGCATCGTCCCTAGCTACTTACATTCACCGGTCTCCGGTTCGGTCCAGCTTTCAAGATCTTTGTCAATGATGGAACACGCATTATCTGCTAATGCTTCGTCAGAGATAGGTACACGCGTGTTACAACCGTGTTCCGAAGAAAGTTTATACCGGTCGACTGCAAATAACGAGCGCGATTAGGCAGGCACGCGATCACCGTGAGTGCACGGATCGCGAACAACTCGGTGTCAAAATTAATTCGCCGTGAGCGACGTTGTAAATTGAGACGTGTGTCGAAAATCGTCGAGAATCAATTTCGTAGATGTCAATTTCGAATGAAAATGTTGCCTTGACCACGATTGTCAACGAACACGATTCGTTCGTATTACAATAATGTAGTTGCAACAAGGTAAAATATCCATTACTCGGTTACGAAGAAAATTCCAGAATAGCGAATAATCGCTGTGCTAAAAGAATTTTAACAAGATTCGAGATTAATCGCTCTAATTATTTATTCCCAAAGAAACAAAATCCGAAGAGACACTCTGGTCTTTGAATCCACGGATCTAGCGTGAACGTTTTCTTGTAATTTCGCAAGAACTCGCCACCGACGACTTGCCAAGATCGAGACAATGGGCGATAAAAAAAAATGGCAGAATCAACCTCCGTAAAACAAGAGCCCGCAATCATCGCTTAATCAGCCGCGGAAGAAATCAATCAGGGACTACCGCGGCACAAACGTGTACGATAATAAACGCGAGAAACGCGAATCATCTTCTGAGATGTGTCCGAGTTCTCTCCATCATTCCATTCTGTCTCTCGCTTAGATTTAGATTCAGATTGGACGAACGAATGCGATCGAACGTCCACGCGATCGGGTTCAGGTTCGTTAATGGTTCGAGTTCACGATCGGACGTGTGGATTGCGCGTGCACTCGTGCGCTAAATCATTCTCCTCCTCGCCGTGGGATAAACAGTCCGAGGCCACGAAGAAATTCAAAGTATCCGGTCGGCCGATTTTTCGCAAGCAGCCCTCTCTCCTTCCACGGCGATGGCATCTCAGACACTTCGAATCGCTTCGAGTCAGACTGTTTCACTGACATTTTGAATGACAACCAAATTGAAGGGGGGGAAAAAAGTGAATAACAACAACGAGATTTGGAAAAAGAGAAGTACAGTGAATATTTATGCAGAGCGTTCGCTGACCGATGTACATTTTGAATGACATCCAAGTAAAGGGGTGGGGATAAAAAAAAAGGATAAAAATAATGAAATTTGAGAAAAAGAGAAATACAGTGAATATTCAGGTACTTCGATCAAATTGACAAGTTTTCGTTTTTGTATCAATTTCTATATAGTTAAGCTAGCCAAGAAGTAACTACGTCTTTTCTTTTGTGTATGTGTGTGTGTGTGTGTGTGTGTGTGTGTGTGTGTGTGTGCAAATGAATATGAAATAAAGCCTTTTTTTTTGTTCTGTTTCTCATAAGAAGGTAATTCAACAAAATAGATAAGATATTATTTAAAATAATCTAGTTCAATTATCTTTTGCCAATTTCGTAATATCGCGTTGGAAAGACGTTCTTATCTTTTTCAATAAAAAAAAAAAAAAAAACAGTTCCAAGTAGAATTTCATATCGTCGGCAGTGAAATTTAGCAAACTAATTCTGAGACATCCGTAGTTTCAAAGCTTTTTCACCGCAGGCATCATACAACTTCATATGAGCTTGCATAATGTTTTTTTTGTTCGCTTTCAATTAATACGGCTAAATATTTCTTTTCAAATCAAACATCTTTTTCTTTTTTAAAAATTATACGATGAACATTTGAAAAATGAAGTTAGTCATATTTCAAGACATGTATGTTTATCCATTGAAAAAAAAGGGTAATTACTTTTTGACCAAACGAATGCGATAGTAATAATTTTTAGAAACTATCTTCTTCTCGTCGCTGCATTCTACGAAGCAAACAGGTCAATTCGCACGTATTTTGAGCTTAGAGTCTCAAGTTCACGATCAAGTCGCGAATTCAGAAGAATTTCTACACGGTGTACAGAAATTCAAAAACCATCCGACGGTGTTTCTCCATCGGATCTCCCCCCATCGCTAAAGACGGTTAAATCGCGTTGCGCTGTTCGACGATTTACTCGCGTGCGATCGCCTGCCCTCGAGAACCAGCTGAGACGCGCTGATTACAGCGAACGTGCTACCCATATTAATAAACTAGTTTTTATCGAGGTCGTACGCTCGCTGTTTCCCTTGAAACCTCCGTTCAAACTATCGGTTACGGGAACCGATGCCCGACGTTTCGTCCAGACGTCAATGTCGTTGCCGTATCACTGCCTCCGGCCGACGACTATTACCGATAATTATGGGTAATTAGAAGAGGAGACGGAGGTGAACAAGGGCGAGTTTGCGTGTTGTTCGTCTCGCAGCTGGAATTGAAAAGAATCGACGCGAGATCTTTATCGGCAGATAAGATCGTATAAAGTACACCTTGCTATAAAATTAAATACAGATGAGATCTTAAAGAGGGGAATAAATTTTTCTAGAAAGGATGCTCTATAGAATTTTAATTTCTTTTAGAACGTTCGAAACACGGTATATTTTCGGATGTCATGGAATCTTCGTTCGAGGACTCTCCTCTAGTAACTATCGATTCGTTAACAAACGAATTTCACAGTGTCATCAGGCAAAGCACGTGACACAACGCGACTACATCGATTATTTTACGTCGGAAATTCGATATTTTCGAGTATCATGGAATTTTCATTTGAAGTCCCCGCTCTGGTAACTCTCGATTCGTTAATAAACGAATTTCATAGTGTTATCAGAGTAGAAAGATAAAGCACGTGACACAACTCGACTACGTCGATTCTTTCACGTTGGAAATTCGGTATTTTCAAATATCGTGGAATCTTCATTGAAGGACTCTTCTAGTAACTCTCAATTCGTTAATAAACGAATTTCATAGTGTTATCAGAATAGAAAGGCAAAGCACGTGACACAACTCGACTACGTCGATTCTTTCACATTGGAAATTCGGTATTCTCGAGTACCATGGATTCTACGTTCTGAAGATCCTACTCTAGCAACGAATTCGCACGGTGTTATCAGTGCGAAAAAGACAGAACACGTGACAGACACGACCACGTCGATTCTGCTAGTGGCGGTTTTGCTCGCGGGTTGGCAAGCTGCCAGAAGAAGGAAGAGCTGCAGAGCGGGATGTTGGGGCCGGTAGAGAGTCGTGACCCACGGCTGGTTTTCCTAGGCGGGCCGCGATTGCCGATTAAATCGCGGACGCTGGATCTTCGTGTGCAAACATACGAAGGGACGGGAGGCCGCGGCGGGTGTAGGTACACGATGTTGCGGCGGTGCAACGGTAAATTCTTTGGGAACGACTGAACATGAGCAGTCTAGAACCACTGGGAACAGCCGGGCCCGGTTATTTATGTGCGGTGGATAACGCCAGGTCACGAGCGCGCGGCGTGGAATCGTTTCGGAATCAGCGCGAACGGCGACTGATAATGGGGAGAGGAGATCGTGCACTGCGCGATAGCAAAGACGAAACACAGTCAACGGGGATTAGGGATTCCTAATGCTGATGCCTGAAACGAGAAACTCGATAGAAACGATCCGATTTTTAACTTTTTTTTCACTTTCCTCACTTTTTTTCCATTTTTTCCACGCGAGTCTTCTTTTATCGCGCGGTACTTGCGCGATCTGAATTTATACACGCGGCCAGGAAATATATATGTTCCCCTAGAGTTTCCAAAAGTAAGAAAACTCGCAGTGTTTGTTTTCTACAAGCCGGTTGTGATTGTTCAACGGTGTTCAAGCACGTCGAATTTATGAAAACTTGGCGAAAGATAAGCTCGGGGGCAAATCGTTCGAAAGAAATTGACATTAACAATAAGACTTAAGTCGAATGTACGCGGCCAAGAAATACGTTGTTGGCGTCGATCCAAACGTTCAACGAGAAATTTCCACAAAATTCAGAGAAATATCAGCAGCGAATATCAGCGAATTTATGAAAACGTATAATAATCGTCCGAAAAAATTACCGTTAACGATGAAAATGAAGTCGAACTTACAATTATAATTTACAATTACTTATAATTCATAGTTAAACTTATAATATAAACATATAATTAAACTATATAATGTAAACATACAATTAAACTTATAATTCAAACAGCGGAGACAACGCGTTTGTGCCGATTAAGAAGGAAAGGTTGAGTGTAAAATCGAATAAAGTTAACTTTTCTTCTCCGAGATGTCATTATTATTATTATTGTTACTTCTCTCTCGTTGAAATAAATGGTGAAACAGACAACGTATTTCTATAACTTACCAGCTTTTCTTCTGTAACGTGGAACGTGGAATACTCTGCGTAAAGATTCCACCGGACTGTAAAACTTTTGATTCTGCCAACACTCGAATAGGAGAAATAAGCACGTGTGTCAAATAAATCAACATGACAAGCCTCATCGAACGCTAAACACATCCCGCGTATCTGGAAACGAGATGGCCGGAATTTATACGTTAATTACAAAGTTCCAGCTTGATCTCGGCAGGACGTCCTTTCTAAAGCAGTCCGTCAAATCTCTCCAGATCCGGATGACCTCCGGCATTAATCCGAAGGAGGAAGACGAAAACAGCAGCAACAGAGAAAGAGAGAGAAAGAGAGAGAGAGAGAGAGAGAGAGATTGTCGAACAAAGGGGAAGCACGGAATAATGGGAGGGAAGCCTCTAGGGGGTAAGGAGGATAGGAGATGCCAGCCACTCGGTTGCAAATGCAAGTAACCAGACACACACATACACACAAAACGAGCAAATACAGCGGGTTCAAGCCGGTTATCAGTGGCCGTCTTTCGTCCTGGGGAGTAGTTAAAGTACACCGGGGCTCTCTGACTACAACCAGGTTGTACCAGATTCCTATCTACGTAATTATTCCGTCTACGCGAAACTTTTCCTTTACCCCTGAGAACTCGCGGCTGCCGCTAAATCGCCAACCAACGCGGTGAATCGATCGCGCAGCATCCAGGTCACCGGTCGCTATTCGTCATACCGTTACGCATCTCTCGCGAAAATCAATTTCGATTTACGCTATCAAGTAGAATATCGTGTTTCTCATTCCTCCCCCCAACTCCGTGGATTCTCTGACGTTCTTCGATTTTTGTTTGTGCCCTTTCTTCGTCTTCTTTTTTCGTTGGAAGATCTAGATCTTGGGAGCTCGACGTCGCGACGAGCGACTTGATGGGACGGGGCATTTGTCAAGTGTAAAAAATATTTGTTTAATATCTTTTTAAAAATATATACTACATAAATACAATACATATATACTACATAAAAGCGAAATTAATTTCGATTTCTTAACAGTGACATATAGAGTCATTTTTTTATCACTAAAAAAATCGAAAAATATATATATTCTTTCTTGATTTTGGATTTATTTGAACAAAAAGGCAAGAGACAAAATTTACGTGTGAAAACTGTAAAACTCCACTCTGCCCAACTATTTATTTCAAAGCATACCACACAATTTCATTGTGTATAATATATGTGTGTATTTTTTAGACTATAAATTTATAACATTTCAAATTTAACAAACATGCATGTAACTCATTTAATGTTTGATCTATTGTGTGGTGAAACCCTGGTGAAAATCAAGTGTTTTTTTTTTTGTGCAAATTATATCCTAATTGATTGTGGCTCACCAATTATGTAAGTAAAAAATATTTAAATTATTTATTTATTAGTAAAAGTACATTTTTCTTAAGATTGAAAATACGTGGCAAGCTGATGCGCGGTCTTTAAAATACGCGGCGATCTGATGCGCGGTCCTTAAAAAAATGCGGCGATCAAGAGGTTAAGAGTTAAAAAAAAAAAAAAAGAAAGCGAGATTTTTATCGTAAAATGTTGCGTGAATTCTTGATACGTCGTCGCGGATGGCGAGATTCTTCGTTCACCGAGTACAACGCGCCAAAGTTCCACGCGTCACACTCCCTTGTCTTTAATATTTCCTCGGCGAAACTGCGGCTGGCAACACCTGAAATAAGTGGAGTACCGTGTTTCTTATTTTTCCCGTCGCCTTACGATACACCTGGGTACTGGCAGCTCTCCTCGCTCGTCCGTTGCTCTCTCTCTCTCTCTCACACACACACATCGTGCGTCTCATTTCCATTAAATTTCGTCCCCGAAAGCACTGTCGTTCAACGCGACAATCCAATCGATCGGACGATCACGAAATTACTCCGACTGAGGCAAAGTTAATCTCGGAAGAAACGAAATTCGGTAGCGGCGAGATTGCGAGTTGTTCATCAACTCTCCTTTCATTTCGTTCCATTTATTGGCACGGTGTGTGTATATATATATATATATATATCGACCCTGAACTCTTTCTGCCATCTCTCTTCCACTTCCACGTCCGCTCGTCTATTAAGGTCACGCGTAAATCCACGACCGAAGCAAGTGCCCCGTTAGCGTAATAAGTTACACGCCGCGTGCGAGTGAGAACAGCTCCGACAATGGAGAGAGGAGAATCGCTAGCGGCCGCGAAACGATCGGTTTCGCGACTCGGCAAGAATGGAAGTTTCGCGCTACTCGATTAGAAAACGAACGTATGTATGTATGTATGTATGTACACTGGAAACGCATTAACTCGACTCCGTCCGAGCCTTCTCTACGTTTATCTCGTTGAACTGCAAATTCCGACGGGTCTTCGAAGTGTGAAAGAAACGTGTTCCAAGGGCTGCGATGTTCGTCGGTGGACGATCTTCTAATTTCTAATTCGAAACTGCATTGTTATTCTCGCTTTTCTGCAGACACAAATTGCAAAGTTTTACCAAAGTGGAACGCAACGGAATATCCCGACGAGAATGAAAGTTCCGATCGTTGTTGCCCCCTCTCCTCTAAAAAAAAAAGAAAGAAGAAAAAAAAACTTCACTCTACCCGTAAAATACGAAAACTTCGAACCGAAAACGTTCGGAGCGAAGCCTCGAGAACACGCGCGTCAAAACTACTCCGAACATCGACAACTAGGAACAGGCGTTGAGAAAACAACGTACGACTCGTAAAATTCCGAAAGTTTTACCGGGCCGAACGATTCGTCACGGAACACGCGTTCGGAACTTCTCGCAGTCCCGTATTAATGCGGCGAACAAAAACGAAACGAGACGACAGCGTCCGACAGAGAGAGAGAGAGAGAGAGAAAAAGCGTCCAGAAGCGTGAAGAAAGAGGAGGAACGAAGAGGAACGATTCCGCGCGATGACACAAAGGCTCAAGACGAGTGTGTACAGCCACGGCGAGCCAGTCCCGCGAGGCATTACGCGTTCACTGGCGAGTATGGCGAAACGGCATTAGGCATGTCACTGTGTTCTTATGGCTCGCTCCGCGTTATTACGATCCGCCTTGGGCCGACTGACGTAATCCTCGACGACAGCCGGGGCGGAACGTGCACGACTAGCCAAGCGTTGTAACGCTCGCTTCGTCTTACTCTGTCTGCTCTGGCCAGGCGT
The DNA here is from genome assembly GCA_032399595.1 of Tetragonula carbonaria. NCBI lineage: Eukaryota > Metazoa > Arthropoda > Insecta > Hymenoptera > Apidae > Tetragonula > Tetragonula carbonaria. The sequence goes on along the minus strand of JAUCRC010000012.1, from coordinate 10,790,281 downwards.
CTCTCGTTTTTCATCGCGCCCCGCGAATTTCGCTAAACGCCGCAAGAAACCGACTCGCTCGAAGAGATCCGGTAATTGAACGCGTCTCCTCTCCCCATCTCTCCCAGATGAATCGACGTTCTCGCTATTCTCAACGTTTACCGAACTCTCTGTCTCGACGCAGTGTCCCTCGCTGTGTATCACTTGGCTACCGTGACTCGACATGGCAGAAGAGGCAGTGTGACTGTGCACCAGACGCCGAGCTTATGACTGCGGAGGAATTTGTCAAATAAGTCGGAAAGTCGAAGGGTGGACGAAGCAGGAAGTTTCGATCAGACCTGGCCGCTTCATTTGAAGAAACTTCATTCGAGGATAGACAGATCTTGGTCGAACAGACGTCGAAATGACATTATTGTTATAATAAGTCACCTTGAAATTATTCCATCGTTTAGTTGTTGTATATCGTCATTTAACGTGTGTATTTTATGGAAAGATTTTTCGTAGAAATTTATTTATTTATTTGAGAAATAATTTCTCAGATAATTCCCCTTTCAATTATTCCATCGTTCAGTTGCTTTATTGTCATCTTTTGTCTGTATTTTGTAGAAACATATTTTCTAAAAAAAAAAAAAGAAAATATTTGGAAAATGACTTTTCAGATGATATATCATTTTATTCGAAGTGATTATTATGCAGATAATTCTCCTTCGAATTATTCCATCGTTCAGTTGTCACATTTTATGTCTATATTTTGTAGAAACATTTTTTGTAGAAAATATTCGAGAAATAATTTTCCAGACGATGTCAAACTAGTTATTGACTAGTTAATTTCAATAAGCGGATTATTAAATGAATTTTAACAGGCAGATTATTAAATGAATTGATTGATCAAAATATTTTGAACACACTTGAGAAGAATATTCTCTGACGACGAGATTTTTCAACGTGTCAGATCAGACGATGAATTTCTCGATCGTTTTTTTTTTTTCTTTTTCGAGAAATGGTTACCTATCATCGTTAGTCGCATATGTTCAAATTTAGATAAGTGCTGTTCGCGCTGTTGAAAAAACGCGTGCGAGGATATAGAGCGAAAAGTGAAGTTTGACGTACGACTGCAAGGAATTAAGGATCTAGTACAATTTCCTTTTCATACGGTACTCGTCACTGACAACGAGTGATAGATAATAATGCGCCTTGCCGAGAAAAAGAGATGGACAATCGAATTTCTGAACTCCGATAATTGAACTGTCCGTACAACTGACGGATTTCTTCTCCGTAATATCCGAATTGATCTTGGTTCGTTATCCCTCTCCTTCTTCCGCGTCGAATCTTCTGCCATTTCGGTGCAATTTTTCTGTATCATTGGAAACGATCATTGGAATTTTTCTGGATCATTGGAAAAACGTAAAATCTACGCTCGCAAATTATATAGAATATCGACCAAGTATTGGGAATACATTCCATTTATAATCATAACTCTATCAAATGAGTATTAATATTCTTGACGCACAGTGGATCAAACAAGTATCAGCACGTTTTAGTTTTCTTTCAAAATTTTGTTATTGGAAACAATATCTGTTTTCACAGACACGTACAATAACGTAAGACAAAAGTCAAAAAATAGAGGATCAAAATAGACGTGTGAGGGTTTATTTTTTATTTGTATTTGAGAACCGAGAACACGACGCGATTTCATTTACAAAAGGATATTTTCTCATTTTTCTAATAACAACCCGCCATTAAATTAAGCAGATTAAGCTGTGAAATTACAATACTTTTATTATATCTATTGCATCACTATCGTACAACATACGTTATTGGAAATTACTACTGTGCACAAACTAGTTGTGTACTAAACAGATTTTGCTAATGTATCAGTTATTTTCACAGAGATGTGACAATACTAACTAAACCTAAACCTAACGTCCGTTCACCTTGCACACTCCGCGCAGAAGTTCGAGCGATTCCTCGGAACGTTCCCACAAGAACGAAAGCCCTTTCGTTAACATTTTTGAAAACGTCATCGCGTAAGAAGCCTGGTAACCAATCGGAAATTGCATCGGCGTGACGATGACGAAGGAACGGAAGCAGCCGGCAGCAGCTGCCTTTTTGTCTAAAAACAACGACGATCTAAACGCGACACGTCGTCGGTCAAGACGCGTTTCGCTTGCTTTCCTCTTCCTCGATAGTTGCCGCGGCAGCATCCACGATGACATCCGGTTAAAATACCCAGGTATTCAACCCTTTTTTTCTTTTTTTTTTTTAAATGAAGGAAATCTTTACAAGACACCTGACTCTTTTAAGGGAAGACCCAGGTAGTATCGGATTCTTACCGACTAAAATCTCCACGATGGCCGTCCTCTGCACGTTGGGAGAGCTACGGGACCTTTTATACACACAGAGTAGTTGAATTTGCGTGAAATTCGGATATGTGCACACTAGGTCTGATGTAACTATCATTTTGCTAACGTCGCTTTCATTGATAACTTTTTCAATAAATAAATATGTTGGTTGTCTTTGTGTATTGCATGCCACTCACCCATGATTAACACGGAATACTGAACTTAGTTTAGTGATTATGCAACCCGCGTTTGTCATTCTGTCAGCTATGTGGCCCACTGTGAAAAAAGTTTTGGTGACCCCTGTCCTAAAGGACAGTGTCTTTTTTTTCGCCCGAACAGGGGCTCGAACACCCTGGACTCTCAGATTAAGAGAGATGCTCTACCGACTGAGCTATCCGCACCTACACCTGAGGTATCCAACCAAAGGATAGTCCCCAGTCGGGCAATTAAGCGGTTCGAAAGTGGGCGGAAGTGGCTGTAGCCTCGTTCACCGTCACGAAACGGAAAAGGACCGGCAGGTAAATCACCGTGGTCACGAGACGAGTGGTTCACGAACGCGGCCGCGTAAAGTTTCCAGTCGAGGACGCTTAACGACTCGGGACTCGCAGCCAGGGCTAACGGTCTTCGTTATTTCTGTCGGTGGCTCTCTCGACCGTCGCGGCAAATTGCCAGTTATATTCCCGGATTATACAGAGCAATTATGACGTCAAGGGTGTTCGAGACGGCGAGTCCATTGGCTAGACTCGCCGGTTCGTTTTGCCCTTGCCTCTTTCGAACGCGAATAACTTTCCACGTTTAATTAACCCCTTGCACTGTGACTTAACGCACGCCGCGTGTCACGGCCAGTGAAAAAAAACGCTCGCGCGTTTGTAGAACAGAAATATATAGAATAGTCTAGCGAGGCGCATCGCGTGAATGCTAACAATACTGCAGTTATTATATTTTGTTTTTTTTTTTATAATTTTTATTCTTTTAAAATTCATACAATTCGATTAATGTCGGTAAACGTTTGGATCAATGTCTATAATGGCATATTCCAATATTTTTTGGCTAACTCAAGAGCTTTGCAAAGATTTTCCTCAGTGAATGAATCTGTTTCTTCGTTGTCACTGCTACATACATCCATGAGGTTGGGTTTCAGATATGATATTTATTAATTCAGTATCGGTTAATTCACGATCTGCTAATAAATCATTAATGTCACACTCGTTTAAATTGGCAAAGCATCCTGTTTCAACCTCTTGTGATCAAGTAATAACTGATAGGAAAATATGTATGTATATACATATCTGACCGCGTAAAATAAGATCGCGTAAATCAATCCCGCGTATAAAAAGTTCGCGCGTAAATTGAGGGACGAGTGTATTTGTTTGCATGTACAAACGTTGTAATTGAATGTATCGTAACAAAAATACTGAAGCTTCCGAGATATGTGTAATGGCCTGTAAGATTCGCCACGAGTAGGACTGTAAGGTTGTAGTGTTTGGGCCGCAAAGCGTGTCACGAGACTTGCACGTTGTTATAGTGCAAGGAATTTGGATTTGCACAAGGAAGTTGATCGAGGAAGTGGTCGTCTGTTCTCTGATGATCATTACACTTTGTTTGCAATTTTCATTGGTACTTTGCTCGAGAAAGTGAAACGAACGACAATGGCTGAAAGGATGTTACATGGATGAAAAATTACAGGAGCTTGGTTTCGCAAGTTCACTACCAACAAAGTGGTAGATCGATTTATAATTTCTGTTAGAAATTTTGTAAATGCGAGACAGTGCATTTCCAGAAGCTTGAATGATTTTTCGCGAGATATATATTTAAATGAAAACTTGCGCTTTTCTAGTTTTGTTTTTTTTTTTTTCACTTTGACGTCTCTGACGGAAATTTTGTGTCTCAGTCGTCGGTGGTTCTAGCGTTAAGAAACGAATTCGACCGTTAGAGGTGTTTCACAAAGCCGGACACGCGTCATAGTTGACTTCGTGCGAAATAAAGTTGTCCGAAATAAAATTGTCCGTGACACGAGACGTAATAATCGCGGGTTCACATTGGAGTTAACGAGCCGCGTAACGAGACGCGTCTATTTTGCAGAGTAATCGTCTCGAATTAAGTCGCAGACAGGGAACTGGCTCGACCGCGAAATTAAACAGGTGTATTATGGAGGGACAGTACGGGGCACAGTTACGAGTTCTCTCGAACGCGCGTTTTAATTAACGCGCGCGGCTACAGGAAGTTGCCACGCTCGCACGTTTACTGTACGGCGAAACTTTATTCGCAAGCTTCGCTTTCTCCTTGCAACGAAGATCCTTCGTGTAAGAACCTTCGCGACAAGATATTTATAACGCGACAAAACACTCATTTTCGCTTGTTTGTCGACTTCCTCGATAGTGGAACTGTTAAACACGTGTCCAACGTGTCTCTACGCATGTAATTCTTTATCTACGCACGCACTCTGCACGTGTCGTGACGTTGATAGTTTCTGTCGGACGAAGCAAGTTTACTTATACAGCCAATGCAACAGGACTGGAATCGACCCGTTCCTTCATTTTCACAAGCATTTGTAGCTTGACCTCTGTTGAGGCCAAGGATGACGTGACACGGATGTGCTCCAATCCAGTGTCACACGCATATCAATAAAGTCTCGCTACTTGCCAAAATTGCGACAATGACTTATATAAATGTAACCAAAGGAATAAAAAGGCAGTCAGTTTCTTTTGAACTTCAAACTTGCGTTTTCATTCGGTGTGTTGAAGTTAAATTTTTAGTATGTACACTAACAATTCAATACAGAATACGAAAAGAATATTAAATAAGTTATATATATATATATATATATATATATATATATATTGGTTTAATGTAGTGTAATTCAGTGTTTTGATTATTTTAATATACTTTCTGAGAAATGCATGCCGACGAAAAATGTTGTCGTTCTCAGTGTAAGTCGCGATTGAACTTTGTTGACTCCAAAAAGGGTTAATCGACAAAGTTTGCGCCCGAGAAAAACGAAAATACAGTCCGTTTAAACCACGAAACGACAATGTGCAACGGTTACGTTGCCTTTAATATTCGTTTTAATTTCGAATAATCGTTTCTCCGCCGCGGCGGATAGTTCGAAACTGTTCGAAAACAGTTTCAGGCGTGCGCGTCCGGATCAGCATTCGTCGCGCGCGTTCCCTTCGAATTCAATTTCGGCCGCAGAGTGCATTTTTTTCATCGTTCAACCATCATCGCGAATGCTCGCGCGCAAGCTCGTTTGGAAAGTAATTTTGTCTCGCGGGTATATGAAACTGCCTTTAACCTCGTTTCCCGACCGAACGCCGCTCTCCCCCGCAGAGACCTCTCGACCGTCTCTCGCGCGAGCGTTTACTGGAATAGGCTAGCGATATTAAACTAGAAGAACGCGCGGTTAACCAGGTTAAGTAGAATATTTCTGACAGGGAACGACCGTCGCAGAGAACATTATATCCCTCCGTGTAATTTCAACCGACGAGCACACTCACGCCGCGCGGTGTTGCGAAGAAGGCGAGAGACTCGGATAACTGTGCTCTTCGAAACTTTTCAGAAGCCGATTCAGTCGACGCGTGTTTTTCTGTGAGTCATCAACAACGACAACTGAGAAATTCGATTCAAACGACTGAGCGTAGACGCAGCTCTGGTTTTATCAAAAGTCGGCTGGGTATTCAAAGCGCAAATCGATTGGTTTGACAGGCAACGAAGGGACAAGGATCGAGATCATTGGCTGGAAATGGCAACGAGAAATAACCGAACGGGTTTTTTTTTTTTTGGTTCGTCATATCTCGTTGCACGCGTAAAGATCCATTTATATTATCGATGAGTTCAAGTAGAAGGAAAGCATCGTCGAGGTATCGATAGTGTTTTATTATTGCTCTTTGTAATTCTGATCATAACGAATATTGAATATGTACAACGAAATAAATCAAGCGTGCTTTCCATCCTTTTCTCTTTTTTCTTCTCTTTTCTTCTTGACAGCAATGGCAATTGCAATCGTTGTACTAGAGGAATTTTATCGAATTTGAATGGAGTGGTAAAACTGGGTCACGATACAAAATTTTTTGCTTAACCCCTTGACATACGAATTAAGTAAAACTCGATATGCCCGAAAATTGATATTTATCTTTCATTTCTAACATTTGCGTGAACTTAAACGATAATTTTTATACTGCAAAATTTCATAAACACAATATGTAATTGTAAACAAAAATTAATAAAATATGATGAAAGAACAAATTAACAATTCAATAGTCCTTCAGGAAGCACAGTCGTATGTCAAGAGGTTAATCGTCACTTTCCAATAGCATGAATGCCCAGCGAGATCTTTGAAAAATCGTTGGTATAAATCAAGCGCTCGTTGGTACGGTTGCGAAATTCATTTCTTCAAATGAATGCATTCGCTCGTTGCATTTTGCATTTTTGTTTCAAGAATACATGATTTTAAACAAAAAACAAAAAAACGAATTTAGAACAAAATAGCCACAAAGTAGAAGCTTAACGAAAAACTTAAAATGAGACCAGGTAGATTGTTGCATAATTTTCTTCATCGACAATCATCATTGTATATTCAGTTATGCTTTCTGCTATATGTGTGTTAACACTATCAATTCGTTCTGCAAGACTCGCTGATAGTATAAACGGACTATAACTCGTCAATTGTCCGTACTGAACAGAATCGTTCCATATTTACGAAGTACCGTTTATCCGAGGTATCGATTTGCTTGAACAGTTTCAAACGACTTCGCGCTCCGTCCTACGACGACTTTCACGGACATGTGCGTGGGTTGTTAATTGAGCAATGAAACGTCCGCCTATGAGCAACGAAATTTATGCGAAATTTATGCGATAAGCGTGAAGGAGAAATCTAAGAGAAAGAAAAATTGGGAAATGAGAAGAATAGTTGTAGAATAGTTATCGAACGGAAGAAGTGAAAATAATTTACCATCGCTAGAAGCACTCCACAGAATTTTCCTCGGCATCTGCTCATCCGACAGTTCCCTCCTAATTGACAACGTCGTCTCTACGTATATATATTCACCGGACCCACCCGTCGCTAAGCGATAAGCGTGACTAACAATAAGAATAGCCCTCCTACAGCACGGCATCTTACAACACGTTTTCGCTCTAACACGATAGGATAAATTGCGGGAACTGTCGTATAACACTGCAACCTGTAACACGGTTTCGCTCTAACACGATAAAAAAAATTGCGAAAACCTTCGTACAACACTGTACTTCTACAGCACTGGATACCATGATTTTTGTTTGACACATTTAAAAACTAAATTACCTTAAAATAACGACGGGAAGGAATAATGAACTATAGTGGCTTTACATGAAAATGTATAAACAAATTATACTTTATTTATTTATAACCCTATTCCGATGTCATAGCGTTTACACGCGATCCGCGGCGAGGCTTGCCGCCTCAGAGATACATAATGTTGCGGAAAGTGCCGCCCCGTATCTAAAAGGATAAAGTGCAAAAAACAGTTCTCGTTTGATTGTACTGAGCAGTGATGAGGAAGAAATTTATTAAATTAAGATCGCATTAAATAATATTTTTTGTTTCTTTTCGTTCTGTGTTATACATACATTTATATTTTTAATAAAAATTAAGTTGCTTACATGGAATTTAAAAAAAAAATGTTTGTTTTTAATAAGTTTCCGGAACGTAACCCCACATTTTGTACTGGCTCTGGGTCTCACACAACACGGCATTTTCTAGGAACCTATCTACCGTGTTATAGAAGAGTTACCTGTATGTTGTATCCGAGAAAGCGGGGAGCGAAGAATAGATAGGCAGGTGAAAGGTGTGCGAAAACGATGGCCAAACATAGGGCATAGGAAGGATTCGAATATCGAAAAACGTCAGGACATAAAGGAGTATAAAGCACGGGGGACTTTTGAATAGGAGTAGAGAACGAGAAAAAGAGAAACGCAATGGTGGAGAGACGCAGCGATGCAACGATAGGGACGCACGGGGACGTGACAATACGTGGGTAGAGAAATATAGAGCAACGGTGGAATAGAGAGGTATAATAAAGAATAGTAGCGATCCTGAGGTATGAATGAAGCATTTAAAGGAGGCGGAAAGAACTGCGGTTGAAAGCGACAAACGAAGCAAACTGGCCAAAGGAAACAGAAAAGAAGAAGCTGCATAAAGCATCGTTCGCTGGTACGACTGCGAGTACATATTTCTCCAATTGAAGGAGAAATCTAACAGAAAGAAAAATTGGAAAAGATGGGAAGAACAGTTGTAGAATAGTTATCGAACGAAAGAAGTGAAAATAATTTGCAGACGATCGATAGAAACACTCCGTCAGAATTTTCTGACGGAGTCTGCTCCTCCTTCGACAGTTTCCTCCTAATTGACAACGTCGTCTCTAGCGTATATTCAGCGGACTCACCCAGGTCGCAAGCGAAAATAGAAGTGGAAAAAAATTACGAAAGGGTAAAGAAAGAAAGAAAGAAGGGGGGAAGAAAACGAACCAGGCACGGTAAATCGATTTAACCGCGACTGGACGGATTCAATAACTCTGGCATCGGAGATCGGAGCGGACGAGCTTCGAGGGAGAGTTCCAAGGCATTCCGGTTAAACGTGCGTGGCAACCGATATTTATCCATCTCATTATCGTCGGGATTTATGTTACGATCGAGCGGCGGAGTTTTCTAGGTTGGCTCGCTATTAGGCGAGCAACGTTCGTCAATTATGCGGATCATTCTTGTCGTACCGCCACCCCGGCTAGATTCGTATCTCGTCCGAGGAATAAATATACGCTGCTGTCTCCCTTTTTTCCACCCTGTGCGCGTACGTACATACGTGCATACTTCGCGTCGAGCGTAGTCGAAGCGGACGCGGACGTCGTCCTTCGCGTGTACACGCGCGAGTTTACACACAGTTACCCGCGATGTTTCCCACGCGGGCGCATTAATCAGTCGGCGATTTATACCTATTAGCCGTTATGATAAATCAATTTGCCGGGGCGAGCGCTGGTAATGTCCATGGTGGCGCGCGCTCGCCGTGGAAATTCTTGCGCGCCGCCTTTGTGCCTGTCCGCGAGGAGGTTTGTTTAAAGTTCCGAAGAGGGCCCGGGTGCACCGCGCGTGTATCGATATTTCAACGTCAGGCCGTGTTATGCGATGCAACGCGCATGAAAGCGCGCCTTTCCAGAGCTGGCTTCTGCCAGAAGCTTCTCGGCTTCGCTCGCACGACCTCGCGTGCCTCGCCTACGAAGTTTTTCCCGGGTAAGTTCGGATGGTTCAAATGCTGTTTCGCGGGTGTTGATTTCAAACTGCGTGAATTTGATACATCGTCGCCAGTCAGACGAATCAAATGTCACATAATGTTTCACTACTCCTCAAAATTCCTCGAAAACCTGCGACGGTGACTTATATAAATGTGACACGAGAAAATGAAGAATCAGTCAGCTTTCGAACCTGTGTCTTCATTTTCGCAACGAACGATTTCATATAAACTACGAAGAACGAACGATTTTAATGATCTCTTCTACGCGTAAGATCATTTCACACGTTGAAACATTGCCAAATCGTGAACCTTCGAGGAGCGGAGATCAGAATCGAAGGACATCCGTCACTGTCCCTCGCTCTCCGAGAAAACGCCTTCGTTATCATACTTTAAATCTCTTCGAAGCATTCTTTAAGCCTTTTATCGAGTCTTGCTTTCCTCGAGTTCCAATTCCACTCGTAATTCCACCCGCTTTCTCAATTCTTGCCGATTCTGTTCTTTTATTCCTAATAACGATCCCCGGAGCGCTGGATCATGCTGTTCCCCAGTAGTACTGTAACAACAACCCTAACGCGTTTAACACGTTGACTAACACGGTACTTTTCAGGATCCCGGTCTAAGAAGTCAATTCAATTTAATCATATTATATTATTAAAAACTCGTATTATAGTACATAGTTATCATCAAAAAGCATATAGAATGTTTTTTTTTTTTTTTGAAAAAAAAAAATCTTGCGAATTATCTCGTAGTTGGCTCATGTAAAGAAAGACTATTAGATGGCCCGAAAAGGTTGCATCACATATTATATATATATATATATATATATATATATATATATATACACACACACACTGCGCACAAACTTTTTCATGAAGCAACTTATAAAATAAAATTTATAAAGTTTAGAGAAGCATTCGTCGACGCGTTCATTGGAGAAGAGATTCAACCAGTTTCAAAAAAAAAATTAGATTGCAAGAGTTTCATTATCTGTGGAGAGAAGCCAGCCCTTTGCGTGGAAGATTGTTTGAAAAATTATCACAAATAAAAATATTCTTTTGCTCGTTGATTTTTTTAATAAACTTTGTGTTATTATATTTTCCGTACATTTATTAATCAATTTTCTGTTCATGTAAGCCAATAATGATCTTTTGTTCTCTTCCCTGAGGCTATCTATTCGTATTTACAGTGATAGACTACGAACTTCATCGTAGCTGCAAAAATATGGCAAGTAAACCAACTACGAGATAATTTGCGCAACTCGTAATTTGCGTTCTAGGCAATAACACAAACTACGAGATATCTCGTAGTTGGCAGTCAACGTGTTAATTAATCCTGTCGTTATTACGCCGCTCGTTGTATGCAAATCGAGCGATCTGCCGATCGGGGGCTGATTGCAGACGTCACTTATTGTCAGAGAGACACATTGTCATTGAACAGAGGCTTGCGGAATATTGAGTGTATAGGGGATGCGTTTCTCTGGCCTTGGTCCTACTGCCATTATTGTCAATAAACGTAATGTTTAAGGGTTGCAATTGCGAGAATTACTTTACGGGAATGATCTTTGCCAATAGCCGAAAACGACTTACCTTCCCAATCGTGCGCCTCGGAAGAATACAAAGACAGTTGGCCTTATTATAAGGATGATTCACGTAACTTGTACAAACATGAAATAACTATTAAATTATGCGTCTAATGAAAGATTTAATACAAAAGTTGCATGGTTTTAAGGAAAGCAAAATATGGCGTGTTGAGAGATTTCGAAACATCTTTATTTTTCTTTTTCTTTTTCTTTTTCTTTTTTTTTTAATTGGATCATATATTTTTAGACCATAAATTGAAAGAGTATTAAATTCCAAGTAATAAAGTATTAAACCACATTGGTCATTAAACTTAATGGTTGAGGAGATATTTTACGATAATTTGATCATCAACGTTAATGTGTGGCACGCAAATGGTCCTAATGCTCTGTGCAGTTTTCATCATCGAGACAAAATATCGTGAAATATCTCCGTTATTACTTGAAATTTAATATTCTTTGAATCTGCGATGAAAAAAATATATGGTTCAATTAAAAAAAAAAAATAAAGATGACCTTGGAAATTTCGAAATCCACGAAAAATTGATACGCTATATTTTGCCTTCCTTTGTATTAAACAATTTTTCATTAAACGCATAATTTAAAAGTTACTTCAGGTCAGCAAGTTACACGATGTCGAGTCGGTATAATAATGAGTAAAGTAGTACACAGCACCGATGTAACGAAGACGCGACCATCGTGGATTCTCAAATCGAAGTTCTCGTCGCGTCAAAAAGGGACCGCTCGATAGAAAAAATATCGATCGTGCCTCGATGCGTCGAATTCGTGCGTTTCTCTTCTCGATCCTTCGTTCTTACACGTGTCCTTCAGCCACGCGCCCAAGTAAAAACGATACACACGCGTCTCGACGCCATTGGTCGTCGCTCGCGCGAAGAATAATCCGGACAAAGCGACGCAGATTGCCACGCTCGATAACCAGAGGCTCGCGTACACGCGTTCGCGCTCGTTTCTTTGCCTACGCGCGAGCTGTCACGGACACGGAGTAACTTTGAAACCGAATTTGCAAAAAGCGCGTGTGCGCGACTCTCTTCAGAGAACTACTTTATCGGTAGATAATTCGAACTATTCTTTACAATTAACGAAGAAATTTGTTAACTTACTTTTTTTTTTTTACGTGGAGGAAATCTTTATAAGACACCTGAGTCTTTTAAGAGAGGACCCAGGTAGTGTCGGATTTTTACCGACTAAAACCTCCACGATAGCGATCCTCCGCACGTTGGGAGAGAGAGCTTCGGGAGACCTTTTATAACACGCAGAGCTCTCCCATGCTGTTTGTCCTATAGGACAACTTTTTTTTTTTCGCTCGAAAAGGGGCCGAAAACCCTGGACCCTCAGATTAAGAGTCTGATGCTCTACCGACTGAGCTATCCCCACCTCTCTCCATTTAATACACTAGAATTGATAAAACTGTCGAAAGGATTAATTTTTGTTGGATGTGAATAATCTTTCGTGAAATGTATAAATAAAAGCTCGTGTACTCCATTGTATTGCAAAGTTCCATTATTCTTTGCCTCAACCGTGAAATTTCACGTTTCAATCGCAATTGACGATTGTTCTAGCGTTAACAACGTGCAAGTCTGCGATGCACGTACGCAATTTCATCGAGCTACGAACATTCGGGCAAGGTTGGAGAACACCATGTCGAACGGGCGAAAGATCGCAAGGTCGCGTTTGCATAAACGTAGGCTGGCGATGCGTTTGGACGAAACAGCTGGGACGAAGAACGTCGATGTTTCACGGTCGGGACGATGTTTCGCCGCGCTGTGCCGCCAGGATAAAAGGGTTGCTCGTTTTATTGCTCGCTCGTTCGCCCGCGCGACGTTCGATTCGTTCGGAATGCAAAGCGGCGGTTGTCTGATCGAGGATTGTACGCCGCCGCTTGCAAAACTTGATGCCACGCTGATGACGCGTGACGCGTGACTCGAGTGACAAAGATGCTGAATTAGACGTAAAGAGGTTAGAAAATGATTCAAAACTCAAAGTTCGGAGGGCTGCGTCACGCTTCGTCTGCCGTATAAATATTACTAATTTAATCATTATAATTAATTTTATTTCAATTGAAAATTATTTTTTCAAATAATTAATTATAAAGTTTGAAAAGAATCAATTTATTAAAACTTTTAAATTCATATAATAAATTATAAAATTTCTTTTATTAATAATTGATTTAAAAATCATAAGTTTAATATAAATCCTTTCAAATTTTATAAATAATTATTTAAAAAAATAATTCTTAATTAAAATAAGATTAATTATAATGATTAAATTAATAATATTTATATTACATATTTCAAACAGGCGTGTTTGATCGGAAGATGCTTTATTAAAAATATTTGACAATCAGGCATCGATTCTAGATACGTTGGAATTATGAATCGTTGTATCTTCAGTTTTAATGCAGTTAAGGTTTATTAATAATATACTTGACAAATAACTTTGGAAAAAAGTATTTGACAATTAGATATCGATTCTACATGTATCAATTGTTATATCTCCAATTTCAATACAGTTGAGATCTTTTTTTATTAATATACATACAGATAAATTATTTCTGTGTTAATTGGTAATTGATGACTTGATTCAAACGAAAGTTGCAGATACGCCCTTCTGATTTAACATTGTAACACTGTACAGTCCCGAATTTAAATTTGAAAACTTTAGTGTACAGACGACCAATAACTAAGAAGTCTTCCATTTCAGAGAAAAATCGTCAAAAGTTTTAATTTTCGCAGTTATTCAGAAAATTTATTCGACGCCAGTGCATCAAACATCGCCAGAATGTTTAGCTACAGTCAGAATGGTGAATTTGTTTGCATTGCTGCAAGAGACCTAGATTTTTGAATCTTCGTTGAATAGATAATATAGATGATACATTGGTGGCATCACTAAGTGTAAATAAATAAGTGAAAAAAAACTGAAAATCGTTTTGTCTCTTTTTCCAAAACAATTTTCTCCAAAACGAGCGAATCTCCGTAGCTCATTTCTTTTTGATTTCTCAGGACACCTTGTATAGTCCAACGAACTATTAGATATACACTCTAGATTACCTTCACAATTAATTAATAAATTTCTAGCGTTGAAATTTATTTTCGCGACCACTATTCATTCCACAGACTCGCGTGACTGTCCGAAATCCCCTAGATGAAAAAAAAATAAACGAATTTTAATCGGCAGAGAGTGTTATTAGAAGAGCGAGCGGAGGCTGTATATAAACCACGGAGAAGCGTCCATGGGTGACGTCTGTCGACAAGCCATGGACGCCGGTACACGAACTCTCTGTGCTTTAATGGGCCGGTTCTGTCTCCGAGGCGTGCATCCTCGCCTCGTTTGTGCGCGTTTCGCGTCCAGCGCTTTTCTCGTGAGCGCACAAGCACCTGAAAGCCACGGCGGTCTCTCATGCAAATGACATTGACCGCCAGGAAGGAGGTTATCCGCAAATTAATCGAGCGCCGCCGCCACCGCCGCGTAGCCCGTCAGTCTGTGCCCTTCGATGCGCGTCCAGGCGCGAGATATTCCCCCCCAGCTCGAGAGCGGATCCTCTCCGGTTATTAGCGTAAAGAACACCAATGCACGCCACTGACCTTCCCTGCTCTAATTATATTCATTTCACGTGGAACCTTGGCTCGGGCTCCGACGATCGTTCCACCTCCGAACTGACGGAAAAATCGTTCGTCGACTCTTACGACGCTGTACAGAAAGAGACTCGCTGCGCGATTTCTCTCTCTCTCTCCCCCTGCAAGCAAGCCTGTCCGTCGTTCTCCGCCGATGCCCGCGAGCTGCTCTCTGATACGACTATGATACGAGGGTTTAAATGGAAAATTCTTTCCCTTTCCGTGAGAGCTCGGTGAAACGCTGTCTGCCGGCTGAGTAGGACGTTACGATGAGTGAACGGGTCGTGCAGGATGTACGACACGGTACGTTGGTTCGAGAGAGGTTCCTAAGGAGATTCAAAACACTCCCTTCGCGTACTTTGGAATTGGTTGTGTTTCGGTGCGAGATGAGGATGGTCGAGATATTACGTTCGTAGTAACACCTACAGCATCGGTGTCTAACCTTTCAAATCTGCTGGGCCTCATTGGCCAACAAAAATTTGTTGACAGCCGCACGTAGTTTACGTATCAATTCAATGTAACCTATATTATTTACGAGGATATTCAAACTTCTATAGCGGAGCAATACACTGATTTGAAAAATATTTAACGAGAAATTTGAAAAATTCTTAACGAGAACACTGAGCTTGTTTCTTCAGATATCTGGATATTGATACAGGTGATACTGACAATACAAAGATGTATTTTCAAGATGCTCGTCTAAAATGTTTTGCGTGCTTCACGTAGGAAAAAAATCTGTTCGCTCCGCAAAAGGGACATCGTGAACATTCGTGCCCAAAATTATTCAAATAATAAAATTCTTATTGAATTATTCCGATTTTGATTGGACCGCATGAACACTAAGGTAAAGCTTAGTCCATATTTTTCCAAGAAATTCTTAAATTCTTAAGGATCATACACGTGTTATAATTTAGTCTGATTGATATGTTTTCACATCTCACTGACAATGAATGTAACATCGACTGAAAATTGGCAAAGCTTCGATTGGTTTGATCTCGCGCCGAGAGATGTGCAGGCTTCCTCAGGCTAGCAGCTCCACTTCGTCCAAAGCGGGACGTGAAATTTATCTCGGCGCAGAGCGTTATTTATCTCGGCGACAGTGCTCTTTGAAGATGCGTGTTTCATGCCAGCAAGTGGCATTGATACGTAAGGAACGAGGGAAACGCGAGTGTTTCGCTGGCAATATCGTAATTCGTACACGCGTATGCGCCACTCGGATAATATATTCCCTCTTTTCTCCGCCGTGGATCTTGCATACGTCACCGTATCCCACTGTGTAACAATTTACAATGCGCGGGAGAAGAAAAATTAAACTATACGCGGATGGAACATCTGCACGGGGGGAACTTTTTCTTCTCGACGATGGCATATGTCTGACAAATCTGGGCAATCTCGCTTGTAGATCATATTTCACTCATCAAGACGCGTTTTATTATCTAGATTTATGATCGTTGGTTTCAGGGAGGAGGGACGGGGGAGTTTGGTTTCGCCATTTGCGGCTGTTACTCTTCTCGCGAACAGCCTGATCAACTGCCCGACGAACGCGATAGAGAGATAGAATGATAGAGTATGCCTAACGGCGAAGTTTCTCAAAGCGAAATGAATCAAAATAAATTCCTAGGAAAATATTTATTACCATGCTTTTCAATAAATATCTAAGAGAGTTTAATTTCGCCATTTGCAGCTGTTACTAGTCTTATGAATGGCCTAATCAACTTCTCGACGAACGCGAGTTTAATAACAGCGAATTATTTCTAAGCGAAATGTATTGAAACAAATTCGTAGAAAAATATCTAAGAGAGTTCAGTTTCGCTATTTACTCTTCTCCCGTGAATAGCCCAATCAACAACTTGACGAACGCGATAGAGAGATGAAGTATGCCTAATGGCGAAATGTATCGCAATAAAATTTCTCAAAAGATATCTGTTACAATGCTCTTCGATGAATATCTCAGAGAATTCAGATTCGTCATTTGCGGCATTGTTGCTCCTCTTGCGAATAGCATGATTGATTCCTCGACGAACGCGATAGTGAAATATAGTAGATCCCGAGCGAAATATACTAAAATAAATTCCGAGAGAAATCTCTGTCACAGTGCTTCGATGAATATCGAAGAGAGTTCAGTTTCGTCATTTACTCCTCTCGTGAATAGCCCAGTCAACTGCTCGACAAACGCGACCAAGTATTTATTACAATACCTAATCGTAAAAGAATTCAAATTCGCCAGATTTGCAATTGTTATTCTCCTCGCGAATAGTCTGATAAAGAGATAGAGTATTTAACCCATTGACTGCCGACTACGGGATATCTCGTAGTTTGCGCTACAAGTTTAGATCGATTACAATTGGTCAGGGAATACTTTTATTGCCGGTTGAGTTAGAAATTATCAGAAAGGATGAATAAAAATTTAATACAGTGTATAAAACATATTTAATATCACTTTTTATTATAAAAATAATAACTTAGACTATTCGGTCATAACATATTAATTATATATACGAGTTGTCTCTGTACGAGTGTTTTTTTTTTCAATAAAAATTACTGTAAATGCCATTTCAATACTAAATTTGTAACTTAGTATTATTATATATTGGAAAATTTCATGTTTCCTTTAAAATAAAATTTTGGCTCCCAGGGCGGGCAAGACGCTCTAAATTTGCCTGGCAGTCGAATGGGTTAAATAAAATTCTAGAAAATTATCTATCCTTTTTTGTGGCGAGTAAAGAGTTCCCTCCATTCCCTCTCCATTCCCGAGGAGTTTCGCATTACGAAACAGTATGCGGACGAGCTCGACGACGCGGAAGTAGTATCGTATTCGCCTGGACGTTCCGCGTCAGCTTCGGTCAGAAGTCACGTCCCTTCGGAATCAAAGATTATGTCGTGACTCGGTTGAAGCTCACGCGAGGACCGTCACGATTCCTCACGAATGCCATCGCGTCATAGAGGTAGCCGCGGCAGCTGCTTAGGCGATCGCGCGTCTCCGGACGACGGTTGAAAATTGTCGGACACGTTCGTAAAAGCAAGAATAACCATCGGAGACTGCAGTCACACGCCATAGAAATGATCGTGCCTTGATGGATAGCACGACATTATGGCGAACGTCAAACTTAGCAAAAAACTCTCCCATCGAGAAATCCATGCAGACGAAATATAATAATCCAACGAGTAGTTGACCTCGTTTCCGCGAAACGAGACTATAACAATAAACGATTATAACGTTGTTCTCGCGTAAAGTACATGAGATTAAACGATCGGTATCTATATGAAACTGGAGGAATTGAGAATGAGCGTGAAAATACATAAATTGTCGTGTCTCAATTCCCCACTGAAAGGGGTAAGGTAAGAAAGATGATCCAATAAGGGAAAGGAGCCAAGCGCACTCCGACTAATCGGCACCCAGCGAAACAAGCCGTGACCGTAATTACAACAATGCCGTCGATAGCACGGAACGGGCGAATGCACTCGGCAAACAAATCAACGCGCAGAATGTAATCAAGTGGTCAGGATCCGTGGTCTGAAAACGCGGCCGAGCGGCCGCTATCGCGGAACGTGTAATTTCAACGCGAAAGAAGAAACGTTGCTGCTCGAAGCAACGACAGGGAATAGAAACTCGCTGAAAGCAATTGAACCAACCTCTCTACCCTCTGTTGAACTCCTTGCCACTCTCCCTTTCTCTCTCTCTCTCTCTCTTCTCGGCAACTTCGTAATTACAGGATATCTGGAAACTCCGACACACTGAGCGAGCGACTTTGTCTTACCTATGTATATATATATATATATATATATATATATATATTCCCGTTCTCTAAGCGTCGTCCAACGTCTATCTCTCGCCGTCTACTCTCTCATTCTTCGTCCATCCTCTCCTCTTCCCCCTCTCGCAGCACTCTCGCGGTCCGAAGAAGCGGGACAAGCCGATAATTTAGCGGTTTTGTTATTTCTTGGCTGCCTGACTCCTCGCGTTTTACATGCTGAAAGCCACCGTGCGGCAACCATTCCTCCGGCCGTTTTATCCTACGCGTGTTCCTGCTCGCTCCGTTACTCCTCCGTCTCTTCGTCTCTGTCTCGCGGCGCGGCACGCTTCGATCACGAAACACATGCCGCCGTGGACGACGGGGTTTTCGCTGAAGCGCAGTTTCGATTTCCACCGTGCTCTTCAGCTTCTTTCCTCAGCCCCGAACCCTTTGCTCGTTCCCATTACTCTGCTGTTTCTTCGCTCGTTGGAAAATAACGCAAAAAAAAAATACACCACGCAACGATTTGATTAATAATTGGTTAGCTCTACCTTTTACCTATCGGATAGAAACGCTGTTGACAAAAGTTTATGCGCGGGAATTTAACTACAGATAGATATGTAGATCCTTGGAGATGGATACTGCCACTGACAAGGGGTTCCTTATCACTCAAACGTTTTTTTCTTTTTCTCTGGTTTTCCTTTCTTCCCATATTATTTTCTTCTTTTCTTCTCCTCCCTTTGTTTCTCCTTTTCCTTTGCCGCGTCGCGTCTTGACTGAAAATATCGAGTCTTCGCCGGAATCATATCCTGCTGAGCGAACAGGCAGAGAATCAGAAGATTCAGAATAGTAGAATCTACTCGCCCGATCTATAAATAATCTTCGTACCTATGAATACGTTTCTATTCCACGAGGAGGACAAAGCAACCACACCTACGAGCACGCGTCAAAGGATCATTGTTAACCAACCAATTTGCCGATACGATCGACGACCGATCAATGGAGGAAAAAGTGCCAAGCAACAGATAGGAATTAATAAGAAATCACGAGAGGCGTTTCTACCCGTAGAACGAACGACACGCGAGATCTGCCTGCGAGATAACGCTTCGATTATCCCGCGGAAAATCACGATCGCGCGTCATAAATTACCGATGTAGACTGTATCGCGTCCCACGGGTGAATCGGGTCTACGCCGATTTCCAACTGGATCTCGCTGGACGGAGAAGCGAGAAATCCTCGCGAGAGAAGAATGGAAATTTCGTATTTGACGTGACGATTATTTCTGATGGTTGAATTGTTTTCCACTCAGTGTATCCTGGGAAATTGCTCTTTAACTATGAAATAAACGCCAAATCGCTGCTTTGGTCGCTTTGATAATAGCTTTGATAACCGATTACGATTCGGCCGCTGTTATCAATGAAATTTTCGTTCTCAAGCAATGTGTTATTTCAATTAGCGATAGGGTACAAATTCAATCGTCGTTTTGAAGTATGTATGAAGTCGATCGGGTTGAAGATTAATTTAATTCTTCGATTTAATTCGACGTGCAAATTGCCAATTTGTCCAAACTCGTGGAATTTGTCAGTACGACTGCCAATTCATATACATAATTGGACGTCCTTTCTAACCTGAATGCGCCAATAACAGCGCTGGCCATTAATCTTCCTAAATCGTCAGTTTTTTGTCGGTCGGTGAAGAAGCTTCCAATCTAATTTACACTTTCTCACGTCAGCGGAATTAAATCACGACAACGTTCGCTGATTTATGAACACGCGCAACCCGCCTAAACCCAATAAATCACTAAACGTTATAACAAAACGATGCAGCTCATTATAACGCCGCGAGGCTACGTTGAAAGAAAAAAAGAAAAAGAAAAAAAAATATTCATCCCATTATTTACGCGATGTCTCGCGTCGGCAGAATCGGTAGAGAAAAAAAAAAAAGAAAGGAAAGAAAATAGCACGGTTGATTTACAATGACATCCACAGACGTAACCAGCACGCTTGCAAACGCATTTGCATCGTATGGCACTGGTACGAGACTTTTTATTCGAAGACTCCAATTGGCCAAGGTCGCAAGCATCGACCGTAACCTTTGTAGTTGGAAATTTATAGCCACGAATGGCCTTGTCAGCTGGTAATCATGCTGAACAACGAAGCACGCGCGCCTTCGCCTTGTAACGTTCGATCGTTCCTTTGAACAGCGGGCAGAAACATAGTCATCGCGAAAGAAAAGATCTTGCTACACGAGGAATAAATGACGAGCGTATTTTTCCTTTCTTTTTGCAAATACCTCTTGAGTGACATGGAATAAATTCGAAGACGAACGAATGACAGAGTATGGCATCGCATCGTTCTAATCTTACACACACTGTGTTTAATATCGTTTCAACGATGGAATGCTCAACTACACTCTCGTGAAGTGAAAAGGGCTGTATTTATTAAAATAATTCTTAAAATAATAAATTCTTAAAATAATCCTTTAAAAAACGAGCTCTCGGTATCCTCAACAACGAGATCAATTTTGCTCGTCCTACATTCTCAAATTTTTTCATTTTTCATCGTCAGCTACGATTCCCAATCGTTTCGTTTCCACCGTTGCCGATTCCTTTCCCCTTCGGTTTATTCTTCGGTCGAGCGGAGCGCGCATCTTTCGATTCTTTCCGCCACGAGATCGTAAACCATCAACCTTTGACTCTCGTAACTCACTCTCTCGTTCCGTTTGCAAAGTTCAAGTTCAGGCCGCACGTTCCGTGATTGATCTCCAAAGAACAAGCAAAGAATAGTTATTAACAAATCTCTCTCGGTTCCTATTTCAGTTGCCTGAACTGTCGCTGACAGTTACTTGAAAAATATCCTTTTTTCTTTTTTTTTTTTTTTACGTGGAGGAAATCTTCACAAGACACCTGAGTTTTTTAAGGGAAAACCGACTAAAACCTCCACGATGGCCATCATCCGCACGTTGGGAGAGCTCTCCCGTGCTGTTTATCCTACAGGACATTTTTTTTTTTCGCCCGAACAGGGGCTCGAAACCCTGGACCCTCAGATTAAGATTCTGATGCTCTATTCCGACTGAACTATTTTCACCTCTATACTTGAAAAATATCCTACGATTTTCAGATTGAAACAATAAACAAACGCCAATTGAAAGAAAATTTGAAATTGTTTCCAGCACGAAGATGAAAGGGAGATGTACGTACGTACGTAGCACGATCCACAATGAGAGCAATCGGAACTTCAAAGCGCACCGACAGCTGCATAATCGTCTCATAACGAGATACCGGTCACGAATGAGCCCCGCCGATTGACTCTAACTAACAAACCGCCTGTCGACTCGATTATTGATTAGAAAACTGGAAGATCGTCTCCAGTCTCGGACTCTCCACGATGTTTTAACGACCTTGTGCTTACACGGATTCGTGTAATGCATCAATCGCGTTGTCGTAAATTAATGACGTCCACGATCCTCCACGATGAGAAACCTGTCGACGATCTGGCGTATGCGCAAATAATACGTTTTTAATTTTAGCACGCGCCATCTTCGTGCCGTTTTCTTGTCCTTTTATTAAATGGTTAATAAAAGTGAAACCGTTCGAGCACTCATCGTAAGAAAAAAAAGGTACTTTTCTATTGACAGAAAGGATCGTAGTTGTATTGGGTTAAAATTTTGAGTTAACGTTGTTTGTCGCAAACTGTGTACTCGCAATGAATAGTTTGTACAGCTTTCGTGTACATTTTCACACTTCACTTCAGGATAGTCTCTCTAGAGTCGAGCCTCTCGTTGCAGCTAATGAAACTTCAGAATATTTCTACGAGTGCTCAAATGCTTGTGAGCAACTGTACAGAGTATATAGATCGTACGAGATAACATTTCATCGACAAATTGAATTGACGACATCAGGATTGGAATTTAAACGACACCTGAGATAAAATTGCAACAAAGAAAGAAAAGAGCGAACTTTTTTTCAGAAATATCTTTAACACGAAATTTAATAAAAATAAGATGGAATTTCTTTTCATTTCCCTTCTATCCGCTTCGCGCTCAATCCGTTTTGCTTGCCGAGCGAATGAAATGAAAACCGAATGCATAGCGTCCAAGAATCGTTGCACAACGATACCGATTTTGTTGTTACTTGAAAATTTTCTCAAGTTTCTTTTCTCGTTGGAACTGTCCTATTTTATCTCAGTTCAACACCGTTATTTCAGGTCCTTCGTTGTACATTTATTTCCACGTATAATGTTTCATTTCATTCATCGTACAAAGATCGAAAATTGACACTGCTGTTCCCTGCTCATAGAATTTTACAATCGTTGAAATAATCCAATATTTCCTGCGATGACACGACGTTTACAACAACGAACAATGAACAATTCAAACTCGTTTAACGTCGTTCAATGGAAAAATGGTTTAAATTTTGAGAAAAAGCCACGCATGAAGAACGCCTGCGAATTCAAAGAGCATCGAGAATACGTTGGTAAACACCGAGGATTGAACGAACGACGCGAATGAACGTGACGCTGGCAATAATTTTTATTTACGAGCTCGTTAATTGACGGTTCTCGGCAAAAAGAAAAAAAAATCGCAGCAGAGAGATATCAAAACGAGCGCAAGTACGACTGAGCTCGATGGTAGACTAAGTAGACTTGATCCGATAACTAGCTTGACTGGTTCGCCTCTGGCTGTGATTGCGCTTGACGTTAGAATAATTACAACCGTTGGTCTTGAAGGAAGGCAGCGCGAACGCTTGTGGCAGCTACAGTTACTTTGTCAAGCGGTGAGTTTCTGCAGGAATGAAAAAAAGAAAAAAAAAAGAAAAAGAGAAAAAAAAGAAAAAAAGAAACAGAAACCACACACCGTTACTCGTCCTCGTCGTTCTAATCCTCCGACGCGTCGTAGGAAGAAGTTCTTCCTTGTTTCTGCCCTCTCCCACGCAAACCCGACCGCCATTCGTTTCTCATCGAACGCCAAGCCGATAAAACCTACGCGTGTGAAGCGCAACAGATCTCAGATTCGTTCAGAAACGGAATTCAATTTGAAATTTAAATCTGAAACACTTAACCTCTCCTCGCAGAAGGGCGCCTTCTCATCCCACAACGTATCGTTACCACGTATTTATCCCGATATTTTTTAAGAGAAGACGTTCGAATCTCCGATTCCACGTTCGATTCACCTTCCATTATCTGAATCGTCGAAATTTTTCCAATATCTCAGTGTGTAAATATCGCGTAATGGGCTTATCGGCTCCGCGCAAATAGCGTTGCGAGTTAACCGGCGGCAAGAAAGAACCCGCAGAGGAAGAACCTGCTCGCCCGCGAATTTGCTACACAATCCTCGCGCGAGTTTAAACAAACATGACAATCCGTGCGAGTGAAAGCAAACGCGAGCAGGTCTCCGATAATGGGACACCTTTTTGCATTTCGCGGTCGTTTTATTGCGATTGTGAGCGTGATTCGAGGCGTGATCTTGCCGGGCAGGTGTTAAATTCGTATCGAGGCGACCGCAAAACTCCATTTGCTTTTTTTCCCGCCGCTGGAGCTTCACTCCTCCGTTTCGAGGAACGATAACGCGTTTTTTTACTTGGCTCTCGGTTGTGCACGTACGACGTTCATCTGCGAGCGTGTGCGATCGACACAGATCGAGGTGTCCAGACGGTGTCGATTAATTGAAAACAATCGTACGTAAACGAGCGTAATCCACGCGGAGCGGCGCGGACCTCAATTACACGGTGCACTTTTTCCGCGCCGGCTTGCGTCAGAAACGCGAGAGTGGAAATGTGATGAACGATTATTAACGATCTGCGTATCCACGGACGACGTAAAAATCTGGATTTTATGCGACTGTTCGTAAAAGAGCTCGGAGACAACACGGCGAATTTGTTAACGCGACAGAAAGAAGATACAGGTCTGCAAGCGCCGGTTGTTTTTTTCTTTTTTTTTTTGTTAACAGGGAAGGATACGAAGTAAGATTGAAATTATCATTCGACACTTTCAAGATTGACCAATTTTATCACTTTAGTCCCCAATTTTAATATCTGTTACTTTCGTCGTATCGAACACCAAATTCTGAAAACAACACTCGTCCAACTGACAATCACAGTCAGAATAAAATCTCCTCAGCGAACAAATATTCCTGTCCTACGAAACAATTTCGAAGCTCGTAGAAAAATGTTCGGACTCGATTAATACCGGCGAGGAAGAAGCATTAATCACGTTAGTGTAATGGTCGCTGCAAGGGATATCTGCTATCAAAGACATCGTTGGCCTCATTATTATCTCCGCGGTATCCCTCGGTCGAAAACTATCCGCGATAGAGCGCCGTAGAGGGCTGCCAGATATCTCGGTCGATTAATCGTGGCCATGATTATCAGGTGCACCGTTCGTTTTATCACTCAACACGCGAATAGGCATCGCGCTACGGGCGGCCTCCTGCAGAAACTGATTGCCAGCCACGCTAAACTCAATACCGAAACTTCGTCAAAAAATTAAACGAAATTTTAAACCCACGTGGCTTGTAATAAATGGTTTATTAACACTAGAACTACCACACCAGTCAAAACCACTGGTTTTACAATTTTATTTTAAAATTTCTATTTCATGTTACAATTTTTCTCCCCGCAATGATGCAATGACTTTTACTGTGATAACTAAAGAAATAATATAATGGATTGTATTTTATTTTTATTTATTAGAAGTCAAAATAATTTTGGTAGAAATAACTTCGTCTTAACTATCGGTAGTTCTACTGTTAACCCTTTGCACTCGGTTGTCGCCGCAGAGGCGACATCAAAAAGAAACATTGTTCTTTTAACGAGCGAATACTGCGATACTTGTCCTGACAAGCCAAGGATGCAGTATTTTTTTAATTACATTGCATTAATAAAACATATTTTTAAAAATGTATTCACGTTTTTTTTTTAATGACAAAGCAAGATTTTCAATATTCCACAGAGGCGCGCTCTCGCGCCTTTGTAAATAGTCTGGAGTAGCTGATGGCCGATAGTAAAAATAACTCGCAATTGCTGATAGGTTATATTAAATATTGTTCGGAGTGCAAAGGGTTAATATTTATGTAATTAAGGAAAACTGAATACGATAACAGAGAGAGACATTAAATTCTCTCAAGATCTGCCCTATTGTCATACGCCCTATAACCAGGAGCTATAAAGTCCCACTATTCCCCGAAAACCCCCAAAATTCCCCGAAAACTGCGAGAGTGACTTGTATGAATGTGACCCAAAAAAAAAAAAAAAATTATGTCTTCGTTCTCATCGACCTAGAGACACTCAGGAACTACTCTTTCGATTGTAACACGTTGTCACATTGTAAAAATTATACTTTACAGAACTTTTTATTTGAACAAGACAAGACTTCCACTCCGGAACTTGTAGATGTGAAAATATTACAATACTTGCTTATGCTTGCTGCAATGTTAAACTATTTCTGCCTGTGGATTCTTTCTGCTGCGTTTATACATTCTTTATACATCTATTTGTACTTTGGTTCTTGGTAAAGTACCTTGGGACGACTCATACATGACTAGTTTCTAACAACGTCGATAATTTCGACCTACGGTTCGTCGAATCGTCGTTTATTTATTTTTGGAATTCGACCAAACTCCCACCGCGACACAGCCACGATTCGATACTCTCTCTAAAGGAAATCTTATCCTCGAAATCTCGTCATACATACTTCACACACACGCGCGCGCGCAATCATATTTTATTTATTACGGGTTTATCTTATCTTGGTTTCTCTCGCTACGACGATTAGACCACGCAGGAAAGAAATTTCGAAAAAATGAAACTTCCTCACCTTCGATATTGCTTCGATCCTTCTCCGCCCGCGATTGTTTGTTACTCTGGCTCGTAATACGAAAGTAATTACCAATGCATAAATCCACCAGGGAATTCCAATCCGTGCAAGCCGATGTGTCACGCGTGCTTCTCGAACGCTTATCGCCTTTGCTAGGCTCGTTCGTCCCGCGTCTTCTCTTTCTCACGTTTTATTCGCCCGTTCTACCCGCGGCGTCGAACGTGAAAACCAGGAAGGGATTTGAGGGACTATCGCGATATGTAAGAGACCGAAGCAGTTATCCTCTTAACCCTCAATTACTTAATTAACGATATAAACCGTGGTATCGAACGGACCCGGAGAACGAGCACATACTTTATAAGGCAGTTGCATCTCGTGGTTGCGGACTTATCGGTTCGAGTGGGGCAAGGATTAACGGTTGTACGGTCCCAGAGGCTGGATGTAGGGTTCTTCAACCGGGACACGAGAACGAGCACACGTTATATATGTATGTATGATTTACTTGGAATTTGCGGGATAACCTACCTAAACCAACCGGTAGAATTGGATTGGAAATATCGATCGAACAGATGAAAGGGTTCGTAACTAATTTAGGGTAGATTGTATTTGCCGAAACGTGAAAGAAAAACGTTCTGATAAACACGGGTTGGAAGATTAATAGTTTCAAAGTTATACATTATCTTATTTCGGTTGAAATGCTTGTGAAGAATTTAGAAAACACACATCCGCTGAATCTTTGAAACAGTACGTAACTCTTCAATACGGAGGTATCAAGTACGCGCAAAAAGCCTCCTGTAATCAGAAAAAGAAGACATTACAAAAATAAACCGCTACTTGCATACATACGATTAGTTTATAAATTCGAAACTATTAATTTCTGGATTTATATTTATTAGAACTATTTTTTCATGTTTAGGCAAGTACTATCTACCCTACAAGTTATGAATCCTTTTTTTTATTTTTATTCAATGGTCGACGAGTTGAAAACCACATTCGATTCTTGAAAAATAAAGCAGCAAAATTCTCAAGCTGATCAATTTGGCTAGGAATTTCCCTCATCATAAAAGAGGGAAATTCACACTCGTTTGCTACGGCCTTCGACTTTAATACCTCCGGTATTAACGTAGCCGTGAAATTTCTTATCAGACAAGCGACGCGAACAACGTGTCAGGGCCCATTATCCATCACGCTCTCTCGACGAGAGGAGAAGGACGATTCGTCTCAGGTCGCGATCGATCTTCCTCCGCGCAATTTCATTGTTCGCGTTGATCAACGCGACTTCGCGCGCTAGGCGTCCGTGAAGAAAAATCACTACGAAACCTATCCATGTCTCGATTCACTTCTCATCCCAATTTTAATATTTCTCGATCCCAAAAATTTAATATCTTTATGAAATAATTATCCACAATATATTTCTACCAACGACCACAAACAAAATAGAAACGTGAGAGTATTTTTTTCTTTTCCAATTGTAAAGTTTAATATTTCTATGAATTAATTATCTACAAGACATTTCTACCAACGACCACGAACAAAATAGAGACGTGAGGGTAATTTTTTCATTTTCAATTGTAAAATTTAATATTTCTATGAATTAATTATCTACAATACATTTCTATCAACAATCACAAACGAAGTAAAATAATTTTTTCTTTTTCAATTGTAAAATTTATAAATTAATTATCCGCAACACATCCTGTCCAATTTTGACGGATCCATCCGTCCGTCGCCCTTCGACTCGTTTACGAGGAGCGGAGATTCCTCTTCGACGATGAAACTGATCGGAGCGCATTACTCACCGTCGCGAACACGTTTCTAACCAACCGTGATTCTAACAGCGGTAATATGCTCCGGCGGCTCGGTACACCGTGCCGTTTGCATCGATCTTGTCCGGCGTATCGACGAGTCGACGAAATAGTAAATCGACGGGCGGTCGCGCGAGGGTTGCGCGTGGATAATCCCCTATGGCGATTATGCACACCCCGTGCACCAAGCGACGGAACGACCAGCCGATGAATAGAGAAGAAGCTCGCGGTCGTATTTAAATCGGTCTTGGGACGGTAATTTACGACTTGTCGCTGCAGTCGCTTAACTCTAAAACGCACGCGTCATCGTAAGTTATTAGACGATGTCACGATTTGCTTTTCTTTCCCTTTCTTCTGTCTTTTTTTTCTTTTTTTCTTTTTTTTTCTCATATCGCGGCGATGCCGAGTTGGAAGAAAAAGCAGACGAGATTCCTCGAGCAATTGCACGTTGCGAAGTACTCCGCGGTGGGAGCTGTAAAAGTATATCGAGAGCACAGAATTAATGACGTTAGGGTCATCTGCTGATACTTCGCAGAGCTATTAAGACAAACACAGCGTGGTTTTTTTTGTTTTCGTTCGGAGCTTGACATGCGAGAAGCCGCAGAGCAGACCTAATGAGCAGACCGTGGATTTTGATGCGTTCGCGATAAATCTAAAAGCGATATTGCACGATAAATGCGTAAAATAATGTTGAAAAAATATATTACAGTTCTTTTTTTTATAATATTCGATACTAAAAACAATTTCTACCCTACGGGTAGA
This sequence comes from Tetragonula carbonaria, assembly GCA_032399595.1. Classification (NCBI taxonomy): domain Eukaryota; kingdom Metazoa; phylum Arthropoda; class Insecta; order Hymenoptera; family Apidae; genus Tetragonula; species Tetragonula carbonaria. The sequence continues at coordinate 10,761,385 of JAUCRC010000012.1, read as the reverse complement.
TCTTTAATTGTATTCTCAAGTGTATGACTCTGCGCAAAAATCCGCGGTCTACTGATGAGTGCAATTAATTACGAACTCCGTTTCCATTCAGAAATTCAGTGACTTCTTTTGAATTCTATTCTAAGATTGATTAAATGACATTCCCAATGATTTATTACCTCGTTGTCCGCGAATAACTCGGTAGCGAACGAGTTTGTGACTGAGATTCGCATTTGAAGAAGGAATCGGTAATTCTCTTTCGACGACACTTTTTCGTTCCGCGTACCGATAACCACACACGTATGACATTAGGATGCCAATAAAGTATGCTTCGACGTCAGTCGTCGTGTACGATAGAATTTTAACATCAACGAGCTACAAAAAGAACAGTGAATTCTGCTTCGCGGAAAAGTATAATTGGATTTGTCCCCGTACCTTGTATTGTTTGCTCTTTTCCCGGTTTTATGGTGTCCCCTGGCGGATCGTAATTTCCTTTTATTTCGCATCATTGACTCTATATCTTCAAGAGAGGTTATACTTCCTCCGGTAAGATCGCTCTTAAATATTATAAATACGACGGTACGATGAAGAAGACGATTAAATGGAATGTTCCATCGGAATTGTAAAAGTCGATACATCATCGTTATGGGATATGCATGAGATGCATATGAGATGCGAGCATAAACGATCGAACAACTATCTGCTAATACTCTTACGTTATTTAATTCAATCCAGTTTGTAATAGGTTTAAATACCTTCGTTCCACATTCCAAGCATCAATGATATTGCTCGATAATTTTAAAAATTATGAATTTAATATTTCAATTAATTAATAAATTCCGGAATCGCGACTGACATAAAATCCACAGTGCATCTACTTTTCAACAGTGAAGATATTCTTTATCATATTCAGTGAAACAACAATGAAAAATTGGTGTAACTTCGTAAAACGATCCGTTCGATCTCTACATTTTTAAAAATCGCTACACGTAGCGGATGGAAATTATCTGAATTAAATTCAAACATATATAAAAATATTACATACACTTTTTTTCACGACTAGATTTAGTATCACTTTATAGATTGAAGTTTCCACCTTTACAACTTATTGCACGATTTTCTTTCACCGTTTTATCGGAAATTTGAGAAATTCTAACATTTCGTCCTCCGATTTTAATGCTCGAAATTCAATAAAATGGTGGGAAAAAAATCATGCGGTGAACTTTGAGGATTTACTGTAAAAAGAGAATTTCAATCTTTGGAAAACCATAAGAGACTTAGCGACGAAAAAATTTTTTCAATTTCGTTTCTACACGCATTTGAATTCTTTTATCAATTTTCGAGAAGAAAGTATCTTTACTTTTCCATCCACTGCATAATGTAAAATCGAGAACCTGTCGCTTTTTAAAATGAAAGTACCGAGTACACAATTACACGAGCTTCTTTTCGAAAAGTTATATCAGTTTCAATTATCGATAATATTTCACTGTCGTTGGAGGCTTCGCGCTGCGCACAGCAAAAGAAAATCTTCGAAAATGCATTAACTTCATTAAATTGCGAAATGCAAAGTGGTTTCGCTGTCGTTAACCCGGTTTGTTAGTATAATGAAGCATGAGTATAATGGCAGATGTTGTCGAAGCTGCGGTTGATTGGCTCTGTTTGGACTCTCGCGTTCAATCTCTCGGGAGGGGGTGGGGGGGAGGTATAGATTATTTCGAGAGTGATTGTTGAAAAGAAAATTTGCATACCGCTGGTTATAGCAAGACGCTGGGTATATAAATCATTCCTGACTGATCGAATATTACCAAACAGCTTATTGTTGATTTATGGAAAGTCTCGATTGCGTGATACACAGATGTATTACGAGACGACAAAACTTTAAAATCGTGTAATTAAACGTTTTGTCGTTGAACATCGAGCAGCAGTGAGCAAAACGTAACGTGATCATGGTTGTTTGTGTAAAACGATCGGTACCCGAGCATCTATTAAACACTCCAATGGAACTTTAATGTGCACTCGTAAATCGCGCAGGTTGCAGTTACGGCGTTTAAAATTATTTTTTGATTTTTCACTGTCGAAACCAATTATCGGATGGTATTATTGGCTGCTACTCGATATCGAGCAACACAACATCGCTCGGATAATCGAGATGAGATACTTGAAATTCGAAATTTGATCGCGAAGAAAATCGTAACGAGCGTTCGCATTTATAACGGGTACAACGGCTTCAACGATCGGACGTTTGCTACGTTTAAAGTGAATTAAAACTCTCGAAATCGTCGATTGTTCACGATCTGCAAAACTAGCGTCAAGCTCTCTGGAGAATAATCGTGGTGATGCACAGTGCTCTTGGCTCATAAATATTCCTTTCCGATGATACATGATATATTTCATGTCCATCACTGTTTTGTTAACTTTCCAAGCAAACTTTTTTACAACAAATTTGTCAAATTGTTTGCATAGTCTATTTAATATATCTTTTAATCAATTTAGATCATATATTGACAAAACTATGAATTTTAGTTATTACATTAAGCACAAGAGAATGTTATACAACTTTTAATCTTCTTTTATTTATGTAAATATCATTTCCGTGGTTTCTGCACCTAATTCTATATGTTTTTCATTTCTTGGCTTCACTCTTCAACATATACATATATGTCCAATGTTAAAAGTAGTCTGTGAAGCGTATCTTGGTTTGTGGCAATCCTTGATATTTTTCTGCTATTTTTACATTATTATATTTTTCGCAATCTTTGTGTCTAGTTTCCTGTGCTTCTTTGGATAATCGTCCAATAGAAAGCAATGCACTTCTCACTATATCTGCTCGAATGAATAAATAATTTGTAGACAGAAGCTGGCAAGTAAATATCACAGTTGAAGACAAAAGTACTTTGCAGTCTCCGAGTTATAATTTTGAAATTTTTCCGTTTTTTTTTTTTTATGCTATATTGTGGTTACTTGAAGAATGACATGGAATCGTTCCATCGAATTGATACAGTTCTAACTGAATGCAGTCAAGACTCAGATGATTTTAAGCAATAATATCTTGAAAAGTCGAACGCAAATGGATATGTATTCTTACATTGTTATATAGAAGACGATTTACTGAAAAGATTTCTGTTTGTTAGACTTGTGGGACTTTGCGAGACTTGAAAGATGTTGCTTGTCATGTGTAAAAAATTCCTTTAATCTCCTTCATTCCGTTCAATATTTTTCAAATATATATCATGTACTGTAATTGTCAATGGGAGGTATGATTTCTAATCGAGAAAGACCGTCGTTGAAGAATTAAACACAGTTGTCAGGAAGACGTTTCAAAGAAGAAGAACCAAATAATTCGATGAGAATCGAGAAATTTTTTAAAACTTCCAACCTTACGTTGTCTGTGTTTCAACCAACATTATTATTATTATATTTTACTAGTTTTCTTCATTTCCGAGGCTGGCGGACACTCAGAAATCAACGTCTACTAAAAAAAAATGAGAAAGTTAATTTTTTTGCAAAATGTCGCGTGAATTGTCGATGCAGTCCTCGTTGTTCCACGTTTGAAAATCGGTTCACGCCGCAATATTTGGAATTTTCATCGCGCGGCACGTAGAATTTCACGCTGCGACACGTGGTAAAAACGTGTCGCGTCCCTGCCGATACCACCTGTGTGGCCAGTCTTTTCTCCCTCTCTCCTCTCTCTCTCTCTCTGGCTTTGACACGCGGCCTCTCGTAAGTATAAATCCTGCGTTTTAGAGCGCGAAGGCCAGATTACGCGTGAATAATGTCCTCTCCCCTGTCCTCCTTCTCTCTGTTCTCCTTCCACTTGGCGAGTAGTTTACCAGAGATTTACGCGACGCGGATCCCCCGCGGTGTCGGGGAGAATTGAAATTCTTAATCGGTGCTCGCTACCGAGCCCGTGATTCATCGCGCGCACTGTAAACGCTATTGTAAGAGACCTGAGACTTTCGGTCAAGATTCCGGTCGTGTCTTCGACACTTACGGATAAAGAGTACTTTACGCGTTAACGACTCTGACTTTCCACACATCTCCGGAATTTCACTCGCTCGACAAATACAAACAAACAAACGCTCGAGTCTAACCAAAGACAAAGCTTGAAAAGCCATTGCATCGCGAATCGCGGTCGATCGAGTTCAAGCGAATCCGACCGAAAGGACTAAGCAGACGAAGGGAAAGGAAGAAAAATATCAGGGACAGGGGGAGAACACGCGAACGAAACAAGGAGGAAGGAACGAAAGGAGGAGGAGAGAAAGAAGAAGACGCAGAAAGAAGGGACGAAAGATCGGAGAACCTTGGGTGGAGGAGCAGATAAGAGCGAGGGAAGTGAACAAAAGGACGGAGAGACGACCGGTGGCCGGAGCTCCTCCTCGACGTCATTTGTAATACCGAATGGCCTAATGATGCGACCGGTCGTGACAGGACGGGGGATAAAAGTGGAAGCGTGCGATTGCGGGGATTCGCCGTGGGTATGCCATGCTACGTACGTACGTACGTACACGTGGTGGAGTACACGGTTCGTTCAGCGTGTTCCGATGATTGTTAAGGACCCAATCTCCTGGTGAATACTTTGCCGCTCGTAATGGTGATTTGCTGGATCGTAGAAACGGAGGCAACTCTTGCGACTTAATCGCGAGCAATTTTTGCACGCTGCTTATTACGGAAGAAGAGAGAGAGAGAGAGAGAAAGAGAAAGAGAGAAAGAGTGTACTTAGAATATTATTCATTGGCAAACGTGTTGCATCAACGGCGAACCTGGCAAACCACCTACTTCATTACATCGTTCAGATTCTTTCTCCGCCGATCAACAGATCAGGTTTAATATCCCAAATTATGTCTGCTCTTGTCTCTCTTACTCGAGAGATTCTAATTCATAAATTTTCAACACTTTCTTGTTCGCGAATCCGAGGTGGCGTCTCGTTATACCTGAGATCGTTCAATTTTCGAGTGCCATCGGGTTACTCGAATTCATCCGGCTTGATTAATGTGAACGACTCGTCTCTTTTATTCAAGGCTAATTATTTCCAATACTTTCGCGTTCATGAATCCGAGCACGAACCTAAGATCGTTCAATTGTCGAGTGCCATCGGGTTACTCGAATTCATCCGGCTTGACTAACCTGAACGACTCGTCTCTTTTATTCGAGGTTAATTATTTCCAATACTTTCGCGTTCATGAATCCGAGCACGAACCCGAGACCGTTCAATTGTCGAGTGCCATCGGGTTACTCGAATTCACGCGGCTTGACCAATCTGAACGAACAACTAGTCTCTCTTTGTCTCTGTGCTTATCTTTGGTTCAGTTGAAACCCTTTAACTGGATCGCTCAGAAGTTCGAGTAAAAAGCAGCAGGAAAGTCATAAGCATTTATGAGTTTCTTACGCGGTGTAATAAGTTTGGAATGATTGTCGTTTGTATTCCATGGATGCGTGCGGTCGCTGATTTCTTACAGGCGGCGGTTCGAGTGGACGCCCGCTCGCCTAATGCGATCACGCGGCGCTCGTTCCTTTCCATCGAGCACCTCGTGGTGCGTTACCGGTTCCCGATCGGCGAAAGAAACGTCCCGTCGCCGATTCTTTCTCGCACGTCGTTCCACGGTCGTTCGTCGCACCGATTGCGTAACGCGAGATACCTTTAACCCTTTGCACTCGACTCTCTCTCTCTCTTTCTCTTCTGAGAGAACATCGTTTCTAAATCTAACCAACAGCTCAGGATTTCTCTTTTTTTTTTATCATTCGCTGATAATTAGAACGAACGTATAATAGTATATCTGAATAGGCGCCTACAGTGAAAGCTATGAACGAAAGTATGAAAAACAAAAGAATTTCGGAAGACGATATTTTTCAAGACAGTTCCCTCAGCCAATTGACATTCATTGGAACAATTCACATAAATAGACTTTTTATTGCTACCTACGAAAGTTTAATGAGTATTTAGTGATGGAGTATTTTCCAGAGATTGAAACTATGTATCGTTAATTCTCGTATATTGTACTTGTATATTCTAGCAAACTCACAATGCACGGCTTCACGATTACTTCAAATTTAAACGATATCGCATCGTTAGAAGGATACAATCAACAAAATTTCGTGTTAAATATCATTTGAGTGGTTATTATTTCCAATTTTTGCTGTGTCATCTTATTTGACAGCGATGATGCATCGTAAGTAAATTGCTGGTGAATGATACGAAAGTACGATTGTCATCGCGTTCGAACATCGTCGACAGAAACGCAGCCAAGTTATTGTTAGTAGATTCCAAACAGAGATTTCTCTACCATCTACGAATACTTCTACGTATCTCGCGCGAGTAAATTCATTCGATCAATCGATATAGTTTCTTCTCCGAAAGAACGAAGTAACACGTGTGTTTTAAAATGCTGATCGTTAACTTCGACACATTCTTTAAATTCCTCTGCAATTGCTTTCCCAATCACTCTTTGAAAAGTGTCCCGAAATTTAAAAAAAAAATTTAAACAATAAAGGTCTTTGAGCGCACTAAACCGGCGCCAATTGTGAACGCTGGATGCCTAGGATAGGAAAGAAAGGAAAAAAAAACAAGACATCGGTGTTTCGCGAGCGTGTGTCGTAAAACCTTTGCCCTGGCACAGCAAGGTGTCAAACCATTTGTTAAATTATTTTCACTTGAATTTGCTTTTAACCCTGCATTTTCTTGTTGTAATAATGTAACTGACTCGGGAGCTTTGCGCAACTCTTGTTGTAAGAAATAAATTGTGCTCTGCATTCCTTCAACGTCCTCGTCCAAATCTTGCAAGAATTCATCCAACTCTGATTGTGATTTTTTTTCATTTCTTCACTGAAGCTTCTTTGAAGAGCAAGATCTCCTTCTAACTTAGCAATCCGTCCACTAGCAATCATACGACCTAATTCTTCATTTTCTTGATATAACAATCTGCATTTTGCCATTAGTCTTTTACCTGTATTGCTATCTGGTGTAAATTTCCAGGCACTAAGTGTCCTCTAATTTAGCTTTAGTTGTTCACAAGTTCTTGCCTTAATTTTTCAATTAAAATATTAACAGCTGGATCTGATAAAGCAGATCTTAACGCCACAGCGGACGGAGCATGAGCAGCTTTCATTTCAGCAATGTATCCGCGAGCATCTCCATCGTAAGACTCGCGAGTCTCTGAGCCTTGAGTTTCCATCGTAATCAGCCGCTGTCTGACCTTTGCAGACATTATCCACTAGCCTGGCGTGTAATTGCCAACGAGATGAGAAAGAAAGAGAAAAATCGATTGTGATTGATTTCGCCTGTTCCCGTTTCATGACTTATGCATCACGCCCTTTCATTTTCCCGATACCAGCGTCCCAGTGTACTGTAATCCCGGCGCTCTGTTCGAGAGCAAAGAGTGGAGAAGCGAGCAACGCGCGGTGATTGCGATCGTACGACGGCACGTACGAATGCCGATCGGCCATAGGGACGACAGATATCCAGGAAATTGGCTCTATTGTGCTTTCTTTTAATTTAACGGGGGTAAACGGGATCATGCAGATGCGCCCGTATCGATTACGTTTATGTCATTTTAATTGGCGCTCTGCTTTGACTTCGATCCGTGTGTAACGCGATCGTATCTGCGTATCGCTAATTGAAGTCATAAATTCGAGCCTTTAAACTTGTTTCAAATAGTTCATAAATCCGCGTGTATATGCATAGGGTGTTCGCTGCTTGAAATTGAATGTCTCGGGCATGTTTTATTGGCTTTCGATCTCGAAATGAAAAATATCGCTGGATGATATGAACCATGGCACTGAAGATAGCAATAATCCTGCGAACACTTGTAGGGCAAATTCCAATGGTTGGTGATCTACGCTCCTCTACACTTCCATTTGCTTCGACGTAACATTATCCTTGGCCACGGTTGCAAAGTGGAATAGAATTAAAATTACATTTACGCAGAATCCAATCCAATGGTTGCGAGGTGCGAATTTCTGGAATTCTCGCTCGCTCCAATTTCGTGTAATAATGTACCACGCGTTTCCCAACGAACGCGTTCATTACCGAAAAAAAAAAAAAAAGGAAACGAAAGGAAAAAAGAAAAGAAGAAACGTGATAAAGTATATCGAGGCACGCGTGAAATGTATAATTCCACAGGGACTGTAGATCCTAATAGTACCACAATTTCCGTGGCCTTGAATCCTCGCGAGTGTTCGGCCAGACCCTTCGGAATAATTACGCTACTCGAACGGACAACCGTCTGCTCGAACGGTTCTTGCAGTCATCAGTCTCCTTCGCAGAGCAAACATTAAGAAGCCGCGGCTGAAAAACGTTCGCACCTACGAATTTCATTTGCCTTCCTCCCTTGCCGCTCAATCCTGTACTGTAATCAGCCTATCCTGCCCGCTCGCCAGAAACCACCAGTCCCACAATGCCAAAGGTGGTTCTCGCGAGCGCGAAGATTTCGTAACTTTCGAGCAATTTGCCGCGAATGGGGATGTTTCGAGGTTGGCAGAACAGTTCGAATGAACTCGTTTCCCGGCCGCAGCTGCCATTAGTCAACGTGCAATACGCTTTGACAAGTACGACAAGTGGCGCGGATGCTTCACGGTGGTCGGTCAGACGGTAGAAAAAGAAACAAGAGAGAGAGAGAGAGAGAGAGAGAGAGAAACGTTGGAAGAAAACGTTGCCGCAATCTGAAAGGTATCGTCGATCACCAGGGACACCGAGGGAAAAAGATTGCTGGTTTGTTTCGCCGGGAGGGAAAAAAGTCGATCGATTAAGAGCACACGTTCGAAAACGTTCCAAGACCAGGTTTTACCAAATTCGACGGGACGGCGAATTTTTCCGTTCTTCAATTTCATTTCGAAGATTCGATTTCGTTCGTAATACGAGTCGTGATACTCGTCCGAAACCTGAGAGATCCTTTCCTTTCTTAAATCCCCTCGCTGATTGATTTCCTGGAGATTCGGACGAATCGGACGATCGATTCCTGATCCGAGGAATTGAGGATTTCAGTCAATGAATATTTTTCGAGGGTGAACCTACGCGTCCTGTCGAGAAGCAGCAATCCCGAGCAATCGAATCTCATCCCTCTCGTCGCCGAAACTCGAGCATCGAGCGTAGTCGAAACAGCGTGCCGAGGCGTGCGTAGCGTAAGTAGCGAATACGAAAAGAAAACAGACGCGAAGGAGAGAAAGAGAGAGAGAGACGTAGTGTGGCGTGGCTGGCAAGGCTGCGACAAGGTAAAGTCGACTAACTATCCGGCCCCGAAGAGAAAGAAAGAGAAAGAGAGATAGAGAGAGGGGGGGAGGGGGAGAGAAAAGTAGAAGCAGAGTAGCTAAGCAGAGTCTCTCGAGGCAGGACGGCCAGGAAGAGCTAGGTCGTAGCCGTAGCGAGGCGAGGCGAATCGCGAGTAGGGATGGGGCAAGGCAAGGCGCATTGGCGAGGCACAACGCCGAGGCACAACTCGGCTCGAAACTCGTCGGGACTTCAACTGCGGGCTGGTGGTGGCGCGTTCACCTACCGCTCCAACGCAGTACGCTCCGGACTCTCGCGCAGGCGAGATTGCACCAATCCGCTCGGTCGATCCGGCGACCACGTGCGCTTCGAACCTTCCACCGGGTACCGGCTGTGTTTTGGTGGACCGGACCGGGCCACCGGACCACGTGTTTCTCGCCGACTTCTCGCCTCCGAACGCCACTCCGTGGACTCACCGACTCGCAGCAGCACCGTCTTTCCTTTGAGATTTCGCGGTTCCTCGACGAAGACGATTTTGAGAGAGAGAGAGAGAGAGAAAGAGAGAGTCATCGGGGTTACAAATAGATCGAGAATCTTCGGTGGTGTTAATTCGTCGGTCGAAGAATACAGACAGATGGTGTGACAAGAATCGCGAGAATGAAGCTCGATATAATTCGCGATTAAGGGTACACGGTTGACCGGATCATTTGCAATCGCTTTGTGCTATCGCAAAGTTGTTTTAATCCGATCAATCCTGATGGTTGACCGTGGTGGTGGACCGTGAGAAGAAGAAATACCAGTTTTAACGTTGTTCCAATCACAGTGTGTGATACGAACAAGTGCGTGGCAAGCAGTGGTAGAGATACGCGAGAGAGCGCAGATAGATAAGGGGAGTAAGACGTCGTGGCTGGAGGCGAAAGGTGAATTTTACAAGTAAAGCCGCCGAGGCCAGCTCCGCCCCGTGGTTTCATTAAAGCAGTTTGCTACCGTGAATACGTAGGTTTCACTGACCGGGTGGTCATCGCAGGGCAGCTAGAAAAAAAAAGAAAAGAAAAGGAAAGATCAGCCGAGCCGCGGCTGCGCCGATCGGACCATTAGACTATGAAGAGCGGAAGTGACATCGTGCTCGAGCGTCAGGCTGCAGATCGGGAAACGAGACGATCGACAAAAACAAGACGGAAGACGTCTGATCGAGTGGTCACCAGAGAAACACGAATATCACGATCTTTCAAATAAACTCCTAATGCTTCGTTAGTCAGAGAGTGCGAGAGAGAAGTCACGTCAATTCGTCCGTGTCTCGAGAGGAACACGGCCGTGAAGGGAACACCGATCGAGAAATCGGTTCTCACGGTTCGAATTAACGGAGAAAGAGAGAGAGAGAGAGAGAGACAGAGAGAGAGAAAGGCGTTGAATCCGAATCGGGTGACAAAGAAACGCAATCTCATCGCGGAGTATCGTTCGACGACTCACGATTCCGAGACGAAACCGGGCGCGATGACGGCGAATGAATTTGGAATGGTCACGGTGTCGTGAAACAACGCGTCGATCCATCGGGATACGTACGATCCATCGGTTTGGTAACGATCGGTCGACTCGTGATCGGTGGTACAAATAAGTCGAGGAAGAACTAGACGTTCTACAAGACACGGGGGGAGGGGTAGGGGGGAGAGAGAGGGAAGAAGAAGAAGAAAAAAGAAACAGATCGATCGAAGAGAGCAAGTGAGCGAGTAAGGAAAGAGGGGAGGAAAAAGGCGAGTGTAAAAGCATAGGGGAGCGAGCGGGAGCGGGAGCAGGATTGACGGGATGCAGAAGAAACGGTGGCGCGCAAAAAACGCTTAAAGCGACAGAGATACCAGGTTAATTAGATTATCGGCGGTCCTGGCGAGTCGCTGTTGTGTCTGTGCAAGCTGGCTTGGTGAGCGCGACCATACATGGTCCACGAAGAAGCGGCAGCGTCGCGTGGGAGGTCGTGCAGCTTCCACGCTGCTTTTTACGCAACTCGGGAAGACAGATTCGTGTGCTCACCTTGGAACCCACACGTCGGCCGCGACTATTAAACAGGCTGGTTGCGCGTCTCGTTTGCGAGAAGGTACCGGTCTGTCGATTTGCCGACGACCGAACGACTTTTCCGAGAAGGCCGCCGGCTGTCTCCGATCTTTCTCCTCCTTCTCCTCCTCCTCCTCCTCCTCCTTCTCGGTTGATTTCACGGTACGCGCGCGATGATCGCCGATCACGACGATTTCCAAAGCGAAACGAGTTCGCTTTATCGCTCGACGATATCGATCGATTCTCTTTCGAGGTGGTAGACAAGACTCTCGAGCTCGATGTTCCGGAGGAACGAGAAGCGAGAAAGATCGCGGATTTTTCAGTGTTGTTTCGGTTTTTTCTTTTCTTTTTTTTTTTTTTTTTTTTTTCTTTCGAGTCGAACGATCGATCGAAAGTTGGTCGACAAACTGTTGGGCGAGGAGCAACGACTCGTGAAAACCGCGAATCGCGTGGCAACTTTCAATCCCGGAGGTTGAATGACTGCTACGCACGCCAACATCGCGTTTCAAGCGATGCGAGAGCGTGCATCCTATAAATCCAGATTTCCGCGATTCCAGTGAACCAGTCCGCGGCTGGCCCCGCGTGTATATATGTCGCGCGGCTTCTCAGCCAGATCATTAGACCCGCACGGAGAGGAGCGTTAAGAGCCGATGAAAGTGTAGCGGAAAGCGTGTTATGCAAAGCAGCGCGCATCCACCAGCAACCTGAACCAGAAAAGCCTGATCCCGCTCTGATCGATCTGCGTGCGCTCGCTCCACCGTCGGCTCCATCGAATTCGATCTCTCACTGGGAATCTCGCTGGCTGGCTGGCTGGCTGGTTGGTTTATCGCCGATCGATTCCGTCCCTGCCGTATCCATCCACCATCCGAAGGCTACTATCGAAGGCGACTCTCGAAACTTGAATCGAGCCCGTGCAACGGTACATCCGCGCTCGTGCGAACGTACGAGTCATCGGAATCGGCCATCAACAGAATGGCGAGCGGGGAAGAAACGACGAGCCTGAATGCTTCCTAGTCTCGCGATCGACGACTTTCATCGCGAGCGCCGTCATCGTGCCTGTTTCACTCAGCAGTTTTCAGGCAGTCGTCGTTTCACGCTCTTCGTCTTGTTGGCGAACTTTGATCTTTTCTCGGGGGGAGGGGGGGAGGGATTCGCCTCTCTCAGTCATCCCTTGGAATCCCTGAGGAATTGAATTGCAAATCGTTGGTGGAACATGGATCGATTTCGAAGCGTTTCGAGGCTGGCGCGGTGATCGAAAGACGAGCGGCGATCACGTGGTAGCACGAGGCACACACAACACACACACCAGAGCACAAATATGTCGGTCGCGGGCACTAGGAGACTATGCAGAGCGGGCCTAGTGGCCGTGCTGGTTACCGCGTTGTGCGTGTTGACTCTGCTTGATTCGCCGCCGCAACTCCCGGATCCACCAGCGGATCCTCCTCCCACGCCTGGTAAGCAATTTTCTCCGTTGCCCGCGCGCTTCTTCGCCTCCAGCAGCGCGCGACCCTTGCCCTTTCGTTATCGCTGAACGGTTCGCAACTCGTACCCACTAACGCGCCTCTGCCACCTAACAATCCCTCTTTTTTCTCTTCCTTCCTTCCTTCCTTCCTTCTTTCTTCTTCTTTCGTAGCTTAATTTTGTCCCCTTTTCGAATCATTTCGAGGTTACGTTTAGTTTCCTCGGTGTCGAAGAATAGAAAAATTTCGATTTCGAGATGAACTGCTGCGAATACATCGTTCTCACGTGATTAAAGCGTGCATTAAAAATTGGGATATCTCATCCAGCAAGGAATACAGCCTCGTTGCCTGTTTTCGAAAGTGGTATCCCACCGATAGTGAATTCCACCGTGTCGAGAATCTCAAATTTATTTTCTCCAAAGTATCGAAAGCTCCTCCAAAGAGTCAAAAAGATCATCGATAACAGTTTCCTTAAATATGCAAATGTTCGATTTTTCCTCTCTTATATCCACGTATTTGCATATCAAAGCTGTTTGCAGCTCGAGCACGCCGATCACTGACACCATGAGGAATTTATGTTTTCCGACGTTTCTCTGATCCATTCGTTCGCTTTTCTCAAAACGTGTAGTAAATTTCTTAAGTCGCGCGTGTCCGTCAAACGTCGATACACTGGCGTCAATGATAAACGATTTCTAACCAGATCGCAAGAGCAACGTTTCGTCTCTCGTCTTTCATTTCTTAACCCCTTGGCTACTATTGAACTTACTTCGATTCGCTGGAATGAAAAATGCCCATAGGCAACAAAAAACACACAAGTGTTATTGACAATAATTGCAACAAAAAAAAATATTGGTGCAGACGTAAGTGAATTCTAACTCAACAATTACACCTTCCGTCAATTATGTATTATTTGAACGTTATTATTTTACAGTTATTTCATTTGATACTCCTAGAATGAAAATTAATAAATTAATCAAGAAACGTACAAACAAACATGATAAAACAAGTAATTCAGTTTCGGATTCTGAGTGTACGAGTGATTTTTTGAAATGTCTGTATTTAAGAAAACGTCGTGTTTTGAATTCTACATCCGAATCAGAAGAAGACACGACAGAAGTTACGCCAAAGGGAAAAGAAAAGAATGCAAATAAATTTTCCTGGACGCGGGGCAATTTCCAACCTGTGATTCGCAAGTTTGCTATGCCAACCAACCTATGCCCAATTATTTGTGCTCGATATTTTTAAAATGTTTAAAATGTGTAGCGCGTAGAAAACGTAATGGAAAAATGAAGACGCATTACGAATGCAAGAAATGTGACGTAGGATTATGTATTGGCTTGTGTTTCGAATTTGCACCATGTCTTACTAGATTATGATAGATATGTTACGTAGTAGAGCTTAAAAGTAATTTAGTACGCATTAACAATTCAATAACAGAATATGAATAAATATATAACATTTAGTGCAATTCAGTGCACTTTCGATTACTTCGAATATATACTTCCTGAGAAATTCGCGGTGATAGATAGCGATTCAAAGTTCGCCGTAGTCAAGTGGTTAACAAAAAGATTTGTTCTCGAAAAAGATAGAGATGCCAAGAGCTGTGATAAACACGCTGTAATAGATAATAGAATAAAAGAGATATAATAGACAAGTTGAGCTGTAATAAATTCCTACTTGTACGCAGTCCAACACAGGATAATTATTCAGGATCTTTATGAAATCGTAAAGTTTACGGCGCCAGGTCGTACTTGAAAGGGGAAGGCATTTCTGGCCTCGGACGAGAGGAAAGGTGACGAAAGTGCTCGTCGAGTCGTTTTCACCGACAGTGCGACTCATACACGACAAGGTAGATCCTACACAAGCAATTCCCACGAATTGTGTTACGATAGCCTCGTTCCGACTATAGTACGAGATTTGTGCCTCGGCGTTCGCACTATTTTCTACCCGGCGAATACCTTCCCAGCGTTGGTTCTTTCTTCCCTGGCCGACAAAGAATAGGAAAATACCACGCGTGCCTCCGGCCGTGTCCAGTATTAATTCATAGTTCGAACGATTACGCTTAATCGCGTCAATCGCGTAACGAGTTTCGCTGCTCTTATCCCCGCCCCCCCCCCCTCCACTTTCTTGAAAAACGCGTCAGATTTCTCTTTGAGCAAGTTGCTCGGCCAGCAATCGCGTGTAAATCGAACGCTATACTTTGTAACCTATACAGGCCAGGTATGGGAAGAATCTCTTGTACGGTGAATACTCTGCTATTCAGGTTCACGATCAAGCTGAACAACCGGGAAGATCGTTACCGGAGATTTATGCTAATGTTCAAATTCTTCCGGACTCGCGAAACGAACGAAGCTCAATTAGGAACAGGTTAAATGAACACGACGAATTATACGTAAATCAACACTTACTCTATGACTAAAACGTCACTATGCGATTCAAAGATTAGATCGAAAGCTGGTGTCGATCCCTCCGGCCAAAGGGATCGACACCAGCTCTAATTCTCAAAGAAACGGAGCGGAATCGCGTGCAAAAAGCTCGTCCCTCGGTGGCCGTAAATCAACCGCGACGCTGTGACACCGGCTTATCGGCGACACAAATCTTTACACGGTTCCTTGGCGGTAACGACTTCATTAGGTGACGTAATTTACAGCTCGATTCATTTCACCGGTATTGCCTCCCCGTCCGTCCTCACCTGATATCCTTTCTCCTTCGATTGAATATTTCACGGGAACCCTTCAGCGAGTTACGAAAAAAAGAAGAGGGGAAAAAAGAAAAGAACACCTTGCGACTCGCGAGCCGACTCGCGTTCCTTGGAAAATTTTTCGACCGTGTCGAGTCGTATTCTCTATCGGTGATACCGGTCGCAACGGCAGCAGAGTTCGCTTTCTGGTAAAACTGGCGAACCGTGACGTCGTCGCCACGAAGGAAAGGAGGAAGCGAAGCTGCTAAAGGGCAGGTTGCCATCGTGCGCGCGGCATCAGCGGCGTAATACGCGGTCGTTGGGTCAAGCGTAGACACAACTTTTAATGGCGGTACACGATAGGATGCATCGGCCGGATTACCGACGTCTCGCTCCAACCGAACAAATTGTTTCATACGGCAAAGCGAGAGAAGGAGAGGAGGAACACGTGATCGAGACGATCGCTCGCCGAAGGACACGGATTTAATTGGTCGACCAAGCTGCTTTAATTCGAGAATTAACGGGAAATGGTTATTTTACGCGCGTGCACACGTGCGAGGTGCTTCGGAGGTACGGTTTTTACGCCAAGCTGAGGAAGAAACGGTTCGTGCCGATCCTTCGGTTCTCTCGCAAATAATCGGAAATATCCGTAATGAATGTGACGAACTTTTGTTTGGTTTTATTTTGTCGGAGTAATTGTACCGGGGAGAAGGCGGCTTTGAAAGGCTTTTTAAAAATGAACTTAAATTACGAGGAGTTACGTGAAAGTTGCACTAAATTGCACTAAGAAGGCAGTTTTTAAAAAAAATCAAAAGCAGAAGATCAATTTAAATCGAGATGTAAAAGTAATTGCAATAGTTGTAAGAAGGCGGTTTTAAAAAATTAAAAAAACAAATAAATTGAATAAACAAATAAATTGAAAAGTTGAAGTTGTACGAAAGAAGTTGTGATGAAAAGACGGTTTCAAAACAATTACAACAGGAGATGTGTTTAAATTGAGAAGTTGGAGTAGTATAAAGGTAACTATACTGTGAGAATGTGGTTTTAAAAAAAGTGAAAAAGAAGATTTAAATTGCGAAATTGGAGTTGCATAAAAGTAAATATACCAAGAAGGCAGTTTTAAAAAATTAAGAGGAGAAAATTCACGTTAAATCGAGATTGAAATCACATAAAAGTAAGTTGCACGAGGGCGATTTTAGAAAGTTAAAAAAGAAAATAATATTCAAATTGAGAAGTTGAAGTTATTTACGAAAGTAACTGCGCTAAAGGAACGACTTTGAAAAATTGAAAAAAGGAAATGAATCTAAATCGAGAGATTGCAGCAGTATAGAAATAATTATACCAGGAACGTGGTTTAAAAAAAAAATTAAAAGAAGAAGATGAATTTAAATCGAGATTGAAGTCGCGCAAAAGTAATTGTACGCTACTTGTACACTGCAGGAAGGCGGTTTTAAAAAAAACATTCTAATTGAGAAATTGCATAGAATTTAGAGATTTGTTTTGCAGTCGACAGTTAACGGACGATCAACGTCAATTCTTCAATACTGATTAAAAACACGAGGAATACAGTCTGGCGCGGTCGTCAGCCGGGTACTCTCTGTTTGTGTTTCATCGTGCGTGAACAAATCGCATGTTTCATCATCGAGTCCATTAAACGAATCGATCGTGACGGCGGAAGGAATGAATATATGATCGGGGTAGCCGAGGTGGTCGTGACTTCTGGTCGTTCGTGACTTTTGCGCAAAACGAGTTTCCCTTCGACGTACGTACGTATTTGCTGTTAGAGGCCAATTAACGAACGAGGCAATTGAAATTCTGTGTAATGTTAATAATCGATGCCCAGGCGGAGGTCAGTAACGCTCATCCGAGTCACTTGGGACAGGGATTAAAGAAATTACCAGAGAATTATAGAAGGAACGATTCGACCGTTGCACGATCGCATTGACACGTGAACGTATCCACGACGTACAACATCCGGTCTTGCTCGATGACGTAATACTTCCATCCGGTCGAAGCTCCTCGACGTCTCTAGGCTACCTTTCTATTTGCAGAGAATGACGACACTATACAACTACGTACAATTAAACTTAATACTTAACCCTTTGCCCTCGACAAACTTTTTTGTATCATCTACCAGCAATTTATTTACGAAGCATCATCACTTCGAATAAAACGACGTAGCATTGGAAATAACCATTCAAATGGTATTTCACACGAAACTTTGCTAACGTGCGATATCGTTTAAATTTAATTAAACGTACATTGAGGGTTTGTTAGAAAAAATACAATATGCAAGAATCAACGACACGTGGTTTCAATCTCCGGAAAAATAATATCCTCCGCGATTTTTCAAACTTTTGCAAGAAGCAACGAAAAGTCTGCGCGAATTATTCCTATTTATGTGAATTATTGAGTGACTCAAAGGACGGTCTTTAGAAATGTCCTCTTCTGATATTCTTTTGTCCTTCTTACGTTGTTATAGTTTTCACACTAGGCGTCTGTTCAGATATTGTACTATTATACATTGCATCACCAAATGCATACGTTCGTTACAATGATCAGCAAATTATAAAAAAGAGAAAGTCTTGTAAGGAGCTGTCGGTTAGATTTAAGTACGATGTCCCTTCAGAAGAGTGCAGTAAAGGGTTGTTAAGTAAAAAGGAAATTGACAATTATCTCGTTGCGAGCGATAGTATCAGAATTATTTTTTCTAGGCCGAATCAATTATCACCCGCGTAGCAGAGCCATAAATTTCGAATCTAATTATCCAGAGTCGCTTTAAACACTCGATGGCCCAAGATGGTTAGTCTCATTCACGCTGTTCGATCTAGCGTTTCACTTAATAACCCGTGTCGCGTACGCACGAATCGAATTAATTAGCCGAAAAGCGCGCGCCAAGGCTGGACCCGCGTTAACGAGCAGAGTGTGTAGCACGCGTCACGCGATTATCATCACGGTCTCAATCTCTCTTTCTCTCTTTCTCTGACACATTTTCCAGGTGGCGAACCCCCGGGCACAAGAAGCATCGTGGCTTACTCGTGGGCGCGGAGATTGGCACTCGATTACAGACCCTCTAAGGAGTGCGACGGTAATGGAACGTATGGAACGACGTTAAATACGTTCAAGTTAGCCGACGAGAAGTGGCTCGAGACAATCCCCGGACAGCTCTTCCTGTACAGTGCCCACTTGGACCTGAGAGTGGCTGGCTACCCGAGCCTCAGGGTGATTGGCGTTAAACGTGGACCTCTGCCGACCTCTGGCCTTTTCTGCACCGTTTGGTGAGACACTTTTTTCCCTCCCCCTCCTCTGCTACCAGTCTTCCGATCCTTCTCGTTGTCAGTCAGGCTGAAACTTTTTTGCCAATTTACCGATCGATCGATCGGTGGATCCTCGATCGCTACGTTTCGCCAGTGTGATTTTCCCTCGAGCACACGGGTGCTGCCATTATCCTCGAGATTCTACAGTTTTCAAAGCTTCCTGTTTAAAAGTTCCGAGATAACAACGTATCAAAGTAACGACATCTCGCGAGGAACAACGTTGACTTTCGTTAACGATAGCACTCCGTTCGATAGGACTGACCGAGTTCCGCGCTCATCATCCTGCGGACAGTCGCTTTAATCTAACTTCTTGCCCTTTTTTACCGTCAAACTTTCTTTATATCCTCTTCAGAGAAAGGGGAGTGGCTGTTTCATAATTCGAACGATTATGCAAATTCGGTGAGGAAACTGAGCTTCCTCCAAAGTCCCCCAAAGTCAGGAAAAAACGTTGGCCTCCTTCTGAGACCTGAGAATTCGCTGAGAATTCGCTCGTAACTTCCGGTTCTCGGTGACGCAGGTACGAAGAGGAAGAACGAGGCAGAGCCGTCAGCGTGGAAGCGCTGGTGTCGACGATTTGGCTGGACGAGTGGGGCGAAACAGTGGACAGTTACGCGGGGATCCTAGTCGGCTGTCAATTACCGCCGGACGCAGCGATCGAGCCGTCCAGAGTGTACGTAGGCCTGGAGCCCTGCCACCAGAATGCTAGTCATAGTTTAGCGATAAAGACAGGGGAGGATAGAAATGGGACGGAGGGACGACGCCGTCAGTTCACTCTCTGCATCAAGGGCCTGGACTTCGACGAGGACATCTCCGCAAAGATCGTCGCGTTTGTCGAGCTTCATCGCATACTGGGCGCCGAGAACTTCTACTTCTACGTGTTCAACGTTCACGAGAACGTGCTGCGAGTGTTGAGGCTGTACGAGAGATCGAACGTGATCCGATGGTTCAATCTGACACTGCCGGGCGATCTGCCCAACGAGAAGACCGCCAGGAGGCGGCTCCTCGCCGAGGACATCTGGATCAAGAGACGCATGGAGCTGATACCGTACAATCACTGCTTCTACGACAATCTTCATCAGTCGGAGTTCGTGCTGCCTATCGACGTCGACGAAGCGATCGTCCCGGTCCGCAGGGACAACTGGCACGAGCTGTTGCTCGACGAGAGGATCAAGCTCGGAAGGAACTTCAAGGACTTCGCCTCGTACGCGGTCAGAAACGTGTACTTCTTCCCCGAGCTGCAGCAGACATCAACCGGAAACCAAACCGATCGTCCTACTTTCCAGTGGATCGACTCCGACGCGGCCGACGATACTCTCGCCGGTCTCGATTATCTGGACACGATCAGAACCGCTTGTATCTCGCCGGAAGGCGACTCCGTCAAGAGCTTCGTCTCGACCAGACGCGCGTTAACCGTGCACAACCACTACGCGTTGACTACGCTCAACCCGTCCACCAGACGGGCCCATCATTTCGATCCGGACGACGTGCTGAAACATCATCACAGAGCCTGCGACGATAGACACTTGGACTGTGAAGTTATGATGGAGGACGTCAAGGTCGACGAGTCCGCGACGAGGTACGCGAATCAGCTTAAGCGGCGGATGAGGGTGTTTTTCAACGACCTCAAGGCGTTCGCCTAGCAGACAAATTTATGTACATAATAAAATAGGATTAATTCATTCTCCGTGTGTTTCGTTAATTCTTTACACCCTGATACGCCTCTTTACACCCGCGCGTACGTTAACACATTTCACAAGATCTACTTCTAGGAGGTTCTCTTCTCAACTGTATCAACTCGGAACAGACATCCTTTGCGACAACATAATGCAAGTGTCCTAAAACTCAGGAAACCAGTTTCACGTTTTTTCTCGTGAGACCCTCGAATATTTCCCTTGAAAAGATGCGTTCGAGGCAGCGTTAGGTGTACCTGCATACCGTTCCATGAAATGAAATTTGTATAATTAAAAGGTGAGATTACACGAAATCAGAGACACGAGCGTGCTACTTCACTTCCGCTTTGCCCGTGGGAAATAAGATGAGAAGACAATGCGGTCTTCCAACCTGCGACTTGTAAACTGCCTCGTTCCTGACAAATATCAACGTCTGCTGAAATTCACTTTGAACACGACGATTCGTATCAATCTCGAGGATATAACCACTGCAGTTAACCCATTCGCGCAGAATAACCAGTCAGTCTCGCGGTGTATTTTTAGGGCCAAAATGGCCATTAACGAGTCAGACTCGTGGTGTATTTTTGTGGCAATAATATGCATTAACGTGTGCGAGTTAATAGTCGGGATAACGCTGTGTTGTATCGCGATTGATTTCGAATAATAATTATTCTATATAATTACGAAATAATTTTGTTCGTAATTAAGCACGAGCAAACGTAAAAATAATTTTGACAAGTGTAGCGATAGCGACAGCGATGAACAGATTTTTTTCTTTTCAAAGACAGAAAAAACGTTTTAGACGTGCATCTTCCGAAGATTCTGATAACGAGGATGCAATGAAAACAAATGAAACTTCAACAAGTGAAAATAACGCTAATGATTGGAACTGGGTTTCCAAAGATAATAATCGAAAAAGTTTGGTCTTCACGGAAACATCAGGTATAAACCTTTTACTATTGGAAAAATTAGAAGATAATCCCACTGTGACAGATTTATTCAATCTAATATCGACGGATGATTATTGAGACGCGATAGCTGTTGAAACAAATAGATATGCAACACAGATGCTAAACAGTGAAAATTACAAAAAGAAAAAATACAAAAAAGAGGAGTGAAACTACTTTGTTCGTTTACAGCTTTACATATTCCAGAATGTTTCAAAAAGGTATTATACTGAAATAAACTATTAATACATATATATATATATATATATATCTTTTTTTATATAGAATATATATATAGAATTTTTTGTTTATATAGAATATATATATATATATATAAAATCTTTTATTTGTTTAAAGAAGTTTTTCTTGGAAAATTTATTATTAATAAATAGCAATATGTTATATTTTTCATTTTTCTCTTTACTACGCCATCATATCATCTAGCCAGCTTTTCAGTGTTTTTTGAATCATTTCTACACTGCATTGCCTAAGTGTATTTTGTCCACAAAATACACATAATGATTGCCGCGCGAATGGGTTAAAATGAAAAAAAAAGAGAAGAGGAAAAAACACCTTGCTTCGCTCTTTTGACGAATACTTCGTCGGCATGTCGCGTCATCTCATTTAAACGCAACGCTCTCCAATTATAACGTTTTTTGCTAAATGAACAAGTCTACTTCCCCCCTTCATTTCCATGAAGAATATCAGGAATTATGTCTATCCGCGTTCCAGTCTTCCAACTGTGAATCGGCGTTGTTAACCACCTTTTTCTTTTGCGCCGTTTTCTTGCCCCTACGCGAGGAACAAGTCGTACTTGACCAATTTCTTTCATTGACCGAATCAGAGATCGAATCCGTATTACAAACACCGGTAAAATACCGGTAAAATTGCGTTTCGACATAAATCATGAATTTGTTTTTGTCGAAAATGATTTTACGTCGCGTAGCGGGGTGAGAAACAGAGGACACTTTTCCCTCGAAAATTGTATAAATTCAAACGCGTGTTAAAATATAAAGAGGAAACTTTTCTTACGACTAAATCTAGCAAAGTTGAAAATTTTTTCTTTGCAACAATCTCTTGAAACTCGCTATATGATCTTTTTTTTTCATTATCTTCGAATTTTTGTCGTAATAACCCTAATATTCAGCGTTGAATAAAACAGTAAAGAAAAAATTGCAGAACAAGTTTTAGGGATTCTTCAATCTTCAAGGCGATGGTGGATCCTGCGCCGCGAAAAGAGATCTCTAATATTTTTACACACGTTCGGATCTTTACAACTTTCGAGAAAAACGTGTCCTCGGCTTTCCATCATCGCTACGCGACGTAAAATCACCTCACAACCATTAAAATAGAAGTTTTGCTCTTTAAAATGAGGCCAAATGGATTATCTTATGATATGATCTCTTTTCATGGTTAAAAATTAAAAGTTATATCGGTTAAAATTTTTCATTGTCGTCCCCTTTCAACCATAGTCTTCCAATTCTACGTTCGATCGTTGTTTACTCCCTTTATCACGCCGTGTCTGATCCCGTCACAGAAAAAAAAAAAATAAAAAACAAATTACGTTTAACCAATTTCCTTTTTTAACAACCCGTTTGATCGTGAAACGTTTCTACAGAGACAATATATTGCGAGCACACGTTCAACGAATCTCCTGGATAATCATTTGCCTTTTACGATTCCTCCGTCATCCGTCCATAGAAAAGCGCGTTTCTTGCTGAAGTTTCGTCGACTGATAATCGGGAAAGACGAGAAATTCGGCGCTGAGGTGCTTTTCACGACGTTCGGGCCAGTGTTTACGGCGGTAAATAAGGGCAAGATCGTTATTCGAAATCCACGCCGGCTATAAACAGCCCTAGATAAATTTTACGACGCGCGTAAAGCGACGTGAAATCACCGGGCAACGTTATAACGAAGTTTAATAGCTCGTGAGCAAAGTGTGTACTTGTTAGACTAACGCGTAGATAACGCGAAATGTTATTCGGAGAAGAGATAAGTGACTTCCGACGGCGAATTTCACCTCTTTCTCTCTCTCTCTCTCTCTCGCGCGCGCGCTCCCTCTTTCGTATAAGGTTTCGCGAGGACTTTCAGCAAAGATGTTGATTCCTCTAACATACCAAAGTGTGAGTCACCGAATTCGAAATCTGGCATAAATGTAGTTTTCAAAAAGATAATTGAGCGGTATTTTTTTTTCTTTTTTTTTTAAGCGACAATCGTCGATGTTCAAGGGATGAAAACTACCCTCAAAGTAGGGGAGTGCGGAACATCTCGGGATTTATTGAA
This sequence comes from Tetragonula carbonaria, assembly GCA_032399595.1. NCBI lineage: Eukaryota > Metazoa > Arthropoda > Insecta > Hymenoptera > Apidae > Tetragonula > Tetragonula carbonaria. The sequence continues at coordinate 10,737,804 of JAUCRC010000012.1, read as the reverse complement.
GATGCCGTTTTTTGTGTAAATTCACAGAATTAGTTTTTCAACGACAGATTTAACAATGTGCCATTTAACCATTTTTCAAAGAACCCTTTGTTTAAACAATATATTTAACCGTAGTTTTTATAAGTTTTCCCCAGTGAATGACGATAAATTTTCTTGAATATTTCTTTACGAAAACTACATATGTTCAAATACAACCTACGGATAAAATGGAATCTAGATTTTTGCATTGTAGAAAAATTCATTACTTTGAAATCTTCCTTACTGGACGTGCAAGGCAAGGTGTATACTAGAATTGTCGTCTGCTCGTAAATATGTTGCAAAATGTTAAATGTTAAAGACACGATTAATCACTCGATGTAATCTTCGCACCAGAGGTATTCCTCGAAGAAGTGGTACAAGTATAAATGTTTTTTTACACGACTTTAAGACAACAACTTTATCACAGTCGTATTTATCGATATTCAGATCGATATTCACCGACAGGAACGAAAAATCGGATGCAAATCTTGCGGCGCGAAGCTCTGATAACTGTTCCGTGAGAAAACAACATCGAATTTGACGGCGGAACGTCAACTTTGGAATGGTACCATTTGTTTTTGGTGGTGAAAGCATATAGGTGGTCGAAGCAAAGATTCAGCAGTTTAGTTCATCGATCACATTGTTCCGACAAAACTACAAGAGCGAATTGGAAATGGCACATTTGAGCGGAAAATTGCTTTCCACAAAATTGGAAGCAAGCACACGCAGTGTACGCACAGTATATGAAAAATACTTCGCGATGTTTTCAGTAGATCGTCTCAAAGCGACGACTTTAACACGGGCCGTACTTACGACCCGTGTTATCGAGATAAGTGTTATTTACTCTCGTTCCTAGCGCGACCACTAATTAATGACGAAGATGTAGATAAATCCCTCGCGTCTATTTTGCGTCAACGCTTCAATTCGAACTTGTTTAATGCTTCGATGGGTCGTAAACTTTCAGCGATACGAATCTCCCACTGAAGAGACTGTCAGAATTGTTGATTATTTTATAAAATGTCGAAGAAGTCGAAGTAGTTGAAATGATCGTAGCTTCACCTATCTAATCCTTCGTCTAATCATGAAAGAAAAAAAAAATGAATGAAATACGCTTACACTGATTTTGTTGAATTGTTCAATTTTCCTTCGCCACGTTAACGCTAGAACTACCGATGAAAAAGTATAATATTCGTAATTTCGTAGCAAAGAAATTAGAAGTGCAAGGTACAAGAAAGAGTCAATGATACAATGGAAAGAATACATTCGCTTCTATTAATACATTTTGTTAAAAATCGCTCAAAGAGTGATCTAAAGATACACCGTTGTAAATATATGAAATTTCCACAGAAAATTACAAATTTAAAGTCATTCTGGCTACATTCGGTAGCTTCCAGCGTTCTAAAGTCTACTTAGCAGCCACCATCGTTTCTAACTTCGAAACGTGGCAACCCTGATATTTTCATCAGGTGAATATTCGAGGTAAGCGGAAACGATAGCGCGCGTCCAGATATCAGAGGCATTAACAAACCCGAAGCAACAGTAACGTAACTTGTGGCAGCAATTTTCGAGCTCGGTAGATTCATCGCGTCGGTTTCACGGCTGTCGGATCGGCCATTAGAGCAGTCGATGTGAGGCTGAAAGGGATTAACGAAGTAAGCGAGTCTAGGTGAACGGCACGCATCAAGATCGACCCAGTTCCGGATAATAATAAGTCGCAGCAAGTGGAACGGATCGGCGGGATAACGTATCGAGGCGCTCGCAACCATAAGTGTCGACCGCTACACCGTTCGCGCGCACGCTCTCTCAAATCACGTTCTTAATTTTCGCCCGCCTTCAGATAAGCGCGAACCACCAGCCAACTGCTTCGACAAACATCAAACGAGCCAGATCTAAACGAGCCTTCTTAACACATATCCGTCCGCATGACGAAAATTCGTCATTTCGTCATTTGTATATTGCAGTAGATAATTGATTGTCGATTGTTTTATTAAATCCGAATTGAAACGTAATTTTTACCAAACAGAGATAATTCTACGACAAAAATCTGATTTCAACTTCAGTTGCGTCGTATAAGGGTGCAAACGCAAAAAAAAAAAAAATTAATTTAAAAACGTATTAGTCGGTATACTGCGTATAGAAGAAGTTTATTCAAAGTTTAAGCACTTGGGTGTTCGGATATTTAAGAAATTTCAGGGACATTACTGTTAATTTTCTTAACCTCCTTTTATCAAAATCAAATAATAAAGTAAATCTAAAATGGAGAACGAAAAAGAAATATGTGCAGACAATTTATCTGATTGCGAGTCTAGTGATAACATCGAAGATCTTTTAAAATCTAATTTTCATAGTGATGATAGTGACGATAGTGATATTGTTGTGACAAGAAAACGTTGAATTCTTTACAATATAGTGACTCTGAAAATGATAGTGATTCTGAAGATGACTTATGGTCTGATATTGACATAGAACCTGTTTTCGAACCTTTTGAAAGAGTGCCTGGTGTAAAAATTATGCCAAATTCACCCGAAGAAGTGAAGAACTATGAATTATTCATAAAATTAAAGTTTCGAAAATAATTTACTTTATCTAATAAAATAATGAGTATGTTTTCAGTAATTTATTTCAATTTTTTTGTGGATTTAATTTTTATTTAACTTCAGAAAGAAAAAACATCAAAAATAAAGGTGTATATATAAATACAAACTCATTTTATTTCCTTTCCCAAAATTTCAATAAAAAATATATGACTTTTTAAAAGTTAGGTTGTTTTTATGCAGAGCATATCGTTTCTAATAGTGTCAAAAAATGCCGGCATTTGATCAATGGCGGTGCAAATAATGCCGGACGGATGTGTGTTAAGATCACCGACTGGTAATTTTTCATTTTAGAGGGACTACTCGAAGAAACTTTGCCACGTACAATGATACAAATCCTTCTTCGGCCGACAGGAAGATATTTTTTATCCGTAAAGAAAAAAAAGGAGGAAATTCGCAAAGACAAGCGAGCAAGAAGACGCGCGATCCCGAGGGAGGATAATAAATTTATTTTACGCAAGAACAGATCTCTAAGACGTGTCTTTAATTTTAGCAGCGGACATTGTTGCACATTTGTAAGTTTCCTCGATTGTAATACTTCGTATGAAACACATTCAGGTTCATCGATTGTAACGGAGAGCTTTTCGTCGTGAAATATTGTCACGCGGCACAGACAATAATTAATCCTTTTCCTTTATTTTTTTCAGACGGTTCACTCTCGACTGTGCAGGAAATTTCGGTCTAGCGAGATCTGGCGCCGAGTCGCCAGGCTCGGCTTCAAACGAAAACCATTTAACCAGAACGAACGAGCCCGCCATGCTAGTCGAATGAATCATTCTCAATTTTAATAGGAATTCCTTTGAGATACGCGGGTTTCGTCGCCGAGGCGGATCGTCTTAAATTAATACGCGTGTAAATCATTCGGCGTGTGTAAAGCAGGAAGGCAAGATTCCCCACTTTTTTCCTTTCCACCGAGATCTCGCGAGTGTTAGTTACGATTTAGGCGGGCATTTACGCGGGCGACAGATGCGCGTCTGTTCCTTTCACCCGTGGGACACCACGTCACACGTGGAATTCGTATGCATCAAGCTCGGTAATGTCCTCCTCGAACGCTCGTAATTTCGCGACGTTAAATTTCTAATTTAAACGCGGCGAGAATTTTTCTTCTCTCTTTTTTTTTAGCAACAAGTCCTCTTGTTATCTCGGAATGGACTGGAACGATGAAACGTATGGGTGCGAAGACTCGAGTTACCCCAGTGGGAAAAGGATGTAAATCCTGAATAAGCGGAATGAACAATGTTATTAAGAATCGCTGTAATTTATCTGAATTCGTACAAGATAGAGATCGCGAAACGAGTGATACGAATCGAGTGCGTGTTAATTATTAATGATCGAAGAAAATGAGAGTATAATGTCGGAATAAATGAAATTAAATAGCATCGTGTATCTTTCGCCTATTCCTCCACCCTTCTCGTTTAAAACGGTGGAAACAACAAGCATTTAAGAAATCAACGATACGATCAATAAATGTACGACTAGCAAGCGGATATTATTGAAAAATGGGGGAAAAGGAAAGAAAGAAAAAAGAAAAAATATGCTATTCGAGCTCTGCTTTCGTGCTAATCGCGATTTTCTATCCCCAGTTCCCTCTCTTGAGATCAGAGTGAATGAAACGAGGTAAAAGATATGGCATCTCCCGTGTTATATTATAGCGCATTACAGGAAGCAAGCTGATCTACGAGTTCAGAACGTTACAATGCAAGCCTTATTACATGTAATTTTGTTTTAACAGGTTTAGAGAGAATATAGGACGTTGGAATATGAAATACGTGTGCTTCGTTAAGGAAAAGATGCGTTGAATGGCGAGAACGAGTCACGCGATTTATTGAAGTACCACACTTAATCACAATCTCTCTTGCGCTAAATAGGAGCGCATATTACACGTTGTATCATTCTAGTTATTCTCAGAGATTCGCCTTTGCTACGTTTGTCTCTCCACGGTATTTAAAATTTTAACGCACAATCAACCAGTTAATCACAATCTCCTGCGCTAAATAGGAGCGGAATTATATGTTGTATCACTCCAGCTACATTTAGTGCTCACAATCGGAGATTATTGTGCCTTTATTACGTTCGTGTCTCCGCGGTGATTAAACTTTGAGCGCAGAATTTAAGAGCCAAAAATTTAACGCAAGATTCAATATTTTCTCGTTACTTGCTGACTTTTGCCACACGTTTGAGAAAATCTGCGAAATCACGGAAGCTAGTCGAACTTGAAAGTTAACAACAAACGTCTCGAATTACGTGAAAATTTACTTTAATTAAACGTCGGACGACGTTAAGACTGGCAACTGCACGAGATTGAGAATCATCGTATTCGTAAAAACACAGCTCGCATCCTAATAAGGTTCGTTAAGAATTCCAATTAGTCGAGGTCGCCAAATTCGCGTGGCGTGGCGCGCCAGAGTGCAGAACCGGGAAAACCGTTATCAAACGTTGGAAATCATCGACAAACGTTGCAGTCGATTTCCTGCAATGACGACATCATCGCGGCCAACCTTCTGCCGAGCGAGCGCATTTTTACGATTACACTCTCTGCTGTTCCCTAAAAATCCAGGTCGCTCGATGGTCGGAGGGCGAACCTCTGTGTCTTCTCGACGCCTTCGCCCTCTTTCGCTTCATTTACCGACGAACGCCATTCCCTCTCGTAACTCATTGTCCTCTCGCCTCGTGCCGCGCGCTTCGTAGGCACGTCCAATAAGCCGCGCGTCCTCACGGTAGGTCAGTGCATCGAAACCTTGGCTCGCGCTAACCTTCATCGATCGTTTGTCTTCGCCGCCGATTGATTCCCGGTGATTTGTCGTCCGGTTTCGATCCACTTTCCTCTTTTTCTTTTCTTTTGCGATCGATCGAAAAGCAGCGTTTTCGAGCGTTTTCGAGCGTTTTCGAGCGTTTTCGATTTTTTCTATCGGCGTTTCTGCGCCGCGGATTTATAATTGTTTCGCGTTCAAAATGTTCCAACATTTAGAAATTCCAGAAAACGTTCCAAACATATTCAGAAATTCACCTCCTCTGATTATTTCTGATTGCAAGTTACAAGTGAAAGATTCATAGATTTCATCAAACCGGTTCCGTATTATAATATTCCAATAATTGAAACTTTCATACACCATCAGTTATCTGTATTTTACAGACGTACCTGGTGTAACATTCTCTTCTTATTTCCATTCATAAAGTATCGAGAGTTGAAAGAAAAATATTCAATAATATTCAAGAATATTTTATAGATCTATCTGGTGTAACATTTTCTTCTCATTTTCATCGATAAAGTGTCAGAGATTATAAGAGAATTATAATTCGCCTGAAAGGAAACAAAAGTACTGGCAAAAAAGTTTTCCATCAAACGTATGAAATTCGAGTTGTATTTGCAACTTTACCAAGAAAGTAAAGTTAGTCCGGTCCAATTTCTAGACAAGAAGGACTACAATGTTTTTCGAATACTTTCGAATTTTTTGTCAGGAAAAGGTCATCATTTTAACGATAATGACGATATTAATTCGAAGTGGGAACCTCGACTAATTATTTCTTATTACGTATCTTTATTTATTTCAGTCGTTAACTTGCTCAGCCGTATCAAATCAAACATTCTTAATAACCGGACGTCTCTCGTAGATCGCAAACCTTGATGTACCTTGATTCAAATGCGCTTCGACGAAGTTCGTCAAGTAACCGGAAGTATATTAGAAGCTGTCAGATAACGATCAAGACGCTTTGCAAATTTCAGAATCGTCAATTTCATTGGATTTCGCGAATTAAATGTCAAACACCATGAAAACAAAAGAAAATGGAAATTGTCGCGGTGACGACTGAAGAGAGGGTGAAGACGCAGAGAAAAGTGCTTTTGTCGTTTCTCATTAGCACGCGACCATTCGAAATTCGTGGCTAACTGCACGTCGTGGAAAAGAACCACGTCGGTGAAACGGTGGCCTCGCGATTCGTCGAATATCGCAAGCATGCGCCCGCCATTGGGAAGAGGGAGACAGTCAGCCAAGGAGAGGGAGATAGAGAGAGAGAGAGAGGAGAGGGTTGCTCGCAAGTGAGCAGCACGTGCGTAACAGTCATCCTGGCGCACTCGCCAGGACTGCTTCTTCCTTTTCAAACAATCTTCTTCATCATTGACGCTCTCGAACGTATGACTCGTGTCTTCCGTGCGTCTTTCCTCGTAATTTATCTATCCGACGCTCGATCACCGTCCTCGTGTGCTCTTGTTTCAACTCTGAAAGTTGAGTGAAAGACACAGACTTCAAGCACAGTGAAACAGCGCGAAGTCGAGTCACGTTGAAAAATGCAGTCGTTTCGCGAGAATCGTCAGTGCTCAGACAACATCGGCCCCCGGAGGGAATCTGTGCACGACGAGGAAATCTCTTTGGCCATTTTCTCGCGGATCAATGAAGAGAAAACTGGGATTGAGCTCGATCATCGTGGAACAAAGATCTCTGTTCGCGCGTTGGTCGTCGTGTCGTCGATCGATCGGATTACGTTGACGTCGCTGGATTCGTAGACGATTCGATGAGGGACCGTTCGAGGGGAGATGACAGTGCGCGAGGAGGACCGGAAGAACATGAGACAGAGCAGCTCGTGGCCGGATCGGGCGCCACAGACGGTGAAAGTGCGCGTGGATCCCTTGTCGCGCGCCTTCACGATCATCCCGACGATTCGCGTCGAGGGATTGCATCCCTGCTCGTTACTCGACACCGACTGGATCGACGAGATCATATTCGTGGATCATGGCGGTTCGACATCCGTCGAGACGAAACGACGATTCGTGGGCGACATCAGGCGCATCGAGCCGAACGGTGTTCGCGGTGAATTAGGGGAAACTTTCGAACTACGCGCCCTGGTACCTGACGTTATGAATAAAAGTTCCGGGAAAACTGTCGCCGAAGATGGGGGAAGGGACGAGAAGAATCGTAAAAGCGAGTTAGCTCCCTTATCCGACGAAACTGCCGAGGACCCTCACCGAGACGGCACAGATATATCCGAAACGACGAAATCGGACTTCTGTCCAATCGACGAGGAACGTAACTCGATGCCGCATCGCCGTAGAAACGGAGATACCGATAAGTCAAACATCGAATTGAAATCCATCGGTCGACATTTCCAATCCTCCGCCAGACGAAACGAAAACACTCGGGAGGAATCGTCCGAGACGAGCAACACGGTGTTGAAACACGAGGATCCTCTGCCTCTGGAAACCATCGTGAACATCGAGACGCCGAACAACAGACGCGGAACGAAAGTTGGGAACGAAACGCACGAATCGCGCCACGAGCCGATCCGCAGAAAGACGCCGACCCCTCAAATCGAAATAGTGGACTACGACGATATAACGAGGGACAGGCAAACGCGGCACGCTTGTCCGAAATGCACGTCGGAGGGCCAGCTTCTGGAACGCGTGGATCCGTTTCGTTCGCCGGTCTCGAGCAGGAAAAGCATGGCCGGCCGGCGTCAGGACGAAGAGCCGGAAACAGTCCGTAAATATTCGCCGACGGAGGGCAAAACGAGGAACAGCTGGCGTAGACTACGGACCAGCGGTCTAATTGGAGGCGCCAAGAACAAGGAGAGGGAGAAGAACGCGCGTAAGAGGAACGGGAACCCGGCGTGCAGCAGACCGTGCAACGACGTGAGAAAGGAGGCCACCCTGAGGAGGCACTACTACCCGGAGGGAGGCTGGGGCTACGTGATCGTGACCTGTTCGGCGCTCGTTCATTTCCTCAGCATCGGTTTGCAGCTCGCGGCGCCTGGCAGCTGGCACCTAACAGCTCAGCTGAAGTTCCATCAGCCCGCCCTTCACAGCGCAGGTAGGATATCTCTTCTACTCGGCCAGGTAGGTGGAAAACCACCACGTGGCCAGCCAGTTGATACATCGATCGATGATACATGATCGATGATCGATGTCACGTGAACATCTGTGTTCAACCATGCTTGCCGATATTTGCTGAATTTGATCCTTTCAGTTCGAGGCATTCCCACACGAAACCATCCGATATATCCGACATTATGATGATTCGCATGTCAATCGCTGTCGCGAAATTCAAACTGAACAGTGTTATAACACATTGTTGACCGTTCATGAGTTAACTATTTGCATTAGGTATTTTAATTTTTGACACTCAGGGTAGATCGCGAGAACTTTCTTTTCGTCGTGTTCAGCCGTGTTCGTTTTTTATTATAAAAAAAAGAACTAACTTTTATTGATATTTTTATCCTAAAAATTTCAGTCATGACGGATCGTGACGGTGCAGAATTTTTCAATGAATTATATGCAGACGCTTTATCTGATTGTCCGATCAATTTTGAAATATATCGCAGGGTTGTGGAAATTTATAGTTCATCGGAAGACAGTTATGAATCGGTTATGAAAATTTATTTCGATTGTTTCACTTTCATACATAATTATGAAACAATATCTGGTGACACGAGATAACTTCTGCATAAAATTGCCGGTCAACAAAGTGTTAAGCCCTTTAAGTTGAGTGCCCATGAGCTCGATCGAATTTGTTCGATCATACACGCCTCACATTGTCAAATATTATATTAAATAACGTTTAACTCTCTGTGGCTTTTATCTAATCGACCTGATACTTCTACTTTTATACCAGGTGTCTCTGTATAGTTCCAGATCAGTGGTTTATTATTTTCCACTCGCCAAATCCATTGTTTGCGTGATTGATGGATGATATCGTGTTCATCATCGTCATCGTCTTCAATGACTAATTGTTTCGGACGTTTTCATACAGGAAACGCTGCAATGTCGCTATCGTCACTATCACTATCAAGATCCATCAAATCATTATCTGCAACCATGAATATTTGTCGACACACATCTCACTGCTCTTGTCAGTATTATACTTCTAAAATCCAGTAAACATTAAACGGAAACATCCAAAGGAATGTCTAACAGAATATTTGATATTCTTACGCCACCAGTCAGTTTAGTAAAACAGTTTAGTAAATGTGTTATAGTAAGAAAAATTTAGAGCACGTATATATTCGTCTTTCGTAGTCAAAGGGTTAATTTATAGTCGCTCGCAGCGTCAGTCGTCTCATTGTTAGTTTGATTTTCGTTCTTATTATGCACGCTTTTTACGTTGTTTCTACCAGTTTTTCTTTTGGAGCATCGCGTCAAGTTTGATCGAATCGTTTATCCTCATCGAGGAAATTGGAATCGAGTCTCAACCGCGTGAATTCGGGAGCCGGGTAATCGGTCGATTGCGCTAAGTGAAAACCTTGTTCCGAGATACGATCGAGCGACGAGATACGTCCATAAATCAAATGGTTTTTACACGATCGTTTCTTTTCTTTCCTTTTTTTTTTTTTTTTTGTCACGATCCGAGTCGGCGCCAATGAACGCCGCTGATCGTTATGTACACGCAAGCGTAGGCTCTTTCTCTTTCTCTCTCTCTCTCTCTTTTCCTCTTTCGAGAGAGAAAGAGAGAGAGAGATGCAAAATTATCCTTTGAGGCGTTCGCGATAAGGAATTCCGACAGGTGCTCGGTGTCGAACCGGTGTTCGAATTGGTTACGTTGTTCCTCGCGCTGGGCAATTTCAGATTACGTTGAGTCACGTTCTCGTTGGCTCGAAATCCTGTCGAAGCATCGTCGAGCTAAGGTTTGGAGTTAAAATTCGAAAAAGATCCAGTCGTGTTACCGACGCGGATCGAAACGAGCTTCGAGTTGAAATTTATAAAACCGTCCGATTGGAAAGGATTGCGATCGTTTACACGACAGCCATGCACGAATTTCCATACGTTCGAATGAAACGAAACAGGGACTTCAAGTACCTTTTATTAAAACTCGAGTTAAGAGACGAACAACGATGGTATAAACACGTCTCGTCGGTCCAATCAACCGTTCCCGAAACCCCGTTTCAATAATCATGAATCAACGATTACGAACGATCGTTTGTTCTCGCGCGCGCGCACGCGCGTTCTTTTCCCTCGAGATCCATTTAAATACCAACTCGCTGGCTCAGCAGCAGGTTGGCTCCATAATGGTCCCACTATCGGAGATTCGCGCAATGAATTGCCGCCAGTGGCCAATAATTCGACCGTGTAATCAACTTATCTCTCGACACTCTACTTCGAAACGAAGATACAAGACACTGTCGTATCAGCTTACTCAAGGCGATTCTCGTATCGCGAAAAAAAAAAATATATATATATATATTATAGCTTCGTTTTTTCAGGTTTCTCGATTCTGCCGCGCATGCAAATGAAACGTTTCGCTTCGTTAACGACATTACATTCGTGTACGTGCGGTATTTCAGACGGTGAGATTACGTGTCCGATTGCGCGAGTACTGATCAGCAATGAAATCAGCAGGGGGAAAAGAAGAGAGCAAAAGTGAGAAAGAAGAAAAACGGAAAACGTATTCTTACAGTATTTTCTGAAAACGAGCGTAGAAAGCGAGATCGAGACGTGCAGCGAGTGTGTTCCGATCGTTGCAAACGATCGCGTGTAACCGCGATGGCGGGGCCTGTTTAATTCATCCGACGCGAGAACGTGTAGCAACTGACTCTCTTCGGAGGAGTCAGAGGAGAGAAAAATTAGGACGTTGTATCGACAGTCTGTACGCGTCGCCAGAGTCTCACGTACTTGTTTCACGCGTGCGAGGCATCGCGATGCACTGGCGAAGGACCGATGAACCTCCTTTCGAGGGACGAGCATTAATTTCGCTCGCTCTCGACAGGTAAAACATAACCTTACGCGCGAACACGTGGGCCAGTTCGAAATGGTCCGTGTTCGCGAGACGATCGGAGAACAAGAACTCTTCGTGCTCTCGCCCCTAACCGTGAGAGTCGCTCAAAGTCGTGTTCTTTCTTCGCTTGACGAAACTGGTCGAATAGCCAAGTTTTCTATTCGTTACGAAATTTGTAGCGCGTAACATTGAAATCGTCTATAAACAAGAAGAAAACGAAGAGACAAGGAAACGCTGAAATTCGTCCAAGTAAACGAACCATCAGTCAGTCAGAGTTAGAGGGATAGTAATTTTCTCGCTGTCGATGTCGTCCCAAGATTCGATCTTCGGAGAATATAAAAATCGACGTACGAATTCCGTCCGAAGTGATCTTCCTCGAAGAGGGTAGTACCTGCTGCAACAAGTATCGCATAGTATACGCTGGATTTATCGATCACCGCCTTCGTAATTTCCGATCGCGAAAACAAAATCCGCTCTCGATATGGACGCAGGGGTTAATTCGTCGAACAGTTCTTCGAACAGCGATACGTATCGCAGGCGCCGCGACTCTTACAGCGCCGCGATGATCAACGAGAACAACCCGATCGCCGACGAATCTTCCGAAAGCGGTCGTCGTGCGGAGACTCCGGTAAAATGTCAGCAGTTGGTCGTTCAGAGGGGGCCAAAATTACCGGACAATTGCAGTATAGAGTCGGAGTGTTGGTCCACCGAAAGTTCCGTGTTGAAACGCGAGCTGACTAGAACTCCGTCGACGGACACCAGCAGGTCTTGGAACGAGAGCATCGAGATGCCAGATATGTTCACGTCGCATCCGGAATTATGGGGCAGATTGGCCAGGTGTCGTTGCTTTCTCGCGGCGAAGCTCGAGAAAGCAACGATCTCGTCCGATTGTCAGTGCCAGTGTCGTTACCAGTGCCGATGCAGTCAGTGTCAGTATCATCGTCGCAAGCTCTCCAGTTGTTCGAGCCGAGATCACACGTTCCTTCAAGCAAATTTCAAAAGGAGGGACTCCAGTTATTCGGTGTCCACATGCCAGAGCATCCTTCCGCCTTCTTCCGGCAGGAACTCCGTCGTCAGCCTGTGCCACGAGATCAAGGAGGAGGAGACTCGCCTCGTCGGCGAGGTGATCCAACGTCGGCACTCGGATCAAACGCAATCGCCACGCGGCTGTAAGATCGGCCGCGCGGATAATCGCCGATTCTCTGAACAAACGACGCTCGCTAGAAGCTCGATCGAGCGCGTCAGAAGAAGCAGCGGCAGCGGCTGCGGCTGCGACGAGCCGGTTGCCACGAGCAGGCCGATCGTCACGAGAACCTGTTGTCCGCGCTTTTTCCCGCAGAAGACCGCCGGAATTAGCCAGTCTTGGTCGCCATCGCGGTTGCGCAACGAGAGTCGCGAGACCGATCCGCTGAAAGAAACGTCGCCCGAGAGAAGAAACACCGACGTCGGATCGGTGACGTCGGGGCAGAAAAAGAGAAGAAAGGACGAGTGTCTCAGGGACGCAGCGTCGAACGAACGTCGAAGAAGCAGCGCGAACATCACGCCGAAAATGATGAGGAGACGATTCTCCGAGCAACTGATCCTCGAAGGTGGACTGGGTAGCATCCCCGATTACGAGGATCTGCTGGAGCAGCCGGAGGAAGGTGACGAGTCTCTCACCGCGGCGAATGCTCGCAAGAAGATCACTCTCAAGAGGCATTATTATCCCGAGGGTGGCTGGGGGCGCGTGATCGCGTTAGTCGCGATTCTGGTGCAACTGATTTGCCACGGGTTGCAGCTTGGATCCGGTGTGTTGCTGTCGTCGACGCTCCGACAGTTTCGACGTAGCGTGGAGCACGCAGGTAGGAATTCAGGGAATCGACAGCTTTTTCTTTTTTTTTCTTTTCTTGTGATGTGGAAACGGTTTGAGGAAACGTTTCAGCAGTTACACGTCGCTGCCTTTTTAACCGATTGTATTTCTGGAATTAAAGTTGGCAAAGTACCAAGGATTGAAGCCGTCGCTACAACATTTTATCAGTTTTGTAGAAAGATGCATCGTTCTTTCTTTCTGAAAGTGTGATTGTGCGATAGTAATAGCAGATTCTCGTTACACGGATAATATGTATGTACATCTATCGGATTATGCCTTTTCTTTCTGCTCTGTCTAATAAGCTTACGGCGAGCAGGTTTCTGGTGCGATTCTTGAGGCATGTATGATATTCTCCACAGCAGTCGATAATTTCTTCTTCGTCGTGTAGACCCTTAGATTTCGCATTGAAATCGTAAACCCGTTCCATCTTTGTTGGTTTGCCTAGGCGTTTTCTCTCGTCGACAACGAAGAAATGAAACACCTCCGCTCGACGAATATAAATACAATTGACGATGAATGACATTTCGTTCAACCTAAAATCTCCAATTTAACTCCCGGAACCTCAATTTCTCGGAGTAATTATACAAACAGAGGAATCCGCCGCACGGGCACCGGAAAGATGAATCTGCGTGTATCTGCTCCGCGCGGTAATGGCCGAGCCGGAGCTCGATAAGAAGCGAAACTTTTCACTGGGACGAGGAAGTTCAGAGGCGAGATACGCGCGCAACGTGTACGCGATTCCATACACCTGCACGGCAACTGTCGTCTCGGCGAACGGTACTTACCTACCGTAACTTGCACTCGCGGCTTGTACGGGTTCTGTTCTATATTGCACACGAGCGTGCACTCTTAACCTACATGAGTTTGCACGACGCGATGCACGTGCGATCCCGTCGGAACGTTGGATCTCCGTCGATTCGCAACGCCTTCGTCTCTCTCTTTCTCTTTCTCTCGAGGGAGAAAGAATCCAACGTTAGGACATTCTATTCAGTTAGGTAACCTCTCTCTCTCTCTCTCTCTTTCTCTCTCATCTTTCGTTTCAAATGGACTCTCGTTAAAGATTACAAGGCACTCGCGAGCCGCTTACACCATACCTACTTATTTGTTGGGATGTCGCGTCGCGTCGCGTCGCGCGGTGAGCGGAATGTTAAAGCAAGATATCATTAGGCAACGAGCAAAAAGCGACACCGATGTCTCAGCTAAAGTGGACGGTCACAGCTACGAGGCGATGTTTTGAAAAATCGAAACGCTAATATTCCCTCCGCTTCCTCAGGGCGGAATGTATAGTCTTTCATTAGGAGTTTGGAATTGTGTGTCATTTTTAAATGTATCGTGGAATAAGATGAATCATGTTAATCCAGGGGATCACATAAATCACTCGAATTGCCGATCGAAAAGGAGTGCTGCAACGAGTAAGTTTTTGCTTATATTGCTCATATTGAAATTCAACAGTTTAAAATTCGGATAAACGTAGATCGAAGGATCGAAGAAAATTTAATGTATTTCACGATAGTTACACGCGCCGCTGTAAAAATCGCGAGACTTGATTCACTCTAAAGAATATATTTTTTTTCGACAGTATTAATGATTCTTTAGCATAATTCTGGGAAAAAATTTAATCTAATGCAACCAAAATATTTGCATAAAATCTGAAGCAACTGGCCTTATCGGAAACGGAACGATATTATTGTGGTAATATGGCGCACTCTATCTTGCAAATTAGAGAATATTCTCTGGACGAATTTAATAAATCTCGTGTGCAAAGAAATTAATTAAGTGAAATTACATGGATTATAGTACCCCACGTACTACACATCTAAACCTAAAATCTAACCCTAAACCTAAACGTAAAAGTTCAATTAAATTTTTAACTACAGTGCTATGAAGGGTACACCATTTAGTTACGATGATATCTTATTCAAATATTCTAGTAATATTAATCAACGTTCCTTATTAATTAATCATATGTTGATTTGTAACTCTACCTGATCAAAAATCTAACTTAATTTAATAAATATTTCTCTTAGTTACGAATCTTAACTTTAAAAAGTTCATCTAGAAAACTAGAAAAAGTTCAAAGACTTTCATTAATTCTACCTATATCGATATTGAAATATAACAAATGCGAAATCTTGATTACTTCGTAACTTTGATACAACTCGTGATTAATTTTTCGAGTATTTTTACACTAATGTTAATTTTTCGAGTATTTTTACACTAATGTAGAAAGTTGCGAGTTGCCCGAAAATATGACGGGTCGACACCAACCAAAAGAAGAAAAAAAAAAAGAAAAATATTTCATACTACAAAAATACTAAAAGCGAGTGACAAAATAGTAACCAGAATGACTTGCCATGCTCTGGATAGATTTTTCACTCAGAGGATGATAAGCCATTTGTTGCAGCCTTCTTTTATGGCAATTTGCCGGACTTCTTCGGCTCGTAGTTTCTTCTTTCATCGGGCGCAATGGCTTGCAACAATGAAATAAAAAGATAAATCACGGAAGCTAATTTCGTCACACATGGACCATCGATCACACTGATTATCGTTCGCATGTGCGTGCTCGATCAATAAATCACGACATCTAGTTCTCAACCGTTCTCGTAGAGTTCATTTTAAATAAATTTACGGCGCCAACTTTGTAAAACTCGTAAATAAGAAATCATGTAAGAAACCAATATTTTAACAAAATTACTAAAGAGATGTTTGTAAATAATTGTCAAGGATATATAACAAATTGGAGAATATATAAATAGTAGTTAAAAAAGAATTATAAGATACTCTAAAGTGTACTGTCAAAAGTCAAAGTTCATAAACTATAATTATTATTAAATAAGTAATTAAAAGTGTATAAATAATTAAATTATAATTTTATTGTTCGCTTAAATAGTGTTGATCAATAGTTATTAAAAAAATATTATTAATAAAGTATATATATATATAGTTATTTGTAGTACGGTGATTTTATTATTATACAGATCATCGTTCCTACAGAAAGTATGCTACCTATGCCATCTAGCGCTATGTTTAAAAAAATGGCAAAACACAGGCGTACAAACACATTCACTTCACGCAAACCTATTCCGACACCCAGTTGTCGCGCACAACTCTCACATTATTTTCCTGAAATTGACTGGCTACAGCGAAACTGCGTAAAATGCGATTAAAACACGTGCGCCGATTTTAATTAGGTGTGTTTCAATTTCAATATTAATTGCATAATTACAATCGCACCGCGTCGTAATTCAGCAGCGTAGTATAATTTTAACCGTGCCGATTGCAAGATTTATTATATGTATATATTGCTCGAAATAATAGCAAAAACGGCGCATTTCGACAACCTAACCACACACATGTACACACAAAATGTGAAAAGTACGTCGTGCACGATACACTAGCGGCATCGTCAGTCACTGAGAAATTATCAAGCTTATGAATTACGAAAACCGTGTTCATTGCCTCTCTCTCACACAGTCGAGTAGCACCTGGCAATCGTGAATGAGGTCCTGAAAATGAAAGAGTTAAAACCTGAAAATCCTGAGCTAGAAAGATGATTAACGCCTAACGTCTAACTGGCTGATCATTTTATTTTAACACTAGAACTACCAACAGCTAAAACGAAATTATTTCAACCAAAATTATTTTGATTTCTAATAAATAAAAATAAAATAAAATTCATTATATTATTATATCTTTAGCTATCACCGTAAAAGTCATTGCATCATTGCGGGTAAAAATTGTAACATGAAATAGAAATTTTTAAATAAAATTGTAAAACCAGTCATTTTGACTGGTGTGGTAGTTCTGTTAATTTCCCACTTTTGAAGTTTAGTTTAATGATTTAACAAATTACCGACGTTAATGACGAATATATTTATTTGAGAAGAAAGTGAGATTCAATGCAATTTAATATAATAAAAATTCGAGGAATAATAATGGGTTCAAAAGGGAAGTATTGGTAAAAATATCCTCAGGCAATCCCTTTGTCGAAAGTTCACTTTTGAAAGCACGTTGCTTCGATTGCGGAATCCGCCTGTCGCGAAGTGTTTCCTTGCATGTAAGAGATACATTCTTCGCGGAATGATATTGAACTTTGATCGTGTTTCAAGTTCTATTGAAATTGCGTTGAATATGAAAATCAAATAACGAAATATTCCATGTTATTACGTATATAAATATCAACAACTTCAATTATAATTCCAACGAGTTATAAAACAATCAGACTTCTCCGCTACGATATGCACCGACTTACAATTAATCAAATATTCGTACTATATTAAATATTCGTACTATATTACTCATTATATTACACATTAAATCATGATACTGTAATACTATGTCAATATTACATTGATATTAATTATTACAGTATTATTCTAACATTGAAAAACCCGAGAAACGCAAGAAAACCTATCCTAGATTATAATAAATAAAACGCGGAGGAAATGTTACTATGCACAGGTACAAAAAATACCCGCGGTCACTGTGCTCATCAAAAATGCTGCGTAATACAACCAATCGCCCGTGTCGATTCGGATCTTTCATCCTCCCGACATGATTGAGCGACCAGCGAAACAAAAAAGCATCGTGACTCACGGTTAGATGCGAAGAACGTTGTCGTCGATGTTGTTCTGGTCCAGGGAAAGTGAGAGTGAAGTCCATCGTCAAATAGGAATCGTCGAACCCGAGGGAACAAGTATAGAAATCTATAACAGAACAGAGAATATTATAATCGATTCTTGAAAAAAAATGAAAATTATCGAGAACGAAACAGCGAAATATCGTTTTGGAAGCTCATCGTACGAATTAGTAGAGTAGTAAATGTTATCACGGAAAAGACAATCAAAATAGAAGAAGATAATTTTAATAATATTCGATAAATTATTGACTAGAAACGTACGTTAATTAAACGTAGTTAGCGCAATGAACAGCAAAAGAATAATGATGAAAGTAGTTAATGAATGTTACGAAAAGAGATACGTCTCAACGCCTCGATTTTCAGCAACAGACTAATCCCTCGCGCAACAGGTTCGCGTCGTCAAATAATTCGGTGAGGTGAGAGCTCGAGCACGCACGAACAGCTTCGGCTGATATTTGGAAAAACAAAGCGCTCTTCGAAATTATTTACAACAGCGAGCATCTCAAACATCTATGTACGTTATTCTTGGAAAAACAAAGCGTTTCTCGAAATTAGTTACAACAGCGAGCATCTCTCGTACAGCATAAGTCTATGTACGAACATTAATTTCATTTAGTTATTCATTCATTTGTTTCAATTTCTTTTGTTCATTTATTTCACGACCTCAGCGTAAAGTATTACCGATTTCCAGCGAGAAATCGCCGTTCTTCCCGCGAAAAATTTGTACTCACAGTACATTGCAGAGGGCATAAGAAGCACTCTGATTTTTTTAGAGGTCGGTATTTCAGAACACGGAGTCCCATATATGTAATTCTGTTCAGTGGCGAGGTATGCGTCGTCTGTGTTCTGTTAGTGATATTCTGAAGAACTTCTACCTTACCAACCATCGATACGTTACGTTTAGAAGGCAACTAGGATACTTGAAATCCCTAGAAAGTACCAGTCATTCCAGAAATCTAATATTCTAGAGAAAAATTTCAATGACAGATACGACAAAAATTCAAACGGCCGAAGAACGATTTTAATTTCTAGAAAAAAATACTTCATAATTTTCGTCATTTCTAGTAAATTAGAATAAAAATGTAATTAGAGGATAAAGAGGACATTTAGCATATTAATATAGAAAGAAGATAGCCAATAAAATGAACATCGAAAAAATGTCATCAACCTCTGTCTATTTATGTATTAAGTTATTCATTCGATCATACAGTCTTGCAAATAATATATATCCAACGTTTCAATTAACAATTATGCGTACATGTATAAAACACGACAAACAGACAGAAATTCGCCGACAAAAATTCCAAGGGAAGAAAGCAAAGATCACGACGAACGATAACTTTGACAACCCAGACAAAAAAATAAAAGTCGGCTTTCGGAAAGCTGAAGAGAAATTATTAAAATAGGAGGCTTTATCTTATCGACGTCGTCTGGCGAAAGTCTCGTCGGTGAAAGCGACAGGAAAATACGGATTGTTTCAGTGCGACGTCGGCACCGCGAGGAAATCCGTAAAGAAGCGATTGCCTGTGGAAGCGAGGGAGACCTAGAAGCTATCAGCTAGAAAGAAAAGATAATTCCACGTAGCAATGAAATCCTCCGGCCACCGGAATGCTTTTCTTCGATCTTCTTTTTGAGCCGTTACATCGTTCCACGTTCCCAGCAACCGAATTCTGCAATTCTCCATGGACGCTGGCTCTTAATGCGAAATTCAAATTCGCGAAACCTATTCACCCGTCGATTTCAATCGTCCAGACACTTTGATTTTTGCGAGATTTTGTCGAGAATCGACGCAAGCGATTCTCTGCTCGCTTTACGTTTACAAACGTAGGTGATCTTTCTTGGTCTCTTTTCGATGTGAGGGTTACGTTAGGTCGTAGAAGAGAAGGATGAAAATTAATTATATTTTCTACATTCTGTATGCGCTTCTCGAAGAAGAGAGGGAGAACAATTGGAAACGAAGTGAAAGGGGGAGAGAGAATTGATTTAAATTCGTAACGAGTAAGAGAGATTTTCAGTTGAAACTGAATCCGGGAATTCGCGGGAAACACCTTATTGCGTACGTGACTAATGTTTCCACGTGAGAAACGTCTGTTCGTTTCACGAATCACCGGGGCGACAAATGCCTCTTAGTCGGCATGAATGCAAAGCAGCCGAATAAGGAATAAACTAGTTTGCTTCTAGTCGCAGAAACGCCTCTTCGCAACGACGCGATAGCTACGAAGCTACGTAAAAGCTCGATAAAAACAATAAACGATCTCCTGTTTGCAAAAGCATTCGATTGAAATTTGAAACGATCTGTCTTACTTCCGAAATAACGATAAAAAAGAAAAGAAAATGCTCAAAACGTCAAGTGAAATAAAAGTGACAAATAAAAAATAATCAGATTGTGCATCCAAAAATTTCTTGCGGAAATCAGACGCGTTTGTATCGATTTTGAACGATGCCGGACGTTCGCCCAAAGAAATCTAAAACTGGATCAGTGAAACGTCAGCAGGAAGGTTGGACTTTTCCACGCTGCATCCGAGGTGTGAACCATAAAGATAGGTTTTACGGTCCTGCAGCGACTTGCGTCACGGGGACATCCGAGACGTCGGGAGACGTCTTCGGACGAACAGCGAGCCACAAGCCTGCAACTTGACGACGCGTATCGTTGCTTCTAGACGGTTGGAAAAGATTCGATGGTGGCTGGAAAGAAGTAAGAAACTCCTGGCTGCGCGACCGCTGAAGGTGCATTCACAACACCCGAGGGCATAGTTTCCCCCCTTCGCGAGATTTGCTGGGGGCGAAAAAAAAAACAGAACCTATTGTCCGTGGAGAAGGTTTCAGAGAATTCTTCTATCGGAATCTCAAAGGCGAGGACGAACACGAGTGTTAAAACGTAGAAAGCGAAAATACGCGAAACTAAGAGATTATATAGCAGATATTTATAATGAATAATATTTGCAAATATCTCGCAGCTATTTCACTTTGGTCGTTTTTCACTCGATCATTTCTGTTTTCTTAGATAATGTACTCGTCTGTTGTCTCGTCGCAATTTCAATATGCAGATTTTCCATCTTCGATGATAAGAGGTCACTGACAATCCGTTTTATCGTATCATCAGAATTTCGACGTATATTTCTATATTCGTTCGTTGAATGAATATATCCCTGGTAGGATATATATAGTGGTTGATTACATCAGCAGATGCGAAATAACTCGATATCGTAACCAGAAATGAGGGAAACTTCTGGAGGAGAAACAACAATGAACGACACATAGCGGCGAAGAACATCTTTCTTCTTTTATGACTGTTAGGAACTTCTACGATCGAGAAGGACAGGGAAATTCAAAGTCCGTGACTAACGCCCCGTAGGCATTATCGTGTCTCGTATTAAAAAAAAAAAGAAAAAAAAATTGAAAGTCTTCGCGAAGCTCGGGGGATTCATGGCGATCGGCTGCACGCGAAACGAGCAACTTCCGCGATTAGGCGATTCCATGCAAGGAATTCTCGTAAATTTTCCGTGCCCTCGCGCAGCGATATTCCGCGCACTGAAAGTAGCCATGCATCCGCTGATTGTTAGCGTATGTCTGCTCTTTGCGTGTACATTTCTTTCTTTTCTGGAAAAAAAAGTTATTCGGAAACTGTTCGACCCGAACAGAGCAAACGCACGATGAATTGAATTTTTATTCTCGTGGTTAGTTAATACATAGCATCGTGGAAATTTAGATATATCTCTGAAAGTATTTGTTCTACGACGAGGATGTTAGGTTGGCCAAAGAGTACCTGCGCATGAGAAAGAAAAACTTTGTTGGACGATACACGCTGTCCAGTTTGTTCGATTACCTTTGGCCATCTTTCGGTCAACTTCAAAATCTTTTATCTTTCTCGACAAAAGACAATTGCATAACTTGTTTGAATGACAATTGAATAACTTGTCAATCAGAAATGAAATTTAGCAAACGGATTCTAATACACTATGTAACAATGTAATTTCAAGGTTTCTTTACCGTCAGATAAATTTTGTATGAGCTTGTGCAGCGTTTTTTTTTTTCTTTTCAAAATACAACGAAAAATGTTGCTTGTTGATTCTCGATTTCGAACGAAATAGTGCATTTTCTTTTTCTAAAACAAGCCGGCTATTAAGTTGTACAATGAATTCGCGGTTTAAAATGAGACTGATTATATTTCAAGATATACGTATATAGGTCTATCTGGAAAAAAGACAATTACTTTCTATCTAACCCGATACGTTCAGAAAACGTAATTTTTCTAACACATCAACGTTAACACTTAACGTTCTATTGAGTCAGTTGAAATTAAATTCGTTTCAACATACGCCCCCAAAGACCTTGCAATATTCAAATAGAAATGCACCCAACAGGTTGATAGCCGAATTTCTGCCCACGTTTTCTTCCAGTCATTAGTAAACATTACATCTATAATCAATCTACCCAATTGCATAAACAATGAGACACCGGGGCGAACGTCAATTCGTCGGAACGTTGACGACCCTACGTAGGTCTCGCGACCTGTAAAAACTTTATTAGGCTGCTCCGGTCTAGATACACGGCACTTGATTGCACCACGGCTCCATCGCGGAGCTGATCTGACTAGTCGGAGGATGAAATGAAGCGGAGGCGGAGGTCGGTTAATGACATTCCACGGGCACGCGCCGCGCTGGCCAGAAAAAAGTTCACGTTTTGTTGTTCGAGCGGGTCGTGCACACGCCGAATCGAGTTTTACTTTCATTCGGTGAAAGTGGTGGCTCCACCGGTTCTCCACTGGCCGCCGCCGCCGCCGCCGCCACGAGCTTATCAGACGTACACCGTTTTTCTTATTCTTATTCTTTCCCCCTACAATCCGCTCAGACGTCGTTTCCACGAGGCATTTCGTTCTGCTGGAACCTTTTGCCTCGAGACTCGTCTGCTCTCTTCTTCTCTTCTCTTTATTGGTCCACCGACCAAGCAGTCGGTACTGCCATTCCCTTCCCCTCCCCCTTCCCTCTCATCGTTTATTTTCTCTTTTTCCTTTTCTTCTTCTCTCCCCCTCCATCCCACCGCATCTTTCCATTTCTTTTATTTTCGTTTACGCAGCTTGTGCATCGAGTACACAGGATGCGCCTGTAATAAAACTTTTTTTTTATTATTATTATTACGTTGGCGCGCGAATTCTTAGTCAATTGGCGCGCGTAAATTCGTCGCGCGGCTCGTAAACGCGCGCATTTGGTTTAAATATTAAAGAAGAAGGGGAGGAGGAGCGGATTAGGTCGCGACGCGGCTAAATTCGTCTCATTGAGGCGCATGTGTGCATCGAAGGAAATTCGAATGGCCGCGAATTAACAGAATCTGTAATCCACTTTCGCTGGATTTTTTTCTGCGGATCGTTTTATCGCGTCGAGGATATTCTTGTTGTCAGCGAGGCCAGCACGTCCGTTTCTTAACTCGGGACAAAATTGAAATTCACATTGCTCGAGAAAATATTTTCAGACCTCGTGCTCTTGAAAGATATTTAATTTCATTATTCCAAACGAATATGTTTAATATTCGAGGCATCCAATTGTGATACAATCAACACCGAATCGCGGGGGCCGCGAGCCAACTCCAATCAGTGAAATCCCGAAAAAGTGGATCTCCTCGCCGGCAGCCGACAAAAAGCTTCTCATCTGCCTAATTGAGCTCGATATCGCCGAATTCCGACGCGCGAGCAACGCGCAAGAAACGCAAATGGATGCGTACAATGCAACGCCACTAACGCCGGACTACTTAATCCGGAGCTCATTTGCTTTTATAATAGACGAAGCCCGACGAATTCCCTCCTGAAATGAGATCTCCCTTCCGTACCGGTATCTTCTAATCTTCACCCTCATCGTTAAAGCAAGTGACGAACTTCGAAAGTTTACTCGATCGAACAGAAATTTTTTATTCCTTGCTTTTTCGTTCCTTTTCTTCGATATGAACAAAAATGTGGCTTTTCTCGTGCAATTAACAAGAACTTTGAAAGAAGAGCGACGAGGATGCGACTGGTAGCGAACATAGCCTAATAATAGATTGACGGAACTTCCAGTTTAGAAATTGAACGTTAAGAAATGTGAAGGGAGGATAGAGTTACAAGGCTTTTTCACCACGCGATTAACCCTCGATGAAAAGAGTAAAGTTGAAACGTGTTGGAGCGTTCTCTGATATAATACATACGTTGTTATGTCGAAGATCCGCGTATTTCGGCTTTTGCCGAACGTTAAACGTTGAAATGAAATTAACCAGAAAATGTAACGATAATTTTTACATAACGATTGCGCAATCGCGTTGCATAATCGTCGTAAATAAATTCAACTGCCGTTCGCGATCGAACCGTTTTAAGTGCATTGCAATTGGACTCGTGCACCAATTACTTACTCGGTTCTCAGCAGGATGCCGAGTTCGACACCAGAACTACCAAAATGGTAAAAATGACCAATTTATGATTTTTTCTTCGTAATTTTACCGATGTAAAACAGCGTATTTTTAATGAGTCAAGTAATTTTTCGTAAAATGTACAAATGAACAAAAAAGAAAAACAATAAATCCATTATTCCATTTCTTTTACTTTAATGTCTCTAATAGGTGCGAAACAGCGTATTTTTAGTGATTCAAATAACTTCTCGTAAAACGTACAAAATAAAAGCTTGCGTGCTCCGTTGTATTATAAAGTTATTCCATTCCTTTTACTTTAATATCATTAATTTTATGTCGTTAAACTCGTGTCACAAGTATCCCAGGATTTCTTTTCGCACTTAGGACGCGCGAGTTATTTCCAAACTGGCGTTGATCAACCCTAATCGAGATAGAACCGCGGCACTGCACGTGCGATTTCGTCACCGGTGATTCAGTGCAACGAGGTGAACAGCCGCTTTAAAACGATCAAGTATCTTTACGAGAGGCATTAACAGTCGCGAACGTACGTTTATACCGAAAAATGATCGCCACTACGTTAAAAGTGGACTGATATACGCGCTAGCGTGATCATCCGCAGAATGAAATACAATGTTCCCCGTTTAATTTATACAGGACGCTCCTCGAATGCCGTGGGGAAATTTATAGGCATATTCTCAGTTTGAAACCGGCGAGGAAATCTTGATAAACGACAATCCGCAAGGACTTGAGCTATCATCGTTAATAATCCGTGATTAATTGCCTCGCACTTAAACAGTCGATCACCGGTATATTGAAAATATCTCAGCGTGGCAACTCTCTTCTTGATTGCGTAACATTTATACCTCATCGATTCGTATTTTGCGTTTCAAACGTGCAGCTACACACAAACACAAACACAAACACACACACACACGTAAAGAGAGATTGCTTCTTAATTGCTGCTAATGCATCCACAAACACGCTCCGAAATGGTTCCCTGATGAAACCATTTCCTCACCCTCGTCGAACTCTCGAAAAAATTCCACCGTCCTTCCTCGAACACTCTGTACGCAATTTCCGGTTCGTTTCAGCGTCGAGCAACCTGCGCTTGATTTCCGGGCCGTTTTAGGATCCTCGTGCATAGAGGCGACGCACGTGTGTACTTTGCCACGCACGAAAGGAAACACGCGTCGATAGACTGCTGTTAACCATACAAAATATCAACGATCACTCTTGCCTGCCGTGTTTCTCGTGTTCACCGCTGCCAATTTGCCGGTACCATAAACCCACCGCCTCATTTCATAAGTTTCGTCCTCGATTTTGCATCTATGAAATGCTTCGACAATTGCAATTAACTATACTTAAACAGAAACCAATTAACCTCCAGTTTTATAAAATTAAATTGACGAATTAGGGGAAAGTAGGATAAATCCAAAACTACTATTTTTTTTAAAAAAAGAATTTCGATATTCGACCTTATTTTACAGGTTTCGAAAATAATCAACGTCGTAGTGTTCCGTTACGGATGGAATTAAAAATTTCGGCTTGAAGAGTTTCAATATTTTGCGATTCCATTTTTGTGATTGTTTTTTAGTGTTTTCACATTCAGAAATCCAGTGATATTTGTATTCTATAGTCTTTGTACTTCGACCTTTTTCTTTTCATCGTTCGATCTCATACTAAAACGTTCGGTAAAGCGATGCATTTGGGGCAAAACCGGATTTTTGCATACCTCCAAAAAATTTTATTTTCCTAAAAAGTTTGGTCATTTTCTTATTGTATAAAGTTGTTTTTTTTTTTTTTTTTGTTACGAAGCTAAATACATTAGACACCCTACTTTCGTCTCATACGAAACTTACTAAATCGCCAACGTCAACGTAATCGATCGTCCCCGGTCCGAATCGAAACTCGTCGATGACCGCGAGTCACAAATTACAAATTACAACGTTCACACTTTCTCATTCGCGTTTTTCTCTTTGCTTTTGTCTCGCTGCTTCCTTCGCTCGTTCGAACTGTCCCCTTCATTTTTGCGCATAGTCGTTGCAAATGGTCGACAAGGAAAGATATAATATACGACGTGTCGCGGTTCTTTCGTCGTATCACGATCGTCTCGGGATATTTTTCGAATTCCCGCCGTTGGCGGCGCGATTAAAAACAAAGAGGAAAATAAATGTGGAATCAGGCCGCCTGGTGCGTTCACCTCGCAAATCTATTAATTGTACCCGCGAAATCCGCTCGATGACGGACTTCTCTTCTCGCGCGACGATGAGCGCGATTTAAGACTGTCACGCCGTCTGGAAAAATGCGCCGAGGGGAAACTGGCACGGACGAAAGTGACTTTGGGAATCGCTCGCGTGACATCCGCGCGGAATCTCGAGCGAGAGAGAGAGAGAAAGAGAGACACACCGATGTGGAAACGGAAGAGATTTATCATGCTCTACGGTGAAATGAAATACGAGAATATTTATGACAATTATGTAGGAATCCCGTTGGGTTTAATCCCGGCTGAGATCCCAATTTTGTAGGAATTTATGGGGAAAAAATCCCGATACGGCGATGACAAAAATATTAACACTCTCGTTACACGCTATAATATCCGCTATAATACTCTCCAGATCTGTCCTCTCTCGCGACTCGCTACTTTCTATTAGTCTTCACTCGCTTCGATTCTTTCTTTATATGTTCACTCTCGAACGTCTCGTTGCATTTCGTCACGACATGCATTGTCGAAATTCGTCTCTCACACACTCACGCACATCCTAGACTTAGGGTCTTTAAACAATCCCAGGCCTTCGGCTTATAACAATTGCGAATAACACACCGCAGGCGACGATTGCTTCGCTCTTGGACCACACAGAAGAAAGTTTCGACTCAGGTTTTCTTCAATTATCGATCAATTGCAGAATTCTTCCAAAATTGTAATCGTCGTGGCAATTGCAGGACTTCTGCAAAATTTTCACGCTTTAAAGTCTACTCGAAGCCTCGAGGTTTTCACGAGATTGTCACGTCAGTCGTCGAGACTATCAAAAAGTTGTCCCGGCAATCCTATTACAGGATGCGACTAAACTTTCTTGAAATACCGAAGAAAAATACTCCAGGCCGCCGAGAACGAGCGTCATCTAAACTGCAGATTCGCTTTTACCTTTCGACTTCGACCCTCGCAAGCCACGAGCTTGCCGAAAAATGCTGACCGACAGCCGCGACTGATTTCTGAGAAGTTCGCAGAGTGGAGACAGTCTCGAGCACAGGTGCAAAGCCGGCGAACGATACCTGTCCGCTCTCGACGGAGGCGGCAAACGGGCGGCGGTGGTGAGCTCGTGCAGAGTCGGGACAAGAAGGGGCAAAAGTGGAAACAGAGAGAGAGAGAGAGAGAGAGAGTGGCCGCCGGCTTTCGTCGCAGTAGCATCAGTCGCCGGCACCGCGCGATACACTGCGCTTTACTACATCCACCAGTCTCGCTTTCCGCCTCGTTTCGACTTTCGAGAGGAAAAACATCCCGCGTGTGTATCCGATCGCGATTCAGAGAACGCGTCTCACCGCCGGCCGAATTTCTGCCTATTGGAACGAAGTCAGATCGGCCGATTTTGTGGCAATCTGAAACAGTCGAGGAGCAAGCGTAGCAACAAGTTGCAAGCAGCAAGTAATTCTCGTTCATCTCGTTTTCATTTCATTTGGGAGAGATCATTTGAGAATGACGATCTACGCGGGTCTCTCAAGCGTAGTTTGAATGTTTGAACCGGGTTGCGCGCGTGTTTACTCGGCTTTTGAAAAAAATTAGCAATTTTAGCGAGTGAACTTTCCCATTTGTGCCCTTCGATCTATCTTTTTTTTTTTTTTGGAGATCAACTTCTCCTTTGTTCACCTAATTTTTAGATCGCAGTGTCGATCAGATTGTCGTTGAACGTTTTAAGTTTCACGAAATTGCTATTGCTATATTCGCGCTCCAGACTCTGAAATGAGAAGAATTCAGAAAGACAAACGGTATTATCGAATCATAAAGTTTAAACGACTCTGGACGCTGAAAAATGCTGGCCGCGTGTGCAAGTAATAGATTCCCACGGTCGTATAGATCCTCGTGGGCGTGCGAGTTCGCGACACACAAGCTTCAATATTCTCTCGACGTGCGCGCACAGTTCATAAACTTGAAAGTCCGGGAAGTGCAACTGGTCCGAGGTGTGCCCAACTACGTGTTTATATAACACGATCCTTTCATCTAATCAACAAGTTCCACGAAGAAGGGAAAGCAGCAATTTTCAATCCGACGAGTAAATGAAGCCCCTCTAAAATCTCGTCTCGCGCTCACCGAGCGTCTTAAACGAAATTCCAAACTTCCACATTCGACTTCCAATTCGACGGATTTCCACTTCATGTTCGAACAAAAGTTAAAGTCGACAGAGATCGAACAGATTGAAAGAGAAAATTAACAAACGACGGCGAGTTCAAATGAGTCAAGTTTCTACAAATTGCACTCACGAGCAAACAAAATTCCCCGACCGAAATTTCGGATTTCGAGTTGATTACGAATTGCCAAACGAAGAGAAATAATCCGTTAATTACGATTTCAATTACGGTCGAGACCTTTTACGCGCGCGAATCGTATCGATTCATTGCACCATCGGGGGAAATTATTCGATTTCGATCTCGCGGCTCGAAAACTCGTTTCCAGCGGCCTCATCGCTCGTCGCGCGCACGCCTTGCTTTTCGTTTTTGTCAAAAGTTCTCCCATTGTAAATATGATGAATCGTCGCGCGGCACGGCGGGCCCGAAAATTTATTAAAAGCCGAGCATTAGGCTGGCGTGCATTCGAACGGCGAGTATTTACGATCGATCGATGACGCAACACAAAAGATTCGCCGCAGATCGACGTAATAAATTACGAGTAAATTGCAACGCCTCGTTTCGAGACCTCCGCCGTTAATTCAGCTGTGCAACACTTTCCCCAGTGTTGTTGAAGTTCCCTCACGAGTATTGCATAAATTGCCCGAACGCGCTCTCCCATTTTCGATCGTTTTGTTCGTTCGGCCGCGGTAGTAAATCGCGCGGGTGCGTGATCGAATCGAGCGACCATTATTATGATTTATGCTAATGAATTTGGTTCTGGAGCTGTGGACTCAATTTAATTATGGAACGCCCCGCTCGAATTGACGATCGCGGGGCGCGTGTACACTCGATCTCTCGAGCGTAACGGATATCTTCGAACAAGTATAATTAGGCAATCGTAATACTCTAGAAAATTCTCATATACAACGATCGTCGATTCCTGTCCAGTCGATCGTTCTCCAATTTCTCAAGGCGCGCGCTCGATGATGCAATGAGCACGTAACGTCCGGTAACGGACGGTACCATAAAAAGCCAACGTTTATTCCGCGGACAAAGTTATTCCTTATCGATTCCTATAAAACTTCTTCTCTTGCAATTTCTCCATATCCGACACATAACCTGAAGAGACCCCCAGCGCTTCGTAATACACGTATACGCGGCGAATAAAAATTTCTCGTCTCGTGCGCGCGATAAACACGTACACCTCCGCCGCGCTCTTCGTAACAGCCGGGAAGTAAACGAGCGAGCGAAAACCTCGAGAGAACCCGCGAACGTACTCAACCGGTCGAATCGCTCGTAAAAAAGGCTGAGCGAAGCAGCGGTCTCAGAGAGTCGAAATCCCCGCAGATAAATCAACCGCGGAGGGAAGCGTCGGCAGCAGCAGTGGGGAGAGATTTCCGCGCGAGGGTTTCGAGTCATCCGAAGGAATTCGTGGCGCGCGTCACGCGGCTCATCCAGTGAGGATCGTGCACGCGAAAGGACGGGTGGTGGCTCGTCATCCCGGGAAGAGACGCGCGACAAGGACGTACGCTGCCTTCCAGACGACCGACAGGATGCTCGTGACGAAAGCGGGCAGGTGGTGGTGCCGCGAGTCAGCGCGAATGCACGCGCCAAGAGTTGCCAGGGCAGCGAGAGGAGCGAGCGTGTACGACACGGGCACGTAGTCTGCCCGAAGGTGAACAGAAGCGTGCGCGTGATGTCGATATCGCGGGCACGATCCTGGCCGCTTCTGGACCCGCGCGCGAAACTCGAACGCAGCGAGAACAGAGACCATCGTTCGGAGAAGGTGTTGCAGAGGAAGGTGTTGCAGAGAGCAACGGGAGGGCAGCGAGAGGGGAGGAAATGTCAGCCGCGGAACGGAAGCCCTCAGATTCAAGCCAGGCGATTTCTGTCGAGGCATTATTACCCGGAAGGTGGCTGGGGATGGGTGGTCACGGTCGTTGGCACGTTGGTACATTTGCTGGGGCCAGGCTTGCAACTATCCGTCCCGGCCACTCTCGCGCTACCAGCCACCGTCAAGTTTTATCATCATCCTCTGCATACTGCCGGTGAGTTTGCCCAAACGTCCATTTCAGAAGCGAGCGTAACAAAGTTGACCGTACTGAATTTTGGAGATTTCCCGCTCGATGGCGCACAGTTGGCTGAAAATGGGTTGATCTGGACGCGGTTGTATCGCGCGTTGCAGACGCTCGTTTCAGGCAGAAGACACGAGAGTCACATTATCGCCGTGTAATTTCGCGAGAATTTGAGCAAATTTCGTTTTTCTCTTGGTCCATGGAATTTTGTATTTCGTAAGAAATAACTTTTACAAGAGTTATACACTCCTGATTAATTGTTTAACTGTTATCATTTAGAAAGAATCATTAGCTATGAATATTTGAAACTGTATATTGTACAATTCTATACCAATCACAGCACATTCGGAAAGTGAAACGCGAAATTGTGCAAAATGAGAGACGTGAAACCACTTTGAAACCACGGAGCCTTTATTTTCTGATGAACTTTACAGTAACTCGCGCTTTTGACGCATATCGTTCGTTATAGTTTTCCTCGAGGCGGAAAAGATAATAGCAATTTTCATAAATCCCTTTTTATTCGACCATTAGTATCGTTGTGACGCGCGACCGCACGCAACAAATGTTTAATTAGAAGCCTGCCGTGATCTATTTTACAGCGACGGCGCGTTTGATGGGCGAACATGAAAGGAAGACTTCCCCTTTGCGGAAGTTTAGGTTCCATTAAATAATCTTGTTGAAAATTTACGAGAAGCAGATGGTTCCGTTGGATGGTTGTGCAATCGAGCGGCGAAGTTCCATCAAGTTGCGAATGCAGCTTCCTATCGAAACTATCTTTTAATTGGCAAAGTCTACACGATTGTCCTTGCCTCCTAGTAGAGTTACGATACAATCGGAAAACACGAAAGAGAGAGAGATACATCCTGTTTATTGTACGAAATTTTTAAAATTCTCCAACTTTTACTACACTGAATGATTGAAAATGAAAAACAACTGGAAAATAACTCGAAAACTACCGATAGTTCCAAATACTCAAATTTACGAGATTTTCTTGGAAATTTCTGAAATTTTTAATTTCTAGATGTTCATGTCGGACAACCCAGTTTTCAAGCTAACCATAGAAGTTAATAATAGAAGCTAATGATAGAAGCGTTTACTGCTTCGTTCCTCGCCATTCTGTTTATTCGGTATTTTCGTATCGATTTGTCTTCCCATCGATTTCTTACGCTGTTCTTTCCAACAGCTCCGAAAGGCAACATGCGAAACAACAGTTTTTATGGGAGAAACTTCTGGTGGCAGTTGTGCAAGGCATTTGTCACAGTTCTCGAGCTCGATCGCTCTTATTAGCGCCAATACCGTAGCATCATTCGGTACATTTGTCAAAATGGATGACTGTTCCATCCAATCAGCCGTACGAAGATGTTTCTTACAAAAGAAGTTTCTCCAGAATTTTTGTCGATCGAACGCACGAAAGCGCGAAATGTTTTCAAAAAAATTGTAAGCGTAAGATTTCCGTATTTGGAAAGAAATTTGAACGTTGCTGCCTTGATTTAAAACTTTACGCTCCCGAGTTCCTGTCAATAATGGGGAGAGACACTTTTTTCTCTGCCAATAAAGTGCATTAGTGGCCCGCGATAATATAATATTACGCGATATAATATTACGACACCGCGAATGCAAAGGCTGTTTATTATTTCTAAAAATAAGCGCTGAGTATTCGTACAAAGTTTCATAGCCCGCGGTAACGTTCGTATTATCGCACCGCGTTTACGACTAGCGCTTCGGGCGCGTCGTGCAGTGACATCTTTCAACGTCGTCAAAGATCTAGGGAATTTTTACGACATTTAACCTGAATTACCGACTAGGACAGAGTGAACATCATAGCGCACTCTACGTTTAAACCATGCAAGGTCCAAAGAAAGCAGTCGATACAGAGAGAGTCGTACTTTACAAAATTTGGCGGTCTGCTTAAAAATTTTTTTAAAAAGCTATCAAGAGACGCTGAAGAGATCTGACGATAAAAGAAACTTTGAACTAGCGTAAAGGAATATTTAAACTTCATGCGCGCTGTAGTATCATACATGCTCTGAGTCATGTGTGTAGTTGAGACAGTTAAACTTGTCTGCTTAAAAAATTTTTTAAAAAACTGTCAAGAGACGCTGAAGAGATCTGACGATAAAAGAAACTTTGGACTAGCGTAAAAGAATATTTAAACTTCATACGCTTCATTTCCGATATCGCACATGCTCTGAGTGATTCG
Source organism: Tetragonula carbonaria (assembly GCA_032399595.1). Classification (NCBI taxonomy): domain Eukaryota; kingdom Metazoa; phylum Arthropoda; class Insecta; order Hymenoptera; family Apidae; genus Tetragonula; species Tetragonula carbonaria. Next base: position 10,705,038 of record JAUCRC010000012.1, on the reverse strand, counting down.
AGCAGACAAACTTAACTGTTTCAACTACATACATACATAGTTCAATATTTGTCAAAGAATAACGCGCCGAGAATAATCAAAACCTTCCGTTTTTATTAAAGCAAGAGAAATGGCCCAAAAGCCGCGAATAACAGAGCGTGACGCAAATGACCATGCCGTTTCATCGCTAACGCGACGATCTAAAACCCATAACAAAGATCTGGAGCGATTTCTTGCCAGGCATTATGAGCCTGCCGAACACGTCATCTTGACGTGTAATAGCTGGCAGCCGGTTCTTTTCACGACCCAGCGCGACGATATCGCTCAACATTGATCGAACAATTCGGCCCTGCCTAACCTTCACTCTGATATTACATCGACGTATATTTATAATTCTAGATACCTCTCGGCCATGAAGATCTGAATCGCGTAACAAATAGAATTAATTACATGCAGGAAATATATGTCCGCAGGCACCGAGTTTATCGTTGATCGATCGTCATCTCTATTGCTACTTCACAGATTCGAAATATCTCAGAGAATGAAGTAAAAGTTGAAATTACAAGTTGCAGCGAGCATAAAGTTAATATACGGCAGGGTAAAAGTGGTTAGATCGCGCTGTCCCGCGATGCGCTTATTAACCCTTTGACTGCTATATGCGTCCAGCAAAAGCTTCGATTGTTTACTATTATTTTATGTATATGTTCGGCAATTGTTTGTATCGTATATGTCCAATACTCTCAGAAACCACGTACCTCGTTGCTTAGCAACGAGAAAAAACGAAATCTTGTTTATGTTGTCAGTTATTCTCTGTATCTTAAACTCGTTTCATCTGCAGCCATACAATTGTTGCATTAGCATATTGTAATATTACTTGTGGTGTAATATTACATGTGATTTTTATATTATTTTATATTATTATTTGATTTTTATATTATTATGTTTGTTACTCGGCACGAAGGTCATCTTCCCAATTTTATTAAGGTCCGGTATTTCGTGAAGTACAATGGTAATAACTTTGTGAAGCCTACGGAGGACAACTTCTAATAGAAACAAAATGCTCACAGCCGTCACCTAGATACAATAGTGATATACAGCATCCACCATAAATAGTACTATAATATAAGTTTTTACCCATCATAAAGCAGTCAAAGGATTAACACGAACGTGTTAACTCTTTATTCAGACAGAGGGAATATACTGAATTCACGAAAGGCAGCTCGTTTAATACTCGCTGATGATACGCGTGAACGTTGAAAGTATATGTGGTGACGTGAGTAAAGACGGACAACTGCAATAGACAGAGATTTCCCCTCGCAAGGTGTAAAGGGGTGAAAGCGTACGGCGAAACGAGAGGGATTGCCGGCACAAATGAAAAAGTTAGGATCATCGGCGGTGATCTCGTCTTTTTTATTCCCTCTTTGACGAGAAATTACTCACGATACACCGACGAGAACTCGGCGAGTATAATTCCGCGATGCCGAAAAGGGCGGAGAGTGAAACGCGCGATTCAGGTAGATTAAACTCGAGACGCCTTTCGGTGCTTGGCTGCGTGGCTGCGTGTTTCGTTTTAGATCATAGCCGGAGCTATTGCGAGGAACGTGGAAAATTATAGAAACTGCCAGGAATATTCGGCAAGTACGTTGAGACCACCGCTCCTTTGAACACTCCAGTCGAGTTTCTTCAGAAAATATTGCGTTACTAATTATAAGAAATATTAGTACCAATGTACTGCAATTCGCAGAGTATTTACGTAGATTCGTGTCTCTGTTTCAACTAATTAAAGCGAATTACTCTTTAATTTGGACACTTTACACGAAGTGTAAATTTCGACGAAAATTCAGAGATGTGAATATAATTTTCCTATAATTTTCCTCCAGGAAATTTCTTAATTACACTCTTAGTTAAATTACTCCTTTTAAAGGGAAGTTGATCTTTACCAAGATATTAAATTTCCCTTGTTTTATCGAGGAGAAAAAACTGAAAACAGAACAAATAAAAATTAAAACTCTCTTTCTCCGTCGTCAGAAAATTAAGTTCTAGCATTAATAGCAAGTACGTTACAATAAAGCTGCAAATATTTGGAGCACATAAAGTGTCCGAAACACGCTCGTAACCTAGAACTACATCGCAGGAAAATATATATATATATATCGACTAACGAGATATATCTTAATCATAGAGCTACGTGGGTGGAATGTATCGACTCGAACAACAAACTTTCCTGCAACACTATCTTATCTATGTCTTGGCTATAACTTTAAACATCCTTCTTTCACGAACTTTTTTCCCGCTTATCGTGACGACCGGTCTTTCTATCAAACCAACCGCTATGAGATTCTTTGCACAGTAAATTAGCAGGCAGAAAATAAATAAGTACAATTGACAATTATCACTTTTAAAACTTTTAGAAAATGTTATTCTTTTTATATTTACTAAATAAACAAGTATTACAATACTATAACATTGTAATAATTAAAATCACCGTAACAATTCAACCATTTGGTAAATTTAAATATTTATTCATTATTCTATCTATTTATTTCACGTAAATACGTGGAAGATATTGCTAGAAATTAAATTGAATTCAATATTATTAAAATATACAAGCTTCGATCAGCGGCGACTATTCGTCGCAGATCCACAGAGTTTTTTCACGAGAAAGCTACTCAATTACCAATCCGAACGGACAATTACCTCAAGTATCGCTCTCACATTCTTTAAACCTCTCTCAAAACTACCTTGCGCCGAAACAATTACATCTTCTACCTCCGTCTCCGAGCAATAAACGGACAAACGTCACTTATGCAATTCCTGGGCCGCATTTCCTGGTGGAAAGTGGCATCTCTCGCGCGCAATTGCTCCGCTTTTGCCATCGGAGACAACGTTCTGAACCTGAATCCGCACGCACGCACGCACGCACGCACGCACATTCCGCGAACAAACGGCAAAGTTCCGCTGGAAACAACGAGCGCGGGGGAGGGGGTTTAGAAAAAGAGAGAGGGATTCCTCCGGCTTTGGCTCCAGAAGCGCAGCTGTCGAGCGTGGCCGCGCGGACAGCCGCACGATTCTTGGCCGACGCGCGGTTCTCCGGCCAGTTTGCCTGCTGAGCGTGTCGCGCTCGGTTCCTTCCATCGTTCGTATCCTCGAACTTCAGATCGGCCAGGTATCGATATCACGTTGCCACCTAAATCGGTCGAATTTCAGCCACAAGCTAGAAAATTTTCCCGTCTACGCTCTAGCGAGCGAGTATATCTACCGTCACGATAGTGAAACAGGAACAACATAATTGTGTGTAACTGCGTCAAGTATGTATACACGATGATATCTTCTCTCGCGTCTCCTAATGTCAACGTCAGAACGAACGCGAAGTTTGCAAGTCCTTCGAATCTAAGAATGAGAGAAAGGAAATTGAACGAATTGAGCGGAACGTCGTCTCGCAAAGTAGAGAAAAGTGAACGATGTTAAAATGTGCGTCTTCGTAGGGACCGTAGGATACTTTGATTTTCGAGGTTGCAGGATCTTCGACTGGATGACTCGAGCGGGCAGTTCGATCGTCGCGACTTGATCCAGTCGTTCTCTCTCTCTCTCTCTCTCTTTCTCTCTCTCTCTCTGGTAGAATTCTCTCTCAGCGAGTAAAGAATCGAAAATCCTTTGGTGGAGGGGAAATGGAAGAGGCAGACGAGACGGAGAATCGGCGACGAAAACGGCGAAGACGACGAAGACGCGAATGGGAAGAGGCTTGAGAACGCCAGAGGCTGACAATGGCTGCCTCTCGCGTCGATCTGGAAATCGGCGGCGATCCAACGACAGACACCAACAACGAGTCACCGATCCCTCGCGATTCTCTCGCTTCGAAGGAAAATTCGAGCGAGAAAATCGCCAACGACGTCGAGAGAGGACGCAAGGTCGCGAGTAAGAATGACGAATCCGGCAAAGACGAAACTCAAGGACGAAACTCAATGGTCCACGAATGTCCGGAGAGGAGCAGATTGCCTCTCGTTCGAGATGAAGCGAGCAAAAGTTGGAGAACCACGGAACTCGGAACTGACAAAACGGAGCAAAGTTTCGACGTGCAGATGAAGGAGCCGAAAGATTTGATTTGGCAGGACAAGTTCTCGGCCGATTGTGAGCAAAAACGGACCAACGTGACAGACCTCGGAGCCGACAATTCGACGCAGATTAAGAAACAGAGTAGCACGGAGTCGAGGAAGAATCCGGAGAACAGCCAGGAGGCGTCGATCTCCGCCAGGGTCATCTATAAGCTGGTAGGTTCGAGCAAACAGCGTGGATCGCTAGAGAACGCCGGTAAGAAAGATCCACGCGAACTTTCACCGCAGCGTAAACCACGTAATCACGGGAATTTGATCGTCGATACGTCGACGACGGGAGGTGGTATCGAGGCTTTGGCAAGCTCTCGAGCAGAAGCACCTCGTAAACTGGCCGATTCTCCGATAGACAGGGCGACCGAGTCGGCGATAAAAGGACACGAGGACGTCGAGAGGAGGGTAACTCGATCGTCCACCAGCCAGGAGAGCCCTCGCGTCAGCGAACCTCGATCCTCCAACAACGTGACGCCTGTTCGTCAACAAGCGAGGAAAAACCAATCCGGTCGAAGCAAGTGCCCAAACTGCGGCGAACCGCATTCCTCTTACGAGAAGACCTCTCCGCGTAAATACTCGGCACTGTTGGAGTGCGAGGTGCAACTGTACAACGAGGAGAACAACGCGAAAGAGAGTCGAAACGGACGAGAGACGAAACACGAGACGCCGGTTGCTTCGTTGCTGTATCGGAGCAGATCGTTGCCACGATTGTCCGTGCACGATAGCGGCGTGGCGTGCAGTGGAAACGAGCAATCGCCTGCCGCCGGCCACGCGCACAATTCCAAGCAGTTGCTGGCTGATTTAAAGCAACTGCATACGTTGAAGCAACATTACTACCCGGAGGGAGGCTGGGGATGGGTGGTGGTGTTTGTCGGGACGCTGGTGCAGCTGCTGTCCCACGGAGTGCACGGATCCAGCGGCATCTTCTTGCAGCAGGTGGCCGACAAGTTTAGCCATCCCGTGTACTCGGAGCCAGGTTAGTTTTGTTCCACGAAATTGCTGGATCGAAGATTCGATCCAGATGGCGAGACAGTTGTACTTGGAATTTGGGTTTCCTTTTATTCGCTTCGATATAATATGCAACTGATTTAAACGCGTTCTAGCACTGTTCAAATGCGACACAGTACCAGTATCAGTATATGTGTCGTGTTCGAACAGGGATCAATTTGCCGTTCAGTTGCAAATAATCTAATCGCGTGTACGTAGCTCGTCGAATCCGATCGTCTGCTCGCTTGTATAACAAATCGATCGATTTTTCTCACTGTTGCATTCGCTACTATTCGGTATGTCGCTGTCGCACAGTACATACCTAGTGTAGGCAACTGTTTTTCGAAATGAGAGAACAATCGATAGAGTTCCAGTCCGCTTCGGTGCGGTCATAAAACGGCCATGAAAAGGCGTCTTGAGGCAAGAGCGAGAGAGGCAGAAGCTTATACGATCATATGTGAGAATAGACGGTGAAATTAAAGAGCGTCAGCTGGCTGGGCCGCGGTGAAACGAGGCTGAAATCGCGATGCATCTTTCACCTCGTTGGCCGTTCGCGTGCGCTTTGTCCGCGCGACTGTTTCCCTCGTTTCCGTGGCCACGGTCGCGCTCGTATATCTCGATTTGGCGGACAGCCAACCGGCACGAATGTCGCCAAATGTATTCTTACATCTGCCATCCAATAAACGCGATACGAATCGCGTTAATTATACGCGACATCTTCTCGCCGCTACGTGCGAAGCAAGGGACGCGGTTGAGTTCCACTTGGCAAAACGTTTCGTCCCTTGTCGTTGCTGCGAACTTTGTGATGAATTATCACGAATTACAACACTAACTTTCGTTGCAATGTAATTATCTAAATTTTATTTCTTTTCTGCTTTTTTTTTTTAACCCTCTATTGCATTCCGTTCCAAATTGGGGACTTAAATTTCAAACGTTCTATAGTAAATTAAGTAGAGCAATTTATTAGTTTCCATACAGGAACAGTCAAACGAATGCAATAAATATACATTTTCTAATAAAATTTTATTATTTATTTCACGACCACATTCATTTTTAAGTAGACTAACAGCCATATATATTTCAACTCGTCATAAAAATTCATGCAATAGCCTCTCAGAAAAACGAATGAAACTACGTGTAATTTTCGTAATTATCAACCGAAGATGTGGAGGACGTGTATACCAACGCGAATCGAATCGGCAAACAAATTTTTCAGTACACTTGGCGCGATATCTCGACGAAACGTTTGCGCAGGAAAATCTATAGAGAGCAGCGATGGTGCCTGCTGATCTAATAATCCTTAGAAAATATTCGCAATTCCAGGGAGATGGCGCGTTGTCCCCTTACTGTTTCTCACACGTGGCCCAGTTATCTTTCGAAACGGAAGCAGGCATTCCCTTATCGAAACGGCAGCAGCTAAACCGAATTGGAAAGCAGACGCGGCTATTCAATTATTATAAAACACGCGAGTAAAATGAGCGTGGAAACAATACTTTCTCCCCTGCTTCTCCTTCGTGAAACATCAATAATTATTTACATATGTTTTCATTCACACTTCAACCGTGTTGCTCACTACCAAGTTCAATAAGAAAGGAAAAAATCCCAGATTTCAAATGCTATGAAAAGTAAATGTATATTTACGGCAAAAATAAATTTTTTCTACACAACTTTCGTTGTATGTACAGTGGAACTCTATTTTGTCAGAATACAGAACTCACAGACTTCGACGTGTTTGAGAAAATCCCTAATATATGTATAAACCACAGAGAATCATATGAACTGTTCATTTCCCAAGGGGTTCAAATAAATGAAGCTCTATTCTACCATATCACACCGTATATATACAGGATAATCCATTTAAATGAGGCCATCGTAAATATTTTTTCCAATTGTGATGATACAAGAAATATTCTTTGCCTATCGTGAACGGTATTTAAAGAGCTGTGACTGATAAGAATTTTCTTTTGCAAGAAATGTAATGCGACAAGCAAAACGTAATAACGTAATAAAATATAAGGAAATTTTAGAAATCCTTTGGCCAATATTTTATCGAAAATTTCTACGCAATGATGACAATTTTACGTGTTAATTTTTGTAAAGCAACTCCTCGTAGCTACAGCAATGGTTCGTCGAGTAAAGATTGCTCTCTCTCCCTCTCTCTCTGCGATGACTGCGTCATCCTCGAGTGCTCGAGTTGTCAGTTTGAAACGATTCAAAGATCTACTGTCTAGAAGTGACGTCACGATAGAACGTCGATCCTGTTCCCGTTCGAGAAAGCGTTCCTCGCGAGCGCGTGCATAAGTACACGATCGTCCTACTCGAAGACGGCTAGAAATCTAGCCGACAGAGTATTGCTCTCTCACCTTCAGTTAGAAATCCGTGAGAGTTCGTTCCGTTTAATTACGTTTATTTTCGGGAAGAAAATGAAAAGCGGAAAGGTCGGTGACACGAATTACGACGGGACTCGCGCGACTCCGTTTATTTCCGGCTGTTTTGGCTGGTGTCGTGACCTCGTTATGAAAACGAGGAAGGGAGCCTTTTGATAAATTGCTGGTATTTATGTAAAGTGGTTGACCCACGTGATTTTAATATTTAAGCAGTAACCGGAGCCAGAAATTGAACAGATGGCAACGGTTCGAGAGTTTCACCTTTTCACGAAAAAACGCGCAGAAAATTTCAAACCACCCCGTACACGTACAGTGGTTGCATTAGGCTGATCCACATGTTCGCGTGGATCTTCGTTCCAGTTTAAATGTTATACCGATATTAAATACTGATTGAAAACAATACAAACGGTCGTGATAAAAATAATTCTCCTTTGAATTTGATAAAGATTTCTAACATTTGACTTTATTTATAAATTACCATCCTTTTTTTATTTCCAAAGACTTTGGACTGCTTTGCGTCAGAAACAACTTTCTCAGCAACAAATCAAAAACTATAGGAATATAGTTTGATAAAATTGAGAGACAATTTTTGGATCAATTCGAATATACCTATCTTCTTCTTTTTAAGAGAACCGAAGATGATTTAAAGCTCGGGAACATTGTCAAAAACGCAATAATTGAAATTTTTCCAGTGTCAGCTCGAATAATTGTCGAATCAAAAACAAATTGAAAACTATAAGAATATCAGAAAAAACTGAGAAATAATTTGTGGATCAACTCGAATGTGTATCTTCTTTTTAAAAGAACCGAAGATAAAGGAGACTTAAAACTCGAGAACCTTGTCAGAAACGCAATAATTGGAATTTTTCCATTGTCAGCTCGAGTAATCGTCGAACGGATACGGACGACTTCCTATTCATAGCCGAACTCGGCATTATAATTCCATCGCTGTTGAAACGACTTTCACGACAGAGAGACAGATCGCCACCCACGCGCAAAGCTATCAATCAAATCGCGCAGAACGGAAATCTCGGAGTTTTGACTTTGCAATCGGTGCTGCTGCGGCAAGAACTCGCTCGGAAAAAGAACTCAGAGAGCGAACACGCGCGTTTAAAAAGCACGACACAGACGTTTAACGAGGCTGTCGCATTCTCAACTGCGGTTTTAACCACATACGGGCCGCGTGAACAGCCGCGATCGCTTCAGGTGGGCCAGGCTATTACAAGAGAAAACATCGGTCGCGAATTCCATTAATTAATCGAATCCGCTGAAACTTGAAAACGGTTCGTTCGTTCATTCGTCTTTAAAATTCCGACGAGAGAAATGTGGAAAAACGAATTAAAACATTTTTTCCCTCTCGACGGTTCGTCGAATAATTCGTCGTCTCAGATTTCTTAATAGATTCAATCCATTTAATCGCGAAAGTTTCAAAATTTCAGTCTCACGGAGGATCAGCTCGCTCCTTCAATGTCGAATTGTCCCACGACACAGCGATACGGCGAGCACGAAATTGCGATTGCGTTATTTAGAAAGTTAGACGAGTGGAAATGCGTGCGAGCGGTTGAGTGGCAGGTGCCCTTAAGCATGGATAGTGCGTGATGAAAGGCAAGTTTCAAATGGAATACAACACAAGCCAACAAAGACGTTGACGAGACGTCGCGCGAAACTTGGCGAGCACAGTGAGTTTTGAAGAACTTGCGATCATCATTTAAGGGAAAGCTTGCCTCAACGAGATCATTCTTACACCAGCAAGTCATCATTCTTACTCATTCTGTTGCAACTCTACTGCTTCGAGACTCGTGCAAACTTTCAGGCTGATAACACTGTTATCTACAGATGACGTCATTTGACGTCAAATTGAATACTGTTATCTGTTACGAATGAATTAGACGTGGTGCGTAGTAATATATGTGTAGTTTTCGTAAGTAATATACGTGTAGATTTTATAAGGACTAAATTTTTATCTCTGCGACTACGTTGTAAGAAATTTAATTTCCCACGAGGTTTAACTTTTTTGCAAAATTTTTAGTGAAATTTCTTATTTTTGTTAGTTCCGAGTAAAAGAGTGTTCGTTTTTTTCTATTAAATAAAGGCGTTTATAAAAAATTAGCATGTATATTTTCTTCCCGTCTCAGCGATAGGAAATCAACATCGTGATCCCGTCGATAATACCGACGAAGAGACAAAGATGACGATTCGATCTAAACTTTCGAGGAGAATCTCGAGCAAAGCAATTTGCAACTCCTTGAAGTCTCCCTTTCGAGCGTCTTCGTTCGATCAGAAACGTTTCTCTTCCGATACAGGTGCGCGAAACACGCACGCTGGAATTCGTGGCTCAGTAAAGGAAACGAACAGCGGAGAGATAGGACGAAAGCGATAAAAGTTTTCTGAAATCGCCCCCTATTGCCGCTATTTTTTCGTACAGCTTGTGTTCCACACGACTCCTTCGCGTTTCGAAATTCTTCGAAATTCCCGCTTGTTAAGGAACTTGAGCTCCGTTTCGATGTTCGAAACTCTCAGTCTCGGTGGTTTCCGTTCGGGAACGGAAGGATTATTGCAACAACGTAGATAAAGAAAAGCGGCGTTCTCTTCGAGAGAGAGAGAGAAAGAGAGAAGAGAAGAGCCCAGCTAAGAGGATTCTGGTATCAGTGACGTTAACAATCAAACGAAGAAGAGATGCCTCGGAATCCACCCCCGCCGCTGCATCGCTCAAGAATTTCTTCTTCGCTTCCTGCGAGAGATACTCGGGTCACGCGGTATTGCTTCTTCGGTCATGAAGAAGAAAAAGCGAAATTACTTTCGCTAGGTAGCAGAGAACGTCCGATAAGCACCGCCAGATAAGCACAGAGGAAACAGTTGCAATAATTGCCTTCTCTTATCTGAAGATGCATTTGATAGAGAAACTTGGAAGGCAGAGCAACTAAACAGAACTGTCGAAGCTTGTTGGAAAACGATTGGATCTAGTTTGAACGCTGGTTACGTTTCAATTTACCAGTGTAAATTAATTTCGTAGCTTCAGCTCGCTTGAAGCTTCTTTAGAATCTTAAATTCTATCACGACTTAACGGAACTTGAATTTATTCATGCCCTGTTAGTTATCAATACGTCACATTGTACGGAGCTAGAAACAAATCCTAAGAACAAAGTGAGATCGCAAAATTAATTAATTTCGTAGCGTTAGCTTTAGATCATTCGAAGCTTCTTTAGAATCTTAAATTCTATCACGACTTAATGGAACTTGAATTTATTTATGCTCTGTTAGTTATCAATGCGTCACATTGTACGGAGCTAGAAAAAAAATCCTAAGAACAAAGTGAGATCGCAAAATTAATTAATTTCGCAGCGTTAGCTTTAGATCATTCGAAGCTCCTTTAGAATCTTAAATTCTTCTGTCGCGACTTAATCGGAACTGAAATTTATTATCCACTGTTAACTATCAATATTTTTGCATATGAATACATCACGCTGTACAGAGTTAGAAACAAATTCTGAAAACGAAGAAGCCGTTGGGCAAAAAATTAGTCCGAACGTCGATCAAAACTTACTTTCGTAGCTGCTTTCACGGTTGGAACGATTGCCCCATTTTACCCACTATTTAATTCCTGACGTCACAACGAGACATTCCGTGTACGATGTGTGACTGGATGTCGCTGTCAACCATGAATATGAACAACGTGGCGGGATCTAGTTTGCTAGATGTAACTCGCGGGCCGAGTCCTTCGCTCCGTCAGCCGTTACACGCGCGACGATGCGTGCGCGTTGCTCGCCACGAAAATTGCCCGCCATAAAGTAACGAGAGATACGAGTCGCGCGAAAATACCAGGGACGAGGGACCAACTGCGTTGGAGAATCGAGGCTGCGAACGAACGAGACGAGAAAAAGAAGAAAAACGAAAAGGAAAAATTCGTGGAAGGAAGAAGAGACGGAGGGCAGATTTATATAGGGGGATGGCGAGGAAGAAAGTTGACGTTCGAACGATGGCACGGAACGCGAAACAACAGGCAATACGAGCCAGAGGGGGAACGTTTGAAATGCCTGAAAGGCGAGACGACGTCGCCTATTATTTGAATTTCTGTCGAAGACGAGGAAAACGCTCGAGATGGCGACATGGCTCGTGAAAACTGAGAAAGAGAGAGTGCTTGATAGAGGGGATGTTTCGCTCTGTTAATTTATTTTTAACGCGAAATTCCTTCAGATTTGTAGAATGTTTGACCCTAAACGTCTCGATATTAATCCGAAAATACGATCGACGAACATTTTCCAGAAATCTGGAAATAAAATTCTACAGGCAGCACGTAAAAAAGGAGCGCGAAGTTTCGATCGTGTCAACGGGGAGACATTCAGATGCGTTCAGCATCTCCGAAACACATTCGTAAATCCTTCAATTTTCGACGAACGAAACGACTTGCAGGCTACCCTTAGACACAACATTCGTCCGCGAAGAAATTTCATGCTCTCTGGTCTTTGTATTGCCATTCTCTTTCTCTGTCTCTCTGTTTTCTCTCTCTCTCTCTTTCTCCCTGATTCCCTCGCAGACGCGACGTTCAGCAACAACGATCTTAAATTACACCTCGATCTAATGGTAATTGCAGCTGCATAATTGATTTTAAAACAACCGTGAGTGCATCTCGTTACTTCTCGATCGTATATTTTCAACTGAATAGTCGCGTTTCGTTGAGTGGATGCCGGAGTGCTCCACAGTGTTTTAAAGAACATGAAAACGAAGTTCTCGCTGTGGAAATGGCTAAGCTCCTCGTTCCCCGTTGTAATCAGGAAAATACAAACAGCTATTGAAACAATTCTACCGATTCCGACGCCGATGAAACAACGTATTGGAGAAAGTAGGCTAAAACTGGGTGCCATTATTTTTTTTCTAAATAAGAGCTTCGATGCACAGTCGAACGTACATGATGTTCGATCTTATTTCACAAGTTTCGGAAACAATCGACATCGTAGTGTTTCGTACAGATAGAATTAAAAATTTCGACTTGTAGAGTTTCAATGTTTTGTGATTTAAGTGATTGTTTTTTCAGTATTTTCACATTCAGAAATCCAAAGAACAATGAATTCAACGCGCTATGTGTCATGGATGTGTACATAAGTATTGAAGAGGGCGACGAGTATTTTATTTGTTTTGTTAATTAAGATACATGTATGCGTATTTATATGTTAAAACAGTTCAAATTTTTTTTAAATACAGTAAAAGTTCCTAAACTAGTAATTGACATAATTTTTTTATAAGACCGAATAGAATACCTTTGCATTTATTAAAATCTTTAAAAATAACTACTTTTGCGCTAATTAATAAAAATAAAAATTTCATGACTACATTGCATTTTATACGTCTTTTAATAGGTACGCGGTTTTATCTACTCGTGTGAGGCAAAACTAGCTAGCTCCAGAAAATTTCATTTTCCCGTGAGCCGAACAGTTATTTGGCCATTCCATTATCTTCTTCCAAAGTCCAGCTAAGAGATTTAGCTTTGTGCGAATTTTCTTTTTGGCCATTTGATTTTTTTGTTACGCAGCCAAATACATTAAGTATGCGACTTTACTCTACTTTTCCCCTAAGTAGTAATACTCGGAATTCGAAACGAGCCAATAAACGGATTTCGCGTTTCACGGGAACAGAGAGATTTTTAAAATCGCAGAAACAGACAGTTTATTTCACAACGTACGGAGGGATCTTCGTTGATTTACATCGAGAACGAGAATAAAAATGCTTGTCTGAGACCGGTGTACCACGCCGAGCGACTCGCGCGCGTCCATTTTTAAACGCTGTAAAGACGACTCTCGAACCTCGTGATAAAGCGAATGCGTATTATATCTTTGACAGTTATACTTCTTCCAGCGGTCGTGCTCAATTTACTTTCGCCGGCTGTAGAAACGCGTGGCCGGCTGGTAAATAATTTTTTAACATAGTTCTCCACTGGGTGGCTGGGATATTACGATCTGCCCTCGCGAGTGCAGTTAAGTTCATTTCCGTGAAATACTGGCATTTCCCTCTCGATGCGCCCAGGTGCTCGTATCTTTAAATAAATTAGAGGACATTACGTGGATTACCGGTGGGCTTCCTGTATTATATTTCCGGTATTACCATCCGGCTTGCTTCCTGACCGCGCGATTAGGATTCTCAACGTGGCGAACCAACCAACCGGTTGTTAATATTAACAGTCGGACTATTAACCAGCGGTTATTCTCCCAACTTTCTGCTCGTCGTCAGATATTTTCGCTCGCTTTCGCTGGCATTTCCAAACGACCTCGAGCGGAAGATGTAAAGCGCGTCGTTGATAAGTGAGTTGGAAAATAAACTCAAGTACGGCTCATCAGAAAATGCTTTGAAATCTCGAGATTGCTCGAACGGAACCTTCGCTACAAGTCCTTCAGCTACAAGTGTTTTCACCGATCGCTTCAATTTGACGCAACTTTCAAACAAAATTTCAATCAGAATTTTTTATTGGTTGAAGAACCAACTTTTACTCTAGGAAATGATATGACTGTAATATAGATTAATTCAGATTTTAACGAACGGGATATAGAGTTAATTCAGACGATTCCCGTTGCCTCTACCGAATGAAAGTGAACAAGCGAGTTTTTTCGATTCGAGCGGCGATCTATAAAGAATCCGAGATAACTGACATTAGTAGGCAACGTTCTCGTTTTTTGATCGGCGTATCTCCAAGTAGATGGTGTGAAGAAAGACAGGTCTGTCTGACAAGAATGGCGTGTTAAACTGGGCAGAAATGTGACGAATCCGTGTCTTTGCAAATGAGAAAAAAAAAAAGGCCAAACGTGTAATTACAGAAATACTCGAGAAAATCGCTACGTTTCGAGCGGCGTTCACGATTTTAGACCGCCACGGTGACAAACGAAGCGAAGGATTTATTTCACGCGTTGACAAGTATATTAGAACCACCGGATATTCTTGTTCGCGTCTAGATCTACCGATCTCTTCTAAGTAGACGTTTCCACGTGTTTTCTGCGTGAAAATATTTTGAAAAAAAAAAATGCTAAAAGCCAGAGGTGTGTTGTTAGCGTATTCCAAATGGAGACACATCGGAACTCGAAAACTCGAATTTAGAATCGATCGTTTCGAGTCACGTTGGACAAACATTTCAGTCCCGTAACAATGTCAAGAATAGTGAAAGGCCATTACGATCGCAGCGAATGAGTGCTGTCAAGTGTTTCCAATATTTAACTCGTGTAAATCGTTTCGCTATCTGATGTCATGCTTCGTTAATCCTTTTAATACACGCGTGGTATAAGAACGATGGAAAGTAACTTCGCCGTTTTTCGTAATCATCGATCAAGTAATCAACTTGTCGAGAAAGCAAGACAGCGGACGGCGCAACTAAAAAATCGTAAAAACGATGAACTTAGTAGGATCGGAACTCTGACAATTAAAATCTCATTTGTATCGAACGGGCAAAAAAACACTGTCAATGCCAGATACATTCACGTTCCATAAATTCGCAGAACGGAGGCAACCCTCGGATCTTGCAACCCCCATTACAAGAGAAACAACGTTAAAATTATCAGAGAACTTTTCCCTCCCTCGTGGTTTGATATATCACACAACGACGCACATTTCCCCTCTCGAGGCGAGATCGAAAGGGGATCGTAGACCCCTCGTTTCGACATATTTACGTTCGTCAACGAACGTCTTCTGTCAAAAGCATTGCATCGTCCCCTCGCGAGAATCGACGCGGATCGAGGGTAAAAACTGCCAGCTGAGTGAAACCCACAGCGCGAAAAGATAATTTACATACAAAAAAAAAAGAGGATCTTCTGCGGGGCTGTCACCGACAGGGATCATAAACCGTTTTTATCTACGCGAACGCTCAGTCAGAATCGCTACGTATAAACGTAGGGCGAGAGCGTAAACGTGGCGGCTAGCTGTACTCGAGTCATTGCTTTGGCGAAAGATTCCATAACCTTCCATGGAACGAACGACGAGTTTCATCGTCGGATCAGGGAAGTTTCCTTCTACGAAAACCGGTCGCCTCGTGGAAATCGCGAATGGCTTGAGTCATCCCGGCTCGTTTACTACGGTGGAAAAGCGTTCGCGTATTCGAATTGCGATAGAACGCATCCATCGGACGATTTCGATCGAAGCTCTTCTTCGATTCGCGAATTTTCCGAAACGAAGGCAATAATTTCACGGTGTTTTTTTTTTTTTTGAAGATACAGTAATCTTGAGAGGAGTTCGAATATAAAAATAATTGAGATACAGATAGCAGAAACTCGAGAAAAGGGTGTAGGGTAATTCAACGTGGATAGGAAATGTTTTTAAAAAGGCAAATTTTTCGCGACAATATTTCACGGTGTTTTTTGAAGATATAGTAATGAGCAGTTTTGGGGGGAAGTTTGAATATAAAAATGAAAAAGTTGAGATTGTGCGGCAGAAACTTGGAAAAAGGTAGGTAATTCAGGTGACTAGGAAATATAAAGAAAAAAAAACATTTTTACAATGAATGAAATTATTGAAAATTCCAAATTGTGATACGTACATATACGAAACGAAAAAATTGTTCTGTTGGAAAATGGTTCAAAATACCGAGAAAAGAAAGTACCAGCTTCCGGTAAGATCCTTGGTTATCCGGTTTAGATAAGTTGAAAAGCGGAGATCCAGAGAAAGAAACCTTCTTTATCGATTCTAAACGCTTGCAAGCTACGAACATAGGCATCGGTGACGTATAAGCTAACAATATATATTTTTGTGCGACAAGGCTTGCAAGCTCGTGAGCCCACTTATCGCTCTAGTATCGTTTCCAATGTTACCGATTCAGTATGAAATAATTCGTGAGTTTCTTTCTCAAATAACAGATAATAAAATTGAAATTTATTAAAGTAACTTGGATTCTACCTAAATTTCGATAACAAAATCTTCGTTATCGGAAAAGTGATCACAGGCTAGCAACTAATTGACAACCTTCGGTCCCATCCTATTCACGTTTCACAATCAGAATCATTCGAATTAATTTCACAATTTGGCTGATATGAAGCTTGAACGCTGAAACGAACTCCTATTGTTTTTTACATAGTAACTACTATCTTCAAAATACGATACAACGATACACAACTACTGCCGCGATAAATTTTTGTAATTACACACTTTGTAAATACTTGCTCTTTGGCAATTTGTGATTTATTTGCGTGTGTGTGTGATTTCCGTCCCCCCTCCCCCTCCCCCCCGTACCGGAAAGCAAAGTTACACGTTAGTGCACGAACTAACATTGCAATCGGATCTATAGCCTCGGAAGAAAAGAAATCTACACGCTAGACTGGAAGCTGTACAAATAGTTGAGCAAACATCGACAAGAACCTTTCTTTCACGTACAGCAAATACAAATATTCGGACAAAACATTTGGCTATCTCTTAGCGAATTAAGAACATCGTTCTTTGACTTCCCCATGGCCAGACGTATTTCCTTCTTAGTTTTATCGACGTTGGCGACTCGCCGATTTATCGTAATACTTGACTTTCATTCATTCAGTTCATCGACATTTTTAAATTTATTTAACTACTTGTAATTGATTATTCACCTTCTCACGGATGATATTTATTTTTTATTCAAATTACGGTTCAAACTAAACGTTTGAACTCTCAAATTGCCTACTATCCTGAAAGTATCCTATGCGACAGTTTGCATGGAAATCGACGAAAAAATTCGGAATTAGAAAATTGAAATCCAGAGATCTCTCTAAGGGGATAAGAACTTCTGGCAATCTACGTGAGTGACTCACGCCTATCCTCAAGAATCATTGTGCTTCTTATTTTCCTCTTCCATCTTCGCCTATTCTTTTCACTCGCTGATAATGCTCTTTTCTCTGCTGTTTTCCCTCTTTCTTCTTTTTCTTTTCTTTTTTTTCTTTTTCATCCCATCGATTGGATTTCCTCTTCCGATTCGGGGAAAGAGAAAAGTCACATTCTATTATGAATATTGCTCTCCGTGACACAATAAAAAAAAATTCCAACGTTCGAGTTTGAAGCACGATAAACAAGAAAAAAAAAGATCGTAAAAATGAACAAACCGAATGAAAGATTAAGCTGTCTCGTGATAAATTTACGAATTCGGCGAGGGACGGAGAAATCGTAAATCTGGAAACGGGCCAAACAGATAAGTTCGTCGCTTTTCCACCACGTGGAAACCTTAATATTGCAAGTTTTCCGCCATACATTGGTACACCGATCGCCAGTTCCGTGGTTGTAGATCACGGTTAATACCCTTTGCTCGACGAATTCGACGAGAATGGTTAGACGAAGCAGAAGAGCAACCTACTAACCAGAGCCATTTGTCGAGAAGAACGATGACTTCGGGCAATTTGGGTGCAAATATATATATCTGCCGTTATATATTTCGTTCTTGGCGACTGTTGAACATGGTTCTTCCATTATTATTTCCCGTCGATTAAATAAATTTCCAGATTACGACGCGAGTCCTGTTTCTCGTTTCTTCGCGCAATTTTCTATTGCAAAATTTCTCTCAGTTGCGTAATTGATAATCACTTGATAATCTCTTTCACCTTCGTCTGTGTTACGTCTACGTAACGGCGCATTAAACGAAACGAAACAACAGTGAAAAATTAATAATTCCTTAACTTAACTTAATTGAAAAATTACTTTAACAGTTAAAACAGAATTTCCGTTCTTTTCGACTAAACGGACATTGGATGCTGGAAAAGTCAAGGAATTCGGAACGGCTAACTAATTCAGAAATACACTAACCCCCCAATCGCACCATCGCCGAATTTCTGGAAATCTATTAAAACTTCTACAATTTCCAGCACTCGTACACGTATCTTATCCAAGCTGGAACTCATCATCTTCCTGGCAATCGCACACATCGAAGCTACGACATCGTCCCCTCGTCGACGTTACGAACAATCTTTTATGTGATCGTTAAAACATGTCTCGGGTGATCGTGATCGTGAAAGTGCTTTGGTCTTGATTTTTGAACCACTTGAGGAAAGAGAGGGGCGAGAACAAAGTAGAGAGAGCAACCACGTGCCAATTAATCGTTAGCAGGGCCAAAGAAGAGAACGTAAAGAGATCATCGCGTTAACCCATTGACTGCCAATATCTCGTAGTAAGCCTATGTACCAAAACTGCTGACTACGGGATCTCTCGTACAAGTTTCGATTGATTACAAGTGGTATAAAAGAAAATGTCTTTGTTTATTACAATTTTTATTGAAAAAAAGAAAACACTACGTGATATCTCGTAAGCGGCGAGCAGCACAGGAATCTTATTCAGTGGCGCCAGCTACGAGTTATCTCGTAGCATTTCTTTTTTCCAATAAAAATTACTGTAAATGCCGTTTCAATACTAAATCTGTAACTTAGTATTGTTATATTTTGGAAAATTTCACGTTTTCTTTGAAATAAAATTTTGGCTCCCAGTGCAAGACGCTCTAAATTTGCCTGGCAGTCAATGTAAAGACGGGGTTAATGTAAAGACGGCGAACGTCGCGCGAACGATTTATATCGTTCGACGATCGGACAGCTGCAACGTGGAGACCGCGATAAAAATAGGGCTGAACAGCAGATTTACGACAAGAACATTTTCGATGAGATATTCGCGTGTCCCTTACCAGGCAACAACCTTAATGCCATAATCACTTGAAGACAACCCAAATACTCTGGAGAGTCGGCCAGTAGATTTTAAAGTTAAAGATCGTCTTCCGGAATCAGACTGAACCGAGAGAGATTTCGGATTGAAATTTAACTCGAGCAAAGCGATTCTTAATGGAAAAATTTTCTGAAGTTACAAGAATTTACGCGTAAACTTATACGAGATGAAGAGGGGAAAAGGGTTCGTAACTTCTAGGCTAGATAGGCGCCGAAACATGAAAAAAGAGTTGTAATAAACATGGATCGAAGAATTAACAGTTTCAAAGTTATTAAACTTCTTCTCTATTTCCCTTGAAACGCTCGTGAAAAGACTAGAAAAAAACATCTTTGAAAGAGTACGTAATTTTTTTAATACTACAATCAAAAGAAGAAGAAATTATTATTATGATAGTTCTCGAAGCGAAAAAAATTTCCTCAACCGTCGCTTTGAAACTTATTTGATTTCTCGATCCACGTTTGTTACAACTTCTTTTCACGTTTCAGTGACTACTATCTACCCCCAGAAGTTATGAACTCCTCTTTTTTTATTCGCCCTGTATACTTTGAAGAGGTCGCGGAAAATCCTTCGTCGTGTCGAAATGTCGTGTTTCTTGGATTCACACGTAAAGTCTGCCAACGTTTGTACGTTGGAAGAAAATAGAGGGCTTCGTTGCGGAACGCTCGCGGTGACTGAGTTCTACGGCTTAGATTTATTTCAAAGCGTCTACTTGCGCATTCAGCCGACGATTTGAAAGCAGTTCGCGCCTCGCGTCGTTACCTTACAGCAGCTTTACGAAGGTTCTAACCCCCTCGTCTGCATAATTTGCAACAGCGGCGTGATTCCTTCCAACGCGACACACATTCTTTCTTGCGGGATTTACGGTGAAAAATTGAAATTCAATTTCGTTCTCGCGTGATTACGTCGTGCAACTCGGGGAGCTTGCGACTATAGAAAAAAAAAAAAGAAAATTATAAAAAGCCAGAACTAGAATAGCAACTCATACTCAAGCAGCTCAATTCACTCCTCCTGTCCTTTTTATCTTTATGGTAGATTTGATTTATTACCACTGCAGATAATAATCAAAAAGATAAACTGATGTTCTCGAACGATCTGTTACATTTGCAATATTATACCCGATTAGCCGAATGAAATCTGTACTCAGAAGTAACAAAGTACGTCATCTAGATAAGATAATTAAATTAAATATTTCTACGAGTCTAAGAGAATAGAGAAACCGGTTCTTTCGGCGATTTCTTCTTCTTTATTGGCGAACTAACCAACAGAGTTGTTAAAAAAGGCAGAGATTTAATTAAAACCTTTATCGCGGCGATCTTTCTCTCATGGCTGATTCATTTCTTTGCTGCTAATTTACAATGAAAGCTAGACGAGCAAAGCGTACGAAGATAACGTATCGTTCGTGTCACGCGACGATATGCAAATTATTGCGAAATAATTGGATGAAAACCAAAACTGACGATATATCTGTCGTTAATTTACCTAGTGACGTATTAAATGACGATAAATTATATCAGAACTCGTGATTCAGAAATTCTTATCGTACAATCCCTTGGCAATTAAATTTTTAAAGCTTATCTCTGTTGCTATATTTTTTTTGTCTTTTTTCCTTTCGCGACGATCGGTCGAGTTTTCCCGGTTGACACTGATTTATCGTTAGTCGACGAGATCGGTTAAACCGTTTTATCGATTTGCTCAACGGGCTGGAAGCACGGAGCAAACCGAGTTTAATTCAATTTTTCATCGAAAATTACGATCACGGTCCGCGTCGATTATCTATGTTAATTAAAAGATACTTCGACTTTTTCTCAACCAACGAGGATGCAAATTTTCGTTGCAAATTGACAATGAAATTTCAATTATTTGAAACTATGTACCAACTGTTTAATTATTCGATAAAATTTGATATCTATGTTTTAGTCCTCATGTTAATCTTTTAATTCTTACTCCTCCCAAAATGAGTATCCAACAAATGAGTATAAAATAGCATTAATAAGACTAGTCTACGATTTTGAAACATGAAACTCCTATATCCCGAGACAAACAAACAAAACAAAATAAATAAATCTAAATAAACCGATCAGAAAAAAACATATCCAATCGTTCCCCCTTAAACTAAAATATCGAGACAATCGTATTCCCTAGTCCACCCCCGCAATACTGATAAGCTTGACCAGCGCAAGAGTATTCGAATGGAATTGGATTTATCGCGGCGGAGCGCGGATCCAAACGCAAACTGTATGGCCACGGGAGCACGTGGCTAGGTTGGAAAACGAGGGGATTGGCCCATTGGCTTCCCCTACGCAAGCTCAGCTTGCGACGGTCCTCTTCTCTGAACCACCTAACCGAATCCAGTTGGCGTTCGACGTCGCGTCCCTCCTCGTCTCGCCCGTGTGTTGCGACCCTTCTCCACCGAGAATCCCGATTCGCGATTTTTTTTTATCGCCAAGTGTCAATCGAGTCTCGCCTCGCCTCGAAGAATTCAAGAAATTAAAGTCGAGGAGGAACAGGCTTCCGCAGAGTTCCAAATACGAAACAACAGTGCACGTGGATTCGAGTGTTCTTTTTTATTTTCTTTTATTTTTTTTTTTTTTTACGATGGTTCGAGACATTCTCACTGAGATGTGGAAAATTTTATCGCCACCGATTTCATATAATTCTCCGTATAGAATTTCGATCGAGATCGAATCGAAATGGCGAAATTTTTGAATTTTCGTGCGTCGTTATACGACGAATTTGGAAATGATTCTTGTTGAAAAAATGGTAGTTCTGGAAAATATATTGTAAAATATTGGAGGTACGGTGAGAGAGAGAAGGAAAAAGAGGAGAGCGAGCGCTACGTGATATCTTTCGCTATGGTATGTTGTTTCAGGTATTCTTATTTCGATCGAACAACACGTAGCATCGTTGACCTCTTTCAGCTGGAAACTGATTATCTGAGAAAATTTCCACCGCGGGCCAAGCATAATATAGTGGACAAATCTTTATTAAACGTCTCCAGAGAAGATACTCACTCCATAAAAATTTGTAATATCGGGCGAGAAACTTGATGAAAATTCTTCCAAATACAATGCGTCGAAAGTCTTTCATTGTAACAGGGAAACGAAATTTCAACTCGACTGAAATTGAAAATAGCAAGAAATGACATAGCCGAAATATGAGTCGAGTCGTTTCAGGTTATTCGAATAGTTTCAAAATCGCGCGCTCTACGTTCGGATTTTATTGCCAATGTGTAGTTCGGAAACTTTTACTTTTGCTCGTTCGATCACTCCGCTTCGATTAAATTACAATGGGCCGGAAATATGTCCACACATTCGACTCTTTGCTCAACGCACCCTCTTTGCCGAGCTCGTTTACTGAGCTTTCAGTGTAATACAACGAAGAACACTGCTGCCTGTGACGCACACGTTAGATTCAAACAAGCGACTTACATTAGAAGAATATCAGTTTTTATCGTCTAACATCGATACGCTTCTCTCGTGTGGTATTTTCTACCATTTTCTTCATTTAGAATATTCTCTAAATAAAATGCTGAGAACATTCTCTTATTTAGAATATTCTCTCGAAAGGCATCGATGTAGCATGCTTTTTTCAAATATTTTTCAATATTTTCAATATTTCGTTTGCCTTCGAGAATTCCAAGAATTTCTCACAAATTCCCCATCCTAATTTCGACGATCAAATAGTTTACATTACTACTCCACATGTCTGAACACTGAGAAAGAAAGAAAGAAATGATATGTGAGGAAAACGGCATTACGTTCGCTCTTCTATTTCATTTAACAAGTAGAAAGCTAGCAGGCTGCGAGCCGAGGCGTTAGCCTCGAAGTCAGTTTTGTTTTGGAAGCGGAACTTCCGATTTCATTTCCAAGTTCCCCGCGGAACTTTCCCGCTAAGAGAATAGAAAGTACGTTCGGTCGGCCAAGTTTTATCTACGTGGCCATCTTCCATCTTTCCAGAGGACATGGAATTTAATCTCCACCGTGACCGGAATAAAGTTTCCAACATATTCTTACTGCTAATACGGTGGATACCTTCGAGAGTTCACGGCCATATCGAGAAACCGAAACCACATATCTCTTACCAGGATTTTATTAACAATATTCCCAAACTCGTTTACCTTCCTTTATATTCCGAGATACAGATTCCGAATCTGAACGTAAATTTATCGGATCGTAATGTATAGAAATACGTATGTATGTATACTAGCAGTTTCAAAACGATGAATCCCGCCCGGAAGGCAAGATTCTCGTAAGAAATTTATTTATAGGGTGATTCTCGAACGGTGAATATTCGACCGCTGCTCCCTTTATCCTCTTTCTCATCTGCTCTCCCTCGAGCATGTATTAAGAATGGCAAATTTATTTCGAGAGCGATACGTTTCGCGGGCGATCTGATGTGAAGCAAGCAGAACGGAAGGGTGCTATGAAACGTGGATATCGATGAAAGATACGAAACATCGCCGAACAGCGACATATTCGAATTTTTCATTTTTCTGACACTGATTTTGATACTTTAAAAAAAAAAAATACGAACATTCTTTGATACAAGTTTATAGAAAATACAGCGCAACGGCGATGATTGAGCAGATAATGAGGAGAGAAAGATAGTAAATATGGATAGTGAATGTTGGTGAAAATAACGAACAGGGATGAAGAACCGAAACCGCAACGAGGGGGACGTCATTAGTCCGGCTCACGAGGACAGCGGGCTAGCGACTTCCGGTGAAATAGGTGAACTTTCCTTCTCGGGGGAATGCCAGGGAGTCGTTTGTCCGCAAGAGCCAACAAGTCCGAAGGGAATCGAGGAAGATGAAAATCAAGATCTGACTAGGTCTGACCTCACGGACGCGCAATTTACGTAGCCCTTGCAATCAAATCCATCCATTCTTTCTTTTCGTTTCGAGTATATTTCATTAGAGTATATTTCCTAGACACTATCTCTACCCATAAATTAGCTAACAAAAATCAATTTGAATGTCCCTTCATTCGTAATTCCCTTCGTAATGTCCCTTCGTTCGTCAAAATTAGTAAGATGTAAAATTCTGGTCACGCACAAGAAGTGTCGAAAGAAGCCTCTAGCGTTTTCATTTTCGGTTTTCCACGCGGCGTAGATACATCGCACGGTGCACCATAAGACAGCATTACTACCCTGAGAGTGGTTGGGGTTGGGTGGTCGTGGTAACCGGCGTTATGGTGCGAATTCTTGCCACGGGAATTCACGGTGCTGCCGGAACGTGGTTGCTGTTGGAAGGAACGAAACGATATCGTCAACCGGTTTTCAACGTAGGTACGATCCTATTTTCTAATGTCAATGTCGACAGCTGTATGCTCGGCATCTTCGTTGCCAAATTGTTCAATAAAACGCTCGTGTCGAGTTTTATACTCATTTTAATGTTAACAACATTTACGTACAGGTTTCATTAAAAAAAAAAAAATACTAGAGAGATATTGATTTTAATTTAGAATACGTTTGTTTTGGCTAGTGTCTTTGAAAATTTATACGAAACGTTACAGCTAAAATTACGGTCGGAACGATTTTAGAAGAACGAAGAGAAAATTTACTGCTTTTAAATACACACCAAATTAAAGTGACAAGTACCAGACTATTCAAAAATAGAAGGAAAAATTTTTACTATTCACGAAAGAGAGAGAGAGAGAGAGAGAGAGAGAGAGACACAGTTGTTTAAATATAAAAACCGTCGCGACACGTCGTAAAAGTATACGATGAAGTTACTCCAGAAACGCTATAAATTCAACGTTTCGAGTTTCTAGAAGAATCGTCCGTCCTAATTTATCGCACGTTCCTAAATCATCAGACCCACGCGCGCGGCTTATTGATATTTATCAACCTCTCGTATCAAAATCCGCCGGAGGAATACGAATGTACCTGATGTTCCCCTGCGGTCCACATGTTCTCGGCCAGAGCTTTAAAATTTATCGCGCGCGGTCAGCGGCAAACGGAGAAACTCGGCAAGTTTCGAATTCGACGTCGATTTGAGAATCTACAACGGTACGAAAGCGTCGAGTGTGTATCGTTTGAATATTTCACGCGGCTGAGAGAAAAAGAATTTCGATTTCGTTCCTGAGAGAAACGATAACTATAACCGTTCCAGAAATGTTCCGCGCATCGAGCGTTGTTAAATTAAGAAGTTGAGACGATCACGGTTATTCAGAATTGGTACTGATATTACGACTGTCTCGCGTTAATGTCGTCGTCGTAAAACCAACTCTCGTCTGATTGTCAGTTATTTTCTCGGAGCCCTGTGACTCGTCTTTTGCCCTCTGTTCTATAGTACGCCGTCTCGAATCATTAATGGCTGGACTTTCCCTTTTTGCCGCTCGTTTACGAGCATCTCTGTTTAGAAACGAAGCACATTCCGACACGAGCTTCTTTTTCGGAGCTCCGGAGCTAACGATCAACAAAGGAAAAAGGAATAGTATTTTCAAGAAAGAATCTAGGTTATTAATTTTAAATAACTTAATCTTACGAGGTCGAAAAATATTATACAGAAAATTCTTGAATTTTCCAACGATCAAGAAGAAAAATAATGATACTTTCAAGAAAAAAATCTAGATTATTAATTTGAATAATATCTCGTGAGATTGGAGAACATTATAGGAAATTGTATGGAATTGTGACGATAACGGCTAAAAAAAAGAAAAGATCATATTTTCAAGAAAGAATCCAGGTTATTAATTTTAAATATGAGGCTTTATGAGGCTTAAATATGAGAGTTTTATGAGGCTCAAGAATATTATATGAAAAATTATGGAATTTTCCAACAATGGCGACTAAAAACAGAAAAAAATAATATTTTCAAGAAAGAATCCAGTTTAATAATTTTAAATAACTTCATCTTGTGAGGTTGAAGAATATTACAGTTGTACAATAAAATATTCTAAATATTTAGAATTTATAGCAAATGAATGATTGTTGTACGGATCTCCGACTATATATATATGTATATTTTATACTTGACCGAAATTCGGGCTTCCCGTTTGGACAGAGTCGTTATAAAACGGGCTTACGATCTGCACGGTCATTGACCTTGTCTTTCGCCAGTTCACTCTCCCTCTCGTTCATTTTCTGGCTTCGAATGAACTTCAAGAGTAAGATCGTGGGCTAAACAACACTAGGATTTTCGCTAGAGGATCCTGATTTTGATCAATGACAGGAGTGAAAAAAGAAACGGTAATAATTGAGGCAGTGTCGTGCAGTGGATGTTTTTCTTGAGATACACAGGCGAGATACTATTATTTTCTACACTATTCTTATTATTAAATTTCTTTATTTCAAATGTTTTTGGAGAAGAATCGTGACTGTCACAGATTAGAAATTAAAGGAGGAAGAAATGGAACATACCATACGAATAAGTTATCCCTCGCAAACGTTTAACGCGGAGCCCATCATGACCCGACTGTTCTGCCGAAGATTAATAACCGATCCTTTTTGTCATCCGAATAAATGGCTGTCTTCGAAACTGAGCCGTGAAAAGAATTGCTCAGACAAGTGACCGATGAATTCCGTGCCAACTAATTATTCCTTATATCATCACACTTTATATCCTCTGTTTGGAAATAATAAATCCAACGCGCGACAAGTTTCACACTCCATCGAATCGAACGGTTTTCTTCAAATTATAAACGAGTAAAAGATCGCTCTACAGATTCAAAAAAAAAAAAAAAAATTCCAGAATCCTTTCACGGTTGAGAAAAGAAAAAAGAAAGAAAAAAAAACACCACTCGGATACAAGTGCCTGAGGAAAACTTCTCAAAAATCGCGATTCACCAGCTCGAAAGGCACCGAGGACAAAGCTGTTGAATCAAAGTCGATGGAGCAACATGCCAGTCTAGTTTCTCAATGGAGACTGCATCGATGTCGGTCGAAAGCGACGACCGAGCTTCCAAGATTAATAACCTCTCCTTTCATCCTTCGGGATAGCCTTTTGTCTACGAATGCTGCCACCTATCTCCTGCATTCGATGAATCGCGATTGATCGATGAGCCGACATCGACCGACATCGTCCGTCGCTTCGATCGCGCAAAATTAATTAAACGTCTAGCATTGCTAATCGCTAGACGTAATTAAAACAATCTTAACCTCGATCGAGAGTCAACCGCTGTTTAGCAAATGCTGTAGCAACCGCTGTTTAATAGGTGGTCTTGAGAAGAACGATCGGCCGCGGTAAAAGAGAACGAGCGCAAAGCCAGAGAAGAACGATCGTCAGGATGATCGTTCGCGACTGTTTCGGAGGAAAGTGGCCGTCACGATGGCGCGTGATCGATTTATCATTCTCGATTTCTTAACGGTGAACGAGATTGAGCGAGAAGAAGAAGGAGGAGGAGACTCGCAGTGGAAAGACGGTGACTAACGGTGACGGCACGAAACAGCGAATCGGGAATATATATATATATATATATATCGATCATGCCGCGATTTCGCTCTAATTGACGAGAACTCCGGGAACGCGAAGCGTTTATTACGATTGCGAGCTACGAAGGTGAAATATGGCCGGCCGGGATCGAACGTCGAGCGGTGAAACTTGAATCCGTAACCGCGTAACAGCGTTGGAACCGCATAAATCGTAATGTCGAACGGCTGAAGCTCGAGGGAATTTCAATATCGGTCAACAAAGACTGCGTTTGATCGCGTGCAGCTTAACTCGATTAACTCGAGGTTGCCTTGTTAGTCTCTGAGTTTTGTGCGTGTGGGGAATATCACTGTGACACGCGGTACTAACGATAAAATCGATAGAATTAGTAATCAATCAAGTGTTAATTACACGAAGTACTCAATTTCGATTGAATCGAGTTCTTAACGAAAGATTTATTTTGGCGGCAGCTTTTTACCAAACATTCAATTAATATCTATTGACATCTCACTCGCTAACTCCTCTCATCAATCAGAGGGAGACAGTTCCTTCGGGAAAATCCGTCGATCGGTGTGAAAAAGGAACGGAAACGAAAGGTGCCAAGCGTCGTCCATCAACGAGCAATGATGAAAATGAATCGTTTTATATACAGCGACGGAAAATTCGTATTTCAGTTCACACTGATCTTAGTTTTTTAGAGTTCTTTTTAGCTTTAGAAACGTTTCAAATTTTCGAAACACTTCTGTCATGAAATTACTGAAATGGAGTACGTGCATTTACAGGTTAGAAAAAAAAGTTTGTCATAGATAAATTCTACACCTTCAGTTTGATCTTTGAATTTTAAAAATTTTTGTTTGCGTTGTATTCTATTCGAAAGTGAAACTTTTCCAAGGAACCATAGGTCACAATCTATTAGTTTTCGAAAAATGGCAAAAAAGTTTCTTAATCATTTAACATTGCGGTCTAACAGCGAATTTATGCTTCTCATGCTACACATGGATGTCTATTTTAAGCAATTTTCGTATTAGATTTCACTAACATTTGATCAGTGTGAGTCTAAATAATCAAATAATAAAACTAACTATTAACGTTAAGTATAAATATTACGTAGAATAGACATCGCGTCCAGAACCATAAAGTCGCTGTTAGCACTTGAAACTTTTTTATTTTCAGTCATTTTTCAAGAGAGCTATTAGGTTACGACCTTGGAAAAGTTTTACCTTCGTGATGAGCAGAATACAATGAAAAACAATTTTTTTAATCTTCAAATTCAAGGTTCCTTTCTTCCCTTCACCCTGTACATGGCTATTTGATGAACTTGTACATACAGTGTTACGCGCAACGCAAATACTAGTAGCGTGTTTTCATCGGGATCGGTACGAATCACACAACTTTCAGCGATCAAAAGGCGATTAAGAAAGTTTCGTCTGTTTATAGGGTGGCTGGGAGCGATGTCGACGGGAGTGGCTCTGCTAGTTTCACCGGTAACAATAGCGTTTTGTCGGAGGAAAAGTACAAGACTCACCGCGGTTTTGGGTGGCCTGGTTACAGCGCTCGGTTGCCTTTTCACTTCCTTCGCCTCGCAGTTCCACCAGTTGTTCTTCAGTTATGGCACAGTTGTCGGTGAGTCACTGTAAAAATATACAATGAATTCTTTTATTCCCACTTCACCTTCATTGCAGGAAAAAAGCGAAGCGTTACTCTGTAATGTATGAATCTTTTCTTAGTCATTTATCTTTCCTCCCGAGTAATTACCGCTTGATCGTTACAAGTTTCGCCTACGTCACTTTCACCCCCTCCCCCTTTCAGTTTCGAAGGAAACGATTCCCTTGAATAATTCCTCGGATAAAACTTCACTTTCCGAGAAGAAAGCAAGTTGAGAGATTGGCAAGATAATGGCAAGTTGATGGACTGTGTTTAATTACTTCACGCAGGTATAGGGGTTGGCATGACGAGGGACTGTAGCACGCTAATGGTGGCACAGTATTTTAAGAGGAGAAGAGAACTGGTCGAGATTTTCATCGTGTCCGGAAGTGGCCTTGGCATCGCTGTCATGTCGGCTTTCATAAAAGGAATGATCAGGTAACGAGACAGAGGCATTCTCGTTGCAACTACATCGCGCGAAATTCATCATACACGATCCGATTTCATAGATTCATTGATCGTTGTTGCACTTTAAGCAAAATCGGTTGGCGCTTGGGCCTTCAGGCAGTGACGGGCGTAGTTTTCCTGACGTTCATCTTGGGTACGTTTTATCGAAGCGCGTCCCTGTACCATCCGCAACGCCGAGCCATCCTGCACTTGAAGAATCAGAAACGCAAAATTAAAGACAAGAACAAGACGGACGACGGGCCACCATTCTTCGACTTCAGCACGCTGAAGAGCAAAACCGTGAGAATACTGTTGGTCTCCACCGGGATATCCGCCTTCGGGATCAACACCCCGATATTTTACTTGGTAAAGTGAAGAAACAGCTTCTTTTCGAACGCGCGAAGTTACGCGATTCTCAAGCGTTCTCTTTTTCCGTTTGATTGCAGGCACATCAGGCTGAAGAAGAAGGTCTCGGTGACACGGTGATCCTGCTGCAAGCTTATCTCGGCTTGGCCTGGACCCTCGGCTGCGTTGCATTCGGCCTTTTGGTTGTGCATCGCAGCGTCGAGTGTAGGATAGCGCGT
The DNA here is from genome assembly GCA_032399595.1 of Tetragonula carbonaria. Classification (NCBI taxonomy): domain Eukaryota; kingdom Metazoa; phylum Arthropoda; class Insecta; order Hymenoptera; family Apidae; genus Tetragonula; species Tetragonula carbonaria. Next base: position 10,674,905 of record JAUCRC010000012.1, on the reverse strand, counting down.
CAGTATCTTACGCAAGCGGCAATATTTGTATGCGGATTGTGCATTCTGGCCCTCATCGCCGTTCAAGGAAATTATCACGGATACGTGTTGTTCGCCTGGATTTACGGTACAGTTACCCTCCACGACAAACGTTCGTGAATATTTTTCCAGAGAAATACATATTACGTTCCCTTTTAAAACTCGGACTACGACATTTCTCTCTTTCTCTCTCTCTCTCTCTCTCTCTCTCTCTCTCTCTCTTTATCTCTTTATCTCAGTGTCCTTAGCTATCGTTCCTTAATTACGAATTCCACTTGATTCCGCAGGCATCTTCTGCGGTGGTTACCACTACAGCCTCAAAATGTACACGTACGAGAGAGTCAGAGCGAGAAACTTCGCAAGAACGTGGGGCTTCGTGCAATGCTCCCAGGCAATACCGATAGCGATCGGAGTTCCAATTTCAGGTGAATTTTTCAGAATCGCAGATAAGCCTAAACTGTGCGACACTTGTTCGCCGAATGTCGTTGAAAGTGCGAGATTTTGCAGGATACATGAACGTCAACTACGGCGGGAAAGCGGGTTACTACTTCAGCTCGACATGCGTTCTGGTAGGCAGTTTCACTCTGTTCTTCATAGACCTGCACAGAAGAAATTTATCGAGGCACAAACACACACGGTCCAACGGGACAAAGCATCTCTGCGTTTCGGACAATTGTCCGCAACGACGCAAGTTGTCGTTCAGCCAAGAACCAGAGAACGATGGGCCACACGTGGCTGCCGCGGGCGCTGCCGCGGCTGCTCTCGTGCTCGGTGCTGAGATCGCGCCAAATCCAGGTGAACTTCCTTTTTATCCTCTTTAACGCTAAACGTTACCGGCATTTTACATATACCTATCTCACCATAAGTCATTTGACTCCTTATAAATAAACGTTGATTTTTAGAAAGAAATTCTGAATTTATTAAAGAAAATAATTCGCAACGTAACTTCTGATTTCTATATAAAATAATCAAACATATATTTTTATTTAAATAAAAAAAGATAATCAATTAATTGCACTTTTTACATATGACTGGTTTCTCCTTCGTACATATTCCGCAGACAAATTTTTTGCAAATTATGCAAGTTTGAGTGGTTTTATTACCCGTGCACAATCTTATTTGACATTTTCTTCGTGATTGGGAAATATTGCTTGGGCTGCTTGAGGTTCCTTGTTGTGGGTTTTCCTTTCCTTCTTCAAGTAATTCGTGATACTCTGTGACTAGCTTCATCTGCTAATTGTAACAGGAAACGCTGTTCTTGATATCTTTATTCCAGTTGTTTCCCGATAGAATATCCATGCATTGATTCCACCTAAATCCAGGATATTGAAGAATACGTGCACAGGCCGTCTATTTGGATTTGACGCTGTATTTTCGCGCCATTTGATGCAACCACATCGACGCCAAATTTAGTCTTATTATAATAACTAATTGTTTCGGTTGTTCGCTTTCTATTGTTTTTGATTTTAACTTCGTATCGTAACTTTTTTTTTATTTTTGTTTTGGTTTTGATTTATAAATTCAGTCAGAAAAATACGTAAATTTCGTAAGAGGTCGAATGACCCCTCGCGGTACGTAAGGTATGCAAAGAATTTTTCTCGGTAAAAAATAAGCCAAGAGAAAAATAGAAAGCGAAAAAATTGAATAATCAGGTAATATAAGAATTTTACAGAAAGTCAAATTAGCGAAAGAAATAACAATGAATGTACGTTTTTAAAGCAAATTTTGAAAAGGGATCATTTGACCCCGCTTGGTACGTTTAGTGTTAACTCTTTTCGGTCGAATGTCGGCGTAGAAGCGGCAAAAAATACTTTCATTGCCTGTACCATCCTATTTGGCAATACTTTGTTGTTACTGTTGCGTCATAAACGCGATAAATAAAAAGGCAAAGAGATCTATCATCGTTATTATTGTTTTCTAACAAACTCCAAAATTCCGTTAAACAAAATATTTTCTAATGAACATCCCACATTTACGACATTCGTATACGTAATATCGCTTTGTGCAAAAGATATATTCGACCGAGCGGGAAGTACAATTGAAAAAGTCCTCGACCGCAAAGGGTTAATCCTTTTCTCTCTCTCTCTCTCTCTCTCTCTCTCTCTCTCTCTAAATTTCCACGAAAAGAAAAAAAAGACAGATTTTAGATCGAAGGGTGAAAGACTGGAAAGGAAATCTCGACATTTCGTTGCAGGCGAACTGATCGATGGCCTCGCTCCGGAGAAGCCCGAATTGACGTGCATCTCTGAGGAAGGAATCGCGGACATGGATCTTCCCGACAACATGCTCGAGGATCTCGATTACATCGGTGACTGCATCACCTCGTGCAACAAGGTGGAGAACTATCTGATGCTGTCGGAGTTCGAGAACAATCTGATAGCGGAAATGCCGATCACGGATCGCCGGGGTCGAAGGTGGTCCCTGGCGCGTTCCAAGGGCGGTCAATCGAATTCGGATCGAGCATCGGGGCCTCAATCGAATAACGAGGAGACCGATGCCAAGCCCAAATGGCATGTGACTAATGTGCCTCCTAATAGGGTCATCACAGTGATTGACGAAGCAAGCACGTAACTCGATCGCCAAACTCCAAGAAACTGTCCACACACACACACTCTCTCTCTCTCTCTCTCTCCCTCTATCTCTGTGTTAAATGCTTCCGAATGAAGTTGTACGGTTCACGAACGAAATATAGTTGAATTACTTTCTTTCGAGCTGTACTGTAATTTTCGTGTAACAAGAAGCAGACATCTTGGCCCGTTCGATCGTTCACTTTCGGTACATCAGTCAAAGATGAGTGTTTTATGAATTTTGTACGAATTGAATTTCGGAATTAACGCATTATTGTTACGTAATTATTGCGCAATGTGAACGGAGGCTCGAAGAATCGAAAAGAAAGAACGAATCGAGTTCAAAAAAAAGTGGGAGGCTTATCTAATTGTAAGAGGCTGACGTTTCTCGTTATTGCGCTGCCTTCGATCGTCTGTCTCGTTTGTTCCTCTATGATTTAAGGTACTGTCGGAGATCGTGTTAGCGATAGTTTAGCGAACAGTGGCAGCAATCTCGTCCTTGCGAGGACGTGAGAGACTCCGGAAAGGATCGCTTAATTCGCGGGTGCAATTAAGGACAATAACGTCGGCTTATTTCGACGAGAGGAACCACGGAAACGTTCCGTCCACATGGAAATAGCCTCGACTCGCGTCGACGTCTTTGTTTAAAGCTTCGTGCTAGTTCACTGCCACGCGTAGATGCATCGATCGGACGATCTTTCGTCTAACAAAAGAAAGAAAGAAATAGAAAAATCGGAGACACGTTCAGGCAAGAAGCTTCGACAGAAAATTGAAATCTCTTGGTAGGCAAATTTTATGAAACAAAAGAAACAAAAAAAAAAACTTACTTCTGCCGATCATTCAAAAAAGAAAGGGAAGATCGATCGATCGACTGTAAATGTAAAAGTCGTGATCCAGAAACCTTCTCCAGGAAGGAAACTGCTTCTTACACGTAGGCAATGCTAGCTAAAGATATTGAAACTAGTCCAAAACGAAAATTCGTATGCAGCGATAAATGGTATAGTATAACGATATTACGGATAAACACGTAGCCATATGCGAGAGTATAAGCGTTGTGTTATATCAGTCGAGACGTTTCAAAAGAATTTTCATGCGTGCAGCGTTTCTCTTTCTGTGTCGAGCGAACCGCGACCGACATAAACGCAAAGAGATAACGACGTTATTTATTTATCAAACTATTTATATTAGACTTATGCATACGCATGTCATGTACGTACACACATATACACACAAACATTTATATACGTATTAATAAGCGTATACATGCGTGCGGTATTATAATGCAAATTACGATTAAGATGTTTCGAGATAGTTGATTAAAAACAATTTCAAGCCAACCGGATGTCGAGGATTTGTACAGAGAAGCCAGACTGGTGTTACAATTACGTGTAATATTTTCCCGACCCGATTAAATGCACGATAATTTTGTTCAAAAACGATGTTAACGACAAGTTAACATACTAACCCGTTAATGATCAACGTCGAGTCGATGCAACTTCTTTCCCGATTTAAGTTAATGTATTCCATTTCTTCTAACATTGCAGTTACGTTGCAAATTTTGTCTGTAATCTACATAATTGGTTTATTTTCCTAAACAAAGTATCTATTATTCTAATAATGCTGCAATTTTTACGTATCACTTTATTGTTTGGTCCTTGACGGGTTGTTGATAAGTAAAAAAAAAAAATGATGAACATTTTGATATTAATAATAAGAACCAGTCAGAGATTATTTTTAAGAAGACGTTATTTTAACGATTCGGCGCACTTGTCCGCGCCGCATTAGCTATGTTTGTTGCATTACGATGTTATCGCGATGATAACGGAATGCTACTAGTCGAACGCGTCGTACGAACGACGCAAAGAACAATAATTTACAAATTACTGTTTATCACACGCCACAGCAAAAAGAAGCAACACCGAACAACAAACTGCCTATATTGTAATATTGTAACGTTGTTAATACAGAAATGTGATTTTATCAAGTATTCCTCGCTTTCGTTTCTTTCCTTTTTTTTTTTTGTTTCTTTTTACCTCTCGTCGTGCACGTTTTCATTTCTAAAAGTCGCAAAGTGGGAACAAACGAAGAAGAAGAAGATTTCATACTTCGTACAAGCAAGTTAAATTCTCCACGGTGCGCACACAATCGTTCTGTCAATATTTTCCTCGTTAACCTACTTTCTGCAATTAACTTCTTCAAGTTGCAAGATGTACATCTGCATTCTTTCAACTTCGTGATGCATCGTTAAAAAATAATTTGAACCAGTAAAAACCGAAGCTTCAACGAACGAGAAGGTTCCATTGAGGAGGAAAAGTGGAAAAAAAGTCGCTCCTCGTTCGACGAGGAATTCATTTGGATCAGCTAGAATTGCGAGAATTGCGCGTGGAGGAAGGAAATCAATTATGCAATTCGAACAGAATCATCGAATGTTCCATTACGACACACCGGTGTACGTAACGCCGATAATGCGACGTTAATTACGAATTCTTGGTAGCAAACAGTCGAACGTTTGTTACGTGCATTGGCATGCGAGAGTTATCGGTTAACGCGGCTCGGCATGTACCGAGGAACGCTTTATCGATAAATTCTAATTCGATCTGCTCGTGCCGCTAACGAATCACATTCAAGCTCCGCATAATTATTTATTTCTACAACGACACTCTTTGAGCAAGTTGAAGGAAAAAAAGCAAAATTACGAAATATGAAAATCACACACAATCGATGGATCCAAGCTATGCTATTTCTTATACGTAAAGGTCGAATCTAAATCTAAAATTTTAAGGGATTTGATTAATTTTAAAGGATCCAGAGTAAAAATCGTACGTGTCGCGATCCAAGGAATATCGAATGGTTTTGCTACTAACGAATCACATTCAAGCTCCGCATAATTATTTATTTCTACAACGACACTCTGTGAGCAAGTTGAAGGAAAAAAAGCAAAATTACGAAATATGAAAATCACACACAATCGATGGATCCAAGCTATGCTATTTCTTATACGTACAGGTCGAATCTAAATCTAAAATTTTAAGGGATTTGATTAATTTTAAAGGATCCAGAGTAAAAAGCGTACGTACGTCGCGATCGAAGGAATATCGAATGGTTTTGCTGCGGGCAGCAACATCGATCGATTTGTATGAAAATCAGAGAGACTTGATTGAGAATGGGACCAGACGGTGCGTTAATTGCCATGCACAATGTAATCGTGTGCGTTAATCGGTGTTCGTTAGGTTGCGTAGGACCAGAGGTATGTTAACAGCGCTGATGGACAGTTGCTCCAAGGCGCCCCATGTAGGTGTGCCCCCCTGGCGTAGCCCCAGTGCCACCTTCTCTGCCAAAAATAAATCATTTCAGGGACCCAGCTATATCGTCGAGGTAAGATGTCAAACTTTTTTTTTTTTTTTAAGAAAAAAAAATAAATCAACTGAGACTCGACTGAATGTGACTCGATTCGAAAATGACGGCGTTCTAACTGGTCTAGCTCTTGCTGTGATACTGAATTATTGTCTCAAGTGTTGTCTTTAAAATTACTCATCTTCAACTTGAAATATCGATTTTGTTGCATTAGTCAACCGAGAATCGAGAATGTTATTCGAAACACCTGAACTGAAAACAGTACTTGCTTTACAAAGGACACGATATTTTTCAGAATCTTGGAACGAACAAATAGAGAATGCCGTACGGGAAGTTGCACGTTCTCCCTTTGAGCCTTTTTATCCTGATCCCGGTGACGTTTCTAATTACGTAAGTCTGCCAAAGCAAAAACCCAGAGAAGATACTGCATTCCGTGGTTAAATAATTTTCTCTTCGTCTCGAGTTGCGTTAAACGACCCGATGGTAATTGAAATTTACTAGCTATCCACGTGCATTGCTTTTATTTCGTTAAATCCGTCCACGATAATTTTGTGAAAAAAAATTTTACAAAAATCCTTGAAGTTTCTTTACTCACCTTCGAAATTTTTTTCTCCTTCAATTTCAATCGAGGAAAGCATTTTCGATGTTTCAAGGAAATCGTTGCCACGCGAGAGGGCAACATAAAAGGATTAATCAAAAGAAAAGAAGAAATTTAGGGAAAACTCGTAGACAAGATTCGTTGAAAATATGGTTGCCGAATATGGTTCATAGCGAAACTGAAACCATAGTCGAGACGAGGAGAATTAATGCTCACCGGCTAGTTTTACGATTGATCAAGGCCACGGTATCAGAAACAGCCATGCATTCTGTTTCTGACAGCATGATGTAAATCGCGATTAGTTTGATTCATTATGCCTCGCTGTGTACTCTTCGCGTGGATCGTTGTTCTGTAAATATGGCTGCTTTCAATCGTGGATGAGCCATTGAATAATTCGCTACATCGAAACGCAATATATACTTGCTCAAAGCGCTTCTTTAGGTTAGGGAAAAATTCTGGCGAAATTTATTTCTTTAATCGGCTCTCGACTTATCAGTTATCAGTTACATCAGTTTCGTAGTAAAATTTTAGTAGGCCTCTAACTTAATAACAAAATACTCTCTGCACAGACATTTACAAAGATTTTTACTTTGGATGAGTGTACCACTTGTAATTTTTTTTATTTTGCATTTCATTGTTTGCCACGATTCTAGAATCGTGACGTACCGGCATGTACGAGGTTCATTTGAATCGTTTACACAGTAAATAAACTGCGATTAAACTTCACGTAATGCTCTTTCTAAATCAGCGCTCTACATACAGGATGGTCCATTTAAATAAGGCCACGTAAATATCTTTTTGAATTGTGATGATACAAACAATATTTTTCGTTTAACATGAAAGGTATCCAAAAGGCCAATAACTGGTAGTATATTTTTTCAAAGTCATTAATGTTTTTTTCTTCGTACAACTTTACATATCTAAACGTATTCTTTTATCAGCTACACGATACAATTAAAACAAAACAAAAAAAAAAAATATATATATATATATTTGTGTGTGTGTGTGTGTATATATATATATAGTTGTACGAAAAAGAAAAAACATCAACGACCTTGAAAGGGACACTTTTAGAGACACGAAAGGATACTTTTTGTATCTTTGCAATTCGAAGAGATACTTAGGTGGCCTCGCTTAAACGGACCACCCTGTACATGTACAATGTATAACACGGATGTATCCGTTTTCAAATCAATTGGGTTTCAGGTACACCATATCGGTGCAGTGGGACCACGTGGTACCAGGATTCCCGTACATATCGGAAACAGGCACCTTGTCTCCGGAATCTTGTATATTTGCCCAATTCCTCAACATAGCCGCATTGCTCCGTAAATTTTCGATTTCAAATTTTACGCCGAACTAATAAAACTCGTCTACCAGTGGCTAACGACAACCACGCGTGTGTTTCAGTCGCCTGTTGCGTCTACATCAGACATCGGCAAGTCTCCCAATGGCAATTCGAAAGGGGCAACGATCTCGTTAGCAAGAGGATCGTTGTTGTGACGGCCTGGTGCGGCGTCCTGTCCTGCTTCGGACTCGACATTCTGGCGAACTTTCAAGAAGCTCGCGTCGTCGCGGCTCACATGATCGGGGCAATGACGTGTTTCACGGCTGGAACCATTTACTTTTGTCTTCAAGTACGACCGATATCAAACGAAAGTGATGGATTGTATCCCACTATCGGAAAATCGTGTTACATCTTTTCTCCTTGAATTTTGCATAGGAGAAAAAAGAGATATATATGTTTCATATGTAATGCTTTTTCAGACGTACCTAAGCCGCAAAATGGTACCAGCAGTAAATGGCAGAATTGTCGTGTACATTCGCGCAGCGCTCTCAGTGCTGACGCTAATTTTAACAATTACCACGATCTTAGCTGGCTACATTTCAATGTTAGAATTCCAAGGTAACATTTCGCCGCCTAAACGGCTAACACTTTTTTACCAGCTTTACATACGATAAACGTATAAACAGAGAACGATGAATGCATCAAATAACTCGCGGTTCTTGTGGTCACTCGCAGGCAACGATTACAAAAAATGGCTGCCAACGGACGGTGGCTGGGGCTGGCATGTCGCTAGCACGATTTCCGAGTGGCTTCTGGCGATCGTTTACTGCGTTTTCCTGTTAACGTTCGTGCCGGAATTTCGATTGATCAACTTCGAGGATCCTGTGGTCACGGTACTCTCTCTCTCTCTCTCTCTCTCTCTTTCTTTTTTCTTCTAATATTACGCTCGACGTATGTACAATCGGCTCGCAGAAGTATGTACTTCAATCGCTAGACTTAACACCGTAATCCGACACAGCCACGCGTGATTATACGCGTATAAACTTTTCAGTGATAAGTGCTCGAATAATACTTTCACCAGTTGTTCACAAGAGATTCGAGGGATCAGTGCACGCGCACTGAGTCATAATTTACAATGCTTGTGCTTTCTCATTGTTTTCAACAAAGTTCCAAAGCAATTGTGCGATAATCTTATGATTCGATGAATCTTATCGCTGCGGAGTTTCACAACGTTGATCGCCGTGTCACCCACATGTAGCTAACGATCTTATTATTCATTAAATCTCAAAGCAAGAACAAATGTAGTAATAGAGAAAACGAGTTCTTAATAGTATATTCGTAAATCAAGCAAATTAGACTATCAAATAGCAATACAGTGAATTATTAAATTATTTTGAGAAGAAATCACAAACTACTTTATTTACATAGAAATAGTTATTTGCGACATATTGGAGAACATTTTAAAGAAAACCAACCGAGTAAAATTTGATGAGCTAACGCTTGATAAGCGCGTGCGCGTCGTAAACGTAACAAGAAGAATAAAAAAACAAAAACTTGGAGAGGAGAAAAGCATAAAAGCAACGGGACGTCTAAGGAATGAGTTCGACATTGCAGTAAGCTGCACAATTTGCACTCGGCGATCAACGTGTTAATCAATCGTTGATATCACTTCGACGAAATGACTCTTGGATCTTCTTGTTTTCAGTTGATCTATCTAGACAAGGATCAGGACACGAAACTGTCGCGCAAACTAAGCCCGCAAGTTCAAGAATGTTAAAATCTCTCGGTCGATCGAGCGCCAGTTAATTATTAAATTATTAAATTCCTTCTCTAAAGTATGCATTTAAAATTATAATTTCTAGTATAATATTATTCTCTCTAATCTCTCAACCACCACACTCAGCGTTTTCAAATTCCTTCGAATTGCTCGCACGCGCCAACTTCCAGCTTAATTTCGCTTTTGCCCGGCGAGATATATATATATATATATATATATTTCGATTATCGCTCCCGTTGCCAACAGATGCCGCCGACGTTTCGTTGTTCCTGCGGTCGATAAAACCCGCCGCGTGAAGCTGTTCCGCTCCCGGAATCGTTCAAATCGGTCTTCAAATTTGCAAAAGCGAGGCGCGAGTCAACGTTGAAATTCGTAACCACGATGTTTACGTTATCACCCAGCGATATTTACCGCGTTAAACATTCGCGTGCGAAAGAACACTCTCTGAACAAACGTGATTTATCTTCCTTCCTACTCACTCGATCCGTCCTTAAATTCGGATCACGCGGAGATTTCACACAAACTACGCGACTAAAGTTGGTACAAGGACGTCGTAACGTTGATTGTCGAGTTTCTAAACCAAATTTAAAAATCCTCGAATCAAGATATATGTATCGTCATACTTCAAATTTATCTTTCTATCTCTGCCATTTAATCCACGATTGTTTGCGAACGAGATATTTATTAAAAAAAAAATAATAATAATAAATAAATAAATAAATATCGCGCATTTCGCTTCGAATCGATTTTCATCGAGAAACAAAGCCTGCCTTTCCGATCACGCTTTCGGAAACGTGTTCATGGAATTCCGTGTATTCGATGTATTCGGTCGCTATGCGAATATTTCGCGGCTGTTACACATTCGACCTAGAACTGGAAAGAATTTGCAGTGCCGTAAAGTCAGAGGAAATCCGTTCGTAGCCAGTCGTGAAGCGAAACCGATTATCTAGGTAAGATACGGTGCCGATAAGTGTTTTCGCGAACGTGTACACACGTGTGCATATTATCGCGACACGTTCGCGGACAGAGCATCAGGATAAATCTTGGAGAACGTTTGTCAGTAACGACGACGGCGTCAGTCTCGCGGCGCAGCTGCTGAGAGCGCCGTTCTCGCTGACAAAACATCGATCGCGCACGTAGTCGGCCATAACCTCTGTGTTTCTGCTCGCCGTAGCCCCTCTCGAACGGCAGCTCGAGAATCGTCGTCGCGTGTTTGCACGAGAATCGAGAACGAAAGAGAGAAAGAAGAAGCCAAGAGGAATTTCGCGTTTCGTTCGCGTTGCGTGTCATCGCGAGAATAGCGTGAAGAGTGTGTCCGGCTGTTGTTGGCTGCTGCTGTTGAATGCGCCTAAGAAGACCTTCGACCTTGCGTGCGATCCTTCTCAAAGGAGCTACCAGCTTCGGTGCAACCAGAAATCAAGGGATCGTGAAAACGGTTCGTCGAGAAACAACGAAAAGGTCAAAGGTAAAAACGGAGCAACTCGTTCTCGCTCATTTATCGAGTATTGGAAAAATCGACTGTTCTCGAGTGTCGTTGCTACGTAAGGTTTCCTCGCGAGAGTTCCCTTTCCTCTTCTGCTCTTAGACAACGCCCGCGTGAGAACATTCGCACGATTTAACGTCGAGAACGGGTCTCGAGATGCGTCATCGTTCTCTCTCTCTCGTCGACGAACATTTTCGTCGAACACGGTGACGTGTGCCACGGACAATGGGATATCGCGTACGATATTTCTGGCGCGCAGCTCTTCTCTGTGGTCTAGCTCCTTCTATTCTATTACGCGTATTACTGATACGAAACGCAGAGTTTGCTGCGACGAAACTTTAAATTTTCCCAATATTAAAAAAAAAAAAATACACGAACTGACGACAGCGGACTGATCCTTCTCTCTGACCTCAAACTCAGAATCTTTTACTCTCCACCGAGAAAACGCAGACGAAATTCTTTGAAAAAGTAAATATATATATATATATATATATATATATATATATATATATACGCAGTTGAAATTCGTAGAAACAACGACATTTCAAGGACAGTAAGAGTTTGCTGCTCGGTTGCCACGTGACAGATTGTTACTTCTTGGTCGAAGGTACATGGAAGAAGGACATTAATGGCAGCCGAACTGCAGTGCGGTCGATGTTCCACTGATCGTAGCGGCGGATTCCCGCTTCCCCGGGGACGCGAGTAGAATAAGACGGACGAGCATGAGTGCTGGCAGCTCGTGGACGCGTGCAACGACGCGTGTGTCTCGACGATAGCGGCGTCGTCCGCGGACGTCGTCGCCTGACGTCACTGGTTCCGGCGGGAAAGCCGGGAAAGCAACCACAAACGCACACCGGAAACATGGACAAGGAAGACTTCCTAGTCAACCTCCATTATCTGCCGATCATCCTCTTCATTTCGTTGCCCTCTGTCTTCATTTTGACGTAAGCAAAGTTACTTTCACTACGTTCGGTTAAACTGGTGTTTTTTTTTTCTTGTTCGTTGTATCTTGTTTGTTCTTATTTCTAGTTGCTTCGCTGCTAATTTTCTCCTTTCTGCCGTCAATTCTGTTCACTTTAGACTCCTGGTGAAATAATTCGCTGCTATTTTTGGTTAATTTTGCACGAATGGCTTTTGCTTAATTCAGATCCGACGGTTCCGTGAGCTTTCTTCTTTTAGTTTCGAAGAAATGCGCCACGTGTGACTGATTGTATTGGCATGAACGCTGATCCGTACATTTATGATATTTCGACTAAACAGTTCTTGCGATATTGCAACTTGAAGTTGGTGAAATTAAATTGTGCCTAATCCAAGAAAGAAAAAAAAATAATAATAATATTATACGCCGGTCTCGTGTCGTAACGTAAGCAGATAAAGTATCAAATTAGCATCTGCTGAATCATAATCCTCGCTTATTCGAGTTGCTTTGCATCCTGTTAAATATGCAGATAACTAGTTACATTTATAATTAACCTTCTTCGTTCTAGCCGGCAGAAATGCCAAAGTATTAAGGCTTGATATTTGTCATATCTTTTATCGTTACGTCCAATAAAACATGCGTGTAATCTCTGAGCAAGTGTTTTCATTTAAAAAAATTTATAAATAAATATTCGTGAATATAAGAAAGAATAAATATGAAGTCGCTTGAACTTTTCAGTTACGTAATAGCTGTTCTGTTGGGTCACGTGGAAGCTGGCTTTCCCTATATCTCGGATGCAGCCACCTATGCACCGGAAAGCTGCATATTCGCCCAGTTCATCAACATGATCGCGATGCTGAGTAAGTGAACGTCGACGATTGCGTGTTTCAATATTCTCGCGGCAAGAGGAAACGATCGACACCTCGTCGATAGTCGGGTATCTCTGGGAATAAGCGAGAGTTTTTGTGAAATGTGCAAAAATAGCATTTCCCGATGTTAGGAACGAAACGTTAAATGAAAAAAAGAGAGAGAAAGATCTAAACCTGTGCTGGTTGATTATTGCTCGTAGAATAATATCCAAAGAGATATTAGATTAAAAAATATCGAGGACAAAAACATAGTTTTACACAGCATCGTACTGACAATTTTATCGAATTGTTTCAGTGTCGTTCGTCGTCTACATAAGGTATTCTCAAGTAAAAGAATGCTCGAGTACGTTCAGCTTACAGCAATCTCTACCGAAATGGAACCATTGGGCCTTAATTTTTGGCCTAACGTCGACATTTGGCCTATCGATGGTCGCAAACTTTCAAGAGACCTCCATGATCGTCGTTCACTTTATTGGCGCTCTTTTATGCTTCGGCGGCGGAACTGCATACTTTTGGACGCAGGTACGATCCAACTTTTCTCAAATTAATTCAATTCGCTACGAATTCAATGTCTACGAGCTTACGTTTCTCGCATTGTGTTCGACGACGGTGAAATTTAAAATTAGCTGAAAGAACGTAGGTGAAACGCCAGTCGTGCCGCGTAATTGGATCGTACGCCGAACGAAGTCTGATACGTGACTTGCGTAATTTTCAGAAAAGCTGATTTATCAACAACAACAACAACGCGAGTAAATCAGCTTTCGTTGACTGAAAACAGTGTCTCTCATTTTTCACTCTTTCTCTCTCTGTGTGTGTTTTGCTCTCAGGCGGTATGCTCGTTCTACCTTCATCCGCTCGGATGTTCGTTGAGACTGGCGCATCTTCGAACCGCATTGTCCACGTTTTGCACCGTTTGTTTCGTCATAACTCTCATCACCGGCGTGCTGGCACGCTTGGCCTATAAGGGTTGGTTCGTTGCGTTTCCCTCTCTGCTTGACACGCTCTCCCCTCACGTGTTGACGTCGCGTGTCCGTGTTTTCTAGGTACGAATCCGCGAAAATGGTACAAGGAAGATGGCGGATGGGAGTTGCACGTGGCTAGCACCATCACGGAATGGCTGTGCGCAGTGGCATTTTGCGTGTACATTTTGACGTTCACCGAGGAATTTCGCGACGTTAGAGTCACTCATCCAAAGGTATGCAAAAACTTATTCATTTGTCATTTACCGTCATTTATCGATCCAATTTTACGAATTCGGTATATAAATTTGTTCGTTGATCTCCCCCGTATACAGGTTGTATACACCCTCAACCGAACTAGACTGAGCAACGAGGCGCTGAACGAGAGCCAGGACTCCGCGATGGGTCACAGTCGAGACACAACGACGATCACCTGATCGCTCATAGGCAGAGGCTACGTCAATCTCCTCTCGCATTCTCCAGTGAACACCCCGTGCCCCGGTTACAGGTACCGTGAATCCCGCGAACCCCTTTTGGACGAGGTGGCGCCGCTGGTGGCGACCACGCCGCCAGTGCGCTCCTGCGACGTCGAGGGGAGAACCGATGTCCTCTGCCCGGTGCAAATACACGTGCACGATCCACCGATACGCGATGGCGAACGACGAAAACAGGCGAACGAACAGGACGACGGTGCAGCAGAACACGGGCAAAAATGGGACGAAGATCGTACGAGGAATTGGATCGATTTGGACGAGAACGTGTTGGACGGTTACATACTGATGGACGATTCCTGTCTGGAGTCCGGCGTTGTCGTGCCTGACGAAACGCAGGAAATTCCATATCCGGAAGGAGCGACGGAAGTCGACGATGAGAACGACGACGCCGACAGTCACGGTAAAGACGAATCTTCCATTTACAGCAGAGCGAGAGTAATCTCGCGAAGACTTCGGGAGGACTTCGACCTGAGTACCACCTATCCGCTGGCAAACAGTCACGGCAACGCGTACAAAGAATCGAGCAGTCACACTAGGTACAGCGAGTTGTACTCGGAACTGGCTGTCAAGAACTATCTGGGGATCAATCGTGAAGAAATGACCAGTTACTCCGTGGCCAACAGCCACGGTGATCACAGCGTGTCGTCGGAGAACAGGGAACGAAGTAACAGAGAGTACGCGGAGGCTGATCAGTTGGGCTGGGACATCAAACAGCAGATAAATTACGAGGTGGCCAATAGTCACAGTAGCTACAGAGTGTTTTACGACAGTCAGACGCAGCAGAGGGAACTGCTGCAGACGGCATGCTGGCCGATCGAGTCTTGGAGGGAACGCTTGAACGCGAGCAATCGCCTGTTGGAGGATCAGAAGCAGAACTCGGCGAAGAACGTCGAGCACGCGGGCGACGACGAATCGGCCAACAACGATCGTTCCGAAGAGAAGAGCGACCTAAACTCTGAACCAGCCTGTGACATCGAACAGTGTCTCGTGCAGATAGAGGAGAGCCTCCTGAATATCGAGCAGAATTTGCTCCACGTGCAGGACCTCGACATACCGGAATTGAGAAACCTTTTGTACAAAAGTCCGAGCATCGAGAAGAGTCTTTACGAGGTCCAGGACCTTCTGTACGCCGACGGTATCGTTCCTGTAATAAACAAAAGGAAACCTTCGACCCTGGCATCCGAAGACGACGAAGACGACGATGAAGAAGAGGAGGAGGAGGAGGAAGAGGAGGAAGAGGAAGAAGAGGAGGAAAAAGTTTGGATAAGTCAGACCATAACGGTGAAAGACAACGACAACGAAGACGACGACGCTGGTGCTGGCGCGTTCGACGCTTCCAACGAAGAGTCATCCGACACGACCAACGTAGAAGAGAACAATCAATCAGGATCGGTGGACGATCGTTCCAACACTGACTGCGCAGACGGTTCGGCCGTCTACCGCGAGGCAGCTGCTGATCCGAATTGCAACGAGAAAGCCATGAACTTCATCCCAAACAGTCTGAGCAAAACTTTGCCCAGAAGAATCGTTCTCGAGGAGACCAAGGAGAACATCAGATTGTGCTTGTCAGAACCCGAAGAGCCAACGACCATCGACTACAACCTGAACACCACGTGCGCTGAAAAGAAACTGTTCTGCCGCGACAAGTGTCACAGTAGGACGAACTCCCTGGACGAGAACTCGACGTTCTCGAACTTGGACTCGTCCGACAGACGCGAGACTGGCAAAAGCTCTCTGCAGAATCTGCTGTTCGAGTCGGCGAACTTTGCGGATCTGAGCGGGAAAGCGAGGTCGGAGGAAATGCTGCAAACTCCGCGGAACAAGTCTCTGAGGAATAAGAAACGATCGACCGTCGACGAGAAACGCTGGACCATCGCGGACGCGAAGACGGAGGATCTTCGCTGGAAACTCGAGTCTGTTCCTTCTTCGAATCGGTGTTTCGCCGTGTCGAGCACCGCGAACGAGCATAAGAGACCGAAAGTGGTTTCGAGAGAAGTTGCGCCGCGTGCGCGTGAGAGATCGCCGAACCGAACGAGGCGCGGCGCAACGTTCGCGGAGAAAGTCCAAGAGAAGGAGAAGGAGAAGGAGGCCGGCGGTGGCGGTAAAAGTTCCGACAAGAGGAAGAGGAAGAAGATATCGAGCAGAAGTCAAAGTTCCTCGGAGAACGCGTTAGTGCCTAGCAAACTAATCTCTCTTTCGCTGTCTCTTTTGCTCGCGGCTCTGTTGCAGGCAGTCAGGTGCTTGACGGACCTGGTCGAAGACGCGTTCAGGTCGGTCAGCTACGACAGAAGCGGCCTACTGCAATAACGCTATTCGCGAACGGTTCTCGTCCGGCACGAGGAACCTTTCGCAAAACCTAGTAGCACCCACCGAGATATATCGCGTAAAAACGGCATCGTTGAACAACGGCACTAACTACATTTATTTTTTCGTCGCGTTCCACTTCGTGAAACGTATTTGGTTCGCAACGTATGCTTTGGTTCCCATCCAAGACCAGATTTCCATAGAGAAACAACCGTTTGCTACCGTTTTAGCGAAACCGAGAGCGATCCTTTTTTATCGGTGTCGTAGAAACTCGTAGAACTCCACATCGGTATAACTCTCTCTCTCTATAGACTCTTTAGCCTTCTGAATGTGATTAGCCGTTGCACTACCGCCGTGAATCCGTCGTTAACGTACGAACCGATTCGGATCGTCGAACGTAGACATTAGCGATAGCCGAATAACATAGCGGGACAACGTTCGTCTCACTTTATCGATCAGCAATGATTCATTGTCGAGACGAACGTCAATAACCGAGGAATACCATCGAGTACCGATATCTGTGTTACTTGTTACTGGATCTGTGTTAACTGAGAAACTTCCAACGTTTATCATACGTGTTTCCTGTACAGTCTTCTAATTGTCGACGATAAAAAGGCAATCGTCGTGACCGATCGATTACGCCTTCTTCTAGCGAGATCTCCCGAACGTTTAAATCGAAACTGGTCTTGGATATCGCGGGCGAGGGTGGACGAGGAAGAGACTTCCGACCACGAAGAACCTATGATTTGCAACCATAAACGTCCAGAAACTGCAGCTGATGTCTGTGATAATCGCTATGCTTACGATTCGTAATTATGTTTCTACACTCACGGTAACACGTTTGCAACACGGGGAAAAAAGTTTAACCGTCATGGAGAGATACACACACACGATTCGTTCGATTTAACAACAACGACGCGGAATATCGGAGAACAGACTTTTTCAATTTCTTTGTTTCTCCCTTCTGATATATTTTCTTGGGCTATATTTTCCCCTTTTTCATACGAGATCGATACGAGAATTATATTACCGATAAAGGTGCTACCTGCGTGCAAAACCGTCGAGATGCCGCGAAAGGTTGACGAGGGGATCGATCGTGTCCCAGCGGGGAACGCAATCAGAACTTTCGACGAGCTTCCAAGGAAGATGTTTACGGATCGCTAGACGGGTATGTGCCAGAATGACACGGCGTGGAAACGATAGTGCACGATAATAGAAAGAAGAATGTCGCAGATAATGTCTTATCGATGGAGCAAAGTACGGGCTAAGCATGTTACGGTATTTAGCACCGCGTACGTAACGTTCTAAAGTGCCTAAAACTCGTCGCGTATCGCGGGTACGCGAGGTGCAGTACATATATATATATATATATATATATATATATATATTTGTCTAATTGATTAAACATTAACCTAACGATTTAACGCTATTATGTCTACCTATCGTAAGCCTCCTTTTTCAAAGTGTAACACGTTGCTGAGAGGACTCGAAAACAACTAAAATATATATATATATATATATATATATATATATATATGAAAAAAAAATCTGGCGAGAACGCTTTGATATCGCTCCTGTGTGTAAATCACTTTCATCCCCTTGTAGTTCTTATCCTTTCCTATCGTTCCACGCGACGGATGGTACAAAGGTCGAAGTTGAGACCCGCAGCTGAGCAAATTAACTTCACTATAGCGCAGATTACGAACAAGCTCCCTCGTAGCAAACTTGCCGACCAGACTCGCAAACTCACGTTCTGATAAAGTTTATCTTCGCTTGGTACACGATCCCTGAAGATCTTCGAAGCTTTGTTTCTTTCTTGTACAAGCGTAGCCTGGCAAAAGCTATGTTCATTCTTCGCACGATTCGAAATTTTGCAAAAAATTGCATAACACGTCGAACTTATGTGATTCGAGATTAGAAGAGAAATTTCATTTCGCGGTCATGCGAACTTGAGCGCTTAACGAGCGATCGATCGAACGAGGCTAGGTACGATCGAGGAAAGGCCAGAAACCAAAATTCCATTTACGTTGCACGGTGGCTGCTCTTAACGCGAGGGAATCACGTTAGTCCCGCATCTTTCTTCCGCTAGAGATATTCATCGAGCTTCGCCATCGAGATCATCCGAGACTCAGCTCGCGTGACTGCACAGCTCGCAATTCGCATCCCGCGAAGGGGGGCACCGGGCAGCAGCAGGTTTATCGATCGATACTGCGTTTACCGTGTGTGACAACGAGAGAGAGAGAGAGAGAGAGAGGCTATAGAAGAGCAGAACTCTAACATCCGAACGTTCCACGCCGAACGTTCTCACGCCACGTTGTAGAGCCAGAACGTTCGGCCAGATCTACTCTCTCCGGATGTTACACGACCCCTTATCCTCGAGATCGTTAATTTCAATTAACGTCTAACCATCGGTGGCCGCCGCCGCCGCCGCTCGAACGATTACCGATACTCGCAACAACTCGAACAAGGATATCCTAAATATAACGGGAACGGATCGATCCTCGGATTCCCTCTAGGGTTGAATTCGCCTGGCGGTTGGTTTAATCGATTCGACGGCTCAATCAATCCCATGCCGGGCCGGTAGACAGTCGTCGAGGGGCTGAAACTTTGGGACAGGGGGACGTTCGTTCGACCGCCACCGAGCAATCCGATCACGTCGGATTTGTCGGATAAAGAACAAAGCTCGACATTCGCGCGAATCCGTCTCTACGCTCTGAATTTTCAATTAAGATCGAGCCGGCCAGCCACGGCTCGACACACACTCGCGACGACATACGTTAAAACGAAAGAACGAGAACAGCAGCTTCCGGTTCGAAAGCTTTTTCAAACGGTTTGCGAGAGCGAGGTGCTCGAGCCTTCGACCACGGATATTGGCCGTGGCGAAGGGCTGTCCATAACACGATGATATTGCCATTTCGTCCGGTTATTTACCACCGTATCGGGCCACTGTATCAGGACAAATAATATTCTTCGGGGCCAGGCTCCCAGCGGAATATCAATCGTTTAGAATAGCACCGAGTGAATCCGGTGATAGCCGGCGACGTAAATATCGCATTTACAGCAGGCCAGCCGACAGATACTACCGCCCCGCTGTAATGCTAAAATATACCTCCGGTGACAATAAAATCGAACTTCCATCCGTTGGGTAAATCGCGGCCGGAAATCGCTTCGAGGCGCTTCGACAGCACGACCAAATGCCTAGCTCGAGGGATCCGTCGACGAATTCGAGAGTGCTCGACTGCTTCCAGCGCGATTCTCGATTATCGCGATATACGTCACTCATTGCAGCGATACAGGAAATCGTTGGTGACAATAAAAAAAAAGAGAGAGGAAAAAACAACAACAGTGGTTCAAGTAGGGAAGATTGATGAAACGACATAATGAACGGACTGCGAATGTTTGTGCATTTGTGGAAAGTAATCGAGAAGGTGACAAAGATATTTTATCCTGACATGTCTCAAATAGAAGGAACGTTAAAACTCAGATGCAAATCCAAAAATGTAAATAATATTTTTCACTCGTGGCCTTCGAGACCTACGTAATGTATGGTAATCGCTTGCGGTGTTTGGTAGATAAAAAAAAAGAATATGCATAAACATTCACGGTTCTATTAATGGAACTTGATGAATAACACAATTTGTATAACAGAGTCATAGGTCAAGTCATTTGCATGATTTTCTCGTGCAGATTGAGATACCGTTCTTAAATTGCCCTCGTTAGTGTTTCACTTGCGAACTGATTGCGCCAATTCAATCCGCCTATCTCCCTTATAGAGATGAGAGATGCGAATTTCTGTCTAGATTTTGACTGTTGACGAAAGCGAAGAAGCTTTGGAAGATCGTTGTTGAAAATTGATGCAGCGTGTACGTTCCGAACTTTGAGCCAAATTTTAGCCAAGTGACCTCCGCTTTGGAATTTTTCAACAGTAACAGCGTTGATTCCTCCTTCAGTCGTTTATTTCCTTTTTTTCTTTTTTTTTTTAAAGATGCAACCAAGTGTCGTGATTTCTACGTCGATAACTGATAAGCGATTTTAAGATGATGTTTCAACGAGCTTATCGTACAACCGTTCGGAACGACGATGTACGATCGTAATCTTATAAGTATATCTTGTATAAGTCGATTCAGCTGGAAATTTGTTTAAGCACTCAACGTGGAAATAATGGCGTTCAACTTAACTTGCGTTAAGAAGTTATCTCGTAAATAAGTCTTTCCCGGGGAAACCTTTCATATCTCTAGTTTCCTGTAATCTCGTTTAATAAATCAAGTCCTCTACACTCGCTTTTTTTTTTACACATTAGATCACAAATTAACAATTTTCGTGTAAGAGAAATACAAGAGAATACTCTTTCTCTTAAAAATTAAACAAAATACATATTCCTTCAACAGTATTCCTAACCTACATTTCCACACCCTTAACCCAACTTAAATCAATTTATTAAGTTCGCTTAGTAAATCCGCGTTGTAACGCCAGCCTTCGTGAGATTAGCATTCGCGAGATTTTGCCATGTACGCAAAATATTCTCTTTCCACTTGGCCTCGGTGGTTTCAGTGCATTATCAACAACACTCCGCTTTGCACTCCATAAATTCCAAGAGATAATGAAACCAGAATCGCGCGCGTATACTTCCTGATTAGACCAGTTTGACGCTGAAAACGAATGTGACATTGTTATTAGATCGCCGCGGCCGTGATGAATTATACGGCGAAAATGAAAATAAAACGCGGGATTAAAGAAACGAAGGGAGACGTGACAAGAATCAACATCGCGACGTCAGTATCTTCATAACCGGGGTCCTCAAAATATTTTCCCTCCTAGAAAAGGTTTTATCGTCGCGTTTTAAAGTGCGGTTGATTCGCGCGCGTTGAAGTTCTCTCAAGAGCAAAAATGCATCCCGGTGATGCTTTCGAGGACGAAAACTATTCCAAAGTGGTACTTGAAAAATATTCAAAATTGATCGCTCCCTCTTCAAAATGAAAGCCTCTCGGCTGTTGCACGAAGCTTAAGCAGTCGGTAATTTTACGGGAAGTAGCAGTCAAATTGAATATTCGTCAAAGCGTTGCAAGTACGACGCTGAACATCGGAAAAGAAACGGACGAAAAGAATGTGTCTCGTTAAAAGTGTGCCAAATTACAAATTGTTCGATTTCTCCAAGACGAATTTCTCCTCGGTCTGTGACACAACAATGCGATTATGTCTCTCCAAGCACAGATTCCAAGCAACATTAACCCTTTGCACTCGACTCTCTCTTCTGAAGGAACATCGTACCTTAATCTAGCCAACAGCTCCTTTTATAACTTGCTGATAATTATAACGAACGAATAATAGTGTAACATCGGAACAGCCGCCTAGAGTGAAAGCTATAACAACGACGTAAGAAGAACAAAAGGAAGAAGAAATTTCCAAAGACAGTCCTGAATCAATTGACACTCAATAATTTACGTAATCCGGAATAATTCTCATAAACTAGACTTCTCGTTGCTTCTTACGAAAGTTTTAAAAAAACGATGGAGGATATTATTTTTTCCAGAGACTTCGAAATTATGTATCATTAACTCTTATATACTATGTACTTGTATATTCTAGCACACGCAAATACACGGGTTGATGATTGCTTTAAACTTACTTAATACCATTTGAATGATTATTTTTGCTACCGTCATTTTATTTGAAATGATGCTTCGTAAATAAAAATTGCTGATCGACGATGCAAAGAAAGTTTGTCGAGAGCAAACATTGGGTTAAACATTTCGGTGCGGTCTTCCTTTAAATTCTCTTGGATCCGGTGGTAGCTCGCAAAAAAAGCTCGGACGTTCGGTTCGATTAACGAGCTTCGGGAATGAAACGTAAATTCCAACGTCAATAGGGGGAGAAAAGGCGTGCTTTAAAGAGAAGTACGTCGATTGAATCTCGCGAACAGCAGGCCTGACCGCTCTTGACTCCATCATAACCGCGACGAGTGAGCTTCCAGCGTCACGAGGGTAATTCGACTCGAAGCTTTCAGCGAAGAAATTTTTTGCTCGCGGAAATTACAACGCACTCGAGCAACCCGAACAGCAAACTGTAGCACGCGCACAACGCGCGAGAGCGCAATAGTGTTTCGGCGTTGCGTTTCAACGGAACAGTTGCAGCTAGTTTCGAAAATCCAATGAGATACTTCACTCTGCGGAGAACGCGAAACTACGTTCTTGATGAATTTCAGGTTTTATTAGGAACCATGATCTGCTCTCGTCTCAACGCGTTGATCCACCCCACGATCTGAATGACAGTAGAATCTCCATCTTATTTTTAAATAAGGTATATTAAAAAGGTAATATTTAACAGATAATAAAAAAAATATTTAGTAGGAAAATGAGATTTTAACAGCGAATCATTTTTAAAACATTAAATTCAATAGAATAATGGTACAAGTCAATTTGTGAATTATTTTGAAGTAGTTAGAAATTAATTATGTTATTTACATAAAGATACTATCATAGTTATTTGTGATATATTGGGAAACATTACGGGACTCTCTAAATTTCTAGTCTACATTTGAGAAGTGCAAAAGATGTGTAAAAAACCTCTAATTTGACAAGCTAACACCGAAGCATGTACACGTCGTAAACTTGACAAAAAGAATAAAAAGCAAAAGCGTAAAAAAAGAATAAAAAACATTTAAAAAAGCACAGAAACTTTAAAAATAGCACGCCTAAGGATTCGTGGCTCCGCAAAAAACTTACTTGATTTGCACTCGACGATCAGAATATTAAGAGACGTTGTTCTCCAAAGATACGAGGAGCTTGGTAGAAAAATGATATTTGTGCAATTTTCCCAAGAAAATAGTTTGTTTAAATTATATAATAGTTGTTATTAATAGTTTGTTTGAATTGCAATATTATTGCAAATTCTTTGGAAGATTATAAGAAGTTGCCTGGATGAGAATTTATGTTCTTTTTATTTCTCAATACAACCCTGATTTGTCAAGACGTATAATGATGAATTGAAATTGAAAGATATATGGACTTTTGTTAAGAACATATAAAAACAGTTTAATTTTACCTAGAATTTATTTAGATTAAAGATCGCGTCGCTTCTTTCTTTAGATTACACATATATCTCGTCTCGTCTGTTAACAAACAGTTTTCGCTATCTTTTTGTTTATCAAACGAAAACGTCTATACGTTGCATTTGCGAATCGTGTGCATATTCGGAAGCCAAAAAACGAAATGCGAATTTCTCTCTCGAAAAAAAAAAGGAAAACAGTAGCTTCTCGACTCGATTGGCAAGGGAAATTCGAAAGGGAGGAATGTATGAACGACAGGCTTTGATTCTTTTTAATGAAGTAATTCAGAAAACACTTTTCTTTTCTTTTTTTTTTTTTTTGTTCTTTTAAACAGATATCACGCGCGCGACACGCGAACGTTTGCTCGTTTGATCGGAAACATCTTTGATAACAAGTTTAGACGGTAGAATTGGTTGTTGAAAGTTCGCCGGAGAGCAATTTCAAGTTTTCCGAACAACACTTGTGTTCCATTGTCAATTCTTAATTTAATAATAAACACGGGACAAGGTTAGTGTTTCTCCGTCACTGTGCGATCTTCGAGAAAACAATTCAGAATTTTACCGACGCCCGTAAAATTCGTCAGGGAAATGAAAATTCTAATTAAACGAATATCCTTTGGACAAGGAGCAAACTTGCAGGATTCTGTTCTTTTCTCTCTCTCTCTCTCTCTCTCTCTCTCTCTCTTTCTGTTTTATTAAAGATTAAGAGTGCACAGTTTACCATTTCCTACGGTATGAAAGATATACAAAGCTTCGACGCCGAAACGATCAAAGTCGGCCCCTGGCTTTCGTTCCCTGTTGTTCGTTCCATTTACAAATAAATAGAAGGGCTGTTCGAAAGTCTTTCGAGAAATCGCCACGTCTTTGAGCTTAAAGAGATCTCGACTCGTCGTCAGTGTCGTCAGGAGTGAAACTCAAGCCGTATAATCGAGAAGCTAGACACGAAGTAAAAGGTATTACTTGCCGGAGGCAACCTTTTCAGTCGTTGAAGAAACAAATTGCGACTCTCTTGCCGAAGAGATCCGAAATGCAATGGCGAGCCAATTTAGTGAGTTATGAGTCTCAGGGCATCAAGTGCAAGAAGTTATCAGATAAGTAAATTCGCGAAAGCCTGTTAACAAAAAACGAATCGTGCAATCGAGATGACGTGCGTGTTCTGAGAGATGAAAATTTCTCGGGAAATAAATAAATAGATCAGAAATAACAAAGTGAAATAAACAGAACGAGAGATTAATTATACTCGTAATAATTATACTCATAAATCGTTTCTCTTCTTCAAAGTTTTCACATCTAGAAATGAATGTACGCACGTCTCTGTGCCTCTACGTTTCACATCAAGCGCAAGCCGCAATATTTCATTTTCACGCTCCGATCGTGGCGTTTCTCTTTCATTAAAAATTTCGCTGGTTTTCCTTCACCCTGTGTCCTGTGTGACCTGGCCCAATTTCGGCGTCGTGATTTTCGCCTCGTTGTCCAGTTATTGCGCAAACGAATGAAGTAACGAGCATGGCCCGACATATCCGGCCGAAATATTTCGCAAAGGAGAATGCTGCATGCATCCCGGACACGCTTTGTGTGGCCGCCGCGCGATGCGCACGATGTCAACGTGCATCGGTATGCACGGAAATCTTGCGCAATTAAAGCTACGCCGAGCTACGAGCTTACAGTGTTCTCTTCGATGAATGAACATTCGCTACTGTTCAAAGCGTTATTGTCACGCTCGCGCGTAATCATGCTCGGTGCCACTTACAATTAGTTTTTGGCCACTCTTCTTTTTATTGCTCTGCCGTTTCTTCGCGGCTTCAAATGTGTCGCTCGAATTATATTACAATAATAGGCTAATTATTGTCGGGTGAGGAAGGTAACTATGTCGCGAGTGTGTGAAGTGCGTACGAAGGCAGAAGTTTCCAGGATAAAATTTTTAAATAGAAAGTAGCGAGTACTTAATATCACTTTCTGTCGTCGTCGGTATGTGTATTCGGACATATTCAGTTTTTCTCTAATTACTTAAACCAACGGTAATCAACTGTTTGTTACGAAACCACGTAGGTTTAATTTCGTATTATTTTTTCCCGACATTATTTCAATTGGTCCTTGGGAGTCGCTGTTTCGTTGTCAAATATTCTTTTTTCTCGTATCTTCTCATTCTATGTAACACGGTTATAGTTTTCCAATTTTCGACACGGTATTCGTTCGTGCACGTGACATTTCGTTTCGTTATCCTACCCTGTTTATCGTATTTGTCCCGTGGCTTGGTTTTTCGCATCCAAAAATTATTCAACGCGCGTGATACTCGAAACACTGCGACAGATATTGTTGCCATAAACGCCGTGACTGGCCGAGCTCTGCCAGAATCGTTTCGAACTCGCGCTAGTTGCTTCCGATGGCTATTTCACTGTAGTTTACTCGAGTTATACCACAGGAGAATGCATTATTCATGATTTTCGAAAGTGGGCAATTCGTCCTCTTGTTACCGTGCCCGCATTAAACCGGCTTGCATCGCAACCGCGTACGTGTACAAAATTTTCGGGGGAACAAGCTCTTGGCGTCGGCCAAGTCAAAGCTCTTCCTCGTGGCTTTCCTCCGGCTTGCCTGCGTATTTGAAATTCTCGTTTACGAGGGAAGAGCCGGTTTCTTTTTTCTCTCTCTCTCTCTCTCTCTCGAGAGAGAGAGAGAAGAGTATGAGAACTGTCGCTTCTGAGTGACGTGGCTAATGACAAAAAAACCGACGAAAAAGTTCTCGTTAGCGTCCACACGGAGAAATCGATACACACTTCGGTCGTCGTTTTTTCGACGGAAGCTCCTATCTCGACGCGGTGTGCGGAACTATACCGCGCCAGCGAGAGAGAGAGAGAGAGAGAGAGAGAAAAGAGAGAAAGAGGAACGCGGCTTCGGGGAATATCCGAGAATTTCATTAAATTCTAGTAATAGAGCCGGGAATACCTTATTTCTTCCCGATATCATTTCCCATCGATTTTCCGACTACAGTTCAGTCCGTCTTCTCCTCGACGATGGAGTGCACCGCCGCCGCGTTGAAATAACCGCCGCCATTGGCAACTAGCAGAGGGCTAACCTTCAAAAATGGCCAACGACGGGGAGAAAAAGCCGCGAAATCTTTCGAATAACGTTGCCGAATTTGCTTCTTCCGGAGCGAATTGAATTGAAATTGTCCGCGGATCGTACGAGTGAAATTGGATTTTCGAAAGTAAAACACAGACAGAGGTGGAGGAGCTTCTCGATTTTACATACAAATGAAACATTCTCGACTTTTTCCCTTCTTCGTACGACGAGACGTACGTGATTTCGCAATGTACGACGTAGAATTGAACGAGATATCTATTTATTCGCGACCGAGCGATACGGAAAATTTATTAAAACGATCGAAAACGCCGCGTGCTCGAACGAAAGATTCGAGGAAGATTACTCTTTATCGGTAACGGGATCCGATCGATCGTATCTTCAAAATTAAAAAAAAAAAAAAGAAAAAAAACGGCAGCACGCACGGAGAAAGAGAGAACGGCGAACTGTGAAATATTTTCCAATCAATGTTTCCAGCGGACACGCGCGATATTTAAAGCGAGATGTGCGATAAACAGTCGATCCTTTCATCGTCGCAACGGATGCGGCGGCAAAGCTCGCGTTCAAAGCTGCAAATAAATGTTCGATACATTTTATCGGACATCTTTGCGCAACACCGTTGAGCTTGTTGCTCAACTCTGTGAAATTAGCTTCGAGAACCGAGAAGCCTGCTGTATGCGTACGTACATACATACATACACGCTCTACAATCACGTCGACACGCGAACGTTCTGCGCGAATTCTATACCGCGTTACGCGGCAGCCATACGTTTAATTGATAATTGATAACTTTTACGCGGATACGATAATGGTTTCCAATATAGGTTATTAGCATATCACGTTAAGGTCGTCGAGCCACGATTAAATTGTCCGTTGCTGTCTTTAAAAGTATGAAAATCTCATAGAGATATATACTTCATTTGTATCAAATTTAACTTCTCGTTTCGTTCGTAATCACTGTCCGGAATAAAAAACGTTTGAAACGCTATTCTGCACTTGCCATGTCAGCGCAAACGGTTGAAGTACAGTTCATAGTACAATCAGCGAATCTACGAATAAACATTAAGCAATTAAATTTGCTCTTCGCGATTGAAAAGATCTCTTGAAATTGATAATAAAAATCTCAAAAGATCCGCGATAATTTTCCTTCGAACGAAGTCGTTCGAAGCTCCAATCAGTGCGGATTATGACCCTCTAAGCATAAGCCTGTGATAAGCAGTTATCCGCAGACGTTTTAACCCTAAATCCTCGCTCAGCCAGGTTTAAGATGCTGTCAAACGCGGCGAGAGCCCTCGTAGCATCCTCCCAAAGAGACGCTCGAGTGTTTACGAGGCACGCATATTTCCTAGCCTACCTTATGCTCGTTCGTTAGCCTCGAAGCTGACGCCCGTTAAGCACAACGTCCACAAATTTCGAATTTACTACGTCGCGACGAGGCTTCGACAAAGGCCTAGCCTAAAGTTGGGAAGCCCTTCCAACCAGTTTTACGAGGAAAGAAAATCCTGGAAGAACGTTACGTGGAAATTGTTCGCGAGAGCGCCGGGATCAGAAAGAAACATCAACTGTCGGGAACACGTCGAAAACAAGGCGAGTATTTGTTTGCCTGCAAGTTCCAGCAAACTGAAGAAACTTACGCATCTCTTCTGATATTTTCGTTCGAGAACGCGAAGTTTCGGGAAGAGGAAAAATTACAGAGAACGTGAAAGACAGCGTAAGAGCAACTCTCTTCGTTCGAGAGTCGACGTGGTTTAATCTACCAACAGTCGACCGTTTTTTTTTTCGCTCAATTTGCGTTTCACTGAAGTTCTGTACTTCGACATTATTTAAAATCGAAAGGTTATTGAGAGGTATACGGTAAATTCACTTCCTACTAAAATAAATCCATACTTTTTTTTTTTATTAATTTGCGGTCGACATTTCAAAGAGATAACTTTGCAAAACTGAAAATGGAAAAGTCACGTGAATTTAATTTGAATTTAATTTAAAATTAATAAAATTAGTTTCTTCTCGTGTTTTGATATTTTGCTAAAAAAAAAAAAGAGAAAAAAAAACCACCCTCTACATTCGAGCATTCTCTTAATACGTTTCACTTTACGAAAGTCGGGCAGATTAAACTCGTGTTAAAATGAAACTGAAAAAGAAAGAAAACCTGAATTTTTGGCTAGGGGAGTGAATTTGAACGTTGTACAATTGCCGTAGCTGCCGACGACTTAATTACACCGACGGAGCACCAGCAGCAGAATCAATTCTAATTTCATTTAAACTTGCGCCGTTCGATCCACTTCCTAATTACCCTAATTCTCGTGCTCCGCGGAGAGGATCGCGGCTTAAGGTCAAACATGAGAGGCATGACAGTGAATCGAGGAAACGAGAGGTGTCGTGCTAATGGCACCGTGAGTGTATCGCGAAAGAGAGACCGAACCGAACGGATGATCGGTGAAGCGGTCAGCTAGAATTTCACGGCGAGGGTGTCAACTTTGTCAGCGCCGATAATCTCGGACAGGGGTTGAGAGAAAGTTCATCGAAAACCAAGATTTATCATCGAGGTTGGTCGATGATAATGGAACCTGAGAAGAAAAGGAACAGACACCGAGAGAGAGAGAGAGAGAGAGAAGAAAGAACGAAGTTGAGACGAAGAGGGAAAAAGAGGACGAGATACGCCGGAAGCGACGAAATCGTCGCTGTCGGGAACGGGAGAACACACGCGATAAAAGGAGAGGAGAAACGTGAAGAACTCGTCCTCGAGATGGTGAGCCCGGCGTTTTCTAGATACGTCGTACGTTTACGTTCCTTAAAATACGTCGCCTTGCACCGGCAATTAGCGAGAAGCACGCAAATGGCCCTTGCCGAAGCTTCTGAATGACGTGGAGCGCAAAGTTCAAGGATACGAGGTCTGCGCGATACAGAGGCGAGCGGCTCATTGTTTAGAAGTGAAGCGTGAGAGATAATCAGCCGGGACTAGGACGAAAGAACGAGCACTGGCGTTAATGTTCGAAGTTGATAGTACCACGATAGCTTCCGCTGGATTTATTCGGCGCTGCCGACGAAAGGATTAGATGTTATCTATTTACCCTTACCGTTGCAAAGAGAGGCGTGCGCCTCTCGATTTATGGAATCTAGATGAATCGCGTCACGTGCGTGAGACAGGGAAATAATCCTGAGGCGGTAAAGACCTGAGGATCAAGCGATCCAATTACACGCGGTATCGAGGAAGGTGGATAAGAAACCTTGAAATCTTTTGTACGCGATTCCCTGGCGCGATAGCCTTCGGTGGAAGTTGCGCCAGTTTTGTAAATTAAAACGTCGAGAAGAACGACGATTCAAATGAACATTAGCGATAAATAAACTAACGTGCGTCCTCGAGTATTACATACGTATAAGTTTCAACGGTTCGCGATTTCCTGCAAACGCGCAAATAACGACGAGCCAATAAACGAGATCGTAATTACAGATCTCGTTGCTCCAGTTGTATCGGAGATAAAATTATCGAGATACCGATTTCACGGCGAAGTTATGGGTCAAGCGTAAACAACAACCGCGCGATCAAGTGGCATGACTATACTTTGAAAGGATATTTCAGCCTCTGTCCGCGTTACCATAAAATCACAAAAACGATAGTAATCGATTACAGCCCGATGGCTCTGTGGAATAACTTGTCGAATCGTCGCGTTAGAGCTGAGAGTATTGCCGAGTTATGACATTCGTTTCTCCTCATTATCGCAGGTTAACTCGTTGCCGATTCTATCGATCTGGTAAAAATACTGGCGCTCGTATTTTACGACTCCTGTCACACAGCCATTCATTCCTTAGCCTCTCGGGTGCAAACGCGGCCAATGCGAGAGAACGGTGCCTGCAGGTGGTCGTGTTCATCCATGTAAAATGTAAAGAAAGCCGCCTTTTGCATTATTTCACGTAACACTTGCTCCCGGGCTCTATCCCACGAAAATCAGGTTTCTCTGTTCTCTTTCTCTCTCTCTCCTCCCCCTCTTCTTTTTGTCTTTTAGTCTTTTCCCTTGTTTCTGGTGCACTCGAGTGGTTTCAAGGACCGCGTGGCACAACTCTGAAATACTTATTGCACCATGATTCCATGCCCAACCGGTCGACCACGTTTCCGTCCATATACGAAATTGTTCTAGTGTCTACGAAACGAACCGAGAAATTTCGTGGTTACTCAGCAAACACACGCGAAACAGGACACGGGCAAATAAAACCGGAGGACCACGAGTCGTCGAGCACTCTATTGCCTGGCTAACTTGCGTAATGTACTCTCCAACAAAGCAACAAAGTTCTGAATTAAAGTGACGAATCACGCGACGATCCGTGAATCACACGCGTACAATATTCCATCTTTTTTTTTTTTTTTTTTTTTTTTAGTCGAAAACTGCGTCGGGGATGCAGCAAACCTGGCTGTGGAAACAAACTTGTACACGCCAGGGAGTTCCAGAATTTCCGCATTCTAATACGTGGTTTCAAAATTTTTACATTTTAAAGGCAGCTTTCAGAGGTAGCTGCAATTTTCTGTTATTTCAAGTAAAATGCAAAGCACGTGGTATTTTTTTTCTTTTCTTTTTCTTTTTTTGAGAACGGAAACGGAAGTAACAACACGTTTGCAGATATTCATTATTTATAGATGAGAATGGCTCAACTAGCCATTCCTAGTAGTGTCAAGCATAAGGCAATCCCATTGGGATTCATATCAGAAGCTGGCTTACACCCGACTTCCTCACAATAGAGTCTAATTAATTCCAATGCTTCCGATTCCTGCGAGCATTGGGCTGTTTGAATCTACCCTGTACTATCAAACTACCCTTTGGTCGACCACTTACTTGGCTGTGAACGGTGTTCCCTCAGCGGTCACTGGTGATCCCTTTCGCCGAAACTCTTCCTGGCTCAATTACTACTTTGCTCGTTGTAAATCATTCCGAGTGTTCACTTTCGCGAACAAAAATCGTCGAAAACGATGGAAACGGTGTCAAATCATCAAACGCCGAGATCGCGATACACTCTACCATGAAATTGGATCTTGAAAAAATTTCCATGTTCGGGGACGATCCTTCTACCTCTCGTGGACTGAGAAAGGCAGAGAATAGCAAGACGAGTCTTACACGAAACAACTAGAAAATAGGATATCGAAAAGTAATTCTAGCAATAGAGAGAGAGCAATAGAAAGGTATTCAAGGAAAAGGATTTCAACGATGAAGAAAAGAATTCGAGAAGAATTCTACTTTCTACTCCAGAAGCACCAAAGAGGGATTGGGAATAAATAATTCGGAAACTTTCGAACGATTCGCGTGGCAGACAGTGCTTGTTAATTTGCGAGATATTTATACGCGTATCTTATTAGATACGATAATATCTGTGATGTTTCTGTCGGCTGTGGTAACTGATGAATCGCAAAAATTTACGTCTTATAAGATCTGTGTAGCAACCTTGACCTATTCACATTCCTCAATCAAACGTTATCCTTTCAGCGTCTGACCTTTTTTCTTATCTTTCACGTTCAAATTATCACGTTCAGACTATCGATCTATCGCTAGCCACACTTATGCTCTTTCTCCAAGTATCCGAAGTTTCTGCAACCTATCATTAACAGTCATTAACATTAACTGTCATCACTTATCGTTGGTGTTATCCATCACACGACACTCGTGCAAAATTGCACGTGAAAAGATATTTCTCAAAAAATACGTGATACTTTATTTTATTACTCTACGCGTAAAGAACATATCATGTAACACTGATTCTATCATTTTGCGACAACATTCGCGTCACTCTGCTCTGCGCGCAACCTCTGAACGTTGACGATCGTCGAAAGATCCAACTGCGCACAATGTGTTTCCATAAATCTCAAGGGATTTATTGGACCGCTTATCCGAACCGCGTTACATTCCACGAGAAACGTCACAGTTTCTACGTGACCGATAGATGTTCATCGGGATTCTGTATTATTTATTCGTTGATTCGCGCACATTGAATCCTGGAGATTTCATTTGAATATTAAAGGTCGTTGATTGCGCTTGCCACAGTTTCGCGAATAAGCAGATCGAATAATTCGGAGGAAGAACAAACGGTCCATCTGATTCTTAAATATTATCGCAAGAACGAAGAAAGTATTGATGAAATATAGGTAGTAATTGCGCGCGAGATAAAGCGAGACTCGAGATTACGGAGAGGGAAATGAATCACTTCGATGATGATAAAAACGAGCCTCGCGCGTCGAGCAAAGCCACTCGAATTTTATCGTCTCTACGATCTGCAATTTTGTAATTAGTTGGAACGACGAAGAAGAAAACAGACGATCGAAGAAAATTTAATTAATTAACTTGACTTGGGCTGTTAACGCTGTTTGTTACACACGCGAAACTTTCGATAAAAAAATCGAAATTTCTAGAAAAATATTTTGCCAGTGATACCATCGCGACGACATTATCCGATAATTTCCAGAAATATTATCTCCATCGAATAGATTAATTTCACCTGATGTAGTCTGCGTTTGAACGACCGAATCTGTACGCTCTTGACAATTGATATCTGAAAATCAGAGATTGATGCGTCGATTGGAGATCGAACGATCGTAAATTATCTCCGCGCGTTTTGACACAGGCTGTTGTAACCAAGATATCGATTATGTGGACTAAGCGTACAAGCCAATTAGCTGAATTTCGCATGAAACGCGACCGAAATTTTAGAAAATTTCGCCCACGCGAAATACTATTATAGACAGATGGCCGACCGCGTATAATACGATTAATAATTCAAAACCGGAAAATTACACGAGCCGGTAAATATCGGAATATATCGAGACGATATTTAACGATATCGAGAGAGAAGAGAGCATTGAAATAAAAATTCATCCCTCGGGAAGAAATTTATGCGCTCCCCTGCATTTTCTTATCCCAGTGAAATACGTTCACGTTGTTCAGCGGTGGAAAACTAGAAGCCAGACGCGAGAAATATACGAATCTGTATAATAGCAGAGTTTGAACAAGTGAGCATTAACGGGTCTAATTAACGTCGCGCTGTAGATTTCATTCCATTAAAGCTCGAGGTAACAACAATATGGGCGCGAGATGAAACTTCCTTGAATCCACAAACTATCTATTCCCTGGTAAAATCTGCTTCTTGCAAATGCGCAGGTTTCTTTATGCAAATTACCGTCGCCGAATGTTTCAGAATGAAGACGCGTACAACGCTCGAGGTAGGAAAAACTCGTCTATTTAAACATGGCGAACGGCGTTTGTAAACGAGTCGCTTGCACGAAAGAAGAAAACAAGAGTTAACGAGACGAGTGATTTGTAAAAGGGCTGGTTGCAGAGTATCTCGCGAAGCGAAGAAAGCGAGACGGTAGATCGATCTTCGTCCGAGGCTGGTATCTAGTGATACGACGAGCAACGACGTGCATATCTGTGGATTCCTTTCATCGAACGATAAATAATAATCCGAAGCGGACCGATGGACCGATGGAAAGCAAAGGAAAGTAGTCGCCTGGCAGAGGCAAGAAGAATAATGGAAGTTGGAAATGCTCCGGCTGAGAAGTGGTGGTCGGTCTGCGGCTAGGCGAGCGAGTCGTAATATCGAGTCGAAAAATAAATTGCCAGCAGCTAGCCAATCTGAAGTGGCGTTGATTACCGAAAGACGATCAAAGAGGCTGGAAGAGTCTGGAAGGAGAATATATTAAGTAGACAGAGAGCCGATGAACGAAGCGTCGGATCGAGCGAATCGAAAAGGAAAGAGACGTCGATGAAACTGTGACCCCATTACGAGATTGCCCTTCGCCTGCTCTCGCTCTCTGCTAGAGACAGCCCGATATTTCTGATATCTCTATGGATCTACTCGATCTCCGTTTGATCGGAAATCGATGAGCATTCAATCTCTCCTGCCACCCACTTCAACTTCGTTTCAAGTTCCGCACGCATTCGGATACTTTCCGAGAGACGAGAGATATTGGTTCGCAACGGGGGAGGATGCTGCCTCGCAGTCCCGGCGAAACGAATTATGACGCATTATCGGAACTAGCGAGCGGAGAGTAATCCATCATCGCATTACGTTCCCGAAATAGGCGCGAATAACTCTTCCAAGTCGGCGAATTATTTCCTACACACACACACACACACACACACACACATCATCGTGGTTTTATTCGACGTTCGATTTACGTCGGCCCTAGCATGGATTTTAAAACGGCGCTCCATAGCGCGCCGTTGTTGGCTCTGCTCGATGCACGAGCAACGTCAATCTTATCTGGCGTGAAGATTGAAATTTAAATTACGCCGCATAGTTGTAAAACATTGTTTAAACGTTCCCCGGGAAGTAGAGGGAAAAAATTTTCATTCCTTCGACGTCAGCATCGATCGATAAAAATCCATCGCGATCCATCTTCAGCGATCTGGACAGGATCTACTTGAAAATTATTTAGATCGTTTGAACACGAAACTGGATCTTGATTAATGAAAGACAAATGTTTCCCGAACGCTCGGCTGCTCGGCTTCAACCATTCCTCGACACGCGAAACTTCCGTACAACGTTTTCTTCTTGCAAACGGAACACTGTTTAACGACCTGAATTACTTTCGATAATGAAAACCGAAGCTATCGTTACTCGTTGAATGGCCGTACGTCGTGAGTTCTTTCCGAACGTGCAATTCACTTTAATAACCCTCTTTTTCGTTTAACGTGCTCCGTTTCACGCGGCAGGGAACCAAATCGCCAACTGCGCGCCTTTTCCGTTTTCGAAACTTTATCCGACCATCGACACAATCTCTATTTTAATTGCGAGGGCGGGCCATTCCGAGCAGTTGAAACTGCTTCGGCATAAATAACGGACAAAGGAGAGGAACGAAGTTTGAACGTGAAACGCTGAAATTCCAGCGACTCTGACCGATCTACCGTGACACTTCGGTTTCAATGAGACTCAACGTCGATCTTGATTCTTTTATACTCGATTCACCGACTCGACACGTTTCCAACGTGTGGGCGTTTCTCAATGAATTATCAGCGACACTCTTGCCTTGATTCGTCAATTCGCGCGCGCGAAAAGCCTCGAAGTGAAATCGATCGAACGCGAAATCTTTACGAAATCGAATTTCTATTGCCATCGACTTCGTCTCGTAGACCGCTTTACGACAGTCACAGGGAGAAGAGTGTACGATTTCGAAGATGGTACGAGCATATTTACGATCCCTTTCGTCTATCGAATAATGTAGGTCGCCGCGAACAATTTCTTAATGGTCGTAAAGCCACGCGTTTGTTCCGTCTTTTTTTTTTTTTTTTGTTCGTCTCTGTCGTGCAAAAGACAGAAAGCCGAGATGTACGGTAGAAAAAAGAAAAAAAGAAAACCGCGAATCATCGCCACCGTTGTACAAAAAACCACCCTCCCAAGCGAAGCCTGTATTATCTTTTTCCGTTTCTCCCTTCTTCTTCTCTTTTTTCGGCTTCTCTTTTTTTCTTTCTCTCTTTTTTTTTGTCTCTTTTTCACGAACAACAGAGGCCAACAACGAGGACACAAATAACGCAAGGTTAGTCGGTTAGTTCTCTACGTATGTTTCAAGGATTCCGCCGGCTGACTCTGCCTCTCGCGAGCTTAACACGTGGGTTTCTGTAACGTCCGCTTCAAACCGACGAACACAGAGACAGAGCGTCTCGCGCAAGGTTAAAAGTTTTTTCGCCTCGTCGATGGATGGCGACGACACTTTCTCGTTTTAAAGGGGACTGACGTTTTTTCCTTTTCCCGGGAAAGCTTCGGTCGCCGGTCGACGACGAAAAGAGAAAGAGAGAGAGAAAGAAACAACGAAGAAAATCTGATCCAGCTTCCTAGAGATACTCTCAGGAAGAACGTTCACTGAAGCGAGAATATCCGGCAAGTCGCTTGAAACAGCTATTCTTATGGAGAATACCGTGTACGGTAGGGCGAACGTCGTCCTCTCGAAATTCCAACAGGAATAAAAACAGGAAGAACGCGACCCCGCGTCTGCTCAACATAAAACGTGAAAGGAGGCTGGCTCCATTCACCAGGTTAAACCTGGTTAAAAAAAGACGACGCCGCTTGACCCTTTTCTCTCATCGACCTCCGCTTCGTTAAATATAGAATGACATTCACCATGAAACAACTTTATGCAACAAACTGCCAGCCGTTTATTTAAGGTTTATTTGCCCGGTGGTGCATCAACGAGGTGGATGCCGCTGAAGCTTCAGCTTCTGTCCACGATTCACCAACGCGAGGCAAATGAATTAATTTTCTTGATTGCCTGGCTAAAATACAACCGCGCAACAATGCAAAGCCTCGCTGAAGAAGCTTGCTTTGTATTGGGTCACGTTAACTGACATCCAAATAATTAAATACGGACGAAGCGATACAAACAAGTCACGCCGCATCAGTGCATTATCGAATTGCAACGAACGAAAATCTGATGTTACATTATCCGCTTATCTCGCGGATAATTTTTCTTACACAAGTATACGACATCAACAATTTTTATGCGATTTCAAGAGAAATTTCGCTAAACTAGCAAAGATAAAATAGAAAAGTGCGTGTCGACTCGAGTCTACACACCGGACGCGTTAATATTATCGTAAATGCAAACGAAACCACAACGAACCTTTCAACGTGAAAGAAATTACGGGGTGGGTGGGTGCTGGCACTTGTTTGACACGGTAATAAGAAATTTGCAGCGCGTTAATTTCACATGCACATCCTGCGTTTGTATTCTCCGGAGGATGTTGAAAAACAAAAAGTGTTAAAAAAAAAAAAGAAAGAGGGAATATAGTTCACGCTAGGCACACATATTTTCGTGAGGTCGTGCGCGAGCATGATAATAAGGAACGGGTCAAAAATGAATCTCGCATCAATCTCGCTTCCGGGTGCTCCTTTATTTATACACGCCCAAAGGCCCTCGGGGACATGCTACGAAAACGAAGAGAATGGTTTTATACTTTGAAAAGTGTACACACGCGGCTGAGAAAGCACGCGAGCTTAGCAACACACACTTCACACAGAGGGCAGAGGGGGAGGGATTAAAAATTTCATTCGCCCGCGCGTTCTTTCTCCGTTTGCAAATTAATTTCACCGAAAGCACCGTCTTTTAAACAAAATGAGGATAATTCGGGCGAAAGAAACGCTTACCTCTTAGCATAAAAATCGAAACTACTCCTCACTTGTACCTTTCGCATCGGCTCGCATTTTCACTTAATCCTGCATTTACGTTCCCTTTTACGTTCACTCTCGAGACGTAGAGATATGAAATTCGTTGGAAATCTTATCATTAATTTCTGGGAGACCATTGAGTCCGTCTTAAGCAAGGTGATTAAATCAGGCATTGTTGGCAGAGGAACTTTATTTCTTCGCGGGAAAAAGTGTTCTCGCGTGAGTCGTTAGACAAAAGATAGAATCGTAGGGCTGGATAGATCGTGCGCAGAGCTGTGCGGGCCATTAAGTATAGTTCAAGGACCGGCTCTAGACGCAAATGGACAAAAGGGGGTCAGAATTTTAAGCGGAACGTCGAAGCACATCTAAATGGGGATAATGGCTGCGAAAATCGATCAGAACGAAGTCACGAGGTTTTGCTCATTCCACCGGAGCACTTTGCCCGATCTTTGGCTACACTGGAAACGTTTTTACTCTGAAATGGCCTCGTCGCAAACATTTGCGACGACGGAACGTACCACGTTTATTATTCATTTAGGGGATCCTCCTCGTTTGCAAGCCCACCACGTGCCACCGCCGAGAGGCACAAACCATCGAACATCCGCCAATTTTCGCTGATCGAAGCGAAATCGACGCGCTTCATTTGATTCAGCGGAAAATTCGGCATGCGAATTTGCGAACACGACTTGACCAGTTAGTATTTACTTTATCACGTGCTAATCAGTAAATTCACACTTCGAACGAGACAACGATTACTGCTACGATGCAACATATCGTATCTTTTCTTAACGAGAAAACTGTGTTATCTATTAAAGATAAAGAGTTAAGATAAAGACAGACTGATAGAATTACTCAAACGTAGATACGACGTAATGAGAGGTGAAGCCTCGTTTTCCAATTCGTTTCCTTCGATCGTCTCCACCTTGAAAATAATTAATCAAGTCGTTGGACGGACAACAGACGAGGACAAACGACGAGGATCAAAGAGAACGTAACGGCGTTGCAAATCGCGTGAGCAAATTCGAGACTCGACGACAACTTAACTCGTTGCTCGTTGCAAAGTGACTGTCGCTCGCTCTCCATACCAGACCGAAGACGGGCCAATATATCAAAACTTATCCACCCTGTCAAACAGAAACTTAACGAATCAATCTTGCCGCCGAAGAGCGGCGAACACGGGAGCGAGGAAGGGAAAACAGATCGTAGATCGTAAACGCCTGCAGCAATTAGGGAAGTTCCGTTTAACTTTCAACGAGCGAAAATCCTCGTGCAATGTATGTAGCTGATTATTTTCCTAGCCGCGATTCCTCTAATTTTCACCTACACACGTCCCGCGTGCCGGATTGTTCGCGGCAGCCGTGTAATTTCATGGCATAACGGAGGATGAGAATTTTTAATAAAAGTTGGATATTCGCGGGGGCAAACAGGGAGGGAAGGGGAGGGGGAAGGGGAGGGGACGGGTGGGCCGAAGGCTTTTTCCGGGTCAGAAAATCCCCCGTGGAAACTCCAGCTCGTGCGGCGTGGCACGTGATCGAACGGGACGCCTCTTCTTCTTCCAACCCCGATTCAACAGAGCGCGGGATTACAGAAAAAGTCAACACGCCGGGGAAAGGGTAAATAACACGAGATTGAACCGAGCGATCGAGCACGGATCTGAAAAAGGGAGGGGGGGAGACCGCCGCGTTTAAATCGTGTCGCCGAAAATATCGTTTATTCGAGGGCCAGAGCAGGCGCAGCGCGAAAGATAGATCGAGCGCGTTTTGTTGTTCCATTGTGTTAGCCGGTCGACATCGCTGTTACCCCGGGTATTGTATCGCGATACAACCTTTTCCAACCGATCGTATCGCGCGCAACTCGCCATAAAACGGGTTACGTAACCCGCAAGCTGTAACAATAAATTACCAGCTATTACGCTAGACTCGCGCCTTTTCCCTTTCACGAGGGAATCCATCTCGCGTCTCCATCAAATAAATCCAACGAGTCAACGAGTAATAATCGATTCTGACAGAAGTGTATCGATCAACGAGAAATTTGAAACCCTTTCGTTACCAGCGCCGAAATTTATCCGGCATAGACGATCGTTCTCTGTTTCTTTTTTTTCAATTGAGTGGAACGATATTCCTTGTGCGATAAGAAATTATTTAGAATAAAAAAATCTTTCTTAGCTTTGTTACAAAAATTCGGCTACAGGTACGATTGTTAATCCTTTCGCTCTTAAAGCCGACTATATAGCCGGCATCCATTTGGTGCACACTTTTGGCGTCGGGTCCCCAGTGACGATGCCGCGGCGGAGCGGACTGCGAAATTTACCTGGGTTAATTTACCTGGGCCAAGCTACTCGAAAATAATTAAAGGATTATCTGCTTCGCTATGACTTGGTCGCGCCGGCGGTTGATGTGGTCAGTTTTAGACAAGAGTTCGTCGATATTCCGATTTTTATTGAACGAACGTAATATCGATTCAACGTGCTTCGTATTAATTTTCTTTTTTCTCGCGTTACGCGAACAGAATGTTCACGACCCGCCTTTTTCCGTTACACGAGAATGCACACTGTAAAGACAGCCTGCAAACTTGACATTTTTTTTTTCGCATTTTCTTCAACGACAACAGCGCTGGATGTGCAGCTTTAATGATTTCGAAACTCACAGCTAGGAACGATGAAATATTTACAAGAGTCGGAAGAAGGAAAAAAAATAGGACGTTGAAAAATTGCGGGGGCGACCAGCGGCAAGCAGAATTGCAATCTTGCCGGAAGATTTGACGTTCTAAATACTGTTACACCGAAGCGGAATTTATCGCGTCCTCTGCGAGAATTCTAGCGAGAGTATCCCTTCGGCATTCGACTTCGGTATGCGGCTTCCGTTACAAATTTTGCACGACTGACGCTCCACGC
Organism: Tetragonula carbonaria; assembly: GCA_032399595.1. NCBI lineage: Eukaryota > Metazoa > Arthropoda > Insecta > Hymenoptera > Apidae > Tetragonula > Tetragonula carbonaria. The sequence continues at coordinate 10,634,121 of JAUCRC010000012.1, read as the reverse complement.
TACAGCGGGTAATTCTATTAAAATGTCTTATAATAAAAAACACGAGAAGGAAGAAAAGAGGAAGAAGTTTCTCGCGTTGAACCTTATAGAGGTAACAAATGGCGGGAACCTGGGGGCTATTTCCAGTGATAAATTAACTTCCAGAAGGTCACTTAGGCAGCGTTAAAAGCCGCGAGTATTTTTCTCTCGAATTTTCTCGCGTCTCGAATAAACGGCGAAAAAGCCTTAAAAAGCTAAAGTTAAAAGGAACGAAAATGTGTGGTGATCACGGGAAACGATCTCTTTAGAAAAACAAAAACTACACGCGCAGCAATTCTTCGCGGCAGCAGTGATAACGAGAGATGAGAAAATTGAATTTCCATTGGAGAAATTAATAAAAGCCTTGCGGACTATATTGCCGGCTGTGATATCGCGGCGCAGTTGTTAACCACAGGAATGTAAACAAGAGAGAAATAAAGTGGATGAGGAGAGGTAGGGACACGAAACGTTCTTCCTACGACAAAACGAGCCATTTCTTTCGTGCGCAATTGGGGTCGACCAGAAGAAGGAAGAGGAGAGAAATAATAAAAGAATGTGAATCGAAGAAAAGATCGTACAATATTAACGAACTTTAAAGGACGTTATCGCTCGCGTAATCGTCGGAACATAGACTTCAAATAGATTTACACGGTACTGTTTTTTCCCTTCTCTACCTGGAACATCACCATCGTCCACCTGACGATCCATCCTCTTCTTTATCATTTATCCGTTCCTGATCAGACACAGATACAGGGGCAAGGACTCGCAGGCTTTCACGTACCAGCCGACGGAGAACGCCTGCGCGCTACTTTTATTGATCAAACTCAACGAACATTCAGTCTGATTCGAACCATCGAACCAGACGGATCCAGCAAACCGAAACACAATTACCTTTGCGACAATACACGTCAACGCCACTGTTCGCCGTTCTTTTCTGCAGGTTCGTGCACACGCTTCGTTCCCTACGGCCTTCGTTTCTCAACGAACACCTTTGTCCCGTGTCAAACGACGTTAAAATCGGAGGCGATTTCTCTCTTTGACCAAAAAAAAAAAAAAAAAAAAAAGAAAGAAAAAAGGGAGAAAAGAGAGAAAGAGAAAGAAATATATAAAATGGAAAGAGAAACTGTCAGTCGAGCTCTCAGCGCGCGAGAGCTCGACTGACGATCGTCGAATTTTTTCGTTGCACGCGTTAACGAAGCGTTGATGATCAGTACGAAACGTAATTATTGTAAAAGTAATTTATCACGGTGGCCACTCTCGCCATCAATCTCTCTGCGAATGCCGACTTGCGGAGCATTCATGAGGAAAAACGGTTGCATCTGTTTCCAGTAACTTGTTGAATCGCGACCTTCTTTTTCAGATAAAAATATTCACTCGATAGAAATTCGTGTCATTTCAGATTCACCTTTATTTTCGTATTATATATATATGTTTATATATATATATATATATATATATATATATATGGCATTCGCGAGCTATTGCGGGCATTGATTAATTTTCCATAATATTTAGAAAACGGCCAGACGTTTCGCTCGTTATTACTTGATATTAAATTGCGAATATCAAAGAATGCTCGGCCTGTTCTTCGTTAAGAAATTTTGATTAAAAGCTGACCCCTTTCTCCGGGCTTTCAACGTGCAACTGAATGTTAAACGTAACGAACAACATGGCCAGCTTTCAGAATCGACGAAAGTAAATATCTTTCCAATTAAACGAAACAATAAACTCTGCGGATCAATGAAACGTGTTATCCTGGTTGAAAGCGCGAGCACAAACGGAGAAAGGTTTCATTAAATTTCATTGAGTTTTGTTTAACACGTTGCACAAAAAGACGGGAAGTAATAATTCCAGAGACTTTAGACAGTGGTGCTTCGACGTCGATAATTTCCTGTCCAAAGCGAAATGTCCTCGCCATTCTCGCTCGAATTCTCTTACGAACAGATACGAACGAGAAGAGCTCAAAAACGTGTTTGCTCAAACAAATGGCCCACCGTTGCGTTGCGAGACACGTACTTTACGCATATACGCGGCAATTGACGTTTTCCGAATCGATTGGCCGATTCAGGCTAGCGTCGTAGCTACGTTCACGCACGTGCGGCCTACTCGAAGGACGACGATCATCGACGTAATTACACGCGACCACGGCTGCCGTGGCCGTGTAATGTATCGAGACGATACGGAAATTCTCATTCTCGCGTCGTTAATCGCCGTTAAAACCGCAAGTAGTAACCGCGTCGTTATAATTATCCGATTCGATCGATGCGCAGCTGGTGAAACGGCATCGGGGATGCCACGAGGATAATATAGAGAGCCGACCAAGGAAATTCGAGGTAATGAATCGAGGAGGCAGCAGGAGGATGCCCGGAGAAATGGAATTTCGAATGGAATTCGCTTGCAGCTAAGGTCGGACGTAGGTTTGCGTAACTGCGTGGAGAAACCTTGCAGATCGTTGATAAAAAATAATATTGCTTGATTGACGGTTTAGAAAAATACTGACCAATCGTGTTACGTTTCGACAAATATATCTCCGACGATCGGAGCCGTTTCCCAGCTTCTGCGGGAAACTGTGCTCGCCTTTTACGAGGATTTATTTAGTTGCCGCCGTTATTTAGGCGAAGTTCGTTCTACTACTACTACTACTACTACTGCTACTACTACCACTACTACTACTACTACTACTACTACTACTACTATTACTACTACTACTACTACTACTACTACTACTACTACTACTACTACTACTACTACTACTACTACTACTACTACTACTACTTCTGACGAAATTGGTAATTTCAGCTATGCGTCATATCGGTATAAAATCTTGTTCGCCGTAGGCGTCGAAGATATTGCTATAAATTTTATAGGAACCGTGGCCGCCAGGGATCGCAAGCCTACAACACTACGTGTACGCAGAAAATCCGCAACTTAAATGTTGCTCTTTCCCATCATGGTGAATTAATCCGTGTAAATTTCCAGCTAAAATCGTCCAGAATATCGATCCTCTCAGTTCCCTTCCCTCCGGTTTCTATTTAACTCGCATTCACACTTCGTCACGCCAAATGGATCTTCCGTGGACGATATAATCGTCCACTGACGAACGTTCGTAAAAGGATACTCCGATTACGAGTAAACAGACAGCAGAGCCGAAACAGAGAGAAAAACAAACAAGCTGAAAAACAATTTGCCGGATCGTCCGTAAAGAACGAGGGGGCGGCGAACCTTATTAAACAGTTCAGCACGCGTGGCCGTGAATGAATCAAGCTTTTGTTTAACGCAACTGGTTGCAATCTCGAGATCGCAACCGGGCTCGATTGTAAAACGGAAATATCCCGGGCTCGGGGGTTCGTGTAAATACAATACGACGCTAATGACCGGTTGTAAAGGACCCTGGCTTCCGTGTCATTCGTGTCGATGATATTTATTTCAGTATCGCCGCCGGTGCGACACTTATGAATGGAAACTAAGCAACAGATTGCTTTCTCCGTAGTTCGTAGCAACGGTTTCAGAAAGTCTATCCCCCCTCAACTTCAATACACCGCCTCTTATTCAGACGTGCCAATCGAGTTTACATCCGACACCTTCAGGTGACGTTTGTTAATGTGCAATCTCCATCTCCACTTTCACGAGCAACTTCCTCATCGTCGCGAGAACTGTTCCACCCTGGCAACCCCTTGGAAAGCGTTAGGCTACGTGTCACCGTTACCGCCGTAATGCCCGTTACTGTCAAGACAAATTATCACCCCGGGGGTGTGTGTCTGTTCGTGGTAAGAGCACCGCTTGTTAGTATATCGAGAAAGATCGACTCGTGTATATTTTATCGTCGATTTGAATTTCGAATTCAAATTGAATTCAAACGGTCGAAACTTCGCGAGAATGTTCGTTTGGACACGTTCCGTTGCATACGAAAGAGGTAATTCAATGCTTTTTGTTCACGTGTGATTGTTCGAACGTGTAAATATCGTGCGGCGAGATTTCTCCAGTGAAACGACTGATTGAGACAAATTTTAGAAAATTAAGTAACTCGATGCACAGACTAATAACGAAAAATTAGGATAACAGGAGAGTCAGATAACACGGAGAAAGTTCTAAGGTATGCTCGAGAGACCCCCCCTCCGGGCAATTCCAGAATTTGCAATTATAATAGAAGCTTCTAAACTGCACCCTTTTAGAAATTAATTTCACGGTTCCTTGCATTGAAATTGTCTTCATTTCGTGTAATAAGAACAGATCGTACGGTGTTAGTTTTATCGTTCTTTAATTAAGCTGTAACCGTTTCTGAAGAGATATTGATCGCTTCACACCTACACAGCGTCATTCAGAAGCGTGTATTATTACGAAATTGGAACGTGACTTTAGATTATTCGTTTCAACGTTCATACGCGATAGAAGCAACGTTCGCAGCCAGCGATTTATCGAAGCCAGAATAAAATGTTCGTTACTTAATCGGAAAACGAGTTGATCGTACGTCTTAATGAATTCGATAAACGCACGAAACGTTGCAAAAGATTCTTCTCGAACGGCAGACGATCGCAAATAAGGTTGCGAGTCCGAAAGTAATTTGAATTGAAAATAAATTAAACTCAAATCGAGAGCACGCTCGTTATCCACTTGCAAATTGCTTTACGATGCGAAATATATGGAAGTAATATAGGCATCGTATCTCACGATCCGACTCGCATTCAATCCTCGAAAAGCAAAAAGAAGAAAGAAAAGAGAAGAAAATAAAAGAAAAAAAAGACGGATGAGAGGAAGGGAGAGAAATCCCGAGGAAAAGTAATTCCACTCGGTCGTCGTATTATTCTTTTATTTTTCTTCTTTCGACTTGTGTATATACATGTACAATGATTCGGTATCGTCAACAGCGTGGCTGTTTTTCATTTTACACACTACCTACACAGACCTTTCAAAGACCGCGTTCTCTGTTTTCAACGAACAAATGCGTGGCGAAAGTAAAGTCTCGCATCGGCGCGAATACACGGTAGTATTATAGTCAGTGGGAGGGGCGGGAAAGCACACATTTCCGGATCTTCCGTGTCGTTAAAATCTGAAAAATCCGCGGGCTCTTTAATTTTTCATGCGTCGCGCGTAAGACACATCGACACGGAATGGAAAGGGAAGATCAATGAAACGGAGGAAGTGTGCGAGGGCGTTTTTATTTTTCAATTTCGATACCTCTAACCTTCCAGCTCTATCCCCGGAGATCACCGTTTCCATGTGATAAGCCATAAATCTACATGTTACAAGCTTTCAACGATCGACAGCGATCGTGCAACGCGGCACCGGCTGATTGAAGATTCCCGTCTCGAAGTACTCTGCGCGAGGACGAAGTTTGATCAGTGGATTCTTCCGAGAGGAAATCCAAGCGAATATAATGCAATTCGATGGATTCGAAGTGAGATTCTGGTCACGTGCCCCGACCGTGCGAGCGTTTTCGCGTTTCAACGCGTTTGTTCGTTCAAGATGCACGCATCTCGTCGCGATCGCCGTTCGATGAATCAATATCCATCGGAAAGGGAACAGACGTTTCTCGAACGAACACGCGCTACCGATTCGATGCCCACCTCGTGATGATTGTTAAATCAGTCGTTCGTTCGTTCGAGACTCGAACGTTTCCTTTCACGGCGAACGGAGCCGCGCGGTATGCTGTTTCTAATCGATAAATTATTTCCACCCTCCCCCCTCTAACCCCTTATCTTTCACGGGGAATTTCTCACCAATTTTTCCAAGATCGTGCTACGATATCGCTCGATCGCAACGACTTCTATCCCTAGAATGGAAGATACGGATATCTCAAGCGAGATACCCAAAGTAACCGATACCAACGAGAGAGAGATACTCGAGGAATCGAAGATTCCTTCGAGCCTATCTCGACACGAAACGTCAGGTACACCAGAATTGGGAATGTGGCCAACTGAATTTGCGTGGATTCGTGGAATTCTCTGCGTAGCGAATCTGACCATTGATCTCAAGCTCCACTTCGTACCTTCTTTCTCCTTTTTCTTTTTTCTTTTTTTTTTAAATAGATTCTACGTATCGATCACGCACGTCGCTTCAAACATCGTCTCTAAAGATTTCTAATAGGATTCAGAATATTACGACAAGCGATTGATCATTTCGCGCGGTAAAAGTGATTCCTAATTTCAGGAAAATGCGTCGTATCTTTCTTGGAGAAAAATCGAAAAAACGAGCGTTACTCTCTCTATCGTCGATAATTGACAAAAAGAAACGTTTTCCGCGATGCGAGAGACGTTTGCTCTTGAAAAGATTGATACGTTGTGACGCACGACAAAGTATCCAATGAAAAACTTCGCAGGCTGAAAAAGTCAAGTCCATTTTGCTAGACACTGATTAAGCCACTATTGATTCTTACAATAAATCAGAATCGAGAGTCGATGCTTGACAATGATATGTCAAATTTCGTACAGTATTTCCACAATCGATCCAATGCCACATTCGATTCCTCCGGCGCACCTGAACTTACATAGGTCCATACACAGACAAATATATGTATCCATCGCGTGAACGTTTCTCGTGTGTCGAGCGAAATTAAGATACAAAAGGCGAATCCTAGGAAGACGAATCCCGCGACATCTGAAACAAAGCATGTTCGATGCACGCGTACCATTTCATCGATCCCCATAGACGTTGACGACAGCCTTTAACGGTATATAACTGACATTTTACACTCGTGCAAAGCGACTCGAGGCCAAACTGCCTCACGTCGTCGACGTTACGGTTACTTGTCGAATTCTAGCAACTCCTGGCTCGATCGTCCATGGCTTTTGCATCCTTTGACACGCCAGCCATGTTACCAATGAACCGTACAATCGTCAGAACACAAAAGGTCGACTTTGCTCTCTTGCCGAATTTCAATGTTCCGGATGAAAAGCTCGCCAGTGAAACCAACCGGCTCGCGTCTCCGTTGCACGTAGCTGGTCTTGCGGTATCTAAGATAAGATACTAGACCAAGAGTCGGCGGAGAGCCGAGGTAAAAGAATGTTATGCGAAATCGAGCGATCGACTATTCGGTATTACGTGCATAGACACGCCGCGAAAATGAAAGCCCATCCGAACGATACGTTTCCAAGTATCTCGAATGAAACATTTCGGTCTAAATATTTCGGGCTGTGGATATGTACGCAAGCTGTTCAAAAATTTATACTAAGAGAAGGAACTAGGAAAAGAATTCGTTTTATCCTTTAAATTTCACCTTGGCTTCATCTTGTTGTGCATGTTGTTTGCATCTTGTGTCGCGTGCATTTTGTACGTTTAACAACAAATTGAACAGATGCGCCGCATCTCGTCGATTCGTACATTTTTCTCGTTTTTATCGTTTCTAACGATAGCTGACGATAGCCGACTCGACTTGCCGATATTCAAATTCCCACTGTTTTGCAAGTCGGTCCTGCACGAACGTTCGTCGATACTCGCATCAGCGGTCGCGAGCAAACGTAACGCGACGTCGTGAATAATTCTATTCGGAATCTAATAAGAACTAGTGTGCCGGAAGAAAGGAATCTACGCTCGCGTAAGCCAACGATAAGATTGTGCTCGCCAGGGGGAAAATGATCGCGCGGAAACCGTATCAATTCGACTCGACCGCGTTCACTTTAAAAGTAGGAAACGGAGGAACACAGTGAGACAATCGACAGATCTACGGACTCGCGTTGAATCTAGTTACATGTATTTAAATGTTTTTTTTTTTCTCAGACGGAAGCATTTTGCTCAAGCTTGATACGACCACGGTTGTTTATCTTGAAAAATTGCCGAGCTTTGATGAAACAGGTATCTCATTCGATGAATCTATTTGCGAGACTTGTTTACTGCAAACAGAGCATAGAATGCCCCACGTTCTAAGAAAGAAAACGATTTTTAATCCTTCTACGGACAAATTTGTTAGAATCGAAAAAAGATAATTCTTATTTTTCTGTGGAAAATAACGTATGTGGCTACTGGTGAATATTTGCGAAAGAATTTCATACGTTCAAGAATATTTACGTTGCCAAGGAATATCTTCGAGGAGTAACTGTTTCAAGAAAAATCTTCGTATAAATTTGAGATGTGAAATCGCGTATATCGACGACGTTTCTTCTACGTTTTTCGAGAAACTTTCTAACGATTAAAAAAAAAAAAACACGATTCCGACAGGAGAAACATGACAGGATCGAATCGTGATTTATATAACACAAATACTTTCTGAAATATCAGCGAAATATGTCTGACATGGCCGTTGCTTGATAGAACACAGGCAATTTGATCGCTTATTTCGTCTACTTTCACTCGTTTTCACGAAGGAGCAGGGAAAACTCACGAAAAATCCAAGTCTCGTTTATCCGTCGCACGGTCGCTGACAGCGGTTTCGTCTCGGTCGTTTTCCCGCCGGTAAATACGCGAATGCCGGTCCGTTCCATTCGAAACTTTTATCGTCCCCAGGTGTACGAGCCGCGAATTAATCGAATCATTTAGAACGCTCAATGGTTTTCAGCCCGGGCGAAAAGAATCCAATCGAATTTCTTTAGACGGTCAGAAAATAACTACATATTCCACCGTATCAAGTGAGATTTGACAACTATTTCTGCCTAACGTCAGAAATTCATGAGAAACACGCCTGATACATACTACACGCGACACGATCAACGTCGAAAGCGAACGTACTCCCCTACGTTATTTGCACCACGAAGATCAATAGCGTGTAATCTCTAATAGAGAGTCTAACAAAGAATCATTTAAGAGAGACGTTCAACGTACACACTATTCGAGCCGCTCGACATATGTTTAACACCAGTTAGGTCGGCTTGTACGTACATACAATTTACGTTACACGATACGTACACACGAGACTCGTTCCAGTGCAACACATGCAAACTGTCCAATATCAAGTTCAACCTCGAACAGTCGACCAGCGTTGTTTGAAGCTGAATCTTGCTTGAATCCTGATCCTTGCCTGTTCCATTTCCAATTCGTCGAGAAGATAATAGTACACATCGAGTAGAGATGACTTCGTTATCGTATATCATTTAATAGAGAAACGTCGGGCGTTGCATCCTTGTTAATCCTTCGTGTTCAGATTCTTCGACTACTTCGACTACTCGTTTTAAAACAATTTCAATATATCAAACATATCGGGTTATCGATTGTTTCACGTTGTAAACGTGAAAGTAGTCTCGTTAAAGATCTGCTTTGGCCATTTCTTTTTTCCAATGCGTATCGAAAGATCGATGGAAAACACATCGAGTCCGTTGCATCTCGTTACGTTCTTCGAAACCTTCCGACGGCTTCTTCTCGGGTAACATAGAAAAGCGGGGAGAATATTTTCAACGAATCTCTGATCATCAATACCAAACTTTAAGTCGTATTTTTCGAGGCGAAACTTTTTCGATTCAACCAGGGATATAATGTAGCATCCAGCGAGTGAACGATGTTAAGTGCGATGAATGGGCTGTAGATACGTGGTGAATATGTTTACGAATCTTGAGAAAGAAACGGAAAAGAAAGGACGAGCGGACTTTCGTTCAAACTTTCTCCGAATCTTGCGATGAAATATTGATTTCCCTCATCGTTCAGCGTTGTTCCATCGTTATAGCGAGTGCTTTTGTTCTCCGTTGGTCAATAATATTTTCAGACTCTTCTTCAATAAGTCAACAAATTGGTCAACAAATTACAAACAAATTTGTAAAAACCCGACGATCTAACGTTACTTCCTCCGTCGTCTTCCAAGTTTTTTTCGCTCTCTCTATACTGCCGCCAATTACCGCAAGAATTAAGCAAGGTAAACTCGGCTTTGTTTCACCCCTGGAGTACTTCGACCGACGTTCAACGCCACGTTAAAGTACACGTGTAGAGGCGAGCCTGACAATTTCAACAATGATCTACACGCCATTTGCAGTTTCAGCCAAACAATGATTGAACCTGTTATGGTGCCTCTTTTTTCTTTATATTCTTTAATTCGCTCCGTGGAAGAAACGAAGAGCGAGGAATATTTGAAAAAGGAAGTTGTGACGTTATCGATCTAATGTAGCTCGATGAGCCTCGAATAGTACATGCACAATGGTCGTGCAAACGACGAAAAAAGTTCATCTACTCTTTACTCTACCAGTTGCGATCTCAGTTCAGAGAGGAATGTCTTCGGGAAACCGACTGCTCTGTGTCTTCGTCGCCGACGAAAAGAAAAAAAAAAAAAAAAAAAGAATCGAAGAATTCCACTTCGTTGCTGGAACATGATCTCTGTCGATCGCGTCGCGTCGATTATTCTCAACAACCTGCTCGTTCAGCCGTTCAGCTAATTCAGATGAAGGAAGAACCAGGAAGTATGCTGATTTACTCGCGGACAAAGACAAACTCGTTGTAGTGATTCCAACGATTCTCCTCGGAATCCACTCCGGGCTTCAGCTGTTCCGAATTGCTGCCAGCCGTGCCGGAACCGCAGCTGCCAGCCAGCTTGAAACCTTGCTCTTGAAGCATGTCGAAAGCTTGCTCGATAGAGCTGTGCTTTAAAAAGAATCTAGAGGTGTAACGGTCGGTAGAGCCATGGTCCGGGTCGCGGCTCTCGTTCAATGTCTCCCCAAATACGTCCCTGCAAAGAGTCACGCGACCGCATACGAGGATCCTTGACAGCTTGCGAAACTTTACGTCGGCCAGGCCTTCGCGACCGAACGCGAAGCTGCCGCGATAGCCGACGGTTATGTGGCCGGGTGCTTTCTTTCCGGAGGAGGAGGTCAACGAACCGGAAGACTTGCCGTTCTCCAAAATGGCACGTTCCAAGCCAGGTAGACCGTAAAAATTCGCTTCCTGCTTTAATCTTTCCTTCTCTCGAAACCCTTCCGGCAAGACGAGTGCCTGGTTGCGCAAGAAATCGAGAACATAACGAAAGAGTACCCCGTCACGATCCAGGAAGTACTTCCCCTTGGCATCCTTCTCTACTGATGTTTTCCCCGAAAACAAAGCGGCCAAATGAGAATCGCTCTCCCGGGTGAGGGTGGTGAGAGCGGTGGTGTAAAATACACCGCCCACGTTCAGCTCCACCACGCTTGGCACGGCTTCCTGTTGCTGCTGCTCCGTTTGCTGCTGATCCCCCATGCTTCTGACGTTTCTCTCGTGTACACTCGTCTCGTGGACAGTCGCACGGTGCGACTCGAGTCAGCGGCGTACGTATGCGTGAGAGCAACGAAGCGCAACGGGATGGTGGGACGTACAACGAGATGACAATGACCAATAGGGACAAAACCACGGGGACGTAAACGCACGTATACACGCACAGGTAACACGCTGTGCGTGTTGTTTATTCTCGCCGGGAATCGTGCGTGGCGATACCGATTGCACCCCCGATACCGATTGAAAAGCGAACACTTCTTAAGAGAGATCACGAAAGATCACACTGCACACAGCACCGTGAAGGATCGCGTGAGAACAGCGAGAGAACGGGCCGATGTATCGGGTCAACGACCGAGGGCAGCTAAGGGTTGTTACGAGGTGGACACCACTCCAAGGTAGATCTGACTCCGAAAACGTGCTCTCTCGAAGCTGAGGACGAGAAGAGAGGACTGACGATGAGAGACTGCGCCTACGGTCGGTCGAGGAAAGCCGAGCTTAGCTCGGCTCCGTCGCTGCGCTTCCTCTCGTAGGCACTTGGCGCGCGCGGCAGGACGCACCACTCGTGTGTATTGCGAGAAGCCTGATACGCTGGCGCAGAAGGTGCGCCTACAACGCGCGCCGATCCTCGAACGGTGAAACGCGCGCACCACCCCCTTGTCATTCGATCACTGCACGCGGACCGTCCGCGTGCTATCCTTCCAACCGATACCCTCTTTCTTTTCCCTCTTTTCCCTCTTTTCCCTCTTTTCCCTCTTTTCCCTCTTTTCCCTCTTTTCCCACTCGTGTGTCTCGATAATTGATCGCTTTAAATTCTTGATTGGCTGACTACGCTTTCGGATAATACTTTGTCGGCATCCGAATTTCATTCTACGTCGATTTTATTCTACTCGAGCGAATAACGCAAAATAAAAGGAGAGTGTCATTATTTACTCACCTTTGCATATCGACGAATATCACCTGTGGTCCCTCTCTCCGCGATATACCCTTGCCTTCGTAACTGATCGTATCGTCCGTTGCTCCTTGGCTCCGCCATTGTTATTAACCAACAAATGGAAACGCGGGAAAATGTCTGCTCAGCATTCCACTCTCACGGACCTAGATTCAATATGATAAAACTGTAGCTAATTTGCTCCAACAGCTGTTTTCCTCTTACATTTACACACATTAATATACAAATATTCATGATACAATTCTCGCACTCGATTTCTCATTGTCACGTGCTTTCTGAATAGATGCATGATAAATAGAGCACGATAGGCTAAGTTATATAAATTTCAACTCCTGATACAATTAAAAGGAATTATCGGTGGAAACATGTGCAAACCTTGAAGACATTCTATCGACGCAGTTTCTCTTCTTCCACGTAGCTTCGCTTTTATACCCGATAAAACCGACGTATTGGCGCGGATAAATTAAAAAAAAAAGCGTGACGTCGAATATTTGTGATGAACACTCGTTTTATCGTTGAACAATTAGCGCCCTCCCTACTACTTATCCCCACTTTCGTACCAGCTGGTTTCACGAATGGCCGGAGTAGCGCGCTGATCAGTCCAGCTGGGTACGTGAATTGGATGGCCTGCGATGGCCGCTGTTAGCGACGTGGAATTATTACAATCATTTGCGAATTACAAATCAGTACGTCGTTACAAATGTTATTTTTCCTATATTACGTCAAACACGATTCCGTGAAACAAGCTCGTGTCATGTAATAATCTTGCTCGTGTTGCTGCACAGATCAACGTATGTGAACAATTCGGCCTTTCATCGTCCGTCGGCAACTGGGACGACAATTCCGCGGGATAAATTACTTTTGGCTCAGAAATTTGAGTTTGATTGCCGTGTCGCAAAACGATTCGAGGAAAACAGCAAAAATGCCAGAACGGAGAAAGAGAAATGTGAAAGAGGATTCCAAGGGTAATATTTTAAAAAATGATTCCTGGAGCAATGGACCCGACAGCGAAGACGATCGAGCTGGCGAGAATGAATTGCTTAATGAAAATACAGTCAGTCCAAGGTTTGTACGTTTATCTTACTATTTCTGAATGCGTCCTTCATCGTGATCATTATTTAAATTTCGTTCACTACTTCTTTCACTGATCAATTCTTTCTTTGTTGTTCCTTTGTTTTTTTCTTTGTTAACTGGTGCATATACCATTTGCTAGACGTTGCTCTTGGTTGCATATCTCCCCGATAAGTTATTGCTTGATGTCTCATTGTCAGCAGGTTAGAGTGTCTTTTTGAAAAATTATTTTCGATTTGCTAGATCTAGTAATGAAATTTGATCTTTTCTAATCATGTTCATTGTCACGAACAAAATAAAAAGCCAAGTTAAAAGTGCTTTAGATAAGAAAAGAAGTTATGAAATACCTTGAGACTTATTTCTTTTCAAATATGTATTTTATGAATAATTAAATCTTTGGAATATGCTAATAAACTGTCTGGTGTCTTTTCATATTCTTTATACATGAACCAAAAATAATGATGTCATAAATGACACAGTTTGAAGAAGTCAGTTGTGTTGAAACAGAAATTGAACGTACAATTAGTATTAATAAAATACATTATAAATTATAAAGTAGATTCTGTAATACCTAATAATTAATTAATATCTAACAATGTTAAAAACATTGTTTATTTTACAGTCATCATCTATCAACTCCAACAGATCAGCCTATCTGTAATATGACAATGTTTACTGAGGAAAAGATGCGTCGAAAATTGAAATTCTTCTTTATGAATCCTATTGAAAAATGGCAAGCAAAGCGACGTTTTCCATATAAATTTATTGTGCAAGTCATTAAAATTTTGTTGGTCACTATACAATTATGTCTATTTGCACATAGCAACTATATACACGTAAATTATGCTTGGGATAATCGAATTGCTTTCTCACACCTTTTTCTCAGAGGATGGGATAGTTCTTTAGAGGTAACATATTACTCAAAACATCACTGTTTTAAATTTTCCACATATAAGTAGCTAGTATTGATACTAGTATATATTAGTAAATATAAAAACTAGTTATATTGTGTATTTGACCATTTTTACTTTCAGGTGCCAGTTTATCCACCAGTAACAGGGCCTTTAGCAATTTATAAACGAGATGATTTCTATAGTACAGTTGATTATGCTTTAGATGGCTATTATAATCTTAGTAATGCAATTGGATCGTATTCGTATACTGGAGAAGACAATTCAGTTGCGCCAGTTATTTTATGCTTGTATCAATATAAGGAAGGTATTATATTTGGTTTTAATGAAAGTTATGTCTTTGATAAAGAAATTATAGAAACTTGCATAAATATTACTCATCAGGTTCATAACGAATTTAATACATTAAAGCTCGTATTGGCTAAACAAAATATTAATGTTAATTTTTCAGCTCTTGTTAGAGCTCATTTAAAATTTGCTTTAAAAACGGTTAATTTGAAAGCTGCCGGACCTATGACACCACCGGATTGTTACCAGTTTAATATTAAAATTAATTTTGATAATCGTGATTTCGATGGACAAATGTTACTTTCGTTAGATGCCGAACCAAAAAGATTACAATGCAAAGGCGATACGCGTTATGTAACAGATAATCGTATTGAATCAGCCTTAAGAACTCTATTAAATTTACTTGTAATTTTAATTTGTACTGTATCTCTTATGTTATGCTCAAGAGCCATATACAGAGCACAATTATTAAAATTTGAAACTATGAATTTCTTCAAAAAGGCATATGGAAAGCCGTTAAGCCTTGATGGAAGATTAGAATTTTTAAATTTGTGGTATGTCATGATTATCGTGAATGATCTCTTAATTATTATTGGTTCAGGTATAAAAGAGCAAATCGAGCGGAAACAATTTGGTAGTGATCATTGGAATGTGTGCAGCATATTTCTTGGTACAGGGAATTTACTTGTGTGGTTTGGTGTATTAAGATACCTTGGTTTCTTTAAAACGTATAATGTTGTTATTTTAACATTGAAAAAGGCCGCCCCTAAGGTAGCACGATTTTTAATATGTGCAATCCTTATTTATGCTGGTTTCACATTTTGTGGCTGGTTAATTTTAGGCCCGTACCACATGAAATTCAGATCACTCGCTACAACTTCCGAATGTCTCTTTGCTCTTATTAACGGAGATGACATGTTTGCCACATTTTCGGCAACATCCCTTAAGTCGCCCATGTTATGGTGGTACTCTAGAATATATTTATATACATTTATTTCATTGTATATATATGTGGTTTTAAGTTTATTTATTTCTGTGATAATGGACGCTTATGACACAATTAAAATTTATTATCGCGATGGCTTCCCGAAAAATGATCTACAAACTTTTATTGCGGCATGTACAGACGAAGCATCTAGTGGCCTTTATAGAGATGATTCTGAGAATAGTGATTTATCGGAACTTTTAGATCGCTTTTGTTGTTGTCGAAAAAGACCCTTTTACGGGTCATTCGCAGGATCAAATACGGAATTTTCAACAAAATCAGAACAATCTTGTGGAGGAGCAATCTGTATATAGTGCGTTAAAAAATAATAATGTGTTAGATAAATGTTATGGCTCTATGGCAGATACGCGGTATTATGATAACAATTTTATCGTGTAAATTATTTTTTGTAAAAATTTCTGTGTATTTTTTATTTTTGATTATTTTAAATACCGCAATAAAGTGCTGCCATTTTGATATTTCATTTCAAGGTATTCATATAGTATATTAAGAAGGATAACTAATGATGAATTTATTATTATATTGTTAATAATAAAAAACATCATTAATTTTTTTCTCTATTAGTATAAAATGTAATATTAAATATACATTTAACATTTAGGAACAAGATGTTACTAATAACAACAATGACGTTCATTATTCATGTACATAAATTTATGTACATAAAGTATTAATGTACCAGAAATAATTATAAAATATTGTTTTTGATGAAAAATTTTGTAATACATATAAATATACTTCTTGTCAAACAGCCTTTAGATAAGCCTAACCAATTTTATAATCACAACCAAAGTCAGTGAAACAAGTGATGCACAGTTTTATATATGCACGAATTCTAAAAGGATTAAATGAAATCAATTCTATAGCGATCATAAATGGAAAAAAAATTATTGAACAAAATAACTGTGTTTGTTTTTATGAAATAATTTTTATGAAAAATTTACAAATTTTAAAATGAATGAAAAGCACAATAAAAGAACATAGATTATACGTTATACATACAATCAATGAGATATATTTATAACATACCATGGAATACAATAAAATTGTAATTTTTTGAACATTTGATATTTTTCTTTATTTTTCCCTATGATATTTTAGCTAGAAATCTATAGTGTGTAATTATTTACATTATCAATGAGTCATACAAACACTATGTGTACTTTCAAATATTGCTGTATACGTGGTAAAATAATGAAAGTTTATAACCTAAAACTTATACAAAACAACTATCTGAATCATTTACTTCATCAGTGATATCACGAAATTCAAAAGCTAATAAATTGTTTAATTTATAAACTGTTAATAACAAATAAACTATTAACATATTTTTTAATATACCTTTTCTTATGAAAAAGATACTGTCGTTTTCAAGCTGTCTTCATCCTGTAAAAGGACAAATATGATTTCATTTATCCACGAGAAATATGACTATAGTTTCATTGGATTCGTTTTACCATAAATAGTTTTATGGTATTGATTTTTTTGTTTCAATTTATTTCACACAGAACTCTGATAAGTGGAGTGCACTGACCCAAGAAACGAACAGAGCTGGTCACTGACCGTACCTAAACCGATTCAGTGTTTACATCCAGTTTTACATTTCGAACTGTCAAGGTAAAGCGTGACGATCTGTTGTTGTTAAGCTTGAGTGCACGAGAAAGCGTCGGCTGCATGAAAGTTAAAGTACTTTTGCGAAATAAGTGCCTTAAGGAAATTAAACGTGGTGTTCGCGAAAAAATAATTGTTGATACTTTTTTCCACAAAAATGTCAAGAATGAGCCATACCGGAACGGGATCGAACAAAGTCGAATTTGAATTTCTGTTCTCAAACAAAGAAGGATCTGCCAGTGAGCACAGTATCTCGAGCATGGTATCCAGTATTTCTGTATCGCAAGATGAAAATTTTCGCGTGTCAAAACATGCGGAAAATAGTTTCAAAGTTATGGAAAAATATTTACATGAACAACAATTGACAGATGTCATATTAATTGCAGGTAAGTAATGCTTTCCTTTGTTTTCAAGTAACGTTTGTTCCTCAGCAATGAGTCATTTGATACTGTATTGACACAAAGGATTTGTGATTATTTCAATAATAAAGAAATGTATCTACAGTGTTATTTTTGATTCAGGAAAAAGACGTTTCCCTGCACATCGTTTAGTACTTAGTGCAAGTTCAGAATATTTTGCTGCCATGTTTACTAGTTCTTTGAGAGAATCCACACAAAATGAAGTTGAACTAACGGATGTAGATGGAGACGCATTATGGACTTTGGTTTGTTACTGTTATACAGGTATAATTTTTGTAAAATAAAATAATAAAGAATAATTTGTATGAATATAAATGTGCATATCAAAAAATTTAATTTTATGTTTTTTAATGTAGGTTGCATAGAATTAAGGGAAGACAGCGTAGAAACTCTTCTAGCAACAGCGTGTTTGTTGCAACTAAATCCAGTTGTTAAAGCTTGTTGTCAGTTTCTCAGAAAACAACTTCATCCAAGTAATTGTTTAGGGATAAGAATGTTTGCAGATACACAGGGTTGCTTAGATTTATTGGAACATGCTAATGCATATACAACTAAACATTTCATGGAAGTTACAAAAAATCAAGAATTTTTATTATTGTCTGCCAACGAGGTTGCCAAACTTTTGGAATCTGAAGATCTGAATGTTCCTTCAGAAGAAATTATTTTTCATGTAAGATTTTATACTATCCATATATAAGAAGAATGTTAAAAAATCTAATTTAACTTTCAAGCATTATTCTTAATTATTTTTGATATTAATATTTTAGGCACTGATGGCATGGCTGGAATATGATCCAGAAAATAGAAAAAAAGATGCAAGCAAATTATTAAGTCTTGTGAAATTGCCCTTATTGTCTCCTGCAGTAAGTTAAATATTTGTCTACGTTTAAAGAAATAGATAGATTACTGCAATGATGTAAGTAAATTTTATAATATCCATACAGTTTATAGCAGATAATATTGAAAGTAATGAAATGTTCAAAGATCAAAGAGTAGCACAGGAGTTAGTGATGGAAGCATTAAAATATCATCTTTTACCTGAGCGTAGACCTTTACTTCAGTCAGGACGTACAAAACCCAGGAAAGCCACAGTGGGTCATATGTTAGCTGTTGGAGGAATGGATGCTAATAAAGGTAAACAGACTGGAAATAAATAGCAAAATAGGTATTTAATTAATTTATCATTGTTTTTATCAGGTGCTACTTCTATAGATGCATTTTCTTTACGTGATAATGCTTGGAAATCTATTGCTACGATGAATAGTAAAAGACTTCAATTTGGTGCTGCTGTTGTTGATAGAAAATTAATAGTTGCTGGTGGAAGAGATGGATTGAAAACATTAAATACTGTTGAATGTTTCGATTTCTCGACTTTAACTTGTAGTACACTATCACCTATGAATATTCATAGGCATGGATTAGGGGTTGCTGTATTAGGTGGACCTTTGTATGCAGTGGGTGGCCATGATGGTTGGAGTTTCCTTGATACTGTTGAAAGATGGGATCCAGCTACACGCCAGTGGAGTTCAGTTTCTGCAATGTCTATACAAAGATCGACAGTTGGTGTTGCTGTACTGAATGATAAGTAAGTCTCTAACTAATCTAGTATGTAATCAATCGTACTATTATGTTATACACCTATGTATCTGTTCAGATTATATGCTGTGGGTGGAAGGGATATAAGTTCATGTTTAAATACTGTGGAATGTTATGATCCTCATACGAATAAATGGATACCGTGTGCTCCAATGTCAAAACGACGAGGTGGTGTGGGCGTAGGTGTGGTAAATGGATGTCTTTATGCATTAGGTGGTCATGATGCACCTTCTAGTAATCCTAATGCTAGCAGATTTGATTGTGTTGAAAGGTATATATGTCTAAAGGATACACATTAAATTAATTACAGTGAAAGTAGAAGTATCAATAATTAATACATAACTGTTATTATTATTAGATATGATCCTAAAACAGATACATGGACTATGGTAGCGCCAATGAGTGTGCCAAGAGATGCAGTTGGTGTTTGTGTGCTTGGTGATCGACTTATGGCTGTAGGAGGTTATGATGGTCAACAATATCTTACACTTGTCGAAGCGTATGATCCACATCTTAATGAATGGGAACCAGTAAGCGTAAATTTACATCGAACATATATATTTAAGGATATTTACAGATATTTATATTACTAAACAATATATTTTAAGGTTGCACCCTTAAGTACTGGTCGTGCTGGAGTTCCATGCGTTGTTTTAAAAAATTTAACTGGTTTCGGATTTGATTAATGCTAAAATTCTACACACACTCGAATACGAAATCTCGAAAGCAAATTGAAGTATTTTAGTTGAAAATTTTAAATAAAAACGGAATTTGTAAATGTTACTATATTATAAAATTATAGAATTATTTTTATCTATAAATACATATTTAAGAATTGTATTTCAATACGAAGT
Source organism: Tetragonula carbonaria (assembly GCA_032399595.1). NCBI lineage: Eukaryota > Metazoa > Arthropoda > Insecta > Hymenoptera > Apidae > Tetragonula > Tetragonula carbonaria. The sequence goes on along the minus strand of JAUCRC010000012.1, from coordinate 10,614,304 downwards.
AATGTTTGTACTGTATTTGATACGTTGCGTGTACTATCATCAATTTTTATATATTTATACGTACGTTTTTTGTATAAACATATTCAGATTTATTTTTAACAAATACATCTTTTATGTCAAACAAATTTATTTTTCTTGTCGAGAAAATGTTTTTTATTTATACATATACTCATATTTTGTGAATATATATCTTTTTTAAATAAATAAAATGCTCATTTTAACTAATTCATTGAATTTTTTATAATCTTGACAAGATGACTATTTTGTATACTCCTAACAAGCAGGAAACGTTCTGAAATTGATTGAAAAAACAATATATTATATGTATTATAATATTATGTCTTCCCAACTGTTTATAAATTAAATTACCGTGGAAAATCTGATGCAGATCCAGCAAATTTATGTCTAACCATAAAAGTGGCAATTGCTTCTGCTACTTTATCTGGAACATCTTCATGTACCGCATGTCCACATGCTGGTAATACTTGCATTTGAAATTTACCTAATAAATCAAGATATAGTTTTAATATATTTATAAATATTCAAAAAAGGTTTAATATCAATATTATACCTTGCATTTGGCCAACAGTGAGTTGTCTGTCTAATCTATCAACACCAGCTAGCAACAGTACCTTTGGAACCGGTACATTTAAGAATGCTGTTGATAGATCCTTAAACCATCCAAACCAATGTTGTTCAGTTCGGGATAGGTCTATCCTCCAAACATATTTTCTAGTAGCAGTGACACTGGTTGGGGCAGATGGTGGTGGCATATTTACTGGTTCTTCTTCTTGAATAATATCTTCTCGTGGGATCGTAATCCCTGAATTACACTCGCACGTCGATTGTGATAATGAACCGATATCGTGAGTGGCTAATTTATTAGTTTCGATGCTACAGCAATACGAAATGTAACATGAAAAATCAATTTAAAAAAGGCATGTATAATATACGAATATATGCATTCAGGCACTAACTTTTTGATTTGTCCAGGAACTGACACCTTAGCTGATTGTACGTTACGGATTTGGCCACTTCGTACACTAAAATATGAATAATTAGAGACATTCTTCTACAATCTCGTTTTTGATTATACAATATAAATATATGATACGTTAAAGTAACATTAGCTTGTACGAAATCAGTCAAAAATGTGCCTTCCTTCTGAAAAACGTGCTTAGAATAGCAAATTTTACTTATTAATCAAAAGTACATGAAAGACACATAATGATGTATTTCACATTCTTTAGTTTAAAAAATACTAACCACCACTCTATGGCTTGAGAGATAGAACTAAAACTAGACGGTCGAGATCTTAGAAAGCTTTGCATAGATGCTAATGCATCCATAGCTGTTCCTTCAACAACGTCAATAACTCCTAATCCACATAAATTTGAGATTAATGGTGCAGCTCTAACAGCCACTGCACCACCCATACTATGACCCACTAGGATTACAGGATTATTTTCTGTTGTTGCATTCACTATTGCTGCAACATCTCTAAGGAATAGATAAATCAATCAAAATGTGATATACATACACAACTCAACTATATATTGTATATAACTGTTTAAAAGTCATGCTCACTCTGCCAAGGTATCAGCAGATAAATCTTCTTCATTTGATGTTTGGGTATCTCCATGACCTCTAAGGTCAATTGCCATAACTTTACATACTACCATAGTCATAAGTGATTTCTGAAACATATATAATATAGGAATTGTTTTGTATTTTATATAATTAATAATTATTACCTACAGTAAATTCTGCCCACGTCAATGCACTATAACCACCTCCATGTAACAATACTAATATCGGACCCTCTGTACCCTTGGTATAAATATGAAATGTGTCATTTCCTATTTTCACATCCTGGGAATGATCAAAATACGGAATCCATTGGACTGGTTCGTAATCTCTCTTATCTTTTGCCTTACTAACCCTGGTGATTATAAAAATTAAAATATTTAGTAACGGTAAACTTCAATATTTTCCGTTAAATTCGTATTAGAACATTACTGAATTGCTTTTATGAGTATCAATTAAAATTTCAGTTAACATTTTCAATTTTTAGTAGTCATAATAAACTAACCTAGAGCCAATTCCAAAATTGACATCCGACGGTGGTCGTTTCGATTTCAAAATTGACTTTTGGAGGGAAGACATATTAATATTTAGCAAATACTTTTGTTTTTGTAGCAATACTGTTGTAATCACAATTACGTCCACTGGTTTTATAGATACATTACAAACTGTGTTATTATCGTTGCCTCATTCGCAATTAACGGAATGCCAAAACTCCTCTGATAGCTTTAGGTTGTTACTACCTGAAATCAGTATTTCTATCTTCGTTACAGAGTGGCCCGTAATGAATTTATTACTATCGTACTATCTCTTTCTATTTTACCGATATTCTTGAACGAAGTTATCTTACATCGATGCTTTTCGCGTCGTCACAGCCGAAATACATACTGTTCTTTAAATATAGAGTGCGCTAAAAATTCAATGATACAGACGAGGTATATGAAGTATATCTATTGTATATTTTATCTATGATTTTAGGCGAAAGTTACTACATACATATTATATTTGAATGTTTTTTCAATTTTAATGCATTCACTGCCATGTTAATTCAAGTAAGTATATTTGATCAAAAGATAGTTTGATAAGTGATTTTAGAAAAAAGACTTTCAGTATTTAACGCTTAGGCATTGATTTCATATATATCTGAAATATAAACTATTGCATCTTTAATTTCAATGTAATTAAGGTTTCCTTATGATAATATATTTACATAAATAAACTATTTTTTTTACTTGGCATTAACAGCTTGATTTAAGCAAAATTTGTAGATAGGCCCTTTTGATATAAATTTAGGGGCAGTATAAACGTTCGGTTTACTTTTAAAACTATCAGATTTCTTTTTACTTTCATTCATGATAATTTAAGTAATCATAATTAAATGGTCAGAAAAATAAAAATAAAAATAATTACGAGAAAAAATCATATTTCAAATTTGTTTTATTAACAAAATCATAACAGTAATGTCTCATTACAGAGCTAATGAAATTTCAAAATTTAGCGCGTGCAGGCATACATAGAGGGCATAAGAAATTAATTGAATTTTATTCGTGCACGCTTGAACCCCCACCCTGCCAAATTATTTGGCGACGCGAATCTGTTGCGCAGAAGGATAGTTCGTTACGGAAAATCGGAATGTAAAGATGTTATCTTTCCGCGTAACATTTATTAAACGTGTAATATCATCGTTTCATCGTTTTCATCGTTTTACCTGTATTTAACTTAACGTACGTTTTTACTTAATGTTATAATTGAACGTATATAAATTATCTTTTTTTTTTTAATTGTCTTTTTGAACGATATATGAATAGGTCATACTAAAACGACATTTTGCTTCGATTATTTTTATATAATTTCTTTCTTTTATATATTTATTTGAAAGTTTTGCTTTTTCCTTTTGTACAGATTGCGAAAGAATCTTTGAAATATTCTTTGCGGGGAAGGCCACGATGGTTAACGATAGTCTGACATTTTCATGGAGATACGGTAATGTTTAATTTATTTTAATGGAAGTAGAAGTATTTGTGTATTCGTTTTCTTATTTTATCGAGATGATTGGCATATACATGTATATATTTATTTAGTATTGAATCAATACGGATATATGTTATATATAATGTATATATATTAATTTCAAGAGGAGACGTTAACAGTTAGGAAGTATTCAAATTTTCAACTCTTTAGCTTGTCTTGCTGTGACGTCAGATTCTCAGCAATTGGTTCCATCATTGACTAACAGATGGCTCCATCTATTCAACAGTCGATAATAACAGTTTAAACTTTTCGTACGATGATAATTCTGTTTTCGTACTTAGTGATCGATGGTATTTCAAAAATTTCTTTAAACCATTCACCAACAGACAATAATATGCAACAATTATAAACTAATTAATGACTAACTTCAAAATTTAGTCGTAGCTAATCATAATTAAATCAAATTTAACAGTAGAGAATTTACAATTATCTCCTTCTATCAAAAATATCGCAACTATTCAAATTTTGATTTTACATAGAATTTAATTCTATCTTTCATGCAATTGTATCGCTCTCTACTTCTCAAATAATTCAGTAGCAAATAAACGCAGTATATTATCAAAATTAACGGTAGAGCAAGGATCGCTATCGTTGCATAGTAATTTATCAATGATATATCGTGGCCGTAGTAACGTAAATGTTTCGCTTTAGAAAATTTGATCACGTGCTCCACATTCCATATAGCACGATCCATTGGCTTTACCAGTTCGTCCTTTATAATTTCCGACATCTCCTTAATATTGTCATAGTATCTGCAAATATGATATATCAGTTTTGTAAATGCTCGTCAATGCTCGAAGTTTCTGTTAAAAAATTTATAAAAGTGAGCTTGAATGTCCCCCGTTTGAGTTTGAAAAAAATCGTTCTGCCATAAACGAGACACTCACGTTTTATTTTCTACGACTTGGGTGATGGTTCGCACGATGGATTCTTCGGTGACGGTATCGATGTTCAGTGTGAGTCCGATACCAGCATCCCGAATTTTACGCGCGTTGAAAAGTTGATCTCCGAAAAAGGGAATGGCCACTACCGGCACAGAATAGTGCACCGCCTCTTGCAACGACTGCAATCCACCTTGCATCACGTAGACCATCACTTTCGGGTGTGCTGTATATAGAGAAGTAACGTTCGTATATATCCCGAATCAAGCGGAAATAAAGCAACGCTCTTACGGATATCTATTTTCAAGTTTTGAGATTCTACCCGAGAGAGCAGAGTAACTATTTGTTTTAGAAACAAAAGAGTATGCCGAATTTTTTGGATAACTGCGCATTTTATGTATGTCGAGCAGATATTTCGAATATCGTACTACTTGTACGAACTCGTTTTTACGCAGCGAAGAATAACGTTTTAACAACTGGCATGTACTAGTAGAACAGTGTAAAGTAAAGAAATCTGAGAGAGAGAGAGAGAGAGAGAGAGAGAGAGCGAAGCTCGCGGTTTTAACATTTCGATGGCGAGATTTATAAATTTATAGACCGTGGAAATGCGAAAGCTCGGAAATTTAAACGTTCGAGCATTTGAGAATTCGAGAATTGATACGATTTAAAAATTTAGAATCCAAAGAATTTGGAAATTCGGTTGAATCGTGAAGCTTCGAGAAACAAGGAGAACGTGCCGAGTATCAGGACAGGATGTCACCGCGTGGTTCAAGAACATCGGTCTGTTTTTCTTTTTTTTTATTTTTATCGCGCGTTGCTCGATCATTATTCCACGACGGTTAGTGAAAACGTCGTTGACGATTAGAAGGTGGAAACGTATTACAGGAAAGTTACATTGAAATCCGACGTGTTGAATTTTGGAACTACGTGAACCGTAATAGGCAATTGAATTGAAATTCTCATTATTTGCATGGCGCCCACCAGTTACATTTCGCATTCCTACCCTTGATACGCTTTCTACACAGCAAGGTGGGATTTAGGGGGAAGGGATGGCGAAACGTAACCTGTCTATCAATGTATACGAAAGTTTGCGCTTGCTTGCATTTGCATCGAGTCCGGGCGTTACCGCGAACGATGCGGAGTTGTTTGTCAAAATTTCCCGAGAGAATTTTCCGCCGTGTCATGAATTATCTTTTCGCTTCGCTATGAATCCTCTGAATCGTCCTTTTCCCTCGAATCAATAGAAACATCCTCGTTTATCTTTCCGCGATCGTGCCCTCTGGGCTTACAAAATACAAAATGGCAATTAACGTTTCGTATTAACGTAATAACGAATTCGCGAATATATATTCTTCTCCCTGCTTCGAATTAACTTTCAAACGTACGGATTTTCGTCTAATTTATAGGCTCGTGCGTTTGACTTTCGATTCGAGAGAAATCTCGAACGTTTCGATCGAGTTGAACTTGACATCGTGTGAAAGATAGGGAGAGAAGGTATGCGAGTCCGATCGTTTAAAAAAACGAGCATCGGACGAGGTCGTTACGGAGCACTTGGTTACTAGAGAAAATTAACATCCCTTCCAAATGAAAGGACCTGCAAAGTCGGCAGCAACTTCATTAAGTATCTGCGCCGAGCCTCAGCTCGCCGTTGAATCCTGTTTAACGAACAGGCTGTCGGCGACGACGAGTTGTGTATGTAAATCAAACGGAAAATACGATAATTAACGAACAAACACGTACTTACGAGCGCCGTAGACAATTACGTAAGAAGTTTCTTATCACGCGTTAGGGATAAAAGAAGAAGCGGAAGAGAGAACAGAACAGAAACGAGGGAGAAAGAAAAAAAAATAGAAAGAAAAAAAGATCTCTAATGATCTCGAAAGAGAAGCCTCGCGTCACGTGTTCGCGAGGGAATCAAAGAGAGTACTATGTAGCAATAGCCAGCGAGTACAACTCGTTCTGTTCATCGGTTTATCAGAGCCGGAATAATTTGACCGAGGCATAAATTATCCGTTCGTTACGACGCGATTAATCACGCTCGTTGTTTCGCCGTCGCGTTGATACTTCCCGGGGCGTTCTCATCGGCTCGGATAACGATTCTTGTGCGCGCACGCGAAACGACGATGTCCAGAAGCGATGCTATAAAACGAACATATCCCGAAGCGGTCAATCTAAGTCTCGGTCAAAGGATTCTCCGAGGAGAAGACCGAGACGAAACGAAAGGCCTTCGGTAGCCTTACCGAGAATCGCTTTCTGGGGTGCCCACTTCACAAATTTGATGTTGGCTGGATGAATGGCCATGTCTCCGGTGTGTTTCCATAGAACTCTTTGCCGGAGCGAGCCAAGCGCGTTCAACAATGCGGTCAAAGGGCCGACTGGCAACTGATGAGTTTGCAGATTCGAGCCTAGGGAGAAATAGATCGCCCCGTGCTCCGCCTTGTCTAGGAATTCTTCAATGTCCTGTCGAACAATGTTCATTTTAATTCCGTCGATGTCGATTGTCGTGTTGGGATGTACGCCCGCTAAACTGGCCGATCGACTTCCATCGTTCTGCTAATTGCCGAATTATCTCATCCTCGATTCTCGACGAAACGAACGGCGATAAAGTTCAACGCGGGTATCGCGGGTAGCATTTTGTTTTGAAAATTTCGAAAGCGAGGGAAACACTTCTCGTCGACCTTTACACTGAATTTTAAATCTTCTTCCTCCGGTGTAAGAGCAAGGAAATGAAACGTCTTCGTCTATACGTATTTTCGTCTATAGTTATTATCGCTGAGCTGTATTCGTAAATGTTCGATCAAGGTAACGACGATTCGCGGTCTCACGTGGAGTAGAAGAGCATTAATTGCACCGGTGCACGTGGACGAGCGATCACGTTTTGCATCTCAATGCGTTTCGCGCGTTGCGAAATCGCCCCGCGTGACGCAATTGCGCGCCTTTCGTCGAGGAACGACTTTCTATAATTCGAGAAAAACTTCGAGTTGCTTCAACGATCGAACGAACGGTCATTCTCATCGATGCGTCGCTGCGGCTAGCGAGGCTTATTCGTCGAAAATGGAAAGAAAGCCGAGAACAGATCTAGAGATCTTTTTCTTGTCGGAGGGAACGTACCGAGCAGGCTGCAAAGTATCTTTTTCGAGTAATATTTTCCCTGGCAGGGAGCGAGCGCGCGTAGGGCAAAACGAGCGACGGTAAATAGCAATGACCTTTACTTTCGCGTCGCGTTGCCGAGCCGTAGGTAAACTTTCCCCTATACCGGTTACCTGCCAGAGAGTGCTACGTATTTTCCCCCGGAGAAATCATTCTCCCTCGCTCGCGGTATACCGTTTCTACCCGTATTTCTGCTGCGGCAGAACTGCGCGAAATAGAACGCCGCTCGTCCCGCTAGGAATAATACTTGTAATCGTTGGCTGGAATTTAAGTTTCGCAATATCGTTGCTTGCTGATCCGTCGTTCGATTAATATCGTCGAAATTAACACTAGGTTAACCATGAGCTGACATATACCTATTTCCACCGCTAGAGGTCAAAATGACCTCTTTCGGTATTTAATTAGATTATTTAATTATAAAGTGACCTATCTATTATGAAGTTAAAGTAGAAAAAACGAATTTTTTCCTCGATAAAATTACATCAGTTATAATAATTAGTTTTTATTATTTTCTTTTGATTTTTGATATTTTCTTGAAGAAGACCCCTTGGTAAAAAACCTAGTGTTAATACCACGACCCTGGGTCGTTAGATCAGAAGCATCTGTGATTTCCCGAAGTTCATCTACCAATCAGCGAGCGTGATCGTACGCTTTTATACTTTAATGCGGAAGTTTAGGAATTCCTTGTCGATACCTTGGGCAAGGTTTCCCTTTTCCCCGTGATCTGGAGACTGTGAACCTCGATTACGTTTGGCAGCAGCGGTTTCGGATATCCGAATACGTGATTGTTTCCCAGTATCACTAGGCTAAAGTTTCTGTCGATGTCCTCGATCGAGACGTCAGGCATCCACTTGTTAACGATCTCTTGAGCCCTAGGTAAATGCCAGTATCTGTAGTATATCCTAGTCCACGTTGTGTAAAGGATGTTCCATATACGCTCGTCCAGGCTCATTTCGTTCGTGAAAGGGTAGGCCATGTCTGGGTTTAAAAGCGGATCGTCTGGGTTCCCTGAACGTGAAAATCAACGTATACATCCGGGGAGCATTCGGGGAAAAAGGAACGCTCGTTTGTCTTTTTTTTTCTCTTTTTGTCGCGCGAGATCATCGGAAGAAATCGAACGATCAAGTAGCGTGTCTCTGTCTCCTTATTTTTCATTTGATACGAAAAACCGGATTAAAGTGCAGATTAAAGCACTACCGTTCGCGCGACTCGTTCCTTTTTACGGAGTGAAAAAACCCCCCTGTTCCTCTTCTCGTTGCTCCGATTGCTCGCACTTTCTACTTTTATCGACAATTTATGTCAATTTCCGGCTCGGTTAACGACATCCCGACCGAGCGAACGGGGACACGCGGAACAGTAGAAAAAGACGTCGCGAACCGAATCCGCCAGATCGGACCGGATTGTCTCTACCGCTACGGATCGTGTTTCTTTTTCGATTCGTATTTTCGGCGACGCTTACCGACCGAGTCCATGACGTACGGCAAGTTCCCAACGCTCAGGAATCCAATTAGAACCGGCGAGTTGTAATGCTTGACGAGGGCGTAATAGCACTGGTACCACAACTGTTCTATAATCACCGCGTCGAAACTCTTGTTCCTTCTAGAAAAAGGAAAAAAGGACAAAAAAAAAAAAAAGAAAAGACCAGAAGAAGAGAAAAGAATGAAAGGAAAAGGAAAGAAAGATCGCGTCGCGATTTCGAGATTAGCTGGCAACCGATGAAGTTGCAACGCGATAGAATTACTGTAATTTCTCTGGCCGGTTGTCGTTTCCCCTTCCCCGTGTAAGAGTAAATGGCAACGGCAAGCAACAGCGTGCAACGGCAAGCAACGGCCGCGACGCGATGCCGGTAATTTTCTACGGCTCACCGAAGAAAATTGCGCCGCCGCGCTTTTCCTTCGACTGTTTCCCACTGTTTAACGAGTTTACGAAACGAACTTGTTTTTACTCCATCGGTCGCACGCTGCTAAAACGCTGTCCCAACGAGAATGAGAGTATATTTCGCATTACGAGATTAGTTGCTCGATGGCCGGGCTGAACAGTTGTTCCTCGCACAGCTCGTTCGCCTCTCGCATGTTCTTCCGCAGAATGGCGAACGCTCCCATGTGCCTGCGAGAGAGAAAGAGATCGATCGTTTGACGAATTCTCTTTAACACATTGACTGCCAACTACGAGTTATCTCGTAGTTTGTTTACTCGTACATATTTTTGCAGCTACGATGAAACTCGCAGTCTATCAATGTAAATATGAATAGATAGCCTCATGGAAGAGAACAAAAAATCATTATTGGCTTACATGAACAGAAATTGATTAATAAATGAACAGAAAATATAATAATACAAAGTTTATTCGAAATCAACAAGCAAAAGAATATTTTTATCTGTGATAATTTTTCAAACAATCTTCCACGCAAAGGGCTGGCTTCTCTCGACAGATTCGGACACTATGTAAATAATGAAACTCTTGCAATCTAATTTCTTTTGAAACTGGTTGAATCTTTTCTCCAATCAACGCGTCGACGAATGCCTCTCTAAACTTTACAAGTTTTATTTTAGAAGAAGTTGCTTTGTGAAAAAGTTTGTGCGCATTGTGTATATATATCTCTATAATATGTGATGCAACCTTTTTGGACCCTCTGATAGTCTTTCTTTACATAAGCCAACTACGAGATAATTCGCAAGATCTTTTTTTTCAAAGAAACACATTCTATATGCTTCTTGATGATTACTATGTACTATAATAGGAATTTTTAATAATATAATATGATTAAATTGAATTGGCTTCTTGGACCGGGATTCTGAAAAGTACCGTGTCAGTCAACGTTAAGGACGAGAGGATGCGTACCTCAGACCGGTGCAGTCCGCCTTTCGATAAGAGAACGATAGATCGACGTCTTCGTAGTTCTCGATCGGCTTCTGAAACATCATGAATTTCCACGCGTGGCGTGAACTTTTGCACTTTGGCTGAACTTTTTCTCACATGGTTCCTTTAAAGCGCGTTTGTATCATGTAATCAGACGCGAGATGTTTCAATAAAAAAGAGTGAAGATTTTCACGATAGACAATTTCCGAGTCACGATCCCCGCCGTTCGTAGAGAGAAATTAGAAATATTTTTACTTGGCAGTTTTTTTGTTTTTTTTTTCAACGATGGTCAAGTAAATGCATGTATGGTAAATCGTCGCGAAGACTCGCTTCGGTTCAATCCTATCGCGTCTCCTCTGTCAGAGGAATCGTGAGAATTACTTGCATCATCGATTTACACATATCGTGGAATTCTTGATTTCTCTGGAGGAAAATGGAGAAAGACAGAGTGAGAGAGAGAGAGAAAGAAGGGGGAAGAAAGAGAACGAAAAACGGCGAGCATCGGGTCACAAAGAGATGCGTTTAACAAGAAGAAATGTTAGTAAGGGTAAATTGAAGCCGAAGGAAGTTTGCGTAACTTTGAACCGGAGTTTATGGAGTGGGTAAAAGAGAGGGACACGGAAAGGGATCGGGGCCAGAGAAAAGTGGAGGCAGACAGCGAGACAAGAAGAGAAAGAGAAGTAAAAATGAACTGCCAGAGCGAGAGAACGTGGGAAGAAGGCACGCGTGGCCGAAGTGGAGCGCAGAGTCAAACACCTATTCTCGAGATATCTTCCCGAACTTTTCCCTACCGGTCTACGCGATATTATTGAATTATTAAACCATCGTTATAACCTTGTTAGAAGTGTTTTCGCGCCTTTTTTACTAACTTTCTCAACGCTGATAAATGACGGTAGTTCTAACCCGATTGTATCGCGTATAAATTGCCATACTTTGCCGGCTAATGGTTAAAACTGTTTCTAACTCGATGAAATTTCGCCGTTCTCTCTTCTTCGAGTCGGGTGAAAGAAAATGGAAAAGAGAGAGAGAGAGAGAGGGGGGGGGGAAGAATCGAAAAAAGCGAGATCGAGTGGCATCGAGTGGCAAACACGGCGGAAGTATCGTGGGAGAAAATCATCGAGAAATCATCGAGCGATCCGTTGATAGATCATTTGAGAACAGCCAGGTGGAAATATTCCACAAAGAGAGAAAAAAAGAGAAAAAAAGAAAAGTGGAGGAAGAAAGAGAAAGAAAGAAAAATCGTACTTACCTTTGACGGAATGGTCGATATCATGGTGACGTTGTGTCCACGAGCCGCCAAAGCTTTCATCAATGCTTGAAAGGGTTGTTGGTGGCTGTAGCTCGCGCTGGGACAAATTCCGAGGATGTTGAATCCAATGGCGGGCGAGAATTGACGAAAGAGTAAAAGCACCAGCGGCAGAGACAACATCTTGCAACACACCGGCGTGTATATTTCGAGATACACTCGAGCCACAGACGAGAGAAATAGTCTTCTTTCAATTTTTTAAACGAGAATCGAGGCTGCCGGTGTTACGCCCTTTGTAGGAATTTCTAAAGGGATCCTACCAGGCAGAGAACCTGGCAGTAGTGGCGGCGGGGGAGAGGAGAGAAGAGGAGAGGAAAGGCCAAAGAACGATCTTTCCCGTGAAAAATTCACAACATGTTTCACGATCAGTTTGCTTGGGGCCACGATAAATAAGTGAACCGCTTGTACATCGGTCGCGTGTTCCTCGCACGGCTTGCCAGAGAAATAATGCAAAGCCGGCTTCGTCTAGTGATAGATATTTTTATACACACAGGCAACGCGCGAGAAACATAAAGGCATCATTCACACGGAGCAATTCACGGGAATCTATTAACTTATCTCTTCTCAACCCGTTCTGAGAAGCAATTCGCGCGAAGGTCGCGATAGCCCTTTGTGCACTGTGCACAACGACTGTTTCAGATTTTCGGTAGTCTCTGACAAAGTGATGAACGTATTACGCATCTGCGTAGATAAAGTAGCTGCTATGTTTGAAGAATAAATTTACAGCTTAGAAGCGGTTAGAAGTTATTTGAGCATTCTGCACAAAGGTCAAGGAACCGAGCTTGTTCTTTTTCCTTCAAAAAAGCATAGAGCAGATAGAGGCGAGCGATTGCTCGTGAAAGAAAAGCGAGCATCGTTCTCGTCGGATAGTTTCGAAATTTACGTGTAAATTATGAGCCGGTCGAGGAAGCAATAATAAGAAAAGGCAGCCCGGGATGGGGAGGGAGGGAAAAAAGGTAGAAGGGAAAAACGTCGGGTGGAGACGAATCACCGAGAGTCGCGCCATTAGCTTCGATGTACGTTTCTGCCTCGCCGTCAGGAGAATGGCTCGGTTCAGCGTACGGAATGATGCGGTCGCTCGGACCGAGGAAAAATTGGTCCACCATCTCTAAAGAAAAGTTTCGACCGAGAAAAATGTCATCCGTCCTCGCGAGAACAACGCTGCTTTTTCTCGCTGGCCGATTTCGCCTGCGTGAACAATATCGTGACCGGTGTAAATACGTAATAACGGCGACAATCGCGCAACACGCAGGTGTGTTTTCACGTTCCATCGACCGAGAGGATTGTTACGTTACTACCCTCTCTCGAAACAGAAAAATAAAAAGGGAGATACACGGTCGTACGGGCCAGGGGGAAAAAGAGAAAAAAAAGAAAAGGAATTTACTCGCTGGCCCGTGAGTTCGTGTCGTGTAAATCGTTAATTAAAAACTTGGAACGCGTTACGTCATTACGCGTCGCGCAGATAAACGTTTCAGGACGAGAACAAAAGATTTTTGCATGGCTGGCGTAACTTTGCGGGCTTAAACGCGTCGCATTACTTAGAGTCGTAATAATACCTGGGGATACGAGGAGAGAGCCTCGTTAATTCGAGATATTGTGCGCGCCGCTGCATCGTAAAGGCGCGTCGTTTGTGTGTTGCCTGAAAAAAAAGTCACCGGGTGCCTCGTCCCTTTAATCGGTACCCCCATTTGCCGGCGACCATTCCTCAAGAATAATCGTCCCAACCGTTAATTCTCACGACATTTGCAAGATCTTTCGCCCCGCGCGGCCCTAGTTCCCGTTTACCGCAAAATACTTCTCGCAAACGATCGTTACTTCCAGCTCGTTCTTCCGGAAAGAAAGAGAGAGAGAGAGAGAGAGAGAGAGAGAGACGACACCGGCGGTCTCGCGTTGCGGTCTCGTGAAACGTTGACAAGTTAGACATTCCGGAGCACGTTAATAAGCTGCGTTATACGAGAGCTTTAAAGAGCCTCGGCCAGAGACGCGCCGCGGGATGGCGGGAAATTTCGAATCGCGTGTCAGAATCAGATGCGTCTGATAAGGGTTGAAAGCGGTTGCTGACGGCTTGAGGGAGCTGGCTCGTCTTGAAACTCGACGACAGGTCAGAAACGAGACAGACTCGCGGATCGACGCTCTCGACCGGTGGAAGAGGAGACACCGATTGTCTAATAAACGGTGTTCAGACAAACTGTTTCCACGTCAAAGTTCAAGTGCTGCCACCTTATCCGTTATCTTATCGGGATGTTTCAGAAACACGGGCGCGTCGAGGCGACGTAATACGATCGGGGTACGTGTGTCACGCGAACGATTTATTCCTAAAGTAAAGCCGAAAAGATGCGGGCGATTAGGAGCGATTAGGAGCGACTCCGACAGCTCGCGAGATTATCGCACGCTGTCCGATATTAATACGTTCGACGCGCGAACGCGATCGACCGAACACGGACGACAGCCGCGGCGTTTGCAGGAAATTCGCTTGTTTGGATTGGATGCACCTTGCTGAGCGATCGATCAATTTGAAACACTTGGTATATCTGTCGTTTGTAATTTAACGAATTACTCTTCGAATAATCCAACGTATCCTGGAGCAAGATATATGACAGGGCGGGGAGCGGAAGAGAAAGAGGAAGGGAGAAAATGGGCTTAACCGAGAGAGAGAGAGAGAGAGAGAGAGAGAGAAGGCGATGGAACGAGGACAAGATAACTCGTGTGCCTCCTCTTGTCAGGCCGCAACACGAGCCACGGTTTAATACAATGCCGTGGAGAAACGACGGTGGCGAGAGAGAAACAGAGGCTTAACACGTGGAAAGAGGGGCCAGAAGGTATTTCCGAGACGGAGAGAGGGAATTCAGCAGCCCGACAGCAAAATGCTGCGTGTGTCACTAAGTAAGCGTCTAGATTTGCTCGTCCTTCTCGCACCTTTTAGAAAAGCCAGCAGTCTGGCAGAGGATGTGTCAGCTTCAGCTGTGTATGTTTTGCGAGATCCCTCCTCAGTTTCTAGCTCGTCTCTTTTCGTTACGTTTCTGCCTTCTGTCCTCTTGTGCCTTCTATATCCCTCTATATGCCTCTCCTTTCATTTACAAGACGTACATCACCGTCTCGTTTGCCATTTGCGCTCACAGTTTCTACACAGTCCGATTGTATACACGGCATCCACTTGCCATAATCCAGCCTGCTTTCCCTCTTGTCCGTTCGCTCCCCTTTCTCGTTGTTTCTTCCAGACGACCTCCAGCAGAGCCATCGGCAAAGGACACGGCCACAGAGATAGATAGATAGATAGATAGATAGATAGATAGAGAGAGAGAGAGAGAGAGAGAGAGAGAGAGTTTTTGCGAGGACACTTGTGCAACCAAAATATAGGATATCCGTGGCTAGCATCGGCAACGCTGGCTCGAAGAAACGTTCGTTTACTCGGCGCGTTCGCTTGTCAGAAATTTTGTTAGACCTCTTCTTGCCACGTACTCTCGTCTCATCCGGGTTATCTCGTAAACAGATCACGGAAGATTACTGTCGCACGTGGATGCCATCGTATTTTAACAAGGTTTTAATCGCTGCCTCGTGATGTGTATATATATATATAACCAGCCGAGCTCAACTCGAACCAGAAGATGCAAACTTGGAAGTTTCTCGATGCTTTCTAAATCTTTCGCGCAATTACGCCGCGAAGAACGCCTCGTCGATGCACGTCCATTAACTTGAGGAGAGCCTCGTCGAGCCGTGTAAATCGTCGTTTCGCTCATTAACAAGTGTGCTCGGTGGCGCGAATCATTCCATTCAGCCTCCGACACACAGCCGAGGTGGTAGCGTGCACGTTTACGAAACGGTGGATGCTGATGCAGGCATCGTTCGGTGCACGCTGTTCTATGCAACAGGAACTTAAGTACCCGTGATTAGAGTTCCCGCGGGAGCGTGCTAGGGGCTTAAGGCGTCCGCAGGTACACGATTATATATGCCCAAGTACATATTTCCCACGCGTATGGTTTCTTTACGAACTGCTAGATGAGTTTACGGGGCGGCTAATGAAATTATTTCTGGTCACCGAGCGCCATAATCGTGTCAGGAGAACTTTCCACGTTTCTGTGCCGCGACAAGGGCCATCCGGCTCCGGAACGTTTTCGCGTGGCTCTTTGCGCTTCTCCCGCAACGGCCCAAGCCCACCGAAAGATAAATATTTGCGAGCCCTCCATTACGCTTTATGGAATATTTTTTGCCCGTCTCCTACCCCTCTCCCTCTCTCTCTCTCTCTTTTTCGTCCGCACGACAACACCGCGTGTAATCATCGCGATCTTCTCTCGGCCGCTTGGCGAATTTTGCCGGGCTCGTGCTGCGACGAACCCATCCGTCTGTATTCTCTTCCACTCTCTTTCGTTTCCTTCCGTTCACCTTTCTCCTTTTCCCTTCTCCACCTCTCGCCGATGATATTCATTTCTCGTTCGAGTTCGAGCGTTCTTCAGAACGCCAGATTCCCGCGGATCGCGTCCAGCGAGACGTGTTAATTTCCTCGGTGATCTTGTAAATTTCTCGCTCGAGATCCGGCGGTGGTACTCGAGAGAGAGAGAGAGAAAAAAAGGTGATGGTGGTGGTGGTGAACGCGCGCGAAGAAACGGTGAAGAATTTCGACAGAGGAGGGAATGCAGCAACTTTTACTATCCCCCGCGATAACTTCGTTGTCCCCGTCGGCCCCCGCGTACCGGATAGAGATCCGATTTCGCTCTCTTCCTCGAAGGCGAACTGCCTTAGCCTTTGCCTTCCGCGCTTCCGCGTCTAATCAGAAAACGAAACAAATCTCAAAGGGATGCGCGCTGCATCGGGCGCGGCATAGAAAGCGCGAGCCCGAAACTTTCCGACAGAGGGTGAGGACGGGCAGGGAGAGACCGGGGTATCGAACTTCTATCGAGAAAACGTTCCGCGCACTTGATCCATTTACGGGATGAGCTCTCTTTGGCGTAGGTAAAAATAAGAAATCGATGGGAACGCGCGGGGCTCCTTTCTTCCTCTCCGCCCTGCTCCCTGCGTCTTCGCGTTCGCTCTCGACTCGCCTCGCCTCGCCGATCTTGCTCCGTTCGTGTGTAGGCCACGTCGAAACTCCAACAACGTGCTCGCAACGATCCGTGCTACGTCACGGAAATAAAGACTGTTCGAGCAAACGATAACGGCGGAACGGAGAAACAACAGCGGGAAAGCCGCACTCTGTAATTCAAGGTGCACGCTCGCTCGGATACTCCAATCGTTATTGTCATCGTTGCCAGTCGCCGTACCACGTTATTATTCTTGGGCGTCGTTAGAAAACGAAAGGGGACCGCCGCACAGGAATAATATTATCCCCAAGCTTCCTGCCTCCCTTTTCTTCGTACCTTCCCTTCTCTCGTCTCTTTTCCCTCTTCTTTCTCTTCTCCTCCCTCTTTCTCACTGCCGAGCAGTTTATTAGATCAAGTTTAAAGGATTTGCCCGCGTTTGCATTCCATTCTTTTTCTCCGCTTGTTTCTTTTCTGGCAATTTTGATTTACATTATATATATATATATATATATATATATATATATATATATCGGTGCTCGAGATTCTCGAGGTTCAAAGTCTCTTTGGAGAATTCTTTCCGATAGAGTTTTCGGAATCATTTCGCAGGGTGTAATAAAGCATCCAAAGTTTTCAACGTGGAAAAAAGTGGAAGAAGGTTGACAAGGCGAATCGATCAATTAATTTCACCCGGGAGTATCTCGAGAGCGTGTGCCACAGCGAGCCATCCACTCTCGCCTCGTTGTTCGCGAAATATCCCGCAAGACATATTACTCCCTTTTTTAATCTTTCTCTGCGCTCGATGCGTCCCGCTCTTTATCGCGTCGTATCTCTTCGGGTGCACGCATTGTGCTTCGCATTACAATATTGCGAACTGCCGCGGTGTGACCGAGAGAAAGAGAAAGAGAGAGAGAGAGAGAGAGAGAGAAGCGAGATGACTTGGAAAAGCCAGAGAGAAACAGCGAACGTGGAATATAGAAAAAAAGGGGAAAGAGAGAGAGAGAAAGAGAGAGAAAACAGAAACGAAAGAAAGAGAATGAAAGAGAGACAGAGAGAGAGAGAGAGAGAGAAGAAACGAGCGACAAACAGAACGAACACGTTGTTCCCGGTGAACGTGTAGGATGAGTAATGAAACGGTCAGAGACAGAGGTTCTCTAATCCCGGTGGATATAAGATGAAACCGTTCAGGGAGAGGATAACGGCCGGTGAATCGGGGAAAAGCAAAGAAAATCCCGTGATCGTTACTACGGCAGCATCGCCATCGTTCTTAGATTAGCCTTCGACCAAACGTCGACGATATTCCTTCCGTCACGCGAGAAGCTTCGAACGCGTCCCGCGAAAACTCAGGATTCGATGCTGGAAGAGGAATTGTCCGATGTCGAATTCCCTCCCCGATCGAATCGATCTCGTCGAATCGAGATCATGTTTAACCCTTTCGCTTCGGCAGTCCAGTCCGCCGAAGTGCCGTCACTGAACGGAAGCACGCGCCAGAAATGTGCACAGTGCGCGTAGTTTTTGTATATACGTTTTTCTAAGTCTTAAATATCAACTGTGCTTAATAAAACAATCGTTGCTCTAATATAACACGTATAGTTCACATTTTTAATATGAAAAGACTTGTACAAAATTATATTGGTTATTCTAAAAACATTAGACCAATTACTGTTGACATATTTTTAGGTATTTTACATATGTACAAGATTTTACGATTAAACGTTTAATATAATTAATAATGTAACGCAAATTAGTTAATATATTAATATGTAGAAACCAGTAATATAATTCTGTATGATTCTGAAACAAGGATCTGTAAGCCAACATTACAATTTTTACACTCATATCGTGATTCGGATCTTTTATCATTTTTACTACACACTACACGTAACAACAAAGAGTAGCTTTAATATGTGATTAATCCAATATGTCAATAAAATCAACAAAAAATGTTCTGCCGATAACGAAGAATTTAGAATGGTACTTGTATACACATCATATGGATGCCGGATATATCCGGCGCTCGTACTCACAAGTCGTCGCGCGGATGCCGGATATATCCGGCGCTCGAAGCGTTAAAAGGGTTAAATGCTTCATAGATTTATATCTCGCGAACGAGACACGTTTCGACGCGACGATCGTAGAAGGGAATATATATCCTTCGCGTCGCGTTTCCTTCTTGAAGCTTTCTTGAACGCTTGAATAAACGTGCCCGGCATTAGCAACGAATTAACCGCCAACGAGTTGAACATGGGTGGAGGGGGGGGGGAGAGAAAGCGAAATTATAGGTAGCACGGCTGACAAATCGACGACAAGCAGCAATCCGTGGATTCAGCCTTGGAGGGCGGGAGAAGAGAGGAGAGGAGAGGAGAGGGAGGGGGGGAAGACGCGAAATTTTGTGGCGCGCTCGTTGAATCAACTTAATTAAACTCCTTAATCCATTTCTATAACGTCTTAATTTCGTTTTCCGAGAACGAAACTGCCGAGTTCTGTCCCGCGAAACGGCGTGGAACTTCTTCTTCAGTTCAGGCGTATTCGCGTGTCAGTTTCCGCATTAGGATTCAACAGCGACGAAAGCGCTCGCTCGGAAAATGAAATATCGTTTCGCATGGAAACAAGATTAACCGGCTATCGATCTTGGTGTTGCCAACCCGATGGGCGACGCGTTTGCAGAAAGAGAATGAAGATTTATTTGTCACACCTGTTTTCTCAGTTATTTATTAAACGCGAACAGCGAATAAAAGCAGTCTTTGTGCGCGAACGACTTGAGACTTGACCTTTGAATCGTGCTGCTCCGTGCTTCGAATCATGCACGCTTTGTCCGAGATCCATGACGGACGTAGCCTACTTGAATCTGAGACGCGACTCACTTAGGCTTAATCGCTTATTCGTCATCTGTTGCCGATCGTGTGTTGTCTAATCGCCCAACTAATCTTCGATTGTGCGCTTCAAATTTCGCGTTACGAACGTGCGTACGTTCGCCGCGTCTGGCCGCGATAGGCACGATCTACTCGAACCTAAATCTTAAGACGAGAACTAGCCCGTATCGTCGATCCATTGAAACAAGTTCAACGCTTGATACGCGAACAGGTAAAAGTATTCTAACATGGCAAAAATATTTAACTCCTTGTTGATTATATACTATAGTCGCCCGGCAAATGTTACTGACAATAATTGCAACAAAAAAAGTATTGGATCAGACGCAAGATGTATTCTAATTCAACAATTACGTCTTTCATATATAGTCATATATTATTTAAACGTGATTATTTTACAATTATTTCGTTTAATACCCTTAAAATGAAAAGGTGTGGTAATAAATAATAATCGGAAAAAGACACAAATATATAGTATTACTGTTAAATATACACAAATATATATATATTACTGTTAAATTTCTAGTATACGCGCTAACAATTCAATACGAATAAATAGATAATATTTGTTTAATATGTAGTGCAATTTAGTGTTTTGATTGTTTCAACATACTTTTCGAGAAATGCACGCCGACAAAAAAATTTCGCCGTTCTCAGTGACGGTTGCGGTTCAAAGTATCTATCGTATCCAAAAGGTTAAAGAATCGATCGCATAGGAATATTCATTTTTTTTTTTATCATGTATATCGTTGAACAATTTCATTTTTCTCGAATCGGCTCGAAAGTATCGGCCGCACGCCGGAGCATTTTACACGGAATGACGTGACAATTCGTTAACACGCGAGTCGTCTCTCGGGACGGTTTAGCTGATGTATATTGCATAACTTCCATCGGCGTAACTGCGCGTTCCGCGGTCCCATTCACGCGTCTCTCTTTTTCTTTCTCCTATTCTTCGCTTTCCCTGTCTCTTCCATCCCTTCTTCCATTTTCATCTGTTTCTTCGCGTTACTTCCGCCTCGGTATCTCTGTTCGTTAAATATCGGCAACTGCTCGAGAAAGGTCGATCAAAGAACAGCGATTAAAGATTCTGAGAATCGAGCGAATTCGCATCGCGAGGTTATGAAAATTTCAAAAAGAAATGAAAACGTATCGCAGAATAAAGTTAAACGCGGTATTCTCCTCCGGTTTTATGAACGCACGACTGTCGCCCGATGGAAACGGCGAACTCTCGCCCCGGAAATTCACCGAGCGCTCTAGCATTTATTATTCTATTTATTGTAATGATTTAGGTCGCATCGCGTCTGCGTTAATACGATTGAAAGTGTCCCTGTGTTTACGAGTACGCTGGATTATGGCTGAATTGACTGCACGTACACGCAGTCAATTCAGGTTAATGATTTCACTGTAACGCTCCGTCACTGGACTCGTCGCTCGCGCACACACGGTGTAACGCGATCTAATTTTCGGCCCCGTAATAGCCGCGGCCCCGGATTTGAATTTGCATATTTCTCTACTTTCAGTATTCCCGGGATCCGTCGGGCACGCGTTGAAAACCAGCGTGAAGCGTCGTCGAAAAAAAGAAAAAAAGAAAAAGAAAGAAAAAGAAAAAGGAAATGATAAACAGTTTGTAGAACCTGTTCCTTCTCTCCTCGCTACGCGTTTCAAAGCTCAGGGCCGTGGAACGAAAAAAAAAAAGAAAGAAAGAAAGAAAAAAAAGCAAGAAAAAAGGACGGATCAAAGGATAAACTTGCTCTTGTGAATAGTTAGAGGGCTTTCGCCTAGTTTAATGAAAATGACCGCATCTTGTCACCGTGTCTGACAAGCGCGCGCGTGCGCGCACGTCTGGATTTACATTTCGGCGTATAAAAATGTGACAGAGAGTAGTCGGCCATTGGCGTAGCATGCGCGAAAGCACGAGAGAGCCACCATAAAACACCGACGCTGTACATCTTCCCGTTCTCCGATAGTAGTTACTCGTGTCGTATATTTCTCGCTGGTACTCCTGTGGTTCTACTTGTTTCGCGATCGGAGGAGAGTCAGAAAGAAGACCCGCGGTTGAAACTAAACGAGCTGGCTACAGAGGCTGCGATACAGAGAGTGTCACGAGAGTCTCTCGATAATCGTTCACATAACATTATTCAAATTTTCCGGTACAGAGTGCATTTCTATTCGACGTGCGCCCTATAAATCGCGTACACACGATTCGGGTACATCGATCACCGACGTCGGTCGTAGAAACTTGCCTAGCTAGGCGGCTGCTACGTGAATTTCGCTCGGCTTACGAATTGTTATGATATCGACCAGCCGCTCGGAGAAAACTCGAATAGAAAACTCGAAAGTTAATGCCGGTTATTTCCATGGCCTAGATATTGCACTCGGTTGTTCGAGTATGCACGTTTGAAAACGTACGCGGATTTGCTCTCGCGGAGGGCGAGATTAGTATCGGGATATATTTCGTATTGCTCTCGCGTGTCGCGGGTGAATTGAATTTTAAATGAAAGAAAAATAAGGAAAGGGCAGCCTCCCACAATTTTCGCTGTTTCCCACGCCACTGTTTGCTCAACGGACTACAAAAGTATACGGACCTGCACATCAAATGTATGAGCAAGATCGTCGTGAAAGAAACATTTCACGCTGATTACACTCTGTCTCCGAGCGTGGCGCGATGTTAGCCTGCCCCTTCTGATCTGCGAAGAGTTGCTCTTTAGGAATATTAATCCGAGAGGCGCCGCCTCCTTCCATTGAACTTTGTAATTGATTCTGCTGCCGAAACGAGAAAGGACTAGCCTTCGTTCGTACAACAGGATTCGTGCAATTTGCAATTGAACACTTTTCGCACGCCAGAAAGCAGGATCTTGCATAAGCTACCGCTTGAATCAGCTTTGCTCGATTTATAGACGAATGGAACAATCTGCCGTTTCTAAAATATCTCTTATTGAATTAACCGTCCTTAGTTTCATCGATAAAATTGGTCGAAACAAACACTGTTCAATCTGAAGAGACTCGTTGATAAACTCTTTGTTGGTAAAAAGAAAAAGGAAAAAAAAAAGAATCACTTGAAAATATCCACGAAACGATCTCGATGATCGGTCGGTGAGGGAATAAAGGTGAATAAAGGTTGAGATAAATTCGCAGGAATAAATCACTTACGAAAGTGCGAAGTCCTTGGAAGTGAAAGAACAGGAACGCGCGATGCATCTCTACCTGGGTAGAAATAATTTCTTTTTCGGTGTCGTCAAAGGATAAGAAAAAGAAAAAAAGAAAGAAAAAAGACAGAGAAATAAAGAAAATGCGCGTCTTCGCTCGAGCGTGGAGTTTCATTGATGTTGCATCTGCTAAGAGCTTCCGTCGTTCCTTGACGGGCGAAACTAAAGGATCGGTCGGACGAGGAAAATAAGCTGCCGCCGGCTGAGGATTTTGTTCATTTGCGGCCTATATTACCAAAAAGCCTTATTCGCGCGTCTTATAGGCGCGTTGCGTCGCGTCGCGTCGAACCTTCTGAAAGAACGTTCGTCTCCGAATTTCGATATACCTTATTGCACAATTCCACACGACGTCGCGTTGGATATTCTGGAAATATTCATTCCTCAAGCACACACTTTGGCCCGAACTTTTGACAGCGATCGATCCTTTCGTCTGTTCCATCAATATTCCACGTATCGGAGAAACCTGTCGATCAGTTTTCACCCGCGACGCGCTTCGTTCGACGTGCACAAACGCCTCAAACGGTGGAACAATCAATTTGCAGCACGATGGATTTGCACGTGGCTGGCGGCACGATTCCAGCTGCGAGTCGAGCTTTAAATAGTTCAGCAACGGAAGTAATTAGAGGATGATGCGAGGGACGTAAGGAGTCGGTTCTTCGACAGCGGTCGGGCAAAGGCACGGTTGAGCGAGGATTCCGCGCGGATCTTGGCCCTGCTCCTCGCTCTTCGCTGCTCCAACCGAATTTCGACGGTCGGGGAAAAGTGTGTATATGTTCGTGGGGTGCCCGGCGGGCACGACACGAACCTGCAGCAGCACAAGATATTGCTACTCTGTGGCGGTTAGACTTTCTGCAGCTAGAGCATTCACAGTCAAAGGCAATTGCTTGTTTATAGGCAGTATCCAATCTACATTGGGAGGGTGAGACTACCCGACGCGGAGGTCGGAGGGGGAGGTGGGCTAGATGGTGGTGGTATAGCTTGCTACAGGTGCTTGAACAAACAAGATGTAAATTCGCTGCGGCACGGACCACGGAGGAAGCAAGTAATTAGATGCGTTGTTGCGGGGTCCACCTTTGAACTCCTGCTCGGTATTAAGGGCACTGTTCGTCTCCTCCCCGCCCCCCCCCTTCCCGAGTTGCCGCCCTCATCATTCCCCTCTTTGGGGCTGACTGTGTTCCCTTCGCACAAACGGCGCAGCACACGCACCCGAGCCTTTATACTGGCTTCGGGTTCCCAAGGTTCGAGGTTACGTTCCCGCGCGCGCACGTCCACGTGCTCGATCGTGCGACAACAACACGTAAGGATACACAAATCTCGATCCGAGAGATGGGCCGCTCTGTCGCTGCACGTTGACCCGGGCTCGATTGTGCGATGAGAATAGCAGCCAGTTTATTGGTGTTTCATAGCACTGATTGCACGAAGATTGCACCACCGTATGTTTACCGGGCTCGAACGCCCAGTTTCCAGAACTTTAATATCGACCAATTGCCCCAGTATAACCAACTTTCTGAACTAATTACAATTTTTCGCGTTGCGAAACGCGGTTCGTATTCTTGCAACAACGTGCAAGCGACTGCAAGGTGAGATTGAAGATTCATCGAACGGAAATGAAACTTTCGTTCCATTCGTACGTTCGTGAGATAATTTTCATCTCGTTGTGTTCTCTCTCTCTCTCTCTCTCTCCGTTCTTTATTTTCTTCCGCTCGAACGCGTCGCAGACGCAAAGAACCGCCAGAATTCACTGAACAAAGTGTATCCACGTGTGTCGTGAGAATCGTGGCCGCCGTGACTTATGAACGAGGCGGTCGTATTTGGAAGAATCGTGGCGGTTTATATGTTTCAAACCGGCAGCTTTATCGGATCGAAGTTGTAACGGAAGGTGATGGAAGCCTTGCTAACAAAAGGATTCCGTTGGTTCAACAAGACCATCGTATCCGTACCCTCTCGGCTCTTGTCGCTTTTTACCTTCCAACCGCCCAAGTGTAAAATCTTTTCTTGACTCCTTATCGGTTGAGCCGAGTGGGGGAGAGGAGGAAGAAAAGGAGAAGAAAAAAGCCGAGGAGTAGATGGAAGGGTCTGTAAACTCGGCGGAGTAGCGGGCAAAGTCCCTGAGGTAGCCTCCACTTTCAGTATTTACTGCGTCCGAGGAAAAAGCAACGGCGCTACGGCCGGAGGAAGATCGTGGCCGCTCCTTTAGGAGGCAGCCTTCCTTCACCTACTCCTCTACATTTTCCCACGTCCTCCTTCGCCGTCGACGGCGAGGTGGGTCAACTCGGCAATTCGAGCACTGTCTGTGTTCCTGAATTAAATACCCCATGAGGGACATATGTTTACGAGCCTCTCCCGCCCTATCGGGAGTGAGTTACTCCTAGATCAGTGCTGTGTTCGCCACTCGACTCCCCAGAGCTGGCATCCCTATTCTGCAAGAAAGAATATAATTGCAACGGCTGGTAACATGTTTACGAAAGTTTCTTTGCTGCCCTGTTAAACATGCATTTGCCAGTTGAGGTACGAAGTGGAAAAGTTATCTGGTAATTCGATTTTCATTGTAAATGTAAAAAAAAAAAAAAAAAGACGAGGTTCTTTATTATTTCCAATATCATTTTCAATTCGAACGTAGTCGTATATTAAAAATATACAATTGAAGCTTCGAGCGCGAAAAACACGGTCAGCGTGGAGCGTTCTTCCATAAAAAAATTCTGCTTTATTTTCGTTATTTGATCCTCGCGAATATTACGATACCACGTTATTGTACCAAAAATTATTAACGAAAGAGTGATTAAAGTGGATTTGGAAAATCGCGATATGTTAAAAGTTCTCTCGAGTCTAACGTTCATCGTTCGAATTTTTTCAGATTTAGAAAGCACTTATTCCTTATCTGAAGATAGTTCCAAATGCGTGACTCGTTTCAAAGGTTACGTTTCGTTCTTCTCATGCTCGTTCGTTGTATTTATTGCCTACAAGACGAACGAATTTTGGCTCTATCCTATTTAAATAATTGATGACTTCAGTAGGAAGTTGTCAACCGTGCGAAGAAAAGTAGACTACGGAGCTTCTATCATCTTCGCTACTTACAATGGGTATGTAATGAGTGTCTCACGGGTGATTGCGCATTCTGAAGCGACAATTACAATCCTGAGAAGACTGACGATAAATTGTTTCCGCGGAACGGGCAAATCACTCCCGATTCGTTGACAAATCTGAAACTAAATTTTACACATGAACTTTTATTTTATATACATTTAAACTTGAAATTGCATCTATTGCTGGAAAATGACGACAAAGACGATCGCAGAATGACATATATATATATATATATATATATATATATATATATATTTTCGTTTAAATTAAGATTGAACGAAATTAAGATTGAATTAAGATAACAATTTTTTGAAATAATTCCATATTACTTCATACGTACAGTATACGAAAATATTAATGAACGAATGAAATATTTTTCATAAATAATATGTCGGTAACTTATTGTATGTTTTATTCTCTTCGTACAATCCTATTTCGTTAATAAAATGAAGCTTATAAAAAAAGAACAGCAGAATACTAATTTTCGAAATTATACGAAAAAATGGTTATCTACCTACAGTGCATTACGTTCGCGTAAATTTCATTTTAACATTCTTCATTGAGAATAAGGGAACACGAAATTCGATATTCTCGAGTTTCTTTAGTCAAAACTGGAATTAATTGAAAAATGGAAATAATCTTTGAAAACGAAGAGAGAAATGTTAGAACGAATTTAAATTAAATTGTAAGTTTTAAAACATCGCGAACGATTACTACAATCACGTAATTTATAAATTTTAATATCAAAACGTAATATCTTCTACTGCATGATACATAGTATCGTCTAAAATGAGAATTCGATGCTTGTTTCAAAACTCTAATATTAGAAGAAAAGAGTCGCAAACAACTACAATATTAAGATCAATATTAGCATTGTAAAATTCTTTATAAAGAATAAAGGAATGTTCTAAATAAAGGAATAATGATATTCCAAAAGGAAAATCCTCGTAGATAAGTAATAAAGATTATTAATTAATGATTGAGGTAAAACAACGCGAAAGAGATTCGCGAGATTTAAATTTAAATTGTACGTATCAAAAAAATTGACAAGTCTGCTTTCTATGGAACGAATACTCGTTAAAGCGGAAATAAATCTGCAGATGGACACGTGTGCGTTTGCATTCACCCATGCAAATTTATATCAAAGTGCAAAATCAATGAAACTTGTCGATCTTCTCGGTACTCGGTGTTTTGAATATTTTAAAATTTATTAGACTAGAATATTGGGTGAATATCTGCCATTGTTTCTCGCAGCTTTGTTCAAATCTTCAATGGCAGAGTTCATAGAATTGTCGGAGAGAGAGGGAGGAAGAGAGAGAGAGAGAGAGAGAGAGACGCGTATAGCGGAGGATTTAATTCATTCCAATCTATTGCACGAGAAAATAAAATCTCTCCCATTATCTCTTTCTTCGTTTACAATGACATTCTGACATTTGCATTCTGCTTGAAATACGACGATTCTTCGTCGACACATAGTTCGTTTTAAAATAATTCGAAAGATGTAAGGTTGCCAACGGTTTACCAAATAAGTTTCATTAATCAGGCCGCCGTCGTGCCTTCTTGCCTCTTCCGTTTTTACAAGTTTCTCACGCGTGAAAAAAGAAAAAAAAAAAACGTCACCGTGAAAAATAGAATTCTCTCGTCCGCGCCTTCTCCCGTGTCTCTGCATTACGTACATAATTAAACTCGGAGAAGACGAGGAGAAAAATCGTGTATCGGGAGATTCGAAACGGAGAAAGGGCACGTTCCGCAGGAGGGAATTCCTTGAACGTCATAACGAAGGCCCTTGAACATTCACGGAGGCGTCAGACAAACGAGCATGGCGAAAGAGCTTGCAAAATGCACGCAGCACCGGGAATATACCGAACTATATCAAACAGCACGACGGTTAATATTGGATTCTGTTGGAACGGGAACGAACGCAAGGGTCGAACGTGTTTCTCGTTAAGTGAAGCAATTACCCAGACCTATCTGTTACTTATAACAGCGTCAGCAACCACTGCAGCCCTTTAGTTTTGAAGACTGTTTCAGCTTTACGTCACAACCTGCACAGTTCGGCAGATTTTTCGCCCTGTGTGAAATTTCCTTCTCTCTCTCTTTCTCTCTCTGTTCTTCTTCCGCTTATGTCAGTGGTAGCTCGTGTCACGGTGGTTTCACTTTCACGTAGCTAGGCGACGAAGTCTTCCTCTATGATAAATAATCCGTCGGACGATGAAAAAGCATTAGCATCCGGCGTTCCTATCGCTCTTTCTTCCGGTTATACAAATAAATGGATCATTCCGAGTGAAATGCCAGCGAGAAACGGTAACTCTTAACGGAACGATGCCCGTCAGCTAGATTCAATTATTATATTTATTCAATTTGCCCCCCCCCTCTCCCCCGCCCCGTCCTCCATCTGTAAATTATCGTTGCGGAACGAAGAAATTGGTTCGCAGCTTGCCAATTTTTAACCGTGGCTCGCGTCAATTTTACTTCACGCGACGCTGCACTCGATGCATCGATAAACTTGTAAATAATTAACGAACGCCGCTCCTTCCACCATCGTTAACATCCACCCTGTTATTGATTCTTCCTATTAGGCGGCGTTCCCGCGAAATTCGTTATACACCGGCGCACCAACGTTGCACGCGTTCACGAGACCGTCGCGGGCTCGTCACTCTCCGAGAAATCGAAATAATTGCGATTCTTTCCCAAATTTTTCTTCCACTCGCGACTGTTGATAAGCGACATCGTCGATTCCGCTGATTTCTAACGGCCAGAGGATTCGTCCTTTTAACGTAGAATCTGTTTTACCGGAGGTGTTCGGGCAAATAATGTAACGAAATGTGCAACGAAAACGCGTCACGCTCTCGATCAGGAACGTGATTAAGGAGAGAGATAAGTTTACCAGCGATGTGGTCATCGGTTGTAGATGCTGTAAAGGAGTGAGATGTTAACACGTCGACTGCCACTCGGAAATTGTCTATCGTGAAAATTTTCACTCTTTTTTATTGAAACATCTCGCGTCTGATTACATGATACAAACGCGCTTTAAAGGAACCATGTGAGAGAAAGTTCAGCCAAAAGTGCAAAAGTTCACGCCACGCGTGGAAATTCATGATGTTTCAGAAGCCGATCGAGAACTACGAAAACGTCGATCTATCGTTCTCTTATCGAAAGGCGGACTGCACCGGTCTGAGGTACGCATCCTCTCGTCCTTAACGTTGACTGACACGGTACTTTTCAGAATCCCGGTCCAAGAAGCCAATTCAATTTAATCATATTATATTATTAAAAATTCCTATTATAGTACATAGTAATCATCAAGAAGCATATAGAATGTGTTTCTTTGAAAAAAAAGATCTTGCGAATTATCTCGTAGTTGGCTTATGTAAAGAAAGACTATCAGATGGTCCAAAAAGGTTGCATCACATATTATAGAGATATATATACACAATGCGCACAAACTTTTTCACAAAGCAACTTCTTCTAAAATAAAACTTGTAAAGTTTAGAGAGGCATTCGTCGACGCGTTGATTGGAGAAAAGATTCAACCAGTTTCGAAAGAAATTAGATTGCAAGAGTTTCATTATTTACATAGTGTCCGAATCTGTGGAGAGAAGCCAGCCCTTTGCGTGGAAGATTGTTTGAAAAATTATCACAGATAAAAATATTCTTTTGCTTGTTGATTTCGAATAAAATTTGTATTATTATATGTTCTGTTCATTTGTTAATCAATTTTCTGTTCATGTAAGCCAATAATTATTTTTTGTTCTCTTCCATGAGGCTATCTATTCATAGCCTAAAAAAATAGGCTATCTATTCGTAGCTGCAAAAATATGGCAAGTAAACAAACTAGATAACTCGTAGTTGGCAGTCAACGTGTTAAGGTTGTCGAGACACAGATGACGGGCAAGCGGGATTGCGAGGAAAATAAAAGTAGTTAATAATATTATAGTTATCACCAACCAATTCTGTTCATAAAAAATTAACAGGAATAAAAATAAAGCAAATACATACATGAAGAGGTGTCAAGTTTTAAGTAGAGTTTCCTTACAGAAATGAAGTCAGACATATTCTATCTGACAGGCTTTAAGGGCGTTAACCCATTGACTGCCAACTACGAGATATCTCGTAGTAAGCGTATGTACCAAAACTGTCGACTACGGGATATTTCGTAGTTTGCGCTACAAGTTTAGATTGATTACAATTGGTATAAAAGAAAATGTCTTTGTTTATTACAATTTTTATTGAAAAAAAAAACTACTACGTACGATATCTCGTAAGCGGCGGGCAGCAGAGAAATTTTTATTCAGTGGCGCCAGCTACGAGTTGTCTCGTAGTGTTTCTTTTTTCCAATAAAAATTACTGTAAATGCCGTTTCAATACTAAATCTGTAACTTAGTATTATTATATTTTGGAAAATTTCATGTTTTCTTTAAAATAAAATTTTGACTCCCAGGGCAAGACGCTCTAAAATTTGCCTGGCAGTCAATGGGTCAAAGCCGCTCATTTTTTGTCTCAACTGTCGGGAGAAAGGGAGAACCTTTTCGTTTTTATATGTCGTGCAAGCACACTCTATATAGTTTCTTATATTATGTATCGTAGAGCAGAGAGGATGCGTAGATTATTTATGCTCGGTATTCTCGGAATTACGTGTGGCACGTTGAATGTTATTACCGAAACACACGCGCGCAATTTCCCAAAGAGGTACAAAAACGAATAATGTAAATACTATTGTCCGCAGTCGAACAAGTTGCATCAAGTCGAATATTTACGATCGTCAGTCGTGCGAAAGCTATCGAAAGCGTAACGTTCTCTCGTGAAATACGCGGTCGGTTGAAGTGCGTATTAACGTAATAAACGAACAAATTTGTAGAAGCGAGCCCGCGGGAAAGAGTTGAATCCAGCTGAAATTAAACGAAGGAAAGACAAAACGAAGAACAAAAACAGTTAATAGAAGTCGCAAAGTGATAGTGAATTTATTAAAAGGATAATTATGAAAAAAGGAAGAATAGTGTGCTGCGAGACAAATTACAGGAAAAGCTGCAGTTACGACACAACGTTGAAAATGTTCGACGTTTCCCAAAGAATTGTGAACATCTGAAACAACGAAAATTGCGACGAAAATCTTGGTTAAAGAGTATGAGCCATTTGCAATTTGCAGGGAAACATGTTGTGTGAATAAAAAAATGGTGAAGAGTCATATTTATCGATGAAAAGACGGATCTGATTCACTGCCATTCTCATAATTTACGAAAGGAAAAACACATTCTGAGTCGTCGAGCCACGGAAGGCAGTATAATGATTTGAGGAAATATTGGTTACTAAGGTAACATGAAAACAAAACTTATTACGGGGAAATTAAATGGTAAAAAGTATGGTGAAACGATAAGTACATTTAATAAATACATTTTTCAACGTGAGAACGCGGCCGTGCACACTATGCAAACGAAAAAAAATCGTGTTTTGGATTAATCAGCCAAGTCTCCGGACTTTATATTATATTATAGAAAATTGTTGGGAGAATTTGGCGAGGGCCGTATACCCTAATTCGCAAAATATTAAATTAAAAAAAAATGCCTTGTAGGAGAGCGAGAAGAATTAAAAAGTTAAAAAACTATGTGAATCTTTGCCTGAAAGAATGGCTGCCGTTATTAAATGCAAAGAAAGTCCTTTCGTTTCTATCCTCTGTTTTTCACTGAAATGTATCATTCTAACCTTAAAATGCTAAATATTATCATCTATTTTTTTTTTTTTTTAATGACACAAAATGTACTGCAAAAAGTTTAATTCGTGTTACTTGTACATGTTGATAAAAGAATTACGGAAGAATGCATATAAGGAAGATTTTATATCATTCGTTTGATAAAAAGAAATTGAACAATGTTTTGAGCTGTTACAGTACATTAGCTGTTAGAATCTGGTTGATTTGATGAGAACTTCTTTCGACGTTTCGAACTGTTAAAACGTATCCAATCGACACGATCGTGCAAGGAGGACTCGCGTGAAATTAGCGTCAGATTTTAGTATGGACGTCAGGTTCCAGGCTGGCACGCGTTCTATGCGAAAACTACAATATATATAGTGTCTCAGGTACACGACGCTTTGAATCTTAATTCGCTTTATTATCTTTAAGCGACCGTATCGCTTCGCCGTGATCGTTCGTGTTGGCTGATCGAGCTCGTAAATTACAAACGCGAGAGTTTTCTTTCGAGTGCAAGAAAAATGAATCGAAATCGTTGTTTCGCGCACGAGCTTCTTAGAAAGCTTTCGATTCCATTGGAACTAAGACTGGTGCGAGGTAACGATTAAAAAATATTCGCAACGTTAGGTGTTTTTCTACGCTTTTCAATTTTAGATAGCTGAGTCAATCGGGGTAGCTGCCGAACGAATAATGTTCGAAATATATACGAGATTTCCCCTCGTAAAAGAAAAGAACACAGAGGATTTGTAGATGTCACTTTAAACGAGACAGAGATTCTTATTTAAAATTAGAAGCTTCTTAACCGAGGGAACTTTCCACCCGTAACTTCGCCGATCATACTTCGTTGATTGTATTTCCTATAAAGCTGCAACAATCGAGGCAGCAGTTTACGAGGTGATATAAAAATAATGGGTTAAACAGGAGTGGCGACGTATAATAGACCGCTTGACATTCTTTTGTCTCGTTGGAACAACCTATCTTCTTAGATCTTATCAGCTAATTACCCGACAGCATAATTATTGACCGAGTTGGGGACGGTCCACGTAGTTGGCCGGTGTCTGTTGGATGGTCGAAAGTTTCCACGGTCTCGTCTCCCGTAGAGGGAACCTCGATGAACGGCACCGAAATAACTTCGCACAATTTTTCGTTCGATAGCAGACAGCTTATTGCCGAGTATTCGTTTAAGGACACCGATCTCCGATCAACGTGTCTCAAATCGTGACTTCCTGCACTGTTGTTGACCCTTTGCACTATGATTTCAGTCGTGATGGCGCGTGCCATGCTCACAGTAACAAAAGTCGCTCGCCTACGTAGCCTGATATATATACGTATATACAAATGTTAGGAACAACTTTAATTTTGTAAATTCCCTGAGATTGATTTCGTTTGATTTATTTGCTCGAAAGTTATATTAAAACAACTTTGAAATATTAAATTTCACTAAGGAGATCCAAGTAGTTTACTTTTGAAACGTATGCATCGTTCAACATCAATATTTCAAATTAAGTATAAACATGTGAAAAACAAAGATTCAGAGATAAGAGATTTCATAAGAGATACCAACGATTCACCAGTGAACGAAAATGATTTATAATCTGGAAGCATGAATAATGCATCAGTGATACTTTATTTCAAATAGATGCTTATTTTTTTTAAGACAACCATATTTAGTCTTAAAAAAGTCTAAATGTGGCCAAGATTAACGCTAATAATGAATCTGCACTATGAATCACAAGCCTGACTCGTGGTTCCTATGTTTGACTTGCATTCCTTGCCACGAGTCTCACTCGATGTTACAAGTGAAAGGGTTAAGGCAACCGCACACACATTTCTAGACTTCATAATGCAGATTGCATGTTGTAGTTTTGTATGCAGCACAACATCGGTGAATCGGCAGGCAAACGCAGGTTTCACGAAACCTAACCTAAACGTGTTTAGGCCCACACGTTAAACCAAACCATACGCATTCATTTCAACGCGCGTGTGTGTGGGGGAGGGACATTTATCGTTATTATGTATTGGAGCGAATTTTTACCTCTTGGAAAATGACCTCTTACAGTTACGAACTGATATCTTTGAGATCCCCTTGATCGCGGGCCATCGTCGACCACCGTGAATTCCCTGGGAATAAAAAGGAGAGTGGGACTGCGAATGGTCCGGCGCGCCACGTACCACGGTGTAATGCATTGAAATAATGAAAACCTATAGATGAAGAAGCTCGAAATGGCTTTGGCGTTTTTTGCTCGTCTAATGAAAGTTCGTTCGGGCTGCAGCAAGGATCCGGCGGTGTGCGGGATATCGGTAACGTCGAGCGTTTTCTGCGAAAAGAGTGACGATCGATAATGAGCGGTTCCCGAGCATTGGAAGCGTTAAATTGATTTAAATCGCGGGAACGTGTGTAGCTAGAAAGGCAACGGAAGAGTGAAAGAGAGAGAGAGAGAGGAAGTTTAAATTGCTAGCTTTCCTGTTAGAGATATTTGTAACCCCATCGAGAAATCTCTGCGGGATTCTTGCGCGAGTCTTCAAACAATTTCGTGTATTGCAATAATTTGCTACCACAATTCGAGAACTCGTGTCGTACCAGCTATTGAACAATTGTCAAACTAGTTTCTTTTGTTTTTCACGAAATGTGCTGTCATTTTTGATTCGTTAAATATTACCATATTTCTATTTCTTTTTTTTTTTTAATGACAAATTACTTATACATGTTTTCCTTTACTTACTGTTCGATAAAAATAAATAAATTGAATAATGCTTAGATTGTGCCATCTTTTTGCCCCTGTAATTAGCTGTTACAGTCTGGTCGATTTTGTGAGAAATTATTCCGTGTGTTAATTTGCTACTACAATTCGAAGAAACAGTAAGACACTGAATTCCAATTTTAACATCATTTGAATCAACTTCTTCGGCAAACTACGAGGAAAGTACTCCCCCTCGGCTTCACCCAAGTAACTCGATTTCACTTATTATTTAATTCTGCGGCAAAATTCCAAGAAAGAACGAGACAGTGACGGGATTCTCATCTCGCGGAACTGATCGTTAGGACGTTGGTCTAGGACAACTACCTGTATCGATTGCGACCTCGTTAAATTACAGTAGATCACTTACGTAATTTGCTGTCTATCCGCATCTCGTGTTAGAACATGCGCATCATGAACAGCCTTCGAGAATTTCCGCGAAAGCACCCGCGTTAGGAATGCAGATCCAACAATTAGCGTAGTAGTAGCTGCCAGTTCAGCTCGTAGAATTTCGTCATTTTCACGAGGGACATCGCTCACGAGCACGTGAACTCAACTAACAATAAGATTTCTGTCAATTGGTTCGAATGATCTGCCAATTACTACGAATCATCATTCGTCTATTAATCATCTTATTAATATTATGCGCGAAACAGACAGAGGAAAAGGAGTTTCGCGACGAGCAAGATGAAAGATAATTGGACGATAAAAAGAAAAAAGAAAGAGACAGAAAGCCGAATAACAAGAAACGACTCTGTGACTCTGGAATTCTTGCAATTCTTGCAATTCTTGCAATTGGCACAATTAGCATACCGAAAATCTGGGAATACTAATTTAGATAGAATTAATTAGAACAACAAAGCTAGGACTATGCAAATGTGGCACGAGCGTACACACGAGCATGTACGTATCACACGGCCCCGCTGACGTATTAATATATATATATATATACTAACCGCTATAACATCTCCGCACATAAATTAAAGAGCATCAAACAACCGATAGACGTTAAATTCTGAAACGCGATCGATACAGTCGTGGTGTTGTAGCGTACTACGAACACATTTGCGTACCAATTTTACCCAATTCGTGACTTCCAGTTTTCTTTTCTTTTCTTCTCTTTTCCTCGGTCGTCGTAGCTCGGGAAAAGTTGCTCGATCGAGTTACGTTATCAACAAGCGGGGGAACGTACTCGGTTTCGCTTAAATCATCCTACAGCGGTGGGATTCACTTTTGAGATTTAATTGCAGTCGAGTGAGAAACCTCGGCGCTGCACGCGCGCGTACGTCCTCCTCGTCGGAATTGAAAGCATCGGCGCCTGGTGCGGCGCGGATATAGATACATACACAGAGAGGAGGTTGTCGCGGAGGAGCGTGGTGTAGAACACGTACGAACAACGGCTGCCTTTCTGTCTCTGCGCGCGCGTCGCGTGCTTACGCACGGGAGCAAGGATTACGTGTCACAAATTGGCATTACCCGCGCGAACGTAGACAGAGAACCAGGTGTTCGCCGCGCGGTATTTCCAGAGAAGTGTCTCCGAGTGCTTCCAGCATACCTGATGCGATTTTGCGCAACGTTAAGGTTGGCGAGCCGAGAGAGCGGGCAATTCCGTGACAGGCAATTTGCCTCAGAAGGAAATAATTACCAGCAGGTTCCACGTGATCGTCGAGATCGAACTCGAGGTTTTACCGAACGAGCGAGCGAGCGAGTTCGACTTTGGCCGGATCGTCACGACGCGATCGTAAACGCCGCATTATCATTCGCATTGATCGGAGACGGATTGTTAAGACTAATCGTTAATCGAAAGTGTTCGATTTTACTTGGACTCGTGGACATCGGCGAGCGCGATGGAGAGATCGATCATTTCGAAGGTTTCTCTTCGTAGTTAGCGCATTATCCCGGATGAATATGTAATGCTACTTTAAGTACTTGCAACGTCAGTTATAAACGGCGTAATACATTTTCGCCGTTGGCCAACTTGGATCCTCATCTTCCAATTAAACTTGGGAATCCCCTTGAATTTCTTCGAGCAATCTCCTCCACCTTTTCGCGCCCCGCCCTTTGTAAAGCGGTGTTACTTTGAAAAATTCCCTCCGTCTACGTTGCACGTCGCGGTGCGTTGAAATCACGCGTTTCGTAATCGTCGGGCGGTATCGTGCCGAAACCGTGCTTTTCCAAAGCGTCGGGAAAGGTACTCACAATGTTCCACAATAACGGGAACATTCGTAGAAATTCCATCGGGTGGACGTTTAACGGTGGACTAAAATTATGCGTGTTTATGCATAAACCGGGCAGGAGATCCGGCGAGGAGAGTCTCGCGAAACGACGAAACGACGAAATTCAAAGGAAAGTAGCGCCCGTGGCTCATCTCGCGCCGGAGGAACGTTATTATCCGAGCAGCACAAAGGGACCACGTATCCGTGTTTATACACAGTCGGATTACCCGTTATTCGGGTTACGTTGAAAATCGCGACAACGGCGA
Organism: Tetragonula carbonaria; assembly: GCA_032399595.1. Taxonomy (NCBI): domain Eukaryota; kingdom Metazoa; phylum Arthropoda; class Insecta; order Hymenoptera; family Apidae; genus Tetragonula; species Tetragonula carbonaria. The sequence continues at coordinate 10,577,415 of JAUCRC010000012.1, read as the reverse complement.
ATTTTCAATGGCGGGTAAACGCGGCGATATCGCGCGGGCGACGACGTCGGAACGGAGCGGAACGACAGCCGCTTCCACGGCCGCGCGATATTCCTCGCGTCTCGTTTCGTTTTCTCCTTATGTGAAAGTTGCGTGAACAACGAGAACAACGTCGAGGAGAGAATTCTTCGGTAAATAGACTGTCATGGGCTAAAGAAAGACCCGCACCGTTATCCCCTATTGCTCGAACTCGCGACTCTGAACACTCGGAATAGCCCGAGACCCGGGGAAATGTTCAAAGCTGACGAAAAGCATCGATCACCGTGAAACTTGTGCGTCGAGGAAATCTCCCCCCCCCCACCCTCCCCCCCCGTATACCGGGAGAACTCTGTTCCCTGTGCGAAAATAAACAAAGGAGATTTCTAGAAGCAATATTTTTTCTACCGGTATCGCTACCCACAGCTGCTCCAACGGCGAGAGGAAATAAAAATGGGAGAAGAACGTTTGGTCGCCGATCGATCGTTGCGGACTTGACGCACAAAAGAATGTCGAGTCTTGGGCAAATCTTGTTTAATTTGAAGAAAGAAAACACATACATACACACAGACACACTCGCGTGCATTTAACGCGTGAAACTGGATTCCAGTTCGAACACGAGACGCGAATCAAAGATCGTGAAATTGTGAAAAGTATTTCTGCGAACACGTGTAAACGAATTTTTATTCAGTATTCGATTTTCAGACGCGACTGAAAAGAAGACGTGTCGCGATGTCTTCTCGAGGAAGAAGAAGCTCGCCTATAATTTACGATAACAATAATTTTACGTAATTTATGATTCACGGTCCGCTAATTCTGGCGAAAATAGCAGCGCGGTTAGTTGATAGCCAGCCCCTATTCACCGCCACTGTCGCGGAGGGATTCTCGCGTTTATCGCGAGATACACGCGTCTGGAGGAGGTCTCGGAATTTTGTTCGCCGGCGAGAGACTGCTGGCGAAGCGTTTTCTCCCGCGTGCTGGGTATCAAGGAATTCCTTACGAGTCGGTTGCGCTCGATCCGCACGGAGCATATCGGCCGATACGCCGAGCGCGAACCGGTTGAGCGTGTTCCCGACATTGTTATGCCGCTATCATCGTAGATTGCGCTTCGAGGAGGATGTTGCATCCTCCCTCCGAACACACGTCAGGATCTGACATTGAATTCCAGCTTGGTCACTGCTAGAACGTTTCGCACGTACCGTCAAAATTTCTGTCGTCCTCCCTCGCCGGTTATTATTATTATTTATCGCTGATGGGAAAGTTTGGAAGTTGGTTCGAGTCGAGTTTGAAACCGATCTGTACTCACCGTTATGAATAATTTATTTAAGGTAAATATTGGTACGTATAAACGAAGCAAATGATCCATGTGAGAATCAACAATTGCGAAAGCTTCTTTATTTACCGTTCATTCGTCATCACGGCCGTGCTGCTAAACATTAACGGCAATCAATAATCGCGTCATTCGTTAATCGCGATTCTAGTCAGTGAGTTTGCAATAATTCTCTCTCACGCACGTGTCGCACAATCGTTTTTGAAAGGGGGAGAGGATGGTGGCCTCTGTCAATGTAGCGAGACAAACTATGGTCGGTCGAGGTGCAGAACTAACGAGATGGAAATATTTTAGCAACGCGCCACGCGTTGTTATATAACTATAATCATTTATAGCGCCCGCTATAATTCTCGGAAATGATATCGCCGTCGTTTCCTATTTTCGGAATTCCGCGCGTTTCGGTTCGATATTAAAAGGCACTCGTATCTTCGGCAAAAGCGAGAACGAAAAAGCGAGCGGTTGACCTAGGCAACGTAGAGTGTCATTTTAAAAAAAAATTGCGAGTCTCGCGGACTGTGTTACGGTCAGAGTTTTGGAAAAAAAAAGGAAATTCAATTCAAAGCAAAGTCCGAGGCGAAGTAAATTTCTGCGCGAAAGTTCATCGGAATCGCCGGCACGCAGCGAAACGCGAATCTAAATTAAAATTCTCAGCTAATTTCTTAGCCCGCGAAACTCATTTTCACTCTCGACTCCGGTGCACTTTCTCCGATTGTTTCGCGAAAGGAACAAAGAGGAAAATTCTGCTGGGCGAATGAAGAGAAGGGAGAAAATGTTGGGCGCGGGTGAGGACAACGCCGGGTGAAAAATTTTGGAAATCTGGCGACAGTGGCGCGAGGCGCGAGGGGAGGGGAAAAAAGAGAGCATTTTCGAAGGAGGCAGGCATCAAACAACCCCTACTGCCGGAATCGCAGGGTATTGCGCTCGCGCAAGGCCGGCGCGCGTGTCCGTGTTCACGGTATAGTATATACGAGGCGGGTAGAGGCAGTAGCACCGGCACCACCATCAGCACCAGCCAGCATTCAGCAGCAGTAGCCTGCCTCGTCGTGGCTAAAGGGGCTTCGGGATGTCGCACCACGAGCTAGTCAACCGCGGCGTGTCGTCGCGTTAACCGTCGTCCAACGTTCGACGACCAACGTCGTTCAGTTCAGCGAACGCGGACCGGGGGTGCCGGCTGATCGTTTCGCGCGAGTTTTTTCCTTGCTCGTTGTTCGTTCGCGCGGTTGATTCGCGCGGTGCGGAGCCGACGGGGGACCCGTCGTTGCTGCTACTCCCTCGGAAATAAATCGGAACCGAGTTGCCGTCAGTTGAGAGCTGGAACCAGCCGGTGCGCGATGCACGATCCCCGACGACATTGACGAACAGTCACGCACGGACTTTGCTCGCTTCGTTCGCACGCTGCCTCTCTGACCGTGCACGTCGATACATACACACGTACGATACAACACGTACACGCACCCATCGTTTTATTTTTACGACGGCTTTCTTACACCTTCCCCGTTTTCTTACTCGTCTTCCGTCTCGACTGGTTCGAGGGGAATATTTTTGTTCCGGGTGGAACGAGCTTGTGGATTTATTCTCAATAGCTGGCTACCGCGTCGGAAGCTTGTTTCACGCGGTTATGTCGCTTATACTTTCATTTTAAGATCGTAAGTATCGACAGGATCGCGGAGTTTGTTATCGGAAGTAAAATACTTTATTCACGGACGGTGTGAAGGGAATCATCGACAGGCAAAGGGTGAGCGAACGTGCCGAAGTGGCGTTCTTGTAATTGGAACGGGTACGTGTAGACGATCACCTAGAGAACGTAAAGCCCTCGGTGTAAACGTATCGTTACGGCCGAAAATTTAGTTTTACTTGCTTCGTTGCTCTCTCTCTCTCTCTTTCTCTTTCTCTCTCTCTCCTTGTTTTCTTTTCTTTCCTTTGTTTTTTATTTTTTCTTATTTTAAAAACTCGATAACGGAGTTGTCTTTCTAAGATCGAGAACGAGTTTTCGTCCGTTCGTCGTTGGCGACGGAGTATTTTTTTAACGATACGTTGATAATCTGTGATAAATCGCGATACACGTTCGCGAGATGGTTCGACGACGATGGTCGGCCTAAGAATAAGTTTGAATAAAAAATCAATCTGTTGCCGTTTCTTCGCGTTTCACACGAATAACACGCGATATCCGGCGGCCTGGTAAATCGTCCTCGAGATTTACGAGGATCATCAACGATCGAATTTGCTGCACCGACCAGCCGGAGCTATAATATTTCCGGATCGATCCGTGCACCGTGGCGATCAGAGGCTTGGCGTCGTGCGAATGATCGCATTCCTCCTACTATCGCGGTGTTACGTGTACCACGCATGATTTTACCAATAAATAACCAGCTACATTTATCGAAGTCCGTTGCACGCGGTTTGCGCTGATCACTCGCTGTGCCGCAGGACCGTTATCGTTATCGATTAATCAAACATAGCTACGTACGCAACGTACTAGCAGCGAACGTTCGTTCGGCCGTTCGGCAGCAGGAAGGCGAGACGAAAAACGAAAACAAAAAAAAAAAAAGAAGAAAAAAGGGGGAAAAAGGACATCGGTAGCATTATTAATTAAAAACGAAACAGCGTGCGACGATTTTTCACGGTTGATCTCCAGCATCGGACAAAATATCGCGAGAGACGGAGTCACGCGGGAGCTCACACACCGGGGCTCGGTGTTGTTCGTCGATTAATCTCATCGGAGCGAACACGAAATATACATACGAGAGTGTCGTGGCGCGACGTGGTTAACGAAACTGGAAATTTTTCCGGAATTTTTGAGAATTCGGACGCGTGCAACGAGCACAAGGCAGTGGCGCGACGAATCGTGTTCCATCCGTGTTGTTGGAAAAGTCGACGGTGAAGAAGAAGAAGATCCGCGAAGAACTGTTAATCCAGAGAGGATAGACGGGCAAAAACGGTAGCGGTAGCTAGTATCGATCGACAATCTCCTTGGTGGCGCGTGATTCGGTGGTGAATTTTCAACGTCGCGCCGGCTTTATACGTAGCTTGGCCGATTTTCACCTTATCGAGGAAATAAACGCGGCCGATTCGAGTGCTGTGAGATAAATGTTTCATAGACAGCCGTCGTGGTACAGGTAATATCAAGTCCCGCGGACTTACCCGTGGAGTCAAAGGTGGCCCGAGGATTCTATCCCCGACGATATGTCCCCGGAAATCCACGGACTGCCGTGAAAAAGTACGTATTATCTGCCGTTCGAGGGTACAGTAGCCGAGTTAACGTATCGGGGATTTGGAGCTTTGTCGCGGGGTGGAGGGGGGAAGAGTTATGGACGATTTGTAGGTGCGCTTTTTAAGAGACTTATTACAGGGGCTTTCTTGATAAGCACTATAAATCAAAATTTCCAATTGGCCCCCGGTATTACGACCGGCGGCGTCCGCCTCTAAATTTCCTTGATTTATGAAAGTCTGTATTTACGTTGCACGCGGGCGTTATCGTTCGCGAACCGATCAAAGGTGGATGCGCCTCTAAAGCTCGTCGAACGTAACTCAACCGCGGCCCGCCTCGACTCGAATCTATTCCACGAGCTACGACGTACGAGCCCTCCGAAGACTCGTGGGGTTTTCCAAGTTGAAATCCGCGTCTCTTGCCGCGCGCAGAGTAAGACAAAGAAGAAACGGCTGCCGAATCCGCCGGAGTTTTAATCGAGACGTCTAATGGATCCGCGGCATTTGTCCGTGTTTCGTCGGATACTCCACGCGACTCTCTCTCTCTCTTTCTCTCTTTCTCTCGCTCTCCGTTTTCTCTCTTCTCTTCCCTTTTACTCTCTCCTCTCGCCGGCGAGTGTTCTCTTTGAGTCCGTTCGACGCAAACATCAGCAACTCGTCCCGCTACATCCCTTCTATCCATCTGGCTCTCTCTCTCTCTCTCTCTTTCTCTTTCTTTCTCTCCCTTTCGATGACTTCAAACGGTTTCTCGAGTGTGCTCGAGCCCAAGTGCTCTTACAGTTACAAAGATATACGTTGCCGATCGGAAAAATGTAGCCGCGGTATTTCTCTCTGGTTCCGCGACAGCTCCGTGCGAGCTTAACCGTTAAAGAACCGCTCGAGCTTCGAGCCGATGCACATTTTTGCGTTACAAAGAATGATTATATTCCCAGCGGGGAAATACCTACCCCCCCTACTCCCTCTACCGCTCTCCCTGTACCGTGAACACGAGATAGCATTCTCGCGGTGCGCAATCATTGGGAAAACGTTTCACGCCTACCAGCGAAATAAAGAGATTTCGGTCGAACTCTCTCTCTCTCTCTTACCCTCTCTCTTTTTCTCGCGCGCGAATTGTCGTACGAATTCGAGATAAAGAGGATCGATAGGGGAGAGTACGAGAATAGGAGGACGTCTGGGACGCAGCAGCCCTGTGTGAAAATTTGCTCTTGTGTGTGGATATTTGTCCTTCCTTTGCCAAGCCTCAGCCACGAAAAGCGGATAACAGAGAAAAATAGCGAACGCGAATCGCGATCCAGTCGAGGATTTAAGATACGAACGAACGTATCTCGACTGTTCGAGAAAAGGAAAAATAATTTACGAAAGGGTCGCTCTCTTCTTTGACTCGCTCTGTCGGATCGTCGAAGAATACGCGAGGACGGCAAACCGGTCGACAAGCACAACTTTCCTCGTTAAGAGACGTTGATCTGAAGCTCAGTTATTCTTTGGTTGTTCGCCGAATTCCAAAGAATCTCGTCATCTTTCCTTTCTCTCTTCTCTTCTCTTCTTTTTTTTCCTCTCCTCTTCCCCTTTCACCGGTGCTTTCCTTATCCTCTCCTCTTGGCTGGCTCGTCTCTGTCCTTGTTGACCCACCGTGTCGATTTTTGTTGTCGCTAGCGCTACTAGTTAGGAACTTTTAACGTTAGATAAATACATTCGCTTCGCACAATTGTCGATAATGCTTGTTCATTCTCTTCCCCCGCCTCGATAATCTTTGTCACCGTATTCCTCGCAAACTGCGATCCCGCGAAAGGAATTCCAGTCACCGGCGCGGCGGTTCTTCTCTCTTCCATTGGCCATGATTTATCGATAACTTCCGCGGGAGAAAGAGAGAGAGAGAGAGAGAGAGAAAGAAAGAGAGAGAAGAAACTTGTTAACTCCGCAACGGGAGCGGGCTCGCCCAACGCGGTCTAATGGGAATTTTATTTTTACGGAATGCAGCGTAGAATGTCGCGCACGCACGTGAAACGGCGCGTTAGCAGGCGCGGACCGCGATGTTCCGTATTCGCTCGGCTCGGTTGTACGTGGCAGGATCGCGTGTCGGCAATTATCCAAGACACAAAACGATACCGTGAACGCACGCCACGTCGCTTTTCGACCAGCTCACTTCCGGAATGTAATTACGAGCGTTTTGTCGCAATCGTGCCGCCGCCCCTGTCACATCGCGCCCCTGTTTGCTTCGCGATTTGCCGCCGAGTTTCCCGGTAGAATTCACGATACCACTATTGTCGCGTAACAGGCGCGACTATCGACGAATGAATTGTTGTTTACCTCCTTCTCGCGATCGGAATTTTATCGTTGTTTCTCTCCGCTGTATTTTCTTAGATTTAGAGAAGCCTCTGTTCAATCTCTTCAATTCTTCGAGATACTTGCGGATCTTCTTTAATTTCAGTGATTCATTATTTTCAAAACTCACTACGTGTTCTTATCAATTTCGCGAGTGAACTCGCGATTTCTCCACTCGTCTCTGTCAAATTTTAGAATAAAAGTACGGTAACGTTAGAGCGCCTAGTTTGCTTGTTTCAATAATCACGTTTTTCATCTGTTTGGCTTGCACGTTCCGGCTTCAAATCGATTTAAATGTAAAAAACGTTGACGTTCGATCGCAAAGCGAAAGTTGAACCCCGCCGAAAAATGTAATCTTTGCCGTTTCGCGATCGTTCGTTTAATTTGCGAAAATTTTGCCGTGTTTCCAGCGATTTTCATTGAAACGACGAGCGACAGAGTAATGAAAATGAAAAGATAAAGAGCAGAGGCTGTTTCAAATCCTCTCGTTACGGGAGCTTTTTCGTGCATATTAACGAGACTAATACGTTCTACGTGGAAATTGTTGCAACTCGAATTTCGTTCACGGGATTTATCCCGACTTTCCCCAGTTTGCTTTGCCTCTTCCGCCTCCCGCCAGTGTTTCGAACGATCTCTGACCGACCATGTCAAAAGAAAGAGCGGACCGTTCCTCGCGTTTGGTACTTCCAATTCGCTTGATATCGTCCTTTGGTTCTCTGTCGTTGACGATCGTACCGGAATAGCAGGGAGATACGGAAGAGTAGAGTCACCGGCCGTGTCATCTTGCCTGACCCAAATAGGAAAATTGCTAGACAGAGGAGCACAAAGTTGACCAACGAAATGTCAAGCGATTCGAATAATCGTCATTTCTATCTGCTCCTCTCTCTCTCTCTCTCTCTCTCTTGCTACTCCTCCCTGATCTTTGCCCTTCAGTCTCCGATTCGTTACGATCGTAGTTGCGTGTCCGTCGGATGAAAGAAAAAAAGGAACGTTCTTGCTCGAATAGGGGCTTTAACGACAGCGAAATCGAGAACACCTGTTCGATATAAAATACTCGTAACGAATATTCCGCGGGAGAAAAATATTAAAGAAAAAAAAACGAGTGTCTTCGTCTCATTCTCGACGAGGATGTCCCCGTGATCGTCTGACCATTTTGTCAAGGTTAACATTTTTACACTCGTCCCTCATCGAAGAGAGAGATTTGTCGCGAACGATCGCACGATCGCTTTTGTCTCAGTTTCGCTCGGTGAATTTCACTCGAAAGCTCTTCGTTCGTAGGAGAAAAGGAGCAACTGTGCTTCACCGAGAGAAAGTGCACGTTGTCGGGAAAATTGGTAACATTGTACGATAACGACGGATTTCCTCGCGGATTGGTGTTTCGCCTTTCACGGTAGCGGATGATAAAAGCAACGTCGCCGATAAAAGGGAAAAAGGAAGTGATGGCGGATCGAGCAGGTTGTGTTGGTCGACGCGTGCGAACGTGAATTTCACCGTACGATCGCAATTACGCGAGCCGTTTTTCGGTTGGCTTTGCTACGTTCACCGGCACGAACTTGCCCGTTAAATTACACGACCCGGTCTGAACCGGCATCCCATCCGAATCCGTCTATCGCACGGCTTGCGTTACACTTTCGACTAGATTACTCGCCGCGCCATCAATCTCCGCGCCAATCTCATAAGCATCCGAAGCCTGACTCGCCAGTCACGATCAATCTCGAATCATTTCTGGCGAGGCTAACCGCGGGATTTTGGGAATCTGTTTCGCTCCCGTTAATTCAAATTCATAGAGAGAGAGAGAGAGAGAGAGAGAGAAAGCGAACGCAATCTCGCGAGAGGAGAGGTAATCTCTTTAACGAACTAGCCGTCCATTGGCTAAAAAAAAAAAAATAAATAAATAAATAAATCGACGACGTCGAGAACAGACTGAACGAAGCGGGAAGGGATTCGTCGCTGGCGCGCAGATTAAACGATTATTTTCGACGACGCCCTCTCAGTCTGCGCGTCGACGACCAGTTATTTCGTTGTCCACCGTGTACCCGACGAACGTATGGGAAAACAAAGCTCAGTGGGGAATTGACGAAAAGAGAGAGAGAAAGAGAAAGAGAGAGAGAGAGAGAATAAAAATGGTTTACGATTTTTCGCGGACGAGCGGACGACGAATTCGGGACGCGGGCTAATGTCTGGTGGTCGTGTAGCTGGCGTGGCGTGCATCGACGCGCGGAGACTACCGGCGGAAACGGAAACGCGGCGGCGATGGCGGTGGCGGTGGCGGATCGAGAAAGAGAAAGAGAGAGGAGAGGCAGTAGAGGTGGACAGGCCGCGGTGGTAGCCGGCCGAGTTGCGACGACCGATTTCCGGGATTTGCCTGACGTTTAATGAACGCTGGCAGACGTTTTGATTTACAGGACAGTTTGATTTCCGTGCCGGGCACAATAACCGCCAATTTGTAAATCGCCTCGTAAATCTGGACGGGCAGCAGCAGCAGCAGCAGCAGCAGCAGCAGCAGCAGCCAGCCAGCTCGTTGCAGACCGATGCGAGCCGACGCATCGGCGCTCGCTGCTCTGTCCACCGACCTAACGGCCATTTGTCCAATTGGATTAAACAATCGGCGCCGTTAAAAGGTACGGCTGTTTCGCGCGTATTATCGGTAAACATTCTCGTAAAAACGATATAATACTCGCGTTAGGACGCCGGGAAAATAAGAGCGGACAATTTGCCCAATTGCCGCCGATACGTTTCGCGCGTGCACGCGCGTGCACATATACTCTCTACGCGCTTTAGTTTTACGAGTATGAATATTCCGGGATGTTTGTCTACCGCGGGAAACGCACAATGTCGGGAAACGCGGACGAGACACGGTGAAAAACGATTTAGAAACGCGAAATTCGACGATATTGATGAATTCGCGTCCGTTTCGAATACGTGTTTCGAAGGCTTTGGGCGACGGACGCGTTAATACGCCGGGCGCGAGCTCCGCGTTATAAATTCTCCGCCGGGCAGACGTTATCCGATATCCCGATGGATCGATACGAGATGACGAGGATCCCGTTTCTGGGAGATTGTTTAAACTCGTTAACCCCCTCTCCCCCCTCCCCGCGACAGGAAAGTTTCACCGAACGTTCAACGAGCCGGGAGTCCGTGACGAACGAAAGGTTAACGCCGCGCCGCCGGCCGTGTGTAATCCGCCGTCGCGTTTTACACTTGCCAGCCACTGTCACTGGACGGGAAGGAGTTTGGGAAACAAGGGGAGGAGAAGGGAAGAAAGGAAAAATGCAGCGAGCTACGATAGCGTTGGTGAACGGGGGAGGGGGACGCGTCACGTCGTTAACCGAGTTTACTAATTATGGGTCGAGCGCGATAGCTACGAGTTTAACCCTCCTCTCCCCTGCCTCCTCGGTAATTTCAACGCCGTGGATGTGTGAAAGCGTGATGTAATAACAAGAGCCGCTTTACAGGAGTGCCTGTATGATATTGCTCTAAAAATCTCCGTTAATTAACTCGTAAAACTTGTGATAACGTAGCGAATCAAGTTACACGGTTACGGGCCTTGACGGTTTGAGTGGGCCACGCCTGACGCCCCTTGCGTGCTTTCACCACCACCGCGTTGCAACAAAGAAAAAAGAAGTAAATCACCGTGACAATGTTCGCGAGACGTGAAATTTTCAGATCAACTTTTCAGTTTTTTTTCTTTTTTTTTTTTTTTTTTAGTTGATCCTCGGACCGCTTCCACGAATTACGACGCGATCAGAATCGTTGGGAGTCCGTGATCCAGTTTCGCGCAAAATATCAATTGCAAGTATGATACGCGTGGCCGAGGCACGAGAGAAGAACACGAGCAAAGGGGAAGTGTTCTCGAAAGGTTCCTTCGTTATCGCGACGTTTTTTTTTTTTTTTGCTTTTCGATGAAATATCTTCCGTCACGAGGCACGCCGCGACGTTCGCCAATCGATTTCACGCCTACAAATTACGAGCGAGTGAAACGCTTTTACTCGCGAATACGCTGGAGTTGCACTTTTTTTCAACTTTCCCCGGAACTCGATTGAAGCCGCTGTCTACCCGACTGGAGATCGCAAGAATTTTAAACGCAATACGTGTCCTTTACAATATGTAATGTTTCTTCTTTTTCTTCGCATTCCTCTCTCCCTTCCTTCCTTGTCCCCGTCTGTCTTCTTCCCCCTTTTCGCTTACGTATATAATATATACGCAAACGTTTCAGCGGTCGCGGCTGTACGATGAGAAATCGCGTATAATAAGTAATTAGCGAAATACGCGAGACTTCAGAGCGAACGATAAAATAAATTCAGCCATTCGTGTTACTTTAATCATTAGCTTGAAATATCGGTCTCTCGGGTCACGAGAAAGAGAGAGAGAGAGTGTGTGTTTCGCATCAATGCAAATCGCGTATTTCGTGTCAAGAAAGAAAAAAAAAAACAAAAAAAAATTGTAATTTAATGGAATTTAATTTAGGAATTCACTATTATATTTTTATTATATGATATTATATTTTTGTTAATTAATCGAATTTAAATTCAAATTTACTTCTAGATGAGCCTTGCGCGCGCGTACCGTGCCAACTCGGTTCTCCCCCCTTCCTTCGCTGTTGTTGCTCGTTTCGTGATTCGTTGTTAAACAAGACGATAAAAAGCTTTACTAATTTACCTCCGCCATCGTCGTTCTCGACGTTCTTTCACACTTCGAATCGCGTTCCTTTCAATTCTTTTCTCTCTTCCCCCCTTCTACCCGAAAGAGAAAGATCTCTCCTCTCTGCACTCTTCTCTTCTCTTTTCTTTTCTTTCCTTTTTTCTTTTTTCTTTTTTCTCCTCGTTCTCCCTTTTCATCTCGTTCATCGAGCCGTCTGAGACGTTGATTTCTGCAGCATGCATCCGAACGTAGACGTTCGCTGCACGCGAATGCAGCCTGCATCTTCTCGAGTGGTTGTACATATATTACAGCCCAATAAACCTGATTAACATTGGGTGTTCGTTAATTACAGCATCCCTCTATTACACTGACTTAGCCATGCGTTAATGATTTCACGGCCTCGTGGATTTCCGACGTATCGACGAATCAACGATACGGTTGCATCGCAATATGCATTCGGATGTGCATCCTAGGCTAGATGGATGCGTATTTACATATTCCTGTCATGCTCGCTCTGTCAGCCCCTCCCCCTCCCCCTCCCCCGACTATCGCACCCCTTAATGACAGATCTCGGCTTATTTATTAATTACCCGCCGATCCTTTTCATACCTGGCGCGTATCGATCCATCCACGCGCGTTCGTGTTCGCGTTCGCGTTCGCGTTCGCGCCCCCTCTCTGTTTTCGATGGTGGCCTTAGAATCCTTAGAATGGCGAACGCTATTCTACAGTCTATGATTTATTGCGGCGTCGAGTAATCATGTATTCGCGTAATGTTTGCTTGCAGATAAGCTTCGTGGTGTGCAAGACGTGGTGTGCGCAACGGTGATAAAATGGCGGACAATCAGAGAAGAAGACGGTATCTGACCATCAGCATACTTCACATCATCACCATCATGTGCCAAGGTAACTAAAATCTTGATCGCGCAACGCGGGCGCCAATCATATTTCCAGCGTTTTTTTAAGTTTTTAATTCCGCTCGCTTCGTACCGGCGAGAGAGTTCGAAGGGGGGGAGGGTGGAGGGGGGAAAACACGATGAACTCGCGTTTAAAGGATCGCGATCGTAATTTACGTTTTAATCCGGCCGGAAGCGTAGGAATCTATTCTAATTTCTCGAGGCGGAGAGAAAAAATGATTCGGCGCGTAACGCGCGTCAGATCTATAGCAGCCGGCGCTAATGGAATTCGCGTAATTATAAAAGGAAACGTGTTGCCCGGCTGCGAACGCCCCGGGTAAACAATTATACAACTCGGGAAGGGGGAGGGGGGAGGAAATAACGGGTTGGTTTATATCAAGTAAATTAGTATTATATTTCGATTAGATTCCCGCCGCCAGGACTTGCCCCGCGGAATTTAGCTGCGACAGTTGAAACTGCCGCTCCCGCCAAACTGTTTTCAACTCGGGAAAATATAACTCGAGCCTTTTTTCTGTTCTCGAGCATTTTTATCTTCTCTATAAAGAGAAGATTCGTTGCTCTCGCAAACGTTGGAAGGGGAATTGTTAGACCGGTAGAAATCACGATCGGTAACGAAATTTCGATGCGAGCTCGTATCCGCGCGCTCGTTGGCGCAAGTTTTCTGCAAAGCGTATATCTTGATAACGAAGGTAGCTTTCATCGGCGAGCACATTCATTTTTTGGTTCTTAGACGCGGTTTCATGTGCCGCGTTACCTCGTATCACGCGGACAAACGTGCTTGCGCACGCTTCTAATTGCTGCACGGAGACCTTGCACTTGGTCTGAACGAAATACCGGGGCCGATTGCCCCGTTTCATCGTTTACTGTCTGTCTCCATCGAGCAACGATGGTTTGTACGTTTCTAGTCGCGAGTCTCTTACTGAAACGGGGAAAACGCAGCGACCGTGTTACAGCGGCTGTGTTATTTGTGATTAAATAATTGAAACGACGCGACACGGCCGAAATGTTGACTACGCTTTGACAAATGATACTTTCGTTCCACTCCGTTTCTGATTCAAACGATATTCAAGTACATTTCGCGCTGCACTTATGCGACAGATAATTAGATAAAAAAAAGGGAAAAAAAAGAAAGAAAAAATGTAATACGCGTTCGTTTGTGAAGAGAGCTGCTCAAACGACCAGGGATCGACTGTCTGGGTTCGACTGTTTTATATTCGACTACTAGGAAATCGATACTCTCTCGTGAATGATTCAGTTGTTCTGTTCGAGCTTTCGCCGGCGAAAAGGGCAACCTTCAATAATTTCCAACGAAAGCTACAAGTTAGTTAGGCTCGAACGTGAAAGCCAGAGCGTAATCGGGGGCGATACGTGCGCGCGCCGAGCCAAGGGATTGCCGAAGAAGTAGTAGAAGTTATCGGTAAACGCTGATAAAACACACGGTGCGTCAGTGTATTGGCGACGTTAATCAATTTTCCATTCAACGTGCAATCTCTCTCGGTGCTATCGTGGTCGAAGTTCGTTCAATAGAGGCCAAAAGCCGACGAAGGGATCTTAAGATCGTGAAGACGATGCCAGCCAAGGGTTAGAAACTCGTAATTATCGCTAAATAAGAAGGTGGTTTATCGCTTTCATTCCCGGCAGAGCATCTCGTTGAGCAAGATATACATATATCAGAAGCGATGCAAAATCCGGCCCGACTCGTTTCGGCCGCTATTTTCCAAGTTTTCAAAACGACGCGGCGCGTAAATAGCCGTCTCGTTGCCAATTCAACGATACCCGGCTCGTCTCTGTTTGTTTGTAAAATGATAATAGGTTCGTAGAATTAATCGCGTTAATCTGAGCGTTTTCGAGCGCGTTCTCCTCTTTCCACCGGAGGGGGAAATTTATATTTTCACGTCGGTATTTTTCGGCATGTTTATATTGAAACTCTGAGGCTTTATCGGAAATCCTTTAAAATTACATACAGTACCATTCCCCCGTGATTCAGTGCGGTGTTTTTAATTTTTTACAGCTAGGGTTTGCCATTCGGCTGAAAGGGGGAACGGCAAAAAAATGCTATTTTTCGATCGAATCGAAACGGCGCTTTGTCTATCGGCAATTTACCCCCCGGTGAGCTCAGTTTGCTTTGGATAACGTGGAAAATATTTGAGGTTCGTCTGATCTGTTCCACGTTAAAAATTTATTCGCGCCTATTGTCAAAAACTTTAAACACGGAAAAACAATATTGCGTCATGCGTCGTGCGTGTTGGTCGGGAAAAAAATCTCTCGAGGGATTGGCAACTATTTTTCCCAGCTATATCGATATATTTTGCAAATATAATATGACGCGCAATATTTGCAATTTCTCTATATGTGTATATATGTATATATTCTTAATACCGCGATTTGTACCGCGATCAGGCTCGTTAAAATGCAGCTTGACTCTGCTCCGCCAGTTGCAACTCTTTCTTTCTCCCGAACTTGATGAAAGAAAATTACTGCAGCGTTGTCGTAACGATCGACGATTGTCTTTCGTATCGTCGTTTGCTCCGCGCAGCTTGCAACGTTCCACGCTCCGTGAAAACAACACAAAGAAACTAGAAACACGCTCCTCCCATTTTCATCGTCTCTTGTCATTACTTTCTCTCCGAGAAGGAGTTGGCTGTTACGCTAAGAAAATTAGAAAAAAGAAAAAAAAAAGACTTTCACTCGAAAGTCGGTTATTCTCTGTACTCTAGCGGCGTAATTTCTCGTTGGGCAAGAAACTAGGCAAGAAAATGCATCTATCAAGGGACGCGTCTCGTCTCGTCTCGTCTCGTCGCGTCGCGTCGTCTCAAGGAGATTCGAAGAAGCAACCCCTATATTGATAGCTACCCCGCGTGTGACGCGCAGTAATTTCGAATCGCTTTGAGGCGCTAATTTAAATACATATTAATACAACGCGTATGCAACATCCGTCGACGAGATGAAGGCTGGTTGTAACCAGGCAACCAGCGCAGTGTTGGTGTTACTACCGTGTGTGCAACCAGCGCGCGGACTTTGTCGGCCGCAGTGCCAGCGACTTGCGTGCCAACCAATCAGCATAGCCGGCTATGCATACGAACGAATTCGTCGACGAAGCCCTAGCTAGGACAAATTCGAATCCTCGCGACGCGCGTCGTCCTCGGTTTATTGGCCGGCGGCGGCTCGATCAAGCCTGGTTATTGCCGGTTTCCCATCGATTCTGTCGCGCGAGCACCTGGCAAATTGCTTCCCGTAGACATCGTGGGCCTAAATCGGCACGTAGGATTCGTCGGTCGAGTGGCGCGACCAACGAAAAATACGCAAAGTTCTTGCAGATTCTTTACGAGCCAAGATGGGACGTAGCGCTTGCTCGTGATCAACGGTAGGAAACGTGCGATAATTTTATTTTCTACAGCTACGATACGTTCCCCCCCCCCCTGCTTGAGAAGATGTAATTAAACGAACGTAAATTTTCTCTCTCTCTCTGTCAAATTTTCAAAGTCACGAACGATTAGATGCGGAATTTGTCTTGCGGTACGTGTATCGAGGGAGGGAGGGGCACTTGTTTTGCCAGACGAACAGTTCAAACAGAAAATCTCGCCGTGTGTAATGGAAAGGTGTGAATAAGGTGGGGATATAAAGCCGCGGAGCGAGGCGAAGGTGGTACGAACGTCGAGTCGGCAGCGAATGTGCCAGAATAAAGCATTCCGAGATTCGAGGATACACGATGTTTGCCTTCCCAATATGCGCTCCGTGTCGACTCGCTCGCTGGTGAAACGTAGAAACCTGGGTGGACCTTTCCCAGATTTCTCCGGATTTCTCGCGATACTTCTATGTCGCGGTGGCGTCTCGATCGTTCGATACGCGTTAAAAATTTCTGACGACGCTCTTTAACGTTTTTACCATCTGTTCGATCTGATCCAGCTAAGCATCGTCAACCTAAACCTAACCTAAACCTAACCCCTTTCGACGAAGGAGAGAAAGAAACGAGGGATAGAGGAGGTGGAAAAGGGTGAGGAAAGAAATTTCACGTGCGAGGGATGCAAGAGGGAGGCCGCGTTTACGTCTGTCATTCCACCCGTCATTCCAGCGAATGGAAAAACTTCTGGTATTCCTCCTGGTCGACAGCGAGATCGTAGACTCTTGATGCAGCCTTTGTGCTACATAAAGAAAAATTGCGGCGAAGAAATTGCGGGGTGGAAAGCGTGGAAATCCTTTGGAAGAAGTACCTTACCCGTGGGTGCGGGTTTCCCCGTCGACTCGAGGCATCGCGTCGGTCGTCATCGCGTCGCGTTGAAAACTTTCTTTCTCGCCGCGTCTCTTTTCATTTTTTTTTTCTCTGTCGCGCGCCACGCTGGCCAACGTTCGCCGCATAAATGCAAAAATATATTTAAGATGTTATCTCGCGACGCCCGGGCTGTATATTCAAAGTTAAGACATTAAATGTACATTAGTGTCGTTGGACCCGCCAGTTAACTCACATACACGTACGTACGAGTTGTTCTTCCGTATCAATTCCACTTGCATTTTTCTTCCCTTTTCTTCTCTTTTTTAGTAGATTTAGTCCCTAGCTCTTTTAGTTTGTACAACGTGAGGATCTGAGAACAGTTGCTCGAGGCAGTAGGGTTCGCAAGATGAAAATTGAGAGCTTCTATCTAACAATTTGGAGAGTTCCAGTGTCAAATGATCTCTCTCTCTACACACACACACACACACACACACACACACACACACACACACGAATGTTTTACATTCGCGAACTACGTGTTCTTGATTTTTACCTTGGAAACACGTGGCTAGGGATACTGCCTATTGCAGTTGGCTGCGAGTTGTTTCATACTTAAAAATAGTCGTAGTCCTCGCGATTGCGATCAGAAACGAGGGGCAAGAGGGACAACACGCGACCAACAGAGAAATATCACGGTCGTCGGAGCGCGAAGTAGTTCGGCGAAAGTTTGCGAATGCATAAAAAGCGGCTGTGGATCTACGAGGCTGTTTTTGTCGTCGGCGACGACGCTTCAATAAACCTGGCCTGAATTCGATACACTTGCCGTTGGAAGTTGCATTATCCGCCACGTGGAGTAGCGCGGCCCGTCGATGCGGAAAATACAGAGAGCGTGTCTTCTACCCGAGAGTTTGACAGCAGGCATAAATGACGATGCGAAAATAGCAAAAAGAAAAAAAAAACAAAAGAAAGAAAAGAAAAAAAAAGATCGCTTTGAAAACTATGGGCGCGAACGAATGCCATTGACTGTCGAGCACGCTCGAACGAAAGAAGCCACTCGTTAGAACAGCCGCTTTATCGTGTCCATTTCATCGTGCTCGCGACACACGATCATACTCGATTTACACCGTGAAAATGATACGTGCATCCGGATTTTCCGCTCGCAGCAAGATTTTCCGTGGCGGTATTCGTTTCTCGTTTTCGCAAAAAAATCTTTGTTAATTATATTCGGGATGCAGGCTGTCGTAAAAATATCCGGCTCGTGTTTTATAATATGGAACGAGAGACAGAGGTACGTTCCAACGCGTTTATGAAATTCAGTTTCGCGAAATATTAACAGGGCGGAAACATATTGGGGCGATAAATCGTGGTGGGAGGCAGGGGGGAGGGGGAAGAAAGAAAAAACATAGCGATAACATTTCCGAGTGAAATCGGATCGTTGTTCTCTCTGTTCCGCTTCACGAAATTTTTGATTATTCGGCAAATCACGATCGTACCGTGTCGTAATTGATACAAAATGCACACGCGTACCGTACAACGACGCGTTTTTCGTTTCCGCTGCTGCTGCACGAACGAAGCCGTACAAAAGATGAAAGCGGGCACGATGCGGCGGGGGAGGAGGGTTTGAAACAAAAAGCATCGGACCGGTTAAACTTTCTTCAGCTGGGAACACGTACGACGCTCGTTCTTTCGACGATGACGACAGCGACGACTGCACATCCCCGCGACCCGTTAACGAACGAGTGTCGTTTTTAGCGCGACGAATCGTCGAACTGCGACTGCCGACTAACGAGAAACTATACTTTATATCGCGAAACAAGAAACAAAAGAATCTCGTTGTAACGTTGTTTCTTCCCTCGGTGCTCGCCGAGCTTATCAAGCCCGGCGAGCAACGAGTCCGATAAAAGTTGAAAAGAAAATCATAATACTTCTCGTTGGATAAAGTTAAATAGAAGTTTGGATAAAGCTTCCAGCTACATCCAGCGCCGGCCTTTACAAACGTTTTTCGTTTTTCCATCGATTCCCCCGGACAGACGAAATTACGAAGAAGATGTCTAACTCAGCTCTAGAGCGGGCGACAAAATAATTCCCTTTCTCTTGCCCGTTGCCGTGAAAATAGTCTACACTATCGCCTGAGAAAGTTAATTTTTCTCGAGGAAAGTTAGCCCGGGGCGAAGGGAGTGGAAACAGAGGGGGCGAGGGTCAGGTTAAAGCGTTCGCGGAACTGGGTTAAAACCATTAGCCAACGGCTATGAGATCAAAATACGTTTAACGGTTTACTAGAAGTCGTAGGACGTAATTGCCCTGCCGAAGCGATAGTGCCCGCCCGTTGGAATTCACCCTTTGAACTTACGTTGACACCCCTTCCACGAGGATCGTCCTTTTTGTCTTCTCGCCAAACACCACACGGTCGATTAAAAGTCGACGCGCGACAATGCAAATGGTGGATACCTGCTGGTTCAGCAGGATCGCGTTCGCGCCCACCGCAGAGCGCGAAATACATCTGAGCAAACGAGATCTGTGGCAGCTGTGTGACGCGCGTAACGCGAGAACGAGCAAACAACATAATACGGCTGGTTACTCGAGTCGTAAATGGGTATCGGCCGCTGGAGTACACTCTGCGAGTCTGTAGACATCCTTTAGAATATCGCCGAGATTTTTGACTTTGGATTTCACTGTTCTTTCGCGACACGACGGACGATCGATGACACTCTGCGAACGAGTGAGTGGGAATATTCTTGGGCAGGCAATATTCTTTCCGGCAGCCGACACGCGAATAGAAAAATAGAAACGCACATTTATTTACGCCAATGGAATAAAATTTCTGAGAGAGAGAGAGAGAGAGAGAGACAGATTTGCGTCACGCAAAGCTACGCAGCGTCGACTCTTCGGCACGAAATCAATGTGCATCACTCTCTCAACGGGCGTAAAATTTTCAAATCCCATCGACTCGGTGGATAGTGTACACCAGTGTACACACCGTACACGTTGCCGTAGGCCACCACGGCGTAGACTGTATTTATACGCAATACGCTGTCACTTGGTATTTATAGGATCGACTCGAGCCTCGATTTTCTTTTATTCTTCCACTTGTGCTCCGGAGAAATCTATCGCTCTTGGAGACATGTTCTCTCCCCGTTGTTTCTGTCGAGCCACACTCTCACAAGGATTTCTCTCTCACGTACACGCGTCGTTCCACCTGTTCGTGTTTTACGAATGTTCGCAATTAGCGTGGCGTATTTTCAACGTTTCCAGCGTTCTCTACGTGCAGACGCGGGAGATTTTTTGCTCGGCACGCACTGCCTGCGTCTCGCCCAAAGATATTTTTAGCGTGGTGTATAGCGTGGCTGACAGCACGCGATACATGCGCGAAATCACATATGCGGCTAGGCATGCATACTTCATGAAATAGTAACTTTTAGGCAGCATTCGGGACGCGTTTCGAAACTCGATTCGATGAGGAGTGCGACGCTGGCTGGCTTCTCGCGGCCCGTTTAATGGCATTTCCGTGCTCTTTCTCGAAAAGAGAAATATTAAATTTCAACGGGGGGGAAACTCGTGTTTCACCGCGATATCGGTATTCTTAGAGGCGGCGGGCGAACGACGCGCGACGGCGGATGCGCCCACGGTTGGCCCACTTTTCAAACACCGATACAACAACAGCCGATACGATGCCAGGTCGCGCTCTTTAATTTCACCAGAAACCGCGTATCGTTCGAGATACCTTCTCCCGTGATCGTTCGCGCGATCGACTCCGCGAACGATCGATGCTTCTTTAGATTTCAGACGAAAAACAACGACCAAACCGGATGATAATAATCGTTGAAGGATCCGTGGAAGCTCGGTCAAGTTTGGTTTGGTCGGTCGACGAACTTTGGATTGTTACCGGTTAATGGCCGCTCGCGGTACATTCTTATTCAGACTTTAAACTCAAACTTATGCATTTATTACGAGAGCGTTATTATGAAACGTTACGCTACCGAATGTGAGAAGTAATTTTCCATCTACCTCTAATTATCTTCGTAATGATATGATTTGCCGCTAATAAATAACGTTGATTTGAAACGATGAGCAATTTTAATTGCCATACGGTAACGCTGAGGTTGACATAAAATTCCGCAGGGATTTTTTGAGACTTACGTGCCTTCTGTTTCGTACGATGGAAACTGCTATTAAGATTCCTTCTTTCGAACAATCGCGCTGGCGAAATCATAGCATCGTTCTCAGTGGAATCCTTTCGTTCCAAGTGACACGGGTCAACGATAGTACCGTCCGACGCATCTATCCTCGTTTCGCGGAGCATCACGTTCCTAGCGTTTCACGTGTCGTACGTTCCTCAAATTCCGCTCTTAAGCACGCTCGGTCCGGGCCGAGAAAGTGACGAGCGAACGCGATAAAAATTTCAAAATAATAGCGCGCCGCTCGCTGGCGGACATTCATCGTCGTTATCGCGAGTGCAAATACACTGGTGCAACTCGGAGACACGGCGGTTGGCTCGTGCTCGAACATTAACCGTATCTCGGTCGAGCGATCAGCGGCCAAGCAACGAATGGGCAAAAATTACCTTCGTCGCTGTTTTCAGCAGCGAGGACTAGTTATGCGGCGACACACGTAGCCACGCGGCCGCTCGTCTACAATACACGCCATACACGCGTCGGAATTCTCCCGCGAATACCAGAGTTCGTGACAGCTGCAGCCACGTACGGCCTCGTCCCGTGTTTCCCGCTGTCTATCTGTAACACTCGTGGGCGTTTTTAATTCTTTAAACACTCGGGCGCGGAACATTTTGTTAGAACAGAATGGGCGACATATTCAGAATTTAATTTCTCGAAAAGACGGACCTCGAATTCATTTTCAACTTTTTCCTCCAAGTGAATAGTTTGTTGCTGCAGGCAAATAACACTTATCGTGTAATTAATTCATATCCATTACAGAGTGGCATTACAGACATTTATCACGTCATTTTTAACAACGTTTATTTTACAAGCGTTTTCGCAATTTTCGCCGCAATGTTCCACGATTCCACGATTAATTATTATAATTTTTATTCAATCGCTATTACCTTTTATAAACTTGTGAGAATGGTACTTTGTTGCTGCAATAATAAACAAATGATACTTGTTGTGTGATTAATTCATATCCGCCACGAAGTTCCGCAATGTTCCACGATAGTTTAATTATTACAATCTTTGTCCAGTTATCATTATTTCTCGTAAAATGAAAAACTCACGCCGAAAGCGATTGACTCGTCCGCTGTTTCATCTTTCGATCGCAGTTGCAAGTACCGGTCGGTGTTGGAGAACCATTCTGTAAGGAGGGATGGTTCCCGTGCGAGGAATCGTAAACTGGCTGGTTCGGTCGTCGTTATCGCCGCTTGTTACACGATTTTAGAGCTTCCGGATGCTGTTCCTTAATACCGGAAGCCTGTGGCGTCTCGAAAACGCGCCGCTTTCACCGGTTGCGAAATCTGTAAAATTTTTATCTCGCAAGCCCGATGCACAAAGCCGGTTTTATGGACGACAATTACCGGCGTCGAAGAAGTGGGTTATCTTTTGAGCGGTTTATTCCTTAGCCGCGCGATTCCGTTGAGAAACGGCAGCTGGTGAAGCTGGCTTAATTCTAGTCTTTCCGGCTACGGGGATATACAGTTCCCCCCCTCCCGGTTCAGCCGGGATAACGTTTAAGCCTCGGCGAGAGTGTACAAGACCGAAGCTTGTTGCGAGGAGGTGTCCTTAACTGTTTTTAATTGTGAGGATCTTGGGATAGCATCAGGACGCATAGGAATTCGCTCTGTCGTGAATTATTTCTTCCCCTCTCTTTTGTCTTCGTCTTTCGTACAGATGAGGGGGATGAGTGTCGTTCAACTAATCAAGACTGTCGCGCAATTGGATTAATACTCGGTATACAGAGTATTTTTTTTCGCGGTTTTTTTTCTTATATTCATGGGGAAATTCGAGATTTCAGAAATTTGTAAAATACATACAGCGCGTGTGTGCGCAGAATATCCAAGACAATTTAAATGTTGCAATGTTTGGCAAATAAAATCCACGTTTTTTTAATTCGTGTAAGTACAGAATTATTTTCCATCGGTGTATCGGATTTAAAAAGAATTAGTATGGATGGAAAGTGAGAGGGGAGATAGAAGTAACAAGGTCGTGAGCTCGATACATTTCGGTTTGGGTTTGAATCGATATCCCAGGTCCCAGTTTCTCTTTCTCTCTCTCTCTCTCTCTCTCTCTCCTTTTGAATTCTTCGGTCAAGTCGAGGATCCCCACTATAAGTTATCAGCGATTGCGGATGCTCGAGATGACGAGCACGATGGTGGCTTAATGCTCGGCGCCACTCTAATTTCGCCCTTTCAGCCTCCTCCCTCAAGGTTGAAATGCAATATCGCCGTCAAGCGGGAAACTCGAGGTATTTCCCGACGTATTTCCAAACTATTTCCAAGACGGATTTCTTTCCCAACGGTTCGGAAAAACCGCCGGGCAAAAATCCGTGACTCGAATTTCGCTTCGGGCCTGCTAACGATCAACCGATCGTCTGCACCTTTAATTAATACGTTGCGCGTTCGGTTTACCCGTCGGCCTTAAAATTACGCGATAATCGAGACACGGCCCGTACTCGCCGGGCTTCGAATCGCCCAACCGTGCAACCTTCGACTTTCCACTGGGAAATTTCCATTTGGAAATGGAAGGCTCTCGCGGACTCGCGGTAGTTTGGATCGCGAAATGCAACCGAATCCAAAGAAAAGAACCGAAAGAAAGAGAAAGATCGATGGCTTTTGTAGGGTTCTTGGATCGGTGGAGAGGCGAACGTTCCCGCCCAATTAGTCCACGCGCGCGCACGCACACACACACACCCACACACACACTTGTATACTGTTTCTGCGGATGAAAAGGCGCGAGTGTATTCAAAGATCCCTAGCCAGGGATCCCCACCGTGAAAAGGCACGCGAAGCGGGATAATATTATCCGTTGCGAGAGCGTTCGTCGACCCTTTTCGCGGTGGCACTCGTCATTTTGCAATGATAAATTGCGGCCGAGGGAAAAGTCGGAGAGGGAAAGTGCAGGGAGCGTTACACTTTGGAAATGGGTCAAGTGCTCGCGGTTTTGTACGCTGTTGAACGGGAACAAAATGTTTAATTGCACCGTCCTTTCCAGACGCTATTTTCTCTCCGTATCCCCCCCTTCACTTCGTCTTCGCCGTTCCATCTTTCTCGCCGGACCGTGTCATCGTCGTTACGTTGTGTCATCTTTCACGAAAGGTACTCTCTCTCTCTCTCGCTTTCTCGCTTTCCCGACACGACGGAGACCCGTTTGTTCTGCAGGCTCGGAAAGGATTACAGCTGGGGGTTTCTCGCAATTATTCTGCTGAAATTAGTGCCGTAACTACGGTTTTGTGGCCGTTTCGTAGACACGAAAGCGGGACACAGAGGGAGAAAGAGTGAAAGGGCGAAAGACAGAGGACGGCAGCGGCGGGCAACTTTTGTTCGTCAAATTTCCCGTAACAACTTTTCCATGGTGATTAAGTGGGAACCGGGCGGTGACGCATGCGTTTCAAGTGCCTTTCGACACCGGGGGTCCCGGGTCTAAAAAGGACACCGGCGAGAGAAATTGTTTTTCGCGCCAGGATAATGATGATTCGAGCAGCGAAAATAGCGAATAACGATACCACCTCGACCGATACCGGAGCGAATCGGACTTTTTGACGATGCCGCCGCATTGCGGTGATCCAGTTAAAGAAGCGAATTTTAATTGAAGCCACGTTACCTTTAATACCGTCAGTAATGCATAATTTATGACGAGCATACCCAGCTCGTCGACCTGGTGATCTTTGCGTTTCAAGTCGCTCGAACTCTTACGGAACGCGGTGACGTTTCCACGGCGACACCGTTGTTTTTCCGATTCCGCACTCTTTGGAGGCTTTCAAACTCCATAAAGTTCGTGTGGAAATTTCGTCCATTCGCAGGATTCGTCCGTCGAAATTCGTCCGCGCGAAATCGACAATTATTTACACCGATTATACGCGATTATTTCAATTCGTCATTCATCAAATTCCCATTCCGGTTAATTGCTCATTAAAATCTGCGGACCTGTTATATTCCCGACTGAATCGTAACTGCATGGTCGGGTTCATTATGGCGCGTCGTTTCGCAGCGAGTCCCGTTAAAAAATATCATCCATTATCGAGTGAAACAAAAAAAAAAAAAAAAGAAAAAAGGAAAATAAAGAAGAACGAGCTCGTATTTCGTTTATGGACCCGTTAACGGGTACCTCTCGTACGCGTCGTGTCGCGTCGCACTGCGCCGTTCGCCGAACGGAATGACAATTCTCCCGAGGGGGATGATCGATGACACGGTTATTAAAAATGCACCGCCACCGACCGATGGTATCTATCATTTCCCACCTATTTGTATATTTCAATGACTCGATAATCGCGTGAAATTCATGGAGTCGACGCGACGCGAAATTGCACGACTCTCGACACCTGCCGCGGCGCCAAGCGAGAATCATCCCGCATCGCCAAACGATCCGATACGTGATCGGGCTCTCGGTGTATATTTGCACACCGTTATTGTAACTCGCGATCACGTTGTTGTAACTGGATCGCACTTTGACTTTGCTCGTCTAGCGCGGCACTCGTTACAGAGTCGGACAGAGTCGTTCGCCGAACGACAGAGGCATTTGGCATTTTGAGAAAAAGAGATTCAGCCGAGAGTATTCAGCGGAATACTCAACCGTTCGATAACACGTCGAGATGGATTGGTTTTTTGCTCGAAGAACAATTCCATCCCGGCTATTATCCACGTTTCCTTCGCTGCCGCCAGCAGCTTTCTTCATCCCTTTCTGACTCCGTCTTTTTTTCCCAACTCCCGCTGAACTCTGAACCCTCGATGCCGGTCCGCGTTTTCGTGTCCATATTTCCGGCGTCGCGCAAAAAACTGTAATTGCATAAAGGACGCGCCGCGTGCCGTGGAGCCGGGCCAACTATTTCCAGCTATTTCCATGCATCTTCTCATTGATTCCCCTCTAGTGGAATCTAGCCAGTCGCGTGGACGATATTCGAAGATTTACCCCACGAACTCGAGCTGATCTGATCTTCGCGGAAGATCGTCGTTATTTCAAGATTGTAGAATAAATATATCGCGATCTGTTCTTTTTGTTTCGATGGCGATCGAGGCTTCTAACGCGACAGGGATTTTGTCCCCGGTGGCAGAGAGTGATGTTCTCGATTGCAAGTTTCTTTGCGATAAACTTTGACGTTCAGTACTTTGACCCTTGTTTCCTACGTCATTGCGTCAATTTATATTTAAACGTTACATTTCAAGTAATTGATTCACGCTATCTGTGTTACGACTTATACAGCCGCGTTGACGTGGATGAAGAAGTTTGGTTGAAATTTTTTGGTTGACAGTCCGATGTTTTTTAGTTCTTGCGGTGGTTTCACGAAGAGTGCATCTTTTTATAGGGAAGTCTGAAGTTGGCTGCAGCCAATCAGATTCGATTGTTTTCCAAGTTGCCTATGGACAGACTACTGCGATTTACGATGCTGTCTAAACGTTACTCCACGCAAATGATTTACAGCGGAGCACGGCTCGGCGATCGGTTGGCGCCAGCGACGCTATGTTCGTCCAGTTTGTCCACGTTAGTCCGATACGAGATTGAAAACGCGTTAAATTCGACAATCACTTGGCTGAAAGCACGTTGAATTGAAGAATCGCTCTTCTAATCGAACGATCGGGAAAAGACACTCCAACGTATGATACGCGTGTCAACTTGTCGATCGGTTTCGTTGAAATCAGCGACGAGGTAAACGAGGTATCTCATCACGCGGTGGCGCGCGTGCCGGCCGACTTCTCGAAAACGATTAATGCAAAGTAGCTCATCGCGTCAGTTAGCATAAACGGCGAAGGTGGAGAGCGCGTATCGCGGCGCGAGGAGGGGTCGGTAAGCCGGCTTAGCGTCGAATGCCGGCGAGGCGTGCAACACCGTTTGGCTTGGCCGTTGCCGCGGCTCGATGCGCATCCGCAATTTGTAAGCGGTAACGACGCCCTTTGTGCCCGTTAATGCGGGGACGTATACGATTCTTCGGCCACCCGGCAGATATAGAGAAGTACTCGAGCTTTAAACGAGCTTTTTGTGCGGGTGCAATTGTTCGACGTTGGACGACGAGGTCCATGCGAGAGAAAGAGACAGAGAGAGAGAGAACGCGAGCGACGCAACGCGATCTGGTCGAAAAGCACGTGCAACAGCGACGAGGAAACGAGGAGGGAGAGCGAACGGCTATCAAATTTATTCGGGAAAATGGCGCGCTCTTTGTTGCCAGTTTACGACGCGTTTCCGGTCGCGTTTTGTTTATAAAACGATTAGCCGTACGTATCGTTTTCTTGCTTCACCGCGGCTGAGTGAAATTACGCATTCCCTCGGCTTCTCGGCTCTTGCTCACCTGTTGACTTCCCTTCTTCGACGCGGCTTTCGGCTTCATTAAAAGCCGGGCACCGGTCGAATCGCCGCCGGGGATCGACTCTCTCTCTCTCTCTCTCTCTCGTCTGTGAGGCCAGACTAGGCCGGTCCCGGCGTAAATCGAATCACGAAGCGTGCAGCTGCGTAGCTGCGAAAAATTGGCGACTTTAATAAAATGTTGGAGCCCGGTTCACCGGCACCGGTCGTAGAACAGATGACTTTCGCATGACAGTTATTGGGCTGGCCGACGAGAGAGAGCCTGGGTTTAATAATGCGGGACAATCAATCTTGCAACTAAGTGCGTCACACGAAGAAGGATCCCCGTTCACGGAAAACAAATAACACGGCGGCGACGGCGGTAGCGCGAAACACCATCGTCAGCTCGTCGTTAACGCGGGACGAGCAACGACGTAACTTTTGTTTGGAAAAGAAAGAGCCTCCGTGGAGTCAAAAGGGGAGTCAAAAAAACGGATTTCAAACGCTTCGATTCGACGGTCGCGGCTTCGAATTATTTGTCGCGGGTGGAGAATTACGGAGGAAAATTAAAAAGTAACAGAAAGGATGGTAGGAGGGGGGGGGGTAGGAGGTTGGCGGTAGCCAGACGAGGCCAGAAGTCGAATAATCACGGAAACTTTCGCTAAAGATTTCCTTAATTAGCGGAACAAGTCTCCAGCCTTAATTACGTAATAACAAGTGGCGGTGGTTCCCCGGAACTTTACGCAAGATGACTCAATTATTACTTTCGAGAAGGAAGAAGACGTAACGTCAAACTTGGGCCGTTCAGGTTGTCTCCGTGTTTTGCGGAGAAACTCTCGCGATGAGACTCGAAACGCCTTGCGCGCGCTTCTAGCGACGTC
The DNA here is from genome assembly GCA_032399595.1 of Tetragonula carbonaria. Taxonomy (NCBI): domain Eukaryota; kingdom Metazoa; phylum Arthropoda; class Insecta; order Hymenoptera; family Apidae; genus Tetragonula; species Tetragonula carbonaria. Next base: position 10,549,459 of record JAUCRC010000012.1, on the reverse strand, counting down.
GGCGGATTAACATTCCCGTCCCGGATCAACGTTCGTCTCCCGGGGCTCGGCGCGAGCCTTCTTGAAAACGCGCGCTGATGCAAAGAAAAACGCAGACGGGCGGATCCGCGTCGACTTGCTTGCTCCCGCGCTAATTTGAATAACACTGCAACAAATACCAGTTTCACCGTGGCGAAGCCGTGGGAAGCCGGCTGCGAGCAAGCTCCTGTCCCCGCCCCCGCGTATACGAAGATACGTAACACAGGAGAGAGAGAGAGAGAGAGAGAGAGTTGGAACGTCCAGAGTCTTAGATTAATCTAGGGCCGTGGCAGCGGCCGGTGTTAGCGGCGGCACTGATGCTGGTGCTGCTGTTTCCAAGCTAAAGTTTTCCTCTCGAAGCTCTACGGTGGCCTGGCTAACTCTCTCGCGACAGCGGCGGGGGGGGGGGGAGGAAGGGGAGAGGATACTTGTCCAATACTCGTATAAGTATAGCCGAGGTAGACCGACTAAATGAATATAAATGACGTTCTCAACTCAGCCGTCGACCAGGGCGAACGTGTACCGGAGGATTTTCAGTGTCTACCGTCGCCCGGCACACTTCCATCTCTATGAAGTCCTCGCATCACTTAGCGACAGGATAATGTATGTACACGGACGAGCTGCAATGCAAACGAGGTCCCGGCCGTGACCAACGGAATGGTTAATCCCCCCCCCCCTCCGGTGTCGATGTAATTCCATTAAGTCGGTTTTTTAAGAAAATCGGATTTTCTGTTTTAATTTCCAGTCGGAATTATGTCCGAGCGGTGTTTGCAAAGTGGCGCAGCCAGCCCCAGAGTCGCGCAGGGCGCATTGTAACGGCCACGGCGAAATGAATCTGCGATTATTATTATTATTATTATTGAATAATATCAAGGCGCGAATTCCTCCCGGCGTCTTTTATCTGTTTGCGTTTTGAGAGCGAGTCGAACGAACAAAAACGAAAGGTCTTCTTATCTTTGTATTTCATTAAGGAGAACACGTGGCGTTTCCCCGCGATTATCAAATTGGAAATTTTATTCAAGAGCCTGAGAACGACGAAACGTCTGAAAGTGAACAAGCTCCGATAAAGATATTCTCGAACGTGACTGAGCTAGAAATTCCTACGTCATCTCGCGATCTCAATTAAAGAGACGTATATCAGATTCCGATGCAGACGAGCTGAATTATAAAATTCGTTCCGAGCAATTGAAGTTGATCGTACAAGATTCCTCCACTCTATTCGCAACAACTTTCCAATCGAGAAATGATCTCGCGGCGTTGTGACTATTTTAGCCTATTTTGGTTTATTTGACCCAACACGGCCAACCCGATTCGGCGGACTTTGACGAACTCATCGGCACGTCGCACGTATGAATTTCTACAAGTATTTTTCATACCTCGGTTGTTTGCGACTACCTCTCTCCCGCCATCTTGTTCCCCGATGTTTCCACAGTGAAATGAAAATCCGGATCGGGCAGCCATCGAAACGCTCGGTAGTTTGAACGTTTCTATGCACGACACACGCGAACAGTTACCGACCGATGGAAGGGAAATTTAAAAGTGGTGCTACGAGCAAGGCTGGGGAAAACAGGGAAATAAATTCAACGAGGTTTAGGCTGGTGACAATTTTTTTTTCCCCCCCACTCTATCGATCGATTCGATACACGAGATTCAATCCCCCCGCCTCGTACATATATATTTTCGAATTATCGACAGCCGACCACGCGACAAATTGTACTCGAGCACCCTTCTGTCGATCGCCGACAAGTTTAATAGGTTGTGAAATCATTCTGAAAAATAGTGTACCGATTCTCGGCACAGAGAGACGCGCGCACAGCTGCACACACTTGCCGATCGCGAGGAGGGGATGTCGTTCACACACTCTCTCTCTCTTTCTCTCTCTCTCTCGTGTGGAGTTAAACAAAGATCGGCTCGCGTCGGTGGCAACGACGCGTGTACTCTTCAACGACGAGCCAAGCGGTCCAAGGCATTGTGCGAAAGCAAGTGTCGAACTGTTTGAATTTTCTACGGGGTCGTCTCTTGATATTTAAATGACGATCGATCACGTATGCACGGCAACAAGCCGAGTAAAAATTGTTTCGTAAAATATACAGAACGGAGAACGTAATCGTCTTTGCGAAGGGCGCGTGGCTCGCGTTCACGCGACTGTCGGTGAATGGCCGACCGGCATGGCTCGGTACGACGCTGCCACCGTTCGTGTCAATAGAAACCAGAGAGCAGAGCCAAGGGGATGGAAATCGAGAAAGACAAGCAAGATCGTCCGGGAGCCTTGTAACTACTGACTAATTCAGCGAAAAGCCGTTGAAGCAACATTTGGATACGCGCGGACGTGTCGATCAACGTTGGACCGCGCCGCGGCCTGTCCAACTTTCTTCCTCGCGCGACAAAGGATCTGCCAGGCGGAATATTCAAGACACATATTCTTCCTTTAACGGCCGGTTCCGGTTAACAGAGACTCGGAGAGAGGTCGTTTCACCGCTCGTTTTTCCTCCGGTATTGTTTCGATCGAGTGTCCATGAAAATTGCAAAGTTTGCTCCATTAGACCCTATCTTTTCTCCCGAGCACCGAACGGCGGGGGGCAGGGGAGGGGGGGGGGAATCCCTTCTTTTACATTGCTAATACAGAGAGTAAAATTAAGAACGACCCCGCAAAAGTTCTGCAACGAAATTAAGCCGCCGTGCAAACGGTCAATTCAATTACTCTTCTTTTTTTCTCTTTTTTTCCCTTTTTTCGTAACAGCTAACCTATTTCGACCTCGAACTTCCGTTCCATTCACTCGTGTTAGTTTCCCGCGTAACAAAAGGCGTCTGACGAAGATTCTTGACAAACGATCGAAGTTTAAAGCAGAACCGAGTCGATGGAACGAAAAGACAAAGAAAGAAAAAGAACAAAAGGAGAGAGAGAGAGAGAGAGAGAGAGAGAGAGAGACCTTCCTCGTAGCTCGTAAATTTTTTTCTTCGGTCCTGATACGCCGGATTAACGGTGGACCGTATCGAGAAGGCGTTAAAAGCTTCATCGGTTGTAACTCGTGATGATCGGGGAACGGGGATCGCGGCGCAGCGGTGCGATCTAACGATAACGATCGAAGCCTCCATACGATCGGCGAAATATCAGCGGGATTTCCGTAGGAATTAAAAAAAGCGCGCTCGGTTATAAGCCACGCTCGGCAAAAAGCCAATGGCGTCTCCGTTGAATGTAACAGATTCTAATGGTTATGTTCATGGTTACTGCCAGCGAGAGGAGGGGGGAGGGGAAGTGGAGGAAGAGAGAGAGAGAGAGAGAGAGAAAGAGAATCGGAGAGGGAACCAGTTTGCGAGCTTCTCTCTAATTACTCCGAGAATATCTGGCTCGTTGAGGACACGGTCGCGGGCCACTTACGCGTTACTTATTGCCACGGATAACTGTCCCCCTTTCTCTCCCCCCTTGATTTCGAAATTAACGACAGCCGTTTAATAAAAACACTCAGACAGGAACCGGGTAGAATTTTTCAGCGGGACTCTGTCGCCGAGGCGTGAAATTTTGTCGCGCGGAGTTGAATTATCGTTGGTAACTGGACGCGTACCGATGCCCACCGACCCAGAATATTTAATCCCTTTTTGACTCGACTATTTAAATTTTCCTCGCTCGTGCATAAACAATGGAATTGCGCAACACACTCTCTCGGGAATAATTGGATTCATCTTTATTTAAACGGAACCGCCATCCGCTCGAGTCTCTCTCTCTCTCTCTCTCTCTCTCTCTCGTCGTCCATGCTCCACGTATGTGCATCACGCCAGGTTTAACGTTCGCCCAAGACTCCTTGCGTACACGAGTTTGGTTTATTCAAACGTTACCGTGTCTTGTGCCGCAGGGGAGTAGAACAGGTGTGTGCACAGTCGGACGCACTGAGACTTGGCGTTGTCAATGCTACGCAGCCCTTTCAGACCGTGCAGCACATACTATATTTCGTGTTTACGTAGAACGACGATTCGTCGATATCGATATGGATATTGCTTTGTGAAAATTTGAAACGATCGTTGACGAGTTACAAAGGGTGGCTTAAGTTCTCTACAACGTTTCACATCGACGTTTCTTCTTCGTACAGTGACACGAGCACGAATGCTATATCTCGTTCGATTTTAGTTAAGGAGAAGTATCCCTTATCACCTTGGTGATTTGTCGCGTTGCACTTCTACGCTGATTCTATTATCTCGAGCCTTCGTTCGTGGTTACTTGGCCGAGTGGGTATCACGATCGCTAGCGAAGGAACGATTTCAGCTGGCGGTTGGATAAAGGTCGGGAGACGTTGATGAGATCGAAGTTTGGCTCGCGTGACTCTGCTAGGTGAAGTTAGTTCGGTGAAAAGTTTCTCTTTCGCGGGGGGATCTACGCGTAGTGGTCTCGTTGATTCTTAGTCAAACACATAAGAAGACGGGGGACGGCGAGAGAGGGGGGGGGGGGGGAAGGTGGAGGAAGGAGGACAAAGCGGTCGTTCCTTTGCACCCTGCGGAACAAGTGCTCGCAACTTAAATAATAAATATGTATAGCGGAGTTTGATATAGTGTAATTTCGCGAAGTTTATACCACGGGATGTATCTCGCGGTTGAAACTTTACTTCGGGAGTTGAATTACCACGTGCACTTGCCCCGCCGCGCGGCCCTGACGGTGGACCAGTTACGTGACTGAATGTTTAATATGCTTGGACGCACCACCATTATCGCGCTAGGCTTTGAATATTTTATAGCTGGCGTCATTTGCGCGCCGTTGCCCCGCACACACACACAGACACACACACACACAGACACACACACACACAGACACACACACAGAGGCAAACCTCGCGACCACACAGGGTCGTGCGAACACAAACGCAGCCTCGTAACTTTAATCCTTAATTCTGTTTACCGAAAATTGTGCGGACGCGTTCCTTCGACGCCTACCGTTTCAAAATTCCTAGTCATCTAGTTTCGGCTGATGACGCGGACACGCGAGTCTGTCGATTTCTGTCCGTCTGTGCGAGCTCAGAGATATCCACCGACGCGGATTTAATATTTCAAAGTGACCGGAGGAGACGGTTGCGTAAAGAAGATAATTCGCTTTTGATCCGTCTTGACGTCGTTAATTAAACAGGAGAAGCCGGCTACGCCCGAGGTCCGAGCGCCAGGTAAATTTTCTCGAGGAATTTCATCTGGGCGACCGTGTAGCCGTTCTTCCTTGAACGATCGTTCTTGCCCGCTGAGTCCGGTTATCCCCGGCTGTGCCTGGCTGGAAGAAAAAGATTTACGCCGAAAGTTAAGGCAGCTGTTGCTATAGCTGTTGCTGCAGCCGAGGAGCAACGAAACGACCGGCGCTCGGCGACGTTCGCTCGCGCTCGCGCACGCAACCCGCAGTCATGCCGAGAGAGGACAAAGTAATAAAGTTGATGAGCGCAAGACGGACGACGTCCAAATGGAATGGAGAGATCGAAAGAGACCGAGAGAGATCGAGAGAGAGAGAGAGAAAGAGAGAGAAGATAGAGTAATGAAATGGAAAAGTTTCTGGTCGAGCTTTCTCTTACCGGTAATGACTGTTAAACGAATTAAAGAACCGGCTATCTTCCGGGCCGAGGAATAGGAGCAACTTCTTGCAAAAGAGGACATCGTTAGAGTTCTTTAGTTCAGCATCGAACGGGGGCCAGATACGTTTCTTTCGCCCCAGGGGAAACGTTGCCGGAAGATTATCCTTGGCGTTGGCTCGCTTATCACCCGGAAAATGTTCGTTAATTATATGCCCGGGATTTGCATACACCGCAGGCAGCGGTTGTTGTATCAGCATTGCTCCCACGATCGTTGGGATCGTGAGTCTTAATGCATGACTTACTTATTAATCTTAAACGCCGTGGCTGGCGTTTCGTCTGGCGTAAAATTGCCAAATCGATTTCCGATAACCGGCGGTCGATACAATCGCTCTGCCAACCTTTTCGCGATACGTGAAACAATTAATTTTTCCTCGGCACGCGTTCGTTGCGGCGTTTTTATCGCCTACAACTACCAACACCTTCTTGCCAAAGTCAAACACCGTTGTGCTCGATCGGAATATTCATCATACTATGTTTCTTAAGTCGTGTTTGTACTAGCCGAGTTCTGATCGGCCATTTCACCGAAGGTAAGAAGACTAAACGCTGAGATACATCGATCGTCTCTGAAATCTCTGAAAAAACGTCCGTGTTCATTCGTAAATCATCGTTCGTCAATAACAGCAGCCGTTTAATCGTTCAACCACCAACAGACCTCGATCAGCTTGGTCGATCCGAAATTGGACGCGGTCTTTATGGCCGCTTTCTCCTTGTAACGAGAATCGAATTAAATTTAGCGGTTGTGAAACTGATTGTAAACACGGGGAAGAAGGGTTGGCCAGTCGACGACGGACAGAGGAAGGTTGGAAGGCGGATAAATGAATCTTATTTGGTCGACGCGTTGCCGGTAGACACCCTCAGGGTGATAACTACAGGGAGCAACGAATTTGACGAACTTCCTGTATTCGATTAGCCCGCGCGCTACTCGCTATGTAACTTGCAAGGTATTCAAGCTGTTCGGCAAGTGGAAAGTTTCTGTGTAACCCGTTACGCGGTTATGTTCTAGTTACGATCCTCAATGTGTTCAAGGTCTGTGATCGCTCGCCTACTTCCCCTCGTGCTTGTTCGTCGAAGAAGAAAAGAAGCATGTTTCGCGGTATATATTTTTTCGCCCCGACTCTCCAGTAGTTTGTTCTCGGTTGCGGACGAAATAGTTACCGGTGTTTAATAAAAATTTCGCAGGAAATTTCTCGCGTTTAATTTAAACGATAGTCTTCTCGCGAGCCGTGCGCAAACAGCCACGGAGCGGGTGTGTGTGTGTATGTGTGTGTGTGTGTGTGTGTATATTCAGTCGGTTTTTCCTGCGGAAACGCGATGTGTCTCCCCTTCTCTTCTTTTCTCTTCACTGCCGTCCTCGGCGGCGAAAATCGTGGAATTTAAATTGAATTTACGTGATACAGATTAAATTTAACGAACGATCAGAAACGTTCCGTCGTCTTACGTCGTCGGCCGACGTTGTGCGCGCGCGTGCGCGAGTACACCGGGGTAAATTTATTTGATAGCGCAAACTGTGTCCCATTCGCAACCGGCCAGAATCTCATTTCGCGTTGAATCTGTACATCCGGTAACTAAAGCGAAATCCGGACGCGCTATTATCCTTTATCTTGTATCGTGAGCACGGACAGTTAATCGTTAGCGGGTTGTAGCCGAGGTGTTGCCACGACGATATGGACTCTTTGCTCTTCGTTGTCGCGAGCCACGTCCCTCGTTGCTCCATTTTCGGATTTCAGTCTCTTCGGATTTTCCCGGCTGTTCGTTTTTTATCGTCGTCGATCTTTTTTCTTCTTTTTTTTCTCTGTACACTCCGTGCACTCCGCCGTTCTCGTTTTTTTTTTCTTTTTATCAAAACGAGGAACATCCGGCCGGCACGACATTATGGATTATTCCATAGTCTTAGCATATTCTTAGCAATTTCTCTTCTGACCACGGTCAGTGCCGCACGCTTGATATTTATCAAGCGGAACACGACTTTTATCGGGGATTATGAAACCGACTTTCAGACGGGTAAACCGAGAACCAAACACGATCGCGACGAGCAATCGAGTGGAAATCAAAAACCTATTTGAAATATCGTTGAACGCCATACGTTTTTGTTCGAGCGTCGAATAACGGGCGCGGGTGTTTCAATCCTCGCTGTAATACGTTAAACACAGTGTATGTACAAGAGAGTGGTATATTTGCTAGAAATTGATCGAATTCGAATTGTAAAAGTCGCTTGTATCGGGGATAACGATTATCGCGCGCGCAGTGACGCGAATGTTCTTTTTTTCCTTTTTCGCGTAGCTTAACGGTAATTAACGGTCTTTAAGGTAACAAACATTTCGCTCGATAAACCAAATAAATATTTATAACGCAACGAAATATATTTCAACGCTCTCTTCGTTCGTTCGTTCGCTCTCTATCTTCGTCTGCCGGTCTGCCTCCGCATTTTTCATTTGCAATTTATTCATCGGAATTGTATTCAAAAAATGCACACGGACCTACACAGATTTTAATTAAAATCATGCCGGTTATCATGCGGCACCGGTATAAATTTCAGCTTAACGGCGGGAACGCGGTTCTGCTGTTTTCACAAATCTCCGTGAAATTGAAACGTCTGCTTTGCTGTTTCGGCGAGGGCTTCGGCCGAAAGCCCGAAGACGTCGCTCTTTTCTCGGGAAAGAAGTCTTCTCTCCTTTCTCGCGGAGAAGTCTTTGCCAAGTCGCCGACGAACGTGTTAATTTAATAAGCTAATTTGGCGGCTGGCCAACGTCCCGACGTTTCTGGTTTCTGTCCAGGCCAAATTGTACGCTTCCACGGCATCGAATAATTAATTAATTATCGGATCCTCCGACCTGCAGTAACTACGCTCATAATACTAACGATCCGAGTATTCCGCGGCTTGAATACGTCCAGATCTAGAGCTACATTTTTGTCTACGGTCTCAGTTTGCTTTCGCCTGTCGCGAAATATAATTAAAAGTATTCGATAAAAACTTGCTCGTTGTTTACAATTGTTCTTCGCTATTCATTCCATCGTCTTAGCTTCGTTTCGTTTTTATTCTTGTCTTCGAACATGTCTCAAGATGCGAGTATATCGAGCTTAGTATTCCTCGATCTTCGATCGCACAGGTCTCGAAATAAATCATTGTAAAGCTCGAAGTTTTGTCTATTCGAGTATATATATATATATATATATATATGTATGTATGTATGTATGTGTGTGTGCTTAGGGATAAAATTTAAATGATTTATTATATTAAATAATAAAGAAAATGTAAACAAAACAACAAATGATAAATACAAGATAGACACAAGCAACAATAATTCGAATAAACTTAAACGACACAGTTAATATACAACACAAATTACTCTTTTGACCACACTCATTCAACACTCTTTTTTCGACTCTCTGCTGACTCTCTTTCCCACCTCGCACGACTTTCCTCGTTTTAAAAAAGAAAAGCGCTCAGTCCCAACGCTGTGCCTCTCACATCACATTCATACTTTTCATTCACGCATCTTCAGCAAACAGGCCATCTATTAAAAGTAAAAGTAACTAAATATAAAACTATACACAATAATTTCGATACTACCTATATATATATCCATCGATACGCTTCTTTCCACGTGTGAAATTTTCTGGCGGATGACATTGTTTTTAAATGAAATGGGATGGTTCAGTACCGTACGACGATGCGTAAATTCCGAGGACCATACGGCCTTCAGCTGTTTCGTGTCGTTTTCCGCGGGATATCGAGGATGCCGAGTACACCGAGTGTGCGGTTATAACATCGACATCGATATCTTCATCGCATTTTCTTCGTTATTTTTCGTTCTTTTCCTTTCCTTTTCTCTTCTTCTTCTTTTTTTTTTTTTCGTTCGCAAGATTCGGTGTCACGCTCTGTCCACGCGAGACATTAGCGCGCATACCGACGCACCGACGTTCGCTCGATCTCGCGCCCCTCGGTGGAAAAAAAATTTCCACCGTGAATTTTCAGTTTCACGCGGTAAATGATGCCGGGTTGCGGTTTCCATTGTGCGCGGTGCGCGTTCGAATTTACGTATGAAAGATCGTGAAAACGATCAACCATGAAAATCCAATAACATTTTTCACCCGGCGCACGTAGCACACCGGACCAGACCGGACCGGCCGCTGCGCCGATATTTACGCTGCGCAGTTATATTTACAAAGCAGCGCGCCGAGGGTATTTCGCGTCGTAATTTCTAATCAGGAAACCACTATCGTCTGACTAACTCCTACGCTCCTCGCTGTTCCTCTTTACTTCCGTTGGTTTGTTTTACTCCCTCTCAGATCATCTCCCCGTATCAGATACCGGGCCGCTTAATGAATTTATGGCGTTCATTTCGAATGCTATCAACGCTCAGCCGGGACAGATTTATCGCCGATTTAACGTCCTCTCTCCCTGGGAGAACGGCAATTCGGATTCAAGTGTGCGCAGATCCGCGAATTTCGTTTCCGGTCCCACGAACGGTCAACCGATCGCGCCGGTTTCTATTATTTCTGCTTTGTCTCTCCGCTTTTCTACGATTCTTTTCTTTTCTTTTCTTTTCTTTTCTTTTCCGATACAAGAAGAAATTCGATTTTTCTTTTTTTAAATATTTTTCAAAGTTGCAATTTCAATATTTGTCGAATTTTTATTCTTCCATCCGATTCTGTTAGGTTGATCAAAAAGAAACTATAATTTTTTTTTTTGTTGCGTGCGTGCAAATGAAAGAGAAGAAAAAACTTTATTACACATTTCGCGCCAGTAGTGAAATTTAGCAATTTCTTCACCAGCGGATAATTTTTCACGAGCATGCACAGCCCGTTGATTTTCCATTTTGAAATCGTCGCCAAACAAACAACTCTTAACGGAATCTTCCTCTAAAGCGAGAGCTTGAACAATCAGGTTGCACAACGAATTCGCAGCTCGAATCGTACACTACGAGATACGTGTGCCTATCTATTTGAAGAAAAGACAATTATTTTCGCAGTTTCACTTCAGTGGTTCATCGAACTGCAATCGTACGAAAATACTGCAAACGATACGAAACAACGATCGCGCGCAAGTACTTTCTCGCGAGATCGTTACCATTGTTGTAACGGAGAAACGGAGAAACGGAGAAACGGAGAAACGGAGAAACGAAATGTCCTCCCGAACACGTTTAACCTCTTAATCGCCGCGCGCGCACCGGTGCGCGTTATTCGAAATCGCCGTGCGCGCATTAGTACGCGCCAATCCCTATACCCTAAATAAAAAGCGAAATTAATTTCGATTTCTTAACAGTGACATATAGAATCATTTTCTATCACTAAAAAAATCGAAAAAAAATATATATATATACATATATATCCTTTTTTGATTTTGGATTTATTCGAAAAAAAGGCAAGAAACAAAATTCGCGTGCGAAAACTGTAAAATTCTACTCTGCTCAACTATTTACTTCAAAGCATACCACACCATAAATAAATATTTCATTGTGTATTATATATATGTGTATTTTTTAGACTATAAATTTATAACATTTCAAATTTAACAAACACGCATATAACTTTTTTAATATTTAGTATTTGATCTATTGTGTGGCAGCCCTAGTGAAAATCAAGTATTTTTTTTTGTGCAAATTATATCCTAATTGATTGTAGCTGACCAATTATGTAAGCGAAAAATATTTAAATTATTTATTTATTAGTAAAAGTACGTTTTTCTTAAAATTGAAAGTACGCGGCAAACTGATGCGCAGTTTTTCAAAATACGCGGCGATCAAGAGGTTAAATACGTTTCTGTCGGCGCTGTGGATGTCAGCGGGCTTGGTCGCGGGCGAATCATATTCTCGTCACAGCTGGCCGTGACCGATGCTCGCGTGCGCCGGATATTTTAAAACTATTAAGCCCGCAATTTACAGTAATGACCGTTATCGCGTAGGCAAAGTAACTCGTATAGGCAAATGTCCGTCCATTACGCGTAGCGTAGTAATTAAGCGGCGGTGTCCCGCAACAATCCACGTCTGCCCGAAAGGGTGTAAAATCTACAAGCGGGGGCAGCTGCCTGCGGGGGCAGCTCGGACCGGCTGTGTTTACAACGGATGGCCGATTCGGCGAAACTTATTACAGTTGGCGAGTTCAACGAATCCTCGGTCTCGCGAGCCATAGGTAGCTCTCTTGCTTGCTTCGAAGCCACGTTCCGGATTGGATACCAGGACCATGATGAAGGGACGCGGCGGACGTGATGTATGACAATGGATTTTCCCGGTGTAGCATTCGTCTAATAACGTTCGCAAACTTTAACGTACAACCCGGTGGTATACATACCAACACATATACACGAGTGGAGTTCCCAGCGGCACGCGATCTATCAATCGCCAGCGCGACGGATTTAGCCGCCGTTAACGAACGTCCCTTCCCGTCACTTTCACGCTGGAAAAGAAAGACACTGAATCAGAGAGAGAGATAGAGCAAGAGAGAAATCTCAATTTCAACGACCACGAACGTGCAATTACGTTTCCTGGAAACGACGAATCCCAGAGAACGGCAGAGAATCCACAGCAGTGAACGCGCGGCTCTGTCCAGCTTGTAGATCGCGTCGAACGTTCCGCTGATCCGCAAGCAGGTTAAAGGTTAAGCGTCGAGCGAATAGCGAGATTGGCATTAAATAAACTGAACAATTTATCGTCGACTTTCACGAGTCCCCCCGGTCCGCCATCGATCTTCCGTTTCACCAGTGTCAAGGTAAACCACGCTTTCGCGTTGTTACGCTCTGATAACACTAATCTGTAGTTACTAGCCGGTCGATATACCTGGTCGAGCTCCCTTTCGCCCGGTGTGTGCGTAAGTGGCAACGCGTGTGCGTGTTCGTGTCCATCCAGTACAGGCATAGCCGGCAACATTATCGGTAAATCCGTGACAGAGTTGCGCAGTGGCAATTCGATGGGGTCGGGGGAGAAAACAGCCCACAGACAAAGAGAGAGAGAGATAGTGTGTGTGTGTGTGTGTGTGTGAGGGAGTGGAAAAGGGAACACATGGGACCAACGAGGACACGGGGACGAGAATTGACCACCGTTCTAACTGCTACAAAATAGGCGTGCGGTCACGTTTGAAATCCGGATACGGCTATTCTGCTTTCGAGTTTAATGCTCGCCACCACTTCGATTCGAATCCTGCTCTTGGATATTAATTTACGAGTAGCCGAATCGATGCAGCTTCCCCCGAGTTTTTTTGTTTTGTTTTTGCAATTTTTATCTGGAATCTGGCTCGGCTTTGTCCAGCCGATCCGCGTTCGCTATGCTGGACGCGACCATCCATGACCGTTTCTTTTGCTTTCCAATCTTCCAACGGACGACCGATGCAACGTATCGGTATCGTTTGCTGCTGGAACGAGTAACAAAGTGTTGCGCGAAGATAGAGGGATCGGCAATGCGAGTTGCTTAATTTTTGTAATTACAGCAAGTTTATCAATCGTTTTGGTGTCACAAACTATTTAAAACATCGTGTCGAACAGCGCTATGTGTTCTTGACGTAACTGCGAAGAATGCCAGGCAACGCAAAATAAAAGTAGACAAAGTAAAAATTATCTATTTATGCACTATTGTGGTTCAGGTTTAATTGACAAGAAAATAATTTAGTGTCGCAACCTAATAGGTTTTTTTTTTTTTGAAAAATGGCAAAAAAGTTTCTCAATCGTTCAACATTGCGGACGCGTGCGCACTAACAGTGACTTTATGCTTCTCGGCGTATGGTTGTCTGTTTCATTTAATTTTCGTATTAAACTTCACTAATATTTGATTTATCATGGTTGTAGCATCAATATGAGTCTAAATAATCAAATGATAAAACTAACTGTTAACATTATTCGAAATATTAACATTACATCCACGCCTTTAAAACCATAAAGTTGCTGTTGGAAACCTCCATTATTAGGTTTCACCTCCGTGACGAGTAGAATACAATGCAAATAAGACAAGTTTTGACCTTTCAAAACTCAAGGTGAAGATCAATTTTGCGACAAGTATTTTTTATATGTATCTCCATCAAATCGAAGGTGTAGAATTCATCTGTGATAGATTTTTCTTTCCACCCTGTACATTGAGCGTCGCGGCCAAACGCTGTGACACTATTCGATGCAGCGCGAACTATGGTTAAAGATAACTAATCGTTCCTTCAGTTCTGTTTAAAATTAAATCGTATCGTCGCTCGCGAGTAGCCCTCTTGCCAACGTGCCGATCTTTCTTCCAACTGTGCGCCGTAGATTTCTCGTGCGTATCTTGCGTGGTAGATAATCCACGAGCAATCTCTCCTCCAACGCGAGAAGAATTTATGCCTGCGGATACGGGAGGGGGGTGGCGCGTGTCTTGCAGCCGGCGCGAGGAAATATCTGCAAGTTCGGTGTCGCGCGGGCAACTTGCTTCCTGACGCTAGCCAGTCGCGAGCTAGGCGGAGTGGAGTAATCGTGATTTATCGCGAAACTCGATGTCTCGGGGAAACCCCCGCGAGCGGCGAGACGACTCGTTATCGCGGAAATTAACCGAAAAGGGGACAGGCCTTGGCAGGAGCAAAGGAGAGGAGCAAAAAAAGAAGAAAAGAAAAAAAAGAAAAGAAGAGAGAAGAAAATAAAAGAGCGGAAGCGAAGCCTTGCAGACGATGAACTCGCGAAACCCTTCTGAAATGGAGTCACGAGCAGATCGGGCTTGTTTCAGCGAGTCTGACATGTCCCCGTCATAAATCTGCGGTACTCAGTAGCTCGGCTCCGCGAGCCACAAGTTTATAACGTGACAGAGACCGAGAGAGAGAGACAGACATAGAGTCGGTGGCAGAGGCAGCCTGCGAATGAACGTACGAGCGAGAACGAACGACGCAGAGAAATGGAGGATGGTGCAGAGGAGCGAGGAAGCGAGAGTGGAAAGGAAAGGACGAGAGATAGGGATAGGGAGTAGGGAGAGAAAGGGATGGGAGTTAGCGTGCAAGAAGACGGAGGCGGCGGACAGAGAGAGGACAGAGTGCGCGGGTAGCACAAAAGTTATTAAATTTGATTAGACTCTGGCGCATAGCTGTGCAGGAACGAGGATAGGCTAGGTAACAGGAGAGCATAGGACCAGAATGGAGCTGCAAAGGGGGTAGATTTCACCTGGGGTTGGTGGTCGCGGCCGAGACACGAAGGTATGAGTTTCGAACTAGTATGGGAGCCTCGGTTATCTACGGCTTATGATGCCCCTCTCTTACACTCTTAGGTCCTCTCTCTTTCTCTCTCTCTCTCTCTCTACATCTCTTCCCTCCGTCTCTCGCGTTCTCTGTCCACCGAAGCCACGTTCCTCGTCTTCGTCCTAACCTCTCGTATTTCTACCGACGGACCTGTATCGCATTAAATATAATTGTTAAAGTTCTTCCGCGCGAGGGAATTACCACGCTTTCCGGCGATTTACGTCATTGTTAACGGAAGACGTGTTACACCGATGTGCACTGCCCGTGTTCCGCTTGTTTAACTCCGTTCAATTCCGAGTTCAGACTGATTAACGATTCGGTGTCGTTTCAAAACGAGAGAAGAGTTTGCGATAATACCGGCACAATCCGTGTCATACAATGCCGCGCCGTGTAGATGTCGATCGATGTATCGAGGTTGCTTCTTTGCCAGCCAGCGGATTCGAACGGCAGGGCGAACACAATCGAACGCGTTGGAAATAAAATGAAAAGCTTCTTGCTCGACTCGCGTCCCATGCGCGATACCTGCGCGATGCGTCCGCGTTCCCCGATATCTGAACGAGAAATGCTTTATTTGAAGAGAGCGGCATGATCAACGCTCTCGGGGTGAGAAGAGACAAACACAGCGAGAACAATCTGCGAAACTTTCTCGATCATCGAGCGGGCCACGGGGGAACTGTTCGGCCGCGATTTACGATGAGAGGGAGACGGGGAGAAACGAACTGGCGTCGCAGAAGAGAGACAGACAGAGAGAGAGAGAGAAAAAGAGAGGTAGGGAGAAAAAAATACAGGAGTCGGATCGATCGCCTCCTTTGTCGACAATCGTACCGTGACTGAACGACAGGTACTGGAATAATTCGTACTAAAATCCTTGGAGACTGTACAGCGACAGACGGTCCTATTGAATCGAACGTCACATACCGCCGATTTTTCTGCCTCTTCGTTCGCTACTCTTTGTACCGTATCGCTTTTTACTAGCCGTGCGTACGGCTTCAATTAATGATCCAGTTCTTTTGTTCGGCGAACATCAGATGCTCGCGCGTATTCTATTTAACGTGCTCGTACGTATTTCATACTTTGCTCGCTCGTATAATCGTTATCTTTTTCGCTCGAGAGACGTCGATTCGACGACGGCTGTCATTTTTCACAAGGGGGGAGGGGGAGGGATCTCGAAAGCAAGATGAGTGGTTTTCGGAAGAATCGTATAATCCAACGAGCTAATTCCGCTATATTTATCGCGGTTGGTTCGGGACTGCGGAACCACCGCGGCTAGAGCCACCGCGCGTAAATACAGAAATATCGGTTCCGCGGAATTCACTGCGGCTCTGCCGATGCCGTCTCGCATAATCCAACGATTTGCAGCGTCGTTTGTACCCGCCGTTTGCGTCTGTAGTAAGCCCTTCCTTCCTTCCTTCCCTCCCTTCCCTCCCTCCCTCCCTCGATCCTTCACCTCCGCGAAGGCAAGGAAGGAAAGGGATTTCTGACGAAGGAGAAAGCACGCGAGAATCGTGTGTCTACGCGCGAACCAATCGGTCCGCGTAACGTTCTCTAGGACACACGTTGCGTTCTCGCGGCGTGCTCGCTAAGCCAGCAGGCACTCACACCAGTGGAACAGCAGTTACACTGTCTGGGATCAGACAGTGGTGCAACCCATATGTAGGTCAGCCTCGACTGCGACACTACGTGCTCCGTAAGCCGAGCCAGACCAGGTGTCGCCTTTTTTCCTTCGTCTCGGTTGCCTCGTGTGTTCCGTCCGATTTCTTCCGCTTGCTCGACGTGGTTAAATAGCGTCCGATCACGTTACGTTCGTGCAGTTTTCTGGCGTGCAGCTTCGTCTCTCAATGTTTCTCGCAGTTTCTATCGCAGAGACTCAGATCCGTTTGGTTGAACGTAGAGAACCAAGCTGTGTGTCTTGTCGATTGACTAACACGTTCCGTTCACGCCTCGCAGTTTCGTTCAAGTCGTTCGAAATTTTCATCGTGAAAACGGAAATTTTTTTGGAAAATTTCGCTTTTCACACAAAGTCACGCATCTACATGACTTAATAACGTGTATAACGTTGCGTTTATTCTATCGCGAGGCGTATACGATCATTTTTTTTCTGATTGTCTGTTAAGATCAATTCAATTCGGTAAGAAGACGTTGTAAAATTTGTTATCAAAGTTAAAAACGTTAAAAAGTTAAAATGAAGTTAAAGTAAGTTATATAATAAATTATTATTATTATTTAGTACATGAACAATAATGCTACAAATATTTGAAACAAAATGTTTTACTTTATATTAATTTCCGCGTTAATTAAAAAATTGTTTGTTAAAATAATACCTTGCTTCGAAATTAAATTTATTGCTCTGTTCTGTAATGTATCTTAAACTCTAGACTGTTTTCTTGGTAATTTTTTGCACTATTATAAAAATTGCAAGACATACTTCAGGAGCAAAATTATTAATCGCGCTACGCGGCCCAAATGGAAAGTAATTAAAAATCGGGCTGGCACGGAACATGTTAACTGTATGAAAAATATAAAATCATACAATTCGACGTTTATTCAAAAGCGCTGCAGTTCGTCCGACTTTCCTCCGATAGAATTCAATTGACTTCCAAGTATCATTTATAGTCTTCAGGTGGCATTTTTATTCCTTCTAGAGATTTCGCAGGTTCTGAAAGGTCCGAGGATGTCCTCTCGTGTCTGTTTTATGTTACGATATAAATTTTATGTACTATCGACTTTCTTTACGATCGATTGATTCTAAATCCGTATATTCCACGGTTGAAGAGAAAAAAAATCGACGGAAACGTGCATACCAAGAAAAATAAAAAAAAAAAATAAATTTCTGAAAAAGTAGCCGACAAACATGAGGAAGAATGCTATGGAATTGAATATAAATTAAAGTAGCTCTGAAATCTGAATTTCTGTGCCGTCGCGTCGTTATTAAGTGAAACGAAAGGGATGGTATCCGCGCGGATGAAAATAAGGCACTTCCGGTAATGCGGCTGGAATCAGCGCGGAAATCGAGGTCATCGAGAAACGCGGCCGACGCGCGTCGGGGCGGAATGGATTCGCGTTTTCACGGGATGGAGGGGGGACGGGGGGCAAATGGCAAATTTTCCGACGAGTGTTTCATTTTCTGGAATCGTCGTTCAGTGATTCGTCGAATGTCATTATGTCAACACGTTTCACCGTTGTTCCTTGTCCACTCGTCGCCGGCGGAAAATTTTCGTCAAATTTTCGAGGCTTTAATTAAAAGTTACCCCGTTTCTGGATACCAGAAAAGAAAAAAAGAAAGAAAAGGAAAGGAAAACAAGAAAAGAAAGAGAAGAATATTCCAGAGTTTCTGTAACGAAAGAAAGATCTTAAAATCTACGCTGGACTGAACGAACGGTAAATTGTCGAGAGGGAGAAGTAACGGGTAACGAGAAAGGCTCGTAAAGCTCGCGAGAAATTGATTTATCGACAGAAGGGCTTGCCCCGTTCAAGCTTGCCCTCCGCCCTTTGTTGTCGCGCAAAATTGGCTCGGCGGCCGTGTCCGTACCGCAGAATGCGCATTTAATGACGTTATCAAAGGTATGCCGGCCGCGATCGTACAGCTATTTCGGTAAATTATGTCGCGCTGCGCTCTGTCGGCGTTGGAGGAAGGGTGGGGGGGGGAGTAGGGAGGGGGTTAGCTTCAGGAATCCCTCAGAATACCAATAGCCACGGGTCTAATTACGACCGTGCAGTTAACAGTGACCAATATTGCTATTAAGCTACTCTGCAGCTCTCTCTCTCTCTCTCTCTCTCTACTTGTCCATCAAACGCGCAAGCAAACTATCCCGTGAAACGCGCGAACATCCCGAAACCGGACGACCACTCCACGACATAGTTGTCCTTTCTTATTGATGTGCGCAAACAGTTTTCGCTTTGTTGTCTCCTCTGGTTATTCTGCAATTAATTTGAACGCTCAAGAGCTCCCACGCCGCCTCTTGTTTCTCCCCGTGTTTCGCCCTCTCTGTTTTATATAACGAAAAGGACACACACGCACGAATTCATATTTACACGCCGAACAGGTCTCCGCGAGACCGAGAATTTGTCGGATCTCGTCGTTACGTTTTTTCCGGCTCGATTTCCAGTTTTAACCAGCCAAAATCACCAGTTTCGAATATCCGAGTTTAGTCAACTCGTCAAGCTCGTCTGAAAGGATCGTGTCACACTTGTCACACTTGTGCTCGTGTTGCGAATATATTTTCGCGGAATGAGGGCGAGTTGTCAAAAACTGATTCATCATCGTTCATTTAATCACGGTGACGAGAGGGAATATTTGACTATCTCGAGAAATATTTAAAAAAGAAGAAGAAGAAAAAAAAACACAAAACGCAGTGAGATTACCGTACACAACGAACAAATCGTATCGAATCGTCTCGTCGACTCTCGTTCTTGAAATCGTTCGAGTTCGCGCGTCGCACGTTTACGGAAGGACAAGCAAAAAAGAAAAAAAAAAAGAAAAGAAAAATAGGTATTCTCTGGCCGACGTTTCGCATTGTTTGCCAATCGATCATACAGAGGGCGGGAGGAAAGGATGGCCGAGGGTAATGCAATTAACGGTGTGCCAATATCGCTGTCAATCTATTTTCTCCATACTTGCCGCGTGTACACTAGGCCCGGACAAATTTCCTCGGTTCCAATTACGAGGATTATCGAGACTGGCGATGGATGATCACGATGGTTGAAGCCATTCCAACAGACGGAATCGGCTCTGTCAAATAGCCGCGAAGCAGACAGGAATTTCGAGAACGCTTCAGACCTCGGCCCTCGGCTGAAATCCACGTGGCGCGCTCGATGGTCCGCTAGAAAATTTCTGCCTCCTTCGTTGCCGTGTGCGGAGCTGTGGCCGGGGAATATCGGAAACCGCGTGGTTTCATGCTAAATACCGCTGCGTGAGCTCGTGGAATCTCGAATTTTTACGGTTACGTGCCTGAAATCGTATCGAGATTTTCCACGAGGGAGGATTTTACGCGGTCCAAACGAACTCTCTGGTGATGGTGGTGATGGTGGTACGATCGGATCGGATATCGATTTCGATTCACCGGCTCCATGTTCTTAGTTCGAATAGGAATATTTCGGATGACGAGGTTATCGTCCAACGATCGTTAACGATGAACTCGCGATTATGCAAACGTTGCTCCGCACGCCAGCTACATACATCAGCTATGGAAATTTATACACTTTCGTGACCATAACCAAAGAATTTGGAAAAAAATTTTAACGGCTGCTCCTACTGTAGAATGCATAAAAATCTGCGACCTAATACCTTTCCAAATTTACCTTGGAATTTACTTGAATCATCTTCGATACGCTAGATGATAAATTTATAGAAGTAAATAATTTGTTTCTCGAGAGTTTGTTCGTAAATAAAGGATCGGCCAAAAATCATTTCCTACTAAAATAAATAATAAAAAATAATAAAATAATATAATAAGTAATTTTTAAAACACAATTAAAAAATCGCGTTTCAATTTAAATTTAATTTTTAAAATTAATAAACTTAGTTTTTCCTTATATTTTGAAGTTTTATTAAAAAAAAAAAGAAAATAGGTGGAAAGAAACTTTTGGTTCATCCTGTATTAGGATATCTACAGGTATAATCCTTTCGACCCAGAAAAGAGGAAGAAACGATAAAATTTTTTCCTCGATTGTTTCGAGTAAATGAAGGAAATGAAATGTACAGCAGAAGAAATTTCAGGAGTATCTTAGTACAAAAGTTATAATAGTTCAATCGAAACGTTGTGTATAATAATTTCGTAAATCTTCTTGAAATAAAAAATGATCCTGAATGTAACAGGATCATGTGAATATAAAGATACTTTTAGAAAAGATTAAGATATTTTGTGTATGATATATTTTAAAACACCCAACTTTTTAAAAAATAGATCGACACCCGTTCTGATAAAGTTTACGCTATTTGCTTGAAATTTAAATTTAAATTTTAATGAGAACAAGGGTGACAAATTCCTCACCGCAACAAGACATCCGCAGATAAGTTTTATAACTTCAAATTGATGTATATAATTTCCTTGAATGAACGCAGAAAAAAAATTTTTTTTTCACCCCGCTATGAAGATTTCATAAAGGAAAAACGTTTCTAATCTGTCAAAAAATAACGCTCGAGTAACGATACATTTCAAATATCCAGGCTCTCCTTTCCAGGATTCTTTCCGCGAAAGGGTTAATGAGCCTCTGACTTCCGAGAGAGACTCGTAGTGTATTATGCGTTATTCGAGAATATCCTTTTAACGAGAGCGCGGAGATTCGGCAATTACCACGCGTTCCCCACGCATCCTCAACGCCGTGTCAACAAAATTACGAGCAGAACGGCAGAACGGAGGCAATAAACGGCGGCTGGCTCCGAGCGAAAAACTCGAACAGTACGGGTAAATAGAACGTGGTCGCTTTGTCGGCGTTTCATAAAGCTCTGCCTGCCACGCGACACCGTAGAATCCAAAATGTATCAAGACTTTCTCCCTTCCCCCTTCCCCGCTAGTTGTACGCGAGGCTGAGCTTTGAAAGCTGATTGAAACGCATGCCCGTTACCGTGCACCGTAACGATATGTGTACGTGTATGTGTGTGCGTACGTACGTACGTGCGTACAGTTATGCAAGGAAATATTTACCGAACGATATCTCGTTTGCGTTTGATTAAAAGTTCGATCCTTTCTGCGCGAGCTTCTGGAAAAAGAGCTCGGTTACGAAAAAAAAAAGAAAAAGAAAAAATAAAACGGAGAAAAAGAAAAAGAAAAAGAAAAAGAAAAGGAAACAAATAATTGAGCAACTCCCGTGGGAGGAACACGTTGGCGTGGTGCTCTGTATATCGCGACGCCATATCGCAGACTTTTAATTAAAACTAGTAATAAGGGCGTCGCTACGGATATCCGAGCTATTCGAAATGAAATCGAAGGGAAACGCCAGGAGAAGCGTTTGCCAGGCACAAAGACAGGACACGCAAAATCGTGGCGCAAATTAAGCCGGGCGAACAAAGGCTGAAAGAGGGATAATATGGTTGAAGGTAACACACACAAACACGCTCACTCTCACACACACGCACACACAGGGGAACGTCGAGAGTAATAAACGTAAAGAAGTTCCGATGCAGCCGCGTATCATTAATTTCAACTTTACCAACGATAAATCTGCTTGTGCCTCTGAATGTTAAATCTGATTGAAACAACAATCCCCGGCGGATAATTGAACGCGTTAAAAAGCTGCAGCAACAGAGAGAGCGTAATAGTGGATTTTTGTTTGTCACCGGAGAGCGAGATCGCGGATGATCTTCGTTCGTTGTTACAGTATGTTACACTACCTCGTTCTGATTCGTGTTTCCGGTTAGACGGTAGCCTAGCACAGCTGAAGCGCGCAACCGAATAAACCGCGACACATTCACGAGAATTAGAGTATAAAGGGCTTCTTAACTGTAGAGAACCTTGCCGGACGGCCGTTCTCTGTCTTCCGGTTCTATCGCCGGTAGCTTTCGCTTCGTTAAGACCGCGACTGCAAACTTGCCAAAGTGTTCTCAGTGTCCGCAAGTCGCCGATCGCACACTTGCCGGAAGCCAGCCCCGTAAGAGCGTAACCTCGGAATTCCCGCGGAGACACTGCGGATAACTGCGGCAGTTGCGGTAGACGCAACCTCATTTTAATTCTACATAACACGACGACGCAGCAGCAGCTCCTTGACCCTGTAGTTCGAGAAAATCCGTAAACCCTGAATCTCATGTCTCTCGTCTGTCGTCTACGCGCTCTTTGTTTCGCGCCTCTCAAATAATACTCTCATCCATCTTTCATTCCGGCGAGTCAAAAAACGAAGGATTTGCTCTTCCTCTCCGTCAAGTTACCGCAAAATAGTAAAGTAAGTAGCAAGGAGAAACTCGCTCGGTTAACACGGTCGAAATTCTTCCCGTCCCGAGGACAGTTTCTAGCCGTCCTCGGGTAGAAACTGTAGTGTCCGTTCGAGTTTACTCGAGGGGACGAGGAATCGTTGGCGCAAGTTGCACCAACCGTCTACCCGGTAGTTAACCGGTCCGCTGGTCGAGACAAGACGAACGCGTTCCTCGAACTTGCCAGACGTTTACCGCTCACCGAGCATGGGGGATGGTACACATGGAAACCAGGCGAGTGTCACGTATATCGTGCTCACTTCAGACAGACGTTACGCTTTACGTGTTATGTAATAAGGTGGCGAGCGAGGAGCTAGAAATGGCTAGGAAGGCAAAGATAGTTAAAGGACACGCCTCAATTTTCGGAGAAATTGCCACTACTCGGCCCGGCCGAAAGACAGACAGAGAGAGAGAAAGAGAGAGAGAGAGAGAGAAAATTGTTCTCGGTTTGTTTCCTCTTCTCGTCGTTGTTTGTCGTTTATTCTTTCCGTGTTGGTTATTTCCCCGCAGCGAGGTCGTCCTCCCGCGTTATCTGCTTCGGTTCGTTTTCGTCGATGACGAAACTTACGGTGCTTTCTTTCCCCACGTTCGTTTTCGTTCCCCACTATATCTCGTGCTTTATCAGAATGGAAATGTTAGGATACCCGTGGTGTACTCGTCGGTGTTTCCATTTACAATGGAAAATGCGAAAATCTCTCGCTCTAATCCTCGTTCGTTATCTCGTTTCGTAGCCTTTATCCGGCCCGGAGCATCTGGCGCACCTGTTTTTCGCCCGGTCGGTTATTCTTCCGTTGCGTTCCTTGTTTCGTAGCTTTTCTCGTATTTTCATCCTTTGCAGCCTGGCTAAGCACTCTTCACCGGAGGAGGAACGCGTGGCACCCGCCGCCAGTGTCTCCCTTAAGGCGATGCCCACAATGAACGGCTTTACCTTGGCAAATGTTTGCGCTCGCAGTTGTTCGCACAGAGAGAGAGAGAGAGAGAGAGAGAGAGAGATTCTGCTTCTTTCCGCCTTCGACTCGTTCAAACGAAGGGAGAATGGCGAACCTCAAAGGTATCTGCTCGTCTTCGTCTCTTTCTTTCTATCTGTTTTTTTTTCCGTCCTATTGGTTTTCCTTCATTTCATTTTTTTTCTCTCTTTTTCTTTCCTTCTTTTCTCGCGGACGATACCGAGATAATACTTTCTAACGCGTTTCCCTCCCCTAGTAAAGTAAAGTAATACCAGAAACCGACTTGAATGAAAAAAATGAAACAGCGTTCGCAACTCCATCTCTTTTCGTCGTCCGCGAACAAATTTTACTTTTTCACATCCTTCCATTCACCTCCGTCCTTCTTTTTTATTTTCTCTCTCTCTCTCTCTCTTTCTCTCTCTCCCTCTCTTCTAACATTTCTCAGATCTTCCCACTTTTCTGCATCCCCGTCCCATTCCCGTGTCGTACCGTTTTCCTAGACGTTTTCCTTCTACCAGCTTCTTATCTCCGTTCCTTTCAGACTCGCACCATCTTTTCTCTCTCTCTCTCTCTCCCCCTCTCCCTCTTTCTCTTCACCGGGAGGTTTCTATCCTCTCGTCTTCTTTTTTTTTTGTTCTTTTCTCCGACGCTATCTCTGTCAATAGCTCCACTCCTAGGTATAATGTCCCCTTTCGTTGCAATCTGCTCGCCACTTTTCAATGGCGGGGGATAGAGCGGGGACGGGAGGAGGGAGAGGCTGCCTTCGCTAAAAAGGAATGCACGCCCTCAACCTGGTAAACGTTACGATTGCTAGTTGCATTAAGGAATCGTCACCCTTCACGTCGATGCCAGCTCCTTTCATCGAAGTGCTGTTGCTGCCTCTCAGACGAATTTTAAAGGTAACTTTCTTCCTCCGTCTGTCTCTCTCTCTTTCTCTCTCTCTCTCTCTTTCCTCCCCGGACGGCTCTTTCCAACCGATTTTTATCATCATCGCGATTTTCACGAAACAATGGCCACCTCCTGCCCCACCTCGTCGCGTCGCTTACGTCCTTTCTTAATTCCTCCATCAGCTTTATTAATTTCCTTCTTTCGTACCCCTTCTCTCGTATCATAATATTTTCCGTCTGGGCCGTATCATCGTTTTATTTTCTCCCTCGGTTTCTTCGCCGGCAGATCTGTTTGCAGTCGCCATCCGTTGATTCTCGAGCCGTTTTTTTCTCTTTTTTTTTTATCGACGTTTCCGTTTAACGTTTAACGTTTCCACGTTAAAGGGAGCGGGTGTAAATGGCGAATCCGCGTTCCCTGTAAGGGAGCGTTTCGTAACGTGCACGTTCACCCTCGGAACGGAATTCGTTGTTTGCCGCGTCTTTGCGTTCCGACGTTCCGAAAAAATAAAAATCCCGTTTTGATTGCTAACGAGCAAGAAAGGGCGAAAAAGGGCTTTCTCGGTCGAGCTTTCTTTCCTCACCATGCGTTGATAAAGCAACGATGAACACCGAACGGTTTCAACGATGGCTCCAACGAATTTGGCTTTCACGAATGTTAACAACATTTAAGCGCGCTGCTTGCGATAAGTTTGTCTATTCTCTCAAATGATATATTTGCAAACGGGAGTTACTGTACGCGTGATGAGAACAGAAACCGAAGCGACGTGTTCCGACGGAATTTAGTACAGATATTCCTCGAAATGACCAACTCTGGGTCGGTGATGCTGTAGCTCCTCCGGCTCACAATTTCGGCAATCTGTCGTAAACGAATCGTGTCTACATGTTCCCTGAAACTCCTCGATTATTCTCGCTGGAAAATTTCTGTCGTATCTCTGCTTCAGAAAGAAGGAAAGAGTTCGAAAAGATCCAAGAGCCTCGGGCTAAAATTGTTGAATGCATCGCTCCTGTTCGCGTGCCGTTGTTCGAGTTACATGCCGATGCCGGGACGATGCTCGAAGCAGAAGCTCGCACCGTATACCGGTACCGTACGGGAAATATGATTTTCGAACGTACGTCTATTTCTGCGTACGTGTTTGTAGATAACGGCACCGCTGTGTGCAAACATATATTCCACAATCTCTGTGGGCAGCGGTTAGCAGGAGGTTTACGGAGGCGGCGGAGGCCAGCGGAGTCCGGCTGGTTGTTTTCTAGTAGCTCTCTCAGACAAGAGGAGCAAGAGGCCTTTTGCACGGTTCCCGCAGAACTACCCTATGCCCTTTCCCTCTCTCTATCTCTATCTCTCGCCCCCTCAAGAAACAATATAATGTGATTTAGTGGACCATTACTGCCACTGTACTTTCCGAGTAGCGGCGTCTAGGTGCGGTGCGCCAACCTTCCATAGACATACCGAGCTCGCCTGTAGTCACGTATGACTGTTCTCTATCTCATCTGCCCCCTTTTGCACCTCGCCTCTTATCTCTCGCCGGATGCCATGACCCCCGTGTCCTATCCTATCCTGTTCGCGTGCCCCTCCAATATCATCCCTGATATACAAACTGACACGCGCGGAGAAACCCCCTGAAATTTAGGGATAATATGGCTTTGGTAATAATCTTCGCGGCAAAGTCTGCCGTGTTGCCTCGGACGCTCGGTCCCTATATAGTATTTTTCACTTAATCTAACATCGTCGCGGCTAGGATAGCGGCGAATATTTCGTGGTTAACGAATAATTCGAAATCGATTACAAGGGATGCACACGTTGGGGAATAATAACACGCTATCTAGTCGCGGCGGATAGGATAGCGCGGCGGCATTAAATCGAGAAATTTACGTTCATTCTTGCTTTGACGATGGAAATTGCAACACAGAAACTCGCTTCCGTGAGCACGATCGTACGTTCTTACGTGCGCGTTAGATATACGCGTCGGCTAACTTTATTAGTCGGTTTCCCCTCGTTTTGCGAGCTGCTTCATTAGTTCTCTTCGTTAGCTAGTTTCGGAGTTATCTCGTTCGTTCTCGACGCGCTATGTGGATATTCACCCGTTCTCAAATGACGATGCCACCGCGGTGTATCGCGCGGTATATCCTTGCCGGCCACACACGGTGGCGATCGTGCGATATAATAGAAACGAACGGCCCCGTCCGGAAATCGTCGTGGAAGCCACGATCGAGGCCCTCGTTAACATTCGACAGTCGCGCGTGCGTTATCATCACGCACGGTTTCCATTTGCTTCTCGCGACCTCGATCGAGAGGCCGCCGTGTCGAGCTTTGTATTTTTGCATTTTTTTTTCTTGCCCTGAAAAATCGTTTCGTATACTCGTTTCGATAACTCTGCGTCTGTCTAATATTTCATCGTGAGAGACGACGCAGTGGCACACGCAGTATCTCTGCCATCGACCTTTTCCTCGATTTTCAGCCAATATTTTAATTCAACCGAGCCGTCCCCATCGATCATCGATGTTCTTTGTTCGTTTTCTTCCGGCCGTTAACAGCGAGCTTGTTACAACAATTGATATAATGGCGAACGTGCGTATCGTCGCGATTTCGAAACGCTACGTGACGTTGCGTACGTTAAAATCGAAACTGAGCCGCTCTGTCTCTCTCTCTCTGTCTGTCTCTCTCTCTCTCTCTCTCCGCCATTCGCCATTCGCGAAAATGTCCTGGCAGCGCACTCGCGGTAGAGCGCTCGGCCGCGCGTTCCGAAACGTCTCTCCGCCGTGATGCAAATTAATCCGATTGCTTCGGTTATTTTTATTAATTAATCCGCACGATGGAAAGTAAATTCCATCTCGTTTCCAACTTGATTCAATATTTAAGTTTAATCATACTGTCGCCCGCTTTCGAATCGGCCAATAATTCTGCGAACGATACCTCGGCCACGACGACGTCCGCGTTTTCATCGCGATCGTTTGTAAAACACGGACGGAATTTTATTCCATCTCGCGATCCCCCGACCGTCTCGCTATTCCACTCTGTGGACATTTCGCTACGCGGCCACGGGAATTTCATTCCAGCCGAAAAATATAGACCGACCACGACCGTTCGAATTTGTGACGTAACCGTGGAAGGGGGAAAGGGGCTTGTTGTCGTTCAGAGTCATCAATCGCTTCGCGTTTCGCGATCGATTGATCGCAATTTATTCATCACGTCGAAATTTGTCAAATTGTCAGCGGCGTGTATCATACATGTGTATCGACGTATCGTCGACTTCCTTTTTCGAAAATTTCGTTGAAACTCTACGATAAAGACGTATTAACGCATTGACTGCCAACTACGATATCTCGTAGTTTGCGCTACAAGTTTAGATCGATTACAATTGGTCAGGGAATATTTTTATTGCCGGTTGAGTTAGGAATTATTAGAAAGGATGAATAAAAATTTAATGTAGTGTATAAAACATATTTAATATCACTTTTTATTATAAAAATAATAACTTAGACTATTCGGTCATAACATATTAATTATATATATGAATGTATTACTAAAATTAAAATATTTTTTTTTTCAATAAAAATTACTGTAAATGCCATTTCAATACTAAATCTGTAACTTAGTATTATTATATTTTGGAAAATTTCATGTTTTCTTTAAAATAAAATTTTGGCTAAAATTAGGGCAAGACGCTCTAAATTTGCTTGGCGGTCAATGGGTTAAGAAGATGAGTTTAATAATCTCAACCATCTTACTACTATTTACTATCAGACATAATGCTTTAGATTCCAGTAATCTGGATTCCTCCAAAACGTACAGCATG
Source organism: Tetragonula carbonaria (assembly GCA_032399595.1). NCBI lineage: Eukaryota > Metazoa > Arthropoda > Insecta > Hymenoptera > Apidae > Tetragonula > Tetragonula carbonaria. The sequence goes on along the minus strand of JAUCRC010000012.1, from coordinate 10,521,139 downwards.
AAAAGAAAAGTTCTTTCGTGGCTGTGATGAATTTTGCACCTTCGATTTGATGGAAATGCACGTAAAGAATCTGTCGCAAAATTTGAATTTTGAGGTCAAAAATTTCTCTTTTTGCATTGTATTCTATTCATCACGAAGGTGAGACTTTTCCAATAATTCTCTTGAAAAATGGCAGAAACTGAATTAGTTTCGCTAACATTTGATTTATCGTAGTTGTAGCATTAGTGTGAGTCTGTAATCGAATAATAATAATAAGTGCGACTCCATAATCAAATAATAAAATTAACTGTTAACATTATTTGAAATGTAAACATTACGTTCACATGTCCAGAACCATAAAGTCGCCATTCTTTTGCCATTTTTCAAAAGAATTTTTTTCTTTCAGAAAGAATTAGGTTCCAGGAACAGTTTTAGGTTTCGTGACGAGTAGAAACATAATGCGAGAAAAAAATATTGAAATTCAAGGTCAAGATGAATTCTGCGACAGGTTGTTTGCACGTATCTCCATCGAATCTTAGATGTAGAATTCATCTGTGATAACCACGTACTTTCCTTTCTTTCACTCTGTACAAATTATTCTACCTTTTAAACAATTATCACGCCTGATACAACTAATACGACAGACATTGTTGACAGCGTTGATCATTCTTGCGAAACAACTTCACTTTCAACCAGAAACAGCTCTGCCGTGGAAAATACGAGAACACACACCGAAAGATAAAAAAAAAAAAAAAGGAAAGGAAGAATCTCTTCTGTCTTTCCGTCGAGAATAAAGTTCAAGGTTCTCGCTAACTTGATAGGCGAGGTCTCGAGAGCGAAACAATATATTTCTCGCGGTTCTTGCCGGTGGAAAGCAGACGGTAGTCCGGCAACCTTTCTAACCCGTGCCATTCGTCCTCTCGCGGGAGCCGCAATTCAGCTAGCTCCAGGCTGAAGTAGCGGTTTCCTTGGCAAAAATTGCCGTCAGGAGTTCGTATCGGGACATCGACACCTGGCCAGGCCCGCCTCGAAACGAAGGGAAGCTTGTAGATTGGTGAAAGAGGAAGAAGAAGAAGAAGAAGAAGAAAAAGAAAAAAAGAAGAAGAATATGGAGGAAATGGAAGAAAAAGGGGCAGCCCGGACAGGGGTTGACCCTATATCTCGTTGCTGCTTTGCATATCCCAGGCGATTGTACCTCTAAATCCGCGGAACGAATCGATCTTTCTTTCGTTCCTATTTTTTCCTTTTTTCTTTTTTTCTTTTTTTTTTTGTTCGTTCACTTTGCCACGACGTACCTCGTGGGAAATCGCGACGAATCGCCAATACTAACGGTCGATCGGTTGACCGAGCGGTTCTCCATAAAGCGCTTTATTGGAGTTTATGTGCTCGAGCGCGGTCTACCGGAATTCTTTCTTTTTTTTTAAATTTGCACCTATTGGCTGCCGATTGTTTGTCGAAACGAGACACGCGAGATTCTTCGGATATTTAAACATTCGAGCGTTTAAACCTTGGAGAATTTGAACAACCGGATCCGACTGGATCCGAATGTTCAAACAGCGCGGCAAAGCGGCGCAAACATACCAACAACCAACTGTGTATCGCGTTTGAATGCTTGCGATTTATTTGCATGTACATTTGCACGTATATTTTTCACTGTCGTTTCATATTCTTTTTTCGTTCGTACGATACGAAGCTACTCTGGCCGTGGCGTGAATGAAACCCGTAATCACAAGAGAACGTCGCGTCGATTATTATCCAACAGATTTTAACGCGGCTTGTTCATCTCCTTTAACGCGTTGGAGTTTTCATTGCGTCGGCGTCGGCGTTGCGGCCCTTTCAACGCCATGCCATTTCTCCCTCATAGGGATGCCAACTGCGTAAACCGAGTTACGCGTTTCCGTGTTCAGCTCGCTGCTATGTGCAAGCTCTTATCACCGCGTCATTGCACCACGGTGCGGTTACACAGGCGCGAGTCGATATGGTCAATTTTCACCGGGCGATTTTACAAAAATATCGGCAAAAATGTCGATCAAGAAGTATTCGCGTCAATCGATGCGAAATGACACCGATCATCGGGTCGCACCTTTATTTCTCTTGATTCGAGGACTTTGTAGTTTACCGAGCTAGAGACAGGTTGAAAAAAATCTCTTTCTCTCTCGGCTAGTCGGAAAGCGAAGATGTCTCACAGTCGAGCGAAAATTAAACTGTTTTTCGAGATCTTCGTGATTTGATTAATCTTTACACACACGCTCAATTTTTCAATTATTCAATTAAATGAGAAAGGGAAAAAACATTGCAGAAGGGGAATCAAGAATCAAGAGTGTCGAAATAATTTTTCCTTCTCCTAAAGGAAAAGATCCTTCAAATCGGACGATCCAAAGGCTAATTCGTCCAACGATTCGAAAGAAAGTGCCATCTTGCGTTTTCGACGTATCCTGCTTATTCGAGCGTGTTGCGATTTCAGCAACGCGGTCGGACAGCGACGTGTCTATCTCTTTTGGGGAGGAAAAGCGTGGCTTGGCCTCGGTAATCGACACGAAGACAAATAATCGTCGGAGCCGGTTGATTCGATCGATCGAATACACACCTAATCCCCGGGTTGGATGTTGCCTTTTAACGGCACTTTCGTGAGTCGACTTTGACCGCAGGGCGGAAGCATCGATAAAGTCAAAGGAGAATTTATCGTGGTTCCCGCGCCTGCAGCGAATGCCGGGGAACACCTAATCTCACCCCTAATCTCCGCCTGGCAGACAGATTCCTCTCTCGGAGAAAAGACGCGAACCACGAAGGAACCAAAGAGCCAGATCGACCAACCTGTGGGGAAGGGATATATATATATATATATATATATATATATATATATATATACACGTCGTCGTTATAAGAATTTCGTCTTTTCGAATTTATCGCACGTTGATTTTAATTAAGCTGCTGCGTCGACGTAGATCTCGTTCCCTCTTTCTTAATTAACCTGCCATACGCAAAATCACGATGTTGTTCCTCTTCTTTCTTTCTTTGGCTGCACAGATGCCGCGCGACTCGGTAGATACACTGATGAGCAAAACTGAACGCTCATTAACAATAATACTTTAACATTAGTAATGTTTCATCTAGTGCGTGAATATAGAATACAAAGAAAGCAAAATATATAGTGTTTCGGCCTTTCAGGAAAAATGTTATAAATCTGTAATATAAATTATTGTGAGCCAGTTTTGCATTGCAATTAATTTAAACGAAACTGCTTCTTCAAACTGCTATAACTTTGTTAAAAAAAAAGATCATACAACAACCATCTGCTATTTAGGTCTCACTTTAAAGCGTAATGTTTCAGTTTTCGCTACCCTAAATTTGTTTTTATTTTTCAAAGTATTTAAACACCACGTAGAAGATGGAAAAATGTTTGTTTCTTTAAAAAAAAAGAATTGCAAAAAATCACACAAAGGTAAAAAACGCTGAAAAATTTTCTTTATGATTAAATCCATCGCGGTCTTGAAGATTAAAGTTTTCCATTTAAACGCAATTCCTTAAAACTTGTTGTACGATTTTTTCTTTCATCATCTTGTTGAACTTTGAACATTAGAGTTAAACAACAAAAATTCAAAAATCCCCAATATTTATCCAATTGCAAAAAAAAGTCTTACAGCACGTTTTAAGGGTTCGTAGAAAAGAGAAAATTTCAATTTTCAAAATCGTGTTCGTATAAATTGCGAAACATTTTTTAATGTTTCCACGGATGTTTGAATTTTTGCAATTTTTGAGAATAAAAGTACTCTTACTTTCTCACTCGCTTTATGATTGATCTTGGGACAGTCAAATTAGAAACTTTATACTTCAAGATGAGATTTTTATAATCAAATAGATTTTTATATGATTTTCTTTTACAAAGTTGTAACAATTTAAAATATCGACAATTTTTCGTTATTATGCGTTGAGTTGTAGATGTATAGCTTTACTTTATTTTTTAGAACGCATGTTTGCCTCCGTAACCTTTTTAAATTTAAATAGTCAATATTGTATTATAAAACTGAGAGTTCCTACAAGGTGTTCCGATGGAAACTAGTGATCCAACAGTGTCACGTTTAACTCGAATTGTTAAAGATTATTTTGATTATTAGTTTTGTTAAAGATTATTTTTAAAGGTTATTTCTACCTGAATTCAGGCAATGTCTATGAAATTACAAGTAGTTCTTTGACAAACAGATGACACAAGCAGAAATTCCAAATTACTAAAACATGTTCAACTTCAAATTCCGAATCCGTGATATCTTGAATATCGCGAATCTCGTCCCCCTTTTTCTTAATTAACCTGCCACACGCACGATGCTGTTCCTTCTCTTTCTTTCCCCAGCTGAATGTTAAGGGCTGCCAAGCTGCTCAGATGCGCGCGTGACTCGGTAGACTCCTTTTCTCAAAAACGTTTTTACAATTTAACAGTCAGTATTATATTACGAAAGTCAGAGTTTCTGAGGGAGACCAGGAATTCGACAGTTTTACGTTCAACTTGAGTTGGCGAAAATTTTTCCCCTATTAATTAATTTCCCTTATTAAAAATGTAACACCGTGTTTGTCAAATTACAGTTCTCTGATAAATACACGACACATGCTCGCACTTAATGACTTCGAATCGCTAAAATATGTCCAAATTTGAAATCCACTTTTGAATAGTTAGCTTCGGGAACTCGTCTACGGCTTCGTGTGGATCCCTCGGAATTAAACACGGAAGTGTTGCAAGTTCGACAACGACGAGAGGATGGATCGTTAGAGATGGTCGCAACGATAGCGTCGTCGTTATGTTTCGACATTCGCTTCGCAGGTGACGTCAGCCACCGATTATACGGTGGCGCACGTTTTGGCAGCGAGCACACACACACGCGCGCGTCTGCGTTCGTACGTGACGGTAAATTCCGTAATAATAACGGCACCGTCATGACTGCCATTCCGAGCAGTTCTCGCCGCGGATGTAATTATGAGCACGTCTCCGCGGTTATCGCCGAATGATGTCCCGCCGCGACGCGGCCTCAAAGAGCGCGCGCTTCGTCTGACGCGTGACGTTCTTGATGGCGTAATAATTGAATTTTAAGCGTGTGTCTCGCGTGGAATTCCGTCGCGTGGACGTAGCCGGTTGTTTCACGGAGATCGGAAGGTTGGGAGTTCGGTTTCGCCGATGTCGCTTCCCGGTTATTCACCTGTCTGGCAAGTCTGTACCTGCGCATCGTCCGAAAAATGACACCGTTCGCGAGATTTTTCACCAAATGCTGGTCGAACACCGTCATTCTCGCTCTACGCGTTCGAGAATGCGGCGTGCAGATAGGTTTTCCCATTTCGTACATTCCGAGAAGAGATACGAGTTTAACGAGTTTAGTCGTTTAGTCGTATAGTCGCGTAATTAAAATTCTTTGATCTTTCCTTTCGTACGTCTGGCCTGTAACGAGCCGCTGTAAAGCGCTCGTCACTCTGATGCGCTTGCTTGATAAAACGATAGCTCGTTTCATTCGCAACGCGAAACGTGCTCGGTCTTGAATGGATTAACCCCGAGCGAATTCTGAAATAAAACTATCTAACCAGGAAGGTTACGCGCGCGCCGCCCATCGTACGGCAGCTGCATTCCCTCCAACGATATTATTAATCGTTTGATCTACGCGAGGAATCGGAAATCTCAGCTCTGCGGGGAGCGGCGCTTCTAAATCTCCGTCGCCGTGATGACCCCCCCCCCTTTCAAAAATAAACCCGCAAACCAACGGGCGATCGGGTAGAGACTTGGTTGGTTCTCGTTCGGGTGAAGAATCGGGATCGTTCGGATAAATTAAAGGGACGTCACGTGATCGGAAACATCGATGAAGATAAAAAGGAAGCGAAACGGCTAGAAAATCGTGCACCCGGGTCTCCCGGGACAAGGCACGCGGCTAATGCCATTATCGGAATTAATGTTTTACCCTGGCCGCGAGAGAGAGAGAGAGAGAGAGAGAGAGAGAGAAGTTGGCCGAGCAATCTGACGGTGGAAGCAAGGCTGGGGGCGGATAGAGGCGGATAGGGATGGATAGAAGGTGGACGAGGGTGGAACCGGTCGACTTACCGTTATTCCTTCGGCAACGCCGAGACCGGGGAGTGTTTTAAGTAGTTCGCCCGTTTTAACCGTCTCTCTCACCTAGGCGCTGCCACTCGCCACGGTTGACCCAGAATGCGAGCGCGCCGCATGTTGCCAGAGAGCAGCCGCCACTCCCGCGGCTCTCTTCGGGGTAGTTAAATTTGTAATTTAAATCAATGTTAATCCCGAAACCACGGCGCAACACACCGAATTCAGGATTCATGGCCGGCTTTCGTCGAAAAGGCGATTATCGGTCGGATCGTGAAACGGAATCTTAAACGATTTTTTTCCGGCTGAGTGTCGACAAGCCTGTTCTCCCTTCTCCGGCTATATATCGATCCAACCCGGCTCGTAAATATTTCCGGACAAACCTACTCTCTGTCTTGTTCCGCGCCGCGGAGTTTTTACGTTCGGACACTCGTAAATATGTGCCTATATTTCAGCATATATGCGCGTATACTTTGGAATCGATGTGATTGCGTATTGGTGGGATTTAAAAGTGTACGCAGATGCTACGAGAGTAAGCGTTCGAACATTACTTACTATGTAATAAATAGTCCACAAGCAATTGTGGCCGTGTAATGTTGTGATTAGAAATTTTACCGATTCTAAAGTTTAGTAGTAGCGAGTGTAAAGTAGCCTCGACCAGTGGCCGAGTCAGTGAATTCGCTCGTTAGAAGTCAACGACACGGCATGAGGGAAATTCACACGGGCTCATCAACGTTAACGCTTTTTCGTTGGCATTCATTTGCCCATCCCCCTTCTCGGTTGTTTGGTATTCAATCCTTAAGCTTTAGCCGTCGAAATGACCGGGAGAAGGCGGCTTAAATCGTTCTCATGGAGATTCAAGCTCGCGTAAATTAGCCACCGCAATGACATTTTTATCTGCGGTGGGAAACGGTGTTTCCTAATGAATCGTCGTCGCCCGGTGGTCTCGCCCCTCTTAGAGTGGCCCAGGTCTTCTTTATCTACGACATTCGCTGCCGTTTACAGCGGACGTGTGTGCGGCTGTTATAGCCCGAACGTATGTACACGTAACAACCGGTGGTGGTCGTACGTGTTACCTCCTCGTTAAGGAAGGAACGCCGCGCCGTTTTACGCGAGATTTACGATAGCTTGTGCACGCATGACTTAGGTCTCCTCGCGCGTACCAAATCGATGCACGTGCGGCCTTATCGACAGGAAATAGGGTATTCCGTGCGCCTCCGGGTGAAATGTTGCTCCAATAGAAAGATACAGCCCCCGAATATTTACTTTCCGCCGCGTTATCTACGCGGGAGTAAATTTTTGGCACGGTTTCGGCGCTGGCTGCTGCTGCTGCTGCCGCTGGTTCGACCATCTTTCCCCGAAACTATCGGCGAAATTATCGATCAAACTACTCTATCGAGAATAATATCTATCGAGGAAGAGAGTATCTCTTGGGAGAAAGGACCACGTTGTAAATCCGAGACGACATTCGCCGACGTGATTGGTCGTCTAATTTCAATTCCATCCTCGCGCGTCTCGATTTGTCAGCTTAGACAGATCTGTGTCTAAAATCGTTTTTATTTCGAACGAAAGACATCGATGCAGCCGCAATTGGCATCGCAATTGGAACGAAGTTCGCGCATAAACGACGACACGTACAGATCACTCGGGCCCTCGAGTTTAAGCGAATTTACGCGAATGTACGCGCGACGAGTTGGGGTCAGATCACAGCTCAGTTGGGTATATCTCTTGCTCGATCAATTACAGGCAACTCACTCTACCGGCAACGTGGAATGAAAAGTCTCGCGTTGCACTTTTTCTATTCCCCTCCGGTTCGTTTCTGCGATTCATTCTCGAGCTTCGAGACGTTTCTTCCCCCTGTTCGGGGATCGTTGTTCGGGGGAGGCGAAGAAAAAAAAAAACAAAAACGCGAAACTCGTTCGGGATCGAGTCGCTGGACTTCACGGCGGAAGTCTGTAGTATATATATATATATATCCTCCAATTATTTATCAAAGACTTTGATTCATCGACGCGTCAACCGGTAGTCGTTGATCCTTGTTCAACTTTATTAAACCTGACGCGATCGCGTGACGGATATATACAAGTTCGTTAGTCGATTCTTCGACTCGTTGAATCCGACGAGCTCTTTTTCTCTAGCCTTCTTTCAGCTTATATTACAGGTCGTCTCGGTAATAATTAAATCCTCGTCGAGTGGATCTATAAACGAGTTCTGGGTCGCGTTGACCGTCTTGAAATGTTAATTCACGAAGAGCGACGCTTTACGAGCAACGCTCTTCTCCCTTTTGGTCAACGGCGAACGACCACCGTCATTTGACTTAATTATCGACGTGTTCCCCGTGTATAATTACGCGAATCGTGTGTCAATTCTCACCGGACTAGTGTCCATGCTGTATTCACGTGCGCGTATAGAATACATGTGTACACGTCATTATGCAAGTATACAGGCGTATGTCAAGCGGACAGACCGCGATCAAGCTTTCGCTCGCCCTCACTCCCCCTCGGTGTTCGTCGTTTATATCAATATGTTGGAAAATGCTGACCTCGAGATACGCGTGCATTTCTGATCGCCGATCGTTTCTCGACCCAGTCTCTACACCCAAATTCGCGTAACGTACCTAATAATCTCGAGTCATTATTTACCTAAAATTTATCGGATAACAAGTGAAACTGAACATAGTCGAGTTTCTTAAACAAAAAATGATGTTAAAAACGTTCGTGATTGACTTGTTAAAGTCTTCGCTTCAACTTTTTCACCGTTGAAATATTTCCGAAAGATCAGAAGGACGAGTCCCTCGATGAAAGTTCGCAAGTAAAATTTTACGAGATCGTCAACACCGGGATAAATTGCCAAACGAATCGTTTCAAGACTTTAAACGGAAGAAAAGAAAGGGAGAAACATAGAGAGAGAGAGAGAGAGAGAGAGATAGTAGCAAATTCGACGAAAATCCCACGGGTGAAAATTTAAACAGGAATTTATGGGCGGGTGACAGGTCCACTCTCGAGATTATAAATCTCGGGACGGGGTTGGTTGGCTACCAACGTCGGTTTAATTATGAATTCATTGACTAGTGCTCAGCGTAGCTATGCAAAACTGTCGCCGGATGATTCTGTACTCTACTTTTACCCGGAGAAATACGACGATGTCTCTTTGTCACAGACGCGCGATAGCACGCCGAAAGCTTCAGAAAGAAACCTTCTGCTCCGCGAGGCTCTTCTTCTCGGTCGGTTTAAAAAAGGGAAACGCGACGCGCGAGTTATGATTTATCGTCGAAACGGCAGTCGCCTGGGAGAGCCGAGAGTGGCGAATCGATGCCAAAGAGGACGCGAGAGGAACCGTCGCTCGCCCCGCTACGGCCACACCGGAGAGGACACCTACATTTCGCTGCGGGTCAAACAGAGAAACGCACGGAATGCACCAGGTTGAGCCATGGTTCACATGGGAAATGAATGTTCTGTCGCGAATGGAACATGCCCCGAACACTCAGCCTATACAAAGGGGAGATCCGCTCCATTGACCGAAAGCGACGCGTCCACCTCCTGGATTCGTTTATGGGGGTCGCGTCAGAATTTGTTGCGTGCGAACGTAGAATTACGTCGATCGTTTGTTTCTCCCCCTCGCTCGCGCCTTCTGCCTCTATTTTTATCATACGAATCGAGTTCTTCTTCGCGTTTTCAAACTTCTCTTTTCCCTCTGGTTTTTCTCTTCTATTCTTTCTCTTCTGTACAGTGTTACTGTATATATATATGTTTCTCTCTCTCTCTCTCTCTCTCTTTTCTTTTTTGTTCATTTGATCGTCGAACGCCTGTTGATACGGGGCGTCAGGTGACGGGGATTTCAATTTTCGTGCGATGAAACGCGACGGGGAGAATTGGAACATCGTCGGGCATGAAATATTAATGAATTCACCAGAGAGGGGAGGGGGGGGAGAGAGAACGACTATTGTAAATAATGGGACAGTTGAATTAAAATTTACTAGAGTAACGTCGTTGAAGCATTCCGCGTTTAATTCACGTTCACAGTCGTAACGGCGAGCACTCGAGTAGTCGTATCGGAAATCGTCAAACATAAGAAAGAGATAGAGAAAAATCGCGGAGAGAGCTGTTGGGAAATTGTTGCGTTAGCAATTCACTGCTTGCAAAGAGGAGGAGGAAGAAGAAGAACGAGGAGAAAAAGAAGAAGAAGAGGAAGAAGAAGAATTGGTAGCATCGAGGCGTCGGTGGATATTTCCAGATAGTCGGAAGTTAAGGATGGGCCTTGATACCATATCCAACCACGTCTAACAGATTCTCGCACGAGCGGTAACTTAATCACCGGTCGGTGGTTGTTCTCTCGGCGGTTTTCCCAGCCATTCAGTTGGTTTGCCCAGACGGTGTAGAAGAACTCACCCTTACTTGCGCCAACCCCAGTGCAAACAGGCCGCGGAGTACGCTCGGGATAGCGTACCGTAAAAAATACACCTCTGCCGCAAGTACTCGTGGGAAAGCTGGTTGCTTCCCCCTCTTGGCTTTCGAACAACTTTTATTTCTTTCTCCTTCTTCTTTTTCTTCTTCTTCTTCTTCTTCTTCTTCTTCTTCTTCTCCGCTATCAGAAACGCGCTAACGATTGAGTTAGTGGAGTGGGACTGGATGGGAAGAGCTTCCTCCCCTCTGGTGGCCAGTGGACGCGCGATTCTTCAGCCTCTTCCACTACCAACTTTTCTATACGCTTCCGCCGTCCAGTCTTCCCTCGACTCCGTTACTTTTCTATCTTCCGCTTCTCGATTCTCCGGGCTCACCTCGCAGCAGCTTCCGCGTGCAGGCTCCTTTCTTCCACTCTGCTCCTTCAATCCGCTTTATTCCCAACTGTCAGTTGTTGTCTCTATTCACGGGGGTTACGTTTCGATCGGGACTCTCTGCTAACTGACCCAGCAATTCATTCCAGCATTCGAGCGCGGTTTTGCTTTTAAAAGAGGGGGGGGGGAATGGTGGGAACCGTGACTGCGGTGGCCGCAGCAACGGTAGCCACCGAGTGATCTTTGATAGATTGTGTGAGTTGTGTTTTTTTTTTTCAGTATTCTTCTTTCATTTTTTTTTATTTTTTTTTTTTTAACAATTGCGTGCACCCGAGATGGAAGAATCGGCCGAATGCAATTGTCCTTGTTGTAACATGGAAAATGTTCTGGTTGTCCGGTTCAGTGAAGCCTTTTCAACCGATTGGTGTCGTTTCTTCTGTTGCCTCTCGTGTATTAACCAGCGACTATTGGTACGGTTATTTAGCCGGGCAGCTAGTGTCGGAAGGGCTCTAAACCCTGGCATTCAGCGTGTGTAGTTTGGAGATAGTTGCCCGGCCCAAGCAGTAACTGTGTGTCCGATGCAGTTTAAACCACCATGATCAGACGGAAACCGGCGCTGCTGCTTCCTGTGTGAACCGGCCCCGAGACTGTTGGCAACATGCACCAGCTACTTGCCTACGACAAAAAGACTTCCTTGCCAGCCATTCATTATCCCGAGTGCTACAACACTGCTGTAACCGTCTCCTTTCATCCTCCATCGAGCCGACGACGGATGGACGTTCAACAAGTACCTTAATCTTGAAAAGATCCGCTGCATGACGTCCAACCGGCATACAGATGGAGGATATTCTTCTCTGTGGACTTTAAAAATTTTCTTCTCGACGGACGGGAAGCACAGAGAGGGAGAGGAAAGTGGAGGGGAAAAAAGAAGAGAACAGCAAGAGAAAAGTGAGAAAGTGAAGGAAGAAAAAGGAGGAGAGGGTAAGCTGGGGGAAAAAAGGAAAAGGCAAGAGAAGAAAGCAAAGGACGAGGAGAGGGAGAAATAAGGACGTCACTTGGTTTGAAAGCTTCGACTTTGCTGCATCTTCTAAAATGTCGAAATGCCGCTTTTTACCAGAGCACCGTCAAAGTTCGAGGAAATCAGAAAATCCCGCCAAGAGAAGAAACGCCGAACCGGTCAACCGGTTTAAGCGGTAGTTTATCACCGGCAGGGGGATGAAACGCGGCCATTCCACCGACAAAATATAACAATATAAATCGCTCAGGAACGTCAGTCGAGCAATAGGAAATTCCGCGCCACGCGTTAAACGTGCGACGACGAGTCCGCGTCGGATTACTCTTCTTCTTACTGCGCGAGGGTGAGGGTTGGTTGAGACGAAGGTTGATGGGGCCGAGGATCAGGCGCGTGCACGGCAAGCGTAATGGCAACGTGTGTATAATGGTTATTTATGTGACCATAAGTTGAGCACCCAAGTTGGATTCCGACTCGAGGAAGAACCGGACGTTCTGACGTATCGATTCGCCCTTTCCCTCGAGATATTCGCGACAACAAATAGCGTGATTTATCGCCGGCGTGTTTGTAAGATCTGTGTGAATACCGGCGTGTATTTCACATTGTCGAAATATATCGTCACCTTGAAGCAACTGTGACGCTCGTTGCTGAATGATTTCTGACGGTTAATTAACGCTAGAACTACCGACGATTAAAGCATAATGATCGCATCGAAGAAATCGAAGCGCAAAACGAGTAGCAAAGTTTTGTGACAGACACATGAAAAGACACAAACTTTTATTCGTATATCTTGTAAGAATAGAGATACAACGTCGTAAATCTGCAGAATTATGTTCTGAAAAATTAGAAATTAAACATTTTGACCAATTTGATAGTGTTACATAGATCCTTGCAGAGGAAGATTTATGGACTCTTGATGTTTGTTTTCAGGGATATAATTGAAAAAGAAATACAAACCTACCACCAAAATTTACGTACCACATATTATAAAAGACACTATATCGTGAACATTTTATACGTTTTGTCGTACTATGGGCAAATTGTGTGCAATTTTGCTAATTCCTATATTTTAGTCACATCGGATTATCACGTTTTCGGGTTTTCAGACTATTTGTCAACTTAGTTGACCAAAGTAAAACGAGGCTCGGCGACAAAAGAAATCTCTGTTATCTAAGAGACGCCAGAGAAAATGGTTAACAAAAGTATTCGAAAAAAATAAATAGCAACTTCGCCAAAATGCTCGGAGGTAGCATTCTCGTTTTAAGTGGATCCATTCAAGGAAGTTCGCTTCACTTACAAAGCGGAACATTTCTACGGGAAATTTTCCCTTCGTCCATCCTTGTTGATCTTTTTATTCTGCAAATATACGCAATTGTACGAAGTTGGTAACAAGACGAAGATTCTTTAAAGTTCACTACCGGGAATGGGTTTTGCGCGGCAAGCTCGCGTGTTATTAGAGTAAAACGTGAAACAAAAATTCCCCAGGCGGTGGACTGCTTGTTAACAGTCTTTAGAGCCAAGCTCAAGAGAAATCAATATTATCCTATCTTATTTAAAGGAGAAATTCCCGGATACGCGTGATCAATATTTCGAACGTCAAGATAGCAGAGCGAGTAGCATCAGTTTCTTACTGTGGCGCGCGAAATTTCCATTCGGATCACCAGCAGCGGGTATCAGAGATATCTGTAACGCGCGATATTCGACGGAATTTTTAGTCGTTCACGATTTTACATTCATGGCCGAACACATTCATACGCGTGGCTCTCTTTCTCTCTCGTTCCACTCTGTCCTCCCTTTTTCTTTCTTTCTTTCTTTCTTTTTTTCTTTTTTCTTTTCTTTTTTTTCTTTTTTTCTTTTTTATTGTAAAAGACACAAATGCGGCCAAGCCCTTGTTGCTGCGGCTTCCTGACGATCCGTTTTTTCCCCCCGGAAGAGTTCAAAAAGAGAATCGCATCGAATCGACGTCAGTGTGCCGCAATAGCAGCCGTTCGATAGTCGTTTCTGTCGGCGCAATTCAAAGGATGCGTGCAAACGCGTATCAACGGTGCACGACAATACCGAAACGAGAGAGAAAGGGAGACAGCGACAGAGACAGAGAGAAAGAGAGAGAGAGAGAGAGAAAAAAAAACTAGGAGGGGAAAAAAAAGCACTGTGGCATCCTTTGATTAAAAAGAGGCCGGTAAAAAATGTTTCAACCTTATGCGCTTTTGTGTCACGTTGCCGGAACATGTTTCCGACGTGTTTCGCCTCGATCATGATGTAAATTTTAATGTCGAACCGGAGCTTGAACTTTCATATATCGTTCGACGTCCAACTCAAGAACGATGCAATTGTGTGCACGTAAATAAATTCTTCTTTCGACGGACATTTGAAAACTATCTTCGGTTCTTGTAACTGTCTCTGAGTTCCGAATGAGAATGAGTTATTAACGGTGAATTTTGTTGCATTTCATCTTAAGATGAGCTCAAATTGTATCTTGAATTTACCTTTATTATTTTATTATTTTATTTTATAATAATTTAAACGGTCGGAGTATTCCATTGAAATTATTTTATACTTGTGCATTCCAGTTCTCTTTTACACGTTTTCAAATTTTATCTGCTGTTTATCGTATCACTTTAGTTACTTCACGGTACTTCAAGGTACTGTCCTTTCAACTGTTCTTTTATTTTTTTTTTCTTTCGTGAATGTCGTGGCTTCCTCCGCGTCAAAAATTCACTTTTCGAATAATAAGAATTATGCTTTGGGTAACATTGGATTAAAGAAACTCCGATACTCACTTTCTCTTTGATGTCGTATCTTGATGATGGCTGCGCAATAGATCATCGAAGTTTTAGTTGCAACGATAATTATAATCCGAACACATTTTATGTTGATGAAACAGCACTGAATCTGGAAAGAAGCGCCAGGGAAAGGACGTTGGTTTCTATTAATCGAGAGTAGGTTATAAATCAGTGACGGCGAACTTTTTTGAGAAGTAGGTCAAATTTTTGTTCATTATTTTTTTTACTAGCTCGTGAGTCACTAAGTTAGTGGCGTCACTTGGAAAGGGGGAGGGGAAGATGGTTAAAAATGTATACATAATTAAATCTAAAACACTCCACAAATTACAAAAATGCACTTATTACTCATTTTCAAACTCTAATTAGACACTTAATATTTCTTATCATTTTTTGAAAAGAGGGGTTCGAAGAATAATTAAAATTCTTTTATATATATATGATGATAAGTTTATAAAAATCAACGAGTGAGTCATTTAAAAAGTCAGGGTCAGTGTCTGACCCACGGGTCATAGGTTCGCCATCACTGTTATAGATCATTTCTATCAAGCGTTCAATGATTCAATGGACGCTTCGTATCGAATAGCGGCGTCGGTGGTTAATTTCTTCGAATTTCGTTAGCCGACTCGGTAACGTTACGCATCCGAAACTTTCCCATTCCCTTTTTGGTGTCTGGTTGGCAAAGTACTCGGCCCGCTCGTCCCTTGATTACAGAGATCTGAGTTTAAATTGATCCCCGTGTTTACAGCCTCTGCAACGTGGAACAGGCTTGCGGTCTTCCCCTCTTTGTATCCTGGAATCGCCGAGAAATCGAGCCATGCGAGCTTAGTGTTGATCGTGTCGCGCGAAAGCTAAACTTTATCCTCGCCTCGATACATGCGACAGACACGATCACGGACCGGGGTGAGATTTCAATGTTTTAAGGAAAGCTACCAGATCAATTGGTTTTCCGTAAGTCACCGGCTGTGATCACAGGCAAAGTTTCGACAAACCTCTCTAATTAAAATATCCGAAGATTGAAATCCACATATATTCACAATCACGCAAATTTCCTGAGCTGAAGGAGTGAAATTCACGTGAAATCCGTAACAGAATTCTTCCTTGAATGTTTTACGTTTCTCTGCGTGTTATTCGTAAGTTTCTCGGAATTTTCCGATTAAATTTCCGCAATAGAAGCTCCTAAGAATTTACGGTAGATTCTGAATGATCTATAATTTATTGCATATCTGATTGCTCTGACAGGATAAGAATAGGAGAATTATTATTTTACAATGATAGTTTTGGGAACGTTACTGGATCTGGAAGTTATATACTAGAATACCAGAGTTCAATGAAACTGAACTTTTATCGATGGTCTTAGGTATCGGAGATGAAAGATTACGTACTGTTAACTGCTACTTATGGATACTGGAACGAAGGCGAGTGAACCCGACGATGATACGACCCGGTGCTTAATATATACCGAGACAATACCGATAACGTACGACATGATCAACCTAGCTACTCGACTTTTATGACGCCCTATATTTCACTCGATATTGACATCCAACCATAGCGATCTCATGCCACATAGTCTTTTATTCGCCGTCATATTGTATTCTTTTCTTATCACGATACTTATCATTAGATCGGACAATTGTATTTGATACGATATTTGAAACAGTTGGTCGAAACTTATTTTTATGCTTGTACGAATTTTTTTATTGAATTTCCTTACTTTGCGTTTGAGGACAATGTTACATAAAATCTTCGCAGTTATAACTTGTTAGAGTCACTCTAAGCTATCTTAGTACTTTTCACACTCTCCAAACTAAAACTATTTTTTTCATTATCTCTAACTTAAATGGTTCAAAGTGATTTGGAAGGGAGAAGGACTCCTCGACGAACTAATTCTTTGTTACTCGATTGGCCAATGTCAATAATATTTATTAAACATTGAATAATATTCGAAACCTTTGGGTAACCATCTTACTCGTTACTCGATTGGCCAATGTCAATAATATTTATTAAACATTGAATAATATTCGAAACCTTTGGGTAACCGTACTCTGGTTTCTCGAGTTTTCGAATCTTTGACTCCCTCCTATCGGTCAAAACTCGATAACTGCTGGTAAACAGCTACAACAAATTCCCGTTTTCCACGTGCTCGACTATAAATATAGAATATAAAATATGTAGTTATTCGATATGTAGTTTTTTGGTAACGGTCGCTTCCAGCATGCTTTCCTCCGGCTACGCCATATCGGTCGACGATACGAGACGATAAAAGCCAGCGTAACGCGTCACGAAGAATATCAAGAGCACGATGACTGTCGGCCAAGAAGAAAGAAAGAAAGAGAGAGAGAGAGAGAGAGAAAAATGATAGGGAGGCGGACGAACGCGAGATGCGCTGCGTTCCGAAATTGCCTTTGCTATGCATGGCATTTTAAAGTAAGTTCTTAATGCCGTAAGCAGGAGCACGTAACTAACAGGTGTTGCGTTTTCTTTTCGCGCACCGACGAACTTTGATACTTCTCTTTCCTCCCCCCCCCCTCTCTCTCTCTCTCTGGCGAAATTTATCAAATAATTCATGTCGCAGGCCTTCGTCTGTAACGTCGCGAGTTTTCCCGCGGCCAAACTCCCGTATACCGATTCTCGGCGATATTCGCCGTTTAAAAACCACGATTTTTCCGTTTCCGTCCACTTTATATTCATTTGCTGTACGAGTGTTACCTTGCGAAACGCAATTTTCGCGGGAATGCTTGCTCGCGAGTAAAGTGTACGGAAGAGAACGATTATTTACTCGTACGTATGTAGGTAGGAAAAACGATGAAAAAATCGCGCAGAACTCCTCGGTTTGATTTCCGCCTGCTTTACAACGTTTCGTTTCTTCTTCTCGTAATTCTCTGCGGTGTGAAATTTTCACGAGTATGTGAAAAATGTTGTCGAGTGTTGTAAAACTTCGCCGCGTATTATAATAACGAACAATGGTAATGTACGCGGGGGGTATTCACAACCGTTGGACATAACTTTTACGATTCAACGATTCGAATTTGTATACGGGTATTGTATCGTGTCGAAAAGTTGGACAAAAATATTTGAAAAAATCAGACAAAAATATTGTTTTTTTATATACGTGATCATTATAAATATGTGACGTCTGATCGTCGAGCGGTGAACATTTCGGAACACAGGTGGGACAGAGGTGGGACAGGAGGGCGCAATCAAAGATATCCTTAGCAGAGTAATTAACAGAGCGACGAGGCTCGAAACGATAGCGGTGTTCTGGCGGAGAAATTCCGGAATCGCGGCGGTTGCAGAATCGTCATCACCTAGGTCTCGGGTCTCGCGGCTACGAAAGTGTTTCACCGTGTCTGCTTAAGCCACCGGGGCTGGGAGGAGAGGGTGGGGATCCCGAGCTATTGCAGGAGCTCGGTGAATCGCGCAATTAATCTTCGATTCAGAAGCCTGGCTGTCGACCACTTCGGCAATCTCGCCTCCTATTCGGCCATTCGACGGCGTAAAACGATGGGTAAAACGATGACCAGTGCAAAATCTCGACGTCGGCCGCTGCCGTGCCGCGTTCAGAACGTTTCCGTATTCCCTCTCCTCGCCCTTCGTTGTTCTTTCTTTTCTGTTATCTCGAGCCAGTTCCAATCGTTCGCCACTCGGAACGGTTCGATCGTTCATTGTTGCGTACGGCAGGCCCCGATTGTTTCAGCCCCATTTTTCCTTCGTAATTTTCACCTATTCGTTTCACCTACTTTGTTCCTCCTCCGGAACGCCTCAAGCTGCCCCAGCATCAAGAAAGGCCACGGTTCTCGCAACTTTCCAATATGTCTTCACCTAACTGTGGTTCTGCTCGGAGGAGGGATACTCGAGGACCGGACCCTGAGTCGAAGGCGAGGCGAATTCGAAGAGCTGACTTCTTATAAGTTGACACGAGATGACCCGAGAAATTCGTCACGTTTCACCGGCAGACGGTTGTTTCTCTCCGTTGGCATAGCACCTCATCGTCGGCGAACCTGCCTGCTAGCAGACGACGAAACGAATTCTCCGTAGTGGCACCGCTCTCCGCGTATTCTTGTCACGAAGTGACGTTCATTCGCGCGCGGAAATGGCCGCGGATTTAATCACGGCGACTCGTTTCGTTGATTTTAATCGAACGTCGTCTTTGATCTCACGTTTCCTCCTTCTCGGATTTCACGTGTCGGATAAAGCTGCTGCAGCTCAATAAGAGGCTTAACGATCGATCGCGCGTAAAAGTAAACGAGAATTTTACTCGTGCCAGCTCGTCTCGTTTATTTTGATTTCGCCTTCGTTTTTCTCCTTCGTTTCAGCGATGATCTCTCGCGCAGGATAGACATCGCACAGAGATGAGTGTAAATTTTTCTTTTTCTTTTAACCCCTAGTATTCTTGCAGTTTGTCCTAATGGATATTCAGCTGGTTGTTATATCGATTTTAATGGTTGCACGTGGATGTTACTTCCGCTGGAGAAGTATTTTTGATTATTTGCGTCACAAGTCCTGTAGATGCTTTTTATTTTCGTGTCATCCATGTACAGGATAGAAAGAAACATATGTGGCTACCACAGATGAATTCTACACCTTCGATTTAATTGAAATACGTGTAAAGACTTTGAAGACTTTCAAGGTCAAAAAATTTTTTTTTGTCATATTCTACTTATCACGATAAAACTTTTTCAAGAGTTCACAACCCAATAGTTTTTTTGAAAAATGGCAGAAAGATTTCCTAATCATTTAACACTGCGGACTAACAGCGACTTTACGCTTCTCGACACATGGATGTCTATTTTAAGTATTCAGTTTCACTAGTATTTCATTTATCGTAGTTGTAGCATCGGTATGAGACTAAACAATCAAATGATAAAACTAACTGTTAACATTATTCGAAATATAAACATCACATCCAGAATCATAAAGTCGCTGTTAGTCCGCAGTGTTAAATAACTGAGAAACTTTATGCCATTTTTCAAAAGAGCTATTAGGTCGCGACTTATGGTTTACTTGGAGAAAGTTTCACCTTCGTAATGAGCAGAGAAAAAAATTTTTTTTGATCTTGAGATTGAAGTGATTTAGTCTTTAAATTCTTTGCATGTATCGAAGATACAACTCCATCAAATCGAAGATGTAGAATTTATCTACAAAGTTTTCCTTCCATCCTGTACAGTGCTGGCTAAGGGGTTGTAAATTTAACGATCGCCAGACAGTGTCGAAAATCTATTAAGATGTTTGCAGCCAGGTGGAGCAGCGACAGACGAAAGTTAGCGATGATCGATAAGCGACCGGCGACGCGTAGTTTGTTACGTTTCGTTCGTTGTTTGCGTTGCCTCTAACTTTTCGTTCTCGATCGAGTTCGATCGAAACTCCGCCGCGGGATGTGTATCGTAAAATTGCTTATACGATCAACCGTAAAGCGAAGCGGAAACGAACGCGCAGTTTTCGCAACTACACATTTCGCTTCGCCGTTCGGATTCATCGATGTCCCTGTATACTTCAAATGTTCACGCTGTTAATTCACTTTCGATCTCGCGATATTCTCTCGTCTCCTGCCATTTTCTTGTATGAATATTAACAACGACAAATCGATCGTCGAGGCGAGTATCATTCTTATTATCGTAGAGAGTGTTCGTTCAAATAAATATCATGTTTTAACGAGCTCGTCTTCTTTCACACCATCGCATCGAGAATTTTTACTACTGAAACATTTACGCGATAGAATTTAGAACGGGTTGTAGCACTTTGCAATTTGCCATCGGCGCATAAATACTCGCAGTCTGTTGCGACTATTAATTAAAATTTCCCCAGAAACCTGTAACGTACTTTATTTATTATTAATTTAAACCGTCGCGTTTATAAATAGAAGTAAACAGCAGAGGCCGAGGAAAATTGAACTCGAGCGATAGTGAAACGAGCACACCGTCGTCTAGACCGGGACGTTTAATCATTAAACAACCCTGACGAGCCGATCTGTTCTAAATAAAGTCTTTCGCAATAATGGCCACGCAAACGTGACCGTTCCATTAACAAACTTCTCGCCCCTAACATACCGTTGAGGCACGTAGCGAAATTAGTAGAGAAAGAACCGACCTCGTTCGTCATAGAAGTGGCCCCGAAAGGGCAATTCGTTTCGTACAAAGAATCCTCCTAGCGTTCGAAAGAAGCCATCACCCTCGAGCACACACGCGAGACGTGGATTTTAATCGATACTCCATCGAAGTAGTGTTTCGTGAATTTTCGCGTCGCGTCGTCGTCGTCGTCATCGTCGTCGACAAGGATCTGGCTGGCTCGCACGAGCCGAGTCGAGCCGTCTCCAGCCAGTGAGCCAAGGGTGGCGCAAGGGAGAAGACTCGGCAGGCTCGGGAAGATGAGGTAGCAAGACGTTCCGTACGACGGGGAGAGAGAGAGAGAGAGAGAGAGCAGACGAGGAGGGCACTGTATGCTCGTCACGTTGAAATTTCGCCCACGTACCACTTTCCCGAAGTCTGCAACCGGGAAAAGGGAGAATAGCAGGGAGAGAGCGGGAACGGTCGAAGTTCGGTTCTATAAGAAGAACTGCGCTTCTCTCCCTGCCCGTAGGTCGGCACGGATCCTGCAGCGGGTGTAGGCGGAAGGCTGATACAGGGACGGACGGGGGGAGAGCGGAGGAGGAGCAGCGTAGGAGCGAGGGCAGATGCCTCTTGAATATCTGTATTCCGCGATGCAGATGGAAAATATTCAAGTGCCGGTTCCATCGAGGTGGTTTCATTTACATTATGCACTGTCCCTCTCTGCTGTCTCTCCGTTTGTATTTTATCGACCGACTTCGCGATATTTTTCTTTCTCTCCTTCATTTCCCTCCGCCTGTCCGCCCGTTTGCGTCCCGCAACTCTCGTTTTTTTCGTTCACTTTTCACTTCCTCCCTTTGCGATCTTCTCTTCCTCTCTCTCCCTCTACTCTCTTTCCCTCTCTCTTTTTACATCGATCTTGGTATTCGGCGCTGGTAGCCGGTGTGTTTGCACGTATCTTTGCTTGGTAATAACGACAGCGACGTCGTCGTCGCAGACGCCGCGAAACGACGACACCGAGAGAGGGTGTCTTTCTCTTCACAGTCCGGCAGAGTTTCCCCGGCAAATACGTGCCGCGGATAATTCGCTTCCCTCGAAAAGGAAGGAAGAAGGGAGGAATCCTCGGGAAAGAAGGAGCGTATTTGCTACACAGCAAAGAGGTGTGTCCCCTCTGTCTCTCTAGCTGGCGCGCGACCGACCGGACCGGACCAACCGGAGCGACGAGATGAAATTTCAATTTTGAGATTTTCTCAACCTGCCCAAACGATGCGAGCTGATTTCGCCGACAGACGTGTTCCGATCCCTCGCGGAGAAATCGGCCGGTAAATATTTGACAGCGCGCTCGCTTCGAATGTTTTTTCAAATAATACAATATCGTTCCTCGCGGCTCGTGGCGTTTACGTTCGTGCGTTTAAAGCTTAAAAATCAGCAACTCGTCGATCAGTTTCCCTTCTGGAGAGAAATCCTCCTCCCGAAATATACTGAAAAATACTCGAAAAATTCACAAATATACGTCGCGTTTCCCTCTCTCCTCTCCTCGTTGTCTTCGAACAAATGTTAATAATTAACATTTTAACGTGAAACATGTTAAAATCGTTCAACTTTCAAAGGAGCGCAACTATCTGGACGCTGGAAACGTTGACTCACTCACCCGGAAGAGACAAGCGAGGCAATTGATAGAGATTGCGCCAGCCAGGGAAAGGATCGCGATTCGTGACTGGCGAATATCTCGATCGCGCGATAGTCCGGGAGGCCTCAGCCCGCTCCAGCGATCATTCGATTCCATTACGTCTGAAATTACCATTATTTGTCGGATGCCGCGGATAGTTGAAAATTTTGCATGGAAACGCAACGGCACGGCCGGTTTATCCCGGATATACGCAGCCGTCGACCGCGTAATTCGTTCGTTTGACGTGTGCTGTCACGCGATCCGACCGCACGCGCGTGCGTTTCGCGTCGCCCGCCGCATGCAGCGCCCCGCCGGCGAAATATTATTCACTATTATTCACCATTTTAATGATGGAACCCCGCCGGCGAAACGCGATAAAACGCGAACGGACGCGGTCATTCACCGAAAATTTTCAACCGTGTCGCGTTTTAATCAGGGGAAACGTTTCTCGACTCTCAGCGTTAAACTACGTAATAGACCGAATCGGGTAATGGTCGTCGAAGGATCAGCGGAATTGAAATTCGCCGATGTTTTTTTTTTCTACTCTACGTCGACTTTTTTAATATTCCAGTTTAATTAATTTAATTCCGTTTTTGTGTCAAACTTTGCCATTCAAAAAAAAAAAAAAAAGTTACACGAAGCGATTAGTATCTTTACGCAGAAACGTTTCAACGTTTCGCTGAACACATTATTGCGTGTCCCGCGCGATGAATGAATACCTTTTTTTTAAAATAATAAATATTGGCTGTGTATGTACGAACAGCGCTATTCAACTAAATAATAAACGTAGAATCGGTGAATGGATACGAGAGCGAGAGAAAGCATCGCTGAATAGATATACACGAAACACGCATCACTCGATAAAACGTCCGTTCTACCAAAGTACAGCACCATTACGTTTCTTACTTTCTTTCTCCACTTTTTTTCAATTTCGTTACAAACTTTCCAAACGACCCAATGTAACTCAAAGCATGATAAACGGACGCAAAGTTTTCAAGTTCTCGTTTCTTCGCTTCAACTTCTGCAACTTGCCATTTTTAACTTGTGAATTTCCACGAAAGAATAGGCCAAACTGCGTTTATTATTTTCGGCTCGGAACGCTAGGGAATAGTCCGTTGTTTCTGTATTATTATTATTATTATTATTATTTATTATCACCACACGAGTACAACACTGAGTGCACGATCGATCGTGCGAGTGACCAAACGGTGCGCCGCGTCGTTTATTACATTCGACGTGATTATACTCTTTTTTCGCGAACGACGTAACGCGATTACAGACACATCGAATGACGAATATTTCGCTGAAAATTTCGAAACGCCGCTACTATTTTTTGTTTCTGTAGAACGTTTCGCTGGACTCGAAACGGAACGAGAACTCGCTAGTTCGTCCAGCGTGAAGTAACGACGAGTCGAAAATGGATCGCCGATTTCCGAGAGTGAATCGAGTAGATCAATTTCGACGGAGGTCCTATCTGGAAAATAATCGCGAGCGTCGCTTGCGATAAACCGTACTGAAATCGAAACGAGATCGGTCCGAAAGGAACGAAACGATCGCCGTTCGAGTCGAACGAACGATCTGAAAGCGACGTTGCTCGCGATGAACGCGATAGCACGATCACAAGTTTCGAACTGGAGTGGTAATTATTTGGATGTTTGGCAGAGCTCTTTAACGATCTGACCGTTCGACAAACGTGGCCTACGCGTGTATTAAACGGTCTCTTTTGTTTTTGGTCAAACGTGCAATTATTGCGATCCCAGGCCCCGCTCGAAATCGTTTCGACGGTAATGTTGATTTCGTTCGCGGTTAAGCGACGACAGTTATTGCTATCGGATATTTGACAGAATTCACTTTTCGCTCGATAGCGGCCACCGATCAACAACGATCTTTATCGAGTGCGCGACAATTCGACACGAACACCAGACCGATCGATCTGTCGTCGTAATTTCGTAGGAAAGGAAACGGAAAATTAAATGAAAATTTTAAACCCACGTGGTTTGTAATAAATATACGCTCCACTTTTTTTTCAAGCAATTTGGAATTTTCGTTGCAAGAAGAGAAATTTTTGAAAATTTTTTTAAATTGAAATGAAATCATGCATTGACATCTTAATAACATATATACCGCGTTTATGTTATCATTTTTTCCGACTGTCAATTCAATTAAGATCAACTCAATTCGGCAAGAAGACGCTGTAAAATTTGCTGTCGAAATAACGTTAAAATAAATATTACTTATTAGTATTTAGTATTATTGCATAGTATTGTATAATTTATATAACAAATCATTATCATTTAATATTATTTATTATAATTTAAATACTAAAAATATTTGGAACAAAATGTTTTTGTTTTAAACTAATTTTGACATTTCATTAAAAAATTGTTTGTCAAAGTAATACCTTAAAATAATAATGCGGAAAGTAACCAAAAAATCGGTCCGGCATGGAACGTGTTAATTTAGGAATTCGAAAAAACCGAGGTGCGAATTCGGCGATGACAAAGAGACATTAAGCTCTCACTATACCTACACTCTATAACTTTGCACTTTATGACGACTCGATACTCTCTTTCCGAAATCTTACCGTCAAAACACCCCTTCGTCTTTGCACACACAACCATATTCTCATATTATACGTTTTGAAACGTTGGGCGATTAAAGCAAACAGTTCCAAGGCTGGACTTTTTCGTCGCGACAATTGCCTCGCTCTTAGGCCGCACAAAAGAAGAAATTCCGAGCAGTCCTGGTCTCCTCGGTCTACAATTTTAATCTGCGCAAAATTCGTCGCTAGACTCGCGCCTGGCGAAGAACGATTCGCGTCGCTCGTTCCATACGACGAAGCGTCCAGATCGTAATAGAACCCGAAATAGAATTTTGCCCGGGTCATCGTGTGTCTATGGGGAATATCGGGTCTCGTGTTCCCGTAGCATTCGATCGATTACGGCCGTTCTGTTTCTAAATAGACCGTCGTAGTTCGTCGTCGAGAAAATTTCGGTGAATGGTAATGGCAAGGCAGTCGATCAATTTCCAACCTGAACGGCCTGATATTACACGGTGGGTTGCTTTCATCGGCCGATCCACAATGAACGCGGGCTCTCTTCTTCCGAACGTGGCCGAAAATTGGAGAAAAGAATCGAAGGGCTAAGGGAAAAGTGGAAAAAGCTGGTCGAATGGGATGCAAACCGACGTGGACCGAGGGGACGGACGTCGATATTGTCGGATCTTTCGAGCCGGCTCGTGGCGAACGCTAGACATTGTATCCAATTCCTCGGAATCAGATTGAACCCGGGGAAACTCTAGAGTCCGGTCTCTCCGACTAGGGAGAGCTACCTGCGTCGGTGGAGCGAGACTGAAAAAGGCGGTAGACGCTCGAACCGTTCGTTTTTACTTTCTCTTTCTTCGCTTCGTTTCGCTTCCATTTATTTCTCTCTCTCTCTCTCTCTCTCTTTTGCTTTCTCTCCCGCTTTTCCCACCACCCGTGTTCACCGTCCGACGCTATTTCGATCGAAGGCCGGTTATGGCCAGGGATTTTAGGACCTAATAACCGGAATTGAAGATCGGCCGCTGGCGTCTCCCGTCTTTCGATCTAGGTCGGAGGAGAACGACGACCGAACCTTACGGCCTCAACAACCTACTCATCCCCTCCCGAAAACACACCTTCTTTCGCCTTCTTTCGTTCCATTTGGTTTAACCGCGTAACCCGACGCTTAATCTCGACTTTTTTCCGCCGACACCTCTTTTTCCATATCAATAGAAATCACGTTCCATCATGGTTGTTTCTCCATTAATCTGAGTCTTCTCTTCGTTTGTCTCGTGTCGTATCGAGACGGTTGTTTTGTTCGTATGTACGTCAACCTTCCGTCTCGCTCCAGCCTCTGGCAACGAAATATAAATGTCCTTTTATTTAATTTACAACTGCGCTGCTGTTCGCGGCATGCGTCGTTCGTATTTAGGTGCATGGGACGAGGAGACAGCGGCGGTTCACGCAATAAACCGGTATGAATAATAAGTCGAATTACCCCCGAAACTCTCGAGTAGAGGATATCTCTCGCGTGTACGCCACCGTAACCAGCGACACACAAGGCCAGGACCAAGAAATTTTCTGTGTATATCGACGCTCTCTCTCTCTCTCTCTCTCTCTCTCTCTCTCTATTTCTCGTTCGCGGGCCGAGGATCTGTATTTTCCAGATGGTATTAAAGTAGCCGAGCCATTGAAAGTTTAACGTGCCGTGAGCACGTGAGCTTCATCCGCCCTCTCTATCGCGCGCATTCAGCTTTTTCTGTCCGCCGGAGCCAAGATTGTACGGCAGATATGTACGTATGTGTGCGATACGGGCCGGCAATAAATAAGTAGTTGGACGCTCCTCTCGTTCGTTCCGTTTCGTTCGTTGCTCGAAAACCTGTACTTTGATTGGGACAGGAGTAGATCGGTCGTATTTTCGCATGAGGTTGGAAAACACACAAAAGAATCCCGCTGCTTATCCCACTTGCGCGCTTCACATTCGAGGGCCAATCTCTCGCTCCGAGCGTGTTCTTGTAAATTTCAGAAATTTAGAAGAATTGATATCATCTCTCTCTCTCGCGCGCGCTCTCTCTCTCGCTCTTTATTTTCGCTTCGTAAACACCAGGCCGTAACTAGATCCATGATTCACAGCGCGCGAGCACTTTTCATTACCGGCCGCAATACGCGTCGCGCATTATTCGACTTTATGTCCATAGATTTTTCTTAGCGCTATTTGCACGGTTTTAGTGCCCCGCTCTGGCAACTCACGGTGAGCGAGCCGCGATAAAAATCATAATTGGCATAGTTATTTCGCCGTAGCTTAGCCTTTTTGCTGGCGCCCTAACCCCTTACGCTTTTTATGTTTTTATCCTCCCGTTGGTTCACTGTCGCGTCGCCGGAGAACCGCGAGCACTTTTCCTCGCGACAGGTGCGACGGCGATTAATCGTCCGCGTCGCTCGATGCGACAGTTAATCATTGCGATGTCTCGATACAAACGACGTTCGAGGCTAGCCACGACAATTCTCCAGTCGATCCGAAGGAAACCGGTCCTCCCAGCGGCGCAATCGACCCTCCGTCTCGTTACGAGCGGAAGCTCGTAATTTCGATTTTCTTTTCTGGAAGCTCGATGGACACCCTTCAGCTCGCCAATCCTCGTTCCCTTCGTTCCCCGAGGAGTTGTACTCCACCGAAAGACCAGACGACTGGAGACCGAAAACCGATCGTTGCGACTCGTTGGATGAGAGTTTACGCGGAAACTTTTCTCACAACGATGCTCTTACGTAACCGGGCTGCTTTTTTCATCCCCTTCCCCCGAGCGATACGCGCGGGACTTGACTACGTTCTTCGCGGACAGTTAACAGTTAACAGAACACACACACACACACACACACACACACACACACACACGCACGCTGGATCGGCGGTATGGCTTGCGAAATATTTGCAAAATATCTGTTTGAAACTTGGAGGCAGTGTTTGCCCCGGTACTCGCGGCGTTACGAACTGGTCTGAAGCGAGACTAACCACGAGGCCAAATTCGATTCGACGCCGATCCAGCCCCCTCTGATCCGGTTGAGAACCCTCTGCGGGGAAATATGAACCACGAATTTCCATTACGAAATCGTTTGTTTTCGCCCGCGACGAAGGTTACAACGATACCCGGCCGCCGGCCTGCGAATCGAATGTAAACCGTTCTTATGCATATATACTCTCCTCTCTCGTTTCATAATCCGACAGATTTAATTTACTACCACCACCGACTCCGCCGTTGTCCGCGGACAACCGGAGCTCGGAAAAATTTCCCGCCGCTGAAACTGGTTCACGTTGAGGGCGAGCCGAGCGGCGTCCTCGCGAGATTGTTTGCTCGTTTATTTAAGAACGATCCGGATTATACGGATGTCGAGGCGATTTCGCCCTGTTACGTTGGCCGAGAGCGACCGGTCACGCCGATTTCTCGAATGTGTTCCTTTTTCTCGCGGGTCATCATCATCCGGAATTGCAAATATTCTCTTTTTTTCACTTTTCTCTTACTTCGCTTCGATTTGCCGTGATCTGCGCCATTTGTAATAGTTGGCAAGTCCTGACAACAGTCAAATGCTGTTCTGTGAATCGAAGTTCATATTAATCGAAGTTCAAAATTTTCAAAGTCTTCGGTTTCGACAAATGTATTTGAACGCTACAGCTACCAAGGACTAAAGCGTCGAATTTTCATCGAAAGAATTTTCAAGAGAAGCTTTTTTATTTATGTATTCTGTAAAAGAATTATTTTACAAACATTTTACAAACTATGAACCAGCCCTTGGTAGTTCCAATGTTAATAAAAAAAAAGAAAGAAAAAAGAAGAGAAAAACGGGATCAGATAAACTGGAAGGAAACCGATATGCAATTATTCAAACGGTCGGCCGCCAGTTTGGGCCATTTCTTCCAACTTGTAACCATAAGTATCGATTCGACTCCGTCTGACTGTGTCTGACTGTGACATCCTATTCCACTGGCGTGACGGGACTAGCTGCGAGCGTTCGGTCCCTTTGCTCCCTCTTTGAGGGAGACAGTTGAATGGTATAGAGGTATTCGATGAAAGGGATACCTCAGCGTCCCTTAAACGTACGTCTTGCCGGTGGATCGTTATCGAGGGCTGGCAGAGGAGGAAGATGTCGTCGATTCAAGGTCGAAGCGGCAGCCACCGCCGGCAGCAGCCAGTGACGTAAGCTTAAATTCCAATAATGCGGGATATGAGTAACTGCGAACGCTGTTACACTCGAGGGGCTCGGGCGATATGAGTCCTTTTCCACCAACACGCCCCTGTGTGTATTGATTCGCGTGTGTACACGAGCTCACGTACACGAGCTGCAGTACCGCGTGCAAGTGTTCCTTCGTCTCCTCGTTTTCTTCCCCAGGCATCCACGTGCTTTTCGGCCAGAATATAGGGTAGGGTCCTGGGAATCGAAAAGATAAAGTTCCGTCTCAGCGTTTTTTGAAATATTCTTCCTTTAAAAGCTTCGCCGCGCGGCTCTCGCGTGGGTTCGATTTCATTCGAAACGAGTGCTGTCGATTCTCCTATGTTTCACGCCGTTCCTCTCCCGCTTTTTTCTTCCGTCGTTTTCTTTCTTTTTTTCCTTCAGGGGATGCTTTCGATACAAATATACAGCTTCGAAACGTAATTTTGATATTTTTTTTTGTTTTCACGAGACGTCTTCTTATCGCAACTCCTGATCGTAATTCCGGACGGGAGCTTCGACGATTGGTAGAATTCCAATTCGTTTCATTGATCGAATCTTTGCCCTCGTCCGAGAGAGCCCAGTCTCTCGCTGGAAGAAAGTTCCATCGTTGGAAATTTACGGAACATCGATATGTAAAGTCTCGGAACGGAATGATTACACGATTGTTCTGTATTTGATCGGACTTTCCATTAAATTCTGACTTTGACGACGAACGAATTTCAAGTTTCTGCAATTTACACACACACACACACACACACACACATTTACAGATGCAGACGTTGTCTTGTTTCTTTGACGTTACACAGACCGTTTCTGAGAACCGGGGAACTCGAGTGGCCATGCACCTTTTATTTAGCGCCCGGAATTTCAAACACTCGATTCAAGCGCTCCCTTTTCACAGCTGCAACGTCCCACGTTAATTATTCTTCATTCGCGCATAAATGTATCTCGTAACCAAGGCGTTTCAAGCTCGTTTGATGAAAAATGCTGCCACTCCCGCTGGCATTTGTTGTTTCATTCATATAAATATCTATCCCTCTTTTTCTAAAACCGGTGAAATTGCGCGGTAACGCGCACTTGTTTGGCTTTTTCGCCCGGCTGTTTCCAGTTTCCCTTCTTTCGCCCGGACATTACACGGCCATTCTCCCACGGGCGTTCTGTATTTTTCTTCCTCGTATTACGACGCGTTTCTGTCCGTCGACGGATAGAGTGCACTCAAAAAAAAAAAAAAAAAAAAAAGAAAAAAGAAGAAAAAAGCCAGTCGCCGTGTCCCTCCCCTGTGCCCCCCTTCCGTGTCCCGTCGTGTTCAAACGTTTGTAATGATCGCCGGAGTACGTCGTCATCGTCACCGGCAACGAGTTGGCACGCGATGCACACCGCGGCTAAAAGTCGCTCTTACCGGTTCCCGGCGAGAAGAGAAAAGGGAAACGTCGCTACAGAAAATTCCACAGAGAGTGCGAGATTCCATCGCTCGGAACGTTCTACTTTTGCATCGTGAATTATTCGCGAACGAGGATCGCCGTGCGGAGTGGTTATCGTTCGGGTGTTGCAACAGAGACAGTTTATCGTTTCGCAATAATGTGAGAGAAGATAACAAAATTAAATAAAATTAAATATGTTTTATAATATGAAGGTATCGAAAGGAGAACTGAATAAGCCCGAATATGACGATGGACGATGGCGAAGAAATGCTAACTTCTTGCGCTGGTAACTGGTGACCAAACCATATACAAGGTGGAAAGAAAAGTTCGTATCATAGATGAATTTTACACCATCGATTTGATAGAAATACCTGTAAAAAAACCTCGACTTTGAACTTCAAGATCAATTTTTATTTCTTGTTTTTCTTTTTCTGCATTCTACTCATGACGAAGGTAAAACTTTTCCAAGGAACCTAGTAATTCTTTTGAAAAATGGCAAAAGAGTTTCTCACATCACTTAGCATTGCGGACGGGTGCGTTCTAACAGCGACTTTATGGTTCCGAATGCATGGATATTGCGTAATGTTTATGTTTCGAATAATGTTAACAGTTGGTTTTATCATTTCATTATTTAGACTCATGCTACAACTAATAATAAATGAAATGTTAGTGGAACCGAATACGAAAATTACGTAAAATAGACATCCACGCATTCAGAACTATAAAGTCGCTGTTAGCACGCAGTGTTAAATGGTCAAGAAACTTTTTTGCCATTTTTCTTTTCTGCCTCTTCTCTTAGCGCGCCTTTTTATAATTTTGTCTACGATAAATTAAAGGGAGGGGGGGAAAAAGACTTACTGGAATTTAGAAACCTATTGGCTCTATGAAGAAGTGTTCGTAGGACACTTTTGGAGGACTATTACTGACTCACAGTGTTAGCCAATATCGTCAGACCTGGTTGGTCATCCAACAATGGATTCTGAGACGGATACCGAAACGAGGGAAAGTTTTCGAAATCCTTCGACGTTCTAAAAATTCCTTCCCGTTGTACTATCGTTGCGTTTTCTATGTATCGATCAAATGTGCCTTCAGCTTCCATAAAACTTTTGCCAATTAAGAAGCTTCTTTACAAATTGCACTTATTACTATCGAGATTACTTTCCCGTAAAAAGAACACAGAGAATTCTGGTATTTTCCGTTCCTGCTTCTTTAGGATACCAGGTCACTCGGCAACGGTTTTCATTTCCATTAACAAGGGACTGGTGACGTTTCGTCTAGCCAGCATCTCCGGCCCCTCGATCGTTTCATCAGTTTGAAACAAGCTCGGTCTCGGGGTCGATTGTCAGCTCGGAAAAGCAAGTCGGACGGGCTCGTAATTATATGGCGATCCAACTGTTTTGGATCGCGCGGCGATCATTGAGAGCGATCTATTTCGCAGCCGCAGAGCGGAGAATCTGGCTGGCCAGCGCAAACAAACGGTTCCAAATTAATTGAAATTGAAGTAGCGGCGCAATCGGGCGTTCTGCTTTGGTCGCACGTCGGCCGTTCTTCAGCGATCTCTCGCATCTCGCGAGAGCAAGTCGCGTGTACACACGGCCGTCGTCGCTAAAGTATTTGAATTGGCTCCTCCCCCCCCCCGCCCCCTCTTGTCCATAAGTTCACCGAGTGCACCGAGTCATAAATTGAGAATGCAGGGCCAGGATCGGGCGAGATGCCTCTCCACGTTCGAAGGAAGTAGTTGCAGCCGCTTAAAGGCTCTCCCACGCTTCGAGAAAGCGTTCACTCTCGCGGCCGACGAGGCTATAGACGCTCCAACGTCAAAAAGAGACTTTCTTGCCAGCTCGTTTCGCGCCTGTTGTTGTTCGCGAACTTTGCGAACGTTTTGTACAAAGTGTGTCGCTGTAATCATCATCGAGAGGCGATCGTTCCATGTGAAAAGTTCTTCATTCACACGTGCAACAAAGTCTTTAGTTTATGGTTGAGAAAAATGATTTCAAGTAGTCTACTTTGATTTGCCTCTTTTTCATCGTACAATGAGGCTGTTACTTCTGACTGAATTCATTCTTTAGTCAGACGTTCGTGTTGCTCTGAACTAAATGATTACGTTTCGAAACGAGCAAATTGCGCAATGTCTTTTTGTTCGTGAAATCGTTTCAGCCGAGAACGTGTAAACAAAGTCTTTACGCGTGGGACTTTGTGGTTGGGAAAAACGATTCGAATGATTACGATCCGGTGTAAGTAGTCTGTAAACTTGTCTACTGTTGATTCGTCTTCTTTTATCGTACAATAAGGAAGGCTACTGCTTCAAAGAATTCGTTTTATTCGTACGATGCGTCAGACGTTTGCTTTTCTTTGAGCTGAATAATTATATTTCAGAAGAAGGAATTGTGCAACGACTCTTTGTTCGAGAAATCGTTTCTCACGACGCATTCGACCGCGATTGCAAAGGAATGCTGCCACTGCGTTGGAGCGGCTGCGAAGAAATTAGATTTCGTTGGAACGGGTCGCCGAAAGGGCGACGATAACGTATGTGTCTAACAAGTAACGATTTCGCCTACTCGACTCCCTTTTACACCTTCTTTTTACAAGCTCTTCGCCAACCGTTCTTCACCGTTCAGTCGCGAGGAATTCCTCGCGAGGGGCCATTCAAAGTTTCCCCATAAGTTCCCCATAACGTCGCGTCGACTCGCGGTGCTCGTATTTAAGGCTCCCGGCGAGAGAGAGACAGAGAGAGAGAGAGAGAGAGAGAGAAAAGTTGACTGAAACTGCGTTGATCCCGGGGATCGAAGGTGGCGCGAAAAATCAAGGGGGAGAATCTTTATTGACTCGGCTCGAGTAGGCGACTTTGATAGCTCGCGAGCGGGCTCGCTAACCTCCTCGTCGATATTCAGATATCAGCCACTCCGAGTACACACGGTCCGCGACAATTTCTCGCGATTGCTCGCAATCCCATCCAAGACATCCCCGCGATCCTTTCGTTTCCATCTCTCTATCCGTGGTAATTCCAACTCGCCGTCATCAAATCGGCCGATTCGATTCAAGTGACTTGGAAATGTGTCGTGTGCGCTCTCTCTCTCTCTCTCTCTCCCGAAAAGCGTCTCCATACGACTTTTTTATACGACTGCTACGTAAATGTAGAATACGTTTAGGTAGATCGGAATAAAGCGTATAAAGAGAACGTGAGCGCGATGCATCTATATGAATCCAATCTCGTCGAAAATGGCCAAAATGGTCATCGCGCACGCGATCCGTTTCCACTCGACCAAGTGTGTCTGGTTTGTATCGTTTCTCGAGTACCTTGGCAATCGTTTTGTGATTTTATCGTCCGCTTATAAATTAGGGGGACGCCGGACGCTTTCAGTTGTCCGCAATGTTTCGGACGTTTTACAGAAACGCGTGCGCGGATGTTTCGTTCAGCAGAAACTGTCGGAAGCTCCGAGCACTTGTTGGAGGCTTGTGTGTAGTCAGGTGCAACGCGTGTGCAAAGTTTCGCGGAAGAATTTGTGGACCGTTTGATCGTGTCTGCGGAGCAATCTAGCCGCGGTAATATTGAAATTGTTTCGCGGAAATGGCTTTTTGATTTCCCCTTTTGACGGGAGGGGTAGATAGCGTTAGGTCTACTTACCTACCGAGGCACGTGAATTTTGTAAGGTGCCCATTAAATATTTAAAGAAGAAGTGACGGTAGACGGAGTTGGGTAGAACGTGACGCGTTAGACATGTAACGCTTTGCACCGTGGCTGAAAGTCGAATTCCATCCGACTTCCATCATTTTTCGTCTCGTGCTCGCGTTGAACGTTCAAATAACACGACGCTAAAGCGAATCGTTCCAATTGACGACGACCGTTGTAATTCATTATAATACGTTACATCTGAATATAATGTAATAATACTGCTACGAACGTATAATTCGAGTTGTATTATATATTTAAATCGTTCACCTCGCGATGTCGATTCGTAGCTATTTTCTCTTTGCCGTTGGCGATCGATAAGTGGTCAAAATTTCATGCGACCCGATGGAACACGTATCGCGATCGCGAAGCGAATTTTCGCTTTCGCCGCGTGTCAACGCGTTTCGCTCTCTTGACAGGCAAATTTTCGAAATGCTTTTTACGCGCACGTACGCGTAAGCGGGTCCCTTCCGGGATCGACTATGAATGCTCGTAATGCGCGCAACCAACGTGCTGTGAGCTCTCTCTCTCTCTCTCTCTCACACACATCGGCCTTCCACCCTCCTCACCCCTCATTTTCCGCTTCTCGAAGTGCGCGCGAGGGGACGAATCGAAAAATGGAAGAGATAAGAAAAGGAAAATAATGAAGTAGAAAATAGGGTTAGAATACGAAAACATTTAACATTTTCCCTGCTTGTGGGGACAAGATAAATATATCTTTTGACAAGAAGATGATATTTTAATACAGCCAATCTACGAAATCTATGTTCTAAATGTTATTTAAAGATTTGGGATCGATCGAGCGTGAATTATGGCGAAACCAATGTTTAGGATCCGTCAGGGGGAAAAGGAAGAAAAAAAGAAGAAGAAATAACTAAGGGAGAAGGAAAAGGGGCTGAAAGACGATATCGTTGCTATTTCATAAAGAGCAAAGGGGAGGTGAAAGAGTCGAGGGGAAAGAACGACGAAGGCAGAAAAGCATAAAACACAGCGCACGCAAAGCAACTCGTATAAAACGCGAACGTTTCGGGACGTAAAGCACGTGGAACGACGTCGGAATCGACGTGCATACGATGACGTGCGTATGCCGAATCACGAATTGCAAATGAGCGGGCGGCCATCGTGTCGACCCGGTGACTCCTGCTCCCCGTGGTTGATTTTTATTGTCTCCCACGGCGGGTGCATTTTAATTTTTCAGCAGGCCGGATTTATTCGACCGCTGGTTCAATTGCAAGGGACATCGTGCACGATGATGTTTCGCAGATTTGTATCGCGGGATTTGTATCGCCAGCTTTATCCCCCCCTCCCCTCCCCCTCGATCCTACTCCTAACGCGTTACGCCGAGGATATTATTTTCTCTCTCGTTCCGCCCACGATTTCATGTCGTTCGATTTACAAATTAAACGAAATTTTATACATTAGCCGATCGCTTTGCGAATTTCTGCGTGTTCAATTTTCCCGCTTATCACAGAGGAGGGATCTTGGCTGTTCGTGGAAACAGTTTGGAAGCCCCGAGTTCGAGTTCGTTCGATAATTCAGTAAGTTTCCACTTTCCCTCTCTTTTTTTTCACTCTCTTAATTGCATCGAGGGAAACAATGGACGCAATTTGCACAGACTCGGCGATTATGGGATCGCCGAGTGTTGGAAAGCTCTCTCTCTCTCTCTCTCTCTCTCTCTCTTTTATTCTCAGTTTGCGACGAACGCACAAGCGTCAAAGGCGAGTGGCACGACGCGCGCGCTTTTTCACTTCTCGAGGCAAATAAAAGGCAGCGTAATTTCGCGACTATCCGCGTCTCCGCTAACCGATACGCATTATGTACACGAGCACATACGCGCTCGTTGCCCGCTCTGCGGACCCGGTCCGAAACGATTCGCCGCGCTCAAAGGCTTTTGTGTCTGGCCGCACGAGACTCACCACCGCAATGGCAACACGGCTCGAATTTCACCCTCATCGCTCTTGCTCTCTGTGCGCGAGACTTCCTGACGCTCGTTCTTTCGTTCTATTTTCGAATTGTCGTGTTCGTATGTCTCTCGTTCTCGGGCGATATCGCTGGAGATTAATCGAGACATCCACCCTCCTTGTTGGTTCGGCCAACCACCGACAATCCACCGCGATGCAACCGCGATCAGCAGTAGTCCTGGATGTCTGACTGGACGACAAACTTGCTCGCACGAGCTTGACAACTCGACGAGAGATCGCTAGGTGTTTATGGTTAACGTTGCCTTTTGCACACTGTGCCTTTTTACGCAGTACTCTTTATATCATGTGCTTTTCATCTAATTAAGCCTCTAATACGAGGCATTTGAAGGGCGTGCATGACTCTGATTAACTATTTTCTGAAAATTTAAATGTTGACTTGAAACGTATATTTAGCCAGATCCAATCTGACAGTGATTTTCGTTAATGACACATCGTAAGCTTAGTTGCCTATTACGTCGCACCCTCCTCGTACATCCTCGCCCATCGAGGAGATCGTGTAACATCGCCAGAGGGTGAACAGACTGCTTTTTCCTGCTCCTGTATCGTCTGAAATCCCATTTTCGACGATACAAGACATCACTCGCGTCCCTTCGTAGATCAACCGATTTATACGAGGATAGAAAGAGTTCCCTCCTATTTTTTTTTCTTTTTATTTTATTCGTAGCTTGTAGCGAAAAGCATAAACTCGTGCGCCATTATCGTTGGCGATTACCGGCAGATTAAGCGTGTCTACGTGCAAGATGCCGGCGTGTGACGAAAATAACGCATACTTCATATGCATACACGTAAGAGACTTACAAAGTCTGTGAAAGCTGTAGTCGCACCTGGCGATAAACTAAATCCTCGGGTAAAGCCGTTGGCGAAGACATCGGTAGGAGAACCTTCTGATGGGACCATCGAAAAACAATCTAGCCGCTAAAGCTTGCAGATCCGCACGGAGGATCGGAATACTCGATCCACCGTGCGGAAACGAAGAATATGCTCTTTCGCAATTTCGCAAGAGAACTCGGCGAATCTTTATCCGTTTTATTGTTGCGAACCGAGGAGCTGATCGAGCCGCAAAGGCTACTGAATTCTCGATCCCTCGAACGCGGTCGAGGAGCATACAAAACAGACTGGCTCTTTCTTGCTTTCTTCTACTTTTTTTCTTTTCTTTTCTTTTCTTTTACGATGCTTGGCGGGAACGTGTCGCCTCGCATGCGCACCCTTTCGCGTCACGATTCGTAGTAACGGGCGGGTCTCGCCACTCTGTAAACGTGGCCTGTAGAGACACGTTGCCTCTCCCCCTCTCCTCGCAGCCGGAAACAGCCATTCCCCCCTCGTAAATTCTTTATGATTTCGTCGCGGCGTGACTTTTACTCGCGCGCTCTTTGCGCGGCGCTTCTTCGCTCTTCTGCACTTCTCGGCGAAAGTGCTTCGCGAGCGGTCGCTCTCTTTTCCTTTCTTTTTTTCCCTCTCTTTTTGTTCTCTCTCGTGTGAGAACGCTCCGTAATTTTCCGCAAAGACGATCGACTCGAAGCGAGGTCGCTTCCATGGTTTTGGATGGGGAGAACATTTCCGAGAATGGGAAAAACGTGCCTGCTAAATTTTTGTCTTTCGTTAATTTGGAATATCGTCCAGGTTTTATTTAGGGAAACTTCTCCTGGGATCTCTTGGGAAATTTTGTTGAAAGGAAAGTCTCTTGGATTAAACGCAAGTTCGTTTCGTTTTCTCTTTAAATTTTAAATCTGGAAGATTGCTCCATTTTTTTTTTCAACCGTGCTGTATCGAAGTTTCTTTTTGCAAGAATTCGTCGCGTCGATCTCAGGTGAGATCTCCTCTCGGAAGATTGATTTCTGACAACGTGTATTCGTACGATAATTGCGCGAATCTTGTGTCTCTCAAGTTGTCGATCAAATTTCACTCTCGTGCTTTCGACGTAACGATATTCTTGGAAAGTTTCGTAAATCACTGCATCTCGCACGAACTAACTAAAAGTCGAAAGTTGAACGGAGCTGTATCGCCGCACGAGCGATAAGGAGACGATCGATCGACTTTTTTTCTCTTGCTATTCAAAAATTCATAGTTCAAACGCTGGAAGCTTTGCCACCGACGTACACCTATTTCTGCCAACTTCCGAAAACATTGTCAACGAAGACAAAAACCAACTTCGGGGGGGAAAACTTCGGTCAATCGAGCATCTTCAAGCAGCTCGAGGAAGAAAGGCGCTGCCGCTCGGCTCTTTTCGGACGGTCGCGGATAATTTCCTCCGTCGCAGTTGCTCCGACAGTTCCTTCTCACCTTTTCGTCTTCGTCGGACGTCAAATTAGCACCGTTTGCAGTGGCTGCAGTGGCGCTCGGCAGAGGAGTATCTTTGTAGCGCGTAAGAAGGTAACTTGATTAAAACTTTAAGACGAACAACGCAGGGGGAGAGGCGAGGAGAACGAAAATGAGACGGGAAATCGTAGACGGATATTTTGGAAAGGATAAGCTTTCGCGTAAATGGCATTCGGCGTTCCTTTTTTTCTTCCGACACATTGATGCGACAGAAGATTTGTGTGAAAGATAGTATTTGAAAGACACAAAGAGGAAATTCATGAAGAATTGTGATACAGCATGCAGCGAGTCAAAAGAATATTGTCACGCCTAGTTTTCTCGTGTAGATATCATTATGAAAACAAATGATCTAAAAAATCTGTTCGGTCTGTACACGTGCAGTGTTTCCAACAATGATTTATACAATAGTGACGATACAACTAATATAAAAATTCGAGGATCAAGGGGTACGTTTAAACGAAATATAATTTCATTTTGAAGACTTCGAGCAAAGTTTTATATGACTTTTAGTGACTAAAAAATCGTGGGATCCTTCACATTTCAATGACTCACAGACAAGTGACCTTTTCTAGCGTTGGCACGATGTCGTTCAATGACATTCCAGTTAGTTTGTCATTTTCTCTTAAATTCCGCCATTGAATGCAGATTGAGGAATTTCAAGTGTGGTAGTACTTTCTCGAAAGTAAAATTAACCTATTGGATACAGGTTGTTCTACGCGAGTTAATTGCAGCGTAATTGTGATATTTTTAAAATTTTCGAAACGAACGAAGCGTTTAACTCCGAAATCGACAAAATTATCGCTTCTCCCAATCTCTTTTTGTAATCGCGAAAAAACGCGTGAAAGAATTAACAAGTCCTCGATTCGTCGTTTAATCTGATTTGATGCTACGCTGCGCGTACTTAGACGACAAAAGGGACGAGAATTTACGAGAATGTTCTCGTACAACGGTGTATAAACGGTAGCGTGTCGTTCGAGAAATTCCTGTTTACCGTTTGATGGCCGGTGCCATGCATCTGGCATCAGAAGCGAAGAAATAAACGCTCCCGTTGCCCGGCAAGCAGCTTACATCGTTTGTGTTACTCGCGCTTGGAATTTTACCTCGTTATTTGTTGTGCGAGATATTGGAAATTTATGCGCACCGGCTATAGACAAAGCGACGCGTTCTCTTTCTCTCTCTCTCTCTCTCTCTCTCTCGATCGTTCGGGATTATTCGTTTGGAGAGGGACGGCTTCGCTTTTCGACGACGAGCTACCCACTGTCTATCGCGCCGATTAAGAAACTTCCCTCGTTAAGCTTCGGATCGTTTGTATTACGTGAAACACAAACTTCACTGTTCTCTTTTTTTCCCTATCTCTCCCCCTTGTTTCCTTCCTTTCTTTCCTTCTTTTCCCTTTCTTCTCCCTTCTCTGTTCTTTCTCCTCATCTCGTTTCGTTCGGCGCAAAAAGTTGGAAAGTATCGAGGAAATTCTATCGAGTCGAGACAGAGAAAGAGAGAGAGAGAGAGAGAGCGAGTGAGTCGAGTGGATTCGCGAGGTGAACTCGAACCTCGGGGAAAATTCGGCAAAGAGATGGCGTGACTGTAATTGAAGGCAAACCGAACAAGGCGAGGCTAATTGTGCATCCACGAATAACCCAAGGCAAAGATGAGAAGCTCACCAGCCAGAATTTATACGCACTCATTTACGCCGATTGATCATACGCTCTGCCGAGCGAAAATACGTCACGCCAAAGTACCGCTAAATTACTCAAGTGTTCGCGAGTGTGCACTCGAGAAATTGCAGGATGCACGCTTCGTGCGCCCCCCCCCGTCTGCTTTCGGGTTTCAATGCACAATCGCTGCGGGTTTGCCGACTATATCTCCTCTGAGGGCTTCTTAATTCCTCTTGATAATAATATTTCGATCGCTTCGCTCTCTCCCTCTCTCAGTATTTCGCTCGAAAGCGATTACGTCGATTACCAAAAGCACTACCAAACTACTCTGAGAAACGAAACGTTTCATCGATGTGCGTTCGATGTAGAATTTTTTACAATCTGTACGGAACGTATGCCGGGGAATGTGATGTTTCTTCGGTTTCGCAGAAGGTCGCGGAACGATCGCGTCCTTGCTCATCCTCGGTCAACGTATCGTTCGCTTAACGAGCGAACTTCTCGACGGCCGGGCAACGATTCGGAGGGAGAGAAGCTCCGCTTCTCCCGTAAGTAGTAGTCAAGTCACAATTCTCGGTAGTAACTCGAGGCAGTGTGCAGCTGTGCAGCACCTCGCTGCGGCTCGAAACATTCCAGAATGGATAATAATTTACCGTGGCCTCTTTCTTTTTTCGTCCATCGACTTCGTCCAGACTGCCGCGCTGTCTTTCGCTTTCCTCTCCCCCCTCTCTCTCTCTTTCTCTCTCGGGGGAAACGGTAATCCGTTCCGATAAAATGATCCGAAAGTAACTCGAGGAACGAACGATTGTCGTCTAATTGAAAGACGTCACCGTTCTCTTGCCCCTCTCCTCTCCTGTTCGTCGTCGTCGAATGTACGAGCGAGCCGAGGGAAATTTCATTGGACCGTTTTAATAATCGTCTCTTCCAAACGCCCCCCCCCCTCTCGTGTTCTTTCCCCTCTCGCGCCACTCTCCGTGAAAAATCGCGCGCCTAATTGAGTTACGCAACTTTTTAATTGCGTCACTTAGCGTTCCGCTCCGTAGCGAGGATCATCTCCGCGGAGCTTCCATTCGCCATTATTCTTCCGGCGGACTTTTTGCTCTCGTCGACGCCGCCGCGCCGTTTCCGCGTGCAAGTGGTCTCTCAGACTCCCTCAGATTCTCTCTCTCTCTCTCTCTCTCTCTCTTTCTGTGTTCTACTTTTATGCAAAGTAGCATTAACGTTACGAGAGAGAATGTTTCACCGTTTATTTCGCGGTGTGTTGTGTGTTTATATATTCAATATCCCCTTGCATCGACCTCCTTAACTTACTTTCTCGAGTATTTGATGGCTATACTTTGGATCGCGTTGCAGAAAATCAAAGGAAGAAAATAGACTACTGCAGCAAGTAACGAACGATCGCGCGACGATGTTCATCGCTCAGTCATCATCGGTTTCGAATGCGCTATCGACTCGGTATCACTCGGTGCGTTACGTTTCATTACGTTTTATTACGTTTCTCGGAATCTCTCGATTCGAAATGAAAAGACCAGCTTACTACCGATATCGGTAGAGACACCGGATTATGAAGTGGCGAGGCGACCGCGGAAGGGAGCGATGGCGCGCGCTCTAGCTCCTTCAGCTCGTCTGACCGGCAATAAACTGGAAGAAAGCAGCGAAACGAGAAGAATGGGCGAAGGCATGGGTCGTGCCAAACCCAACTGTTTTCCTTCGAAGTGGTTTTGTGCCAGGCGGCGCGCCTCGCGCGTCCGCTCGCCCCTTCGTGTAGCAATAAACTGGCTGAACGGTCAAAGGTTCTCAACTTTTCATTTCGGCGCCGGTAATAGAGTCCCCCTTTCACCGTCGTTCTCGGAGGGAAAAGGGGTTTCAGGAGAGCTAACGAACCAACAAAGAGAACGAAAAGCTCGCCGGGGATGGGCGTAAGATATGGGCAAACAAAGGTCACCGGGAGGGTGGGAAAATATGGATATTGGTCTTCCGTGAACGAAGTTGTTTAACCAAGGGTATTCTCCCTTTCTATTTAGCATTACACAAACGAGGTTAATCCCCGGTTCTTCCACGTAGCTCGCCGATTTCCTCGAGATTTACTAGTTTGCTAATTAATACAACTCGAGGCGCGAGTATTTCTAAAGTGGA
Source organism: Tetragonula carbonaria (assembly GCA_032399595.1). Classification (NCBI taxonomy): domain Eukaryota; kingdom Metazoa; phylum Arthropoda; class Insecta; order Hymenoptera; family Apidae; genus Tetragonula; species Tetragonula carbonaria. The sequence continues at coordinate 10,478,907 of JAUCRC010000012.1, read as the reverse complement.
TGTTAGTTTTCGGGCGGGGATTAGCTTTGGTGCAATACAGATTTTGCATTTCATTTTGCAAATCAGATTCACCCTGCTTCACCTTGCGGGCGGCTCAAAACTGAAGCGAGACGCTTTATTGTTCCCTCTCCATCGTACTCTCCAATGATGAACCCCATTGAAGAAGTCTTTTTTCTCAAAAATTAAATTCTCTGCGAGAAATATTTGGGTTGATCGCTCCTACAGATTGTCGTAATTATTAGTACGAATACAAAACTGCCTCGCGCAACGACAGGCGAATCTATATAGACACTTTTAAAACACAGCAAACTATTTTATGTCTTTCGTGTTATTGCTACATATGTGCAACGAAATTTTTATTTCGGAATAATAACTTCACGTCAGATTTTATTTTTGCAGCAACGGCTTCGGAAAATGAATTTGTAGAAAAGCTTGATTTGCGAAATGGTGAATTTGATCTGTAAAAAAGTTAATTTCGACCGTACAAAGAATCACGAATTTTTACGCAAATTCACGTTCAATGGAATCTCGACAGCTCGATCGATCCTTTCGAAATCGTCGACACAACTCGCTGACTTTATCGAAGCGACTATATTCTATCGTTACACGTTACATGTTTCGGATCCGCGAAAGAGATCGTCGTTACACCGACGATCGATTTAGTTTTTCGTGGCTCGAAGCGCTCGTCATTTGGCCAAATTGAACCGGAGGAAACAAACAATTTGGGAAAGAGATCTATTCGCTGATCGCAGTAGGTACGCGGATTGGGTAACAGCGCACCATAACGTAAATCCATCGTCCTTCGTACGCCGTAACGACACCATTAGCAAGAAAACGAGCAGACGCACGGACGAAGCGACGGTTAATGCTTAACGACGTGATCTCGTTGCGACGAAAGACGACAGACCACGGAACGAAAAGCGCCGTGCCAGTCGAGAAATGGCACGAACCCTGCCCCCGGATGGCCCCTTCTTTTCTTACCTTCAACGTCGAGCCGCTGTCGTTTCGATTGTGCTTTTTCCCCTTTTTTTCTTCTTTTTTTTTTTGATAATTTTTCATACGTTATATGTTTGACCGAGAACGAGAGAGCGTTGAAACCACCAACACGTATAACATTAGTGTTTATAAGATTTCGTCAATCTCGCCATTGAATTTCAACGCGCGAACGTTTTACGTTTATTAAACGACGATTCGCACAGGTGCAGAGGATCGAGCGTTCCGTTGGGAAGAGAAAAAGGGAAAAAAGGAAAAAGGAAAAAGGAAAACGCGCACTCGTTCCCAGCGCTCGTCTCCAGCCTCCGCTTGGCCGTGCCGTTTCTTTTCCATTTCCATTTCAAAGGTGGCTTGATTGCGAGAAATCATAGGGAATCGAGTGTCCTCGCGGCCAGTGTCGGCCGCCAGCCGGTCGTCGCTAACATATTTATCCGAAGTTTAAAAAGTCATTGGAACGAACCGCCGGCGGGGGAGCGACGGCAGCTGCTCCAGGCTCTGTCCACGTCCATTAGAAATTCTAAGTTCATCGCCGGGTAAACCGCAAAGTGGGAAGTTTCGCGTTCGTCGGAATCAACGGACCGTGCTACGGGGTTCGCCCCTCTTACGCCACGGACGCCGAGTTTCCTCCATTTCGCACGAACAGGCTCGTTTCCTTATATCACGAACGCGTGCACCACTTCTCTCTTCTTCCTCTTCCTATTCTTCTTCCTCTTCCTCTTCCTCTTCTCGCCCTCCCTTCGCGGAAATGATTTCCCAACTTCCCATTAAAACTGAATTTGATGATCGACGAGACGTCCAGCGCTTGGTTACCACCGCCGCCGCCAGGCAGCGCCATTTTGGAAGCCATTTGATTCGCAATTTGTATTTCGTTGTATCGGCTCGGCCACGGCCGCAAACAATCTCGTTCCGGCTCGACCGCGGCTATTCAACCTGAAGCAACTCGTTACATTAACCGTAGATCAACCGTTCCAATTACCGGGCCGATTAATTCCATTTTACGTCCTTGCCCAGGCAACGAGCAATTTCACCATCGCGGCATCGCGCGGCGCCGCAGCTCGGAGAATACGGCGCAACGAGTTATCCGCCGAGCCGTCCCCGCCGTGAAAACTTTCGTGAATACGCAATTTTGCGAATAATTAACGCGTAACCCGGGATGCAAGATGGTGCTCGACGTTATTCGTGGCAGACGAACTTTCTTCGCCTCTTGCCGCCGTCAAAGCGATTTTTCTTCGCGCCTCGCCAGGAAGAAGAACATTTCACGTCGCGGCGAGATGTTCCGGCATGACGATCTATCGCGTGCCGGCGACGCGAAAATTCATTCGGAGAGCGATACAGAGGACGAATAAGTACGAGAACGATTATCGTTTCGACGAGCGATACGGCTGGAAACGGGCTTTTTACGCTGCGTGCGCGCACGGCCGGTTGCGATTACTCGAAATGACGCGCATTTGCAGAAATTTGCGTCGGGCGTGACGCAAATTGCAATCTCTGGTTGCTCGTTTCGGCCGTTATTCGGAATTCACGATCTGCGACGTGATACAAAATGCGCTGGATATCTTTCGTTTAACGAATTTACATCCCCCCCCCCCGCGCCATTCTCGCCGCCGTGCCGCCGGAAATTCGTTTTTTCCCTCGTCCCGTGAAACCGTCGGAACGCGGCAGAGCGCGCGCGAATCGACCGGCAGAGAGGAAAAAGCTCCGGTGGAAAACGCGAAATATTCGAACGATTCTGGGTCGCGATCCTCGGACGGTAACCGCAAGTTGGGAAAAGTGATTTCTCGTCTCCGAAGGAAGACAATGAAAGCAAGAAGAGCCGAGGGTGAGAGGGTAGAAGGTGAATTTTTACATAAACGTCCGATAAATTCGAAAAAGTGGCACTCGTTGGAGTGCAGGCTCTCCGGCCTGAGAATCCGCAAGTAAGTTCTTATTTATGCCGGCTAAATGCACATTAGTTTCCGCGGACGGGGTCGAGAAGTTTTCGCGGAACTTTTCAGGGGACGACGTAATGGCGCGTAGGAGGACTGCAGGCAGCTTCTCCTCGTCAAATATTTATCATGGAGGAGCTCGCTGCATTTCGTTTGAGAGTAATGGATTATATATCTCGTTGCGGATAGGGAAAAGTTGTCGTTCGTTAGAAAGTTCGCGAGGCATCGCGTGCTTGGATGTTTCTCACGCAAACGAACCGGGACGCGTATCCGTTACGCGCGCTATTATGCTAGCGTTCGTGCTAGCGTTCTTTTTGCGCGGCACTCATTAATATTTCCGACGCGGAGCATCGGATGCGACATCGCGTTCGACATCGGTATTTCAATGCTTCGAACGCACTGGCTGGCTGCTCTCTAATCCATCAATCACGCTCGATTTTATTCCGCCGTTTTTTACCATGCGCAACGAAAGATCCGCGGGACACGTTTACGTACGCGAATGCATTCTAAGTAGCTGCGCCAGCCAGCCACCGGATACGCTGTCACGTACGAGCGCGGAAACACCGCCCCCGCCAGTTTGCCAGTTTCGCGGCACGCGCGTTACGTCTCGTTTCGAAATATATATATATATATATATTCGAATTTTATCAAATATTCCCGCCGTGAGATTCCCGCGGAATAAAAGGGTAACCTTGTTTCCAACGATCTTGTTTTCACCAGCTTTTCTCTTTCTCTGTTTCTCCGTTTCTGTGTTTTCTTTTCTTTTCTACACAGCGCAAATCTGGGACCTATGTGCGAAAATTTGGCTGGCGCAAGCAGGCAACAACGACACCTTCGTATTCCTTCGATCGTTGAAAGTAAAAGAGATAAATCGTCTGGCAGTTGCGAGAAACGTAGAGCGAAAAGTTACACGCGGGAGAGCACGCGCGAGAATGTTACGCGTCGTTCGAGCGTTCTCGAATTTGCGAGGAAACGGAATTCAAGACTGCGGAGGATTCGAGGGGGAGGGGGGACCAGCCGTTGAACTGGCCGAGAGAGAAACTGGGCCAACGAGAGAAAATTTTCACGGAAACTATCCGCGGTCCTTTCGCGAATTCTCACCGGCTCTCCTTTTTGCTGTCCCGGAGCGGTGGCGTGTCTGCCGCTCGTTGCGCTTGTTGGCTGGCCGCGCGAGCCAACGGCTACCAGGCAGATTCATTTCGTATTTATTAAATTTCATAAAGCATCCCGACCAGACAACGGCTGTACATTCCATTTCCTCGTTCGCGTACCGAAAGACGTCGCGGGAAATGGAGAACGCTGCAAGATGAGTACAGACACACTCTCTCTCTCTCTCTTTTTCTCTCTCTGTTTATCTCTCGCCGCATCCTCTGTTACTCGCTGCAATTTCGCTCGCAGTTATCTCGTTGTCGCGCATCGCGCTTTCCTTTGCTTCCTGTGTTACGCGTCGTCGTATAAGCCAGCCAATTTTTGCGTTTAAAAGCTCGTGTCTCGCGCAGAGAAATGGATCGTGTCGGATTGTCGAGCTGGCGTTCCTGAACTTGGGGCAGTCGAAGCTGTTGCTTTCGAAGGGGAAAGTTTCAATGGTGAGCTACGGCGATTGAGAGCAGCGAGGCTTTTTCGTCCCTCTCGGCGAAAGTTCACCGGACTCTCCTCTCGCCGGTTGTAGATCACCCCTCGTCTCGATTTTCGAGCGTGAAACGATCTATTTCAACGCGCAGATTGCTCTCGTCTACGCTTGTTGCTTGCTCGATAAGGGCCTGATAAACGTGTCTCCGCCTCGCTTTCGAAACGAATGGACATGCATTGCTCTGCTCGCGCGATACTTCCTCGAACGATATATATTCGCGCCTCGGCAACCGAGAAGACTCAGTTTTTTGGTAGAAAGCGATCGAACAATCGAGAACGAAAACGGGTCGCAGCTGGTTAAAGAGACGAGGAGGAAAGTTGGCGGGTATATAAGCTATCTCTCCGCGAAGTCGAAGGTAATAACGATAAACGAAGTTAGCCGAAGAAAACGAGGTGGACCTCGTGTTCTCCGTTGGCCTTCCTATATTGGAAGTGTTCAATATGGAACTGCGAAACGCCGATACATTACGTTGGCACGTGTACGAGATATTGACCAATGACGTTCCCCGGGTATCGACTATTATTGGCCGAGATCTTATTGGAGAAGCATCGTGCCATCGGGTCGATTCTACGCTCTAGACGTCTATATCTCGGCAGCTACACCGATATTGAAATTGGAAAAGATTCACGAGCCTTTTAATGGACCCTTTTCTCCCTCTGCGCCGCCGCGTCGTTCGCTGATGCCCGGAGCCCGTTTGATCGTATCGGCGAGCAGAGCACTGCTCTGCTCCGCTCTGCTCGTTAAACCGAGTTACAGTAACGCACGCTGCTTTTGCCGCGTAATTAAACCACTGAAATGGAATAAATCAGCCCCTCTCCCTGCCTCCTTGAGCGTGCCTTCGTTTGTTGAACGCTGATGACAGATTATAAATGTTTCATCGCGTTGTACTCGCGAGTCTCGGAGTGTTTGGCCTCCCCGAGCTGGATGGCGTTGATCGAGCGCGGTTGGCTTCTTGGGTCGCTCCTTGTGCTCCGTTGATAAATGGTGATCTAAGAAAGGCGGGCAATTCTATCGCCAACCAAGAAACGAATGCCAGGTCCCCCGAGAAAATTTTTGGGACAAATGCGTGGATTTGGCTGGCCTATTTAATCGGTTTAATCATTCACGAGCCCGATCTTGCAACCTTTTCAAAATTCGAGGACCATCTTGCCTGATTTTGACGGTCGATCAAGATTTTCGATCCCGTGGCGATCGTTTTCGCTTCGGTGAATTTCAAGTAACGAGAGTTTCTAGAAATTCGCGTGGGAATTCTGTCGAATGATGCACAGATTGACCGTAGAGCTCGGAGCACGGTGTAGATCCGACCGCGCGTAGATACAATTAATATATTCGTTACAAGGTTTGTACAAGTGTTCGAGTACTTTCGCGAGCCATTCTACATGTGTTTCAACGCTGTACACCTCGCTCTACGTTCATAAACACTGCCTCTGCTTTCCCAAGATATCTATATCTGTTATTACAATCCCCTCCCCCCTCGCGTCGCCCGGATCTCCATAAAATTATCCCGTGGAACGCAACTCGCTCGTGGCGAAAGTATATCGATCAACGGACGCCCAGAACGGTGAGTAAGTACACAAGACAGCCGCGGGCCAACTATCACAATCCCGTTGAAATCACCTCCCGTTGGATTATTTACGTGCGGTTAAATAACGAACATCGAGTTGGCGCGTTTCCGGAGACGAGACAGAGCAGCGAGGGAATCAAAGGGGGAGAAAGAGCGAGAGAGAGAGAGAGAGGGGAGGGGAGGGCAACGCGAGCCCGTAGAAGCCCGCAGGAGTTTCGTCTGGCGCGGATCGTCGCAAAGTTTTCGCGGCTTGCGACGACGGCCTAAACCAGCAACTCTCTTTCTACCACCTCCAAACTCACTCACTCGCTCACTCGTTCACTCACTCACTCTGTCCCTCTCTGTTCGGGCGTCGTTCCACGAAGGATTTGTACGCTTTTAGCGGTAATCCCTCCGCCCTTCGGTGCCGTCAGGCCATTCCATCCGGTATTGCAACGACCCCCCGAGCAATCCCGAATCACCGTTCAACCCGCGCCGCACCGCGCACTGACGACTTCAGTCAGCCAGCCGGGCAGGTCCGGCGGATGTTACCCTGCCTGCACTGTTCCTCGCGGACACATGCACGGCTTGCCATCGCTGAAACTTGCGGATTAGTAAAACCCCCGAATTAAATTTTAATTAAATCTACCCGCTCCGACACCCGGCGCTACGCTCACACACCCTCTTCCGTCGCGCTCTCGCGAGACCGTCCCTACTCCTCAGTCCTAGCGGCTTAGCTATGATTGTTTTAAGTAGCTATAGATCTCGAAGATCTTAATGGGCCCGCGTAATTTAACCAGGGATTTCAGGCGTATCGCTTTCCTGCCTTGAGGTAGAGAGGGCAGAGAATTTCGAAATTTCTCTCCCATCTCGCTGATGAAATTTCAACGAACGTGAATTTTCATCGAACGAAAAATCGTACTTGCGCACTCACGTACCACGTACGTACGTGCATGTACGAAATAATTCCGTGGACAGAAACGAAGGCGAGACGAAAGAAAGAGGAGAGACGCAGCGGCAGCGTTTATTTGGAAACCATTAACGTCAGGTAACCTACTGGTCCGAAGGATCGAAGTCATTACAGACGTCCGCGAACTTCTTTTTTCTCACACTCGTCGTAATGGCTGACATCTGTAAAAGGGAGCGCCGGCAGAGAAAAGGGGTTGGCAAATGATCTTGCAGCCATTAATCGCGTCGCTGAACTCGGAATCGCTGTCGATGCCTACCGGCACATTGCCCAACACAGAGACGCTTCTCTTTCACCCTTTTCTCTCTCGTCCCTTCTCTCTCCTTCTGTCCCTCTGCCTCTCTCTGTTCCATGCTGTTTTCTCGCTTCATCCGCATCAACCTTCGATCCGTTCTGCTCGTTTCCATCGCGATCGACGCTTCTCTCTGTCCTCCTTTTTCGTTTTGGCCGATGAAAACGAAAAACGCGCATTGTGGACTGGACCGATGGTCCTTGATGAGCGGTATCCGCTTCCGGCCCGCCGAACAAAGCTTCGTTCTCATCGGAAACGACGCAACATCGTTATCGCGGCAGCGATTCCCTCCTTCCTTCTCGCTCGCCGCGATACATCCACGCAAAGCGAACCTCCTCGCGTACCACCGAACCGCCTGCTTTTTAGCCGATTGCGGAACGCTTGAGTTCTCGTAATTAGCAGTCTCTCTCTCTCTCTCTCTCTGTTTCCTTCTCTCTTTATATACTTCTCTTTTTCTCTGTGTCTCTCACTCTGCACGCGATACGTTGGAGAGATTTATGTTGGCTGGTATCGAAATCAAAGAGAACACGACTGAGAGATAGAGAGAAAGAAAACTATTTTCGGTTTCTTTTTAGTCCTCGATCAGCGTAATTGACATTTGAAGAGACGATAATATCGAGGATTATAGAATCACAAGACAAGCTCTCAGGTTCTCGGGGAAATTTGCTCCTCGATGGACTTTATCCGCAGTTAAAGACACTCGAGCAGCTCGAGTGCGAAGCCAAGCAATCGCTGGCCCCAACTTTCCAAGACGCTTTTCACCTCCGAATGTCTTGAAACGTCGCGTTAAATCGGTGATTATCGGCGCCGCGAGATCGACGTTGATTCGATCCGATTCGATATTTGAAAAAAATATTCGAGGCTATTTCGAAAACATTCACAGACTTTATAACGTTTTACTGGGGTAAAACGTCTACCTTGTGTGTATTCGCAAACATATAAATTTGCGCAAACAGCCGCAGTCTAATTCCAAGCGATCTCTCGGGAGATCAAAAAAAAAAAAAAAAAGGTACCTAAAATTCACGCGTTGGAGGACCGCGTCGTCTTATCAGCCTCGTACATTCAGACATCCGACAAGAAACAGACTCGCTCACTTGCCTCGTTTTTGCCAAGCTCCCAACATCGAGCCGCCGCTATAAAGAAACAACGACGATCATAATTTATAAAAGGAACGCGAGGCGATGTGTTTTATGAAGTGTCTGAAATACCAGCGGATTATTTCGATTTACCGCATCCATGTATTAGGTTGTGTCGTTCGCATCGCCAACGAAATGTCACGTTAACGTGATATTATGCGGTTGATTATTTTCGACAAACAAATTGAATAACTTTGAAAGCTTCGTTTTTTTTTCTCTCTATCAAAAAATTGCAAACGTGTAATATGCATGTAATAATTTCTACGTTCTCTGTGAATTGTGCAACATCTTTTTTACGTTGAAATGATTGACGTTCCAATATCAGTGGTACAATAGATATAGGGTGTCCCTTTTGAAACGTCCGACGCAATTATCCGGTAAACTGTTCGTTACATAAAAAAAAATGTTTCAAGTGGAACGTAGTTTCGAGCGGAGGCATTCAATAGACTGCAATCACGTGCTTCAATGTTATTCTGTAACAACAAATAATTCTTCTAATATCTGAAATATCGCGTATTGTATTTTCATTAGCAAGTGCAAACAATTTATTCATACCACGTATGTTCCTTCAAATTCAATGCGGATGGATGTATTGTCGCATACTTTTGATATCCTCAGAAAACGTAACATCAATCTCAACGGTGTTACCCTCGTAAAAGTGAAGTATCTTTTGAATTATTCGCATTTGTACTCTGCTTTGCACGTCCAGCACGAAAGATCTGGAATGCAACCGAGAAAGAAAGAATTCTTTTTGTTATGCAAAAATCCAAGATTCCGATTTATCTGTAATTCATGTTTGAACATGTAGCTTTCGTAAACAAATATTTAAGAAAATTGGAAAAACCATCGAAAAATGATAAAAAAAAAAATAATACTCCTTTGATGTATTGTTTAAACAAACAGTTTTCTCGCAAAATATTCTATATCAAATGTTATATTCGTCGTTAAAAAGAAAAACCAATTTCATCAATTTACACAAAACTGTATCCACAATAATTTCCGAGAAATTTGACAAAACATGTTCCGGAATCTGTCCCCGACTTTGAGGTTACTTTTCATCCCTTCAACGTCGATGATTGCCGATGAAAAAACCAAAAAAAAAAAAAAAAAAAAAAAAATACGCGTGAAATAGATTTTTTCCCGACAACCACGTTCATGCCAGATTCCATCAAAACCGTTGATTAACGTTTCGAGTATGTCCCCCCTTGCAAGAGGCGAGCGAATTTCTCGTCTCGAATTTAATGCGCATTACGTTTGGGCAGATGTGTGGGATAATATTAACGACCGTCGCGGATAAAGCAGAGAAAGGAGATGAAGTTTTAACAGGCAATGTGTCGAGATAACCAACCTGTCGCGGATGGAACGGCGGAAGGGGGGTGAGAAACGGAGGGGTAAGGAGGGAGGGGAGAGGAGGAGGTCAAAGCGTGCGTCGAAGGGGAAGGAAACGTCGATATCCCCGCGATATGTGGTCGCCGCGTTCGGTTGTTCCTCGTGGCGTTCCACCGGCACCGGAGATTTATGCAGCGCTCGCAACCGTCGAGATGCTGGAAACAATAGGATTACGGGTAACAACCAGATGAAGGGCTTCGCGTAACGGACGGTGTTATCTAGAAAGGACGGGACTGATCCAGTTATCGTTCGACGATTTGCCGATCGGCGCGGAGATCCCGCTGGACAAAATAAACAGCAGGGAGGGGGGAACAATCGGTTCGTCACGTACTACGTGTTCGATTTATTCGACGAGCACGTTGAAGGGGAGAGGAAGGGGGGGGGGAGAATTAACGGAGTTGCGATTAACACGAAGGGCATAAATGTTTAGAGACGAACGACGGCGACGGTTCAACGAGTTTGTTCCCCGTAGTTTCAACCTCTCGTTTTGGAAACCACCGAGACGAACATGTGCAGTGTATGAAGATGTTTGTGAAAACCTGCTGAATTATCTGTCGACAGAAAACATCGGATAGCACTTATTGCGAGAACAGTGGCGTTCTTTTTCGTTTAAGAATAATTGTCCGATAAACGTGCAGCTAGACCGATATAGACGCGATAGATAGCGGTAACAATTTCGGAAAAGTGACTGAAGGATAAATATAAATTAAATGAAAAATCTCTGAGAATTCGTGGAAAATGTTGAATGACCAACCAGACCTGACAATACTGACTCATTGTCAGTAACATTGAATCGGTAATAATCCTTCTAAAGTGATCCACGAAGTGACTTATTCGCAGGGTAAATTCCAGTAGTTAGCTATTTACGCATCTTTCTTCCTCTCTTTGCCAAAAAACATAAATATAAAAAAGACGCGCTGGAAAGAGCGCAGTAGCACTCTTTTCCATGGAGCCTTCTTTTTCATGAAGAGACATAATCTTTGACCACAATTGAATAGAAAACTCTAAAAGCTACAATTGCCAATCCAACAGATGATCCTTATTTTCCTATATTCGATCGTCTCCGAGACGAGCGTACAAATGCTAGAGCACGTCACTCGACCAGACGACGATGAATTTCTATGATGTACGCTGTCTTCGCATTAATAAATCTGTGTGTTTTAACGGGGACGAGGGAACGCTGGCGCAGGATGAATTAGAACTTACGGCGAGAGTGACGTCTTATGGATATGGATTCTCCGGTAACGCCTTTAGTGCCCCAAAGAGCTTATGTCGTGAATGCAGATCACTTGGCGCATCGTGCCTTATCGCGGAAATCGTCCGTTAAGCTTCCCGGGTCCCGTTGCGTGTTATCGTTACTTTGTGCATCTATCGAGAAAGAGGAAGTTGCGACGCATTGTTCACAATGTGCTTCCCAAGCTTTCTAACACACCTTTCGAAAATGCAAACAGTACCCTGACGACGACGACGACGAAGCGAAACGCTTGAAATCTCGCGGGCTGTTTTGCATGAATTTTCGAGAACTGTCGCTATCGAGTTGGGACATTCGGCGAACGACACACACAGAAAGATAGAGAGATAGAGAGAGAGAGAGAGAAAGAGAGAAAAAAGATGAATCGAGGATCAAACGAGGGAAGGCGAGAGAACGAAAAAGCAATTACGCCGAAAGCGAGCGTGAGAAAGAGAGGGACGAAGAAACGGGAGAAGGGGTTGATTCTCTGAGAGACTTTGTCCGCGCTGGAACTCGCTTTCCGAATCGCTCCAACCTCCAGTTGGCAAATAGACGTCGCAGACAGCCCTCCAACAAAAGTAATTCCCACCGAAATGGATGGGGACCGAAGGGAAAAAAGCGAGTCCGCCGCGACTTTGCTCCGCGAATGATAAGAAGTTCGCGGACGAAGTCAATCTCGCGTCGTCTCGACTACGCTGTGTGGCACACTTTCCTCTGCCGCTCAAATTCATCCTCGCTATACGTGCATACGCGTACGTACACCTCGCGTAGGCGTGGAAATGCTATGTCGCGTCTACCTCGCGAATTTACGACTATCCCCTTACAAAGTAGAACTTCGTCTCTATTTTCCTCTTTTCTTGCTCTTTTCTCCTAAAACGACCATCTCGCGTGCGCGAAATGTACATACATATATGTCGGAGAAGAAGACAGAAATTGGTACTCTCGTCTAATTATTTATTTAATTTTCTTTTCCTTCTTCTCCCTAATATTATACATCACAACGTCCCGTTAGTTGCAGCCGCGTACCTTTTCAATCAATTTACGACGGGGTTGTTGATTCTTAAATTTGACACGATATATAGGTAGGGGAGAGGAAGAGCCAGGAGAGAGTCTCGAGAGAAATTAATGGCTATCGATATTAATTTCTGTTGGCCTCCGGGGGGGGCAAGGAAATGTGGCGACAGAGGCGTTATTTAAGTTATGGCTCTACTCTACGGGCACGCCTTTTGTTACCTACCCTAATCCAAGAACCCCTGGGCGCTCCTTGTCGCGCGACGCGAAAAAGGCGGTCGGGGTTTCATCCCCGTGTGTCGTTTGTCTCGCGCGACAAACATTCCTTCTCCCTTTCGCTCCCGTTCGTTTGTTTTGCAAAACCGTGGCAGTTTTGCGGCGCTGTAGTGCCTCGTAAGAAACAGCTACAGGATGGAAGAAGAATGGATGGAAGCAAGTTCAACGATGTTTGACCTCTCTCTCTCTCTCTCTCTCTCTCTTACTCTCACTCTCACTCTCATTCTCCCGCCCTTCTTTCTAATTGCATCACCCTAGCGCCATGCACTAATTGGATAAGTCTAGTTCCACCGGAGGATAAAAGTCTCGAGAACGAAGCAGCGAGGGAAATTCAGTAATTTATGCTGTTAACTATGCGATTAATTAGTTGGCCGCGAAATGCCAAATGAGATTTCGAAGAAAGAAAGAAGAAGAAGAAGAAAAAAAGAGAGATAGAATGTAGGTTAAACCTTGAATCTTGGAACTCGTTCGAGTCGCGACGAGGTGAAAATGAGAGCCTGCAGAGAGATCGTCAGACGTCGACGTTCGTTCGTGTCGACGTTGGATGCAGCGTTCGACTCACCCCGAGGGGTGAACGGTTGCTGGTAAGCGACTGGCACAGCGATCACTGCTCGTTTTAAATGCGCAAAGCTCGAGGAGTGAGGGGGAAATGAGGCCGTTTGAGAGAGGCGTTCGCCGGAACACGATTTTCGCGATCTCTGTACCGTTTCGATCCTCTTCAGCCGAGCGGCTAAGGGGGAAACGCACACCGGGCTCTCGGACCGGCTCTTATTGTTCCTCGCTTCTCGCCGGTGTAACGCTGGAAACCGGATTCCCATCCGGTTTTCCGGCTCTTCTCTTTTGTCTTTTTTTCGCCAGAGATGGCCGAGTCTAACGAGTACACCGACTCGGTTTGCTTTTTACTGTTGCTCACCGCCATCAGAGTTCGTTGACATCGGCTCGAACGTTTAGAAAACACACACACGCACGCATGCACGCACGCACGCACGCGCGCACACTGATGACGTACTTGGATTCGGAAGGAGTACGAGAGCCAGGTTCTATTTCAAAAAATTCCAAATTTATCTCCTGCACGAGTGTTTGTTTCATCTTCTCTATTAAAAATAATATTATCCTCTTTTCCCTTCAACGTCGTTTCGCCTAACTAAAATTGTTTAAAACACGTTGCTTGAAAAAATTGACTGCTCCGGTCCTTTTTTACATTCACGCTCGACGTTTGCACGACGAGGGCCTGAGAGTTTTATCGCGCCACGATGAACCAATAAAATTCGGTCGTTATCGATTCTCAGGAAATTCCATCGTCGCCGAGATGGACGGGACGCGGAAGAATCAAGTTATCGTTACGGCTGGAACACTCCGCGCGGTGTGCATCGACGCGAACGGGGCCAGGCGAAGAAACTCCCGCAAAAGCAGGGAACTATTCGAAGAATCATTACTGTCGTTCGTGAAACTTTCACACCTTTCGGAATTCCTTCGGAAAAGCATTCACCCCCCGCACGGAAGAGAACGCGCGGCGGAAAACGGGGAAAGGGAGAGAGAGAGAGAGAGAGAAAGCGGGGCGGATTTTCTCTCTCTCGCGCGCTTTCTCTCTGTTCTCCCTTCTCTTTTCTACCAATCTCCCTTCTACCTACCCACCGGTCCGCCGTCGTCTGAAGCGTCAAAAAGAGCAGGAGCATGAGCAGCTTTTCGATTTCCGTACCACTTTGCCCCCTTTTCACCGAGAAATGCTGCGAAAAGGGTGGCTGACTGCTCTTATTGTCCTCGTCGTTCCCCGTAACGGTCTACTCGGATTTCCATCCGGTTTTCTTCAGTCGTCTCTCTGTTCCTCTCTGTTTTTCCAATCTCTTTCTCACCCCCCCCCCCTCCCGCCCTCCTGGCTGGCTGGCTGGCCTGTCGCAGTTCAAATAATTGTTACAGCACGCCGCTGCTGGCCAAACAGTTCGCGGAACGAGCGCATCTCGTTAGCCAAGCTCGTGATCCGCGACAACCGGAAACTTTCCTCCCTCCTTGCTTTCTCTCTCCCTCCCTCTTTGACCTCGAAGCGAATCGAATCGTTTCGACACTTTGTTCTTTGTTCACCACCCTTGCGCGCTGGTCGTTGGTACGCTGTTGCACCACTTAGGCCGAAAAAACGACCTTGTTCTGGGTCATACAATTCGATGACGTCCCCCATTTTTTTTTTTTAATTCTTTTTCGACGTCGATTCTCTTTTTTTTCTCTGCGAATATGCCAAGTGTAAAGAATATATATATATATATATATATATATATATATATAATTATATACTTTCGTGCAATTCGACGTTTATTCAAAAATGCTGCAACTCGTCCGAATCCAATTGATTTCCGTCTTTACTTCCGAGTAATTTTATAATCTTCAGGTAGCACTGTCGTTCCTTCTATTTCCTAGAAGATCCGAGGATCCTGCCATGTTTCTCCTTGAATATGAATTTTATTGTACGTGCCGACTTTCTTTACGCAAGATTCGAAAATGAAGTCGAAACAACTGGGAAAACGGAAGCGTCTTTTCTCCGTCCGTTCGAAAATGCACGATAATTATCTCGTACGTGATTCCGGCGCTCCGTATCGCGAATGTTTAATTGCCTCGTCCGAGGATATCGCGTTATGGCCCGTAAACAGTGCATGATACACGCGTTAGGAATTAATGCGGCCACGTTTCACCCTGACGGGCCGTTCCGTGCCCGTTACTTTTCCTTTTATGTAAAACCAGACCGCCATAAATTTTCACGGTGAGGCGGTGGCCGGCAGAGACCCCAGATTCGTGGACACGCGGATCCGAGCGCCCACGTTTTCAACTCGATCTCTCTCTTTCCCTCTGTCTGTCTCTCTCTCTCTCTCTCTGTCTCTGTCTCTGTCTCTCTCTCTCTCTCCATATTTTACGCGTAAACGTTCGTGATTCATCGCGGTTACGATTTTCCAACTTTTCGATAATAACGCGCAATTGAATGGAGCCCCGGCGCTGATCAAACGTCCATTTTCATTGCGGATTATCCGACGAACAATCGCGAGTTTTCCGACTGCCGTCCGTCCCTTTTTTCCGCAGTGATAACTCTCGAAATCCGAAGTTGAAATAAATCACCCACTCGCCCACAATTACATGATTACGACATTACATTGTGTACCATTCAATCGCCGAGATAACAGCAATCGAAAACCCAATCCTTCAACTCTCGAGAGAGGGATCAATTTGGAATCGCCCGCTCTGATGATCAAAGCGCGAAAACTTTAATTTTGAAATAAAAGACACGGTTCTGTCACTCCGTTTGAAAGACATTGGCAACGTCGGATTTTTTTAGAATACAATACATATTTTTTTTCCTCCCCGACACAAAAATTCACGTCGATCTCACCAATCTTTTCTGTAGTTCATCGTTTGGAATTAACGATCTTCCGTGGTAAATTTTCCAAGATGTACACGGTGGGGATTCGTCACGTTCCACGTCGGATAGATCGGAACGGAATCGAATCAACGATAAATTTATTACGCAACGAGCCCGGGCGAGAGTGGGTCATTTTTCTGGAACGGACCGACTTCGCAGGTAGCTACGTCTCGGTAGCTTAAACGTAGCGGAGATTCCGAAACGAGAGAGAGCCGAATCGAACATCTCCCAATTTTCGAGGGTGCAGGAGGAGCGAGGGTGGAGGGGGGGGGAGCGGGGAGCCGAAAATTCTAGCTACGTGACCGTCTTGCCGATCTCATCCATGAAAAATTTCTTCAACCGGTGGCATTAGACTTACCCTCTTCTCCGTGTCCGTGGCCACTGGCAACGGGATTCTACGTCGGCCATTTATTTCTTCGGTAGCACGGAAGCAACCAACCCCCGTCACGTAAGCGGAGAACGCGCCAGCATGCTCTCCCTCTCTCTCTCTCTCTCTCTCTCTCTTTCTCTCTCCTAGAGATGCATAAACACGTGTGTATATGGCCTTAACGGCATCTGCTATTCACCGAGCACCGGTTACCACGCCGAACTACAGAGAAAAGCTTTTTCAAAGTAAGGGAGGTCCGTCCTACCACCGTTGTCTGTTCTTTACTTTGCAAGTTCGCTCGAGTGGGACTCGCCAGCCTCCACGTTCCTCAATTATGAATGGAAGGGATCACGGTTTCTCGTCCGTTTCTCGCCGCCCGGTATCGATGTTGTTAGGATTTTGTTAGGAATTTCTGTTAATCTTGTTGTGCGGGAGAAGTAACCGGAGGGCGATGGAGATTGGCAGAGAGGCACTTTCGTTTTAACTACGGTTGAAAATACCTACCTGCGTGTTACAGTTTGGGAAAGGTCTGGAAAAAGCTGTGAGATATTTGTCTGTGTTTCCATGCAAAATGTACTACCATCTTCGTTGTTGCGCATTACGATCTCTCCTCGTTGAATTAAATATGTAAAACATTTCTCGGCGGAGAGCTACAAATTCGAGGCTGAATGGTTCTCCTTACTCTTTGCCTCGAGCTTAAAAATCTCGAACAATTCTGGAATATAATTTCTCAAATATTAACCGTGTGAAATGTTTTTTCGACAAAAGTGATTTGAAATAAATAAAAAAAAAAGAAAAAGAATCATATATTTCGTTAACTCATTCGAGACTTAAATTTGTACCGTCAGTAAGACGGAGTTACGTAAAAGTTACGTTATTTGCATTACATGCATATATGTTTGTCGATCGGATTAACCTTGATTAAATTTAATGAGAGTCACGACAGTTTCACTCTCTCTCTCTCTCTCTCTCTCTCTCTCTCTGTGTGTGTGTGTGTGTGTGTGTGTGTGTGTGTGTGTGTATAAGAAACATCTAGCGAAAAGGACCGCGTAAACATTGCTCACGCTCCATGTTTACGTTTGAGTCAGTCGTACTCGGTCGTTCTTTCCTCGAAGACGTTCCTTCGTCGGTGCTCTCGCAGTTACGAAATTTACAAATTACGCGTAATATCTTGACGAACTGTTCGTGATGTCGCGTCGTTTGTTCGTCCGTTTCTCTCCGTTACTATCTGTGTTTCAATCTATTTATATATATATATATATATATATATATATATATATATATATATGCATATGTACGTGCGCGTACTTACGTATGTATGCATCTCTGTCGATTGCTTCGGCAAGTGTACTCGTGTCGGCTGGGAGCCCTGGTAGAGGGGGGGGGGGAGGAAATTCTCAAGTGCAAAGTCAAAGTTCGTCGATTCACTTATCCAGGCAGGCAGGCAAGCAGGCAGCAGACAGGCCGGTAATCGACGGTAGGTAGTAAATCAAATTTCAACTTTAATAGCCCTCGAAACTTATTCGATTCATTTAAGCCTCGCGGGGCGACCGCGTGCCGCGATAATTCCTTTTTCCTCCCCGATGGCCTCGCCCGATGACTGAAAGAAGCAAGCCAGCCGGTCGTCCTTTCCTTTCCTTTCCCTTCCTTTTCTTTCGTCCCCTTCGCTTTTTTTCCACCAGAGCTGTCCTTTTGGAATTTATTAATTCGTCTGCTGGATCGTTTTCGTTCGCGCCTCGTCGATCATTCAACGATGGATCGTTGACGGAGCTCTATGCTCGACCGTATTGGGCGTGGCCGTGAAATATTCCATCGAATATCGTGCAACTCTCGAACGAACACGAAGGGTCGAAACATCGAGAGCTTGGTGAAAGACGGCGGAGGGAATTTGAGAGAAAGGAATTTGCGCGACGGTCCTCCCGCGCCGTGTCTCGGCCGTTTATGAAACGTGAAATTTCACTCACAGCCGCGCCGGCGGTCGAGGGTTAGGATACACAAGATTAAGCGAGAAGAAAAATACTTCTTCTCCCCCCTCTTAACGAAGTAAGTTTAATTAAAAGCTAGTCGACTTTAATCTAGATTTATGGTGGCTGGGCGATTGTATCGCTTCGAATCGCCGCGCGGCGAGGCTGAAACCGGGTGAAAGAGAACAGCAGCAGCAACGAGGAGAATCGACGAGAGAGGGCGCGAGCCGAGGGGCCCCCTCGGCAAGGAAAGTTAGTTTCCTTGTTTTCTCTAAATATGCTCGCGCGAACTCCGGCTGCTGTTGCGCCGCCAGAAACGAAAGTGATGCATTCTCCGTGCTAATTAAATGCCGGCTAAACGTCGGCGCGATAAATAAACGCGATAAGTTTGGCTAACTGGCAAACGGGGTTCGCACGCCCCCGGAGGAATTGCCGTTTTCCACGAAACGGCCGAAATTTCAGGCGAGATGCTCGCCGCGCCATGCTCGCTCGCTCGCTCGCTTTTTTCCCACCCGACGACTTTTCGTCGAACATACTCCTTCGCGGATGCCCCGGTAAATGCTGCTGCACTCCATCCGGAAACGGCGGAACCCGTTTGCCTGTTTAAAAATCGCCGTTTAGAAAAACGAACTAACGCAACAATTTCTCCTTGTTTTTTCCTGAAAGTTAATGAAATCGACCGTGCTGGCGAAACGAATTCCCGTGGAGGATACCCGCGACAGAGAGGAAAAATTGAAATGAATTTTTCATTGATGCGTTAGAGCCACGTGAAGAAGAGTCGTCTTCATCGTCCACGGGAAACGTTAACGCGCAACTGCTTGATTTTCCATTCAATTCAAAAACGCGTGCATTTGCATGCCATGAATAAGCGAAGGCCGCGACAAAGCGCGAGAAGGCGAGCGAGGCGAATCAATTACAAATGCTCCTCTTGTTTGTTTACCATTGCACGGTTTAAGGCAATAACGGGTATTTGCACCTGCGAAATTTATCAGCGCCTATGCTCACACGTACATACGCGGAACGTTTCTGAACAATTTTGCAATTAACAGGATATTCATACCGCGTGCTGCAGCTGTAGTATGGAGGCTACGGGAGGGTGGGAATTTCCCGATCGCATTATAGGTTAACCAAGACAACGGCGATGAGCAAAACAATCCCTTATTGTAATACCCAATTCATTAAATCCTATTACCTCTGTACAGCAACTTTGCTATCTATCCGCGGTACTTTTGCTTTACGTTCTGTCGGATAAACGTCTCGTGCGATACATTTACAAAATAAGCTTTGTTTAAATATATTCGTTGTCTGTTGAATGTATGGCAGAACGCGTCATACAATCCGGCAAACAATGTTTCCGAGGGAGTGTGGAAAAGTAAGTCGAAACGAAGGAACAGAATTTTTCCATTTTCGGGAAAATTAAAGTGAGTATAACTGTACCATGGACAATGAAAAATTGTCAATAATTGAAATCTCTACTTCGTCTTCTCACTAGTCATGAATTTTTTTTTTTTCTTTTTGAAAATGATTTCGTATCGCACAACGAGTGAGACAAAGACGATACTTCTTTCTCGAAAATTGTAAAAATTCAACCAATAAAAAGATCGAGAAATAAAAATGTTACGTTAAAAATTTTTTAAACTAAATTTACCATCATTTCGGAGACTGGAGTCTCCCCTTTACCACGATCCCATAAAACTTGTTGTACGATTTTTTTCCTTTCGCCATTTTACCGAACTTTGAACATTAGGGCTAAACGACAGAAATTCGAGAACTTCGTTTCGTCATTCAACCCTAATGTTCCAAGTTCAATAAACTGATAAGAAAAAAAAAAAAGAATCGTAGAGCGAGTTTTAGAGGCTCGTTGTGAAGAGCAAAAACTCCAATCTTTAAAACCATGCTAGTTCTAATCACGGGAAAAATTCTTTTAATGTTTCTACACGCGTTTTTCACGATTTTCGAGAGAAACGAACTCGCGACTATCGATGCAGAAATCTCTACTTTGAAAATGGGATGAAGTTGTACGATCTTTTTCCTTTTTCACGACACGACAATCAGATCGAATCATCGACGATTATCGCTGTAAATTTATCGGACTCTGGGCCGGAGTAAAGCCTCCTGGCGTCAGAAACGTGGCTGAAGGATTAATCAAAGGCTGGATAATCAGCCGGAACGCGGCTCTCATAGCCGAAAAAAATTTTTCATCTCGGTAATAGCCTTTTATCTTGGCGGCCGACCGCAAACACTGTTCGCGCGATCGCTCCGCGTCGCATTTCGTGCCTCTCGCGCTCCTCTTTCGTAGATTAAAGTAATTTAACTGCGGCCGTGTATCATCCCGAACGTTCTCCATAATGTTTATTACGGGCATATAGTCGCAGAGAGTGGGAGAAGACGCCGAGTCTGACAAGACGACTAGGGCCGACTAGGATCGTAAATTACGTCCGATGAATTAGGAAAATATGTCGCGAGCCGAATTTCCCCGTAGCTGTTCCCCCTCCTCGACGAGACATCGTCGTCGACGATGCGTGGATTTGGGGTGCGAAACGGGGCGCTGCGTGCGAGAACGAACGCGGCAAGATGCTACGTAATTAATTGAGATTTGCGCGAGATTTGCGCGAGTTACCGACGGCGAGGTAACGATGACTTATTAAATAATCGAGTAATTTAGTGTCCCGCGTAAATTTCCCGCTGAATTCGTGAAAGGCGAGGCGTCGCCGAAATTATGAAAATCTGACCTGACGTAGAGAAATCTGCCGAGAGTACGCAGCGTACGTCTCGTAACACAGCAACTCTGCATTGACGTCGAGCAGACACTGTAATTCATCGTTTGTCGGAAAGAAGAGTAACACCCGATGCTCTATATAAGCTGTATTAATTTAGGCAAGACTAGGGACTAGTAATGACTTTAACACATTAATGAATATTAATGAACTAAAGAATGGTGAGAGTTCATCGCATTCAGTCTTGCAACAATCAAACCGCAACATTTTAGTTACGTCAAAATTCCGCGGACAGTGAATTCAAATGAATCGCGACGTTTCAAATATTAAATTCTCGATACACGATTGAACGTTTCTATTTTCGACGACTTTTATTAGCAAAGAAGAGGAATACGATTCTATAATAGGATAGCGTCGGTTCAATTAAGCCGGTTGCTTGCGCCATCGCGCGCTTTGTATCGACGCGATTAATTAGACTGCTCCCGAAGGACTTCATTTTCGGTTCCAATTAATTGAACACCATGCGGCGCAGGCGTAATGACGTGGCTCCCGGAAACTCTTTGAACATCGTCGCTTTAGAGATCTTTATCGTCCCGTTCGAAACAACCGAACCAGAGTGGTTCGATCCTGGGCCTCGGCTGTCAACTCGGCCCACGTTCATGTACTCACTTCTTGCGCTCTATTGTCGCTACAAACTCGACGTGTTCCTGTCCACCCATGAATCACAGGACAATCTAATACATTCCCGAAGCGTCGGTCCTATGCTTTGAACCATCCTTGATAGCGTGAAGTTTTGTTAAAAAAAAAAAAATGAAATTGTCTACTTAACTCTCGAGAGATTATTTTACATTGTAAACTTGACGCGTTTCTGTTCTTCGTCTACGATTCGACACGCTTCAAACATCTGACTTAATTACTTAACAGAGAATTGCCTGTTTATGTTTCAACGAGAACAAGTAAAGAAAGGTAACAAGTAAAGCGTATTTCGAGATTTGGAAACGATTGCTTTGACTTTGATTCGAGGATGGCGAAGAGGAGGTTTGCTACCGCCGTTACGTCTTCAAATGTTCCTGTTATTTGTATTTACGAGCAAACTGTCTGGTCTCCCTCTTTCTTTTCTCGCCCACCGTTCTCTCATAAATTCACGCGCCCTTCCATCCAGCCATAAACCAGCAACGATGCTTCATCTTCGCTCCTCATAATATCGCCGGGTGTTGCCGGATCTTGGTAAATATCTGGCTAACCAGCACGAGCGACGAGAAAGACTTGGCGACAAACTGAAACGATATTACCGAAAGAAACGGGGGAGGAAGAGTGGGCTTGAAGTGATAAAAGAAAGAGGAAGAAAGAAGAATAAGAATAATGAATATCGGAATATTCGTGCGCATGATGGCGTGAAGGCAGAGACGCCTTTTCGATCCAGACATTTATTCGCGTCACGTTTATTTTCTTGTAAAAATTGTTTCCCCCGTGATACAAGGGCGAGGGAGGGGGGTGGAGAAGGACGAGAACTCGCAGCCGGGAATTTCAACGAAAATTCCAGCGTCGCATCGCCAACGAAATCTTGAAAATATAAACGCTTTTCTGGCTTTACACAAGTCTTATTCCCGGGGATTACTTTACCCCGGTGGCGTAATAGTAATGGAGGTTTTCCAACTCCGGACGAATCTAATTTTCCAGACTGGGGCTGATGGCGCGCGCTGAATATTTTATCGGCACCGCCGCCCGTGGAACTTTCTCCCGCCGCGAAAGATCCATCGTTGATTCCGATCGGGCTGATCAGATAATGCACAATACCAGAGTGGTGCCGTTTCGAGATTTTCTCCCTCTTGTAGTCGCATGATGGAGCTTAAATTGATACTCGTCGTCGAATGTGTCGCGCTGGCCTGTCCGTGGAATAAAGGCGAATCGAACTTGCCTGTTTCTACTTGCCGATCCACATTAGCGGATACACCGCGAAAGATTCTTTTTCCACCGTGTAGATATCGATACCATTTCTGACTTTCTCGCTGTAACTTGAATCAGTCTCGGTGAAAATAAAACTTGAGAATATTGATTTACGGTATAAATGGATCTTAATGGAAAGAGGAGAATTGTTCTTACGAGGAATAATCCACTTGCAGCGAAATTATTATAGATTTATAAATTTGTAAATTAAAGAGATTCACGTCGAAGGTTTCAATTTTGGTTTTCCGACATTAGTTAAATGAGAGAAATTCATTAACTTGATTTAGAACTAAATAAAAGTTCGATAACAGTCGGAATATTTAAAATGGAATATAAACCTTTGCCTTATCTTAACCGTGATTTTCTTTTCAAGCTTCTTAGATAAGCATTAATTATTATAATAACTGTAAAACATAAAACTAACGCGAAACATTAAGTATTGAAACATTTACGAATTTTCAAATTCGGGAATTGAAGTGTGAAGTTCTAATTCGAAATTGCTTTTTTCTTCAAACCGAAAATATAATTCCACGAGCGTGACTTGACATTTTAAGAGAGGTTAAGCAAAATTTAATCCAACAACTGTTCTGTCTAAGATCTGCGAGATCATCAAACTTCGTGAATCTCACGTCGCCGTCTCACACGTTTCAAAAATCCATTCAAGTTAAAAGAAACGTACCAAGGGCGAAAGACAGAAATATCGAGCGGTGTGATAAAGGGCAAAGGGCCCTGGCAAAATGGCCGCAGAGGGTTGATCCAAATTTAATGCTTAATGGGATCGGGGATTCGAGGAGCCGTGACCCTCCATCGCATGAAGTTGACTAATAACCCGAGGTGCCCATTTCTTGCCGAAAATGGCGGCAAGCGCTTCAGCCACTGAAATATTTCCACTTACGTCGAAAGCATCGTGCCAGGCATACCTTGACTGGCGACTGGCAAAGATACTTGCCGTACAACCGTACCCGTACACGTCCGCGAGATAGGCGTCGAGAAAGGAGCGTGTTCCGCAGGGATATCTGGATGTACGACCTAACCAGAGCCAGTCCTAACTCGAACCTTGTGCTTGATTTCGTAGGAGCATCACGCTCGAGGCATAACTGACTGACTTCCCGTGGAGCCATTCCCGTGGTCCGTCGTGATGCCGCGGCAACCTCGGCCCCGCGTCCCTTATCTGTAATTTATACTTTCAATTTACTCGAACCGGAAGATGCCGGGCATCGCGGCGCGGCGCCCGGGTCGAAAGGCCAAGCTGCTCGGTCGATTTAATGGTTTCGTTCGGATCCATCCTCCTTTTTCAATTTCACACTCTATCAGCGATCATTAAGGTCGCGACTCTGTCCCTCTTCTTGAATTTCGTCTTCCATCCTGCCCGACCCCCTTTACGCTTATCGTACCGTTATTTAAGAGATAATTGGAGAAGATTAGAGAAGATTTCTTTGACCCAGCTGCGCTCTCCAGAAATTGCGATATTTCTGTAGCCATGAGTCATGGTTTTGCTATTTGAAATGAAAAACTCTCTTGCGTTGATCCATGAACGTGTTTGAAACGCTTCTTTTTCACCTGTGATATATATATATTCTGTAAAGCTGGCTAACTGGCGGCCCTTGCCCCTACTTTCCGAATCGCTAGCGCAACCCCCTCCACTGCATCGTTCTCCCCACTACGTTGAAATTTCCTCGCCGTGCGTGAGCCCCGCTCTCTTAGTCTGTCTACTAAGCAAGTGGAGTTGGATTAGGTTAGTTGAAGTTGTAGTTCTAATGTTTAACATTTTGTGTTGAAACCTAGCTCGGAAAGACACAAACCATTTCTGAACTATGGATTCAGCAATGGTCCATGATCGTACACTACAAGAGGCAATTTAAATTCTAACCTGGCAAATTTACATAAATCATTGTAGTTCGTATTTCACGAACGAGTAGTTATTCACTGATTTAGTTATTCATTGTATCAATCCGCCAATACACAACGCTGTCCGTTGCAGTTAGAATTTTGTTATATGTTCATTTCCCTGTAAAATTGCTTCAGCCTCGAGCGATGGTGAATATATAATCTGTGATTCAGCATTACGCTTTGTGTATTTTCTGTTTATTAGCGCATTTCCAGCGTCGCGAAACGGAATTGTTATTTAATAAACAATTAAATCCAACAAGTGGCGTTAACACGACGGCTTTGCGCCAATAAATAAATTTTGTAATTTCTTTTTTTTTTCATTTTTTTTTTTAAGAGAGAAAGGAAGGAAGAAGAGAACAACAACGCCAAATTCTGCCTCGATTACGAGATCCGAACGCGATCGTTCATTGTGATTCTTTTTCAATTTCGCGAAAATTGAGGGTAGAGGGGGAGGCCGAGTGCCGGTGTAAGTGGATACAGCGGAAATTCAGCGGGGAAAAAGAGATAAGAAAAATTCAGTTAACTGAAATTCGTTTGGCGAGCGGTGTTCGCGACACTCGAAGCAGGCCGACGGATCACTTTGGCGAAAGATAATTGCTCCGTCGAGTGGAACAACCTTGTAACTGACGTCGCGGTGAAAAACGAGGAAAGCCGCTAGGACCGCTTTCGATTATTCTATCTCCTTTTCCAGTTCTCCGACCGGTGTTCTTCGATGGAAAGACCTCATTTCTCCCCTCATAAAGAACGTCCACCTTAATGAGCGAGCGGCACGCCGCCTGTTTGCTCTCTTCCTTTCTCGAATAATTTTCGCCCGTCACTTGATACTATTTTGCTTGCCCGCCCGTGCATCCTGATAACGAAATTAAAAGGTAACAATCGGGTCGGCGATCGTTGGTGGTCGTAAAAAAAAAAAAAAAAAAAACACGCTGGAGATGGTTTGACGATTATAAAGATTCAATTATTCGTTGAATTTTAGTTGGAATATTATATAAAAGTTATTGCGATCGTTACTCAAACGAACTGAAAGTTCACGTGAAACGTTAGGAGTCAAGATCAAGTTTGAAGAAAGTTTTGAAAATCATCGGGGCTAAAAAATTTAGTTGTGCAATAATAGTAATAGCAAGTTGTCTATCTGATATCGTATGAGAACGCTCGATAGATGCGTGTGTGTCAATTGCATCGTGCGTAGCCTCCTCTCGCTTTGGCTCCGACTCGTGAACCCTCGAGTCGAAATATAATAATTAGATTATTTTATCCACGAACGTTACTCGAGGCTGGTTAAGAAGTCTGAAATCGTGCTTCGTCGTCGACTACTGCTGAAACTTGGCCCATTAAGTGCCGGGGGAAAGAAAGTTCCGTCGTAAAGACACCCTCGCCTCAGACCTCTGTCGCGTTGAATAACCAATTGCACGTAATTAACATACATACGTGCGCGTGATTCATTTCCCTCGTCCTTCCATTTTTCTTCTTTCTTTTTTTTTCCTTTTTTTTAAATCCTCGATAAAATATGTAAAACACTGTGAAATTACCGTAGCGCTTGCTATAAGGTTGCAAAATATAGGTTAATTACTTTTGAATAACAAGTTGATTTTTCGACTGGTCGAAGTTTAATCGACGTTCAACTGCGCATGAAAAATGACGCGGAAAACATAGAATAATGCAGATGTACGAAATAGATTTACTTGTGCGAATATCTGGGCAAAAGTATTTGCACACTTGACGAGAAATTGCGTGTAAACAATGAAAAACAATCGTATAACTAATTGATCTAGTTTTCAAATATGAAATCTCTACCTTAGGGATACTCTTGTTCTTGAAAGTTGTAAAAATTAAAATGCCTTTGAGAAAGTTAAAAATTTTTTTTCGACCGTTGTCTCAAAAACTAGAGTTCCCTCTTTCCAACGACCATGTAAAACTTGCTGCACGATTTTTTCTTGCCATTTTATTGAACCTTGAACATTGGTTAGAATTTCTTGATTTTTTGTCGTTTATCTCTGACGTTCAAGATTCGATAAAACGGCAAAAAAAAGAAAATTGTATAGCAAAGGAAAGATTTCGATCTTCGAGATTATGGTATGAAAGTTAGTCTAGTTATGAAAAAAAATTTTCAGCGATGTTGATGTTTAAATTTTTACAATTTTCGACTACGATAGTATTGCTTTTCCACTTGCTGCTTAATGTTGGAAAAGAAAAATTTAATTGGCGTAGTGAAGATTTCACGATTTTGTTTCACGAAGTTTAAACAGCTTGAAAACATCAGTAATTTTTCCACTGAGTGTGCGAATACTTTTGTCCACTTTCGTACAGTCTATACACACACACACACACAACACGCAAGAACGACACATTTCTTCGGTCGATTCTTCGCTTTCTCACTACAAAACGAGCAATCACGACGACAATGACCCAGCCTACTCACAGAGGTATCTCCCCTTGAATAACCAAACTCGTCTCACTACTCCAAAAACAGAAATTTCCGTGTTTCATTGGACAATATTGACCATCATTATGCGTCGTGGCTGAAAGCTGCGAAGAAGGTAGCCAGCCGTGTGCTACGATTCACGTTACGTTTAAACGCTCGAGACGCGTGTAAATGCGCTCAGCTATCGCATTACGTCGCGACTGTGAAACTCAGTTACGTGTAACAGGGGGTGCGCGAGCTGCGACGACGTTTGCAAGAATCTAATCGTAGCTATTTCCCTCTCTCCTCTCGCGGAGCGGCGCTCAGAAACGACGGCCCATTTTCTAATAAACGTCGTTTCATCAAAGTTTGCTTACGTCTACGCCTTGCTAGACAGTTTCGCCGAGTCCCTGTCCGAGACGCAACGAAATTGCATCGAACGACGACGGATCGGTACATCAACCGGTTTCGTCACTTGGTGAACGAAGAAACGAAGGAAGGAAGGAAGGGGGTCTTTGTCACCCCGAGAGCGGTGGAATTTTCTTCTCGTCACCTCTTCGCTCCGACCTTTCTCCTTTTCTCTTCCACTTCTCCACTTTGGTGGCAATTATACGGTCGAAAATGACGCTCCGAAGGTCTCGTCGTCGTCGTCGTCGTCGTCGACGACGTTACGAGGTGGATTGGATAGAATTTCAAAGGGATGCCAGCCAGCGCCGAGTTTCATGGTTGGCGTGGTGCAAAAAGCGAGAAGAACCAGCCGGCAAATTCGCGATATTAATTCGCGAGCGGTGGCGCTTTTCACCCGCTGTGACTTCACGCGCGAGAACTCTCACGAGATGATGACGTATTTCTAACGAGCAGCAACGGAAGAAACCGTGGCCGAAAGTGGCTGGTATCGTCGTTAATTAGCTCGGCAATCTCCTTTTCGACACGCCGGCTAATAAGCGATTTACGCTTCTTCTCGCTCCCGGTCGTCAGACTGTTTCCCTCTCAGCTGGACGGTTGAAAAACGCTCGTAGCTTGCGTCGAAATTAATTGTACACAATTTCTTTGATTGCGTGATAATGGAAAATGTAGCAACACTTTTTATGATTATATTATAATCACGCCGTGTATTACGGAAATTATTTCGAAATTTCATTTACATTTGTCGTAACGTGAGACTGTCACCATTATAATGCTCAAGTTTAGAATAAATTTAAAAGGCACTCGTAAAAGTTCCAGCATATTGAGAAAAAAATTCATTATATCGACAAGAGATCGTTTCTAACACTGTAGACTTATTCGTACTGTACACTTATTTGTACTGTACGCTAAATGTATATATATATATTTATAAGGAACGTCGTTTTCTGATATTGTACAAAATTTTATTTTACTTAAATTACTTTTTTTTAAATATCGTCACTAGATGGCAATGTTTATTAAATTCATTAAATTTGAAGAAAAAAAACGACATTACTTATGGATGTCTCTGTAATATTTATTATATTTTGTAATTTCTACGTATGTACAGTTTCAGATTAGTTTCAAGCTTACAATAGTCGTCTCCTGAGATGTTAATAAAAGCACATTTTATATAACATACGTGCAATGTACGCACGAGTGTTTGAATACTTTTGTGAGCCATTTACGCACACGTACATATGTATTTACTATACGTACACGTGGGCAATCTTTCTTCTGTACCTGATTTACATAATTCACTAATTTCACCTCTTGTTACATTATTGTTAATTTACTCGCTAATCGGATGATCGCAAGGCGTTTAACGGTAAATTCCGCGCGCATAGAAGCCCCCCCTCTCCCTCCCGCCCGCCGTGTTCGGTGTTTTATCCTGTACGCGGATAATATTATTCGCGAGGCGGATGAACGCGTTACGTGTGCCCTATTATTTCCGGCGAATTACTAGGCGCCAATCGGCCGCGTTACCGATGTACGAATATAATCCGGAGTAATCCAAGCGCATATTTGATTTCCTCGCGCGAAACAACGCAACAATTCAGCCAAGTGCTCAGCTGCGCTCGGCAAGATAGCGATATTTCTAATTAGTCATCGGTCGTATATATATATATAACCGCGTTCGCCTTCCCGTTCTCGTATCGTACCTTCTTCCATCCTCTCTTTATCGTCTTTGAATAAATTGTTATTCGTTATTTCTCTAGGAAATATTAGAATATATTAGAATATATAGGAAATATTTAGAATATAGGATAATGCAGATAATACGTATTGGATTCGTTATCGTATAACATGTATGCGATTTGTTCGGAAAATTGTTTCTGCATAATAATAACAATTGATGTATAATACGTATACGATTTGTTCGGAAGATAATTTAGTTTTTTTCCAACGAGTGTCGATAGTTGTATTTTCAACCAGCTAACTTCATTCCAAACCATTTTGTTATTTAAAAAAAAAAAAAAACGTTTCTGATTCTGCGCAATTTTTGGGGGGGAAGGAGAGAGGGATAGCGTATCAGAAATGAAAAATGAAAAGGAGCAATATCGGCTTTCGAAGTACTTTGGGATCGGCTCGTTTAAGATTGTTGTGAATAATCCATAAAAGTTTTTTCTGAAAATAAACCTTGAAACTTTAGCTGTAAAAATATGAATGGATTTATTGAAAGAAGAAGAAAGACCGTGAATTACAGTTTTTGATACAGTTATATAGAGATTCTGGTATAGAGAATTTAGATAGCGAGGAAGGTTCCTGAGTTGTACTTTGATCTGGCGGGTTGTATTGTAAGGTGTTGGTGTAAAGTTGACGAAGGAAAAGTTGTTCTAGAGTATGTTCAGTCATATTGAAATATTGTGGTAGCAGAGAAAAGAACTGATTGTTATAATTGAAAAGAGCCAGGATATTGTGTAATGAGTTGCCATCCATTTTTAAGCAGGCGGTTGATCAATGACGATATGATTCAGAATGAAATTGGCTGGTTAAAAATACAGCTAAACGATAAAAACGAAATTAGTTTCCGAACAATCTGAAATAATAATATTATTATTATTATAAGAGCAACTATAATAATAGAACAAACTATAATAATAATATTGAGAAAACTGGAGCTGCTGAAACTAACTGTTTCTTCAATTGAATTGACGGTCCAGTTATTCCAAAGCAGCGTTAACATACGAAAAGAAGCAGTTTTTAAACGCGTTTCGTGCGCTTTAGCATTCTCCCTAGGTAGTTCTCGAAATATATCGCTCGTCGCGATATAAAAATATTCGAGACATCTCGATTCCACGGGAGCATCAACTCATCCATTAAGTAACTTTCATCCTTGAATCCAACTGTCCTCGGTCGTCGCGCAAAGCTAAGAAAAAAGAAAAAAAGTCGAAAGCGTTTTTCTCCTCGCGTCACGTTCACGTGTGAATTCGACGCGATGCAAAGGACAAAGACTCGACGCGACTCTCTTCTTCGTATCGAGAAAACATACGTAGGTAGAGCGTGTTCGGGGCCGAAAAGAAGAGCGGAATTTCATCAGCGACGCGAAACGATCCGGTTTGTCAAAGGGATGCCGGCGCTTTCACGGTTGACGGAATCGCGCTACGCTCGAGAAGGAGAAAAGAAAACGGGGGAGGAGAGAGAAAGAGAGAGAGAGAGAGAGAGAGAGAGACTGGCGTCCCTAATTCGCGAGTTGCTCGTTCGCGTTGTTAACCCTTTCGGCGATGCAAAGGTCGGGGCGAAACAAGACTCTTCCGGCCCTTCCTCCATGATCTTCTTCCTCTTGCTTCGAGCCACCATCGTGGCCATTGCCATTTTCCCCTCGTTTCTTTTTCCCTGCTTCGTCGCTCGGTCGCTGGGAGAGTTCTCTCCGACTCTCTTTTGCCCGGTTCGACTGCGGGGAAAGGCTGTCGGTGGCGGCACGCGCCCCAGACGCTCCGAGAATATTAAATTCCCGGGGCGGCGCATAAATTAAAAGATAGCGGTTTTCTACTCGGGTTGCGTATAAATTTTCGCGCGGACCGACGAACGAACGAATGAACGAACGAACGAATGAACGAACGAACGGACGAACGGACGCAGGACGAAAGAGAAAACGAGCTCTCTTCTTAGCTAGACGACTCCTCGCGACGACGATTGCAAATCTTTTCGTATTCCAATCGTGTCGCAGCGGTATCTGCATCGCCTTGCTTCCGCTATCGTGCAATTATTCCGCCCGACGCGCA
Organism: Tetragonula carbonaria; assembly: GCA_032399595.1. Taxonomy (NCBI): domain Eukaryota; kingdom Metazoa; phylum Arthropoda; class Insecta; order Hymenoptera; family Apidae; genus Tetragonula; species Tetragonula carbonaria. The sequence goes on along the minus strand of JAUCRC010000012.1, from coordinate 10,447,656 downwards.
TTTCGGTGCGAGAATACCGCGTGGCAACCGCTGTTTACGAAACACCGCTGTTCCAACCACGTTCCGACGTCGAGCGATGTGGAGCAAACACGCGCCGCTCGAAAATACACACGTTTGTTCGCCGCGACTTTAATGCGAAAGCTCCGACGTACTCGCGGCCGCGATTCATCAAATTTAAAGTTCTCATAAAATTCTAATATGCTGAAGAATCTCGGAGCTGCGGAACGAAGTGAGAGAGAAACAGAGAGAGAGAGAGAGAGAGTCTGAGAGAAACAAGGGAGAAGAAGTGAAAGATTCAATTCCATTTCACGTCGCGCTCTCGGTGGCGCAACAGGAAGACGGATGATTGAGGGGGGCGTTGAACAACAACGCTTGTAGATCATAGTTTCATAGTTTCCGTGGCTTGTTCGTTCGCACCGAGAGGCGAGAGGCGGAAAGTCATGAAAGAAGAATCCGAGTGCGGATCTAATGATGCGTTATTCTTTCATCTAGCATTCGCCCGCGTTCTTCTGGCTTCTGTTCTTCGCTTTTAATCACTTTTTCGCTCGCGGCCGCGCTCCGTCCGCGCGTAACCAGAAAATGTTGCGAAATTGAGAGCTACGGCTCCGGGAATATACGCGCGCGCGCCTCGTTGAAAAGCCACGGCTTGCCCGATGCTAACCACGTCCGCGGCACATTTAAATCTCATAATTCAAATACGCTCCCCTCAACGCCACTCCGCGGAACATTTTTCACTACTTTCCCGTCCCCCTCTGTCTCTCTCTCTTGTTTCTCTTCCATTTCCTTATTTTCCCTCTTTTTTACATGCATATGCATATTATCCACTTCGTGCTTTTCCTTTATTTTCTTCCGGCTTGCCCCCGCCTCCCTCTTCTTTTTTCTCTTCTCTTCTTTCTTTCTTTCTTTCTTTCTTCTTATTCTCCTCTCCTTTCTTTTTCTTCGCCGCGGAGCAACAACTCGCGTCAACGTCAACGCGAGAGATTTTGTCAACGCTTTGCAACCATGAATTCTCTCTCCGTAAATGCTTGTTTCACGCACAATGTACGTTGCCATCGGTTTCCTTGTTTCCCGGGAAATAAAGGTGGGGAACAGTCGTCGCCGGGTAGACGAGTACGCGAAGCATCGAATCGAAATTGCTTCCGTCTCAATAAAAAAAATCCACGATCAATCCCTGAATAAATGAAAAAGTTACGCGTTAATATTTACGCAAGAGTATTATTCGCGCGTCCGATGGAATTGAGATTACAGCGATCGCGTTTCGCTGTATCTCTATAAAGGTCCGCGTCAATTTTATTTTTTTAAACGAATAACAGTCTGCGTTAATATTTCTAAAAGCTCGCTCGGCTTTCGCCGCTTCGCGGGTAATTATTTCAAAAAAAAAAAAAAGAAGAAAAAAAAAGAAAGAGGGAAAGTGAGAAAGCCATTTCGTTTTTTGACGAATTTAACAATGCCAGCGTTGAAACACGGTCTGAAATTTGCAAAAGATTCTTTTCGTCTCGTTTCGAGGTTAAAACGACAAACGTAAACGGAATCGGGGACACAAAGAAAGTCCGAGGGTGCAAAGCATTTTTTGGCGACGAGCGTGTGTGAATGTAAATGCGTTGAAAAAGCGTTGATCACACAGTCGTTCCGCCTTCTGTACCGCGCGCGAGAGAAATCCACTTGGATCGTAATTTCGCTATGCGAGCCTCGTCAAACATTTTTCCCCTCCCCGCCGTTGCCGTTCGAACTCTTGTTCAACCCTTTCCACTCGAGCCCTGCTTTCGTTGCTGACCGTCGTCGGTTTTCGCAGCGATCATCAATCGCGGCCGAACGCGTGATTTTTTTTTCCAGCGGCGCGCGATATAAATCGACCTGGCTGGTCAACCATGAAATTTCAACCGCCACGATGACGATTCACAGACGTGAAAGATTAATTGAAACTGGCCGGAGTTTGGAAAACTTTCGATTCAATTTCCCGAGCGAGGGAGCGCAAGTTTTGTCCATCCGGAATGTTATGATCGATTTGAAAAAGATCGACTCCGTTCATGCACTCGCGGAATATTTATATTTTAAATCTCAAGATGAGAACGTATCACATGATGAGACGAGAATCTCTGTTTCCTCGGCCGGGTGTTTGATAACTCTGAAATTTTCACGTTGATTAAATCCAATAACGTATATATATATATATATATATATAACGTACATATATATATATATATATATATATAGATCATTCGTCTACGAGAATATTTTCCATTGAATCATAAATGATATTTATTTAAAGGACAATTAATCAGGTCACGACAGTTAATTAATTGCTTTATACTCTGATTAAATACTAGTTAGCAGATACTTGGTCCTATTAAAAGAATATATGTATTTCCAGCAGCTATTGATCCAGCTCCTATAGTTGACATAATTAAACCGAACTGCATTTCCAAGCCCCGGGAAGAGAGAGAGTGCTTTCTCACTTGACTTTCACGCGGAAAAATATCTTCATAATGACGGTGGTGGTGGTGGTGTGGCGTTCAGATTTTCCAAGGTACTAACATAAATTGAGCCCGAAGAAGAAGAGCAAAAGAGTATGAGGGAACCGAGAGATAGAAGGATGCAGTCGGAAACGGTGAGATAGACACACCGGGGAGAGCCGTCGAAAAATTTGAATATCTCCCGCGATTTTTCCCGTGGATTTTCTCCCGGTCTCGACTCACCAGTGAGGAAAAGAAAGGAAGATATATAGATAAAAGAGAAAAGAGAGAAAGACGAGAGAGAGAGAGAGAGAGAACCGATGGCACGGTTTTTGAGGTCTCGTATTTCGAGCTGATGAGAAGAGCGCGTGCACCACTAGCAGAAACCGCAAAAGCTGCGCGCGGAAAAGGCAGACGTAACGGCGCGCACAAGCACGCTCAGCTCTTTGTAAAAATTATTCCGGAAGAAAAATGTCTCGTATTTCTGGCGTCCGGTTGCGAAAACGGCAAGATGTAATTCCTCTACACATATTTACACACACACACATACACACACACACACACACACACACACACACACACACACACACATATACCGGTGCGAGTATTCTAGTTTATTCCGTTAATGAAGGAGAATTATGGCACGCCTAAAGACGCTAATTAAGCTAATTAATTTTATCCTTACCCAATAACTTGGGCACCCTTGTAATGAAGGCCAAGCGCGAACACGGACCAGTCGTTGCGCAATTCATTCGCGATGAATTCTCCCGCCCGGCCTACAACATTTATTGTTCTTTCGACGAGACTCCCCAGATAGCTTGAAATTTCATTAAATTTGCGTCAGGCTTTTCTAACGAATCCGTTAATCTTTTCTGTTTCAGGTGAGTGTGTTTCCTTTCGGTGTCGTTCGCCCGACACACCGCGCAGCGAAATTTACACCGGTTTGGTAGATCGGAAATGAGACGAAGACGAGAACGGATAATTACCAGTGGTAAGTTTTTCTCATCTCGGTGACAGAAACCCCGTTCTCGGTACGTGTGATTCATTTTTGAAAATTATCGTATTCGCGGAATCGATTTTTATATAATTCGAGTACTCGCCGAATTTCATGTTCAAGTATTCACGGTCAATTAGCACTGCTCGAACGAAACGAGAGTCAATCGACGGAGACTTGGCCAGAATTCTTCGACCGAAGTTTTTTATTCGGTTGACGCGCTTTTAAACTGTACACCCTCTTCCTGGATCGCGATATTTCACACCCCGGATGTTTCAAATTTCCAATTCTAAAAGACTCGATAGCACCAGGCTACTGGCGATACTTCTCCGCGTCGTCGTAGTTCTTTGATACGCGGGGCAAAGAAGCCGGCGTATTTTCCCCCGTCGTCGACGACAACTTTATATCTTTTCCTATGACCTCTGACACGGCTCGCGCGACACGACACACGACCATAAGAGCTCGGTCAAGTGCACCAAACCGGCCATGTGTCTACGTGGCTGGCACCACGTAAAAGGGTTAAAGAGCGACAACCCGACCAACGAGATCCACGTTTCTTGCGACATCACCTTCTCTCTCACTCTCCTCTCTCTCTCTCTCTCTCTCTCTCACACACACACACACACACACGCATACACTCTTTTATCCTTCTCTCGTCGTTGTGTCCACCTCTCAACGAACAAATCACGCTTCCGTGTTTGCTTCTCTGCCAGTGTCTGCTCTTCCCTAGTGGTCCGTCTCCACGAAGGCCCGTTTTATACACGTAGTACGGCGACCGTGTTCTCACTTTTCGCGAAACTCGCCGATTTATCACCCGCCTCCGAAACTTATTTCTCGGCTCTCAACATGCCACCGTCCCAGGTCCGTCCTTTTCCACCCTCTTTGCGCTCTTTCCGCCGCCATTCGCTATTCTTACACTTTTCTATCCGGATGGAGCGCTCCTCTCTTTCTCTCTCTCTCTCTCTCTCTCTCTGTCTGTCTGTCTTTCGCGCTTCTCTCTGTTAGACGTCTCTGTCGCTCTTGCTGCCGAAGCTGTTTCGAGCACCACTTGGAGCAACTCCCCTGACGCTTCCGTCGCGCGGCCTGCACTTTCCAGCGGCCCTATTATTTTCATCGCTAACAGACTCATCCACCCTCTCCATTTCGTGTTATCTCGTTCACGAGGAAGCTTGTTCGAGACCCGACGAGATCGTGACGTCGTCTTCCTCCCTCTCTCTCTCTCTCTCTCTCTCTCTCTCTCTCTCACTCTCGTATACTCAGCTAGGCTAACTCGCTTTCTACTCCACCGCGAAAACTAATCTCCAGATGTACTTTTCACCTTCGTTTCGTTATCGTTCACGGCAACGTTTCGTTTAGAATGCCGCCTAATCTCGTCGCGCTTCGTTTAAAGGGGGAAATGTTCTGTGACAACGAACTCTCTCCGACTGAAAGAGTCGAGAATTGGAGGACAACTATCGGTATTAACTGTTCTTTCTATTCAGCGGGGGACGCGGCGACGCAATTGTCGCAGCGGATATTTGTCGCCTTGCGAAGAAGCAGAAAATGAACCGTGTGTTGTGCCCTCTCATTTTCATAAACGAATTCCTATTTGCTGGGAATAGCCTTCCCTGCTCTTGAACGTGCCCTTTCGTCTCTGAAGATATTAATCCAATCTACGATGTTAATTGTATTCCGCGCGTCATTATCAAAAATAAGAAGGAAAAAACGCAGTCGCAAATAACTTGCGGCAATGTTGTTCCTCTAACGCAGGGGTCACCAAACAAATGCCGAGCGCGGGCCGCATAATCACTAAACTAAGTTCAGCATTCCGTGTTAATCATGGGTGAGTGGCATGCAATGCACCAAAAACAAGGACAACCAACATATTTATTTACTAAAAAAGTTATCAAAGAAAGCGACGTTAGCAAAATGATAGTTACGTCAGACCTAGTGTGCACATATCCGAATTTCACGCAAATTCAAGTACAATCGGCTGGCCGTAGTTTGGTGACCCCTGCTTTAACGCAAGACCAAGCGAACGAGCAGTGGCTCGACGCCCATATCGTGACGAAGAAGCAGAACAAATTGGAAGAAACCCCGCAAGCATCGATTGTGTCCGCGAGTTTTGAGCGAGGTCCACGATTAGGGACGAGTTATCATCGCTACAGTGGAGACAGACGCGATTCACTGGAACGAAACGGCACGCAATCTCGTCGTACCCCCCTTTCCCTCCTCTTCGCTCTTCGCTCGTCAACGCTGAACTAAACAGATATCCCTGCAGGGTTCGTTTATTACGAGCATTCCTAATTAAGCCACGCAGTCGATTCCATCGGAGACAAAACCGTGAGCGAGAGCTGCAGAGCTCTCGGCACAGCCTGCAGCTGTCACAGATCGCAAGATCTCGTTTGGCCGCCGACTCGCCGGAAAGAAACGCCGGTCCGTATATTTTCTTCTTTCGAGAAACGAGGAAATCATCAGCCCGGAAAAGGGTTTACGACGAGAGCGGCGCAGGATCATTTACTCAAAGGTGGATGGAATATCGCGCGGAGAGGTCGTTATTTACAGGAATTGTGCAGGAGAGGATGGAAAGGGTGAATTAATTAATTATTCGCATTCCGTGTCCGGTTCGCTCGTATTATCTCGACTGCAAACAATTACTTTAATGCCTTAATACTTCGAGGATGCAGTTTGTCCAACGTTATGAATTCGGTTTAAAGCTGGCGCGAATATTGCGCGGCAATTTGCGTAAAAGCAGTCCGGTTTAAGCGCGCGTACGTAATAATAAACGTAAGGGGCGTACGGCGACGCGTTTTCTGGAGGGATAACCCCACCGTTATGTTGCGAAGGCAGCTCTCCACAGGCCAGCAGGTACAGCTAGCAATTGTACATACACACGTTCGCGTGGAAGTCCACGACGTCGCGCCGCGGTGTATTCACGATTGTTAATTACGTTTTTTAACGCAACGAAAAGAAAAAAAGTTTTCTCCGTCGGTGGAGACGCGACACGTCTGATCCGTGTGAAATATGACGTCAGCCAGGCGAGACTGAATTTTCGGGAAGCCTTCTTGAGGCAAACGCTCGAAAGAATGAACGATGTCGTCGTGAGTGACGCTCGCTCGTCTGATAAATTCCCTCGTTACGAGGCTAATGAAATACGACGCGATAACGAATGGACGATGGGATCCACGAGTCGTGGAAGGGGACCCCATGAATCGTGCGGATTTATGTTACGAAATTTATCTAATTTTATTTCTAGACGAATGAAGTACGATTTTGGTAATGGCAACGGTATTTTTTATCGTGGCACGGAGGAAGGGTTCCCAGGAAGAGACGCACGACGAACACTTTCGTTTATGTATATATTGAAACTTTGTGTCTGATGATGCGAAGACACAAAACGTTCAGCGACATATTGTAAATGTCATATCTATTACGATTCAACGACGATCTTTGTGTAATTTCTCGCTCTCGAATTGTCAGGTTCACTTAACTCGTTTTTCTCTAAGCGTCTCAATACTTTCCTCTAGTAATAAGTGTCTGCACGATGATACGCGATGAATGTTTCTATAACGCAAAAATCAAGATTCCATTTTATTCGTAATATGCGTTTGAATATATAGTTTTCATAAGCAAATATTCAAGAAAATTTATTAACAATAATTTATTACTCGCAGAAACCTGATGAAAAATGCGGCTTTTTTAATATATTGTTTAAACAAAAGGATTTTTTGCAAAATGGTATGAACCGCTGAACTCGCCGTTAAAAAAACACTAATTTCATCAATTTGCACGAAAACGGTATCTTCGATAATTTCCGAGATATTGCCCATAATTTCGAAGGTAGTTCTCACCCCTTTAATATCGATAAAAAAAGAAACCATACAGATCAAATATCATATACAGGAAGTTTGTGCTTCAATTTCACCAAAATCGGTGATTCACACTTCGGGTTGTTCCCTTGTAAGTGTCTCAATCTCGCTTACGACAATTTGACGTGTCGAAAAAAAAAACGTCAAATATCGCGACCACGTTGTCACTAGAATATCGAATAAAATTTTTATTTCTCTCCCGCTGGTTCGATTCGTCCAAGCGCCGCCATTTAGCGACCGGTAGCCAGATGGTTGACCACTGGCAAACCTCTTGCACGCTTCAATTTCGCCGGAGACTGCGGCGACCGATGCAATTGGATGGACGTTAGAAAATTGAGAGAGGCAAACGTAGCTTTCTCCTTATTGTCCGCCGAGCGATTCAATTGTCAACGTTCGTCGGTCGAATTAACGATGTTAATCCGTGCAGACGGTTGTTAAAGAAATTTCGTCGTACCAGCGAAAACCGTACACACGCGCGCGCGCGCGCGAACGATCGAGCAATGAAATCGCTTCGCGTGGTTCCCTTCACTTTGATCCTTCAATTTGTCGTCCGTCTCATCCAAGATTCAATGCACCCTTTGCCCCTGCACTCGCCCACGAAAACTGTTAGAGGAGTTGCAAGTCTGTTCTCTCAACCAGCTTCTCTCACAGTTTTATTTGTTCCTTGTACTTCCGGTGCTTCACTGGCCGGTTGCTGGAACGCGCAGAGCAACCGGAAGTTGCCACTCCTACCGTGCTACGCTCGCTACACGTTTCATCCCCGAATCATCTCTAATTCACACGATTCTACATTCCCTTCTCTTCCTACCATCTTTCCTCTCGCGCTTTGTTTCCTTCTGTGTGCTCGTTAGCCACCGACCTTTTCGAATGGAAAAAGAAAATCGGTTAGCGTGGGAAAAAACAGAGTATTCGACATATATTAAACAGCGCCGCACGCAATATAGACTCGTTCCGTCGTCGAGAGAACAAACTCGTGGAGCCTGCCGAGGAGAGAAGAAAGAAAGAATGTGGAAAGTTCTTGTGGAACGCGGCAGAGAGCTCACGTGTTCGGAAGTCGTTCATATCGATTCTCGCTTCCGAGAGTTGACGCGAGTGCCAAGAAGTCTTCCTTCTGATTACCGGAATGCGCCGCTCGATCTTGAACAGCGGCGGGAGAGAGAAAGAGAGGGAGAATAAGAGTTTGAGATGCGTCGAGAATTGACTCGTTCGAATTAATAAGTCCCCTGTTCTCTACGCCGTTCATCTTCTCTCTCGCGCGCTCTCTCAGCACCGCGAGCTGTTAATGTTTCTCGATATTCGCAACTTATTCATACTTTCGTGGTTACTTGCTCCGACAATAAGAAACTGCTTTATACCGGCAGGAATTCCCACTCGATCTTTCCCCCTCCCCTCCACTGCCGCCCCGCCGTTCCGTCGTCATTTCCCGATATCTGACTTTAATATCCTCCCTGGAGTTTAGCCTGCGTGCTACCCGGACGACGGCCATCGCGACCGATGCAATTCCGTAGGACGAAAAAGAAAAAAATGATGAGAGAAAAAGGAAAAAAAAACAGAGAGGATCGCGACGACTTCGTTATAACGGGATCCGTCCTAAAAGAGAGAAAGAGAGAAAGAGAGAGAGAGAGAGCAGCGTCCCTTACGATTTCATAACCGTTGCTCTCACGGTGGCGATTTGCATTTTCCAACGAGAGCTGCGCCACACTGCTGGCCATTCGAGGGGAACGAACAGTGGGAGAGAGAAAGACAGACGAGACGAGCAGGGATAGAATGAGAAAAAGAAGGAGGAAAGAGACGACGATGGTAGTAGCAGCGTACAGCGGCGTGCAGCGGCGTGCATCCACGGCTGAAGCGGCTTATCCGCGCGGAAACCGCGCGGCGTAGCGCCTCCTCCATGGGGCGCACGATGGCCGGGTATGATGTTTGAGCGCATTTGAATATCAGGAAATGAAGCCTCTTGTCCCAGGGGCGTCTCAGCCTGCGTGCGAACCGCTGCGACGACCAGAAAGAGAGGAGAGAATGTTAGAGGCAAGGGATATCGAATCGTACGAACGAAACGGGAGGGAAAAGGAAGACGTGGCTGAAAAGAGAGAGAGAGAGAGAGAAAGAGTGTGAGAAGAAAGGGTGAGACAGGGTGGGCAGGAAAGAGGGCAGAGAGAACAAGAAAGAGCAATAAGGGACAGGAAAAGAGGAGGCGTCGAGACAGAGCAAAGGGGTGGGAAAGGAAACCGGTGTCATTTGAATAATACTTTGCATTTAAATGCGAGCGCCGATAAAAGAAACGGCCCTGCCACTCGAAATATCTTATTACGGGCAATAATCTTCTCGCCGGCCAACTAACTGACGAAACGGGGCAGTCATCATGATTTCGCAAAAGCTTCGGAAACCACCTCGACAACCCCTCTTTCCACGCTGTTTGTCTCGCGTTCCACTCTCGATGACTCTGCGGAAACTTGGCGAGTTTCGAAGCCGGCAGATTTCTCAAAATTCCTCTCTCCTTTTCTGTCTTCTTCTTCTTTTTCTTTTTTTTTTTTTCCCAACTGGCACTTTGAATCTTTTCCAGGGCAAACGTCGTTTCGCTCGGAGGAGCGCGCAAGAATTTATGAGACGACCGTGCGCGCGGCAGTTGCATTTTTTTTTTCTTTTTTAGAATTCTCGCGGCGCGAGAATACATTGGGAATGGCATTAAAATGGAAATGTTCTCCCCGCGCGGAGGAACATCTCCATATTCTTCGGAGAATCTCTGCCGCGCGCGGGCCGGTAATAAATGTGGAACAGGTGATCGCCGAGCAGTTGCTCGAGATTTTAATGCCGTGCCGACCGCCAACCGGAATGAACGCGCGTGAATGAGACCTGCGGGCCGTTCCCGGATCCAAGCGTTTTTAATCACGATCCTCATCTGGATTGCGAGGAATCGATTCGATTAAATCACTCCCCGCCCCCGCCCCGTTTCGCCCCCCGTTGTCCCCGTTCTTCCATTTCGAAACTTCGAACACTTAAAGTGGAAATTTTAAAAGGCGGTAGCCGAGTGCCGGGCGTTCCGCCGCGATCGGCGATTTGAGAAAAGACGGAAGTGGAAGTGGAAGTGGAAGTGGAAGTGGAAGTTGGGACTCGCAGCGTGGCGGCAAGAACAGAGCGTCCCGAGCTCTGCCTTTCGCCTAAACGCTTTCCACGAATGCGTCCGGTGCTCGTGGAAGTCGAACGGAAAGCTTCGCTCTTCCTCTCTCGGTCGAGAGAGCGAGGAATTACTCGTACTTTCCTCTCCACCGGGGCTCTTTGCTCCATTCAGCCTCGATGCTAACTCGATTTCTCTCCCTTGAATCGTCTACGACGTCCAATTATACGCGCGCCGGTAACAGTTATTTTAAAAGAAAGTTTCGCGGGTGTACGTGAGCCGTGGAATTCTTAATTCACCGCGACCACGATGGCCGACGTCTTTTGACGAACGAATCGAGCTGATCCGAAAAAACCAGGAAAAACGGGATCGTTACTCCCTTCCGAGAAGTATTCGCGCGAATGGCCGTGCAAATTCACTCGCCGAGGGAACAAAAACTCTTCCGAACGGAAGACTCCTGAAGATTCCGTGAATTTCGAATAAAAATTGATGGAAACGAAGAAACGTGAAAACTATATAAAATACTCGAAGAAGGTGATAATAGGTGGTCGTGATAAATAGATGGTGACTCTGCGATGTTAATTTGACTGAATTAATATTAAGCAATTAATGTCAATAGTATTCAACGCTAGTACTACGAAAGTAGTCGAAACAACTAATTTACAGTTTTTATTGAAAATTTTTCAGATATAAAACAGTGCGTTTCTAGAGATTTGAATGACGTTTCGTAAAATATACGAATAAAAACCCGTGCAGTTTATTGTATTACGAAACTTTTCTATCTCTCTATTTCATTACCGCTGATGGAAATTTTATGCTTCTAGTTCTAGTCGGTAGAAGTATTCAACGCAAAAGCTACAAAAGTAGTCGAAACGATCAATTTACGATATTCGTTAGAAGTTTTGCAAACCATAAAACAGTGCATTTCTAGAGATTTAAATGACGTTTCGTAAAATATGCAAATAAAAGCCTCTTTTTTTTCTACTTCGTTACTGATGAAAATTTTATGCTTTTAGTCGATGGCTCTAACGTAAAGAGCGCTCTGTATTTGAAAGATACAAAGGAAACAAAGACTCGTATAATCGCCGATGAAAGAAACTTTCCAAGAACAAACGATCCAAATGCGAACGCGGTTAACGAGCGTCGACTCTGACAGATAGGAAAACACGTACGCGCTATATTTCTTGGGCGCAGCTTAGCTCTCGGGTGTCAACCGCAAAATCCTAATATCTTATCGCAATGGCGCAAGTCGATCCGGCAGTCTCGCGAACTTTCGCGAAAGTTGTCGATCACCGTGGCAACGAGAACACCGTCGTTCGAGTTTAACGTCACCTGGCGTAAAGTGCATCGTGAATTGGCGCGATACACGCGATTCGCGCGTGTCAATCATCGGAGCAATAACAAACCAAGTATACAAAATCATCGTTTCGCTCTTTTGGTCAAAATGGCCGTGACCAACGCGTTTGAAAAATAGAAACGAAAGTAACGAGTTCGTTAACGTAAGCACTTTTCACGACGTGTGTGTGCAAAGGACGTTGGTTTGCCCTAGCACGATTATTAGCACAATTATTTCGCGTCCACTTCGTTCCCTCGAAAGAATTGCCGCGGCGGGAACGTTTGGCGGCCATGTGAGCTTCAATGTGGAATTACTTTCGTCCCGGTTTCGGATCGGACTGCAAGTTTTAATGAAATATCTGTCCGCGGGGAGTCGGCCGCGTTAAACAGTTGCTTTTTAGAAAATTGGGAAACACTGGCGAAACCCACCGGGGGTTAAAGAACTTCTTTCATCTCTATCGCGGCTATCGCCGCGACCATATTCTATTTCCGCGACTCTACGTATCGAATTCATCGGCGATGCAGTTTTCTTCCCGCGGCGGATGGGAACGGATGGATGAGGTTGGGGAGGGGGGAGGGGCAGGGTGGAGAACTCTCGCCTCGTTCGCGGTGCAGAGCTATCGTTTGAAATCTAAATCAAACGATAGCTTTGTTTCACCCTTGGCCTTTCCGATCTCGCGGAGTTTCCCAGCCGCGGCAGGAGTCAATGGCGAAAAAGAGCAAGCGATCTTTGATATTCAAATCACTGGCACTGTCCTCGTCAGAAAGGAATATGCAATTTCATGGAATTTCATGAGGCTTCGTCCCGAGCGATCGAAGGCGCTTGGACTCCCTCCCCTCATAGCCTTCTGCCTCGCTCTCGAATCTTCGATCAATTTTCCACCCCCTTCTCCACCCAGCCACCCCCGAATCGTTCGCGCGCGCGACTTTCCTCTTTCTCTAAAATATTCTCGCGATACACGCGCACACTTTGATCGCGTGGTTTCATGGTAAATCGGAGCTTGCCGAACGAACCGACCAAACCGAGCATTGACAAGACCGAAGCTGAAAGCGATTCCCCGGTTGCTGGAGATTATCAACCGATACGCTTCGCGTATCATCCCCTCTGAGGATTCCGCGTGCTCCGATATCGATTCATCGGTCATGCGAGCCTTCGGCTGAGATTCGAGCAACGACAATCCAACCACCGCCGCCGTATTAGCTCCGTCTCCGGATGAACACGACGATCCCCAGGCATCCCCACGATCCCTATCTCTTCATCTGGATCCTTTCCCCCCTCCCTTCTACCCATCCTCCAATTTTCGGTGCGCCGCGTCCGAAATGTACTCGCATTGTGCCCGGATACGAATTATTTCCGGTAAACCAGCCTCCGATAATCCCAGCCAAAAATGGACGGATCGATTTGGCCGTCTAAACGAGACCGTATCCTTGGATTATTACGTGCATTCGCCTCGTGGGGCTATGAAATGCTCGCGTATTAGTGTTAGTCGGCCAAGGTAGAGAGATGGCAGCATAGATTTAGAGATTTTCAGAAGGTTGGATGTATTAACTCGCTCGAAAAGCTGTGGTTTTTGTCGTAACATTGGCATCCGCAATGTTGAAATTTTGTCGAACGAGGAATGAAACGAACGGCCTAAATTTCAGCAAATTTCATTCTCCAGTGTTTGAACTGTGAGAAGGAGGTACGAAGGTTCATCGTTACTTTATCTTCGCGCGCGCGTGCGTGTGTGTGTGTGTGTGTGTGTGTGTGTGTACATATAAAGATAATAAGATATAGATAGTAGTACATATAAATATACCTTTTTTAAAAATTAGATTATTATTTTTAATTTTTGACGTTGAAATTACTATATTAATTCCAATAATTTTTTATTTAAAATATTAAATTTTAATTAAAATTAAAATTTTTATTATACAATTATAATATCAATTACATAGAATGAATTTTAATCATAGAATGAATGTTAGAATACTTATATTGATTATTTTAATATTTAAAATTATAAATAAGAATCACGGTTCAATTTTTTTCAATTTTTAATGATTCAATTTTTAAATCGAAATTATATGTAAAAATTACTTCATATTTGTAGTGTATATATATATATATTGTGCAATTCTTCCAATTCAGATATATATGCCTTTTTTTTCTTTAAATTTAAATATATATATATATATATTTAAATTTAAAGAAAAAAAAGGCATGTATATCTGAATTGGAAAAATTGCACAAGTAATAAATCAGAATAAAATAAACGTGTATAATTTTAGAAACAAAGTGAGCAAAATTTTGTAGGATTAAGTGTCTGCGATCTACGTATGTACATTTTCAATGTACAGTAATTAATCAGTTTATTAATTCATAAAGTCAGTGAATCATCGTACGAGATTCGAAAAATGGGAATTAAACGTCCTAGAAAACGATAAATTTTTATTGCAAGATTGAAACAAATGGGAGAAGTTTAATAGTTGCGTCGCGTCTGACTATAAACGTGTTCAAACTACTGCCGAGCTTCGAGCACGCTTCAAAGTAGTAAAAAAAATATTATTCGACAGACGAGCAGAAAATGTTTGACGCACCCAGTAACGAGGTGTGGAAAGTTTTTAACGTCTAAAATTGAAAGTTCCACTTAGATTTTCGCAATTTCTCGCCGTGACGCGATATCTTTACGACATCCCGGTCGCACGGATATAGAAAAAAAGGCGAGAGAGCAGAAATATAGTTTCAATAACACACTTCTCCGTCCTGCGTTGCGGACTTCCATCGGACCGTGTGCTAAATCTGTCGACATAGAGCGTAACGATTTAAACGACATCGTTGAGATTCGAGGGTCGAGCCATAAAAGAAATAGAACGTCTCTTATTCTTCAAATCCTCAGTCTCGGTAACACAACAAAAAGGATCGACAAACAGTTCGCCCCCATCACACTTTCGATTACGAAAACACTTGGTCTTATTTTTTCTGCTCGCGAGACGACACTCGCCGGCTGGAAATTAGCTGGAATTTCCTGCAACAGGAAGTGGCGGTGTCTCGCGAGAGGGACGCGAGGATGACGTCCACGTGGATCTCTGCAAACAGAGACACATCCCGGTGTGTTTGCATTGGTTTTTGGCTCGTCCACGGGAATTCCAATCTCGGCTGAAACATTCTCGGACGAGAAAAACCGGGAAGTGATATCACGGCGCTTATTTATTTTACACGTGATTATACATCTGTATCTCGTCGACAGTCGCCGTCTTCGCCGTTCGCCTGTGTATTTCCCCCGGTGAAATCGAATCGGAGCCGCCATTAGGACGCGACCCACGTGCGCGATGATAGGCTTATAACCGGCGAAAGTACCCAGACGTTTTCGGATTGAATCTTTACACTCGCGCGACTCCATTCTCTCGGTAATTCCAATGAATCCTCCGGCTGAAGGTGACGCTTGAAGAAGAAGAAACCTTCCGAGAGTCCCTTCTCGACGCGATAACGTCGTCGAGCCTATCGAGAACCGAGACTCTCTCCATTCAGCGCAGCTGTTACACGTTCCTCGGGACGAAGTAAGACTGACGGGGTAATGATGTATACCATTCCAGGCACGCGGTATACGTATATACTCTCTACGTGTACAGGGTGTCCCATTTACGTCGACTACGCTCGAGTATCTGTCAAACTACTGACGACACACGAAAATATTAAAGAATGAAAGTTGCCGAGGAATTCATTGCCGGATTTGTTTCCGAGATCGACATTTTTTTTTTTGTCTTTGATCGCATATTTTTTTCAATGTCATTACTCAAATGCAAATTGACATTGTTCATGAAAGAAGAGAAATACTAACCTATGCCGAAAAATTATTATAGCGGGTATTTTAACTTTTTTAAAATCTATGCGTGAAGGACAAGGACAATTACGCAAGAACATCGTTCCTCTCTTGTCTCTCATACACAGTTGAAACATCTTTCTTCTTCGACTAATAATTTTTCTACATACGTGCATTCTTTTTTTTTTTTATAAAGAATCTCAAGAGTCTCAAGAGTCTCGTATCGATTAATGCGTAAAAAAAGAAATACACACACACATATGATTTCTTAAAAAAAATGGAGGTAACCTTGAAATTTCGGAGATCTAGAAAAATCTGGCGGTCGAATGATGCCCCCCTCGAAACAGAACAAATTCTTCTGCACCGTCAATTTGGCATATTCGAGTAAATGTGAACGAGACACCCTGTATATATACATACACGTGCGCATACAGCACACACATTTTACCAAGAAAAGAGCATCCACGGGGAGCAGATGGTTCTATCATTGACTTCTGCGTTGTTCTGGAGGGATCGCTGTCTCCATTTTCGTCTGCCTTCCATTCTACAGATCTCTCCCTTATTGCGAAGCTTTATTTAAAAGCGCATCGTCGAGAAACTCGATTCGGTAACATCGAGTCGAGTTGCATCGGGAGATAATTCCGAGTAAATTGAGAAAGGTTAATATCGAGGAACGTTATCGGGGTAGAGAGGCGGGGGCTCCTCTTGGTTCCAGACGATTCGTCATTCTTTTCAATTTCCGCCAGACAAATTATCCTAAGGATGGAACGTTCGATGTCACGCTACGCTGGAAGTATTGTGCCACGCATAAAGGGAAATAATGTCGATGATTAATTGTTTCCCCTTTTGTATCAACTTGTTCCCGTTCATACGTTTTCACTTGACGCGAGCGACAGGAGAATTTTCAAAGGAGAATTTTCGGATGTTTCGGATGACAGTCGGACAAATGTGCCGTAGAATTAAACGTGATTATAATAGAAGTTCCCGTAATTATATTTAAAAGGAGTTGCCTCAATTCTGTGAAAATATTCGGATAATATATGTAGCAAGTGATAGAATCTAACTAACGAAAGTAATACTTTCAAACACAAATCTATCTTCCGTGGTCGTTGCTCGTGTGTAGATCCACATCACATGCGTGTAAAGTACAGGGTGGAGTGGAAAGTTTGTCCGTAGCTATCATAAATGAATTCAATATCTTCGATTAAATTTCAAGGTTAAATTTTTTTTTTGCTGCATTTTATTCTACTCATCCACGAAACCATATGGTCGCAATCTATTTTGAAAAATGGCAAAAAACGTTTTTTAATCATTTAACACTGCGTTCTAGTAGCGACTTCATGCTTTTGGACACGCGGATGTCTATTTTAAATATTAAAGAATTTTCATGAACATTTGATTTATCATAGATGTAGAATCAGTGTGAAATAATCAAGTAATGAAACAAACCATTATTCGAGATATAAACATTATACCTACGCGTCTAGTAATATAAAGTCGCTGTTAGAACGCACGCGTCGCGGTAAACAAGTCAGACGATAAACTTTTCTCAATAAAAACAGAAGCCGAAAAAGAAGACGAAAAATTGAAAACTGATTAATCAGATGGTACAAGGAATTTTCATAAAGTTGAACGAACAAAAGGGATAATACACA
Organism: Tetragonula carbonaria; assembly: GCA_032399595.1. Taxonomy (NCBI): domain Eukaryota; kingdom Metazoa; phylum Arthropoda; class Insecta; order Hymenoptera; family Apidae; genus Tetragonula; species Tetragonula carbonaria. The sequence continues at coordinate 10,430,456 of JAUCRC010000012.1, read as the reverse complement.
ATGGGCGTATAATTTTAAATTAAATTTTAACCCTTAACGGTTCGGAAGTATTTCAAGTTTACTTCCCACCAGGTCCAAGCTATTTTTCATACAAAGAGAAAAAGTATTGAATTCGAGGTGGAATGTCATCAATTTCTGTAACATTTTTCCACTCGATATTCTCATCAGCAGTATCATGTTCATCTTCTTCATCCTCACTGTAACTTATATTTGGAATTTTTCTTCTTTTTCTAGGAACTACTTCGCTATCATTACTATTGTCATCACTATCATAGTCTGAAAACGTAATGCTTCTCAGATTTTCATTTTCATCAATAGAAATACCGAATTCAAACTCGTCGTCACTGCTGCTAATATCATTGAAACTATCACGTTATCACCGTGTATTATTCTTTCAGAGTTTCCGGCCATATTTTACGGTTTTATTAACAAAATAAAATATAATAAACTAAACTGTGTAAAAGAACTCCGATAACGCGCACGTTCTTTTGAAAAATCAAAACAAGACTGACTTTGCACGCGAAGAGCACAAAAGTGCACGTACACGAAAACGGTAAAAGATAACAGAACATAGATAACAAGCGAAAACAAATTCACAGAAATGACATGGTTATACTTAACGCTTTAAGTTAATAATAAATATGACAATTCTAACAGTGATAAAAATAATAAATTTGTTTTTGCCGCCATATACGCGGCATTGGACCATAGTAAGTAAAAGTGCCATGCCGCTTATATGGCGGCATTGGTCCGTTAAGGGTTAAAACCGGTCGTTTGACGTTTTCGTGCGTAATAATTAGGTTAGCGTTAAACGACAGAATCTTCACGGATCTTAGAAATTTTCACCTGAGTGACTGACGAAATTGTTCGAAAGTTCGACGCGAACAAGTTTAATTAATCGTTTTACGATAACGTCGATGTTTGAACCGTTGGTGTTTCGGCAATGATTAATCGCGGCACGCGTATGCAAATCTCACGACGCGTTCTCGTAGTCGCGCAGCTCATATTGTTAGCCACCGTTGATACGACCGCGGCGAAATTAAATTCGACCGCGAGAGAACGGCAATCCTACGTACGGCTTCGTACGTTTCGTTCCACGCGAAATTACTTTTACGGTTTTTTACGAACGTGGCCGCCGTGGCGCCTGTCCCGCGACCTCGACGCGCTAGCGTGCCACACGAGCATCTGCATAATATTCAAAATGCGGAATCAATTCCGACTATTCCGACTCGAATAATTTTACACCGTTGGCGGTCAATCCCCCCCTCCTCCTCCCCGCCATTATAGATAATTTCGTTCCTAGATTCACGATTCTGCTCCGCTCTGTTGGTCGATATCACTCGCGTCGAAGCGACAGCAACGTTTAGATAAACAATGTTGGCATGGATCGTTATTTTCACTCTCGAATCGTGAACGACGTATCCTGAATCTCGAAATTCTGAATCGCGAATTTCGAAATCCTTTCGAATACTCGAATATCGGACTATGGTTCGAACGAAGGATTTTTGTTTTTCGTGATTTTCGACTTGTGGATACCGATTCCCGGTTTTCCCGAATTGTTTGGCCAATGAATCTCTAAAATTCTGAACTGCGGACCGCGAGATAGAAGAATAGTGGATCTATTATTCTTGATTTTTTGACTTTTGAATACCGATTTTTTTAGATCTCGTGAATAATAAATCTTAATTTGTGGCCGCGAGATCTCCGAATTGCGTTTCCTCTTTCCTCTAGATTGGGATTAATAGAATAGAAAATTCTATTATCTTATCAATCGATCGTTCAAACCGTTCGCATTGATCGTCTTTGTCACGCTTCGTCATTTTTGTTTCTCATTACACGACGTTTTAATCTCATTTATAAAACGTACCAGCAAATTTTGAACACTAAACTCCGGACCACTCTGTATATTTACAACTACATTTGAAAATATTCATCTAGAAAACGCAAGGTTGTAACATTGGCCGGAGAAATTGATATTATCCAACTGTTCGGCCGAATGTAAATTCTCCTGTAGCATGAAACATCGTAGACTTTGCGTTTCGTACGAACGCGAGATTGAAGGATTTGCAATGGAGATAAGTTTTATAGCATCTACTACTTTCTCTGTATCTTCGCTCGTAATCTCTCACTCGAGAAGGAATTCGTCTTACTCGATGTCGAATATCAGCCAACAGGTTCGTTGAAAGAGAGCCAACGAGAGACGAGAATGAGGGAAAGACTAGAAATTTCATTCGAAATGATACAACATTCGAAAGACACCGCTGACCGAAGAATCTTGTGCCAGCGTGGAAAATCTCGTAGACGAAACTAAACGGTACCACGTACGTTCGTTGACGAAACAAGGCGGCAGCAACAAACTGCAACTTCCTTGGAAAACCATTGCCATTGCTAGTGGTATCGCTCCGTACCCTGATACAAGGCTCCTTAAATTCGAGCAACCGAAGGGTAGCGAAGCCAGAAATTGGAACTGGAGCAAGCATATGCCAAGCTACGGGCCACGTACACACACACAAACACACACATACACACGTAGGAGCACCGGTGTGTACATTTCTTAGGGCAATTCAAGGGGCCGTTTCATTTGCGCTCTACGTCTCGGCGCAATATCGCCGTAATGGAAGTCGGATAGAAGGAAAACGTACGCGAACGTTTGTGTGTGTGTGTATATATGTATATATATATATATATATATATATATACATATATAGATAGCAGCCTGGTTCGCGATAACGCCAATATCGGTAGATCCGATCGGGCTCGGCCAATGAAATCGTAATGAAAACGGTCCGCGATATTAATTGGTTTTAATGTCAGGGCTCGTCGTTGTTTCGCGAGCTTCTAGCCCGACCCCCGACACCGAAACCCTTTAATGCAGTTTCCGACTGGAAAGAGTTGAAAATTGCTTTTAATGTCCGATCGCTGATCGATCGCAATTTAATTGCCGGAGAACGGGAACGAGGCTTTCCTTTCCACGTCGATGGAAGTTTCGATCATTCGGAATGTGTTCGCTGTGTTCGCAGTCTTTTGTTAAAATCAGGCGTGCACAGCGACGACAATTAATATTCGGACATTGAATATATCGAGACTGTTATAATTTCCTAAGAAAGAAAAACGATCGTTAACGAACTGAAAGCTAAAACTGAAGTTTCATTTTCAAGAGTACGTTTCATTCTGAAATTTCTTTTTACATCGCGTAAAGTATGGGTGGACAAGTGAAGACACTTTTCTCCCCGGAAACGCTTCAAATGATCATAGCACGCATCGAACGTTGAAAAATTTCTTTCGTGACTGAATCTAGAACGGATTTGAAAATTGCTGTCTCTCCTTTATAACGATTCTCAAGAACTTGACGTATGCTCTTTTTCTCGCCATCTTGTTAAACTTTGAATGCTATTTAACCTCTTAGGCACGGCTGAATTTTACGCGGGGCTGTTTCTCTGTACGGTAGAGTTCAACGCGAATAAACGATACAGCACTGCAACGTGTGACGGACAACGCTGTTCTCTACGCGAGTACACGCGAATGAAGTTTTTGTTAACACTGTTATAAAATGTTGTGAAAGCACAACAAGTATGGAACAAAACACATGAAAACGATCATTTAATTCAAACGGTGAGTGAGTGAGCCACTATAGTGGCACGTCGTTCAGAAAGATATCCGCGAAAGCCACTATAGTGGCGCATCGTACCTAAGAGGTTAAGAAATTCATTTCTTAAATAGCATTCGATAGAATTTAAGAAATTCATTTCTTAAATAGCAGCCAATAGAATTTAGGAAATTCATTTCTTAAATAGCAAATTTTGTGGATTCGTCGTCAAGGGAAGACATCGATCTTCAAATCCATTAGAGATTTAGTTCTGACAATGCGAGAGAAAAATGAGAATAAAAACGATTCATTTTAGGAGTAGAGGCCTCAAGAACGTGCCAAAATTTATAATTTCACTATTTCCTTTCACAAAATTAGAAACAGTTTCTCAATGTTTCACGTCCGAATATCAACGTCGGCAAATAATTTTATAAAAGTGTCAGTTCGAAAGTAATCTTATATATTATGTAAGAAATTAAATATTCATAACTTGAATGTGTGAGGTCTCGAATTGACCTGCTGATGGTGACGAATGACGAAAGAATTTCGAAAAAAATGCAAATAACTGGGCAATACTAGAAAATAAAAATTCAACGATAAAAGAACTCGGATCATTATATAAAATTATTACACTACACCGCGAAATAATATCATGTCGCATTATCGTCCTTATTGTTGCGAGCAAGTTCGCACGAGAAAGTAGTGACACGTTACCCTAAGAAATCGTCGCGCGAAATTTATCGCACGAGTAGAAAGAACGCGTTCGTTCGGGAGAGAGAGGAGGTGGGGAGGGAAGAGAGCGATGAATTAAACACAGAGCTACGATTCTTCGAAATTTGCTGGGAGAAATGGCGTCACGGTGAAGCTAGCCATGGAAATTCGAGGGCAGAGAACGAGGACAGGGCAAAATTGAGGGGAGCGTGGTCAATGGGCGAAAGTAACGAACTCGGTGGTCGCGGTTCACTCATTTTTCCGCCGGAACTGCTGCTCTTCTCTTTCTTTGCGGTCATTCTACGCGGTAACCAAGTAGCAACGTGCAGGCGAATCAACTTCCGTTAAATTAATTTCTAGGCCCAGACGATCGGAATCTACTGCTATGTTCCTTTGTGACCGGACCTTCGACATTTATGGAAAAGCGTTTGCCACGAGAGCGAGACGGATACGAGTGAATCGTTTGTGAAACGATTTGCAACGATTTTGCACGATGTTCGTTTTCAAAGTAACGCGATGAGAAAGAAAGATTGAATCAATTTAACACTTCCTTTATATATATTTTTCCGTTAGAATTAGACGTTTTAACCTTTTGCAATAAAGTACTATATAATAAAATTAGCTTTTTTTTAGAAATAAAATATATTTAACAACATACGAATAGAGAACAATTCTAGTATAAACCCTGCTTTGCACGTCGAAGATTTGAAGCTAATGAATTTTTTTATAAAATCAAGATTCCATTTTATCTATAATTTGTATTTGAATATATCGTTTCCGCAAATCATCAAGAAAATTTATTAACTTGGAGAAACTTACGAAAAATACGGTTTCTTCGATATATTTTTAAACGTTTAAACAAATAAATACGATTTTTTTGCGAAATGATAGACATCATTAAATTCGTCGTTAAAAACACTAATTTCATCAATTTACAGAAAAACGGTATAATTTCTGAGATATTTGACCATGTAATAAAATGTTCGGCATCCCCAACTTTGAGGGCAGTTTTCACCCTTTAACATTGACGATTGTCGATGAAAAAGAAATACGAGTGAAATATATTTTTAAGGACTACATTTATGCCAAATTTCATCGAAATCGCTGATTCACACATCGGTATATTCCCTTGTTGTTAGCTATGATTGTTAGTCTTTTGAAAGAGTGTATCTACATAATGTCCTTAGAACGACGCCATGGCAATTGTACTCTTCAAATATAGAGTAACACACGGCTGCTGTAAAATTGAATTAAAGTATAAGTAACACTGGTTTTTTTTTTTTTTTTTGAAAAATCAATGATTTTATTGTTCAACTTAATATCGATAGCAAATATTTAGAAGTGATGCAAGAAGTACTAGCCAAGTCTAGTCTCGAAATATTCGAAAACGTCTAAAATTTCCAAATACCATTCACTCGTATATAACAAATTGTATCTACTCTTCTCGCACGACAAATATACACAAAAAATTGCCATTTCTTCGTGAGTATACACGAGTATGCTCGTCATTCACAGCTAAGGTGTTAAAAGCCCAACCATTGCGCTGACGTGGCAAATGATCAAACTCTCTTCGTAGTTTGTAACTTTTTAGCAAGGACAAAGATCGCTGAACCCGCAAGACTCGCGAACCCTGTACACACGTAGTATCGTATAGTTATCGCTAAGAGAAGTCAGAGATGCCAAGGCACATAGACGACGCTGGCCGATGGGCGCGTGAACATTTTCCCCGAAATACGGGGAACGCGCGCAGAGACCGACGTGTATTCCCACTCCAATTCGAGTAATGGAGCCTGAAACACACACGAACGAGCTCTATCGTTCGTTCTCATCCTTCTCCTCCTCCTCCTCCTCTTCCTTCCCGTCGGCATTCTTGCGTCCCTTTCATCCTGGCGGATGCGTTTAGCTCGCTCTGCGAACAGAGCCACCAGCTGACTCGAGACTTGTCTCTCGTTTCCAACGAATCTTCGCGCCAACGTAGTCGCCCTCCACAATTTGCGGGCCAACCGAGAGAGAAAGAGAAAGAGAGAGAGAGAGAGAAGGGAGTTTATCCGGACAAACTTTAACTCGTCCTCGTATTTCTACGGGGCAAACTTGCCCTTCTCGTCGCTGTTCTCTCGTTGTGTTCGCCATGTTTCCATTTTGTCCCACGTCGAAGGGACGGCGAGAGTCCTCTTGTCCTCGCGGTTCCTTCGCGAGAAAGTTCGTCTAGAAAACTCGTCGAAAAGAGAGATCGGGCCAGATAGGACGAATTAGACGCGTGTTTCGCCACAATGGAGCGAAGAATGGCTCTTCTCGAGGGGCTGTTCGCCGCGAATGGCCGGTGGCGGGGTCACGCCCGTGCGGAAACCACGTTTCCTCGCTCGGGAGAAACGTTGAAAAATTCGTAAGATTTGATTTCGAAACGGGAAGCTGAAAGGGCAAAAAGGGGGAGGGAGAGGGGAAGAGGGGGAGAGACGGGGAGGTGAAACTCTTTGGGCGAAACGCTCGGCGAACCGTAATCGGCACGGAAACAACGTAGCAGAGCGCGGACCGATCGCGTGAATGCCTCGGATGCGATTCATCATCGGGCTCTTCATCCGGCGAGGAGAGCGCGCCGATTCTCGCTATACTTGCGTCACGTACGTCGAAACGCAATCCCCTCAGTACTATCCCGGACGTACTTGACTACGTGCAAGTTTGCAGTAAATACGCTCGACACGAAGGCCAATTCTCCGAGCCGAGAGAGAGAGAGAGACCGAATCCTTTCGAATCTTTGTGCGCCGCCGAATTGCGCAAAATTATCGAATTCTAAAAAGTTATCGGGGTAATTCGAGTTCCCTTCGGGGCAGAGGGTACTTTTTTCAAGGATCTCAAAGGCTAAGGAAACTTCCGGAATGAACCGAAGCTTCTTTTCTAAAAGAAGAATTCGACCGATGGAAGAGGAGAGGAGATAAGAAAGATAGAGAAAGAAATCGAGCGCCTACTCACGACGAAATCAATGGCGAGAGAGTCTCTTCTCTGGCGAATTCGACGAAAATGGATAATACCGGCTGAAGGAAATACCGGCGAAAGAGTTGTCAGTCGCGGTGCACGGCCCCCTCCCCTCCTCCCCCCCTAACCCCGTCGTAGGGTTGAATGGCCGTTTCGATCTGGCGAGCCTCCGCCGGCTCGAAGAAGCCACCGGTATCAAAATTTGATTAAGCGGCTCGTAAATCGTAATCGAAGGACGCTTATTCTCGGCGGGTAGGTCGATCCCGTGGAAAATTTCGTTCCGGGAACGGCATGAAACTTCCATCGATGCAATTCAGCCGGCGGGATCTCGGAAGTTTCAGCGATTACATCCCAGATTGAAATTCTATTTGGGAGAAACCGGTGTACGGCCGGTCCTCGCAGTGCAAACACACCAGCCCAGAAACAGAGAAAGAGAGTCTCCAGTCAGTCAGTCAGTCTCTCTCTCTCTCTCTCTCTCTCTCTCTCTCTTTCTGTGTGTGTGTGTATGTGTGTTCGCGTGTTCTGCGCCTGTGTCGAATACGGCCGCTTTCTGCGGAAAATAAAAGTTGGCCGAAAGAGTTTTATCGCGTGTTTGCCTCATCGTAATTGCTGTATCAAGCGGCCGTGAACGAAAAACCATTGCGCCCGTCGGTGGTGGAACCGCCGGTAACGAGTTTACCTCGAGGCAGCGCAAGAATAACAGACGTTTTTGCAGCCCCGGACCCGAAACATTTTTTTCGGCAAGTGGATGGGCCGCGTGAGAACCGTTCACTGTTTTCCCTTTCGAAATAGCGCCCGTGCTCGCTCGCTCTCTCTCTCTCCTCTCGCGCGCGCTCGCGTGCGACAAACAAACAGCATTCCCGTGGAATTGCACGCGATTTCAAGGATCAATTTTTAGCGTTTTTCTTTTCAACCTCTCTCTCTGTCTCTCTCTCTCTCTCTCTCTCTCTCTCTCGTTTCTCGTATTTTTTTTTTACTCTATTTTTCGTAGCTTTTTTTTTTACCTTTTTCCCTTTTGATTGATGGACTTTCTGCCTTTTACCTTTTTTCTTTTTTTTTTTTTTTTGATAGGAAGAGGGAGAGGGGGGAGAGAGACGTGCGTGCACAATAAAAGACACGTTGTCGGAAAATCAACGTACTCGTTCGAAAAGAGGAAAAAAGGAAAACATTCGACAATTTAGATAAATAACAAACAGATTTCGTAGTGTGCGAGTTTTTGTGCGAGCTGGTCCGCAACGAAAATGGAGAAAGGAAGAAGAGAACGAGAAGGGAAGTGAAACGACGAAGGAAACGAGCTGATGAAGAATCTCATGTTAATTGACATAATTAGGCCGCTCGATTCCATAAATTGTAAAGTGGGGAAAAGCGACGATGACAGTTAAAATTTTCATTCGATTACTTGTCGTCGCTCTTTTGCGATGAATAAAGGAGAATAAAGTAAAAATAAGTCGTTGGAATTGAATATGAACTGTACCATGTTTAAGAAATCAGCCGAGAAGGTATTTGCGGGACTTGGAGGTTAGATAATCAAGATACTAAAATACACACTTAAGATCAAGTGTGACTCAACTGTTTTTTTTCTTTTTTTTTTTTTTTTAAGGAGACATCGTAATTAGGAAGCTAACAGCTCGGAATCTTATATAATTTCTGATAATTACAACTAGCTACAACAACGACGTAAGACGGATAAAAGAATCTCAGAAGAAGAAATTCCTGAGGGCAGAGGCAGTCGCAAGTCAGTCGACGCTAATTAGAATAATTCGAATAATTCGGAGTAATACACAATTGCTTCTTAAGGAAGTTTATAAAATAATGAAACGAATTGTTTTTCGGGAGATTGAGAACACGCGTCAATTAATTCTTACACATTGTATGTAGCACTTGGTCTAACAAACTCGCGATGCACGTTGACGATTACTTTAAAAGATGTCACACGTTCGAGGAATATAAAATCAACAAAAAAATTTCGTGCTAAATATCATTTGAACAGGATGATTATTTCCAGCGCTACATCATTTTGTTTGAAATGATTCGCTGCACTCGCTACTTTGTAAATAAATTACACTGATAGATGGCACAAAAAAGGATTGATTAAACTGAACTAGATCGATTTTTCTCAAACTCATACTCTTAATATTATACATGTTACTTTTGCACATGGCATTGTGCAACGCCAGCAAACCATGTGTATTCCCGATCCGGAAACTCGAGTTGTCGCGCTGGGTTTTAGCATTTGAGTTATTTTCTCAATACGCAGTTATTATTCCTAATTCACTCGTCGTGCATACTGCGTATGCTCGAAACTCACTGAACCTAAAAGAGAAAAGAAGAAGGACAAATGAAAGAGAAGAAAGAGCAGAGGAGAGGCATTAGGAGCTCAGCTACTTTTACTTCTCTCTGCCGATTGCTCGTGAACTCGAGCACAGGTCATTTAACGTTTATCTTTTGCAATTAAGAAAAAGAAAAGTAACAGAGAGAGAGAGAGTGGACTCGGCCTTGGACGACAGTATTATCGTTTAATAAACGGACCCACCGTGTGTTTTATGATTGTACAACGGTTGGCAGAAAATTGTCTTCTCCATATTGTAAATATCCCCGGGGTAGGAAGCTATAACCGAGCCGCACGGTCCACCAGAGAATCCGCTCGCCTGTTAGCAATCGATTTTCCATCTTGGACGTACAAGAATTCTAATCTAGCGCGCGTAATGACGAGCGGCGTCAAGGGACGGACTAAGGCGATGGTCGTGGAAGAAGAACACGCAGGGAGATCGATACGGATCGAGAAAGCTCGTTCCTTGACGCGGCGTCGTTATTTATTATCGTTATCGGCCACCACGTGCTTAACGTTCGTTCGATAATTCCCGATCACGATCGAGCGACGCATCGATTCGCGAATTCGATTCGTGAAATACAGACTCCGAAACTTTGACAGTTTCGTGTAAAGAAATTCGGTAATATGTTCACAGAGTCCACAGAGTCAGGAGAAACAAATAGGAATTTAAAATAAATCCGTAATTTTGTTTATTACACATTTTTCTTAATTTCTCTTAATTCTATTTTTTTTATAAATTTTTGAAACGTAATGAAAAGATCACGTTTGAATTTAATTTAAAATTAATAAAATTAGTTATTTTTCTTATATTTTGATTTATATTATATAAAATTAGTAAATAAAATTAGTTTCTCTTGACATGAGAATTTTTTAGTTAATTCGATGAAATTAGTTTTTCTTATATAGTTTTATTAAAAATACTACTAAGGATGAGAAGAAACCCTTTCGACCCACCCTGTATTACATGACTTGCCCAAGACGCCAACCATGAATCTGTTATTACACAGTGGATATTATATTGAAATATTATCCGCAACAAATAAGTTGAAGTATATAACCGTGGTTTAATGGATTTATTCTACTGGTGATCCTCGCGGCGTTTCTTCGATTTTCACTTATTTTTCACGATACAGTAAAATTGAAGGTTGCATTCCTTCACGTACGAACTCGCAGAGGAAAACCGTGCCACGAAATGAAAAAAATAGCAAGAAAAGCCAGAATATTTCTGTTTTGTCACGAAGATGTTGAGAAAAAAATTTAAAACAATTAGGTAGAACAGAAGCGAAAAGTTATATCAAAAAAGTTGTCATATTGTGAAGACTATATTGATTTTCTTCTATCCTTTTCTTTGTTTGCAATACATTTAATATATCACAACATGCGCGAATAATATTTGCAGTAAGAAAGCTAAAATATTGAAAAATTTAGAGATGTATTCAGAGATGTATTCAGTCGAATTGTGTGTTTCTACTAATTTTGGCATCGCCGATGACTTCCGATGGCACTCAACGTGCTCGAAGAGATAAGAAATTTTAGCGCTTTCGAATAAAACGTCGATTTTACATTCTTTCCGCTAAGTTTCGCGGCCGCCTAGATTTCAAGTGGAAAAATCGCGGATCGGAAAGTAGCGAAGCTCGCGCACAAGCCACCGTGAAATATTTAAAAAGCTCGCGCGTTTCATTGAATTCGGGGCTAAGAAAATAGCCGTTCTAGCAGGAGCTAGAAAGGGAGAATAATCTTGCGGAAGAAGAGTGGCTCATATTTATACGGGCGCTTAGAAGAGTTCGGAACGAGCGAGGTGGTTGGCTGGTCGCGCGTGTTGGTTTAATGCTCTATAAATCGTGGTCTAAACTGCCGGTTGGTCACCGGCACATACACACCGTCGATCCAGCGTTGTCGTCGTTACACGTAGCCGGACGTGGGTGTTCGCCTTAGGAAAACGCGTGTACGACACACCGCCGAATGGCGGGACCCGTATAGAACCGTGCAGAACCGCACTGAACCACTCAGAACAGTCTCGTGGCAGTACGTGAATCGGGAGGGAAACTCGATTTCGCGCGGATACGCCGCCACCTGTGCTGCTTTGCAATGGTTGGCCCAGGTGTCTGTTTGTGTCTGTTTAAAAAGTGTGCACACAGAAACGTGCCGGCAAAGAGAGAACACAGCGTAGAGATACGGAAACACAGACAAATTCAGGCACGTACGTATGTGTATAAGTGGAGAGTTCCGTCATTCTTCGACCGATAATGCCAAGTGGCGTCCAGAGCGTACGTGCACGGTGTAGTGGATGGCGAGTGGTGGAAAGTTTGTTTAGTCACGTACAGATACACAGAGCCACAAATTGACGTATTCCCGTGTCTATAAGTATGTAGGTGCGCGTGCGCGCGTGTGTGTGCGTGTGCGTAGACGGCGACACGGGGCACGTGTTACGTGTAATATTTATGTGTTCAGCTGTGTATGTGGTTACGCGCGTACATCGCAGCCGGCGTAATTAATCCTGCGTGAGACTATTCGGATCGGTTGTACTAATTATCCACTTCTGGCGCGACCACGTCACGCGTACAGAGTACGCGGATCATCGCGTACCCTCTCGCTCGATGTTAGGAATTTCGCCTGCAACCGTCCCATTCCCCGTGTGTTGTTCGGAAATTTCCCTTTGAACGACCACTACTCGATTTACGTGTACTGTATAGTACGTACGTACAGGCCGTAGCGAAACGTTCGACGGATATTTATCCTACCCGTCAAAATAACGAGAAAGCTTGTCTCGTGCTTCACGAACGAACAAAATAACCCTAAACGAAACAATTGTACGAATACGTTTTCACATGTGTTTTGTCATTGCGATCTTTGCTTACGCTTCATAAAAATGTTCCCTGAGGTAACTTCAACGAAGCAACAAAAAGCTGTTAACGCGTCTTCAAAAATTAACAGTTTTAGAGCCAGGTTGTTACGCAGGGAGGAGATGTCCTCGATGCTCGTAAACGTTCGCTCGCTTTAATTCTTCCCGAGAATGTCAGTTTTTATCATCGGGACGAGCATTCGATCGGTCATAAGAGAGTAACGCGCGGAACGCCTCGAACCAGGCGGGAAACCTTGGAATGGAGCGAAGGTTAAATGGTCCTCGGTTAAATCGCCCGATTCGGTCTTTATAGGTGGTCTTAAAGCAGACGCGCCGGCAGGATTGATGGCAGCCAGTAGGCGGACTGATTCGAGGCTTGCCACGTTGAGCGGCGGCGCCGACCACGTGTTCGAGAGCTGTCGGAGACGTTAAACTGCGCTTAGGAATCACTGCGTAACCAACCCCCCACGCGACCGATCGTCTCGTCTGTCGCTCATTGATGACGTCCGCGGAAAAATCTCGCTTCACCGAGATATATACGCGTACGATAAATCGAACGTTTCACAACCTTCCTTTTCACAAAAAGAAAAAAAAAAAAAAAAAAGAAAAAACCAAAGGCTACTCGACGTCGGAGAACGTCGCTGCGATCTAATCGCTGAGCCAATAAACGAATCAGAGGGGCAAACAGAATTCCCATTAAACTCGAGCTCGTGTCTCCGCCCCGTGGATCCGTGATATTTTCAAGAGTAAACGTTCGAATCAAACAAATCCCAGCAACGACACGTCCACCCACCATCGCCGCCGACCACCCTTCCATCGACCTTACCTTCGACAAACAACAACGGGACCGGGGCGAAGGGGGAGGGGAAACTGGGTCTCAGGCTACGACACACCCTCGATCATCCCTACGAGTAAACGTCTCGGACACAGTTGCACCGGTTGCCTCTAACTCGACGAGAAACGATTGCCCACGAGAGGAAAAAAGAAGCTCGCGTATCGATAACGCGACGTTGCACACGGAGGGAGAGGAGGGCGTGCCGCGTTCGCGGCGTGTAGCATGCCGGTGCAACGGGCAGAATGGCAAAGGAGGATGAAAAACCTTGGGAACAAGTCTTGGGAGGAACAGCCTCTTACGAGAGAGAGAGAGAGAGAGAGGGAGGGAGAGAGGGAGAGAGGCGACTTTGAGCTTCACTGACCCGTGTAACGTCCGGACGGTCTCCTCTATCTGTACTTTACAATCGAGGGTTTTATTGAAATCTCGCCGTTCCCTATATAAACTCTAACAGACATTTTTATCTGCTGGATAAATTTCCCTGGGTCGCTTCTCCACGAACCTGACCGAAAGAGCACCCATCTCTCTCTCTCTTTCTCTCTGTTCCTCTAGCTGCTGGCTAGAGAACGAATTATTGGCAAGATATGAAAGGACCGGAGTTATTGGCGATAGCGAGCGAGAGCGAGCATACGCTTGGAAGTCGCATTGTACCGGCGAACTGCCGCGCCGCTGGCAATTTATACGGCTACTTACCTTGCCGCTTCTTGATATTTTTTCAACCACAGTCCACGCGTTCTTTAGAACACGCCGGACGACTGATATAGCCCGTTCAAAGAGAATATTTCCTAATATAATACGAAGAAAAACGACCTTCAAGCTCAATCATCGACAAGTTCGCGGTGATCCTCTCGATCCCGATGCGAACACATTTTTTTCACTTTTCGTTCATCCAGTGATTCGTCTTTCAGAACTCGTTTCGCTCGATTCGCGAACGAGATCGTTACTTTCCTACAGTTACATTTACGCGTGTCGCTGCTTCGTTAATTTCGCTACGGAATTGAACTTTGTGGCGAATCGATAATTTGCCGCGTCCTCTCGCATTCTCTTGCGCAGAAGGCGCTTGCTGAAACCTTTACTTTGCGAACCTTTGCGCGCGAAAACGCGAAACTTCGGGACGAGATTTCTATCTACACCGAGAAGAAGAAAGTGACGAAGAAACCGAAGTGGCTTGAGCTAAGGTGTACGTACGGTGAGATAGCATGACGTAGGCGGCCGAAGGCGAGGGGTTGTTCCACTTTTCACAGGATGCATTTCTAAGGGTGCGCGAGGTTCGATGCTTGCGGCTTATTAATAGCGACGCGGCTCGATGCACTTTCAAGAGTCCATACATCTTGGGATACGTGTTGGACGGATGGATGGACTGAATGGACGGACAGGCGCGTTACAAAGATCGGATCACGTATCCGACAGGCTGCAGCTATTACGTAAAGTCAAATGATGCGGAATATATTCGCCTATGTAGCGAATGTGTGAACGTGTATATATGTGTGTGTGTAATAAATCGAAATCGTTATTCAAATCTGCGCGAAAAAATTTCGCTTTTAACGAGCTCCGTTCTTCACGTTGATTTCCATTCCTATCTACGCCCTGATAGCCTCGTTTTCAATGGAATACATCGCTTCTTTGCGGTAACTATTTTATTAGGAGCAACCCCGGGTTTGTCTTTAGAATTCTCGGAACGATCTATTAATACGAAATTCGGATCGCTAAAACCGCTGAAAAGGAATTAATAATGTCGCGGATGCATTAATAACAGGCAACGAGGAACGATGAAATTTACTTTCGTCTTCTAAAATTTCATCGTCAGAATCCGGGAAATGGCGAACAATAGATGATAAATAAATCCAGGGGGGGAAGGATATAGAATTATCTCCGGCGGAGGATCGGAAATCACGTCCACCGTAAACACGACTTTGCTGTATGTTTCTCTCCAGCGATTTCCCATGGAAATGGATGCATAACAATCGACAAATTGCTGCTCCTTTCTTTCTAAACATCGACAACGAGTACACGAGTACACGAAGGCTACGCATTTGCGTGGAGAATTGAAACGAAAATATTGAAACGATGCAATATCGTACGCATTGGTCGTGTATTTAAACAGCGCGAATGAAAAGCAAAGTCGATGGACGCGATATCCGAGAAATCCGCGAACCAGTTCGTCACTTGCCGGCTGATCCAATTGCAATCGGCAGAGGCAGCCAACCGGCCGGATCTACTCCGTTAGTTGGCCGTAGCTCGATAGGAAGGTAGCGCGTGGCTGCCTGTCTGTATTCGAACGGAATCCATATCGATGGCGATTCCCTTAAAAGCAAATAATACCGTCAGCCGTCGGCGTCGACGCGTCCCGAAGAATTATCGTTGGCACGGATCGATCCGAGAAACGTCAACGACTTGGCGCAACGTATCGGCTAAAGTGTCTTCTATCTGTTGCGGATGCAACACCGGCGCGACGCGAGCGACGCTCGCCGTCAGACGGTTCTGCTACTTCGAAAGCTTCTGCTACTGGCAATTTCGTGAACGCGAGCAGACGTTCTACGAACAGCTTACTGTCACTCTTCTCACAACGTCGTCGTCGTCGTCGTCGTCGTCGTCGTCGTCGGCAGCGGCGCAACCCCTCTCGTCTGCCACCCCCAACGCCGCCCAATCTCACCCAATCTCTCCCCGTTCCGCGATCCCTTTCAGCCCATTATTCGACACCTCGACTCGGACGAGGAGCGAGATCGCTGCCTGAAACCGTGCCTGATCGCATATTCGCGGCATCTCCCGAAATCTCGGATCTACTCACGGACGCGTGCCGCGTTATAAATATCTATTCTCCTCCGTATTAGTGCCGGCGAAACACGCGTAGTATATGAAATTCCCCGGTGGATTTGTTTGAACTGGCTTTGCTACACCGCCATCCGCCTCTCTGCTCTTTTTCTTTCCACGGGGGAGGAGAGAGAGGGAGAGAGAGAACACCTATGGGGGATTTAGTTTGGAAGCAGGATTGGAATGAGAAAAATCGGTATTGAGGAACTTGGGAACTTGGACGTTCGTTTGTCAAAGATATTAATTAAATGTGTGTAACATAGTTTTATATAGAATTTTCGCTCGTAATTTGCTGTTAAATATACGACAATTAAAAGAATAGTTGTTCATTGTTGTCAACAGAGATATTCTAGCACGTCTTTCCCTACGAATTGTTTGCAAAGCACTTCTTCTCTTCGGCTCATCCAGCATTCTTTTGGACGGTTAATAAATAAATACTTTGACTCGCGATTTTCGCGGTGTGGACTGAAATATCTGTAATTACTCCTTAACTGATCTCGGTATTTTAATTTTAACTCGTTTAATCACCATACTTTTATCTCCTCTTTTTCTCTGTATTATCCTTTATCGTTGCATATCTCAAAGAGATTCTTCTCGTAGAATAAATAAATAAATAAATAACATCAATTTCACGACGTGGAATTTTGTCGAAATTTTTCTAAAAAGAGAAAAAAGAAGGAAGAAAAAAGAAGGGAAAAAACCGAGTTCGAAAACTATCGTATCGTTCATCCAGCCGATAACACTACGGAACGTTCGAACATGACACCGACCTTGCGGTGTTTCGATGAGGATCGGTGAAAAAAAGAAAAAAAGAAAAAAAGGAAAAAAGGAAAGAGAGTTAAACGAGAAATTTGCGGCGATCGGATCTCTTTATCTGCGATTCACACCTCCGTCGTCGCGCGGATATTTGCGGAACAACACGCGGCTCGACGCACCGCACGCGGCTTAATAATTTGATTAATTGCCAGAGATATCCTCTCTCGGCCGCCCGGCTCCAATCAATTCCATTAACCGGCTGTTGCACGCGACCGACAGAAAACGGGGAAGCTGCCATTCGACGCTTCGATTTCATCGATCGATCCCTCAATCCATCGAATATCGTAGCTGGCTCTGTTCGGCTCTCTTATTTAGCGCGCGTGACCGTGCCGATTAACGACGTTCCACGCCGGCCAGTTTATTTCGCTAATTAACGCTTGCCGATTTTACGCGGCGACGGCCGCTGGTTTCTCCGGAGGGGTGAGAAACTCCGCTGCCAACGCGGAGAAAAAGATGGCGCGTTAAATCGGCAGTTAAAGAAAAGAGGGAGCAACCCCGTAAACGATACGATGCCTATCGCCGATCTCCGGCTTTATTACCACTTGGCACGGTATAGCCGAACAATGATAAATCTAGGGTTGGTCGAGGCTTCGCTCGAAACGATAACGACGTCTTCAATGCCGGCGGCTGAGAATGATACGTTGGAGAATTGCGCTTTCCGTGCTTTCGATCCTTGTGTTATTAATAGCAACGGTGAGCAACCGTAATTGCACGATTGCGCTGCTACCGGTTTATTAGGCAGTTGATGTTGAAACGGGGATAATTAATTTAGCCTCGTTCGGTTGAAAGTCGATCATCTCGGAATCAACGCGGGGATTTTTCATTTACCGTACACACATGCGACGAACGAAATTAAAGGAAATCTTTTTGTTTCGAATTTTTGAACAATCGCTCTTCCCAAACCGAAATCTCTATTCTCTTCGTAGAACTTGTTTTTTCTTTTTTTTCTTTTTTTTTTTTTTTGCCTGTTATCTCGATCAATAATAAACGAGCAGAAAGTTTCAGACTGTAGTCTGGCGGACTGTACGTTCCGACGGATTAGTCACTGTCTATGGTGATTTAATCCGAGAACAGTCTTTCGCCGTAACGTTGGTCGAATGGCATCGGAAAACGAAGGCTTAGAATCGAGCAGAGGGGGCATCTGTAAATCAGATTAGAAGTACCGCGCTCGAACAGTCGAGGGAGAATCGAGGAAATAAGTCCGGTTGCGCAGAAAAAAGTAGGAGTATAGAAGCGAGTGGAGTATATGTGGGTATAATGGGGGTTGGTTTGTGTCTCGCTCTGATCTGCCCAAGTAGACTCGAGAGGCTCGTAATTTTTTTTTCTTTTTTCTTTTTTCTTCACAGCCATTCGCCGTGACTCGAGCCCGTTACTTTTTCAGTCTGCTTCATTGCGCGAGCACTAACGTTTATATTTCGCCGCCGATACCCGTAATTTTCCGTAATTTTTCGGTAAAATCACCCGGACGAGAACCAGCCAATTCGAAAGCATATGTTTTATCTCGACGAGAGGCGTGTTTCAGCACACGCTTCGGAAACCGGTTGGAGAGTCTCTTGTCGACAAGGCGCTCGTGAGTCATCGTCATTAGGTGGGTGTTTAGAGCGACGTAATCGACGTAACAATGACTCGTTAATAAAGTGGTTCTCAATCGATGCTCCACGAGAACTAGGCGGACTAGATGAACTTTTTTTTTCTCTTTTCTTCTCAAACTAGTCAACTGGAATATGAAGTTTTATACGAAATATTTCATCGGCTAACGGAACGCGATCGTCATGATTATATCGGTAAAATTGTACGTGCAAGCCACGAAACGTTCAAGTACAAGCAAATATGTATTTAGGAAAAAGTTTGCATTGTAGCGTAAACATCTATCTTGAACGTGCAATTCGCACGTAGTAATTAGAAAATGATTATAAAAGTTAGGAATTAAGAAAAACAAGACGGTGTGGTGTCGGGCGGAATTGACTTGTGTAAATATTTAAATATCGATATATAATGTTAATTCTAATGAGTATAATATTCCAACGAATGTTCGAAATGTTCGAGCTGTATAAAATAGAAATATAGCTCGACATACCCTGCATCCGTTAGACATTATTCTATAATATTCTATATCATGGATACGTGACACCGCCATTTCAGTTTGTTCGAGTCTGAAATCTCGACAGAGAGAAAGAAAGAACTTCATGGAGAAAGAGAAATCGCAAATTAACAAGGAAACGCGCGATCGATGGAAAGCAGCATCGACCTTCCACTTCCTCGAGCAGCGTCGACAGTCAGGTTAAACGAATGAACCTATCTGCCAATCGATTGATTGCACTTTGAATTTTTCAGTAATTACCGCGTTCACCTCCGGTAAACGAGGTATTTCCTTCTGCTCGGGAATTCGGTCACGAGCGATCGCTTCCAATCGATATTTTCCCTCCCTAAGCTAAACCGTTATCGTTCGCCTTCCACCGCCGCCGTTTAGTACCAATCGGTAATTTCATAACAGCGTGATTCGGCAATAATCGAACGCGTTATCGAGCTCGAGCGGCGTGGCGGCGCGAAATCGGAAACATTATCGTTTTCGCTTTCTCTCTGCTTTGACTTTCGTCGTTGCGCGAACGCACGGAGTAATTTTATTTACCCGGGGCAATATTACAATACGCTACTCGCGAATCAACGTACAACGTGAAATAAAGTAAAATATACAGCATCGTTTTTTTCCATCAACCGGCTACGCTCTATATTCTCGCTTCCTTTTTTTTTTTTTTTGTTTTGTTTTGCTGGGTTCTTTTTCCTCTTCCTCTCTCTCTCTTTTTCTTTTTTTCTTTTTTTTTTTTTTTGTTGACAGCGCAGTAGATAGGTACATATAACATTGAAACACGAACGACGCGAGGCACAAAGACCCTCGAATTTTTCTCCTGTCGGATTTTCAACCTACCTTCATCGTTGTTTCACTCTTCGCCCCATTTTTCCCGGCTTTTCTCTCCTTTTGTTTGTAATAAGCGACGCCGGGGCGCAATTCGACGCGTGTTTAATAACATTTGCCGGATTTCCGACGGCCGGATTTTCGACTGGTCGTGCACTCTCAATCGTAATTGTATGTAATTAACGTCAGCGTATTGTTAATTCTAAACGATGTAAAACGCAACCATGGTCGAGGACACACGCGGTGAGCGCACGTGCGCCCAATATCGCGCAGCACGGGGGGAGGGAAATAGTTTCGCGAAATAACGAGGATATTTGAGCGAGGAACGATCCATCAACTGGCCAACTGTGAAGCAACAATCTCCGTTTGTTTTATAATGATGAAACACAAAGTGGCTGCGCGCGATTTGCACAGTTGGATGCAATCCTGGGCGATTACTTATTTGATCGTTCTCGACGCTCCTCCTCCCCTGTTTAAATATTTAACCAGCCGGCATCGTGGCAGAAACAACGCGATCGCTATCTGGCAATCTCCTCTTCCTTCGCTTCCGATCTCGACTCGACCATCTCCTAATCGACTCTCCTTAACGAATGCACGACGTTGTTTTATCGGAGCAAGCACGTACATCAGGAGAGATTGCAAATTACAATGTTGAATTTTGCACGTCGAACCGATTTGGCGAACTTTGTTTCTGCTGTGCGCAAAACAGCGATTTATTACGCCTGTAGACGGTGTTCGTGTAACGTGAAGTTTCTACGAACGCTCGCGCGACGTTTCCCGCGACCGATTGATCCAGGCTCCAGGTGATCGTTCGATTTCAAACAAAACAGTTTTTCACGCCGGACCGAGTTTAACTCAATTTTCGAACGATCCAATTCCAACGTCGCTGAACTTTCCACTGCTCTCTTCGATCGGCCGTTTAACCCCTCCGAAAAAAGAGAAAAGAAAAAAAAACACCTGTCCGCTTCGATACTCGCCGGCTTCGCGCAGAGTGAAACAGAGAACGCCGAGGGGGAATGAAGTTGCCTCGCGAAAGCACCTTGACCAGGAAAAGTCGAAGGAAAAGCGGCGGAGCGTGGAGGGGAGGGAGAGCAATCGGATCTTGCGCCGGCAGTTACCGTTTCATCTGCCCGAAAAATTTCACCAGCCACGCTCGACTTTACGACGTGGAACTTATCGAGGGACTTCCGGTTCGTTGGAAACCCTGGACGAAATGGCCGAGGCACGAGAGCCGCCGACTCGACTTTCACCCTTTACGGTACTTTTACGGTGTCAAACCGACTAATGTCCGCCCTCGGGACGCTCGAATTCATCCGTGACTATCTGTTCGCACCATCTATCGACGTTCGTCCGGTTCGTCCCGGTTTATCGCGACTCGATCGCGTATCGACGCAAGAATCGACGCAGTTTGTCAGTGAGGACGAGGCAGGAAGAAGAGAGACAGGGGTCGCCTCTGGTCGACGATCGATCTCGCCATCGATTTTCCGCGAGCCGCGGGGCAGAGGGCGGGCTCTTAACGCGCGTTCTGCGTCTGACAGATTACTCCGAGGGGACTCTTTCTGTTCTTTCTTCGGCAAACGGGCAAGTTTGGACGGCGACCGGTTCACTCCGGGATCGGAGACCGGAAGTTTCCACGGTATGACGGGACGAGAAGCGAAGTTAGTTCCACGCCGGGGATCGGTGCGTCTTTGCCTCGAGTTACGAGATTCCGCGAGAGAGGAGACGCGACTCTCCGCCAACCGGCGGAATAATTCCAACGGATTAATCCAATTTTCAGACTTACGTCCGGATTTCGATATTCTCTCGTTGTCGTATTTTCATACCTCTTTAACGCTAAGACGCTTCAAAATGACCGTTTGAACATTTTTGTTAGATATTTTGCAGAAACTTGAGGATTTTTTGTTTCTTCTACTTTGACGTGTCTGATGGAAATTTCATGCATTAATCGTCGGTAGGTCTAGTATCAGAAGCTCGTTCCTTTTTGAAATGACCATTTGAATATTTCTGTCAGATATTTTATAGGTGTAAAATGGGATATTTTTGGAGACTCGGATGATTCTTTAAGCTTGCGTACCTCATTATATTATAAAAATTTTCTGTTTCTTCTACTTCTCTGATGGAAATTTCATGCTACAGTCGTCGATAGTTCTAGTGTTAAAACGTAAGTTCGCCCTCGGTTGGAGAGAATTTGCTTCGTCAAAATTCGCTAGCTCGATGATCTTTGTATCTTCCAGAAACTGTCACGGTGTGCTGGAGCAGTCGTGTGACAATTTCGTCTCACGTGGCTCAACGTCCAAGTTGATAGTATAATTGGAAGTTGAAACGGTGGCACTCTGAATGTTACAAGTTATCTGCATTATCAATTTTTGTTCAAGTAGCAGTCTCTCGATCACTTGACCAATGTACGGTTGTGTCTTTCGCGAATCTGATAAAATTGCCATTTTGTCGAGAAAGAGTCGTGAATTGTGAAGATAATTATTTTAATGAACGAAACATTTTTGCATAACTGCGCAGACATTTTTGGCTACGTTCATTAATGTAATAAATTGTAAATTGCATTTTATCATATAAAGAGCAGCGCGACTGGCGACTTCTCGCTGAAGGCAGCGCACAATTTTATAATTTCTATCCGGTGCAGACTGAAATTCGCTGAAATGAAATCATTACCCAGTCGGGTACTGGGTAAATACGAATCTAACGAAATGAAATGAAAGTCGAAATCATCAGCCAGAATAAGAATCATACTAAATGCGAAACTGCCGAAGGAACCAACGAATTAGAGCTCGATCGTAGCTGACTTTGTCATCATTCCAGTTGTTTCTCACTCCACACGCCACGTATACCGAATTCTTTCGCGAAATTGCGCGATTAACAGGATCCGAGCGTTCGGGTTTGTTGATATAACTATCCGCAACCGGAAGTTAATCGAACGTGTATTCGGAGCGGAGCCGGAGCGATTCCTTCGTTCGAAGCGAAAAGAAACTCGGAGAAACGGTGGAAAAGAACGAGATAGAGATAGAGAGAGAGAGAGAGAGCACGGGGGGGAGCTCGTTATTTCTTTCGCGAGCGTTTTTTGTGTCTCGCTCTGGAGCAGCTACGCTTTTGTCGCGACGACAATAATCGAGGGGCAATTCCGTCGCGCGACGCCCGCATGGAAAAAAGTTTGTCCGGGGAATCGTGCAACAAATAACGATCGCGCGAGAATACGAATTCCTCGAGCGTTTCGGCCGGCGCGCGATGATCTTCGGCAAAGTTTAAACGACGAGAATTTCGAGATTTCCGACAGTGCACTTCAATGAAAAGAGGATAACATTTATTTATTTAAAATAATGTATGTGTAGGATTCCGCCAAAAATTCGACATGAAAATATAAGAGAAAACTAACTTTATTAATTTTTAAATTAAATTCAGGTTGAAATAGAAAAATAAATTAAAGGATAAAATAAATACAAATTGACTTTTCACTCACTCTATAGTATTGTCAGATTGAAATTGTGAAAATTGTCAGTAATGATATATATAGAAGAAAAATAGAATCGAGAGCGTGATTAATGATTAATTGGAATTAATCTAGGATCGAAATTGTTCGAGCTTATTTGTTATATCTCTGTGCATAGAAACATGTTATTTTAGAACATTCAATTGAAAATCCATTTTTATATTCGAGTACTATTCGTTGAATAGTCAGTATTTGAATTCAGTGAATATCGAGAACATTTTTGATAAACATTATCGGTTCTTCCGTCGGGAAAACTTCTATTTTTATATTTTACAATTTATCTGAAACTTTTATTTTCAAGAACATTTATTTATCTCTCCTCGGACTTGTGATGCAACAACATTTTCCGGAAAAGTTCTACCCACCTATTTAAAAGTTTCTCAACTTTTTCCTCGATCTCTGGAATTAATTGTTGTCACATTAGCTGCGAATAAATTGCAAATTGTTTGCAAAATCTCGGACAATCGATCCAGATCGTTAGATGAAAATTATGTAATTTTGCAAGATTCACAGAAGGAAAATGGCGAAGATGAGAAAACTGCAAGAATTTCAGAGGCAAAAATAGCAAGTTAAAAAATTATACTTTTGCCAGTAGTCTGAGTTTGAATGAATTAACAAACTCGAATCTAAATCTGATTATTGTCTACCGCATTTCAATGATCGGACACTAAAATCTAAAGTCAACGCAAAGACTTGTTAAAAAAACGACAGAAACCATCGAATTTGTCACGGTGGAAAACGAAACGACTTAGTTTCGGGACACTCTTGCCCGGTTTTAGTTGCAAAAGCTCTCGTTGTTAATATACCGCGTCAAAGCTGGCCAATCCGTGACACATGAAACTCCAAAAAACAACAGAGGGAAAATTTATATACTCGGAACCTCCGAGTTCAAACGGGTAGCCGTTCACCAGCAGCTTGTCAAACGAATTTAACAGTTTAAAACGTACTGAAAAGTTTGTTGTTTTTTTCCCCCGTGTTTCTATATCAATTTGTCGATTCGGAAGGTTCATGTTTATATTGTCACCATGTTAACAGTATGATTCCACTTTTTTTCGTTCTCCGGATTTCTCTCTCTTTTTCCTTTTTTTTTTCTTTCTTTTTCAACAACGAAAAAGAGATTTCACATCGAAAGACAACAACTCGTTGCGTACTTTTATAAAACACCAACTAAAAATCATCAAATTTTCACAGCCGTACGCAGATGTTATTATTACATACAAGTGACAGTAAATTTTATGCACTTGATTTGCACCTAAATTTGACGTGCATAACTTAATTAGCGTTTCTTTTTTCTATTTGTAGAAATCTCTGAACTGCAAAATCACCCGAAACGATCAAAAAAAAAAAAAGAATGTAAAATATCCAAAACGTAAAGGTTTCACTTTTTCGATCAGATTCTCCGTAAGTAATATAAATGCAAATCTTCGTAAATGATCGGCGAGTAAATGTATAACGACACGTGAACGTTGGATGGTCACAACTGGCGATTCGAACGTCATTCGATCGGCGTTGAAACGCAGTTTGTTACCTTGAGGAATCTATAATGCAATCGCACCGCGTCAATAACAAGCCGCGGTGACAAAACGGGAGATATTCAGCCACTCATTCGCGTTGATTGCGCCACGCTCTCAGACAGAGTGCGGGAAACTGAATAAGAGTTTCAAGTCGCGGGACAATCATGATTTCGAGAACAGAGTTCGAATCTGTCTCGCGCAGCCATTGTTGCAATTTACGGACGCGGTGGTTTCATAACAGTTTTCTCTTTTTCCTTTTTTTCTGTTTTTTTTTGTTCGTTTGTTTTAATTAACAAACGCAACAACGATTAATCAACAATGGTAAAAAAAAAAAAGGAAAAAAAGAAATGGAAGGCAGTTACGTCAGTATATTTCCACGTTGCGGAGGACGCAGCCCCCAACGTTTACGCCCCATGTAATTGTTCGATTATTCCCCCGATATTATTGCATCGTATTGTACGAACGTTGGAAACACTCGCATATCGAGTGATCCCTTTGAACATGCGGCGACGCACTTGGCTGTTAACGAGTCCGAGATAACAACTCGCTTCGCGGTTTTTCAATCGTCGGCGAAGTCGTTATTTCACGTCGGTTAATCTTGAGCATCCGTTTGACATCGAAAAGAGGTTATCCGCTTTTAATAACGAGGCAGAACAGTGACAATTAAACCGCGTAATAACGCGTGTCACTATCCGATTGTTTAACGCCGATGATGCCGATGGAAACGACACCTTTCCACCTCGCAACACCTGTATTGACGGAATCTAAAAAGCAATTACGTACTTTCGACGCGTTGCTGCCTCTCGTAATGAAATTCACACGGCTGTTCAAGCATCATCCATTTCGCAACGCTTCCTCCAAGGTTGACACACACGTTTTATCATAAACGAAGGGGATTTTCTTCCCTTTTTTTTTCTTTTTTTCTTTTTTTCTTTTTTTGATCGTTTGACAACGAATGCCACGCTGATTTTACACGAATCATGGCCAAAACGAGTCTGTTGCTACACGATGGATATTGCGTTGAAATATTATACGCAACAGATAATAGTTGACGAGTTTAAGCCATGTTTCATGGATTTGTTTTACCGATGAAATGCGATTTTCTTCGATTTTCACTTATTTTTTACGATCTAGTGAAATTGAGAGGTAGACATTTCTTTATATGCAAGCCTATAGGGGAAACTATGCCATAAAATGAAAAGAATGACAGGGAAACAAGAAACGGGCGACGATTTTGTAGAAGATATTATGAAAAAAAAAATTGAAAACAATTGGATAGAACAGAAGCAAGGGATTGTACCGAAAGAAGTCGTCACATTGCGAAGATTGTATTGATTCGCCCTTTCTTTGTTCGTAGTGCTTCAATATACGCGAATAATATTTACGCATACATATTATGAATAAAATTATTTTTGTACGTTTAATTAATCCCTTCAGACAACATAAGAATTTACAGAAAGTCAGATTAGCGAAAGAAATAACAATGAATGTACGATTCTAAAGTAAATTTTGAAAAGGGATCATTTGACCCAGCTTGTTTAGTGTTAACAAACATGCATATAACTTTTTTAATATTTAGTATTTTGAGCTATTGTGTGGCAACCCTAGTGAAAATCAAGTGTTTTTTCTTTTTGTGCAAATTATATTCTAATTGATTGTGGCTCACCAATTATGTAAGTAAAAAATATGAAAATTATTAGCAAAAGTACATTTTTCTTAAAATTGAAAATACGCGGCAAGCTGATGCGCGGGTCTTTAAAATACGCGGCGATCAAGAGATTAAAATTGCAAGTATCCACGGGAGGTAATCTTTGAAGAGCACTACAACTGCTTCAAAAAGCAGTACGAGAGAATTATTCCTCTTAAGTGAACGAACGCCACAAGAACTCTCCGCTTGAACTCTCCGAAGATACAAAAACATTGTCCCGCGTTCAGAGAGAGAGAGAAGTGCGCGGTTCGGCTAGTTGTAGAAATCGCCGAGCAGAACGTTCCTCGAAGGTGAAATAGAAAAAGTAGCTGCGCTTGGCGATCTTGAGAGAAGCGCTAGTTGCCGCAAGAACAGTTATAATTACCGCGCTCACCGCAAACGTCGACGTCTGTGCGTCCGGCTGGACAGTTTAGCGTTGTATCGCTAGCGACCACTATTCGCTTAACAGTTGCCGAGCAAACCGAGACCGATCGCGTCTTCTTCTTATTGTTACTCTTGTTCGCGTCGATGGTCGAGCAACGTTTGTGCAAACACGAATTTACCTTCCGTTGACCACTAGCAAATACACTATGCAGACACGTGGCTAACAAATGGAGCTAATAAATTTCTGAAATGTACAAGACAAATTTTTCCAGACTGATGCTTTTCTCCCGCTCTTTTCATCGTCCGAAGTAAGCGAAATAAATTTCACGAATTCCTCGAACAAATACGAGAAGAAACGAGTTGTCGATCGATTGTTGAGAAGAAAAGAAAATAAAAGAAAACAGAAGAGAAACTTGGACGCCAACAGAGGTGAAAAGGGGCGACAATTTCGTTGGTCATTTTATCTCTAACGGTACCATACATCCACAACGCGGCGTCACAATAAAAACTTATACGTCACGGTGACGTTGAAATAGCTTTCGCAAAAGTGGTTAACCAGTGGTCTATTGTATGGCTTTTCCAGCGCTGTGCAAAAACGCATCGCACCGGGGCGTGCGCTTCTTCACGTCGACTAGCCTCAAACGTCGAGTCCCATTCCGAGTGAAAGAACGTGGCGTCCGAGAGTTACCTAAGAGTTCACGTATTTCCTATCCTTTCTATCGCGCGATCGTAGCGTAGAAATATCGTTTCTTAACCATCGTCACGGTACACCGTGTTCGACACGGCGGTATATTCCCCTCCCGTTTCAAAAGAAATCGAGCTTCTCTTTGGCATTTACAACGGGGAGGAAATATAATAACGTAGAATCAGAATGCAGCTCTCTCTCTCTCTCTCTCTCTCTCTCTCTCTGGAGCGAACGAGAGTTGAAAATTTGCGCGTCACTCGCCGGAAATTTTCCATTCGTACAGTAGTTAACAATAGTCGCGTTGTGTTTGCATAATGCCTGAAAAAAAGGTAATCGCGATCAATGTTATTACGAGACAAGTCAACGGAGCGAAATTAACGCGATAGAAGAATATAAAAGGAGCGTTCGCGATTCTACCTTTCAAACTGCGAACAGGACACCTCCTGTGCCTGCAGGAATATTCACGCTCTCAATGGCACATTCAAAACGAATCTTCAACCAGACTCCTAATTAATCAACGGACCATGCTTGTTTACGAAGGATCGCCGATCCAACCAATTATCACGAAATTCTCGCAGCCTCGGTTTAAACAATTCCCGCGCGATTCGAATGGCGTTTTCGCGCCAACTTTCTCGTTCAATGATTTGAGCGCGATTACTACACCTTTTCAGACCAACGCGCAACGCTTTTGAAATTTCTTCGACCGTCGTGTCGTCGAAATCGCGCGCCACCGAGTCTCTCTCTGTCTCTCGATTAGAAAATGACGTTGTTTACTAGACACTGCATATTTAACGCTGGAAACTTTCCGGGAAATAGCGCGAACTTTAATTAAAACGAGCAGCGTGATACGAACAGAAGAGACAGAAGTTTTACTCGCGCAAGTCTTCTTCTCGCTCGAAAGAGAAGTTGTCGTTGCCTGCTGTGACGCTTTCTCGAATCGCATTGAACGAGCCAACTTTTATCCATCGATGACCAATCACTGTTCCCATAAACGCGTGACAATTATTGTCGCGACCTGAAAATGATGAAGGGAATCAATCGAATGCGTTCCTCAGGAAATGCGTCACGCATTCTCGCGACGAGAATGTAAATACATTAGACACCAAGGCTTCTTAAAGGAGATATATGAACTAGAAATACGAATTAAATCATAAGGAAATTTTATTCGAAAACAATTCTTTGGTACACATACGAATACAATTATACCATATGTTGACACATGTTCCGTTGCCGCGTGGGGCAGATACGCTTTCCGTTCAAGCCATTTGGAATTTTCATTGCAAAGCGAAGAATTTTTTAAAAATTTCTTTGACAAAGTCATGTATCGAGACATCTTAATAACGTGTATAAAAACGTGTATAATAACGTGTAAAAACGTGTACCACGTTTGTCTTATCATTTTTACCGATTGTCTGTTAAGATCAATTCAATTCGGTAAGAAGACGCTACAAAATTTATTATCAAAATAAGGTTAAAAGATTGAAATAAAGTAAATAGTACTTATTAGTATTCAGTATTATTGTATAGTATCATATAATTTATATCATATAAATTATTATATAATATTATTTATTATTATAATTTAATACACAAACAATGACATTAAAAATATTTTGAACAAAATGTTTCATTTTGACATCGTTAAAAAAATTGTTTGTTAAAATAATACCTTAAAATTATGTTCATTGCTTCGTTCCGTGATGCATCTTAAACTCTAGACACTTCTTTTGATAATTGTAAAAATTGTAAAAGATACTTCAGAAGCAAAATAAAATAGAAAGTAAACCAAAAATCGTGAAACCTGTCAGAGACAAAGCCAAATATTCATACTAATTTTTCAGTTTTGCTAAAGCACTCTACCACCCCCGAAATTTAGTTACGCGACTCACGCTTTGAGATCTCCTGCATTAAACAGCCGCAGACAATGTTACTAGTATCGCTAGAAAGTAACAAACTTGTGACTTCGATGGTAACGTAATCGATTACAGCCGATATTAGTATAATATCTATCCGTTCGAATCGCGTCGCGATCCTAGAGTTTCCTGGATGCGAACGAATACCTACTGCGTGAGAAGAACGATCCTCTCTGTTGAATTCTCGATGAATTAATCATTCTTGTTGCCGCAGTGATAAACTGGTTGACTGGTTCATTGAATTTTAAAATGACATTAGAACGATTGACATTGCGCAACGACACGAGCAAAACGTTATCGTTCACGCAGCCTTGGTTTTATTTTAAAGGCGACGTGCGAATGGCTCGCTGAAAGCCCGATAAGTGATTGTAAATGAGTTCTGGTAACTAGAAACCGGCGCATCGTTCTCGCGAGTCCACTTGAAAATAGATGTACCGTATTATATATATTTTTTTCACCGGTGAATGCCAACCGCAGCGTGCGTTGTAAGTTATTATAAATTGTAAACCAATTAATCAGAACTTTCTCGCCGACGGTTTTCGGATTAAATTTTTTCGGGTTAAATTGCGAGAATCATCGATCTATCGATGATTGTCCGATTGCGTAAATTATTTCACGGCGAGCATAACGACCGATTAAACTTCCGTGTTAATTCTTTAAATCACGAACGAAACATTCTAATTATACTCCATTTAATCGGCAGCTCTCATACGTAAATTTTAAACGTTTCCCCTTTCCCCGCCGTTCTCTTTTTCACTTTCGAACAATTTACCCGTGAATTAGCAATTTTATTGAAATATTAAATAAGTTACGAGACCATGCAACGTACGTAGATTTAGCCTGCGTTTAAAGTTAATACGTTTGAATTCATTTAAACGACCGGTGTGTACGTTTAACAGAAAAAGTTCCTCTGTCCCATTTATTGTTCGAGATTCCACTTTATGTAGAAATTTCGTTCGCTGGTATTTTGCATATTTTTTTCAGTATTATTCGAGTTAAACGCGATAACACACGGATCTGATAAACAAGTGGATAAGTCTGGAACTTGGAAATTTTTTGCACACATACACACAGCTATGTGTGAAAGCTTATTCGAACACACACGCGTGGACAAATTTTACGTGTCTATAATGTATCTTGAAATTTCATTAGCGCTGTGAAATAACTCTGAAGATACATTTACACAACGATACGCAAAGTTAGTGTCTGTTCAAATATTTGAAAAATTTGATAAGAAAATTGCTTATCACATTAGCAAACTGTTAATTGAATGTTTGACATCAATTAAATTAATTTATGACTCTTATATTACGACGTGCGTGAATTTCTTTCAACCACTAATCGTAAGCCGACTCCTTGTCAGATTGATTTCAGCTTCGACCAATACGATCGCGTAACGGTGTTGATAAAATTTCAAAATGTTTCCTACGCGCACGCATACATACAGCATGGATACAAAAGTAGCGCATATTCGCGGAAATGATAATAAATAAAACAGAACCTAGTCGCGAACTAACAACAAATGTATCTCGCGGTAGGAAATGATTTACATTCGCGCGGCGATACTTTAGAACAGGGATGGGCAAATAGCGGCCCGCTAAGAGTTCTTTATGGTCCACCAATATACAGTCAGAAAAAAATGAGATTAGCGCGATAAATAAATTGAATAAAACTGCCACTATTTTATTTAATTTATATTTATTGATTTTTATGGTACAATTTATACCTTTTCACTGAAATGCAAAGTTAACTAACTGAATGCGATCATTTTAAAAGGTGCGACCCCTCCGCTAACCCCCCGCTTCCACAAAGTGGCCCCCGAGCCAATTGAAAAAAACAATTGCCCACTCCTGCTTTAGAAAGACATAAAGTATAACCAAGTCAGTCTTTGAATACGGATCCCGTGAGGTAACTTTGGTAACGCAGATATTTCTGCAAGTGGCATCTCGACCGACTGTACCAATTAGACAACGAGCCATACGTCCGTGGTCTCCTCTGCTTATGGAGAAACTCGCACAGGTTGCACACCGCCTGCCGAATGCCCCCGTCGACTTCGTAACATCTCTTCCAGGCGAAGTACTCGCCGTACTCTCGCGGATTCTCGATCAGCTTGCCTAAATATTCAGCCAGGCCCTTTGGCGTGTCGAAGTCGAGCGCGTCTATGTAGGAGCGCGGCGGAGCAAAGTGGCTGTAATTGGCGCCGCCGTAAACGATGGGAATTATGTTGTATCTGAAAGCAGAACGGAAATGATACTGTTTGCCTGG
The DNA here is from genome assembly GCA_032399595.1 of Tetragonula carbonaria. Lineage (NCBI taxonomy): Eukaryota > Metazoa > Arthropoda > Insecta > Hymenoptera > Apidae > Tetragonula > Tetragonula carbonaria. The sequence continues at coordinate 10,398,695 of JAUCRC010000012.1, read as the reverse complement.
GTTTGCTTCCTTCGATCGCCTGGCCGTTCCCTTCACGTTCCTTCGTTCGTCGAACTCTGAAACGACAAGTATCTATCCGAGAGACAATGAGGCAAATAAAGCGTGGAATTTCAATCGCGGCGAGCATCAGCACGACGTTTCTGAATTTTGTTTCACTCGAGGAAACTGCGAATTCGTCAATCCTTCTGATTCCAGCAGTTTTTCGCAAACGTGACGAAGGAAACGAGGGTAAATCTTCTAACGTCGAATCGTAAAGAAGCGGATGACTCGCTTGCCTTCGTTTCTCTCAAGAAGAGAACAATACGGTACATATTTAGCGATATTTATAACATTTTCGCTTGCTCTTATCTTCCAATTTGCAGTGAATCCGGCTTTGAAAAGAGCTCGTTTCTCTAATTTATTATTCCTATCGCGTGGAAAACGACAACAACAAAAAGGACTATCATAGAGGACAAAATATGGGGGAAACGGACGTGGTAGATAGGAGGACAAGTCTGTCGGGAGGACGGGCACGGTCACGTGTGGAAACAATTTTATATATAGGACTGGAAACTGAAAACGCGGGTACGTCAGTACGCCGATTCAAAATCGGTGAACAGTGGTAGGTAGACACGAGCTGCGGCTGACAATTTCATCGTCGAGATCGTTCCGCCGCGGCCATTGTTTTTTACCTGAGGGCATTGTATAGCTTCTCGGTTACGTAATCGTCGCACAGCGAGTTCTCGAACGACAGGTAGAAAAAGTAGTGAGGTTCGGCGACTCGTGCGAAACAATCGTGGCTCGATGGACAATGCATGCTGCCGCATTTCCCGTAAACGTCGATCGGTATGTGCCTGGACAGCTCGTTCACGTACTCCTGTCGGCCGCTTTTCGCCTGGCAGTTGCTCACGAACCAGACGATCGGCCTCGTTTTCCCTCGAACCGTCCTCGACAACGACGACGCGGCGACTTCGTCGGCGAACGCTCGGCCACCTGTGCAAATTGTTCCTTTCGTCAGACGATCGACGATTTCAACCGAGCGTTGTACGTTGTTGTACCTGCTCGCGTACGATTCAGATGAAAATCATTATTTGCTTTAATTTTCATTTTTCGTTTATTCATTGTTTAATTCATGATTGCAACATATGCGTGATTATGATTTAACCCCTTGACATACAATGACGTCTGGGAGACGTTTCGTCCCTAAAGGACCTGTTCAATTATTAATCTGTTTCTTCGTCATTTTTTTATTAATTTCGTTTGTAAGCATTGTGTTTATAACATTTCAGGCAGTATAAATATAAGAGTATAAAAATGATCATTGTTAGGTTCACACAAAGAATATAGAAATTATTACTTCTGTTGAAAGTTTCCTCAGATGAAAAATAAATATCACTTTTTGGTCGAATTTCATTTAATTGATACGTTAACGGGTTAATTTGATTTATTCATTGTTCAAGTGCGAATTCTTAATAGAGAAAAGAAAAAGTGACAAGAGCAACAGAGTGCGGGGGAAGGGGAGGGCTAAAAATCACTTCCTACTAAAATAAATCCGCAATTTTTTTATTTATATTTCTTTCAACATTGATGAAAAAATCATCATTTAAAATTAATAAAATTAGTTCGATGTTTTATTAAAGAAAAAAGAAAAAAAAATATAGGTGGGAAGGAACTTTTACACTCTGTATAATAGTATAGATAAATGATGAGTGAGACGAAAATAGATAAATATAATATATAGAAGCTACTGAGATTAATGTAGCAGTTACAAAAAAATGTAGAATTATCCTCTGTTTGCAAATTAGTGTTTACGTACTACCATGTGTCGCGCCGATTAAATTTACGTTAATGGATTAATAACATATTGCTCGAGAATTTTGTTTTTAACGCGAATCTCTAGCGAGTAATATGTCCGAACAAATACTGTTCTCTCGGTTGTATACTGAAGAGAATCGAGGAATAAAATAAATTTCTATTTTTCAACACGATCTATTGCAAAACCCGATGGGAGGTCTTTGTTAATTTTCGCCACGAATTTCCCAATAATCCGATGGCATCGAATATGTAATCGAGGACTTCGAGGAAATGATAGAAGACGAATCAAAGTCGAGATCGTTTAGAATTCAAAGTAATCTCAATTAATCCGAAAAATTCAGTTCTTTCATTTGGCTTTAACTTCCAAAATTGCGAGATACCTTTGCAACCAATGTTTATCTACGTCTATTCTCGAATCGTAAAATCGAGGAATCAGCAAATCCTCGGTTGTGGGAAATTCACTAAAACAAACGCGAACGCGAACGCGAACCGAACGTGACCTGGCTAACAAAGAGCGGCGGAGTTGCAAAAACGGGGGACAGCTAATTTGCAACGGTTAATAAAGTCATCGGCGACACTTTAATTAGCACGATTTCGTGCGAGCCTCCGCACGTTACGCAACGACGATTACGCAGAGGAATTGTTACAGTCTACGGCTGTCCTTCGCGACTTTCCAACCTTCTCTCTTTTTCTATTAACGTAACGCCCGCGTTTTTCGATCCTCCGAGGGAACACGTGTACGTAATGGCGATCATCGTGTACAGAGCACGCGACGTATCCACGTATGATTAAAAAGCCAAAACTGGCGATTTAATTTCAGTCTAATTACACGCATCAACGCCCCCGCGTTCCTCGCCCCTCTGTTCGATCTCGTTTAGAGAATTTTAACAATTCCACCGTAGTCCGTCTCTTTATTTTTCGTCCAACAGCAAGACACGTTGTCCCCGGCTGTTCCACGATTGCATACGAAGAAACAGCTCGCCGCAGAAACGTTTTTGCCGCTCGTTTCGAGCGGATGCGCGAACCACGAAAGAACAGCTACCCGTGTCTCGTGTTGCGACAGCAAATGGCCGGGTTCTTTGTCGTGCCGTAGGCAAAAGCAACGCGGAGGGAACCGAGATTAATTACGCACCGCGACGATTATGAAGCACGCGGGACAAGATGACGCGTTATCCACGGAAGGTGAAACACGCGATGGTGAAACGCGTTTCCGTACGATTCTAAATACGGAGATAATCGAAATTGATACACGAACTCGTCACGTTAAAATTTCCTCCTGTTGCTAGTGTGCCAACGCTATCAAATCTAAATCTTCTTTCTTTCTGATCGAATAGAAGTATATTCGAGATTGTCGTCGAAATTACCTGATCGACTGTAAAACGCGTTTCAATTCGCGTCTCCGTTCAAACTAAAATTCGTATCGATCAACAAGTGAAAATAGATTGGTTTCTAAAAGAATCATTTCTCCGATTATAAAAAATAAAAGTTTCGAGATTTTCGTCGGAGTTACCTGTTAGGTCAGGTATTTCGTCCAAATTGACGAAAGAATTCGTTACCTCGAAATTTCCCCGACTTTTATAACCAACGCTAACAAATCCGAATGAAGACAGATTGATTTATAAAAGGATCATTTCTCCGATTATAAAAAGTAAAAGTTTCGAGATTAGTTACGCAGTCGTCGAAGTTATTTGGCCTGTTAAACAAAAATTAACGTAAGAATTCGTTACATTAAAATTTCCTCCTCTTTTGTAAGCGACAGTGACAAATCCAAATGAAGATATATTGGATTGTACAAGCGTCATTTCTCCGATTGCATAAAGTTTCGAGATTTTCATCGAATTTACCTGACCTGTTAGACAAAAATTGACGTAAGAATTCGTTACCTCGAAATTTCCCCCACTTTTATAACCAACACTTACAAATCCAAATAAAGACAGATTGATTTGTAAAAGGATCATTTCTCCGATTATAAAAAAATTTTCGTGATTATCCGCAAAAGTTAGCTCATCTGTTGAATTAAAATTGGCACAAGAATTGGTCGCTTTAAAATTTCCTCCACTTTTGTAGCCGACGCTGACAAGATCGTAAATGAAAATACGTCGATTCGCAAAAGCTTTGTTTCCCAAATTGATATTCTATATAAATCTCGTCGTCGACGAAGTTTTACCTGACCGATTGTAAAACGCGTTCCAATTCGCGTTTCTGCTAGGTGCGACAATTTCGCCGGTGCGGGAATCCTTGACGATTCCGTAGGTCCACACGATGTCGCTGTCCAATCTGTACGTCATCGTGACGTTAAAGAAATCCTCGTAAAAGTAGCTGGTCAGCGGTCTGTTGGCCGGACTTTCCAGATTCACGAAAACGTACCACTGTCGCGGCGTTCTGCTCGTCGGCAGATCAGCGAGATCCATCTCGTTACCGTGAAACAGCACCGCGTCGAAGTTCGTCAGATTCGCGTAGCTCCTGTCGTGCGTCGCGTAACAATCGTTTACGGGACAGTCGTGGAATATGTCGCCCTTGCCCATGTAAAACGTCTCGTCGCTGAACATCGTGTTCCAGAATAGGACCTTCTTCGTCGCGTTCGTGAGTCGCGCGTCGCCGTTGATGATCCGCCTGAAGTGCAGGATGTCGTCGATCCTGCAGTTGAAGTAGAAGGACAGAACATAGAGGGTGAACGTGAAGATCGTGACGACGGCCAGGCTGACTTTCACGAACATCCATAGTTTCATATCGGTCCTCTTTGGTATCATCCGACGAAGCCAGCTGCACCACGATTGACGAACGGGTCGCTCGCCCTTGCTTGATTTCTCGATTCCTTTTATCATCAAGCACGATTAAGTGTCATTAAGCGTCATTAAGTACTACTAAGTCGAGTACTAATCGTCCTATTATCTCGATGGAAATTACGTTTGTCGCGTTCGCGAACTGGATAAATGCTCTCGAACTTGAATTGCTCTCGGCGATGATTTGAACGAGACAACACACAACAGGAAACGTCGCTCACAGACAGATTTCGATCTCTTTCTCTCTCTCTTTCTCTCTCTCTCTCTCTCTCTCTCTCTCGGCCTTAATTCGCTGTGAAAAGGATTCGCAACGAACAGAGGTTAACGAACCGAGTGTTACGTAGAAATTGAAAGTGCTCGTAACAGTAATTCACAAAGAACTACGAGAGATAATGATTCGTTACAATTTGACACTCGATAAACCGTTTCCCCCTCTTCTTTCCCTCCAGTCCCTAACCACGACTGTCACAGTCTCTTCTCTTTTTTTTTTTTTTTTTTTTTTTTAATTGAATAGTTCACTATTCGCATTTGTAACATATACATTACTCAAACGTAGGTCGAGTCTCCTTTAATAAAGAAACGTTGAACACTTCTGACTTGTAACATTGAACTTTGTTCTGCTGCAATTCGAAGAAACGCGACATACATATTATAGATAAGCAGCAAGTTAGATGTGCAAAAATGAATTCGACAAAACATTGCGAGTGTATTTTCGTAACACACACACAGAATATTTCTTCATCTTCTCATTTCGCGTACAGCAGACTGATAGAAACGGGACGTGAAGAGAAAAATGAAACGACCTGAGAGATGATCTGGCTAGGTTTGATTAAGTCGTCACTGGTCCGACTGATCGAAAATTCGATGAGACTGTCTCTCTTGAGATTTCTATTCGTCCGTGTGGAATTCAACACTGGCCGCCGTGAACACGAGACAAAATTCAGCCAAGCGTCTGCACATGGTAAATTTTTAAAAGTCTAAAGTTCACTGTGAGTCACCGAATCGAACGGTGAAAAGTTCCATAATCGGTGCAACAAGTAAAGTCGACCAAGCCAACCAATCATTTTCTAAATCATTCTCAGAATCAAGAATCCTTCTCTCTAGTCTGTTCTTTCTCAGAAAAAAAAAGAAAAAGAAAAACGCCCGTCCGTCAGTTCGTGTTTCAACTTAACTCGACAACTTGGTGCAAAGTTGGACACTACACTCGCGATCGGTCGCGAGTCTGGTCGTCCGCGAGTCGCGGGAATTTCGTCGACGTAGAGGCCACTGTGTCGGAACTACGCAGAGGGAAAGAAAAAAGGGCGACTCCGTTTCCAGCGTAGGATCGATGATGGAACGAACGATAAAGCTGATGATTGATGGCGCACCATTGCCGCGGCGCGTCGAGCACGGAATCCGAATGTGGGTCACAGATGTTCGACGAAGGAATTTGTCGCGAATCGTCGCCGGTCGCAACGTTTTACTCTTCGGCTGAGTCTCGTGAATTTCGCGTATCCATCTCGGTTGCCCTTTCTTCGTCCCTTATCCTTGCTCCTCGACGTACTACGCGCTGTTCGTCTCAATCAACGATCGCCACCAAGTCGACACACCGACTATCCGGCGACAGTTTTCAGTCCCGATATCATTTCACTGTCTCTCTTGCGTTCCTTGCTTCTCGATCTGAACGTTGATGAGCCCGGAACTGAGACGAGAGCCGATCGCGAGCGAGCGAGATAGAACGAGTCGATAGGCGAGTAAATATTTGAAAAACGCGTTTTACGTCGGCGGAGAGTCTTACGCGGTTAAAAGTAAAAAGCACAGGTATCGTGCATCGCGTGACTACCGCCACTGTCAGCAGTTCCAAGTCGACTGGCCAAATGCAATGAGCACGCTCTGTAACGTCTACGCTAGTTTCAAAGAAGAAAGCATCGACTCTCGGCTCGGTGGGGGAGACTGTCAACTGATCTATCGTTTTTGTTTTTTCTTTTTTTTTCTAAACCTGATGTCTTGTTGTCCTTGTCGTCCGTTGTCATTGTATTTCATTATCCTAATTGAATGTTAAGGCAAAGAATGAAAGAAGGAAATATGGGAGAGGCTAAAAAGAATTGCAGGAAACCATTTTTTTTCTTTTTAGAGAGAGAGAGAGAGAGAGAGAATACCGTAAGAGAATACTGTAATAAATTATTGCGATTGTCTATTATATCTAAAGCTGTATGTAAAGCTGAAATGTAACAGGCTTGTTTGCGGGAAAGCGAAACGCTTGGCGGATCACGAAGGTCAGCGCAGAGTACAAGTAGATTGCGTTGCATCCGCCTACCCACCGTTTCCTGAACATTGTTTCCTCTGTTCCCTTGAAATTTGTCGTGATACTTTCCCCCGCTATCTCTCGCAAACACGAGGGCTCACTTTGACTCCTATCTCCGCCAAATATAAAATCATCCTCTATTCTTTTCAATTAGTCACCAATATCTTCTGTCCTTTCTTTTCTTTCGTTTTTCTTCCCAACTTTCTCGAGCAATATATGTATATAATGGATCAAAAAACTATTGAAACATCTTTTTCTCTCGCAATACCTTTGCAAGAACAAATGCTACGTTAAAAAAAAAAATCTATGTCCATCTATGTGAGTAATACGCACAGTAGAAATAACGAGTTGCCGGTAAATATAAAAATTTGAGGAAGACATTGAAAGATATATATTTTAATGATTCAGAGGCAAGCGTTCCTATCATTCGATAACGTACCTGTACTTACAAAAAGGATGTTTTGCCATTTTTCTGACAACATTCATCGCCAGACTAAGCACGGATTAAGTATGGAATCATCGCTTTCTCGACTCTCGACTTTTTTTACATGCGTTGCGTTATCATTGCATTAACTCGTCGTTGGAAAATTGTTGTTACTTTTGCACGCGGTGAAACAGATTTTCCTAATGCGTCATTCGTTTTCGGCGAAATATCGCCAGATAACTAGGTGTGTGCCAATATTTCTCTGATTCCCGTAAATACGAGAGCAAGAGAGATCTCTCCGAAGCACAAGTATCCGATTGACCACGTTGCTCGAGCACAATAAACAATTTTGCTGGCAAAATCGTTGTCGTACCGAAGAATTCCAAGACGTTGTGACACCGACATAAGGGGAAGGTAAGATTCATTTATCGCGTTCGTCATTACAGCCGAAACGATTCGTTTCCGGATGGAAAGTGTCGAAAGTGAGGAAGGCAACGTTCGAAATACGAAAGATACTCGCGTGACAAGAGCCAAGCGGAACCAGCCAGATTTTATCGACAGATCGCCAACGAAATTGAAACTTATACAGCGCGTGCGTTGCACGAGCGAGTGACACGGATCTCGCTCGATTAAGAAGCTTCTCTCGAGAAAATGGAGCGACTTAGTGTTGACGTGCAACTTCGCGCTCCTTACATCACTCGATGGTAAAACTTCGCTCTTCACAATCGGTGCTTGAACGACACGCCGCAACTTCCACCGGGCCGGAATGAAACGGAAGACGGTGAATCACGTGCGTCCGATGTCGTGATTTACGAATGGAACTTCTGCCGGTGAGACTCGCTTTAACGATCATCTGCGCGAGACTCCTCCGAGTTTACCAAATTTGCCAACTGAAATTTCGCGAGAATCACGGCGCGCACGTATTCGAAGACTTTTATTCACGTTTCTCCGATGAAATTAACACTACTGGAACTACCAAACTGGTCGAAATGAGAATTTGCATATTTCTATTAGACATTTTGCATTATATTACAAAGATTTTCTTCCACTTTAACGTCACTGATGGAAATTTTATGCATTAATCGTCGGTAGTTCTAATGTTAGAAGAGGCTCGTTCCTTTCGAAAATGGTCAAAATGACCATTTGAGTATTTTTGTTAGATTTTTTATAGATACAGAACAGCATATTTTTCGAGACTCGAATGATTCTTCGTCAAGCTTGTCTATCCCATTGTATTATATTATAAAGACTTTCTTCTACTTTAACGTCTTTGATGAAAATTTTATGCATTAATCGTCGGTAGTTCTAATGTTAGAAGCTCGTTCCTTTCGGAAATGGTCAAAATGACCATTTGAGTATTTTTGTTAGATATAAAAATATATTACTATTATATTGATATTATATTAGTATTTTATAGATATAAAGCATTTTTGAATAATTCTTCGTTAAACTTGTGTACCTCATTGCATTATAAAAGTTTTCTGTTTTTTCTAATTTAACGTCTCTGACGCAGATTTTATGCATTAGTCGTCGGTGATTCTCGTTTCTTTCGAAAATGTATCTCTCGAACGTTCTCTCGAGGATTATCCAGCCAAGGCAGGTTTGATTCTTGGAGTGCAATCGAGAAAAGAGTGCAAAGGCCAAGGCCAAGTCGGCAACCTCGCGACATCGAACAACGATGCAACGCCCCGTGACTAATTCTTCTCGTTAATCAACGCCCCTGATCCATCATCGCGGTATCTGTGACGCGGTTATTCTTCGACGCGGCTCGGAACGCCGCGAAATCAATCATAATCGGAGTTTAAGAGGGTGGCTGCGCGACTTTATGAAGTCTCTCCGAGGGTTCGCCCCTGCGCGGATTTATCGCGCCATTATGATCTATACAAACGGGTCGTTGCGTGGCTGCCTAACGACGTGTCACGCGAACGTGATTTTTGTCTTTGCAATTATATTTCGCCGTGGTAACTGAATAACTTAACCCAGTGCGCTTGTGACCAGACCGTGGATTTTTATATATTTATGAGACGAAAGGGACGGAAATGCACATTACATAGCATGCAGAATTATGTATAGCGTTATAATGTTAAAACGAGTGAAGAAAATTCGAGTTTTTCTTTTCTTTCTTTTTCCTTTTTTTCTTTTTATTGCGTTCGTAGAAATACGAATTTGTATGAACATCAGTTTATTCACGGCTGTACGTATAACGATATTTTATCAATGAAATTCTGTGCTGGAACGAAATATGAAACCGGATAAAACAGTAGGCGTATGCTTCAAATTTTATTATATAAGATAACGATGTGCTAATGAATGAGATAATTCATCGCAATATCACGAGGTTACAGCATCCGGTTAGAGACTCTCTAAACTTATATACGTAATATACTAATGATAATAATATCTACGATGTCAATATATTCAAAAAAAAGAAATGAATGTATTTGAAATGTATGAAGTGGATCAATATTAATGTATCAATTAATGAGTAATGTAGTTGCTAATAATCGCGTTACTTTTAAAATCGAGGTGGATGCTCCCGGCGATTGTAATCGAGCAATTTTATCAACGTCGAAAATTATCCCTTTGAGATCGAAATCGATAGGATATCAAATTGATAGGGGGAGAGGAGCAAAAAAAAAAAAGAAAAAAACAGAATTGACAGTTAATAGAATTTTCTATCTTTGCAGCCCTGTCCGATCAACCGATGTTTGCCGAGCCAATACCGAACGTCACGGTGCCACTGGGGAGAGACGTCAGCTTACCCTGCGTCGTCGAAAACCTCGGTACTTACAAGGTAATTAAATCTATAAAGAGTCTATGCCATGTCGTTCCGCGCGTTTTCGAGCTATTACAGCCAGTAATACACGCCTATGTACACAACTCGAAGGCCGATCGTTCTCAAAACTTTCAGAAGAGAATTTCGAATCGAACACTCGAGTGAAATTTGAACATTCTGTTCCCTTCTTCTAACCCCGTCGTTCTAACCCCAATTGTCGTATTTCGAGCGCGAAGTAAATTTTCTTCGAAAGTTCCCTCGTCGTTGAAAATTTAACCTTGGACATCGTAGGTCACTTTTCGGTAGAAACTTGCAATTCCAAAGGAATGAAGCACCAAGATCGAAGAAACCAAACTATTCGAACATGCAGAAAAAAAAAGAAAGAAAGAAATGTTCGAAGTGTGATAAAAATGGGACGAAAATCGGCTCTTGGGTGGCAGATTAAGGGTTAACCTAGTTCGCGAGGAATAGCGTGAAACGAGGTTGAAAAATTTCCTCGGTTGTTGGCGTGTGCGAGTGGCCTCGACGAAAGCTTGAAAATAACGCACCACCACGCGATCGAAATTTTCCACGAGCTATCTCGCGAGAAAGTTCGCGGCGCACTGGTTTTCAGGGCAACGCGGCCACTTACGTAAACGTCACATCCGTGGCTCCATTATTACGCAATGTCGTTGGTAAATAATAAATGCCACCGCAGACGTTTGTAATGCCGTGGCGTTCTAAAATATTTACGCTATCCGCTGCCGATGTATCGATTCCCCTTCCGTGGTCCGTCCACGAATATTTTATATTTCGCGAAGGCGAAATATATCCGCCGGAACGTTTCGTCGTGTGGCGCGTGCACGCTCGAAATCTTTTTATTGGCGGCGATTTTTTAATGGAACGACGCGCACGAAGGAGCTCGCCCAACTGCACCGCGATGCACGTATGTGCACGGAGTGCCGTTTTTAAAACCGAATAAACACGTGTCACCGGGCCGAGTGTGTCGGGTTTTTTCAAACGATGCTCTTCTCGACGGACGACTTTCGATTTCTCGAACTCCAAACGCCGTAAAATTTTATTAGCGCTTCAACTTTCGAACTGTGATTGACGAAAAAGATAAAAATGAATCCGTGAATCAGCGTAGACGAAATGTACGTTGGAGGAATCGAAAACGAAACTGAAAGCTAGTAAGAGGGGATTTAAGACACTCGTTTAAGATAAAAACAGCGACGTAGTGCAGTGACACATATCCGTCCGCATGACGAAAATTCGTCATTTCACAGACAATCACCAACAGCCGAATGAACGAAAATTCGTCAGTTTGTATATTGCAGTAAATAATTGATCGTTGTTTTATTAAATCCGAGTAAATTGAAACGTAATTCTTACCAAGCAGAGATAATTCTACGAAAAAATTGATTTCAGCTTCAGTTGCGTCGTATAAGGCTGCAAACGCAAAAAAAATATTGCAAAGTTTGTAAAGTTCACGACAGAAAAAATAGAACTAGCTACGTATGTGACTTTTGCAACATTCCCCTTCATACTGGAACATGTTTCGAACAGTACCATTCGTTGAAGAACTATTGATTATTGATAAAAGTTTCGAAAATAATTTACTTAGTCTAATAAAATAATGAGTATGTTTTCAGTAATTCATTTCAACTTTTTTGTGGATTTAATTTTTATTTAACTTCAAAAAGAAAAAAAATCAAAAATAAAGGTGTGTATATAAATACAAATTCATTTTATTTCATTTCTCAAAATTTCACTAAAAAGTATATAACTTTTTAAAGGTTAGGTTGTTTTTATATAGAGCATATCGTTTCTACAAATAGTGTCAAAAAATGCCGGCCAATTTTTGGTCAATGGCGGTGCAAATAATATCGGACGGACATGTGTTAATATTCGGACATTAACACGTTGAATGCCGTGGGAGTCATCGGTGACTGGCGATTCCAAGATCAATAGAAACACATTTATTAACAATTAGATATGAAAAAAGAACTGTACAAGTTGAATGTTGCGCCGTGTCTTACCGAGAATTATACCGAATCTAACGAGAATTAATCGTTTCTAACCTGAGAATTAAACCACTTCTTCTTGAAAATTCAGTCACGAAAAAAATTGTTCAATGTTCGCACAATGTTATTATGGCAACTCAGCATTTTCGAGAAGAAAAGTATCTTCGCCAAGCGCTGCGTCATGTGAAAGCAGTTTAGAATAAAATGAACGATGCTCCTCGAAAGTAGAAGCTTCAAACTGCAATATGAATCCAGGTTTATTGTTGTACGATTTTTTTTTTTTGTTTTTCACAAAATTATAACAGTTTGATTATTTAAGTGTTCGAATATTAATTAAGAGTCATTGTAAGCACATAACAAGTTACAGATTGCAAAAATGCGATTTAAGTATTAACACAATCGAATTTATCAGAGCAGTTGCTCGTGAAAGCATCCGAATTAGCATCGTGTGTGTTCTGGGAAACATTTTGGAATTTCATTAACAGCAGTTGTAATAGTATTAGTAAAATTCGAAATAAATCCGAAAATGTGCGCACGAATTTTCGAAACACACTCGAGAGATAAAGCACGTACATACATAAGTTTACATTCGTACAAGTCATTGTAGTTTCGTTGATAGTCGTTTGAATTTACCATGGTGAACTAATTTACCAATCCTCTTAACTCTTAAAAATAACACGCTGCTCTTCAAATTTTAAAAGGTACGACGCTTGTCACTATTACCGCTGACAGTCTCGTCCTAATTTCCGAACAGTGATCTTCGTTGAAAGGACGAAAGCTCTTTAGCTAAGACGCAATTAGTTTTTTCTTTTAAATTTCTCCGAGAAACTCGACGAATCTGTGAAACCGGAGCAAATGCACATTAAAGATGAAAAATTCAATTATTTAAAGACGACTCACATTAAAAACGAACCAATATCATAAGGACAGAAGTAGAAACAGCATCGCGTTGAAAGTGGGAGAAAAACGATTACCGCGCGTGTGAAAAACCACGACGCGCAGGAAGATCGTCGTGACGTAATTCGTCCATTTTTTTTCCGATACGCGTGGCCATTGATTAAGGGGATGCTAGCGAAACGAAAGTAAAAGAGAAAGAAACCGAGCGATGTAGTAATAAAGGAGATTGAACAGAGAGAGAGAGGAAGAACGAGAGAGGGAAAGGAAAAAGCGTTTGCATCGGTGTGCGCGATCGCGCGATCGGGATAATATCCTGTAGGGCGAAAAGCGTGTTCCACATTACTCCACCATCTACCAGTTTCGCGGCGGTAAATCACGAAACGAAGGGAAAAAAGAGCAAAAGGTGCAGCCTTTTGTTGAACAGAGACAGCGTGCAAAAGGGAGAAACGTAAGGGTTGCGTGGGGGATCTGGCGCACTCGTTCGTTCTCTCTCGTTCTCTCGCTGCCTCTGTCGATTCTCTCCTCGGCGTTCAATTACCTCCGTTGCATCGAAGAATCTCCCGGCGGTTATTAGCATTATCGCGATTCCGACGAACGCTTCCTCCGTCGTTGTCTGGCGTGTCGGTAATTTCCGTTGGTTTCTTTTCCACCGCGGACCGCAATCTCCACGGGCGGATTCTTCGGGCGTTATCTCGGAGTCGGGCGATACCGACTAGCATCAGGCCGCATTTGTAGACCGAGACAACGGGGGGATGTTCCTGTTTCCGTTACACGCGATTCTCGAACGCGATTTTCCCGTTGAACGTAATTTTTAGCAGTCGATGCAGCCCGTTGTAACGTGATTTTACACTTTGTAAATCCTTCGGGAAAAGTTACTCGAATATATATCTTCGACGATATCTGCGGAACGAAATTACTCGTAATTTTCGAAAAAATATTTCTGTTCGGACTCGTGGTCCGGATTAATTACGCGGGTCGAGTTTGACTTCGATCGTTGGCCAACAACGAGACTGTTTATGTAATTTTTATTGAAATGGAACTACGCTAAGTCTTTTATGATAAATCAGACTTTGATACGAATACCAAGAAACTATTCTTTATTAACGACGGAGATTACTCTGGTTTAATAACGAAAAACTATTTTTTTATTAACGAAACCATTCTTGTTTAACAAGAATTTGTTTTATACGAACTGGCTAGTTCGTTTTGGCAACGTTGATTGCTCCAGACATTTCTCCAAGGCTTGCTCTCGAAAAACAGATCTCACGATCCTCTTGACATACGCGGGTGGACGTATGTCTGTATAATATGTGTTGTCTTGGCGGACTTGATCTAGTAAAAAGGGTGTTTTCTGTATTTAAACTGTCACAGGAACTATCCAAATCATGATTCAGCACTCAGGGTTGTTTGATACACTCTTACGCTAACAATTTCAATGTTACGTTATCGAATCGAGCGCATAGACGATCCCATATATGTATATTTTACGACACGTACTTGAATACTACGTGTTTGAATTGCAGAGCGATTAACAAATAAAAAACAGTCGAGACGAAAGTTCGTAAAATTACGAAGCAACGATAGCAATGGCAAATTAACCATAATACGCAGCGCCATCGGGCCTCGAATCATTTAGAATGCCCCATGAAAATATACGTAATGAGAAAATCCGTTTGGCCACCTGGCTCGAATTGAATGTAAATAAAAATCGCAGCCGACCCTTTTTATACCCGGCTCGGTCCGGCGCGAAATATTTACCAGCACTCTAGTAACGTCGCGCCGTCCGAGTCTCTGTTTCGTCCATAATTTAATCCAAACGAACGGTCACCGAACCGAATCCCACTCCCCCCCTCTCCCTTTTTCTCTCTCCTTTGCCACAGTTTAAAAGCCAAGCATAGCATTTCCAGAGTCTCCGTATATTCCTTTCTGAAAATTTTCCAATCTTAACGTCTCCTGCATACATGGTGAAACATCGACTGTAACCTAACCTCAAACCTATCTATACATGTAACGCAAGAAAATATCGTTCCTCCCCATGGTAATCTTTCCTCCGCGGGCGGAATATCAAGAGGGCGCGGTTCCCCGACAAAGGTCCCGCGATTTATTCGGCAGTTTCTCAGCGTACGATGGCTCGTTCCATTCGATCCGTCTCGTGGATGGTGGTCGCTGGTGCCGCCGGCCGATATGTTTGTTCGCGTGTATGGTTGTTCGCCGATCGGGCCGCGGGCTGCCCTCGTAGCTACGAACTCATCGAGCCCCTCCAACGGGACGACTGATGCGTTTCCAATAGCAGCCGCGGAGGCGATTGCACAAAGGTGGCATTTCCTGTACCTATACGTGTCCTCCGACGTGTCCCCTCGTCAGAGATTTCGTCGACTGGACGAAGCACGTGAACGATTTTCAAGTTACACTCCCGTTAGATGATGCAAATTTGGTGCATTAATTTCACTCTATTGAGCAGTGAAATTAACATCGGGACGAAACTTTTTTAGCACTCGCGAATCAACTTTATAAATTCAATGATCTTCGTTCTATGGAGCAGAGGCGATAAATTTTTCTTAAGCATACGCGCCGCAGCGGGCCGCAAAAATTATTATACTTTCCTATCTATCTATCTATCTTCATTTAACTTTAGCAGCTACAATAAAGAAAACAATTTCCTAACGCGAGTACCGTGGCAGCTACACTTTGAACGCAGTGAAGCGATCGACGGAGTAGAGGGGATAGCGCTAGCAGTCAGGAAAGTGGGGACAAGGGCCGCCAGTTAGCCACTTTTGCTGTAGATTGACAATCTCTTAATAACTCTACTGTGTGTCCAAGCGACTTCGGCTTCGACTTCGAATTATCGCAGTCGAAACTGACGAAACAACGACGATTCCAAAAAAAAAAAAAAAAGAAAGAAAGAAAACAGTCATGGAAAACAGACTGTCAACAGAAGTGAAAACTTAAAACTATGAAATAACAGTGGTTTTTTTCGAATCTTCAAATTAATTGTAGTATCGAAAATTAAAATTTCATAATTTGTAAATTAAAATTTCATAATTTGTAAATTAAAATTATTAACATTAGTCTGGTTTTTTATTTTTCTGGTTATTTATTAGTCAAAACATATGATGGGCTGCGCAAGCCGAGTACAAAATATAAATACAACTTAATTGAAATAATAATTAATATACACTTATATTATTTATATACATAGTATTTGTATTTACATAAATTTCAATGAACTTAATTTTCAACATTATTTTGTTTGCATCATTATCATTATTAATTTCAACAATACTCATTTCATTATATTCTAAAAAGTATACAATAGGCTTGTGGTAACTGAAGAAGAGTAAGAAACAAAAATGTTTGATTGGAATTTATGTAAATATCGTGTAAAAACCGCATCGATCATCGTTTTATATTTTGTAGTACTGAGTTTTCGATCATTGGACATAGTCAAACTTAATGCTTCATTCAAAAATTTAATTAATGGTATATATATATATATATATATATATATGCTTTCAGTGCTGGCCAAGCGCATTACGTCATTGCATGTCGATGACGCGAACCTATAAGATTTTCTCCTACCAAAAATCGCTCAACGTGCCTAAAGAAGAACTTCAAAAAAAAACGACGAGGCGAAGGAAATCGCGAAACGACGGGTAGCCTCGGCCACGTCTCGTTATCGCGAAGAATTTCACGCAATTACGCGGCTACGAGATGATTGAGCACCGCTGCGAAAGTAAATGGGAGCAGCACGTGTTCCGGGCCGGTTGAAACTTCCGTCGCGTCTGCATGTCTTCCACGCACGTGCACGTGACTGCACGCGGGAACCCTCCCGGTGAAGACGTTCCCGGTCGGTTGAAGGCGCTTATTAGTCCGAGCCAATTACTCCGCGAGTTCCTGAACGACAACGTGCCCTGCCCGGGAAAATTGCCACTCTAGCGCGCTCCTCTCGTTCCTCTTTCAGCCCGGTTTCCGAAGGGACCTGCGTCGAGTCTCTCCTTTGTTCGATGCCCTCCGCGGGAGGGACCTTTCAAGGAAGCCGGCGTAATCGATGGAAATTTGATTTTCCACCGGCGGAGGGACAATTTGCGGCGAAGCGGATGTTCGCCGCGGAATTTGAAGAATGCCGCTCGCTCGCAAGCGACGTGTACGAAATTAATTGCGCGCCGCGATTGATCCGAGTACACAAGTAGACGCGAGGTGTCTTTCAGCAGTGCGTTTAGCAGGTATTCTGGCATAAGATAGAGAGACAAAGCTTTCGGTGAGAAATTTGACGAAGGAGAGAAGATTAACGAGGAGAAAAAGAACAGAAGTAAGAAAGTAAAAGAATGCAGGAGAATCTATTGGATGAGGAAAAAAAAATGAAGAGAATAATTTCGCTTAGAAATGTGTCAACAAGAAAAATAAAACAAATGAATTTAGATAAACCGCAATTTTTAGGACAAAAATCAGGAGATTCCCAGAGTAAAGAAACAATTTACATACAGCGAAAGTTTCGAGGTGTCGAAATGCAAGTCGATTTACATTCTCAGTCATCTGTCCATTAAACGTCGTGTCGCTAGACGAGAAAGAAGATCTTTGAAAAATCAGATATCACAAAATCCAAGAGTGGCCTGGAATTAAAATCTTTTGCGGTCCGCGCAGTTTTCATCATTTCGTTCCAACTATAGTTTCGTATCAGCCGGTTCGTGCTGTTTTCGTCAACCGATGATCCGTTTGGTATCGATCACTTTACGAAACACTTGTAGGCTTACGAACAAGACGACACGCTCGTGATAATTATTTAATTTAATCGCTTTTTCAATATGAGCCATACAATCACTGTCAAATCCATTAGTTGCTAGCCATTTTTTTTTTTTTTTTTTACGTGCAGGAAATCTTCATAAGACACCTGAGTCTTTTAAGGAAAGACCCAGGGTAGTATCTGATTTTTACCAACCACAACCTCCACGAGGGCTCGAAATCCTGGACCCTCAGATTAAGAGTCTGATGCTTTACCGACTGAGTCACCTTCCCCACCTCCAGAGCCACAGTCCAATTAGGGAATCAAAATTTTTAAATTGAATTTTGGATTCTGTGTGAAAAGCAAGACTCGCTACGCTAGGAATTTGCCAAGACGGTTTTGAGATCATTGACAACAAGCAACTCTTATTTTATCTTTCTATTAGTTTCAGCAAAATTGGAACTGAAAAATGTATTGTCGAGCTACCCTCGACATAGGACTAAGAGTTAAAAAACGGTGAATGGTTAACGGGCACGACGATGTTATAATTCATTACACCTGTGAACCTCGAGCAACTCGGGATGAAGGTGAACGAAAATTCCTACAGTGGGAAACACTGGGGGAGGAGGCAACGAACGGTTCCCACGCGACAGCCGAGGGAAGAATTTTAATAATTCGGCTGATCCACTTTTATGAAAGACGAGCCGAGCGTCTTACAATACCGCGACGATAAACCGTAAGCTCGTCCACCGCTTACAGCTTCGTCCATTATACCGGTGAAACATAAAGATGTTTGCAGCTCGCTACGCTCCGCGAATAAAGATCGTAGCCCGCTATTCAGTCGATTCAACTTGCCGCGATGGGAGCCGATAACTTTGCGGAACGTTTTCATCCGCGTCTTCCTTTTTGTCGCGAAACTGTAAATGGACGTGTATCACGAAAAGTCGATAGCTCGTTAAGTGTCTTGGATCGTACGATCGTTCCTATACACTTTGCCGGATTCCGAGATCATTTTTAATTGTTATAGAAATCGTTATATTTCTTTCTGAGATAATAGTTATCGTGTGCTCGACTGTAGATGTTCCTTCAAGTGTGAAATCGCGCAGGATACACGTAGTATTAACGTTTATCGCGTACACCGATCGATCTGACGAAACTCTGCTAACCTAGAAGAAATTATTTGAACGTCGAACGGCTTTTGTCAGTGGTCACGCTCGAACGGAATATCATATCTTCACATTTTAATTAATTTCAATAAAACGCGCAGAAATGAAGTGCAAAAACCATGATATTGCACTGGACATGCTCTCCATTCACCCCCCCCCCCATGCTCCCCATGCATAATAGATATTTTATATTTATAATAGAATGTTTCACATTCGCATAAATGTCCTTATTCGTGTTAAATGTCGTGTTTGCCGCTCCGATCTTAGAGTTAAAACTTAAGATCATAACCTTAGGATTATTAAAAAAAAAAAGGTCGAGATTGCGATGCCTTCCTTGGCGTTTAAAGCAACTTTTCTTTTTTACCGAGTTTTCAAGTTACACACGTTCCCGAAAAAATATGAATTTGCATTAAAATTCACGGTCTGATTATTATTACGGTTGGCAAATTCGCGTTTCCCCCTGGAAAAATAAACAGAAATTTTGTACACCTTTTAAATAACAAACAACTAATTTCGGCTATATCCATACACGGTATTTTATATCACGCGAGTTTAAAGAGTGTGCCGGCTCTCTAAACTCGCGCGCGAACCGAAATTTTCCTCTACAAAAATGCACAAACATACGCGAGCCAGCGGTCGAGAAAATAATTTCAGAGTGTCGCAAAGTATCGAAATTGATTTATCTGTGTCGCGTAGGGGGAAGAGGGGGGGGATTTGTCCGTGGCGTTGTAAGGTTGCTGATCGATGCTGCAAACAAACAAATGGAAATGTTATCTGGAAAATTTACTGGGCTGAACGTCACGCAGAAACCGTTCGTCCCGGTATATTTTAACGATATTTATCCCGTTGCCGTTCGGGGATACTCGCTTACGGCTCGATTCTAGATTAACGTTTCATTAAAGCTCATTACTCACGGTGTGTGCGAGCCATTATTTTGCGAGTTCTCTCGTCGTTTGTTGCTAGATCGGCGTTCAGTTAGTTTCGTTACACGTCGATTCGCGATCGGTATTACGCGATCTCGGACGCGGATTCAGGAACGCGTGATCTGTCCTTTAATCTGCTCCGATTGAATCAAAACCGAGAAATCGTATCCTCGAGAACCACCCGTCAGGAACGCGGTATTAACGATTACCGATCGTTCGCGTCGTTCCACCTATGGCTTTCCGATCAAACGCAAAAAGAGAACCCACTTTCCCGCGGTTTCATCAATTTTTTACCCGCGTTCTTCGGCGGACGCGAGCGTTCGAATCTCCACGGACGACGTTGGATCCCCGCTGGAAAACGTTATTTTCGCGAGGCGAGAAACAATCGGATCTGGTTGGTCTGGTTTTCCCTTCTCGAAAGGGAACAAGAAAAGAACGAGAGTGTGTCGCCGAGCTTGTTGGTCTCGTTACATTCGACACGATTCCCCACGAATACGATTCCCAGGTGACGAATCGCGTTCCCGAGGCTTTTTGATCGGAATACCAAAAAAAAAAAAAAACAAGAAGAATATTCCGTTTGACGCCTCTGCTTTAGACAAAGAACGCCTCGCTGTCCTTTCCCTCCCGTTTCGGGCCGCGAAAGAAACCGTACGACTTTGTCAATTTTCCTGGATTTAATTATGTCGTGCGAAACCGGGGAATTGCCGGTGAAACTCTTTTGTTCAAAATGAATTCCTACGGTTCTCTCTCTTTCTCTTTCTCTCTTTCTCTCTCGGAGAGAATACTCGCGGATACGCGTGGCTCGTTACGTGGGCGGCTCTTGAGGCACGATGGACGAGCAAATTGGAAAAAAAATTACTCGCGTTGTATGTACGGTTTCGCAGGTCGGATTGCGGAGGAGAGACGGACCAACTGGAAATTTTGCCTCACCGGGCTCGCTGAAATTAAACAATATCAGGCTGAAACGCGAGTACGCGAGTGGCTAAAGTACCCGCCGATTCTTCTTCCCTGTTCGGAATCGATCGTCGATCGCGTTTCGTTTCCTTGGCCCGTGGACCAACTGGAATTCTCAGTTTCACAGAATTCTCAGATAGAAGCAATTACTTGCTGCTAGCTCGCTTCTCTCGTTGGCTGCCGTATCTCTCCGCGAGTCTTGTTTAAATTACACGAGAGAAAGCTGAAGAAACAAGGAGTCGATGCAACGCGCAGGAAACGCATTCGTAATTTGTTCAAAGGATAGAACGTAATCGCAAAACGATCATCTAATGCGGCTGTTGTTCACTCGTTCACGCGTGTAAATGTGTAAAACGAGACGTACGAAAGATAGTGGAAAGATATATGAAACATCCGGGGAGAAGCGAGTGTTTATCGTAATGTTAAAGTAAAGCTCCGGCAATTTTTTTAAAGAGCAAAAGAAAATCACTGTGTTTAACTTGCATTTCCTTTGTCCACGCTCGTTGTAAAAATGCATTCGCACAGACTACCAAGCGGACATCCGCGGTCCACCAAGAACGTTTCGCGTTAGTATAATTCGCCCCTTCGCGTGACATAAACAAGCGCTACCTTTATTTTGCACGTGCGCAAATACCCCCGGAGATTTATTAACCCCCTTTAAGCTCGATGTCGCGTACGCGCGGCACCGTGCTTTAATAGCTTGCTGATTAATTCAATGATAAACACACTTGTTTTCACGGCGAAGTTGCTCGAATTTTGTAGTTCACATCCGCAGAGTTTATAAGTTGTATATCTCCTTTGCAAAAGACAGTTTTTCCTTCGGAAGCTGTCTGAAAAAAGAAAACGTTCAATTCCCGCAAGTGCGCTCAAGTATCGATAATTCAATATCACGCTTAATCCTACTTACGCGAAACCCCTTATCAATGTGTCATCAAGATATTGTAACGCAAACAATCGAGGTTAAGAGGAGTTGAAACTCGTGTCCATTATTGACAGGACGAAAAGTAGGGGGGGGGAGGTCGACTCTTTTCGGTAGAAGGGAGTGGAGAGGTGAAGAGGGGAAGTCGAGGCGTAATCAACTGATTAGAAGATGAATTCAATAATTAATTCGCTAATTGAATTACAGCGGTACAAACGTGCGTCGAGCGTTGGCGCCGCGAGATCTCTGGAAATTATCTTTAATCATCGTGGCGATAAATAGCCGGGTTAACTCGTGCCCGAGATCACGAAAGTGATTGCTGGATCGCGGTCACGCACCATTCTGAAAATTTATTCTTCGCGAAGAAAAACACGGAACAAATGGGACAGTGATAACATTCGTCGATTAACGTGAAACTTTCGCGCCAGAGAAATCATTCATTTCTCGTGGCGATAGCGCGAGTCCTCCTTGTTCCTCGTTGAACGCGTCCAACATGAAATTTGCCGAGATCGATTCTTTCTCTGTCTGTCTGATAAAAATCTGTCGTCCTTCGTCGAGAGGATCCCCGTCGAATCTCTGCTAATAATTGAAATGAAGTCGGTGCGAGTGCCAAGTGTGATCTTTCGAACGAATTGACGTTTTTATAGCTGATCGAAAGTACGAACGAAAGTCCTTGAAATTTCTGGAACTATACGCATATAGAGAATTTTATCTTGAACTTCATCGCATGTTTCTCGCAGAAAGTTTCCTGAACACTTTGTTTGAAATTTTTCGTCGTTTTATCACACTGTTAAAGGAATAGATAAATTCTTACTAATATTAAAAATATTTTTGGTTTGGCCGAAAAGTGCGTTTTTTTCTAATTTTTTCTAATAGATGGATGTGTGTGTGTGTGTGTGTGTTTCAAAATGCAACTAACTTCATTTTAAGTTGCAGATTCATTCTGTGATACCTGATCGTTCAAGTTTTGTTTTAGAAAAAACGCACACTTTCGTTAACAATTGTTTGCTTACCGTTTATTTCAAAATGGGAAGTCAAAGAGGAACATTTTTGTCATATTTTCCAGTCTATTGCTTCCTACAAAAAAGGCAAAAAATTTATTTGCTCGTCAAAAATTATCTGATGTGTATAGTGAAGAATACTACACCTCAAACGACACGGCACTGTCGAAATTAGTTTGCTAAATTTCACTAAATTTCAAGAACGTTTTCCGAAACGTGGAATCACGAAGCTGCCTGAAAGATGACCAAACAAAATGGCGGAATTTTTCTCGTGAAAAATTCGCTTGTCACTTGCACGCACAAAAAAAAAAACGCAGTTGCTTTCTGGCCAATCTGACATTATTACAGATTACAGTCTCGGTTGTAATACATACTTTCTAAACTTTTTCGAGACAATAAGGACATTCCTCGAAAACTTCATCCATCCAAAGTTCCTACGTCTCCCCCATGAACTCGACACCAATCAGCTTTCGCTCGCTGGTCCTCCGTCTCCGAAGCTTTCCTTTGCCCATGTCAACGAATCGATTCGCACATTTTAAAGAAACGACAGGCGGCAAAGGGAATGAGTAAGTTGTTTCCGTCTGCCCTGCTAGAGACGAGGGATCGTTCCTTCGGCGAATACCAACTGTCAGCGGACGAATGTTTCATTCGTACGGCGAGAGGAAAGAAGGAGAGGAAAAGAGCAAAAAGAAAAAAAAAGAAAAAGAAGAAGAAGAAGAAGAAGAAGAGAATGCCGCAGCAACGTTGAAGCTAAACACCGTGGAGAAATATAAAAGCGACCGTGTGGGAAATCAAGTTCGGCCTAATGACTACGCCCGGCAAACGTCGAGAATATTTTCGCAAAGTTGATTAAAACGAGCAGCCTTGCCTCCTCGACGCTAAACGCCACGCCGTTGTTGAAATTGCGCGTTCGTTCGACCTTCCCCTCGGCCCCGCGCCCCGGTGTTTTCCGACGCGTCTATCGCCCAGCATTCTCTCTTTTGTATGCTCTCCAACCACTCGGTTACTTTTTCTCCCCTCTCGTTCCACGCGGTGGTGGTTAATTAAATTCTAGATCGGCTGGTCGATTGTTTTAAGAAACTCCGTGTAAACTCCAACGACTATTCTCCCCCTTGTTTCGTGTCTGCTTCTCTTCTTCTTCTTTTTTTTTCTCTTCTCTTTTCTTACGCCACGACTTAATTCAAGAAGGATATTTAAAGAAGGAATATTCTTGCAGGAACTCGCGAGAAACCGATCGTTCATCTCTTCCTTTGAGAGAGATTCACGAAGGGTCAAAGTAGTTGGCACAGTTTCACTTTTCCACGAAACTGTCCTCTTTTTTTTTTTTGTCAGGCTTCGCACGTTCAGCTCTCGCTGACACTAAATTTTTATCGTTGAAATTACGAAAGTGCAAATGCGCATGCTTGGACTGTTTGAAATTAATTGATATGCGGATGCCAGTATTTTATCTTAATCGCCGTGCTTTCGTCAGCGTCTTGCTTGGAGGGAATTCGCGGCGAGTTTAGAAGCACGACGAAAGGTGTTCTTACCGATCCATCGAAGCATTCTTTCTAACGTTCCTCCCTATTCACGGTTTACATTTAAATCAGGCTCGATTCGTTTCTTCGCCCTTCTTCTTTTTTCTCGCGTTTTCTTTCCTTTCGTTCGTTTTTTTTTTTTAACAGTACACTCTCGAATTTCACCGTGCAGCAGTACAACCAGTGCAACGTCTCTCAAACGATAGAGCGAACGAATATCGTTTACGAGCCTGAGAATTTTCCAACGAGGTTGTTACTCGCCGCGAGATAGAGAGAGAGAGAGAGAGAGAGAGAAAATTTAGAACTACGCTCTGTGTGATTATCGAGCGCGCGTAAAGAAACAGCCGAAAGATAGAAGCAAGGGAACCAGTGCGAACCAGTCCTTTCCTCGACAGAATTCCCTTCGTCTCGACGGACAGAGTCTCGGACGGCGTCGTTTTAAAATTCTCTTTACACCCCCGTTTCGGCGAGTTCGAATCAAATTCCAAAGAGTTTCACTGGAGGAGTCGCGCTGGATAACGACATCTGCTCTCCGGAAAGGGACAGAGGGGAACGTGGTTAAATTCTGTAAAAGCGTCCTAAATCTGACGAACTGGATCTCTCTCTCTCTCTCTCTCTCTCTCTCTCTCGAAGGGAAAGTAAATATGTAGGCTACCGACCGACTCGCAGCAACGAACTAACTGGCACGGTTGACACTTACGACACCGGGATCACGTTTCTACCCGGTGGAGAGACGTTTCTTGCGGCCAGCGGAGACTCGTGGTGAATGTCAACGGCGTGTCGGTATTGTAGACGATCCGCGAGGCACGTATTTTAAACGAGACAAGCGTAAATTCTGCAGAGAGTTTGCGGCATTAAGACGGCACGTGACTCGTTCCAGGTCGTAGCGAGCGACGACTGCCGTTGCCGAATAATTGCTGTCATTCGAGAACGGACCGTGACGAGACGGGTTCACCCGTGCTCCGCGTGAATTTCGGAACGATCGTTGCCGATCAGTATCGAGCGTTCGTCTTACGTCGAACCAACGAACGTTGACGAAAATGATTCATGATTTGAACGTTGAAAATGTAGTGCACGAAAATTCGCAGTGCGTCTACTAATTGGTCAGGTCCGCGGTATTTTACGCTCCTTTACTTCCTATCAATTATTTTTTTTTTTTACCTTTTTCATTCATTTTTACTTCTTTTTTTTTTTACCAAAAAAAAAAAAAGTCTTCAATTCGAAAGACATCGTAAATAAATTCTAATTGTTGCTGAGCAATCACAATTTCAATTTCTGACGATTCAGTTTTAATTTTGGTTAACCTGAATGTACAGCGCGTCTCGGCCGTGAATGTTTCAAACTTACGCGAAAATAATGTAATTGAAAATTTGATTTCACACAGGGCTCGTTGTTTCGTTGGGAAAACGTTGGAAAAACGTCGAACGATCTGTTTTTTTTTTCAAGCAGATTTTTAAATTGAAATTAACAACATTTTTTTCATCGATGAATAAACAAAATTCTGATCGCGGAATTTTGCATCCTCGGTGGTAGCAGTTTAGCATGGCAAAGGTAAGAGTATAACTCGGGTAAAACTGGCTTGCGAAATGCTTTCATTTTAAAAACGAAATACACACGGTCGCGTATTTTTAATCGCGTTAATTACGTTGAAGTTTGCGCCCGACCAAGAAGGTTAGTTAAGCAGCCGAGAAATTAGATCGACGATCATCGAACGACTCTCGACACGTGTTTTTCAAAAAATATTCCTCGCTAAATTGAAAAGAATTATTTCCCCTCTGTTTTTGCAGCGTGTTACTTTCCCTCCCTCTCCCTCTCTCTCTCTCTCTCTTTCGTTTTAACGAGTTGCATTTATTCCTTTTCCCGTCACCTTTTATCGGTTTCATACCGGTGCCGGTCATTTCGGAGTACAAAAAAAAAAAAAAAAAAAAAAAAGAAGAAAAAACTCGATTTGGTTGACAGCCGCCGGCACAGGAGCCCAAAAGTGATCGGGCCAGCCCGATGAACGCGTCGATCTATATTGCACTGAATCATCCGCGTGACTGTCGATAGATAGGAACTCGCGCCAACAGTCTGCACCGTTAATTTCTGTTCAAGGGTGGAGTGTCGGAGCCTGTTCGCGGGATAACCGCCGCTGGAAACAAAAGGAGGGACTCTCTGGAAATTATTTTTTTCGATTCGAAAAAAGAAAAAAAAAGAAAACGTGGGACAAATAATCGAAATCAATCTGATCAATTTAAGCCCTTAGCTATGGCAGATACCGCGTGTAGCATACGGCAGAAGTTCAGTCGCGACTGACGAGATTTTCCATTTCCGCGTGCGTTTCTCAGAAACGTATCATTGAAACACTGAATTCCATTTCGTGTCAAACCAAATATTATTTATTCATTCGTATTCTGTATTGAATTGTCGGTGCGCATACTAAAAATCTAACGGTAACGTTCAGCTTCATTTTGTAATATAATCTAGCAAAGTGATACAATTCGAAATATGGATCGATACACAATCTTACGTCACGCTACACATTCACATCTTTTTCCCATTAATTCGTTGCCACACCTTTTCATTTCAAGGTTTTTATCAACTGAAATTTCACAAGAGAAATAGTTGCGAAATAATCACGTTTATATAATGTACGATTAACGGATGATGTAATTGTTGTTGAATTAGAATTCGTCTTCTCGTCTGATCCAAGTGACGTTTTGCTGCAATTATTGTCAATAACTTTTTGCCGGACGCCTACAGGCAAATTAGTTTGATTCGAGCAGCGTGAATTGAACGCTTATGGGCCGCCTCTCGTTTCTCAGCGAATCGAAGTAAGTTAAGTGCCTATAAACGCCAACAGTAGCCAAAGGACAACACATTTAACAACGATCCATTCTGAATAATCAAAGAAACAAATTCACTGTTGGTCAGTTTTCGAGAAAAAGCGAGTCGAATTGATCAAAGCAATTGTTTCTATTGAAGACACTCCACTCTGTTGAAAACAGCAAGTAGTTTCTAAAAAAGTTCTTGCCGAATTTTACATAATTCGGTAAATTTAATATCCAGGTAAATTTCCAGCCAGAGAGGGGAGGGGAGGGGGGAAGATGTTGGTATTCGCCAAGAAGTCACCGCACAAAGGCAAATGGCTGATATAAAAAACGGAGGAGGAGAGGTTAAAATCGATCAAAGTTTCTTAAACAGGTTGGCCGCGACAAAAACGCGTCGCTATCGAAATAACGCTTTTCCCTCGCGATATAAAGCGTCAGTTTCCCAGGCATCGTGGCAGCAGTTGAGTCTGACTTTGAACCAGTGCCAGGGATTTCAATCGAAAGGCCGCAAGCGGCGCGAGCTTTACCTCGAGACCGTTTAAAGGCCAATATAACGCCGGCAGCTACCTTTGCGCATCAGAGAGCCAACTTTTTCTCTCCTCTCTTTCTCTCTCTCTCTCTCTCTCTCTCTCTCTCTGTCTCGATCGAGCGTCATTCACTATCGACCAGTTGCGACCAAAGTTTCACAACGGTCCGTAGCGCCGATAATCCTCTGATAATCTCGCTTGGAGTCATTGATATTCGAAATGCGCAGAATGGTACGTGAATGATGGGCAAGTTGGAAAAAATTCGGAACGACTACGAATTCGTTAGTAACTGACGCGATGCAAACGGAAGAAACTGCACATTGTGGAAATTGCGGTAGTGCCTCGAGGCAAGCACGAGTCTAAGGAATGACGTGATTGTATTCGAAACCGGGGGGGATTAACGGAGTTGAACCACGCTTTGATCTTCCTCGACATCTGTCCGCGTTCTTCCGATGCTTTTGACAAATTAAATCGAGGTCAGCTCGGCCTTAACTCGCTGATTTAATAATCGAAAACCACACTGTGTATTCTGGGAATTTTCGAATGAAGCGACGGCTCGCCAGCCGATTTTAAATAACTCTAATTAACCAGAGTCTAGGTCTGGTTCTCGCTGGCGCTACTAGCAAGGAGACGATCCCACTGAAGCATTCTTTCCAGAAACAATTAGCAAAGTTTCGAATCCCGTTCCGCGAGTTTGAATTACCGAACGATTCCGCGTTTCGGCGAGTCGCTTTTAAAACCCTGCCCTTGCTACGCGACATGCTTGTCAGGCGATTACGAAATCGCGTATTTCCCTAGGAGAAACGAAAGAGAATATAAAGCCGAACGACTTGGTTAACGTCTTTTAGTATGAAACTCTGACTCTATTAGACTCTGTCTAAAGGCCCCCATAGACATTGAAACATGCTGCGATGCATGCATCAACTCCTAGGTTTCATGAAACATCAGATAATGTTTCAGAATCAGCTTGCCTCCACTCTACCGATTCTTCAGTTCTTCGTGTGACGCCAAAGTTGAAACAAGTGTTTTAAAATGTTTTAAAATGTCAGATCATCTTCCAGCTCCAATATTAGTGATAGTAATGTTAGGTTCAATATCACGGACTTTCTTTGTCCAACTAATGCTAGAAGTCTATTCCTGCATCAATGATTCCTTGCTTCTCAGTTGTGCTTGCATCAGTGATGCATGCATGTTTCAACATCTATAGGGGCCTTAAGAGACACAGTGAAGGGTGTGTCTCGCTGCTGAAAACTGAGACTGTGCTCTGACCGTGACATTGAATCCACCATTGAATTCCAAACGTACGTTGCAGAATCAACCGCAGTGCACGAGCAAATACAGAATGAAACATGAAATCGATTCGTCGAGGAATCAGTTCGCCCAATTGCGAGCAAATTTCCAATGAACCGGAGCCACGACGAGCCTCGTCGTCGATTGGCGATTTACGTGGTAATTCGTCGGCAAATAAATAGTCGATTGAGAGAAGATCGTTGGATCTTCGTTCGGAAAAATACTAAAAGCGGGAAACTATACGGAGGAGAAACGTCGCGAAACGAAGAAGAAACAAAAACGGGGGGGGAGAGAGAGAAGTGACGTTTTCGCGCGGAACCGAGCTGTTCTCGAGCGTTCTCGCAGCAACGTTTGCAAGAAAACGAAAAGGAAAAATGGAGTGAGCAGGGCAGGGGCAGCCAGTTTAACCCAGAAATCCTCGAAAATGCATAAGCTTTGTCACGGAATGAGCTTAGTTAGGGGAACGTTAGCCCAGCCGAGCGTAAAATACGGTCGTAATAATGTTTGTTCGTAGCATTTCTGATGCAGACAGGGTTGCGCAGCGTGTCGTTCCACCGCACTTGCGGCCATCTTCTTTCTCCTTTATGCTGTTTCTCTTTCCTGCTCGTCATCCTCTCCCGCATTCTGCTCAACAACTTGCGGAGCATTCGATGGCTCGCAGAGCCCATTGACGTACCCGAATTTAAAAAATCTCGACAAGCTTCGCCACCAAATTGAATATTGATGATCCTTTTGGAATCTGGTACGTGTTGTGGCTCGCTATGGATCAAGCAAGAACATGTAAAAAATATAAAAATATAAAATTGTACACTTGTACGATTCGACGTTTATCTAGAACGCAGTTCGTCCGGCTCGTTCGATATCCCGTGTGGAAGCCAATTTATAGTCTTCAAGTAGCATCGTTATTTTTTCTAGAGATTTCGCAAGTTCGACGATCCTTTCTGTCTGTTTTATGTTTTTCCTTTAACGTGAGTTTCATTGTACTGCCGAGTTTCTTTACATACACAAATTTTAACCAAGTGGTCTAAGATAAATAGTTAAAGTTTATTAATTTAGAAATTGAAACGAAAACTGAGTAGATCTGAATATGGCGATGACAAAAAGATATTAAGCTCTCGCTATCAGAACTCGCTACTCTCTACAATTCCCTTATAATTCTCTGCTTTAATTATCTCATGATCTCCACGCTCTCGTGACTCGCTATTCTCTGTAATTTTTTTTACGATTTGCATCTTAATACGACTCGATCGGCTCTCTGCGACACCTTCGTCTTCGCACACTCACATAACCATACACTCATATTTTGTGTCTTGCGCGACTAAAAAACAAACAGTCCCAAGTCTGGCTCTTCGTTGCGGCAACAACGCATGAAGCACGACAATTGCCTGGCTCTTGGAAGTAATTCCAAAAAATGAAACTTCCTCACCCTCGCGTATGGACCCGGTTCGAAACGTTTAAACTTTGAAGCGGATAGCGATCGTGTGCGTGAAGTGTAGCGAGATGTAAAAAATAGAACAATTTCGATAGGACCGGAGATCGTGATGAGTGGACTGTGTATAATTTTGTGACGTAATGTAACGTCTGCAACGATGCAACTGTCACTGTCACTGACAGTTACACCGATCTGTAATTGTCACACTGTCACACTGATTGTCTGTATCTGGTATAGAATAATTCAAACGGTTAGAACTGTAGAAAATAGTCCAAACAGTACGTTTCTTTTTTCATACTGCTTGAGTGACATTTCGAGATATCCGGAATTAATTTGTTTATATTTTCTAAATATTTGGCGTTTCATATTTATTCGTAGCGATGTACATTATTGGTCCACTTTGGCTTTCTTAACACTTTGATGTTTCTTTTAGCCTGGTGCCGATAGTTCTTCGAAAGATCGTAAATATTACAATACATCTTGTTGGAACATGAAAATATCAATCGTTTTTAATCCCGATTAAATAACTAAAAACCTAACGTTATATTTGTATTGTATGTTGCTGTTGGTATTTTGTCTGTAATATATCTGCATCTCCAATAAATTCAAACGAGTCGTTTCTAATAAATAAATTTGCGAAATTTTCCACTTTTGTACGTCAAAACTCTGTAATTCTAAACTCTATATTTTCATCCAATTCTTCTTCTAACCCGTCACTTGGCAACTTGGTTGAAGTTCGTCGAAAAAGTGCTCGATTTCACTTGTTTTATTCAAAAATACGAAACAAACAAATCTGATGAATCTACTTAGTGTAACTAATTGTTGCCTTACACACAGAAAACGATACACACGCAACACCATCACCGGACGGCATAGTGTTAATATAGTTGTAAAACGTTGTTTACTGACCATGTCGATCAAATTTTCGCCCCTCGCGTTATTTTATATTATATAGTTTAGTTCTTTTTTTAATATATATATATATATATATATATATATATATATATATATATATACATGTGGGATGGGGAATTCTGGGAAAGGACCCCAACAACGACACAATTGTCGCCATCTGGAGCGAAGGCTAGGTCTGGGAATATTTGTTTTAGCCGCTCAGGCCTAGGACTCAAAAATATTAAGGGTACGAGTGTTATGTGTGCGTAAATGTGTCAGGTGAAGAGTCGAGACTTCGTAGAGTAAAGACAGAGAGTTGTGAGTCGTCAGCGAGTAGAGACGTAGCGAGCTAATAGAGAGTAACGAAGAGAGAGTAACACAGAGAGTATTAATCTTTTTCTATTTTTGAAGTGAAAACTTTTTTAGGCGCGTTGAGCGATTTTTGGTAGAGGAAAATCTTATGGATTCGCGTCACCGACATGCAATGACATAATGCGCTTGGCCAGCAGTGAAAGCATATATATCTACCATTAATTAAATTTTTGAATGAAGCATTAGGTTTGACTATGTCCAATGATCGAAAACTCACAAACACACACACAAACACACAGAGAGAAGAAGATAGAAGATTTCAGTTATTGAAATTTTGTTGAGAAAATCCTCGTGGCGGAGAGAAGGTCCGAGAACGTCGTGAAACGAGGCTGATTTAATTCGCAGGTGGCGTGGATTCACGTGGGGCGTCAAATGCTCTTGACCATCCACAAGCACGTGGTGGTGAAGATACCGAGGTTCTCGGTTTCCCACGACAACCAGAAGACCTGGCTGCTGCACATCAACAACGTACAACAGGACGACCGGGGCTACTATATGTGCCAGCTGAACACGAACCCAATGATGAGCCAGGTCGGCTTCCTTCAAGTTGTCGGTGAGCATGTTTTAATCTTCTTCCATCGGCTTATGGCGTCTTTAAGGCCATAAGTCACATTATCGGCCGCCGGAAGCAAGCAGCTCTTCCCGGCCGGCTTCAATGAGAATTCATCATCGCGACGCAGTCACGCAATCAATAAAACAAACGGTGCTTAAACTTCGAAAGTTCGAAGAAGAGTTTCTCGCCGCGCAAGTGAAATATACTCTGCTGTGAAAGTCTTTTAATTCGACTAACCTAGGCCGGGTTTCCCCGGGTTTCTCTTCTCTGTCTGTTCTCAAGTGCCACCGAACATTTTGGACTCGCTGTCGACCGAGAGCACGGTGGCGGTCCGCGAGAACCAGAACATCACGCTCACGTGCAAAGCGGACGGCTATCCAACGCCGAAGCTGATGTGGAAGAGAGAGGACGGCCAGAGCATAAGCATCAATCGGCACCACAAAGGTGAGCGTGATCATCTTTTAGATGTAAAATCGTGTGTGTGTGTGTGTGTCGCCTCGTGTGTCTGTCCCGTCACACGACGGCGTTTCTCAGCTTCTCTCAGCTGGGCTGGCCGTTTAATTTTTCCAATTAGCGGAAATCGCTGGGAAGCGGGAAATTTTGCGAAACGCTGTGTTTATTCGAGCGCGGTCCTTCGAATGTTCGCGCGCCGCTGTTCATCCCAATTAGCGCGAATTAAACGAATTGTGAGCCGTTGCGTTGTACGGTTTATGACATCTTCGATTAAAAACCGTCTCGTTTTTCTTTTTTCTGTCTTTTTTTTTTTTCGACGCTGCAAAGTCGAAAAACGGGATGGAAAAACTCGCTTGTAACGCGTAAACGTTGTTAACAACAATTATCACTGTGATGAAAATTGATGCACTGGCTCGCGAGAATTTATTTTCACGAATCGGCGTACACGTAACACGTTTTGAAATTCTATCATCGGTATCAACGTATGAGCACGACACAATCGTAACTGTGTCGGCAAAATTTGAAACGTATGCTTAAAGACATGCTTAGAAAACATGTTTGAAATTACGACAAATCTGCCAATGACATATCTACTATAAGAATTTCCATCAGAATTAGGAGAAAGTAGGGTCAAGTCGAGTACGTTTTTTCTAAAATAAGAGCTTCGATATCGAACTGTGACATGATATTCGACTTTATTTTACAAGGTTCGGAAACAATAAACATCGTAGTGTTCCGTGCAGATAGAGTTTAAAATTTCGGTTCGAAGAGTTTCAATGTTTTGTGACTTAAGTGATTGTCTTTTTAGTGTTCTCACATTCAAGAATCCATTCAGATAAGTGACATTTGTATTCTATAGTCTTTACAGAATATTTTGACCATCTTCAGTATTTCGGCGCACTCCAAATCCAAAGAAGATTCAGTACACTATGTATTATGGATGGGCAAGTGTTTAAGAGGGCGACGAATATTTTATTTGTGATTTTTGTTTTGTTAATTAGGATATATGTATATGTATTTATATGT
Organism: Tetragonula carbonaria; assembly: GCA_032399595.1. Classification (NCBI taxonomy): domain Eukaryota; kingdom Metazoa; phylum Arthropoda; class Insecta; order Hymenoptera; family Apidae; genus Tetragonula; species Tetragonula carbonaria. The sequence goes on along the minus strand of JAUCRC010000012.1, from coordinate 10,365,177 downwards.
TAAAACAGTTCAAATTCTTTCAAATGCAGTAAAAGTTCCTAAACTAGTAATTAACATAATTTTTTATAAGACAGACCAAATAGAATACTTTTATATTTATTAAAATCGTTAAAAATGTTTCTATTATTTTCTAACTAATAAAAATAAAAAATTTTACAACTGCATTTTATATGTCTTTTAATAGGTACATATTTGATATTACCTACCCCTATGGGGCAAAACCAAGTTTTTGCATAACTCCAAAATTTCATTTTTCTCCAAAAAGTTTGGCCATTTTCTTATTCTTATGAAGTTCAATTAAGAGATTTAGCCTTGTGCGAGTTTCTTTCTTTCTCTTCTTGCCATCCCCGATTTTTTCGTTACGTGAGCTGAAACACATTGGACTGCCGACTTTTCCCCCAACGTGTCAATACACTAATTTCAAAATTTCCAAATACCAATGAACGACGAAATACCAGTATTACCGAGCGTAAATTACAAAACTACAAGTCGGAAATGAGTGAGAAAACAAATGACGGAGCTCGTTCGATCGTCGGAAGCAAAGTTGCTTGCATTTCCACCTGGTGAAAGGAACGGTCCTGACGACGCGGATTGCGTTGGTCCGTGCGAGTTCGGGGAACCAAACTCGAGTCCTCCCCGTGTTCGCGCAATCAGAAATCCAAACAATCAACTTCCAAGTCGATTCTACTGATAAACGTTAAAACTGAACAGCGGGCAGGCAGATGTTCGATTTCCGGTGATTAAAGCTGGCGAGTGGAACGTGACGTTAAAACCTGGCCACGAACGTAGCCAGAGGAGGAGGAGAATACCGGCTTCGTATCGTAGCGCGCGTACGTGTAATCAATTTAAACGAAAGAGAAAGCAGAGGAAAATAATGTCAGCGGACAGTAACGGAAGCGGCTGGCAGCAACGCTTCTGTTGCTTTTGTTGCTCCGTTCGTCATCGATTTTACACGTCAAACAACGAAGCCCGCGGCAGCATTTCCGGTAATTTCCCTAATGCAATGGGACACGTAAATCCATTCTCGCCGACGTATTATTAGTATTGCGGTAATTACTCGTTTGCATGGCCACGTCGTGCCCCTCCCTTTCCCCCCGCCACCGTTTACGTGACCGTCGAATAAAACAAAAATCGTCGCAAATACACACACACACACACACACACACACACACATGTATGTATGTATGTATGTATGTATGTATGTATGTATGTATGTATGTATGTATGTATGTATGTATGTATGTATGTATGTATGTATGTATGTATGTATATTTCTGTTTTACAACATCATTGTATTTCACACTCTGTTCGCCATATTTGTCTCTATATACTTGGAGTGCAGAAGCACGTGTCGTTAGAAAATGATCGCGATCGTTTCAGAAACGTCATCGTCCGGATCAGTGTCGGTTAGTTGAACGCAACTTTGAACGTATCGCTCCGATATAAATATCGCGGATTAAAAGCGACAGATGCCGATGAATATTCCAGCGAACGTGCGACCTCGCTGACGAACATGTATTTTGCAGATACACGTGCTTGACACGAGATCGTCGCAGAGTTATCGGTAGAGAGAGAGAGAAAGAGAAAACACCACGGTATAAGTGAAACGTCGGTGACGCTGGAAAAATTAATGCGAATTAGTTTTCCCTTCTCGCCGATACGTTTCCACGATACTATACGACTAATTTCTAACATGTTTGTTGACCGGACCTGGTTCTCGCGTGTTGATTTTCCTCAAGCCTGGAACAAATAAACCGGCCGTATAAATTTGCATCAAGATTTTTATCTCGATTCTCCTCTCCTTTTTTTCTAAATTTTTTTTTAAATTTCGTTTGACGAAAATTTCACACGCTGTTTGCGTTTATTCTTTATTCACGGTGGCCGTTATTCGCGACCGTTCGTATATATGTATATATATATATACGATACGCGCGCACGCTATCCTCGTTTCGACGAAGACAATCGCGGACCGATTACCCGCAACGAACGAGAAGCACGGGAAAAGAGACGAAATCGAGTATGAATTTGATCGAATTTTCGTTGGTAAAATACTCCAAAAAAAAAGAGAGAAAAAAAAAAAGAAAGAAAGAAAAATTGTGATCGTGCCTGGCTCGTAAAGCTCGTTCATCGATGATTGCGATTCTCCGCGCTCATACATCATTCGTTTCCCAACGAATGCCGGAATGTGGTTCGCGCGAGTTCCTCGCGCGTTCTTTTATTTATCGGCGACAGCCGATTTTAACGTTAAAAAAACGCCGTAACGAACAGATGAAATTACGCGGTTGTATCGCAACAATGGCAGTAGGGATCGCGATTCGAAATTTTGTTGAAATTCTAATTTCGAATTGTGAAATCGCGACTCGCAACGAGCTTTTTTCTCGAAAGAGTCAACCGCGATTTCGAGGAAAGTCGTCGACGCGAGCTTGATGCATCGATGATGATGATGATGATGATGATGATGATGATATATATATATATATATATATATATATCCAGCGTGTTATGTCTTTATCGACTTTGTGATAAAGTTCTATCGTTACACTTGACGACAACGTGCAAACTACGCGGGACCAGCCAGGAAAATTCCCAACGGTTGCAGTTGGTTGAGTAATAAAGTACGATAAACTATATAAGCCCACCCTTACCAGCGCATTATTAGGAATGCAATTAGCCGTTCGTGCAATTTTACTCATTACCGTTTCACGCGAATTCCAACCTATCCCATCTTCCCTCCCTTTCTCTCTCTCTCTCTCTCTCTCTCTCTTGCTTCGTTTCTATTTCATTACATCTGCAAGCAAGTTTCGATAGGAACGATTCGAATAAAAGTTTAATATCAATGTCATTCTATTAACGACTGCGAATCACTTGCTCTTACTTCGAAATGGAATCACCGCGAGTGTTTTCTCATCAATTTCACAGATCCCACTATGCTCAACGAATCTGGGATGTTTCCCTGCATAAAATATGTGACAGGCAAGCGGTGTGTCTCGAATAATTTCGAAGTTTTCAATTTCGATTCATCATCCTCGTAATTCAAGTCTGGATTATCAAGGCGGTTATTATCATCGGTATTATGTCCCGTTGTAAAGTAAGCGGAGTGAGAGATTTTTGGAATTTAAGTTTGAGATTGGATAGTCACTGGTTGGAAATTACGTGGGAGCAAATTCCAGATAGGTATGTCATGTGTGACCGAATGCAATGGACTACGAACAACTATTATGCTCTTCCTCTTTCTCTTTCTCTCTCTCTCTCTCTCTCGTTCTCTCGCTCGCTCAGACCGTATTATTAATAATGCAGTTGCGTGTTTGCACGAACGTGACTGTTGTCGGCGTGCGCAGCATTTTCCCGGATACGTTCGTGCAAACAGGGAACAAACGAGGCGTGTGCCGAGAAATTTTCACAACGACCGCTTGTTCTCGCCTACAAGCAGCCATCGATAGCGAATCTAAGAAATCACGATCACCAAACCCGAAACAAAATGGGAGCTATAATATGATATCATCGATGAGAGCTATATTCATTTCAAAAGTGTACTTTACGCAGCAAACGATTTTTATAAAAAGTTCATTCAATCATCTGCGATAAATATCGAATATTGATAATGAAAAATGTCCTCAGACTTTTGAGCAAGAACGTTACATATTACAATCGCGAGGATGACGTTTATAAAATCTGCAAATTGAAATCTGATCAAAGCGAGATCTTCTCGAGCAACGTCGTCATCCTTTTTTTCTTTTTTCCTTCGGATGCGACAATGCGATCACGCGTTCATTATACGTGCATCACGTGGCGAATCGCGGTGAAAACGAAAGAAAAAGTGTCCTGATTCGAGCGGCACGACAGGAAAAAACGGAATTTGCAAGAGGTACAATGCAGGGCAGACAAAGCACCGGGCGGAAGGTCTTTTTTCCTCTCTGGTTCGCTGTTTCTTAAATATTATATGGATTCATCAATTCCGCGGGCGCAGTGCTACGCCGCTACTGCAACGTGGCTGGCTGTCAGTGGTGCAATGACTAAAAGTGGGGGTAATCAAGGGGCGGGGCCGGCCGGTATGCAGTGGCGGCGACGTGAAAATTATGCGCGCACATGGCATATCCATGAAATATTCACCGGATGCTAAAGATGCGTGGCGCTCTCCTGGTTGGCTGTTTTCAGGCTAGATTAAACAGAATCGTGTGTCAGCCGCCTGGTTCTCCGCCGTGCTGTTTAATTTCGCAAAAGACAAAGGGAAAGTTGTTGCAAATTGATATTCCGCGCGTGGTTCCCGGCTCGTTGGCTTACAACCGGCGACGGAAAAACGAGAGACCGGTGTCTTCCCTTTAACTGTTTAAAGTTTTCGAAACACGTAATACGGCCGAGGTTAAAAGTTCAATGCGGCACAGCCTAGTTCCGGCTACGTCCGGGATAAGTCCGTGGGCTAAGTTGACCAAGTTGCGGCAGTTCCTGGCGGACTCTCTGTCATCGTAAAACTGGATGGATTAAAACCAGTCGATGCCATAGATCAGGCCGTTCCGCCGGGAAGAACCGTGAGCCCGTGGCGTCTGGACACCGAGAGAGGCAGCCGAATGTCACGATGGTCCCAGGTGGCGTAGACATTAGCCCGCGGGTAACGTGCACGTGCACCAACCGCCGTGTTAGGCTGACGGAGCTGCTGTGGTTTGGCTGTGCCGGGTCAAACGTCCTTCCATCGGGTGCAACTTGCGTTCACCTAAAAGCCCGATGACGTTTTACGTACTACCATGCTGCTCGTGGTACCATTCCGTGTTCTCGATACTCTCTCAGCGGACGCGAACTAAACGAGTTGCTTGGAATTTACTGTTAATCGATATCGGCGAGTAATTTAATTAAACACGAGGACAATCACTATCTTCACCCGATGGTAAATCGTGATATCGGAACGATCGCGTCCTAAGTTTGTCAATTGAATAAACAACAGTACTGTGCAAGTGGACACGAACGAGAGCGGTGGGGAAAAGGATTGTCGTAAGTATCGCGAGGATGAGGAGCTCGTAACTTTGGCTAGATTTATCGGGAATTCAACGTCATTCTTGTTTCGTGCAAGTAAACACGGTTGAACCGATTCATCCAGCTGGGAGATTACCCAGGAACCGGTCCGATCGTAGCTGGAATTTTTGCTCTAAACCCCTCGGACAAGAGATCGATTCGAAGTCTACAGAAGAGTCTACAGAATACAGAAACCTAGATTTTCTCAAAATAGAAACTTTATCGAATTACGTACTAATACAATAGATCGGCTAGAGAAGCTTTCTCAGCAGCTAATGAACAGAAAGAGAGAGAAAGAGAGGGAAAGAAAGAGAGAAGCTGGCAGTAAATAAACGAAAAATATAAAGGAAAAGTTTAACATTCGGTAACTGGAAGATTACCGGTCCGAGGCGGATTTCAAAGGAACGAAATAATTAGCAGTGAAACCATGGCACTCGCGGTAGTTGGAAGCGATAGTTCCGTTCGTTAAGCCGTGTCAACGTTTTGTTGTTCGTGATTAACCGAGCCAAGAGCTCGAAAAGTAGTACGAAAGCTTTCGAGCTTCCTGCGAGGATGAATCGCCTGGGCGGAGCTTGCGAATAAGAAACACTGTGTGTGCTGCCCTTCTTCTCCCGTTTCTCCTTCTTCTTCTTCTTCTTCTTCTTCTTCTTCTTCTTTTGCTTGCGGATTCCTCTTCGCTCTAATTTCTGCTAATTAAAGCACAGCCTGCTTTTTCCAAAGCGTGTGCAGCAGAGGCAGCAAGCGGATGCGCGCCGAGCCCCCAGTCATAAATATCGCGATAAAAGGGAGCAAGAGGGGGAAAGAAAGACGGCGCGCGTGGAGGAGCAACACCGGGATGGAGAAAGCCGCGGATGGGAAATTTAAGGAGGTTGCCAACTTTTTCAACGTCGAGTGTCAGAGCTCGCTCGGTCGAGAAACGATGAATGACGACACGGTTGAACGACTTCCTTTTCTCCTTTCCTGGCAAATTGTCTTGTCCGTCGGATGACAATCCACTTCCGCCAGCAACTTTGTTCGTTAATTCCCTCTTCAACAGTGGAACTTCACCCTTGGATGTTATCAATAGCTTTGCCTCGAACCACCAGCCAAGGAGTTCGCATTCTGAAAAACCTGGCCCGTGAAAGCGTATCGCGCGTTACTCGAACGCCTAAACTATCGGCGACGGCGTCAATGCAATTTAGAAAAGGCTAATTACGCGTTCGTGAAACTCTTTTAACTGGAAAGACCGCGATGCGTCACGGCTAACGTCTGCAACTTACTTGCTGTATGCATTCTTGCGCGAGTGTTTTTACATTTTAGAAAGAAAATTAAACAGTTGAATTTCTTTCCTTTCTTTCTTTTTTCTTTCAGTTAAAAGATTTCAAGTAGAATGAGTATACGCTTATGAAAGTAGAAAAGTGTTCTCTCGTGACATCTGCTACAAAAAATATCTACGTTGTCATATTGAAATTTATTATATTTCAATCTCATCAGTCTTGAAGACTCCCAAATAATAACGGTTTGAACTCTTCTCGAAACGTCAGAAGATCAAATATATATGCGGGTGTGTTGCACGCTCATAACCTTGACGAGGCAATTAGCGATATTCCTCGACACCGGAAACTTGTAGCTGCGCGCGAAACTGGACAAAATGTGACGGTATCCGCGATTGTCCCGCGTCGCCTCAGACTATCACTTTGACGTGGTTCGTCGACGTGGAAATCCGGCCGATATATAACGAGCGACACCCCACACCCGCGTATCGCTCAACGCGGTGTAGACGAAATTCGGTGCCGGCAGCGAGTTACAGGCTCGTTAAAAGTTACCGACGTCAGCGAATCGGCAAGCAGGCGAAACCCGGACACTTGGAAGCAGAGACACGACATTATCGGCTCCCGTCATTCGATCGTTCGTTCGCACACACGCATGCACGACGCGCAAAATTTCGCGAAAAGTTTCTTTTTTCATCGTCGCGAAACCACGAGCCGATCGTTTCGAAGAGTTTCCACGAATCAGTGGAAATCATCTCGATTGACTCCTCGAAACGGACGCGAGAAACGGATGAGCGAAGAGAAATCGAGCTTCAGATCTGGAACGACGCTGGCCGAGGAGAGAGAGAAAGAGAGAGGAACGATCGTTCCGAAAACGTGAGTCGAAAGACGCGAGTTTTGCATACTTGATTCCTTTCGGATCAAATGGAACAGATTGTAGGAGAGAAAGGAGATGCAAACGAGACGTTCGGCAACGCGGAAGGATAATTTGGATTCGTTCAGAGCGCGAGAGAGGCGATGAAAACCTTCGACGGAAGGTCCTTGCACGTGAAAGTGAGTCGAAAGTCGAAAATTACATTTTTCCATTCGAAGGTGCCTTTTCAAGAAAATGTACGCGCTCGATGAAACGTTCGATGCAATGTTTTATCATTTTATTATATATATATTTTTTGGCACGTGGAATTCCAATTTATATGAAAATTTTATTGTTAATACTCGATCAAATGAAGAACTGGTAATCGAACCCTATCTAAATACGAGTTTCTATCATATGAATGGTAAATTTCACGCGCAGGAAACCAATGAACGACTTTTCTCGATTGCAAGTTTATATAAATAGAATTCCACCGTGTGAAGCCTTCTGTTTGGAACGTACTCCTTTCAACAACAAGTTTATACAAACAGAATTCTACAAATGGAGTTCCACTGCCTGAAACTTTCTTTTTTATCACGTCATTCGTTTTTTTTTTTTTTTTACAAAAGTGGACTATTTGTTAGTTTGGCCAGCGAACTTTCATCTTCGTCGTGTACGATATTTCGGCGCGTTAGAGCATTTGCGCGTGCACACGTGCATGCGGATGTCTATCAAATGACTGTTCGAACTGGCTTATAACCGCTAATCGCCCTTTGACCATGACCGCGTGCCCTAATATCGGAGCAGTTCGGTACAACAGACGCCGAGAGGATAACCGACACGGGCCATGTGAGAAATTGCTCGGCTCTCTCACGTCTGATGCTCGGCCGGCATCTCGAAAGCTGCCGCAGTGAATTAAGAAAATAAAGGAGGAACTTCTGTTTGTTCGTATATAATGAAGTCGGGAGTAAACGGGGCCGCGTTGCTGCCTCGTTTCTGCGAAAGGGGTTCTCGGCAGAAAAATGAACGACGTTCACCCTGCGAGACGTAATTTCATCCGACGTTGTGTGTGTGTGTGTGTGTGTGTGTAGGACAACGTAGAAATATTTTGCAACGTAAATGAAGCATCTTTTTTTTTCTCTCTTTTTCCTTTTTAATTTTTTCTATTACGCTTCAACGCAACGTGAAAAATTTAAACGTGATCCATCGTTTTCGGGACACGCAGGCATCGTGTCCTACTCGCCATGTTTCGCGACATAAAAATGGTTTTCACGATGCAGTCTATATATGCGCTGTACAATGGGTTAAACAAGGGAACGCGGGAAGGGACAGAGAGGACGGGAGGGCAAAAAGCAACGCCGAAAGTTTCGGTCGGTTTTCAGCTTGATCCAAATTCAACGTTGATCAAGTGTCGAACCACGGTGAAAACGATCCATTTGAAAAATGAAGAGTTACAACTCTACGGGATGGATCCTGACGTTCTCTCTCTCTCTCTCTCTCTCTCTCTTTCGTGTAAATACATATGTGTACACACAGACACACACACACACACACACACACACACACACACACACGTATGTGCGTTTGATTCGGGCGACGCAGAATTAAACGGCGCTCACGCAATATTTATACTTCATTCTATTTATTGCGCTTGGCGAGTATTTACACATAAATACCGATGTTTCGGTGTATGGCAATCGTGTCAATATTGTATCGATAGCGGCCGAGAGTCGCGACACGCGTCGCAATATCGCCCGGTGGCCCGGCATCCATCCGGCGTAATTAAATGTCGAGTAATGATTGACGAACCGCTGCTCGTAGTTTGCTGTTTCAAAGTGACCGGTTCGTCCAGCGCCGGCGAGTCGAAAACTGGATTCGAAACTGGCTGGAGAAAGAGAAAAAAAGAAACAGAGAAAGAAAAAAACGAAAGGGGAACTGAAAAGAGAGAGAAGAGGGAAAGAGAAACTTCTCGGCGAGAATCGTCTTTCATCCGAACGTCCAGACGAATTAAACGGCACCGGCCCGAAAGCAGGTTAATTTGTTTACGCCAATTCGGACAGTTTCGCGTCCAATTAGCCAACCGACTATTTCGATTCGACATGAACGTTGCTGGATTAAGAAGCGATCCGCGAACACCCATCGGGACATTGCTGTAGTCGATTGATCGAGCTACAAACCGAAGATATGACTCGGAATGGAAACACCGAGAGGAGAAAAGAAAGAAAGAAAGAGAGAGAGAGAGAGAAAGAGGGAATCAAAAATATCCTATTGCGTGGATATCGAGCGGACGGTTAATATTGTCTCTTGACCCCGGGTATATTCGCGTATGGCCACGACGCCAGAGGAATCCGAATTTATCGTTTGCGTGAACGTTAACAGGCAGAATAACCAATATTTGCCGATACGACTGAAATTCACCGGGGCTCCGCTAGACGCTTATGATGTTGATTTAGTATATACGATATTGCTAGGTAAATAAACCATGCCGATATTCGATTACTCTTTCGTTTGCTGTTTATTTAATCCTCGCCTATAATTTTACACTTTTCGCTAGTTCTCGCCCGTGCTTTTATTTTTTTCGCGGTCATCCGCGTTCGAAAACCTCGTTGACTGGCCGACGCGCGTGGGTCGTGCTCGTTGACACGTCCGCTTGTCGTTCGCCGATTTAAATTTTTATCATCGGTTGTTTGAAGCAACAAGACCGCTAAATACAAATTGTTTGTGTTATTTCAACATTTCCTCGCTGCGTTCAACTGATTACACTCGTTCGTTCGATCAATCAGAAAATTTGCCTCAGTTAAGAACATATCGCGTTGGAAAAATCGCAGCTCGAAAATGATTACATAAATAATGTGTGTCGGTTAAATCCCGGGACAAGCTCCCAATTTTGTACGTAGAAATAATGCCAATAGGTTTTTTTTTTATCTGTGTTACCTTTTCGCCTACGTAGTTTCGAAATAATGTTTATTAATTCAGTAATTAACAGATACTGGAAAGTCTCTCAATCTAACGATGACAAAAGATATTAATCTCTCACAACTCGCCACTCAGTATATAATTTCTTCACGATTCGCAACTCACTATTCTGTATTCTCTGACTATCTCGATAATTTCTCTAGATCTTCACGATCTACCACGACTCGATTCTCTCTTCGCGATATGCATCCTCGAAACCTTTGTTCTTCGCAACCACACCCTTAAATATTTTGAGCGAAACTAAAACAAAACATTCGAAGGCAATTGTCTCAGACGATTGCCTCGCTTTTGGGCCGCACAGGAAAAAGTTCCTCCAGCACTTTTTCTCTCAGATTTCCCACAATAATAAAAAAAGACGAGAAAAGAAAGGTACGCGAATGTGTCGTTCGCGTTAGCATCTCTGGCTCGCGGCAAATAAATCAGCCGTGCCGTCAAAGCGCGTGCAAAGCGCTTAAATCAAACGCTATCGCAATTTGATGGCGCAATTTTCCCAATTTCATCGCGGACAGATTTCACAGCGCTCGTCAGTCGTCATTGCTCGCGGATCTCGTCCGCTCGCTGCCTCTCTCTCTCTCTCTCTCTCTCTCTCTCTTTCTCTCTCCTTTCTCGGGCGGTTTCTCACGGAATTCTCGACCGGTGGTTGGGCATACTCGGCAGTCTGGATGGTAAAAGGCAGGAATTTCTGCTCAAACATCCGCGAAGCCACGCTTCACGATGTGTCCGATATCCTCTACGAAGCTTCATACAAATTCATGACCGGCTGGCCTAACCGTTTCGCGGTCGAGCCGTTCCCCGTAAGTTTTCGGGACGATGGGCGAGAACGCGTGTCGGTTTTCGCCGGTTTTAACACGACGTGTTCGCGTTCACGGTTGCCAACGCACCGTTCTTCGGCCCCTTCGGGCCATTTGTTCGTCGAAAACCCGCGACACCCTTAAACCATGAGCTTCTCTCGCGATTACGCTCGTTTTTTGCTATCGTGTTGTCGTGCTGGCGAGTCGTGGACAAAGAAACAAAACAGAGAGAAAATAATTCGCGTGTTTCTCTCTCTCTCTCTCTCTCTCTTTCTCTTCTTATCTCATCGCGGCAATAAATGACTAATGACTAAAGAAGCAAGGCACAAAAATGAAGGAGATACTCGATTAAACCACGGAATCGAACAATTGATCGATTTTTTCGCCGAGTGTGAATCGGTCGAAAACATTCGGCGTGTAGTAGCTTCGGGAAAGTGGAACGAGAACGTATGTGATCAGACGCGGCGCGCGCTAGTGTTTCGAGAACTACCAACGTGGTCGAAAATGCGTGGTAATTTTTCATAAAAATTTCTTAGACTTACGCCTAGATTTAGTTTTAGAGATTCGAATGATGTTTACGCTTGCACTTCGATTTCTTTCATATCTGTCTACTTCAGTCATCGACATTTCTAATAATCAAGCGAACAGGTGAATAATTTCATCGCGTTGTGAATATCTGGAACGAAGGTCAGCTCCTTCACAGAGGGAGAGAAAGAGAGAATTGTAAAAATATATTCACGTGCGAGAAAAGAGGACGATAAAAATTAATGGGAGAGGAAAAATTAATCACTGTTAGGAATTTTTCATTGTACGCTGGTTCGTTGCTCGGTATTGCATTCCACAGGGGGAAGGGGGGGGACAGATTGCATTACTTTGGGAAAAACGATGTTAAAACGAACCCTGAAACAAGTTCCAACGATATTCTTTCGCGCGACACAGCCGCGTAGCTCCCGATAATGAAGTTTCTGCCTGTCGCTGGCCGTTATGCAGCATAAAAATTTCAATGAAACTCTCCTTTCAAAATGGCTATTAGCAACGGCCCGATGTATCGATTTGCATCTCTCTCTCGGCTTTGAAGCCGAGTCGCTTCTCCCTAAACACTCTTCTGCTACCAATAGACGAATACATTAATAAAGAATGAAGCGATAGTGAAATAAACTCGTATAGAAAGTCGATATCGTTCCCGATGAAAGGCGAAACGATCGTCGCGCGTACCTTTTACTTTAATGCTCGATAAACAAGTTGTATGCCCGAATATTTTTGACTTTTCTTTCTTTGTTTTCGCTATCCGTGGCCGAAGAAATCTGCCGATTTGTCGATGAGAACGAGATTGTGAAATCGATTGATTAGTGACGGAGTCAGAGGTTCTGATCTTGAACTTATTTTGGAAGACGTATTTTATGAGGACTCTAGATCCTTGTTTTTTCCCCACTACATCTAAAAATATTCGTCTCTTTGTAGGAGAGAATCCTTTACAATCTATTTCTTGTTTGATTGTATCATACTACAAATGCTAGACAAGTCGGTAGAAATAATTGATTTCAAGAAACTGTCAACGCAACTGTCTTACTTGTTATGATTCGAAGTTAAATCATAAGGAAAGCAGTTAATACATGTATACCCCTTTTTCTTTATGAAATATTTCGGGGATAATTGTACAAATTACAGAGTGATCTTCCTCTCGGACACCAGACAGAGAAATAAAGAGATTATTCGAGATTAAATTACAAGGCAAAGAGCGAACTAGAAATTCAAGAATATTTCGAGAACAAGTCGTACAAAACACAGAGTGATCATCCTCTTGGACACGAGACAGAGAAACAGAGAGGGAAAAAACGAATTGAAATAATGCAAGTTATTCGAAATTAAATTACGAGACAAACTGGGAACTAGAAATTCACGAATATTTGCAGAATAAGGAATTAAAATAATAAAATTAATCGAAGTCAAGTTACAAGGCAAAGAGTCAATAGATTTTTTGTTCGTGACAATTAGAAATCCAAGAATTTCGAGAATAATCGTGCAAGTCCTCCTCTTGGAAACACGAAGGGAAACATAGAGGGGAAAAAACGAATTAAAATAATTAAAGTAATACAAGTTATTCGAACTTAAATTACGAGGCAAAGAGAGAAAACTAGAGATTCAAGAATTTCAAGAATGATCGTGCAGAAATTGAAATAATACAAATTGTTCGAGCCAATACGTGCATATCTATCTTTCTTCGTGAGAATGAGAGAAATTCAAGAATATTTGGAGAATAATCGTGAACAAATGGCAGAGTGATCTTCCTCTTCGGGGCACGAAGCAGGGAAATAGAGAGGAGAGGACGAATGGCCGGGTAGCGTCATCTCACCGGGTGAAAGGGTAGTGGACAGATGAAAGCAAGGAAATTCAGGCAGGGTAGCCTCTCAATTATTCGTTGGCATCGATCGTGGATGCCTCGGCGGGCGCGTACGTTGCGACGATGTGTCGCCGGCATGTCGTACACGCGGAAAGACAGTTTGGCAGAGCATGTGTCTCGTGAAAGAAACATCGCCCGGTCGCCGACGCTCTAATGGCCAGAGGGTTAATCGCCACTAGGAGGCGAGTAAAGCCGGAATAAACCCGCGTAAAGATTTATGAACGGACGGTGAAAAGAGGAGATTGCTGATTCGCCGCGCGGCTGCCGCGGGATTTCATCTGTCCGCTCGGGGATTCGCGTGATTCGTGATTGTTTTCCAAAGAGCGGCGCCGATTGGGTGGAGCGGCCGCTCCTCGAAGAAAAACACGCGCCGCGATTACACGAGCGAGTGAGGTGGCGAAACTCGGGCCGCGTTCGCGGTGCAAATTGTTTCGTTATTATCGAGAGAAAAAGAGAGAGAGAGAGAGAGAGAGAGAGAAGAAAAAGGCTCCTAAGGAGAAAGGTTAGGATTGTCTGGAAAAATTTCCACAGGGGGAAACGAACTCCCCCCGGTTTATGTAAAATCGAGAAGAACCGGATAGAGATTTATGAACGCTAACAAGTCGCTTGAAGAAGTCGGATCGGATATTGTCGGACGGTGGTAAAAAGGATCCTCTTCTTTCTTAATTTATCGACTTTCACCGGCGCTCTCATTAATTATTTTCACGGATAAATGTCGTAAGAGACCTGAAGCCGTGCCAGAATCCTCCGCCTCGTAATCCCTGTGGAAATATTTTTTTTTCCAGCCTTCCCCGAGTTATCTATCCAGGCGACGGCGAACAACGGGAAACGACACAGCGGCGTATTTTAATAATATTTGACGTTTAAACACACGGAAAAGTACAATCTCTTTACCCTTGCGAATCGAATGCCCCGGCCCAAAGAATTGTTTGAAGCAGTCAACCTGTCCCACAACTTTTCTTCCAACGACTACGCGAATTAAACAGTCGCAAGCCTATCTTTATATACTGTTTTCGAAACAGTACAAACTTTGCGCGATAAATTGCTTCCCGCTATTCGTTTCTTACAATTAATAATTTCACTTGCGACTAACGAGTTATTTCCAATCGACATAATCGACAGAAATTTCGGGAACGATTCTGCACGATTCTGCGCGTTATTGTGGAAAACAAACTTTTCGAACGAACCAGTTTGAAGGAAGGAAGCCAACCTATCCGGCTCGTTCTTGCGCAATTTCTCGTCCTTTAATGAACGCGTTTCCTCTCCTCTAGGAACAAAAGGGCCCGTTAATTAGAACCACTGCTAGCGGCGCAAATGTATATTTATAAAACAAAGGTAATTTCCGTTCTTCGAACGCAATTAAATTTCACCATTTCGATAACGTGATTTTTCCGCGACAAACAACGCACGTGAACGTTGACCGAACGACGCAGGCTAATGAACGATGCGCGCCATTTTGTCTTCCAACGGCGAGAGGCGAGGAAGAAAAAAGCACGATCCATTTTCTCGCAGCTGTGATGATAATGATAATAATAATAATTATTATTATTACGAGCCCTTTTGCCACGGCAGTCTCTCAGGCGACCCAGTATCGTTCTCTCACGATTTACTCTCTCTCTTTCTCTCTCTCTCTCTCTTTTCTTCCTCCATGCTTTTTTCTCTCCTTTTTGCTCCCCTCTTCTTTATCTCTCGACCATACCTACTCACCGAGTCGTATATCGTCGATGAAACACCTTTCGGCAAACCGATTCCGCTCCGTGTTTAATGCCTTTGAATTACGAAATCGCGAGGCAGTTCATTTACGGATTCGCTCGCCAGATGTCGTTCCGATTATATCGTCGCGGCTCGGTTTCGCACAGCCTTCTTCTTTATTCTTCCTTTCTTCTCTTCGTTGACGACGACGACGACGATTTCGAGGGCTTAGAAAGACGGTTTAACGACATGGAAAGCGAACGACAGTTTTTGATATTCGTCCCGTAAAGGTTCGTCTTGTTTTTTTCTCTTTTTTTTTTTTCTTTTTCCCGCAACCCTTTACCTTTTTCAACGAAACTTCTCATGCCGCGCTTCACTTTTTTACGCTTCCGCGCGGACTCGAGTTCCAAAGATTCCTCCGTTTCGATTATGCTTTACGCCGGCGTTTACGAGCAACGGATTATTAAATTACAATGTTTCCTTCCTGACTGCTATATATATTTTATACTGCTATATATATTTTATATTGTTATATATTTTTTCGACTTTCTTTAACCATTTGGCTACTGTTGACGTCTAAAGGCGCTTTCAAAATTTGCTTTATATCCGCTTAACTAACTTCGGTCCACTGAAACGAGAGACGCTTTACAAGCTTCACTTTGCACGAGTCAAAACTAAAGGCGCCTATAGGCAAATGTTATTGATGCAATTGCGATAAAAAAAATATCGGATCAGACGTAAGTGAATTCTAATTCAACAAATTACATCTTTCATGTATTATTTAAACGTGATTATTTTACAGTTATTTCATTTAATAGCCTTGAAATGAAATGGTATGGCAGTCGAAATTAATCGGGAAAAGACACATATATATATATAGTGTGTAAGAAATATAACGAAAAAAGGCAAGAAATATGATGTAGGATTATCCATTGACCTATATTTCGAATTGTACCATACCTTACTAGATTATTAGATATATTATGAAATAAAGTTAAACTTTCAGTACGTGCACTAATAATTCAATAATACAGAATACGAAGAACTAAATAATATTGGTTTAATGTAGTGCAATTCAATGTTTTGATTATTTCAGTATACTTTCTGAGAAACTCACGCTGACGAAACTTCTACGGTCTATGGTACGCGCGCTACGTGTCAAAGCGGAAGGGTTAAAGTAGTTTTAAGGGTTAAAGAGAGAAAGAAAAACAGCATGGAATCACCGGGAATGTTCGAATTAACGGAAATACGAAAAATACTTGGAAAGATGATACATAATATATAATAATATATAATGTAAATATAAATATAATAATATATAATATAAATGTAAATCTTTTTAAACAATTTGTATGTTCCTAGATTGGAACCCCACTGAAGTGTTCTCCTGTTGGAATACTCACGTTCGAATACCGAAAGTTCTTTATTTCTAAATTATTTGTATTGCGTGGATACCAGAGGACGCGGAGAACGGAAAACAATGACTTTGAATAGTCTTTGGATAGTGTAGCCGGATGCTCGGCTTTTATCGTCGGATAATTTGAATTGTAAATTGAATGTCATGAAATGGAATGCCATATAAATGAAACGTCAGGAAATGTCGAAATAACTTGATCCACAAACTACCGTGAATCACGCAAGAATGACGCGAGAGAATATGAAAAAGTCAAGCGACTTTTCAGCAAGAAACACTGGTTATCCCGCGGAGAGAAACAAAATGTCTCTGAAAAAGTTCGAGAGTGCGCGAAATCGATAAAGGAAAGACAAACGATGACGCCAGGAATAATAAAAAGAACAGGAAAACTCGCTCGGTAGATTGATGCGTGTTCCAGTGGGCCCGGCTTTTTCCCTATCCTCTCCCTCTCTTTTTTGTTTACCTCGACTCTCCTCTCCTCTCCTCTCTCTCTCTCTCTGTATCTTTTTTTTTTTTTTGTACAACTCGGAAAAAAGGTTTCATTTAACCGAGAAAGTTTCGCCGATAAAACCCACGGCAACGGTTCCCTCTTCGGAGGATTCTGTTTATACGTTTATGTCGAACGCGACTGTTTGTTCCGGGCCGCTACACGCTATATTTGCACGGCTGCCGGGCTGAATCAATTTCTGCTTTTGGTTTCAGTGCCCCTGTACGATGGCGAGCAATTAAACTTGACGAGGATCACGCGCAATGAAATGGGCGCGTATCTGTGCATCGCGACCAATGGCGTGCCGCCAACAGTCAGCAAGAGAATCACCGTCGACGTCGAATGTGAGTGGATTTCAAGATATACACGACAGCCAAGGGATACCCGCACCCTTCTCCACCCCTCTCCCTGTATTCGTTTGTCGAGTTACGTGTACCTAAGCCAACCACCCGCGCGTCTCTCAATGTCTCGTTGCCTGGGTATTTGTTTTACCGTGGGCCGAAAGGATTCCTCTCTGTCAAAGATACACCCGGTGTATGAGACCGGTACGAGCGTGCCGTGCCGGTTTGGCAGGGAAAACGTGGAGCTTTTGTTATTAACGAACCCGCTGAATTAACAGTAGTACAAAGAAGCGTCGAGTTTTTCATTCTCGTCGAAGTGTAACCGCGGAATATCTATTTTTCACTCTTCAAGAGTAGAGAAATTCGATCCTCGGGACTCGTAAGATTTCGTACGTTCGTCGGTACAATCGGTTCCGGTTCATTTGTCCGCTCGTTTCGCTTCGAAATATTGGAGTACTCGTGTAATTATTTCTACGCACCAGCTCGGCTCTACTCGGGGAAAATCGGCTCGAAGTTTTAACGCGCTTTAGGAAACATACGTCACTGCGTTGTTAACATCAATCTGTAACATTTTCTTGGAGAGAAAAAAAAAAAAAAGAACGCTCGAAAAATGTCGATCGCGCAGTCATTTGCGTTGATTGAATAACGCCAGGCACAAACTTTTCGCGACGGCTCTACATTGCCAGTTAATGATTCAATATTCGAAAGTAAATTTTCGAATCGTCAGCCGCGAACGCGTTTCAACGCAATAACAAACAAGCGGTTAAGCAAATGAAACTGAATCGATAAACGAAATTAAAGCTGAATGAGAAAATCATCGAGTCGAACGACCGACGACGAAAACGCTCGGAAGCTAAATTCTCGTAATCGAGGTCGGGGGAGAAGGGAAGAAGTTGGAAAGAAGCCGGCGACGCTCCGGCGTTGGCATTGTTTAAATTTCATTTCACGAATTGCCAGCGAGCTGTGACGCGGGCAACGCGTCCGCGTCCGCGTCGACGATCCGGCGTCGAGAGAGAAGAAAAAGGACAGTGAGAGAGAGAGAGAGAGAGAGAGAGAGAGAGAGCGAAAGCAGATGCGCCGTTAGGAAGGCCCGAGGGAAATACCGGGCAGGTCGACGGTAACGTCCCGTCGTAGCTGGTCATTTTTCCCTTTTATGCGTTCCATTCGTTCATGTCACTTGACTCGTGCCAGCTTCATGTGCGTACGCGTTCCCAAAGAACGAGAAAGGGAGAGACAGCGAGAGAAAGGAAGAGAGAAGGAGGGGAGTGCCGCAGGACAGCCCGAGCGCTGTCCTTTGAATATTTAGAAAGGCGCGGACATACTTTATTTAGACTGGCGGGAAAACAGCTTCCAACTCACGAAACTCCCGCACTCGGCACTTTTGTTTCCCCGTTGCCTCGTGCTCGCCGCCACTCACGCGTTTGAATAATTTTCGCCCGTTTCCTCGGTATCTCTCCGGTATCTTGGCGACACCCGACTTATCGGTGTCAAGGAGAATCGGAGAATTAGAATTAGTGGCTCGACGACCAGATGGAGAGGAAACAGCCACTATTGGGGATTTTTAGTTGGCCAGAGCATCGAAACGCGTGCCTCCTTTCTTTGTATAATTGCCTCGAGAAGAAGTTCCACGACCACAGATACACATCGTACCCATCGTTGAAAGTACATACCGCGTCGACTTCGTCGATCGTCGCCACCACGAACCTCGTACATTTTACAAGACGATAGGGCTCTGTTTTTATCGTTTCGTGAATCAGTGAGGCGAGCACAATTACAATTACCCGTAATTTTCGTTGTCTTTGGAAGAAAGCCGAGACTCTCCGGAGACTAAACACCTGCAATGCTTTTCTCCGCGTCTCGCGAACAATTTATTCGCGGGTCGGCCAGCCATTCAGAAACATCAGGAGAATACACTTGCCCCTTTTTAATCCAGATTATATCGGAGAGATTTTTCGTTTCGCGAATTCTGCTAGCGCCACTTGCTAGCGCGCTTTGTTCAACAGCGTATCGCAAAAAGCGAACGAACCGCACGGGGCCCACAGAGACAGAGAGAAAGAGAGAGAGAGAGTGGCTGAGCTCCTTTAAGTACTTAGGGGAAACATATTTTACTCGGCTGCGCGCAAGATAATCTCGCAAGATCTCTCTCTCTCTCTCTCTCTCTCTCTTATGCTTTTAAGTCAACGTTGATTCTCTCTCGAACGAAATTTTCCTGTCTTTCCATCGATTGGTCGTGGCTCTTTGGGGCTCTTTGTGCGACTTTCTCGATACATGTAACAACGAAACCGCAATCGTACTCGCAGATATGCCAAATAACAGTAACTCGATCTCCTACCTATACGTCGCGAGTAAAGCAAAGTCGGAGAACATAAATCTGTGGCTCAGGATAAAGACGAAAATCAAAATCTTCGAGAAAGCCGAATTAATATCAACCTGAACGGGCATAACTGTGCCAATGACAGTGAAGAATTGTCGATGATCTAAACTAACGTAACTTTGTACAAAGAAAAAGATCGCACGACCATTTTCGTTTCGGTATCATTTTAAAACTGCATTTTCACGATTTTCGAGAAAGAAATGTATCCTCGCTACGTAACCATGCAAAATCGTTTTCAAAAAAAAAAAAAAAAAAAAAAAAAAAAAAAAAAAAAAAAAAAAAAAAAAAAACGGATTCACGACACTGTCGAAATAGAAACTTCACTGACAACTTCTCTTAAGTTACATCAGTTTCGATTAATCGACATAATATACTTGTATGATAGAAGTAATACAATAAAAACAATATTTACAATATGATTGAATACTATAAAAACTTTGTACAATAATCCCGTTAATATATTGATGTATCGTGTTATTATATTATTGCATATTATATATATTGTATTATTATGACATACATTGTACTATAGTACCGAATATTAAAAATAGAAGTGTCAGAAGTGCACGTGCGCGGTCATAAAATATACATATCATCGCCAAAAAAATGTTATTCTAAACGTGAGTAAATTGACAATTCAGTAGGAGAATAATACTCTCTTAGTTTGCTCGAAAATGAAGTCTCCTTCTACGCAACTTCTTCGTTCGAAACTGATGTTCGTCTTGATCAGAGTCATCGAATATTCCTGACTTCGGGAGCGCGATATATATATATATATATATAAATCCTGTTCTTTCAAACGGAAGAAAAGTGGAAATCGGAAATATTCCAACGGTTCCGTATCGAACGGTAGAAATAATCATTCGAATAGGGTGGCGATAAAAGAGCCGGTCCCGGCCTCTTCTCTCCGGAGAATGGGCTTTTTTTGCGACAAGTGAAAAATGAGGGGTGAAACGGTTATCTGGGATTACCGGGGTGGGACCGCGGAAAAAGATATTCGATCAACGCGCGGGATCCGAAGTGTCCTTCGCCGGATTACAAAAGTCCCTGCGATCGTCCCTGCTTAATGCTTCCTCGATGCCTCCCGGGTGGCATTATACAAATTCGACGGACGAAACCTCGGACGGAATAACCGAAGCGACGAAATAAACGACGATCCGCGCCCGTTTTTTCCCTTCTTTCGTCGTCCAATTTCGCAGGCCGCGATTGCTTGAATCGCGAGGGGCGGAAAAGAGAAAAGAGCAGGAAACGAGCGCGCATGCATTTGAATCTTCCGATTCTTCTCAGATGGTGGCAAATTACAGAACAGGCGGATTCGCGGTAGATTCATTAGGTTGGCACGAAATTTCTAAACTGGCCTTTAATCCTTTTCCTCGGTGGAAAGAAGCCTGGCAATGGCGAGGTACCTGGCAAGAATCCGATTAACTTTGTTGCTCGATTACTGCGATAACTGGGAACTGCGAACTAACAAAGTACGCCGCCTCGCTCGCCCACGAGTAATTAATGGCTACATTCCAGGTTTGGATAATTAAGATACCGCTGAGGCGGAAAGTCCTTTTGAAGACAACGGAGTTCGGAAGAGTAAACCTGCCTCAAAATGCCGCGTCCTCTCCGTGTTTTTTTCGATATTCTCGAATCGAAACGTATAAACCTTCGTGGTTGGGGGAATTGAAATTTGGCGAATCTAATCTAATCAGGCTGTATTGATATAGGTCGCGGGTAAAAAACTCGTATTTGCTCATTCTTCATGAACTTTCTTTATTACTTACAACTAAATATTTCAACATGTCTTTTTTTTCAATATTTTGATAATCTTAATCATCTGGATATAAAGCATATTGTCCATAACGATTACAGAATTGGCCAGAATATATCTGATGGTAATTTTTCATTTAACTATTTTTCAACATTCGTGACCATAATCATCGGTAAATCACACAGGATTTGAATATTAATTATGCATTAGGAAATTATCTTTTCTCTTTGTATCAACTATTGTGTGGAAGACAGTCGTAATTTTTGTTTTGCCATCATAATATGTTATCCACCCACGTTTCACCAAGCTAAGTAATATTTAGGTTCTCTAATATTGAATTACACATTTACACATTTTTCTTATTAAGCTAGAATGTTTGACCTCTCAATTAAAATTTTTTCTACTCGAATTGGTTTCTTTCTGCTTGAAGTCTATACATTGAAGTAAATTACATAGTGTGCATACCTTCCGGGAAATATTTCTTTTTTCTCTGATACTATCGGATCTGTCGATACGATATTCTTTTCCACGTGAAAGCTGTAAATTGTGTTTAGCATTTAAAGCAATTAAGAGCAATTAAGAGCAATTAAAATTTTTATTCTCACTCCTTGAACACTTTTTTTTTCTTCTTTGTTTCCTCGAGTGTGACAACACACGCCCCTTTCACCGCCGTGCGTCTGGATAAAAATCCAAGATTTTAAGGATGGAGATTAAAACGCGAAACGCGGAGGAGGGACTCCATGAAATTTCAAAAATCCGATCGCAAACCAAGATCGGGGAACGCGCGTGGGAGTGACTCGTCGGTAGCTGGCGTCCGGGGAATTAATTTCACCGTGGGGGCAAGAACTCCGGGGGAGAGAGAGGGGGGACGGGGAACCCGCCGAGTATGAAGCGAAAGGGCGCGAGCAGCGAAGGAAGGGCGAACCGATGGCGGGAAATCGGGAGAAGTATGCGTTAATTAGGGTCAGCGCTGGCAATTTGTGGATTTGTGGCGAGCCTGATGCATACCGCCGATGGCCGGCCTCGGCAGATAGCTGGCTAAGCCGCCTGCTCCCTGTTATTCGTCTACGGTTAACCCCCGGTTCGTTTCGCGGCGCTGCCAATTTTGTTTCTCGCCTAGGTCTCCAGGATCTCGTAGACCAACAATCCAGTGCGCTGGCAATCCGGCAGTGACGTTGCACTTTCGCGCGATTAATCGCCGACGGCGGTGCCTCGTTCAATCGACGACTCGAAATGTCTGTTCGAAACGTCCTCTCTCTCTCTCTCTCTCTCTCTCTCTCTCTGTTCGTCTGTGTTCGCGACGAACGCGGGAATTCACGCGGAGAATGATGGTCGAATTTGCTTAACGAGTGACGCTGGCCAATGACGCGAATCGCCCGGTCGAATTACGCGACCTGCATCGCCGAGATTAATCTCTAAACTAGCTTGCCGCCGTGTTCTAATCAAGTTTCTCCGTTTCGAGCTCGCTACCAAATAACTTGTTCAAACGTTCTGCGAACGTTGGCCAATCCTCGATCGGTCGAGGTAGTTGCGAAGGGAGAAAAAAATCCTTGGCCCTTGCTTCACCTTGGTTCACCGTTCGCCTAATTCGAACTTCTAATTGGCCTGTGTGTATGCTCTCCTAATCCGGGGTTTCACGCAGCCACGCGACAAAGTTTCTTCACCCCCCCCCCCTCTTTTCACCAGGAAGTTTCGCGTTTATCCCCCGGTCGAATTAAACGACGTGGACGTCGCGCGTGGTTATTTTCCGCGCGGTATGCAACCCATTTGGAACGGTATTTACATTTGATCAATTTCAGAAAAAGGGGGGAAGATGAGGGATGTTACGCCGGCAAGCTCGCATTCTCGTCCCACGGTCGGGGAAAGAAACTCGCTCGCGGGGAAGAAAGTTTTTCACCTGAAACTGTGTTTGTTGGTCGACGCGGGTTTGTTGGGCTCGCGTCTCGCTGAGGTTTCTGATGCGTTTCTCGCAAATCGAGAAATTGTCCCGAAGCAACTCTATTTGCCAACAGAATTGAAATGAAAAGATAACATTGTATTAAATAAAGTCCGCGTTATATAATTCTCGTTTCGTTTCTCTTCTTTCCCGTTTTTTTCTTTTTTCTTTTTTTTTTTTTTTTTTTTTTTTGTTCTGCTGCTTATTTCGTTAATATAACCAAACTTTAGATCGAGTCGAAAATGTCTCTGCACTGGTCCGTTGTTCTTTCAATTTTTCTCGACGGATTTTCTTCTTTGGTTATCAAGGCTCACGGTCACTCGTCAACTCGCGTTCCGGTGGAACGAGAATAAATTAAACGCGAGATTCGTTTCTTCTTTCTTCAACGCTGGCAATTTAAGATCCATCCTACGCGAAAGCTTTAAGCTTCTCGGTGGCCATCGATCTCCATATAATCGCTGAAACAGCACGGTATAATTCACGGTCAGTGATTTCGTGGAAGATAAATCGTATAGAGCCGTTATAGCCCGAGCCATAAACATCCGTGGCGTTGGCTTGATCGTTAACCGCGTGAACGTCACCGCGGACGATCATTCATTCACCGTGAGACATTCAGGGTTTTCCCCCTTTGGTTTCAAGCGGTAACCGTTATCTCCGTTTAATGTTCAAGTCTCGCCGATGATCTTCGTGCCGAATCAGCTGGTCGGCGCGCCACCCGGCACCAACGTCACCATCGACTGCCACACGGAAGCCTATCCACGAGCGATGAGCTACTGGTTCCTCGGCGAGGAGATGATACTGTCCAACGAGAAGTACACGACCAACATCATGGAGAACAGTTACAGAGCGTACATGAGACTGACCATCAGAAATCTGCAGGACGGTGACTTCGGCAACTATCGTTGCATCAGCAAGAACTCGTTGGGCGAGACGGAGGGCTCGATCAGGTTGTACGGTAAGACGATATCGATCGAAAACGCCGTCAGTTTTAATGTGTTATTTTTTGAAAAATTATTTCCTACTGCTTTATTCTGGTATTAAGAGGCGTACGTCTTTGTTCATAATTCACAGGCTTCGTTCTCTCTTCATAACTCACATCATGTTCATTTCGAATATTGAATTTCATTCTTGTTTACGGATCATCTTGAGTTATTTCACTTTTGTTCGCAATTCGCTTGTCCAGTTTGAATTTTCGACTTCAATTCCGTTCGCATATCGCCCGTTTCATTTTGAATGAAATAATATTCATCTAGTAGTCTGCCGATGATTTCGGGAACGTAGTGTGATTCCTTCGCGACACGAACAGGTAGATGTGTTTTAGAACATCTTGTTGGTAAGTTGAAGATTTCGTCATCTCTTGCTACGTGTAATATTGAAACGAAATATAAATAAATATCGCGTCATCGTAATTCTCACGACGATATTCTCCGATAGCGTTTAGAAAGTGAATGATCGATCGCAGTACGATACGTAATAGTATCACGCAACTTCAAAGGTGGATAATTCTTATTTCAGCAATTCCGAAGCCATCCGCGGCACCGAAGGCCACGGAAATCAAGAGCAGCGCCAACAAAGAAGGTGAGAGCCTCGTTGAATATATTGCACTTTCGAGCTCCGAGATCGATCTGTCACGTAGGTCCTCTCCGACGCTTCCCTCTTCATCGAACTCATTAAGTCCGTGTTTGATTTTTCGAATCTATCGCCGAAAGTTGCTCTCATCGCGCTTCCACGTGCGGCCACGAACCACGGTCTGAGGAGCAAGATCACTGTACGCTTAAAACGAACCACGTTGGAAATGAAACGATCGGGGGGGGGGGAGGTAAAAAACGAAGCGAATTACAAAATATTTAAATTCCTCAGCGACACGGCCGACCATTAAATTTCACGAGAGATCAAGGGGGGTTTGCTTTGGTAATCCAAACAATTTAGTCGAGAGTCGCGCGTCCGTATCGATTGCTTTACGCTCGGTCGGAACACAGTGGAAGCGTTATCCCCCTCCCCCTCCGTCTCTCCTTCGAAGAGAGATACGTTTCTCCCCGCAATCGGCTACGAACATCATCGATAATGCTAACGATATCCGTTCCACCTGCCGGTTTGAATCTCTTCTCTATTCGTCAGCTAGATCTTATCCTCGTATAATTAGCAACTTCAAGAATTCGATCTCTCGTCGTTTGACGTCGCGCGCCAACAGGTAGCAAAGGAATTTTATAATTAACACGCAAATAGGATTGTAGGATTATATATATGCGTTTCTAGTCGAAAATTATCTCGTTACCCTCGATCCTTTGACGACTGAATCTCGTAAGCATCCCGTACCGAGCATATATTTTCTTCACGTCGCAATAGATAATTGGAAAACGATCTGTCACACAGTATTTTAGTTGAAGATTTGAAAATTTACACGGATATAGCATTTTTTATAATCCTCAAGTGGACTATAGAATACATAGTTGAAGTTTATATTTAATTTGTACCAAATACATATATTTTCGTCGTCGGGGGTCATATGAGTCTTCAAGTAGCGTACGTAATACAACGAATGACCCGTTTCACCAATAGTCATCCACTTGTGAATTAAAAAAAAGAATTCTAATCGTAAGAGTGAAAACGTATTCCAAAGAAGTTTCAACTTTTCCCTTTCTAATTTTGCCTCGGACTTTCATTTCACATTCATCGGTCGTCAAGAGGATTTGTGGCTCTCGTTTCTATTCACCCAGTGAAATTTAAGACTAAAGATCGACGAGAGAAAGTGGTTTCGATATTTCTTATCTAGCGCAGCGTTAGAGATTACAAAAACTTTTAGTAACCTGACCAGTTGAAAAGCTCACGGAGCAATGGCGTTTCAAGACGAAAGGCACTGACTAACTTAACACATATCCGTCCGGCATTATTTGCACCGCCATTGACCAAATTGGCCGGCATTTTTTGACACTATTTGTAGAAACGATATGCTCTATATAAAAACAACCTAACTTTTAAAAAATCATATATTTTTTAGCGAAATTTTAGGGAAATGAAATAAAATGAATTCAATCAGATAAATTGTCTGCACATATTTCTTTTTCGTTCTCCATTTTAGATTTACTTTGTTATTTAATTTTGATGAAAAATAAGTTAAGAAAATTAACAGTAATATCCCTGAAATTTTTTAATATCCGAACACCCAAGTGCTTAAACTTTGAATAAACTTCTTATATACGCAGTACCGACTAATACGTTTTCAAATTAATTTTTTTTTTTTTACGTTTGCACCCTTATACGACGCAACTGAAGCTGAAATCAGTTTTTTCGTAGAGTTATCTCCGTTTGGTAAAAATTACGTTTTAATTTATTCGGATTTAATAAAACAACGATCAGTTATTTACTGCAATATACAAATGGCGATTGTCTGTGAAATGACGAATTTTCGTCATGCGGACGGATGTGTGTTAAGTTCGACGGAGAAAAACATCGACGAACGAGCAAATTACGCAGGAGCGCGATCCTCAACGAAACTATCTCGCGACTGCTACCGGTTCTCGAATGTAATCTTTGCATTTGGTGGGCCAGTGTGGCGTGTGCACATTGCGCGGGTGTATTATTAAAGTGGCGCGAATAACTTGGGTGGATGCCTAGGTCAGGTCCCTGTGGCTCTGCCCCGGTGTTCTCGCAGCAAAACCAATCTCAATATACTGCATTATTAACGCCATACAAGGCTCGGCCACGACGGTATTACCGCCATTAAGCTTCGCGATTTTACTCGGCGGCCTTACATGCCCGACGAGCCATAGATTATTGTTAGACCGTACCAGTGCCTTTAGCTACCGATTGTCACTTGGGATCCACGATCCTGATTTTTGACTAACGTGCCTCGAAATAGGAGATCGGTACGATCGTGTGGCGCTTTGAATTTTTAGGAGCATCCCTTTTGTCCCTTTTGTCGAAGGGTCGATTGTTCCGTGAACAGGTTAACCCATTGACTGCCAACTACGAGATATCTCGTAGTAAGCGTATGTACCAGAGATATCTCGTAGTTTGCGCTACAAGTTTAGATTGATTACAATTGGTATAAAAGAAAATGTCTTTGTTTATTACAATTTTTATTGAAACAAAAAACGCTACGTACGATATCTCGTAAGCGGCGGACAGCAGAGGAATCTTATTCAGTGACGCCAGCTACGAGTTATCTCGTAGTGTTTTTTTTTTTTAATAAAAATTACTGTAAATGCCGTTTCAATACTAAATCTGTAACTTAGTATTATTATATTTTGGAAAATTTCATGTTTTCTTTAAAATAAAATTTTGGCTCCCAGGGCAAGACGCTCTAAACTTGCCTGGCAGTCAATGGGTTAACTTTCGATCAGTCCTTTCGCGTTCCGGAGAAAACTGGGAAAATATAATCAGAAAAATATGTTGAAAAATATTGTAGAAAATCGAAACCGGTGTCCTCAGCTACGAATTTTTACTCGCGTCCCGCCGTTTCTGCCAATTCGCGACTAATATGCCTCGAAATCGGAAATCGGTTCGATCGCGTGTCGCTTTGAATTTTTATAAACGTCTCTTTCATCGAACAATCGGCGAACGGATTAACTTGATCGGCCCGTTCTCATTTTTAGAGAACCATGTTGAGAAAGACGATGGAAATTATTCAACGCTTCGAAGAGATATTTTTAAAGGGAAATGCAACAACAATACGAAACGGCGTATGAAACGCGTCAAGTTACTCGACAAATATCGCACTAATGAAACTATTTGCATTAGTACCACTTCCAATGGTATCGACATCATCACTGTCAGAAATTATCGGAATAACAGATCTCTCGATTCACGGGCATATTATACCCCCCCCCCTCCCCTCCCGCCCCTTCTACCCGGAGCAGACCAAAATTACCAATTTCATTTGCAAGAACACGCGACGTGTTTCGTTCGCGCTAATTAACAACGTTGCGAACGCGTACGCGCGGTATCCGCAGTTCCAGGGCGGATCAAAGTGCTGGAAAATTGTTGAAAGAATTCAAATTGCCTTACGAACGAATAAATCGATACGTATCAGCAAAAGGAAAGTATCCGTGGAATTAATGAAACTGAAATATCGCGAAGATGACTGGAAAACTAGAGGGAAAATCGAGATGCAACGACGCGACGACGAAATCCTCCGACGCCGAAGGGTTTCCGCCCGGACGTGTTTTTGGTCAGGCATCGCGGCAACTGTCGCACGGTTTTATCGTAATATACGAGGCGGATGATTGACTGCGGTGCGGGAGAAAGTTTCGCGAAATCGGGTCGACGGTACGTGTTCGTCGCCTTTCGTGGCTCGAAATCAATCTTAATATTAGCGAATTATTAATGACCCGACCGGTGGCGGGCAATAACTCACGAATGGGACGTTAAGCGCCGCCGAATAGTTTCCAATGGGACCGCGTTGCTCCTTATCAGGCCAGATAAGACTCGAAGCGGGAGCGAGACCTTCGAGATTGACGTATCGATCGACAACCCCTTGACACTTGGCTTACCTCCATTGCGAAATGCAGTTGCGAAATAATTGTATATACTCGGTGCCGCGATTCATATGGCGAGATCTGATCAAATCAAAGCGACTGATTCAAATTTACGATTCTCGACGATCTTAGTGATGACTTGGTCGTTGGAAATATTATTTTGAGAAGCCAAAGAGAACTTGAAGTCTTGTTCCCGTCACGAGGGGGTCGAAGACGGGATCTCCTGTGAACTATGCGTCCCGACGCGTTAGTCAAAAATCGCTAAACCTAACCTAAACTTAGTGTCGAAGCATTTCATCCTCTTCAGTTCCGAAATGATACTGTACACATCAAGTCCTTCACCGAACAGATCTTGCAAATCGTATGCATCTTTCTCAGTAGATGGTTTCTCATCTTGCGGCAATAACGGAAGTGACCAAACATTCTTACCTTTTCTCTTTAACCATATTTTGACCGACTTGAATTTAAAAAGATTCGTTTGAAAAGTTTCATTTTACCAACTTGTTAATGCTCTGTAAAGATTATTTATTGCTAGCGTTAGGAAAAAAGAAGCTTACTGGGTTTATTTAAAATATAGTCTATGATCATTCGGATAAAAATCACGCTAATCTGCGAGATATATATAAAAACTTCTGTTCAAATGTTTCTACGATTGTAATCATATAATAGTTGTCATTGTTACAATAATGGTTGCGATAGTTGTCACTTTGATCATAAAAGAAAAACTTGAATCTTTAGATGTTAGTGTCGTTTCATGTTCTTTGCGTTTCCGTATTTTTTTACTAGCTACACGACGTAATAGAATAAAGTACATAGTCAATGACCTTAAAAGCTTCGCCAAAAGTGATCTTAGAAAAAAAATATTCTTATCAGTTACTAGCCTTTCACCAGTTATTACCATTCACGTTAGGGAAAAAATATTTTTTGCATCACTGCAAATTCGGAAAAATATTTAGATCTCACTTAAATGAACCGTATATACAATATAGTATATATATATATATATATATATATATATATATATATCTTTCCGAATTGCAGTGATGCAAAAAATATTTTTGTCATATATATATATGACATTTTAACTCGATAACTCTACTCGATACTTTGCTTTCCTATCTCGTTGCACCGTTTTCCATCAAGCATAAACGAAAGGGAAAGAGTAAGAGACAAACTGCCTGCATCGAACCTCCATACACACGTATAAATGTCGCTACGTCGTCTTTTTTTTTTCAAACGCGACGAAACGAATCGGTGGTACCGCGTTTGTCGGCCCACCGGCGACGGACGAATCCCGCGAATTCTCGACGAAGATTTTAATTTTATATCACGCGCGTGATATCGCTGGGCCGACCGCTGACCTAATTAAGCGCATTTAAAATTCAATTACCGCTATCCTGGCGGCGGGAGGGAGCGAGGCGGCGCGAGGCTGGATTCCATTGTTCCGAACAGAGAGATCCGGCGAAAAAACGAGTATAGGAATCGCGAAAGAAAGGAATCGCGGGACCGTCGAACGCCGACAAAGAAAAGAAAATTATTCCCCCTCCCCCCTCCCCCCAAAGTTCAGCCTAGAAAGGTACACCTTGCTGTTTGCTTCATTACGTGTGTAGTGTTGCTGCTAACAATTTCGCTCTGAACAGACGGAACGTTTACGTTAGAGTGTATCCTTTTAGATTATAGACTATACGAGTGTGTGTGTGTTTTACACAGGTATGATTTTGAACGGTAACTTTAGAACTCTAGAAACTTGTATTAGACCACGTGCCACGTGCCTTATATAGATTACAAACTTTAGATTAGTGTTAAAGCGTAGCCTGATTTAGAGTGACTTTGGCGATGTGCATCGTGAGAAGAACATTTGCGTGAGATCCGAATTCCCGAGGACGAGAGGAAAGGGCGAGAGTGCGCGGAGAGTTCGTTAGAGCGTGCGATGTAACCTAATAAATTCTTATTG